>JAOCPU010000001.1:0-2400000 GCA_035772785.1 Phlebiopsis flavidoalba
TGTAATAAATAGACAGAATATACAAGTGTGGATGTAATTACATTATGGCTGATTTCTAGTACAGAACTTGCCACAGCCAGAGTGTTGTCACATCATTAGCACATAGTCTAAACGTTGTAAATCTGACGGTTACGATGGGCGCCTATTGTAATCCGTCCCCCGCTATATGTTGTATTGATAGTAAGGGCATTAGCACGGTGTGGACTTGCTCTGGCCGTACGGTACGGTGCTCCAACAGCACAGCTTATAGTAGGTAAGTTTGTGAGTGATATCATCGCCAGTTTACGCTCGCCAAGTCCAGTGAGTGTAGACGGCCGATTTTTTTTTTTTGATGAGAGGGACGCCTGTGTCGTCCGTGCCTCCGTCGAGCGAGGCATCAATTTCGCTCGTGCATATCAGTCTCCCTCTGAAATTACGACACAGATAACTCTGTCATCGATACTCGTGTATCTTCCAGGTTGAGAAATAAGGCTGATTGCGGCATCGGATTGTGAAATAATTCGCACAGCACGCTGTAGGGGGCCTGCGCCTTGCACATGTTCTCCACCATCTCAATCTAACCGCTCATCATCCTGAACATCGTCTGCTGACACCTTGACGCTGTTTTCCCCCTCTGCGGGGGGCACCTACAACGACGACGAAGCATAAATTAACCGTAACCCCGCATCGTCACCATTTGATTCTCAGCAGAGCACTACCCCACGGGGCACCGTCCCTTCGAGCTTTCATTGCCACAACGCACCGTCCTCCACGTACTCCTCAGCTTTGCAGACCGCTTTCCAGACCCGTCCCTAGCCAGCCAGTCCCAGCGAGCAGAAGCCCTTGTGCCAGCGACGCGCAGCCACTACGAGCTCGAGGAAGACGACGGGCCGACAGCAAGTGATCCCGGCTTCTGTGCTGCACCATCTTCTTTGTCCTACCTCCATCCGTCCTCGCGAGCTCTACCTCCGTCACCTCCACACAGAGACGCAGACCCGGACGCCTACAGAGCCAGAAAGAGGCCGCGAGTACGACAGTCTCAGCTCATCACCGCCGTCGAACGCGCGCTGCTCGTCTCTGACGACCAAGACCACCACCCACCACCACCCGCACCCCCGCCCACGCTATGCGACTCACCAGCAACGACGCCGACTCTACGCTTTCCATCCTCTCTGCCCGATACGCTGCCGAGCCGGGCCCTCGTCTGTACCCGCAGTGGCGAACGGACACAACGGCGTTGTGAAAGGGAACGGGTTCACCAGCCCTTTCACCAATGGGAACGGCAAGGCGTCCCTCGTGGATGGCCCGCGGGCATCGAAGTACTCATACGGGGTAGCCAAAGTGTCTCTGCCCGCGAACGACGCTGTACGTACGACTCCATATGTCGATCGAGAGGAGTATTTGTGCGGGTTGACTATAACAGGCCTTGCGGGATGCAGGATGTTGTGGGTGTACATGTGAGTATTGTGCACTTTATTCTCTACGTCTTTATGTTGCTTAAGGTTTAATTGTGTCAGTGAATCGCGCTGCTACTCTCGAGGCGGAGTCGGGGTATACAATGGAGACTATACGGATGTCTCTAACATTCCAGGGGTTGGGCAATGTATATTGGACTGCCGATTGGTACAGACAGCGCAGAGGACACTTTAATGCGGTTGGGGCTCACGGAGGAGGAGGGACTTTGGGTGGCGTGGCCTTGCCATGTAGCATATAAGCGGTTATGCTCACGGTCAGTCATAGCAGTGAAGCCAAGTTCCTTATCAGCCAAGCAAAAGTATATGGAGCTCCTTGATGCTCGAAGCATAGCAGGCCGGGCTCTACAGATACTACGAAATGAGTTAAAGGCCCCGTTGAGATCCTGACCGGAGCAGTTACATTCAACTCGCTTAGGCTCAGTCGAAGTTATTACGTGATGTCGTCATTGTCACCAACCACTGCCTTGCAGCCTCTTGATGTGTCAAGAGCTCGAGGATCTGCGTCATCAAGCTGGATGGGAAGGCATAAGCAATTCACGAAGACACTGCTTTTAAACCTGCAACGTACGTCTGTCTCATAACAATATACGCGAAAGGTAACAATACTGAACGCGTGGTAACAGGATTTATACACTCTTCTGTCATGATTCCACAACGACGTTTCGCTACCCTCCTTGATCAAGCTAGAGAATTTCAGCAGGCACAATGCCTGTATCATAATGCGCCCACACGAAACGCACGGAACATTCTCCACTGTACGCCGACCATGTCTGCGATAACCGACAGTTTCCCTAGGGTGACCACGCGCGATCCTCCAAGTACACGATGATGAAGTATTGAACCTCCAATGGAGTCATAGCGGACTCTACCTTGCCACTGCTGGTAAGGACAAATCTGCGACTGCATCTGGCGAATAGACGTAAGTTGACTGTAATCGATGAGAGAAACCGATGACTTATGGCAGCAAGATAGTGGCGACAACTTCATAGTCGAATTGCTGACCCACAACGCGAGAATATATCGCGCAGATTTTTGTGTTGCGTGATCACAAGTATCAAGTCGGCTGTGTGTGGCATGGTCGTTAGACGACTCAATATTACTCACACCGCCTCGGAGAATTTCATACATATGTGGAACGCGAGGGTGAGTTTAGCGAGTGCACCTTCACAGGCGAGGCTGCTTACTGTGCTCGTTTCCCAGAACGGTGCGCTAATTAGGGTCCTCGACGCACACTCTGATGTGTGTGACGCCACCTGGCTTGGCTACCGGATGGGTCGGGTTTCATCTCCGGCGGACTGGATCGCAAGATCATCCTATGGGTGCGTTGTGCGTCGTCCCAGTGTCGGCACTGTGCTCAGGCACTGACCTCCGACTATTTCTCAGGATATCGACGGAAAGCCGCGGGACACCTGGGGCCGGACACCGATAACGAGTGACGGATCTCGCAATCACGCCAGACTTTACCAAGCTCGTCGCCATCGGAATGTACGACCCTGATGCCCCGCCCCCGGCGGGCAATGGCGTGGCGCCGCCGGAAGGGGCCATCGCAGGCACCGCACCAAACACCACCGGGACCCAGTTCGCCCCCACCCGGCAACAGACCGTCAGAGAACCGGATCATCGTGTATGACCTGTTAACAAAACAGCTCGAGACGTACGTACCATTCTGCTGATGCCCGTGCTGCGTATCCCGTTCGTAGCGCTAACTACCCGAATCCATGGATGCGCAACAGGTCGGTCAGGATGGAGGGAGAGTTGACGAGCGTCAAGGTGTCGCAGGACTCGCGCTACGCATCTGATAAATCGTGCGCTCGCGACGGCGCTACCGTTCTTTCTGTGGGTGAATCAGTTTCTCGGCTGTGAACGAGCTGACGTATCGCATGATGCCGTGTCTGCAGGAGATTCATCTGTGGGAGATTAGCACCGGGAGGACGGTGCTCAAGTACACGGGACCACAAGTCAGTCGTCTGACCACGTTATACTGTATTGTCATCCGGTGGCGTGGAACGGGCATACTTCGTCGTGAGCGGGAGGCGAAGGTTCGCTGCAGGTTTCCACTTATGGGCTTTCGTTTCTTTGGCTGGCACCAACGCTGCGCTCCGTGGCAGACGTAATTGTGTAAATCCTGGCATGGAGACATTAGCTGGACCGCACCTGCTCGATAACACTTCCCTGGACATGGGAGGCGGCTCTGTCAACTCGGTTCGCATGGAATCCCAAGTAACGAACGCATTGTTCGCATCGTGTTCGGGTACGACCACACTGTCGCGCTCAGTCTGGGATTCGCATTCCCAGCATTTGAGTTGTATCTTCGAGCGCAGCAAAACGGGGGGAGCGGTGGACTTGGACCGCGCGTCGTGGCGGAGGAAAGGGGAAAGGTGGCAAGGAGCAGAGAGGTCAACCAATTATGGCCCTGATGGTCCTTGCCCTCGTGTGACCTCCTTGTCTTCACTTCGGTATATTGCAGGGCCATGGGAGTGCACATTCAATGCGGATTGCTGTTAACTCAGCACACCCGGTGTGAGGACCACGTCTTCATTAACCGTATTTCCAGAACACAGACAAACTCAATAATACTAACGGTAACAGCACCCAGCGGCCTTTTAGAAACCTGTTCTTGCGTTGGACATTTACAAACGTTAGGGAGGCCATCGCCACTCCATCCCCTGCCACCAGTCTCCACACCAATTGCATTCACAAGGCGTGGGCTGGTGCCCCATCCTCCCATCTGTACTAGTCGACTAGCGCTCACAGCGGGTGTCGTCGTTTTGCATGCGCAACAGAGAAGTGGTTACGAGGTGATTGGATATAAAAAGATATTTCAAGACTATTATTTCGAATTCGTAACCCTGCTTTTTGTACGGGGTGGTCTGTAGATCAGGAAAGTGGGTTAAATCTAAGTTGGCGGATCCAATGCTCGCCCACGCGTCTCGCGTCTATGTCACGCCACCGTGTCCGCCTTCTGGCGCTAACGCACATGCGTTTCGTCTGCTTGCACAATCCTGTTACTGCGTCTTGCACAGCGTTGACTGTGAGTACAAGTACCAATCGCTCTGGCAATATTCCTACTAATCAGATGTAGTTCGGAAACAGGGTGCCATTGTCGTGCGGATTTTTCACTACTCATGGTTTGCAGGAGGCGACGACCGCGGTAGTCGTCGAGCAGCTGGTCTGAATCTGCGAGCAGTAGTGAGGACGTTAACAGTACAACAATAATTCTATTGCAATGAAAAGGTTAGTTTTGCTTTCTGTGAATGCGCTCAGAGGCATTTCTGACTATCAAACCTTACACTGGCGATCAGGCCGTGCCGCGGGCTCCGTGTGGTACGCGGTGCCCGACGTATCATTGGAATACTCTCCGCGGCTCGCCGTGCGGCAGCAACACTGCTGGCTTCTTGGAAGAACTAAGCTCCATCCTCTTATGCTGCGCGGAAGTCACATTGTCTGACTATGGGTGTATGTGTCTGAATCTCATCAGCTGTTGCCTTTTCATCTTACCAAGGTTTCATAACCGGAGAGGCAGCCTTGTAGAGGGTCGGCAAGTGGTACATTTAGACCAAGTAGTGGGCATGTGCGCGCGGGCCTGGTCCCCCCGCCAGAATCCGCAATCTCCACATTGAATCTGTAAACGCGTTCTCATTGGACGAAGACGAGACGCTGAAACCGAGGTTGCTGCGGGGAGTCTCAACAGCGTGTAGCGAAAGCTTGGTCACCGCATTATATCCGTCGTGCACCAAACTTTCGTGCTTCGCAGTTACCGTACGCAGCCTTTTGGTGCATGTATGACTTGCCCCTGTCTGCAGATATTCATTTCTCCCCGCCTGTGCGACGACAAGGGGGTGAGATCGGTGGTTAGTACACGTGCTTGCCCACTGCCTTTTTATTACGCGCTCCTGCTTTTGTGATGCAGAGTGGTGATGCTGAACGTGCCATCAAGTGCATTTATGTACCTTGATGGTCTAGAACAAAATCGAACAAAGTCCAAAGTTTGACGTTTCCAACGGTCCTTCGACCGCCAGTAGGCAAGTATCTTGAAGTCCGAACAATCACGTAAAAAACAACAGATGATCAAGCCGATCACGCAGGCAGCGCAGTCTGTTTCATCATGTATGTCTGCGCATGCGAGGGCTGGTTGGTTGGAGCGGCCTCGACAAGGTTCCGGGCCAGAATTCCAGGTGCAGCAGAACCCAGAGGGGTTTGTCCCAGGAATCCGGGCACCCTATGTTCGGCCTTCTTGTCCCGCTTCCCATAGCCAGTATTTTTCCTGCTCAGACGGATAGTGTGGGTGGGGTCCGTGGGTCGAGCCCAATTCAGCGAATATCTCTTCTAAACTGCTGTAGCACACAGAACGCCGGATGACGGGCCCTGTCCGACCTCTTAGAGAGGAGGCAGCAGATCTTTGAAGAGGAAGGTTTGTCAAGGCCACGGTGCCAAGAACCTGCAAAGCCCCCGGCACCGCGTCGCTACACTTACTAGTCAACCTCCGACAGGGCGTGTGACTTTGGTGCCATCAAGGGTCAGGGACCGGCATAGGTGAGCCCGTTTCCTGGTCCCTCACACTTGCTGACGACCTGTGGCCGGCGGTGATGCTCGCAACTGTCGCCCTCCGCGCGGTCGCAACGTGTGCTGTCTTTACCGTCTCTCTGAGATTTCAATCAGTACTATGTTCCACGACCAGTTGCTCGACTGTGTCGTGCCGGGGGGGTCCGACGCGGTTATTTCGAGTTTGTCGTGCTAGACTCGCGGTGTGGTGGTATGGTGGTGGGGAGCGGTCGTGTCCGTGCCGTCTACACACGGAGGGCGAGTTGGAATTCCGTGACACACCGGCGACGTAATTACGACATCAAGGGTTCACGAAGTCTAAAACATTAGCAGACCGATACACGCAGGTGCGTGGCCTCGGACTCAGGGTTATAGGATGGGTGTGGCAAGATCGCCGGGCAAAGCACAGAGATGGCGGTAATTAGAGGAGACGAGGTGATTAAGCAGCTTGCGAGTGTAGGAAAAGACACTACGTTGGCATAAGTGATGGCGTTTATGTGCGGAGATGGGCCAGCGACAGAGATTCGATGGCTTAATGGCGGCGGGTAGGATCGGTTGTGTCAGTCAAGCTTGACCGGTAGTTGACCGGGGAAAGATTCGACTGAGCAGTCTCGGTGTTCATCATGCTTCTGGACCGTCACCGCTATGCTAGCACGAACACCCTGCGGGTCACATGCTGCGGTAATAGGCCTTACTATGCCTTCGGCATAAAAATAGGGACCGACATGGCGATCTTTGAGGTGCTATTGGGTCGTTTTCACAGAGGATCAGGTGTTGAGCATTTTGTGATCCGGACCGGCGGGGAAGCCTTGGTGTTGGACCGGCCGCAGGGCACGGGTGTTGTTACCTACCGAGCTAGGAGAGCGCAACGCCGTCCGAGGAAGCCTTCGCCAGTCGGGAGCCGGACCACGAGCACGGTGCCGGATGTTAGTGCCACATTGTGGCTTGACGATTGCTTGTCTGCGTTCAAAGATTGTTCGCCCAGTTGCAAGTACCCGTCAGTCGTGGACGACCGCCCGACTCGCAGGCTCCCAGTCGACACAGTGGAGGACGGAAACCCAGCAGTGCCACTCTTTTTAACACATCGGATAGAGGGGACCGGGCAGGGCTGAATACAGCGTTACTATGTGGATGCTTCGGTTAGAACATGGCTATAGTTGATAGTAGACCGAAACCACCTTACGTCGCATGCGTAATAGATTGGAAACCAAAGCAGTGCACTGTAGATTCTCCTGTGTGGGGGGCTAGCTTGACCGGTCGCGCGGCTCGAGTCTACTCTGAAATGGCAGAATGTCCTCGGCGCTTGTGAATGAACCCCTGGCCTAACCGGACACGATGGTTAATTCAGAGTTCCCAAAACGCTACACGGTAAGCCCGTGTCTCACTTAACAAGCATGCCTGTACGGTAACCGTTAGTGTAGCCTCGGCGGGAGTGCCGAGTGTCTATGTGAAATTTGACCTGAGACTCCTCCGTCGTTGTTCGCAGCTCTTCGCGTCTGCTGTGTACGTAAGTTGGAGCCCACGGCCGTCAGAAACGTTTCGCTTCCATGGTCACGGAGGAACCTGGGCCGGGGAACCCGAGGGTCATGATAGCCTTGGGAATTTTTGAGGAACTGAGCAAAACTCACAAAGTTGATTCGTCTCGCCACGACTCTGGTTCGACTTCTGCGTTTCGCTTTTCTGCTGGAAGGGGGAATGTCCGGAAGCAAAGCCTCTTCCCATAACTCTATGGGTCATGCGTTAGAACTGTAGTTGGTGCTATCTGGAGCATAAGCTTACCAGTCGTATACATGTGCTAGAGACTACAGGGGCCGATGGTGCTTGGAATTAGATAGAAGTTAATGTGTTGTAATGACGGGCTTACTAACCGGAGTGGCCTGTTCAAATCGCAAGAGAGCTTCAGGAGAGCAATTCTGTTAAAATAGGGCAAAACGAGTCAAAGGATGCATCTTCCCCAAGGCTCCATATGCCTGCAAATGCAATGAGAAGGATGCACGTCGTTTGAAAGTAAAGTCGGCGTACTCTCCACATGCGTAGATGCCACTGTAATCATTGAGCACTGCATCAGAGCTGAGTGGCGTTCCGGTTAACAGGGCTTACAGCGACGCACCCTCTCTGGCATAGGCTTAGCAGGCTTGGAATACGCTTGTTTCCCGACGTTTCTTTGTCGTGGGGCATTGCCGAGGATGGTTTGAGTGCAGAGCTGGTTGTGTGAGCGTGAACGCAATTGCAGGAGATTGCAGGGTGGTGGTGGCTAGCCGAGAGATAAGCGCCATCACCGCTCCGGGGGTGTCGCACGCCCAAACAGGCAGTCCTGGGGCCGGTGCTTCTCCGCTACATCCAAAAATGGCAAACGTCGAGGTTGATAGAAGGTTTTGATTTTTTCAAACGGCAATGCGGGCTTTGCGAATGCACGCACATCGCCTTCGTCTTCGGTCGTTGATTAATTCGGGCGGCCTCCTCGGGGATTCTGTCTCTGTGCTTACTCCAAGATTTGATTCAAATTTATGCGCTGCATGGCCGACAAAGCCCCCACTTTAACTCACATCAAGGAAGTGAACAGTAGTAGCGCACCCAATAAGCTCCGATGCTTACTGTTTGCTAACGTACTAAAGCGTCGAAATGCCAAATGTCGTCATGGTACTTGATCAAGATTTGGAAATATTACACAGGTTGGCAAGTTACCGCCTACGGACAGTCTCATACTGTGGCTAGCCGGATAAAAGACTGGTCACATACACGCAGCAAGATAGTTCTATGTCGCGCCACCCACTGGTGGCATCCACCCGGCTGCGAAGTCCCTGTACATTGGTTCATGTGTCAGGAAATCAACCGGTGCTGTCAAACTGTATGGGTAGTGCCTCCCAACTCGGTTGTGAGAGAACACGCCCTGTAACGCCATAGCCATACCGGGATCGAAACAGGGTGTCTCCGCGTGAAATTCGCACGCGGTTATTCGTGTCGCCGGCACGGGGTCATTCAGCGTTTTTAGGACGAATTGGAGCCCACTAAAAGACAGGCCGTGAGGCGAAGTGCTTCCGTATGCAAAGCGCGCGAGGCTCCCGCCGTGTGGAAGCATTCGATGACATGCGAAGTAAATCCTATCCGGGTTAGTTGACGGCAGGCAAGGAGACCTTTTCCAATTCGACGGGGTGTTGTAGGTTGCCTTGGTTTGGCTCCCTAATCCAGGATGGATCTCAAGAAACAGAGTTGTGTAGCCCGCTAATTCTGCCGCTGTGTAGCAAGCGTTGCGCGCATACGTTTATGGCAACGATATCCGTATCGTCCGCCGAGTCTCTCACTGGCTGTTACGACGTGGTGGCAGGTCCATCATCACCTCGAGTCCTCCCGCGGGAAAAAAAAGCGAAGGAGCTGGACTTAGATTGCCTGTGACGGATTCTCAGAGGTTTTGGCGCAACCTAGCTCGAAGGCCGTGTAGGGAAATCGGTCACCGGTCGCTTCGCCCTATGGGCCATTCCGTCGGTTGGGAATCAAAGTCGGGAGGCGCAGGTACCGCACAAAATAGAACCGTGGGTGTTTTTGCATTTTCTCCATGGTATATAATGCGCGACGACCCGTTCGGAAGGTTTCAGGCACTACTCCTCCTGACATTGCGGGGTTGCGCCATCCGATCAGTAATCAGCGACGCCAGACCTCTACACCCAGTACTTGATATTGCTGGACACACTACATCGTCATTAAAACGGACTCGCCCCTCATCATACCATGTTCTACGCACCAGCTCAAGACACGCAGCGTCCGACACACCCGCGTTTTACATGTCCGAGACGCGCGAGATGCCCATACCGTGTTTGAGGCTATGTTCGTCAGGGACTGCTAAAACCCGTTGTTCGTCGGATCTCAATGAGCTAGAACGAGCCAGCTATATTCAGTCGGGATCCATCTTCGTCTGGGAGGAGAGCGACGACGAGATGGGCCTTAAGCGGTGGACCGACAAACCGAGGCGAGTTCGAGAGCGTCACGAAGCACGGAGAACACGGCACTAACGTCTCTCGTCATGCAGCGTGGTCGCAAAGCCGGATGCGAGAGTCCGTACTTATTTTACGACGATAAGATTTCGGCAGAAGAGCCGCCACCGCCAGTAGATACGAATGTCAGGTAGGAACCCCCACGTCTTTGACATATACTGTCCGAACCTTACACGACGCAGATATAGATTCGTTGACGGACCTTCTCGTACATGGACCTATCCTCGGCGCAGTCCCATTACGACCGCAGTGACAGACATCCTTTGGGGCTGGTGAAACAGGCGTACTCCGCCTGGGTCATAGACTCTGTCAATGCGAAACCAAGAAAATGGCATTTGACGGCATACTTCACGTACTCCGACTTGCCAAGTATTCCCACCGTGGACCAAGACCCGCTGCTGCGCACACTCACGGTGCCTGCTGGGATCTACAGAAGCGGGAAGGCGAGGTCACGGAACTCTGACGCCACGTCGTCTTCATCTTCCGGCTCGCCACCACCACGCCCAATGACGCCAATGTCAAATTCGTCGCGCACGCGGGCGGATAGTATCGTGTTGCCGTCACTGCACTCCGCCATTGCCCCCGGACAAATGAGTCCACATACGCGCAGCATCGGCAGCATAGCGCACGGTTGGCAGAGGACCAGAGGATGATTCAGATGTTGAATTCACGGCCAATCTTGTAGAGCCCGGGATCTAGAAGGCATTTGATTTGTAGCACACTGTGGGAGATTATCATAGTATAGGACTTACACTGGCTAATGGTGATGAATGATACCCATGATATTACAACATTCCTTCAGAAAATTGGCAAGAGCTCTACGCGCACCACACAATATCATGGATATAGCTCATTAAGGTATATAAAGAGAGTCGCGTACATTGGCGGAAGGCCACAAGATCAATCTTCCTCGTCCGACTCGCCCTCGTCCTGTTGTCCGTGTCTTGCTTGTGCATTCATGGCCCCAACGAGATCGTCAGACTGCCCTTTCTGAGCAGCTAGTCTTTGTCCTGAGATAGAGGCATTCGAAGTCAGCGGCAGTGGAAATGGAGATAGAGAACAGCGCACGGATAAGCGTGGGTACGGCCTCCTGTGTCTCCTCTCGAGTTTCGCTAGTTTCTTATCGAGGTCACGTTTGAGATCCCCAGTTTGGCCGTTTGGCCGTTTTGGTGCAATGTTATGTAGATGCTAATAGTCGTGTCATCTAGCACACCTTGAGCAGGAGGTGTACGGGGTTCAAGCTCACTAGCTCCTCGGGCTCTTCGTTCTGCGTCTTCGCTTTATGATCTCTCTGCGAGAACCTTCGACATTCTTTTCGACCGTATCCATCTCAACGTCTTCATCGTTCGTACGCTTCTTCAGTGTCCGAGTCTCAGGGTCGAATGTACGGTGTTTGAGAACCGGCTCCTCAGGCGTACTGTCCCAATTTAAGCAACGGGTTTAGTGTGTTCGAGTGAGCTGCGAGCGACCTACGCTTCATCTACCGCCTCTCCCTCCTTACGTTTCCGCAACGCAATCAAGCGTGCCTTTCTGGCCTCGGACGCCTCCTGCAGAGACATGGTGGAAGGATGGAGAGACTCGAGGGCCTCAGACATCCTCGCATCTAACGGAAACGCAGCAAAGCGCCCGCGTTGAATGCTGACTAAGCATGATTTCAGCACACTCAGTGTACTGCTCTCCTACGTCGTCCCACTTGCCTCCGTCCCATTTTCTAGGTCGGTGGCATGCTAGAGACTTGGAGGCGAGCATGCCTTCAGGTAATTGTCAAACATCATCATCCCACTAGGCAGTCTCTGCGACTCTTCAGTTCAAATGTTCCCGTTTCGTTTTACGCTACGGGACGTGCGCCGAACACGGTGGTCAACATGGAGGATTTTCCATGCGAACTGATTAGGTGCGCTCACAGAAGATCACACTAATAGATATCTAAGGCTCTCCGCAGAAACTTTTCGATCATTGCTCACATTGGTGTGTGGGCCATTGCGTCTAGGATGCTCGCGGAGGCTCTAATCAAGTGCACATAGATCGACGGAAAGTCTACACTCGCCGACCGGTAAGTAAACCTTGCTTACAAATCTCAGACAATATCAATGTTTACACTGTGAACAGACTGCTTGAGGTTTGTTCAACCACGTATGAAGGCGAATTTATGGATACTTACTTTCGTGCTAGCTCACAGGTACTATACAGAAGAAGGAGAAGGGTATGAACAAGCAGGTCTTAGGACAAGCTCAAGGTGGAGCGTGAGAGGGGTATCACAGGTCTGTACAATTTTCAAAGTCGATATTCGTCGCTCATATTTGATTAGTGAAGGCTCAAACAGCAAGGTCAGATTGGCTCATCTAACATCTGTTCAGTTCACAAACCCATGTCCCGCCTAGCATGATACATCCTCATTCTGGGAAAAATTACTTGTTGAACCTAATTGATACCCCGGTACGAATGCCCAACTGCACACCGTCACCTCCGACTAAGACTGGTTCCAGGGTCACGTTTGACTTTGCTTGGGAAGTGTCTCGCTCGCTCGCGGCGTGCCAGGGCGCTCTGTCTCTTGGTTGATGCTTTCCCAAGGAGTTCAGGCACAGTCTCTCTCAGTCTTCCATGCGGCACGCGAACGAGGCTTGAAGATTATTCCGTTTTGAATAAAGCACGTACAGGCCGGACTCCCATGGGTGTACCCGTAATTAATTTCTCAAATAGATTGACCTCCCCGCTGCCCATCCCGAGATCGTGCGCAGCACAAATGCAGTCCACCCTTCGGCATTAACCCAGATGACGTGCTGAAGATTTCTGCCAAGAGCGGAAAGGGAGTGGAAAGCGTTCTACAAGCCATCATCGATCGGATACCTCCGCCTTCGGGCAAAGTTGAAGATCCTTTGAAGGCATTTCTGTTCGATTCTTCGTGAGCTCTTCATTGCCTATGTGATCGCTAATATCCCTTACCATGTAGCGAGTCAGGTACGATAAGTACCGGGGTGTCATCTCTCTGGTTAGCATTCAAGGGGGTGTCCTCAAGAAAGGTAATTTCTTGTGTGCCATATAAACTTCTCTCAAGTCATAATCCCTCTCAAGGCGATAAGATCACGTCGTGCCATACGCGCAAAAAATACGATGTTGTCGACCTAGGTATCATGCATCCTGAAGAAACTTCCACTACCTCCCTGCGCCCAGGTCAGGTAGGATTTGTAGCATGTAACATGAAAGAATCCTCAGAGGGTAAGTCATTTCCAGCCCTCTGGCACATTTGCCTGACATCACGCCAGCGCACATCGGCGATACATTGCATCGTGTGGGGAGTACCCGTGGACGCCCATGCCAGGATTCAAACCGGCAAAGGCAATGGTATGCCCGCTGTGACTCCCATCCGCTATGCTCCAGCCGCCTTACTCTCCTGGGTCAGGTGTATGCGGGGGTTTTACCCGATTAACAGCAGTGTGTATTTCCCCAAGCTTGAGGAGTCAATCAAGCGGGTGCGTACGGAATACTCCCCGACCCGAGGTGTATTGACCAAGGCGTTTTAGCTTACCCTAACGGACCGTAGCGTAGAATACATGCGCGAATCCTCGTCCGCTCTTGGCCAAGGATGTCGTTTGGGTTTCCTCGGCTCACTCCACATGGACGTATTCCGTCAAAGGTTGGAAGATGGACATAGAATACAACGCAAACGTCATTGTGACAGCTCCAACCGTGCCCTACAAGGGTGAGTGAAATCGACGTCCCCAAGAGCAAGAGCTCATGTTTTTGGTTAGTCGTATGGAACGACGGGAAGGAGACATACATCAGTAACCCTACTGACTTCCCAGAGCCGGGTGATAAGAACTCATGGAAAGTCAAGGAGATCCAAGCCAAAGCCCGTTTGTGAAAGCAACCATTATTGTCCCACAAGGCATGCTTCTTCATGATTGATCATGTTCCAGGTCTGAAGAGTCCACATCTAGACTACCTCGGCGAGATGATGGACCTTTGTTTCAAGCATCGAGCCGACGAGCTAGATCATCGTTATCTGGATGCTTCGGGTAACTTGGACGCACGTATTATGCTCACATGTACTATCCCGCTTGGCGAGATTGTTACGGACTTCTTCGATAAACTCAAGAGCAGGAGCTCGGGTTTCGCGAGTTTTGAGTGAGTCCCTTTTTGCGGATTCTTATGTATGTGCGAACCTGAAATCTCCACAGTTACGAGGATGCCGGATACAAAGCCAGCCAGCTCTCTAAGGTAATAATTCAAGCTACCCAACAGTCCAGAACATATCTGACATCCTGCCAGATGACATTCCTGCTCAACGGCAAGCCTGTGGATCGCTCTCGCGCTTATCATGCACAAGTCGGCAGAAGCAGAACAGGAAGTAGGGTCGCGCATGGGTCAAGAAACTTCGTACGTGAAGCCTATTCTAAGGATGTGTGAAATGCTGATCGCCGTGTCCTAGACGAGGTTATACCGCGTCAATTGTTCGAAGTGCCCATCAAGCGGCAGTCGGAAAGAAGATCATCGCTCGGGAGACCCTCTCGGCGATGCGGGCAGATGTCACGGCGGGACTCTACGGAGGTAAGTTTCATGCATCACGAGCCAAACATTCTGACTCAAGGTGTTTCGCGCGAAGGACACTACGAGCGGAAGCTGAAGCACCTGAACAACCAAAAGGAGAGCAAAAAGCTCATGAAGAAGGTTGGCACGGTCGAACTGCCTCAAGAGGCATTCTTCAGTCTGCTCAAGACAAAATCGTAGACGTACAGTACTCTAATATAATTACACTGATATTTTGGTTTATCGAGCTTGTCCCTAAGTCATCACCTCATACAGCGCCTACGCCCTGCAATTCCCCATCCTCCGCATCGCCGAATACTCTCGCAGAACATCATTGACGGGCCCGCTAGTGAAGTGTTCATTGATGCAACTATCTTTCAATTGACTTCAAGAGACTTGGGTTCAGAGGTCATGGTCCTCGTCGTCATATGTCTCTTTAATGAGCCTATGACGGACATGCTTATCAGTGCCAGCGTATTGAACGTTTGGTCTCAATACACACCGATAGACTGATGACGGTGGATGATCACCACTGCGAAATTAATCAACATACGCCGCAATGGTGATAAATCAAGAAACACTTACTCGTTTGTGATGAATACGTCCACCATCTCTGGGCCGACGTAGTCGTAGTAAGGATTCAAGACTTCAACCTTGTCGACGAGATTGCCTTCTTCGAACCCGAGTACGCTACTTGGGTCGGCAAAGTCGAGTGCGCCAAATTCGTTGTAGAGATTCCAAAGCGGCGTTAGCTTAAACTGCCCCGGCGCACACCACCACCGGTGTACTATGTACGCGCGCAGCGGTTGCAGCAAGGAGAGACCCAGTAATGGCAAACATGCCACCATTTGCAAGGATAGCATGTGCGCCGAGAATCACTTTCGTGACACGGGACATGATGGCGTATATTGAGGAGTCGGGCACGAGGAATGTAGATATGCCAGCCGATGATAGAGCTTTGGCCATCGTGTGACCGCTATATCTGAGGGGAGCGTTGGTCGGATGCAAGTAAAGGGTACAGGTCTACTCACGATGGGCCAGTCTCAGCAACGATCACAGTGTAATTTCTGTAATGACCTGCTGATTTGAGAAAAGATTCTACTGTCTTTGAGTGACCGATGGTGAGGATGATTTCGCTGATAAACGAATTATAACCTTGGACGTAAGCAGAGTTGAGGTGAACGCACTCTGGATGAATGTGGTCTTTCGCTGATTTGGATATATTGTCATACACTGTTTCCAATTCGTCTAATACGTCCTGTATTGCTTCCATAAGGACAGGCTTCAACGTCCTCGCGAATGAGTCTGGGTCACTAGGGTCATTTTTCCTTCAGATTAATCGTGGCCTCGGACTTGACGGTGGTAGTCTTCTTGCGTATTTGGCCCTGAAGTATAAAGTTCGAAATAGACAGGTCCATTTTCTTTTCTCTTCTTTCCATTCGACTTGGACGCCGAATTGTATTCCTCGCGTATGTGATGCAGAATCTTGCGAACGGTATTCCCCACGGAGTGCTCTGTGTAGGCGGTTAAGATCACTGGGGAGAGTCATAGGTTGCGTACGCACCCTTAGGCTGGGCCTCCACTAGTCTCCTCCCAAACACTGACCGTATCAGACTAACGAGCTGGTCGATGTTGGAGAATCGGGCTTTAGATACCACTTGTCGTAACACGCGTAGAGTCTCCAGTGCCCGCTTCACGCGAACCGACTACCTGTCTAGCATTCTTTTAAATGAGATACAATACAATTGCGCTATGAAACTAGCTCACCTCCTGCGAAGTTTAGAGACCAGAACCTCCACGGATCGGTGGCTTGCGGCCGCATTGGCGCTTTTCTGGGGGAGCATCTTGAGATTGGATTTGGTATAGAGGAATCTGGTAGTCTGAACAAACATCATTGTAGGCTGAGGTGTGCTCTGCTAGAGTTAAATTGGGCGTTTCTTACCACGTAAAATCAAGGTAGTGTAAGTGTGCAAGTGAAGCTCGGGCGCCGCCAAGCATTCGCATAATCTCAGGAGAGATCTGGCGAGTCACGTTTATCCACGTGGTTATCTTATCTTCCACCCCTAGTCAATTTAACATGGTCAAAGTTCGACTCAACATTTATCACGCTAACTTCACTGACCCGTGCCCTTCGAATTGCGCGTAGTATTGCGCGAAATCTCGTCTATGGAGATGTAGCGCCTGGATGCTAAGGGGGGTGTGACCGTCGGTGGATGCAGAGACGTGGTGAAAATGATATTTCTTGTCATAAGTTTTATGTAGCGTTATAGGTCTCAGTCGTAAATGTCCGAAGACTAGAGCTACTACGGCCTTCTGTGAGTTTTTCATGATTGCTTGCTACGTATCAAGCAGAGAATTGAACCACCAGAGTCTCTTTCACTTTAGCCCGCTCCTTGCCCAAGTAACGGATCGTGTCGAAGCTCCATTCTATGTTCCCTATCACCCAGCATTCCATCCCGTTGAAGTATTCCCTGACCATGCTTACACTTAGCCAATTTGGATCGGTAGCTAAAATACCACCTACTGGACAGCGCGGTCTACCTCCTTGTCAAATGAGGGAATGCTGGTCTTCCCTGCCTCGAACGTGTCGACGAGGTGCTTGAAATGTGTTCCCACGTGATCAGACGCTTCTTGTAGCGTCATTCCCTTTTCCTTTTGCAAAATGGACAAAATATTGTTGTCCGCAAGACCCCTCTCAGCTTCAACTTTGTAAGAGTAAACGTCCTATGAGGCGATGGAAGGAGGATAAATTGATGTCAGTGACGATATCGATACGAGCATCCGACATGCGAGTACTGACATTTGCCCAGGCGATCATATCCACCGCGGCGTTATACATCTCCGTGAACACAGGGTGATGATAGACCTCGTCCGGAAGATCAACTCCAAATAGATATCCGAAGAGTTGGAAGCTAAGCGACGCGCCACTATTTTCGCGCCGTGTGGCGTCGTAAGAATCTAGGTCCAATATGGTTCTGTCTTCACGCAACTCTGCTTCTTCCGTAACAGCGTCGAGATACATCCTCATGGAATGTACAAAACGTTGGGTAGTAGCGGGCCTCGTGTATGGAAAAAACCGTCGGGTAAAGCTACTCATTGCCATGAGTGTAAGACCGCATTGAAAACGGGGCTCAGGCTCACTCTTTTAATCATACTACAGAGCACCGTGCCATCGTCGAATGTGTCGTCTTCCATGGCGTGCATGACCCGTGGCAGCAGTGGCGCTAGCTCCCCTCCCGCTCTGGCCGTCGCTAATTTCGTCAATGACAAACGTGATGTTTAGGAAGTCACAGCAGATACGGAGATCTGATCGCATCCAGCGTATGGCCAAACCCACGCCGCTAACAGCTCGCATGGGAAGCCTTTTTGTTTAAAAAATGCGAGCCTCTCTGTCGAGCTTACAGCGTCAGGTGCGAAGCTTAGTACCCATTCAGAGGCCGCTGTTGATGCGCTGTCGTAGTGTGGGTTGAAAGTCGGCTTCCATGGACAAATTGAGTGGAGGTCCGGGAGACGATAGCTTTTGGGCGGGGAAGACGACATAGTGAGTAAGGCTCTGGGCAGAGATGGGCTCCGGGTCAATTGGATAGATTATTGACAACCCCCCCAAGTTATATACTGGTTCATGGCAAAGGAGCGGCGCCGCATTTCACAGATCTGAGGAGGGCGGCGACAGGCACAGGCAAGCAAAATCAGATCTTGTAAGAGAAGTTGAGTCGGTAGCAATGCCAACCGAGACGTGAAAATTCATCTTCACGCCATCGACCGCTGAAGACGGTGATCGGGATTTCATGAAGGCATGTCGATATTGCCACGAGAATAGTAATAAGTTGGCCAACTCTCATACGCATAACTGGAAGCTTTTGGTAGGAAGGTACCTAATATATGTGTCCGCACGGAGTGTTGTCCAAGATGGACGCTTATTGAAATTCACCTGTGGTCACGCGGAACTCGATTCAGTCAAAACGCAGGCGGGGATAAATACGGCTACCACTAATGATTTAAGGGCCAACAACAATCCAATTGGGCCTCCGTTGGTTTACGGGCATAGGCACCACCATTGTCAGGGCCCAGGTGGCGTCACGGAGCTAGAGGCACGGCGTTTCACTTATTCGTCCGGCTCGAATTAAAGCACACTGAAGTCCGTCTTGATCTGCTCTCATACTAGGCAATTGGAAGTCGACTTCTCCTCATAGACGTTCAAGCGAGCAAAACCATTTGTACAACGCATCTGTCCTGTCTCTAGTCCACGTTGTGATCTCGTGTGCCCGTAGTGCACTGTCAATCAACGCCCATCTGAACAATTCGCATTAAAAACGAACACTTGGCCCCACCGATCATGAACGCCTCCTCAGCGGTAGATGCAGCTTCTGACCTTCTCCAGCCGCGAGCGGGAGACATTGAAACAAAAAAACACCCCAGTGCCGTAAGAGATTGCCCCTGTAGTTTAGGAATTTCAACGTCCTTGTAGCGACAACGATGTTCTTCGCTGCGTGGGGGCGGCGCGCACAAAACGCCGAGAAACCCGAAAGGGTAACGACACGAACACTATCAAGCTGTTAAGCAGTACTGTCTCGCTCATTGTCTCGAACCAAGTGTCGTCTTTCCCAAGTCTGGCCACTTTTGCAAATGGATCAGTAGTAGACTACTGCTTCTGGTCGAGATGAGTCATGTGCTACAACATACATCTAATTTTCGCGCGGCGGGTCATGGAGATAGGATGGGGGAAAGCATGCCGATTGTTTCATGGGGTTACAGACCAGTGTGAAGTTGAAGGAGAAGCAATGTATAAGTATAGAAAAAACACGCACGGGAAAAGAATAAAAAGAAAAAAAAGGGGCCAATACGCATAGAAGTGAAAAGATGCCAACCTCAAGAAATTGTCAGACGGCAAGTGCAAGTAATTATACCCATCACTGGGGTCCCATCATGAGTAATCTTGAACCCCTCTCCGTCCATGTATTGAAGAACCAGCGCCTCCAATTATCCGAGCTCCTATTTTCATTTTCCCCGTCCCCGAATACCAGCCTCGGCAATTCATGAAGGTTTTTTTCATTGATGAACAACGGAGTTTATCTTGTGTTCTGAATCCTGAGCACGGATCCGGTGGGGGGACGGAGGGAGGAGTTGGATATCGAAGCGGCGACAGCAAGAGGTCGAAGAAGGATTGATGCATGGATGGTGTGGGAGTGGGGCGGGTGAGCAGAGATAAAGGACAGGCTAAGAATCCAGCAAAACCCGAGCTTGAGCAACGAAACGGTTAGTGTATGAACGGAGTGAGGCGCCATGAGATAGCACTGAAAGGCATGGGGGAAGAGAAGGGGCCGGAGAGGCGGTGCGGGGAGGCCGATCATGTGTATCGTACAACATCTCGCCCTTTCCGCCCCCTTGCGATTGAGGTAAGGATCTTCATTCCGTGCGACTGGTCCCCCATACTGACGGTACCTGGTGAAGGAAACGAACGTTAGTACATGTCGGCAGGTGCACAGCATATCAATAATAGAGGGTGTAATCAATAAATTGGCCAATCCACGAAGATTGTAGAAGCCGAACGTAGAGAAGTAGAGTAATTGGAGGGGGTGGGACGGCATCAAAGTCAAGGTACTCACTAGATTGTCCTTCGTAGGTTTGCACAATACCGTATAAGGCTTACACGGCGCGAATACGGTGTCAAGTCAGGACCAGCGGGCAAGGGTCAACAGGGGCAAAGTCCAGTGAAGACGTCGGTGGAGACCAGGTGTGATGACAAGGTAGTGGAAGTGACAGGACAGAATGAATTCGTCAGCTCCGCAGACCTATAGATTTCCCAGGCAGTGTCACATACCTTGCACTGGCCTCGCTGACTCGTATTCTCGGTCGCGCCAAATCCTCTCGCAAACCGCTGGTTGTGCTCTATGTCAACCTCCTCAGCTTCAGTTCTGACATTGATTGCTTGTGTGGGCGGGAATTCATAGTGGGTTGTACGCGTGGGCGCCGATTCGACTGGCGAGTCTAGGGAGGACGGACTCCAACGGTGTGGGTGGTTGTGTATGGCGAGAGCGAACGAATGGGTTGTACACTTCAACTGGAGGTGTCCGGAGCGCGAAAGGGGGGTGCGACGACGAGAGCGGCGAGGTCGGGGAAGAAGGGCAAAGCGCTGGCGATCAGGGACGGCTCGAAGGGGGAAGCTAGGCACAATTAGGCTCACGAGTGGTTAGGTAAGGCACGACGAGGCTGGCGACGGGGACGAGAAGGTAGGTGGATGCCAGGGAGGGTCGAAGCAAACGGGGGGTTGTCGTGCGATTCCAGACGGCCTGTGCTGAGAGTGCGACCAGGCAAGACAACAAGATACAGTTTTCCCTCGCTGCCAGGCGCCAACAATTCCAGAATGAGACACAAGGTCATCAGCAGTTATAACAAGGAACTTACGGAGGGAAAGCAAAAAGATAAAAAGTAAAGAGATACAGAGAAGGGAATGGAGATGGTGGGGACGGTGCTGAAGGGCAGCAGGTGAACGTCGTCGTCGTCGTCGAACCGGCGATGTCCAATGTCACCCAACTTTGATGCATCAGTCGCTCAGGCACGTGAGTCCGCATTGGCGAGGCGGCCCCGTACACTCGGGGCTAGCCGGAAAGTGCGAAATTGGCTCGGGCGAGACGTTCCATCCAAAAAATTAGGTACATTGCAAACACAAATCCTAGGATAAACAAGAGTGGAGAGGACGCACGCTACGGTTTGGGGGAATGAGGGATCCCTACACGGCAGACAAGGTAATGTACCACGGAAGAGTTACTTATAATGTCCTCGGGACTGTCAAAGCAGGAAAACAAGAGCCCATGGAGGATGACTACGGACCAATATGATTATAAAGTACGGAATGCTTGACGAGCGTGGCATTGGAGAAAACGAGTGGAAGGGTTTACGCGCGCGCGACGGAGAACGGAAGGTCGGCGTGGTGGGTGTTTCACCGGTAGGAGGCGGTGGTAGCAGCTAGGATGACGCCCAGGAGGGCGGTGACCGATGCGCGGAGGACGGTGAGGCGTGTATATCGATTCGAGCCTCGATGTGACGGGCGCCGCCGTTTGTTTTTCTTCATCCATGTAAAAGGTATCTCGCGAAAAACAAGGGTATGCTGGGTCGGATCTCGAAGAGCAACCACTGAATCACATAATGATACATTTGCAGCCTTCAGCCGCTTGTGGTGCATAGGGGTCCTCTGCCTTGCTAACAGGTCCCCAGACGGACGGAAGCTGACAAGGTTCAGACGATCAGTTCGGAGCAACGATGGTAGGCATCCCATCTGACGCGTACCAAGTAGTCCTTCGTCGACGTTTGCAGTAGCGAATCAGACTAACCCATAGTGCTCAGCTTCGAAGACGCGTGCGAATCTTAGATGACTTACCTCGAGCTCGCTTCGCTGACCTTTATCCTTGCCTGTTCAAATCCTCTCTCAACCGCTGGTTATGCTCTGCCAGGCGGCGCAGCTTCAATTCGCTCATGGACTGCTTGTGTGGGGCGCGCGTTCATGTTGACGAGATGCCGTAAAGTGATGGGGAGGGAGAGTAAAGGCCGAAGAGGATGAGAAGGAATGTGGTGCGCGAGGCTGTGTTAAAAACGCAGAGCTGGATGAAAAGAGAAACGAGCGACGCTGAAAACCGAGTCCCAATATTCTCTAGTGGCAGCGAACGAGCACGCCATAACAACCCACGATAAAGATGGTGCGAGAAAGAGTGCACGGAAGCAATAAGCTACAGAAGTGAAGCTATTCAAAGCAAATCGCTTACCTAGGACGATGGACAGGGAATGGAATGAAGGAAAACCGCAAAGGAGAGAGCCACGGGTGTCGAAGGTGGAGGACGAGATCAAGAGATGGCCCTCTCCTGCAGAGCGCGTCCTTGGTGGGCGGCCATCACTGCATCAACATCAGACGAACCGATACGGCCAGGGCCACAAGGCCGCGCGGGACAGGCGGGACTTGCCTTCTGCCGCCGTGTCCGACGACGACTTCCGCAGGATTGAAAGTCTTTGCAGAATCAACGTGAAGTAGAACATGGTCAGAACAACTTACCCAGCGAGCGGTGTCCTATAACTTCAAGCTTCACAAGCCAATCCGAACGAGTAAGTCGTCCCCCCTGCCCGCATATACTCATCTTCTAGCTTCCTTCCAGACCGCGTTGGCCCTGTGCCGAAATCGCCGCTCTCGAGCAAGAGCTTTCATGCAAAGCATTCCCGCGTTCTGCTCGACGGTATCCCTGGTACACCGAAACAGGAGATTGAAGGGGAAACGACCTGTTCTACCAACCATCGTTGAAGAAGATGAGGAAGATGCGATAGTCCATACACACTCCAGACTTGACATCCGTCGAGAGCTCAACCTCCTGAATGATCGGAAGGAAACTGCGGACGATGATATGGAATGGGACGAAGAAAATACGCTGGTCGCCATGCTGCGAGACGAGTAGGTCTCTTCGCAACCTTGCCTGTATATACGTTACCTGGCGTGTTAGAGTGCACTGTGTGGTGTTGTGAAAAGGTCGCTGATAAGTTGCTGATGCATATAGTCACTCTGAGCACTCAGACACGGAAGATTTGGTCGCGTTGGCGGACAGATTGAAAACCCCCATGTCGGCTCAGTCCCAGCAGCTCAAGAGATACATGGCCGAAACTATTGTCCCCGCGATACAACAGGTCAAAAAGGTTCATGATGCCTTGGAAGAGGAAGGTAGGCGATCTCGGATGCCTTTCTGCGAGACGTCCTGACAAACGGTTTTGGTTTGCCCGACAGTCGATATGGCATACGGAACGGGGCTCCTCTCTTTCGACGACGTATGCAAGCGTGTAGAAACCATGGCTATACGCACCGAAGACGAGATCCGGACCGAGTACATAGATTCCAAGGTTCCTCTTCGTCTCTTCCTCTCCTTCATCGGTCTCTTGACATGAATGCGCACAGAAGGCCACAGATGCTGTGCTAGCTCAGCTTATGGACGCATATACGCAGCGAAGTGCCCTCTGGTCCCAATTAGAGGGCGATCTGGCGGAATGCGGTACACTTTCATCTACAATGCTTTAACTATCTACTAAACTTCGTTACCAACCCCCACCTACTTATGCCCACTAGCGTCGCGTGCGAAGAGATCTATCGAAGGTCTTCCAGATGAAGTCGACAAAACCATTTCTCGACTGGAACGAAAGCGCAAGGGACATGGAGAAGAACACAAACGGCGCGATGTCCAAACAGAAGATTCTCAAGGATCTCTTCCAACAACTCCGATAGAGCCTTTGCAGCATGATATTTCCTCACTCGCTCCCCGCCTCTGCATGTTTCATGGCGGTGTTGTGTTCCAGAAATGTGGTTGGAACTAATATGTATAATATCGCATTTGTGTATTTTTACCGGCAATTATCATGACCTTGGCACCAACGCATCAGAGCCCAAGCTCAATGCTTTCCCTGTTCTTTCCCTCTCTATCCCTTTACCTTTTCTCATTTTCTTTTTCGCTCTCGCTCCCGACGCCCCGACGCTTACACATATTTGTTACGCTGCGCAAGATTCAGACTCGGCGGGAAATGCCGCACGGACCCTTTGCGCAGAGTTGTCAGACGACTTCGCACAGAACCTTCTCGCAGCCTCCTCGGGGCCCTGCGCACACACGAGGCCCCCTTCACTCTCTTCGCAACGACTCCCATCACCGTCGTGGTCGACGCATATACCCAGGTCCTCGGCGCGAAAAATCCCCGAAAAACTCCTGCTGTACGAGCGTTCTTGAACGACCTGACCGCGCCCGGGCCTCCTTGGAGAAGGCGCACGAGACTTCCTGTCAGTGCATACGATGGGTGTGGTACACTCCGTCAACAACTTGCTTGAACGCATCTCGTATCCCTTGGGCGAAGGCATTCGACCGCTGCCTCACCTTCCGGAGAATTTCCCGTTGCTGGGGCCTACAGCGCTCTCGGGTTCACCGCCATCCCACGTTGGAATCGCGCCGCTGTTGAGCCGGTGGCTTGCACCGCAGAGTTATGGGAGGCTAAAGGGACGACGGGGCGAGGAATAATTGGTGAGTGCATGCAGTACCCTGGTACAGACGGCGTGATGAACTCATGTAGCGTCCCGCTTGGTTCTTGTCACCGTTCGGGACTGCGCTACAGGAATATTCACATCGTCTCGCTCGTTAACGCAAATTGCCGTAATCACCCTCGCCTTCCGAGCCTTCAACCAGCCCGAACCTATTGGCAGATAGGGCTATTTCGGCTGGGATAAGGCTGCAGAAAACCGCTAATGCACCGTGGCTGTTCGGGTGAGCATAAAATATACATAGGCATTTTGATGTATCAATTCTCGCCTCACGAGAAGGACCAATCTGCCTATGAATTCTGCTCACGAAATAGAGGCTAACCGTTTGTCCGTTCCACGGAATAGGTACTTTTTGTGGGATACTATTGACGCCAAATCCATAACACGTCAACTTCACCGACCTCGGATTCGTCCTCCACGGATTAGCTTGCACCGTAGTTTACAGCCTGACCTTCGTACAAGTCATTACTGCGGAGCCTACGACAACTGTTATCCTCACTTTTCGTGCTGCGCAGAAACCATACCTCCAATATTATTCATGCCGATTTCTGCTTTGGGAGCTGTAAGCCAATAATTGATTATGGTATGCGGCCACTCATCTGCTCGCAACAGAAGCACGCCCTTCTTGAATATTCATTGGTATGTACCTTCCCTCGGGTCGTGGCACGACTCACACTAAATCATTCTCAAGGTTCTTGGACAAGACTGGTCGCACGGGAAGCACACCTTCCAGCTCGTTAACGGCATCCTACTCCCTGTCAACATTCTTCGGAGCGCGAATTGTATATGGCTGGTATATTGTAAGTCACATTATTTTCATTTCACCGCCGCTGAAATAAAGTTCTGTCCAACAGAGTTTATCCTTCTGGCGCGTGTTATTCTCGTCGTCGGTCCGACAGTCGATGCCGCTATCATTCAGGATCGTGTTTTTGGTCGGACGGACACGCCACACTGACCATGCCTGAATCTTATTTGGTGGCGCGGCATGCATTTACATCTTCACTTCGCACGTTTCACTGACGGGAAATTTGGCAGGTTGAGTAAGATGATTCGCGCTCTACGCAGGCGGTTCGACGATTCGGAGGACGGGCTCGACAAGCAACCGCTCCTGGGTTCCGCAAAAACGGGCATCCAAGTGCCGTCGCCACTTCCGTCTGCTCACCCTATACACGGCGGCACTGGCATCCGGGACGCCGACTCCACCGCCGTCTCACAGGAGCTCAGCTCAAGTCCGCCCAGGAACTACACTACCACAGATCCCACTCAAGGCGCTGCCTAGCGAAACTACTTTACAGCCTACGCTCACGTTTACTATATGTGACGATTTAGTCGCTCTTACCCTTAGACGGTTTCTTTCAATTTCTTTCCAGCCCGTTTTAGTGAATGGTTAAGTAGTGTATTTTGTTGTGGACTGACGCGCGTGGTTCTCGACGGTATCTGTAGTAAAATCTCTCTCGCTCGTGCATCTTCCCGTACACTAGCTAATGTGATATTGTACTAGGGTTCATTATGGCATGTGCATGTGTGCGAGCATGAGGTCGAGGCACTGTGCTCATTTCCGGCCACAGCTTGACCCACAGCGTCATCCGCCGGCATCCAAAAGGTCCAGCTGTCTTCATAGTTAACGTTCAGCACTCGCGCTCCATTCGATTTCGACCAAAGCTCGATCTGATCCTACAAGCTTCAACGAGGATGTCCACCATCTGTGCTCACTCCCACGTCAGACTTGAATGACCCTGGCACATTATAGACCGTGCACTCGGGCGTGTCAATTTACGTGTGTGTGTCAGCCCGCCCATGTGGCATAAAGCTACTTCAACAGCGTCATACGCGATGGGGCGGTCTTCAGGCACTGCTCTCCAACAGGACAGCTGACAGGACTTCAGCTGGAAATCTAGATCAACGAAAGCCACTCTCTAGTTGACGGATTCTAGAGGTACTGCCATGCGCATAACGGCGGGTACGTACCATTACTAACATACACGTTCGCGACAACAATATGCGCTCATTTGTAGATGATGACCCACCTTCGATAATCCTGTCAATCGAGATGTGGCTACGTAAATAGGCGGGGTCAAGCCAGCTTTGCGTGAACGCGCAATTGCGCCACAGAAAAATACGTATGGTAAGTGCTGTGGACATTATGATTGACTCTAATTACATGCGATTGCTCCCACAAATCAGCACATGCACAGCGGTATCGTTTTTCTCACTGAAGGCGGTCACGGAAGTATGGCTTCGGCACCCGTACGTTGGTCATACTCATTGTACGTAACATGATATCTTCCCTTTCGGCTATCCTTTCTTCTCGCGAGACTGACCGCATTCGTGCAAGTGGTGCTAAAGAAGCGTACCAGTCATGCTGAAGATACAAGCGTACTTCCGCCGCCGCCGAGAACAAGCTTCAGGTCAATGGACAAAAATTTGGAGTACATAAGGCGATACCTCCTATGAAATCGAATCTCCATCCACCATTCACTCGTTTGCATGGATTCCTCAATCCGATCGTACGTTTCTCCCGATCTATGTTCTCTTTTCCCGTGCAAAACTGCCATCAACGCCTACCACGGTGAGGCGGTGACGGCGTCCTCGCGGTGGCTGCTCGAATATGTCCGCCACACACCCCCAGAATCCGCGACAAATTCCCAACGGAGGCCCTGACAAAGACCCAGGGAGCGCTTCTAGCTGCATATACGTATCCGCACGCCGATGCGGAGAGACTTCGCATCTGCGCCGATCTCATGAATCTACTGTTCTTTATTGATGAAGTTACCGATCGTGAAACTGGTCGCATGGCGGAGGCAACCACAGAGGTCCGTGTTTGAAGGCTATGCGCGACAAGTCCTTTGAGGACGACTCGTCCTCATGTCAAATATCGAAAGACCTCCGTTAGTATTCCCCCGTGCGTGTCCACGTAGAAAATCTTCTAACCTATACCAGTTTTGGCGCGCGTTTCTTATCATCCGCTCACGAGACGACTGCACGTCGATTCCTCAAACACTTCGAGCTTTACCTCAAAGCGGTGGAAAAGGAAGCTGGGTTAAGAGAGAAAGAGGTTGTCTTGGACATCACCGAATTTGAAGCTCTTCGCCGTGGGTGCAGTGCCGTACCTGTTGTCTTCGACTTGATTGGGTATAGCCTTGACATTGACCTCCCTGACGAGATATTCCTCCATCCCATATTCAGCGAGATTCAGCTTGCTGCCATCGATATGGTTACCTGGTCGAATGTGAGTGCCATAGTCCTTTTGAAGTTTCCGATACATGGGTTGACCAAGCGAGTCATTAGGACTTGTATTCTTACAACATGGAGCAGGCTTCCGGACTCTTGGCTTCTAATGTCCTCGCGATGCTTCAACAAAAACGCAACATCACACTCCAGGAGTCTTCCGATTTCGTTGGAGCTCACTTCAAGGAGCTCAAAACCCAATTTGAACTCGCAACCACTCAGCTTCCCTCTTTTGGCAAAGAGCTAGATGGACAGCAGTCTCGTAAGCACGCTTTGTCATTGTTCATCCGCGTGAGCTTACCCAACGCAAGCAAATATGTGACTGGCTTGATCGAATGGGTTTTGTCGGCTCTCTGGAATGGAGTTTTGCGTCTCAGCGATACTTTGGGGAGGAGCACAAAGAGGTGAAGGACACGCTGACCGTACAGCTGTGTAAGATTGAACGGCGTAGCGAAAGCCTCGAGTGATGCGTATAGCTACAATTCGACATGCAACCATAATGCTGGGTTAGAATCTATCATTGTGCGTACACGGCGACGTCGGACTGATTAAGTGGGATATCACGGAAGGGACCACATGTGATGCTTTTTCGCAACGTTCTGATTGAATGTGTCCATTACTTACTCCACATTGCGCCCTATCCTGCCACTAGCTACCTCGCCCTTCGTGTCACAGGCACGCGCAGATTGAATGCTCAATGTTCCGGGATGCCTGGGCGAACGGGAGAAATGGTCCACAAGCTAAGCACATTTCAAATTTCTCCTGTAGGCTCTTTTCTCACTCAGATCCGACCTCCGCCCCGAGCAAACGCGGGTCGTTGAAAACGTTTGAAAACCGGATGATCTGTGTGGCGTGCGTCTTGCTATATACTAGGGACGCTTCCTGAGGCTCCCCGCGCCTTCTCATGACGCTCCCACCTGCGATTAAGGCCGATCACTCGTCGGTTGGCCTTGTCAAAGACCAGTGTAGCTCCACCAGCGGGATGTCGTACGAATCATCGCAATATTCGCTTTCTCGAATGATACAAAGATCCGACCGGGCCACAGGGCGGTAAGTCTCTCTTCGACTTTACAAGCATGGAGTCTTGTGAAACTCGAGGTTGTCGGTTTGGCCGACGTTGCAATCAGCATTTGCAGTAAAATAGCACCTAACTCCGGATCGACCCAAAACGTCCCATATTCGGTTCCGTTGCAGAGGCATTCAACGACTCGAACGGGCAACGACCATTGTGAAAGTGCAGTCAATCTTGCAACTCTAGTATTATTAATGCACTGAATTTGATCGGATACTGACATCATGCTCCAGACCATCCAATTGGAGACTATGTTCGTTTTATCTGAGCTGGGCGTCCAAGAAGTTGGTGAGCCAATGGAAATGACAGACCCTGTTCATCGGCTGTGATTTCGTATGAGTACGAGGCTGCACGCCCCTCGCGATCCGCGAGCGGGCGTAACACTTACGACGATATGTCCTCCTTGTGATTTGGTGCCTTATGACGCTCTTGCTTGTGGTATATAACAGCTTGACGAGCATTTAATGCAGTATCGAACACTCCCAACATTTCCCCCCATTTCGTCCACCGAACTACTGTGCACACTATCTATGCAGTCGTCTTATGTCACTTTACCGCCTCCCTGACTACAGTCTCTTTTTCCACGGGAAGCATCGTTCAAACTCCAATCACGAAGAAATTGTAGCCAATTCCACCGAATGGTTGCTATCAGCTATGTTTCCCGCGTCCCTGAACTTCGTGATATGTTGGAAGTCTTCAAGCGAACATCAGGAGAGCTGTTGGCCGCATATACCTTCCTTACACCGATGCCGAGATCGGCTGCGCGTTGTGCGCCGACTTTATCAACCTCCTTTTCGTTATCGACGAGATCGACAGATATCCAGAATGGCCATGAGGCCGAGTCAAGTGGCCTCATGTTTCTGAAGACTATGCGCGACGATAATTTCGACGCGGAAACCCCACTGTGCGAGATGACCAAGGAGTGAGTGTTGTACACCATGCATTGATGACCGAGAACTTAAGCCTCATTTTACTCAGTTTAAACGGCCGATTCTTGCCCTTTGTGGATGCTATGACTTGGGACCGTTTTCTCCCACACTTCGAGGAATATCTCGACTCGGTCGGGAACGAGGCGAAACAGAGAGAGAGAAACGTCATTTTGGACCTCAGTTCATTTGAAAACTCAGCGCCGGAATTGTAGCGCGGTTCTCCCAACTTTCGACCTCATGGGATATGCTCTCAAAAGCTGACCTCCCTGACAAAGTTTTCAATCATCCCACATACGCTGAAATGCATATCATTGCAGTAGACATGGTGTTTCATGGTCCAATGTGAGCCGCCTCATTGTCCCCACACGTTGACCTCGCTTGATAACATTTTTGTCCAGGATCTTTACTCGCTACAAAGCGGAACAGTCTTCCGGACAGTCAGCCTCTAACGTCCTCACAGTGCTTCAAAAGGAGCGTAATATTACCCTGCAAGAAGCTGCTAATGCAGTAGGCGTCCATTTCGACGCCCTTGTAAAGCGGGTTCGAAGCCTTGAAAGCTCAGCTCCCGTCCTTCGGCAAGGAGCTCGATGAGATCACTTCGTCAGTGTCCCACAAATCCCACAAAACACCCTGAGCCATTTTCTCATGAGCTATACATCAGAAAATTCATAGAGGCCCTGGAGTATTGGATCGCTGGGAATTTTAGAGTGGAGTTTTGCCAGCCAGCGTTATTTCGGCAAGAATCACAAACAAGTGAAAGAAGCACTGGAGGTGGATATCTACTCTCACAGGATTGCGTAGGCCCGGGCTATTGGGAGCATTTGCTCTGTTATGTAATAACAGGGCGTTCAATATATCGTCCGTCTACTCAGCACTTCTCAGTTTCCAGATGACGTGAGGTCACAGGTGGCATAGGTGGGGCCACACACATGCTAGTCATCTCGGGCGCCGGAGAGTAGATTCAGTGGGAGGAGAAACCTCAAAAGTTTGAATCTTGATGAAACGCAATGTTCGTCGTTTGCTCGTGAGGCACAACCAGACCAAACACTTAGGGGTTCGCACACTGCGCCTTTTTGCCGGGTTGGCTCAAGGTCGGCAGCGTCGGAGTGCGAACTAGACCAGCTCTACGGATCCGAGACTACTTTTGGTAATGCGGGGTTTAAATTCCACTGCGAGAAGCCTAGGTTTGGGATACCTATTCCGATTGGAGTCCGAATTGACTCAGCGAAATTCCCTCTCTCAGCCCCTGGATGGAGGCTGGAGCTCTGACCACGCCCCTGAACACACTCAACGTTCAACGTTCAACGTCCAACTTTCAGCTTACAGGCTTTCAGGTACGTCACTGCATTGTGCCCCCATTTTGGAATGCGACAGAACAAGTCTACTTTGCCGTTGGAGCTTGGAGTTTCGGTCCGGGTTCATTAACATTCATAACGTTCGCCACAATGGCACGCCGGGATCCCAGCCGCTCTGCACTTGAGAATAATTCCGTACGTAATGTGACCCTTAATTAGTTGTGATGGGCTAATACCCAAGGACTTGCGGGTGTCTTGCGGGCTCTGTGTTGACTTATGTTCAACGTTGACCCCTTGCCTTCAAGGTGTTCTTGCTACCAGAGAGAGGCTGGCCAATAACCCTGCTAACTTAGATCTTCACCGATTCGCTGAATTATGTCGTCAAATTGAGTCAACGACGCTTGTATTATGGGTTGACCGCCTACTGGGAAAAGATGCCCACGCTCGTGCCACGTTTGTTCTAGGCCCATATAAGTACTCAAGAGCGTAGAGCTTCTTCCTATGTCTCTCTGCATCCCGCCTTCATATCTACGACTCGCCACTCTACATTCCTACGCGCCATGCTCGCGATCTCCGTTGTTGTTGCGGCAACGGCGGCAATACTGCTAGCACTCTGGAAGCTGTTTCAGGGAATATCTTATCTCCTCCCCACTTGACAACGTCCGTCCCCTGTCCAGAGCGCACCTCGTTTTGGGCTAGGTAGATCTTTCCTCCCATAATGGCCAAACGTTCTTTCAACATTCGACTGTCAGGGAACCAAGGCGATCTTTTCAATCGACACGCATGGGCATTTCAAGACCGGATAATAGAGACTTACGGTCCCGTTACGAAGCTTCACGGGGCGCTTGGGGCAAGTCTTCTCTGTGCTCGCAGACTGACTGAAAGTAAAACAAAAGCATTGTCATCACAGACCAGAGGCCTCTATGTCTTCGATCCGAAAGCGCTCAATAGCATAGTGGTTAAGGATCAGCTGATTTATGAAGAGCCAAGATGGTTCATTGAGTAGGTCTTACTTTTGGTCTCTTGCTCTGCTCACCGCGGTTCTAGAAGCAACCTCCTCATCTTTTTTGGTGCTGGATTGCTGTCTACGCTAGGTACGTACAAACGACACCACCAGCGATGGCGGCGCGAGGGACCTTACATCCCGCAGGCGAGCACCATCGCAAGCAGCGTAAACTGCTCAACCCCGTGTCTTCTCGACACAAATCACATGAGGCTCCTATTACCAAGGTTCTATCATGTCACTCACCGTGTACGGTGAACGGTGCTATGATGTTTTAGTGTGCACTGATGTCAGTTTTAGTTACAAGCAGCTGTCGCCTCTGAAGTAGGTGATACCCCCCATAGAAATCAATGTTATTGGCTGGATAAAGCCGCACTTCACTCGAACTCGTTGGACAAGGAGGCCTGGGGTACTCGTTCGACCCTCTGACATCAAATATTCCCAACCCGTGGCTTGTCTGTTAGTGCCATTGGCTGACGCTTTGAAGGCTCTCGTGTGAGCACAAGCCACTACTTTGCTATTCACAACGCACGGACTGTTCCATATTAATAGGCCCAACACTACTCAAAACTCCACCCTCTCCGGGGTACTCCGTTCTTTGTTGTATCCCTACGTGAAGTATTTTGTGCCAAAGTCGCTCGTCAAGTCTCTCTCCAGATTCCTACCTGCAGGTGCCATGCGAGATATCCGTCATATTGTCATACACTATGGACGAGCAATCTCGAGTGATATACACCGCGAAAAAGGCGGTCTTGCAGAAATATGATGGTCCAGCCATGCAACAAATTAGCGAAAGCCGACTCGATATCATGAGTATTTTGCGTCAGTATTATTTTTATTCAAAACAACTTGTTTTGAGGATGGTACTGACCCCACTATAGTGAAGGCTAATCTCGAAGCGTTGGATACAGACAAATTTATTGGAAGACGAACTCATTAGCCAACTATCGTACGTATCCTCAACAATCTCATTCCATGTGCCACTCATAGTTTCTACCAGAACGCTGACCTTCGGCCGCCACCGACACGACTTCAAATGCCCTTTCGCGGATGTTACATATTCTTGCAGAAAGACAGGATGTACAGGACAAAACCGGCTGCGGCGCGCAGGGGAAAATCCTGGAGGCTACGCAAGGAGATGAAGAGATCCCATTACGATACCCTGACCTCTTTACCCTATCTCGATGCCGTCTGCCGCGAGGTTCTTCGCCTGTGCGTAGACTCACTGCCTTTCACCCTTCATAACTAACTCCTAGCATGAAGTGACCCACCTGTAGGTGCTCTTTTCCGAGAGTACGCCGACGCATGTGACTTTGCGTTTCATTATACTCATACTAGGCATCACTAGGCACGCGCAGACGCGAGCCATGACCGTCATCATGCCCCTGTCCGAGCCGGTGCGAGGCTGGTGAACGGCGAAGATGATGACGAAATTCTAGTTGCCCGAAAGATACAGCGGGTCATCATCAGCACCCGGGCATGTAACCGCGACAACGACAAGGCACTTTGGGGCGATGACGCCAGATGAGTTCAAGCCTGAGCGATGGCTCACAGACCTTCCGGATGTCAGTCACGCGGGCGCATATTCCTGGGGTCTACTCTAACTTGTGGGTCAGACTTGGGGAAGAGACAGGTGCCGCGGAGTACTTACTGATGCGAGTCTTCAGGATGACGTTCCTTGGTGGTGGAAGATCCTGCATGTAAGTGGCTATTTGTAAAGTCCAGGGGTACATATATCTGAAGCCTAGAAGTGGCTTCAAGTTTTCTCAGCTCGAAATGAGTACGTCTTTTCCAGCACTCTGTCAACGTAAGGTCTTGACGATTGTTTAAGAGGCCATCCACCCTGGCGGTAATGCTACGACCATATCAAGTTTCCATCCTAGCGAGAGAGAAATCTACTGGAAACGTTGGGGAATCATTTTCCCTACGATGGGCAAGGATGCTACTGAACCGGAGATGTATCTCAAGCTGGAACGCATGTGAAAAACACAACAACAGCTACTAGTAAGTCTCTGTCTGCGTCAGCCTTATGAGTGCTTAGTGAAAACTTGGTACCTAAATTTGAGGTTGTGTGAGAATACAGCATAGACTAAAAATCGACGCCTTCGTGCAGAGAAATCAAAACAATGCGGCCCTCTCACATATCCGCAAGGATTCGTCGTGGAACGCGGATGGCAACGGATGGCCCGCGGCCGGGGGCCGCCTGTCCTGCCCTTTTAGTACTTTCGGAACTTGCCGAACCCAATCACATGTATAATAGCAAAACTGAGATCACTATCTCCAGTTACGGCGAGACTCGGTCAGTGACTACACAACACTGAGTGCTACCTCTGCTCTACTGTGGCATCAGTATAGGCGATTGGAACTTCAGAATAAGTCAAGCTTCTCTAAGTCGTTCAAGCAACGTACCGTTTCTGACAAATACTTACTTGCGAGCGAGGGCAACTCTCAAGTGGGTTCTGTATTTACACGACGACTCTGGACTCACCTCAAAGACTGAAGTAGAATAGCGCAGACGATCACTATCATTCTTGCGGATTCACACCCGCTAACGTCGCCGTGACCAGAGCCGGTGTTCAAATCTTCTGGCCAACCGCAGACCCCATATAGTGAGCGAGAAGATGACATGCAATTCTACCTATCTCAATTTATTTCTCAAGACACAGATCCATGCTCAAATCGCGGCTTAGCTACCTCAAGAGCTCATTGATCAAGTCATCGACTATCTTCACGACGACAAGAGGCGCTCTACGAATGCACCCTGGTCTGCAAAGCTTGGGTAGCCTCTAGCACGTTGCATCTCTTCTCGAGCTTCTCATGGCCTAGGTGTGTGCCAGGCGTGAATGTAATGTGTGTCGCAAAAAGTAAATTACCCTCGGCAGGGGTTACAAGCCCTTAAAAGGTCAAAAGACGCGAGCGCCCTGATAAGCGTCTTGTAAGAAAGGAGAAATCCTGAAAAGGGCCTTGCAAGACGCGGATGATCTGGCAAGACGCCGTGGGAAGCGAGGCGCTTGCCAGGAAAAAGTAACAAATCTTTACTTACTGCATCTGATCCTGCTTTTTATCGGCTCTTCTCTCCCTATTTCTTACCCACTACTCATCCTTTATCATTAATCTTTCTATTGCTCTTACAGTACTGTTTACTGCCTTACTTACTGTTCTACTGTTACTAGTTTCTACGCTATTCTATGAAGTGTCTACTATGGGATCGAACTTGCGACCTCGCGCGCACGTGCTACTGTTATTACACCAATCTCAAAACCACTAGGCTAAGTGTCCATTAGGGGGTAAAAAGCTGAATCCTATATAACCGTCTATTCGCTCACTCAGAGAAATAACCACACTTGTTGTGTATTTCAACACCTGTAAGAGCAGCCATAGATGAATGATAGACTCCATATGCAAATAGGTTACACCTGTGCTTGTTTAAGTGAGAAAAGAGAGGCAGAGCTCGAGAGTCTACTAAGGCTAATTAGACGATCACTACGAGTTACTTACCAGTAACACTTCGGTAAGAAACGGCTACTGACTTTCTTCGCTATGATTAGGCGCCTGAGTTGGAGCGGACTTATGAGACGCTTTGAAGGGTCTTACAAGGCCGTTGCCGTCTTTTCAGCGCTCTCCAGATCCGCCGCGTCTGATAAGAGGTTACAAGTTTGATCTTGCCTTAACAGGGGCTTATTAGAGCGCCTCAAGGCTATCGTAAGATTTGGGTCTTATAAGGGGGTTTTACATTTTCCGACATGTCCTGAGGAACACAAAGCAGAGAAGACGCATACCCAGGTGCTTACGGTCGCTGTCCTCGTGCAGTCGTATACGCAAGGCCGTGCAGGAGTTCGAAATTCGGGAGCACAGCTGCCAGCTACTGCGCCTCCGGTCATCTCAGACGGAATATCAGGCTAGCTGGTCCAGTGGAACAACTTTTTCCGAATTTTGGACCTTATGCCGCGCCTCCATACCATCACTCGATTGCGACGCTGCCAGGTTCGTACAACCTCAAACTTCGACGCACTTCCTCTAGCCCACCCCTTCTAGGACTCGCATACGCCACGTATTTCTTGACTGTGGATCAGGAGCGGAGCGCGTGGACCTCTCGATGTTACTCAACATTGTCGCAAAAATGCCATCGCCTATCATCGCTGGAGATACGCTGCCTATATCCCGCAAACCACCCAGTCTCGGTGATACCCAGCTATCATTCCTGATCCCCTTGTCGACATCGAGAGTCTTAGCATCAGGTGCTCCGGCGAGTTTATAGGAAGCGTTACTGGACGCGTATCGAAAACACTCTTGAACTGCGCTTCCGTCAAGAGCTTTACCATTCCCCATGACCGACGTTTTACCCCCGAGGTCACGTCCTTCGTCCGACGTCTACCAAATCTCAAGTCAATATACTTCCGTGCGAGGAGGAATCATCCTCCCAGCTGCCTCACACACTTGCAATTGGATCGGCTGGAGCTGTCGAACTCTCATATCATCTGGAGAGCCCTCCCGTCGACCAGATGGTGAAACGGGAAACATATGTCACTGAGGATGGACCTTGTGCGCAATCTCGAAGACTCATGTCGCATGCACCCAATGGCGAAAGTCGTCGATATCCACCTCGGACCTGCCAGAGTTACTGTGTCCGCCACAGCCCAACGCACAGTAAAGGTTCTAGCAGAGTCGGTTTTGTCGTTCCTGTCGAGTCGCGGGATTGGGAAGGGCTCGGCCGCGTTCTCCAGCGATACAAATCGCTACAGTCTCTTTATATTCGCATCAAAACCCGGTTTAGCACCTGTCGAGCGCGTTGTAGAAGCTGTGGAAGGGCTGGCACTCAGTCGGCTACCTGACACGATAATGCCCCTGCTGCAGGTTACCGTTGATGCAGAGCACCGTCCCGCCAGGACAAATTTCCCCTTCGTCCTGTTTACGTTAGGCTGCCCAATCTCGCACATCGGTGAGAGACAGGGATAATCCTTGCTCTACCATGTTTATGCATGTGTAGTTTTTCATTCCTGTAAAACTCGCTCGGTACGACATGTGCACCTTATTTACGGTAGACAGTAAATGCGCTGGTGACAATTGCGCGGACTCTCTGATTCGTATGCAACGGAGATTTGCCCTGCGGGAAACCTCGAAATCGAAGAAGTAATCTCCCTTTGTCGAAGCGTGTAGAAGAGAGTGCAGATATGCGTTGACACACAAGCGCGTCCAGAGCCTGGTGGGGCTCCTAATCACGAGCATGAGTATTCGAGAGGAGCACATGAGACCGACGACAGTACGTAGAGCCCAGAATCCATGTGTCTTCACCTAATCTGTCACTCAAGCTTGCCTTCATCGCGTCCGTGTACTTGCTGTCTCGCCGCGTTCATATATCTATGGCGGTGGCACATATGTAGGAAGAAGTGACAGAAGTCCAGCAATAGTGAGAGGAGCCGAGGAGGGGTGTTGAGGGATATTGTGAATGCACCACCGGAGAAAGGACAGGATGAAGAAACTACAGCAGTCGGGTCGGGAGAGAGTTTTGTCAAGAGGTTAGTGGACGATGAGCTAAACGCGACCTGGAGACTGACGCGTCATTTCTAGTCCAGATACGAGTTGTGACGCGAGCGTACCAGTGCTGCATGGATGTTACCCTCCAATCAGCGAGACCCAGGCCCTGCTTTCGTCCCTCGCCTCGATGTTCTTGTACCCTTCAAGCTCGCCTGGCTCTTCTCCCAAGCGGCCACTGACCCATTCCGGTATGTGATTCCGTGCAGGTAGTAGCACTTCTCCTTCTCCGTCATCTTTGACTTTGGTGTCCTTTGCCACAACAAGGGTTGCCGGAAGCGAAGGTTGGCGGTGGAACTAAGCGAGTCAAATGAGACATGCAAGTTGGGTAACCGGCCGTCTACAGCACCCGACGGCGAGACGTCCCACCGTACAGCAATCTTAGCAGATTCGCAGCTTGTGAAAAATTTGAGCGCAAGATAGGCCTGCCATTTCAGACATTCCACGTCTCCACTAAGTACATTGGAGTCCGAACAGGTCCGCGGGATTTGACCCATAACGTTGGGTAGTCGGATGGTGGTTGAGCCTGGTATGGTGATGTTGTGTTGGCGGGTAGGTATACAGAGGAAATTGAGAGAAGAGTGTACGGGATGGGCGCCTGGCAGGACTGTCGCCATCTTAATGTTGTAGGAGGTTGCAGGCTGGGCTTGAAAGCTCAGAGAGTCGAAGCGCGTTGTCGACTCTCGCTCGCCGAGTGTCCCGACGCAAAAAGCGCGATGGCTGCACGTGACAATAGAACGAGCCATGACTTCGAAGTTTAAAATGCTGACTGTCCTCAGCTCTTGACCACTACTTGAAGAGGTCTCATAGTAATAATGAATTGTATGCTCAACTTACGTAGTTGATTTCGTGTTCTGCCGTTCTGCACGAAGTCTCAGACCGTGGCGGGCATGCCGCCGCTTGCTCTCGTTTCGCCGCCGGACTCAAAATACCACGTGTTTGCGGATCAGCCGACGGATTATTGCCGCCTTTTTGGCTCAAAAGTCCGGCTGGACGCCGAGCTCCTCCTCTGCCCATTAGTCGCAAAACTACTGCTACAATGACCAGCCGTTTTAACCGATTCTCTAGCCTACAAACTTCCTCTATGATTTTTGGTTACTCAAAATATCCAACAGTGCACCTATTCCAGCCATCACCGACGCATAATGCTCAACTTCTCTGCAAAATCTTTGCAACTCCTCCACCGAGGTTCACGGAGGTTCAGAGAAGCTCACCCTGAATGAAACCGATCAGTACCCGCCCCTTGCAGTTCCTGAATATCATGACTACCGATACACCAATCAATGTTAGACAATATGACCCTAATTCTGTCTGATGTCTTTGCGTTTTCTCAGGCATTGTATATTCGTGGCATCGGGTAGTCACGAGCTACTAACTTCAAACTCTAACCCCTGAGTCCAGATATCGGCGGTTTTGCGTCTCCATTAGGCCCCTCCTCGTCTGCGCTGCTGAGCTACGTACTTTACCCGCGACGTCGCCTATCCGAAACTCACAACGACATGAAGAAGGCAAAGACTTATAAAAGGGCGCATGTCATGCTTTAGGATTGGCATCCTGTTGATCCCTAGGGTCCTCACTGCAGATGTCGCCCTCCACATCTCTCGCCGATCCTGAAAAAGGAGGAGGAGCATCACCATCGAGTCCTGCGCCCTCACTGCGAGCATGCAACAGTTGTGTTATCAGAGGTGGACGTTGCGGCAGGGGTAGTTGCTGGAAAAGACTTAGACGTGGTCGACGACGCAGAAGCGAAACGTGTATTGTGAGTGTGTCATGTTCTGGGTCTTACACCAACCAACTGACCAGGCCATAGACGCAAGATCGACTTGCACATCCTCCCGTTAATGTGCTTGTAGGTAGTCCGAATGAGCGCATATACCTAAGTTTCATGATGATTGAAATACTAGTGATATTCCTCCTTCAGTACGCGGATAAGAACGCCCTTGGGCAAAGTGCTGTCTTGGGACTCCTGTACGTTTAACCAATCTCTTTTCAATCCTCTCTAATGCTCTTGTAGTAAAGATGCACACTTGACACAACATCAATATAACCAACTGGGCACGATTTTTCTATGTCTTCTACCTCGCTGCCGAGTTCCCACAGAATTTTCGCGCTCCAGCGCTTCCCCGTGGCAAAGGTCCTCTCGGTGAACATCTTTCTATGGGCGGTGCTGCTGTTATGCCATGCTGCGGCAAAGAGCTTTGCGGCTCTCGCGACTGTACGCACACTCCTGGCGCTGGCCGAGAGTGCGATCATGCCTGGTTTCATCGTGGTCACCGGTATGTTTTACACGCGTGATGAGGCTATCAAGAGGGTTGGAAGCTGGTGTGAAGTATCCCCGTTATTCTTTGCGTTGCCAATCTGATCCTTGATGTTTCATTCCAGTCCTGATGGACGGTGTTGCTATCATCGTTCTGGGATTTGTTGCGTTCGGCGTCGGGCACATCAAGCACACAAGCTTCGCCCCTTGGCAATGGCTGAACGTCATATTCGGTCTCGATCACCCATCATCGCATCTGTTTTTATTTTGGTATGTGTCGAGTGTTCACGATGTCTCTTTGCTAACGTGATATCGTTAGGTTTCTATTTCCAGACAACCCCTAACTACCGCACGGTTCCTCACCAACCCTCAGAGCGCATTGTCGCCGTGGCTCGCATCCGCTCGAATCAGACGGGAATTGAGAACAAGCGATTCAAGAAAGCCCAGTAAGCCTTTGATCTCATGTTTCGGGGTCAATCCGTCTCGGCGCGCGTGGTTTGGCAATGTAACACATCGAAGTGTGGTTATGCTGTTTGCAGTCCGCTCACCGTTGTGATTTAAATCACTCGATAAGGCAGATATTTGTTTCTGATCACGTCGTGAAGATACCTCATCGCTTATGAACACCCCCTCTCCTAATTTTCTTCTCGCCGTAAAAGAGCGATCCTGACTCCTTTGCTACGAATGATCGGTTTATAGGTTGATCGAATGTCTTAAAGACCCCAAGACCTGGCATGTGGTTTTTCTATGCCGCCTTCTCGTACGTTTAATGATCCTCTCGCATTGAAAAAAAAATGATAAAAGAGCTGAAATTCCGCGCCCATATAGCCAAGTCTCAAACTCTCTATACCCAACCAACGAGGGCTGATAGTCTCAGAGTTTGGATTCACCAGTCTCCAGACAACCCTCCTTGGCTGTGTCGACGGCGTCGTCCTCAGTACCGCCACTCTTGTCATTCTCATCGTGAACATCACTGGTTACTGAGACCGAGTCACAGTTCTAGCAGTCATCATTTCAACCACGCTTGCAACGCGCATACCAAACTCACGCGCATATGTGGGGATTTGGGGGGCTACTGTGTCGCGATACTGGGCGCCATACTTCTGAACACACTCCCTTCACGACTCAAAGTCGGTTTGTTTGTGCAGCTATTGGCTCGGAGGTGCAGTGTACACTTGATATGATTTGCGCGAATGGACACTTATGATAATTGTGTAGCTGGGGGCTCGTTTGCCCCGTTCGTAATCGCACTCGCCTGGGTTGGTTCATCCACAGCGGGGCATACCAAACGTGCGCCCTCTACTCCCCTTGATGACTGGAGTAAATTTAATGATCGCATCCTGCGCAGGTGTGTCTACAAATGCAATCATGATAATCGGCTATGCGTTGGGTAACGCTGTGGGGCCGCAGCCGTGGAAGGCAAAGTTATAAACCGAGGTACGTGCTCGCCTGCTGTTTCCCGTTCCCTCATTCAGTCATCCGGCGAAATCTACACAGAAATCACGTACCGTGGATAGTCATCTCTGTCTGTTGGGCAACATCAGGACTCATCATGCTTCTGATTCGACGGCATCTCGCAAGAGCAAATAACATGCGCCACCACGAGAGTATACTCTCTAGCGATAACTCGATGGGAGCTAGACGTGCGAAAGGGAGCGATGAAGGATTCAGCGTCTGGGGAGGCGTATTTGCAAGATGGGAAGATGCTGCAGAAAGTTGACAAAGCATTTCTGGACCTAACAGACATCCAAAACCGGTCGTTTCGATACGTGCTGTGAGCTGTTGAACTCCGCACTTATCGCATCGACGGACATACACTAAGTAGTTGGCTCGAAGCAACGAATACACACACCACGCTGTGCTTCTTATTGCCCCGATACTTGACAGAAATGTGGAATGTATACATAAGTACTGCAAGGGTACAACGACGTGACTGCATTTATAGAGGCTAAATCCATTCAACAAGCTTTGCAGTTGAGTATGCGCCGCAGATTTCACTACATCAAGTTCCGTATTGGTTGCGCACTTGACTTAATTGAATGGATTCGAGTTTCCACTGTGCGCTGTACTATCATGTACTGATGTGGAAATGTACATCGGTCATCATTTACACCAGACGCTCCTCCTCACTTCTTAGACATGTCAACGTATTACACTCGGAATTTCAGCTCCTTTGTGACGCATACTTGCTTCTCTCGACCTCTGGTCATTGCGGCTCTTGGCCTCATGGCTTGATTTACAACTTACTCCTTGTCTCCTTTTTTTCTTCATAGACGGTGTAAACGACAGCCGATTCATAGCAAGAGTTTAGTCAGGATAGCTAGCGTACCACAGAGCTCAATAATGTATTTTTCACTCATGAATGTTATGCAGTGTCCGTCGCCGATGGTTGGAAGTTATAAATCCTGCTTTGGACAACGGGTAAATTCAAGACCCTCATAGTGAGCTCATTTCATTTTTTATGAACATGATGAGAAGTCTACATCATGGCAATCACGGAGTACGAATACTTCGCTGAGATCAATACTTCGCTTGGATCATGAAGATGACCGCCGAGTGATCTCGATGGCTCAGGCGAGCCCCCTTGAACACTAATGGCTGATAGAAAAGGCGTTGCGCAAGATATAAATGCTACGATCTCAGGTGACTACCCAGTTAGCTACCCCAAAGCCTACTCCATCTCACAGCCTCGTTGCACAATACTACTACTGGGAGGATACTAGCCAGCGTGACCTCGTGTTCAAGCGGCACGGTAGTATGACCTCATCTACAACCTTCGAAGAGCTTGTGAAGGTTGTCGTTAAGCTGCAAAAACCTGATAGAAATAGAATCTGTCACAAGGGATAGACGTGCTGCCCATCGTAATCGCAGAAACTGGATGTTTCGGTATGTACATTACGTGACCTTACAAAGAGCCCCTTGACTCAATGAGTTTTACTAGGAGGTGTTTACTATTCTCATTTTACTATCTCTTATTACATTATGCATATGCAAGTCCTTTGATCACTATTGGCGACATTACAGCTAAGACCAAAACATCCAGGCGTAAACGGCATTCAATACTCTATCAAATCATTCATGGGTGTATTATGCTTGGTTATGTATGTGATGGCGGCCACACACTGGGCACTCACAATTCCGGAGCACTTCAGACCTGGATGATGTGCTATAAACAAACATGCTTATCAAACCGAGAGCTTTGTTCAAACTCTAGTGTCGAACTCGAGTAACACATCAAGCCTGAGTAGCACTTCAAGCTCGGCTCTCGACTCCGGGACAAGAATTGTGGCGTGCAAACTAGCCTCTACTCGAGACAGTGTATTCGGTTCTTTTTTGAATCCGTCTCAGTGTCACAGCTCCTCTGATTACTGTAAACGCAAGTACCGTATTATACTTGTGATTAAAACTTGAATAGGCTCTAAACTCGCAATTCTAGGTGATCATCGAGCGACATAATTGTGCATATGGCGCGCATATGCTGTCTATGGCCTGGGAGACGATCTATGTCCAAGTAATCTCTGTCATATTAGTTTCTGGCAACCCTCAGTGAGTCGCTCACACCCTAGAGCGAGAGAGTAAACCAGTGATGTTTCATCAAATTGACAGTTTTGTGGTCTTCCGTTTTCTGACAAAAACTTCAGCATGTCATTCGCAGCAGCTTGAAAACGGCCCTAGGCACGGGAGCGTTTTTGCGTCAATAGTTTTTGCGGACGGGTTTCCCCCCCCCGGTCAAGCGACTAATCGTGCTACATGGGGTTACGAATTTATGGGCCACTTCACTTTTGTCGCTGTGAAGACATGGTATGAACAGCTCCTCCGTGCGTTGAGGGGGCCGCGTTGAGTTTTAAATGAAAAGTGTCCTCGCATTTAGTCTAATAAAAAAAACGAACGGTGTTGCCGCCGTAGGATACACCGCAAAACTGTTTTCGCGATCTCAACGCAGGCGGTTTATGAGTACAAACCACGAAAATTATGTTGCTGTTAATAGAGCTTGGTTTGTTTCTACTCTTTGATGTGGGTAAGTGCCCAGCCCCAGACTCATCTTGTGAGCCGCTACTTCATTGTACTAGTCTGCTATGGTGGTGTCTGTCATACTTGATATACGCCGTGCCAGCGAAGCGTGTAGGCGGTAGAGGATTCCCAGGTTATGCTCTTCAACGTCATGAAATCGGGATTGATTGACTATAATTGTGCGTTTATCTCCCTTGGCTACTACAGGAGTTTCTAATCGTAGAAATTCATGGAATAGGGAATGTACCCAACTGCGCTTCGTCATCATAGTTGCTCTCACGAATTCATACCACGAGCCGAACACTACCCCACGGTTCGTACACCCCAAATCTCCCCTTTACGTAGTCTGGTAGTTTCAAGAGCGTATCCTCGGGGCAATGCGTTCGATGACGAATCTTGTGAATGTTATAGGCGAAAATGACTCGCCCGCAGAAGAGTTGATCTGAAGGCTTTTGGAGGGTCTCTGCTTCGGCCGGTCATTGGCTGTTCGACATAGTTTTCTCTTCACATAGCCAATGATCAATAATTTCTATGTGCGGGTTTTATATTTTGCCAACAACATCGCAGCGAGTATCCATGATGCCAGGAAACATTTAAACACCTGAAGCATGATTATCGCGATGAGCTGTATATTGCCCGTCATAAACGAGTCACAAGCACATAGGTTATCATTGTGTATCGGCTATGTCAAAAGGAAACACGGCAATCCGCATGGTCTCACTGTATCAGAGGTCCACTTATCATAGGGGCCGACTCCTAGGGGATCGTAAGACACGCGGCTAGTGGTGGAGGTGCAGGAGGGTTCGGCTCTGCGGTAGAGGACGAGGACCTACGAGGCGATACCTCGTCCTGAGACCGATTCATCGATCCCAGAGAAGCAGATGGTAGCTCCCCTTGCCCTTCAACACTGGTCCCGGGACTCAGGTCCGACATTTTCCCAGGTCCCCCAGTTATTTGACAAACGCATCGACGCGGACAATGTAGCTCGCGATGCAAGAGGATCCTGGTCTTGGGGCATTAGAATTGAGCGCAGGTGTGGGGCCAGGAATGGGGCGGTAGGAAGGGTGACTATAGCGATTGGTAGGCAAGTCGTTGCCAGAGTCCGATAGCTCGCGTTGGGTGTCCTGATATGCAGACGATGACTCTGGGTAGTCCTGAGTCGTGGAGATGCGGCTTGGCGCGGATAATGTTGGGTCGAGAGGGAACTAGTCGATTGGAACTTGAACTCAGGGATTTATCGCGAGTGAGCATGGATGGCACAGCGGTCTCGTGCCCTTGGTACTCGACCAGGGATCAGAGTGCTCCTCGACCCGAAAGCAGAAGTTGTCGATGTTGGTGTAGAACGGCTGATTCCGATGCGTGTAATGCTTCAGGGGATGGCAGGGCGATCTGGCGAAGCCCCAAAGCGTTAATCTCGTCTCTACTCTTCAGCTCGCCGCCAACACCCGGGTCCCACCGACAGCGTCCGGAGAGCCCAGTGCCGCCCAACGAGAGCTTTACTGAGATCTTTCGGATAAACGCCGCCATACGCGTCGTGCACAACCGAAAACGCCGCCGATGCATTCGAAGAAAAAGCGCCCCCACATCGAGCGGAATCCGCCGCTAGCTGCAAATAAATCGGCAGGGGCGCCACGGGGCGACGGTGGCGGGCGCGGGCTTATACGGCTTGAGCGCGGAGACGGAGTGCGGGGAATGGAAGAGTCCTGCAGACGCGCTTTCCTGCACCACGTATGCTGTCGGCTCGCGCCCTGGCGCTCGGCGTGGTGGGGAGTGAGAGTGAGACGCGCTCACATCCTATGGCGAAGACGAGGCAGGCGACGAGGACCTTTGGAGCGCCGCTCTCGTTACAATGTGGTGTGCGAGCTTGAGCTTGCAGCAGGGGCCGGTGAGTCGGAGCGGGATCGAGGATGATGTAAGGACGCCTGCACTTGACGATCGGCCATGGATATCACGGCCGGATCGTCTTCAGCGTGATTCTCTATCGGCATGACAACTCGGGAATCTTGAGCAACTTGCTTCGTGACCATATTTCCCGTTCATCACCTCCTTCGTCTGTCTTGCCGTTAAAGCTCATTCCAGAAAACCGCACATCCTTGGAATTGAGCATCAATACACCCATGTCCGTACCAGGACCTCGTCGCGAGGGATCGTCCAGGGTGGGGTCATAGTCGGGTTGGTGTTTTGCTCGAGTTCGACAGCAGAGTTGAAAAAGTCCCAAACGCTGACCGTGCTCTCCATCGCGGGGGAGACTCCGCCTTCAGGGATACGCCTCTCCCGCTCGCTGTTGTACCAGGAAGGGTCCCGAACTGGCATGAATACAAATGATAGTAGAGTTTGACGGAGGAAAACGTTCGTTGAACTCGAAACGCTCTGGGAACTGACGCTGCACCTGTCGAACTGACTCCAGAAACTGGTGAAACACCGGACTAGGTCTCTTGAAGATGCTTCTGAGATGTAAATTTGTTCTGGACGGATGCGAAGAACGCCTCCGCTCACGCGTGGCGTTCCCGCTGTCGCTCGTAGGTGCCAGGAAGAACTTCTCGGAAGAGAGATGCCCGCAGCGGTTCGAGGAATTTGTGGTGCCGAACGAGACCCAATCCTTCTCTATGAGTATTTGGAAACACGGATCGTGCGGTAGAATGCGGTCTAGACAAATTTGAGAGAGCGCAGAAAGCTGGGCCGTTTTTTTTTTTGCTTTTTTTTTTTTTTGTTTTTTTTTTTTTGGTCCCATCCGTCCGAGCAGTGGATGAGGACATGAGATGAGTTGACGTGAACGTTTCCGAACGATGAGTAATGTGCCTTCCATTATCGCAGAGATATGCCGTAGCCAGCCGGAAACGCCGTAGGGCTTGCCGATCGAGAATCGGGGACAGACTGGGTCTCGCCAGGCAGCGCTGACCAGTTACATTCGTCGTAGCGAGCTCCGTTTCCATGAGGGCTTCGACGACTTTGCCCAGCGAGTCGCGCATAGTGTGGATATTGTCAATGCCCAAGTACGCTTTCCGGGCGTCCTTGTAGTGATCCATGTTCTCGGTGCCGGCACCTTTGGCAGTGTTTGCTACTTGCATTTGTAGTAGGCCTGGGGGGGGGGCGTCGATGATGACATTACGTGGCAGTCGGAGGCGGCACCGTAAACGGGAATGCTTGATGCTCTTGCTTTCTGGAGAATGGTGAGAATGGAAGATCGCCTGTCTATCAGTTTCTCGTCACCTGGACCGAACGATTCTGGGTCAAGCCGACCATAGGTTGGCTGGACCGCGTCAAAGGTGCCCTAGAATTGCAATTATGAGTAACGGATGTTGATGTAGTGTGGAAATGACTAACATAGTTAGCCCAGTGCAGGTACGTCAACGCCGGTATTCGAACACTTGCTACGGTATTTCGACGCGTATTGCAGGGTGGTGTCGCTGATGCGAGTCGGTACTACCAGCTTTGCAGGGTATGTGGAGCAGAACTTGACAAGCAGAAAAAAAAGATGTGTACGGTGAGATTGAACATAATATGTCCGCTATATACTGAACGACGTACAAAAAGCGTAGTCTTTGTTGATATCGGTGAACCTCCACGCATTCGTTCGTGATCCTACGCCCATCCGTCCAAACTCTTCCCTCGGGTTGTACATCGTCCATCCAGGCGTTGTCCGCAAAACGGCGGGTTTGGCGTGTAGTGAAACGCGTAGAGTTGGGAGACTCGACGCTGTAAGCAGACTGTTACATGACGCTGCGCAGAACGAACGCGTGTTCACGTACTCTGGCGACCGTCAGGTCCTTCACGCTGTCGAAGACATCAATCGCTTCTCTATCGCGTTTGAATGAGAGCGTGAAGATATCAAAGGTTCGTGTCCTGAAAGAGACTGGGCTCTTCCCCCCTGTAGTGTGTGGGGCATGCGGGTGACAAGAGATATCAGTGGGTACGGGACCTAATGTGGGATGAGTAACCAGACGAGGGTATCCTAGAAGTACACTGACCCACATTTCTTCCTTCCCGGCTTCATCGTATGCAAATATAAGGTGATGTGCCGTCAAGTGAATGGTGCCCGGGGGGCAGCGTTATACCGCCCTTGCTGCACAGAACCTCTTCGACCTGCGCGCATCAAATGGGACACCCACGGTTATAGGATGGTTAACGACTAGATAGTGTTTCTAGTTGACCTTCGCCACCCTGAGTTTGAATCCATAAGATGAATATGGGTGAGAGGGGAGCACGGATAGCGGTGGGAGGTGTGGGGGAAGGTGAAGGTCTGCAGCCAAGAAGTGCCCCGGCGCTTCCACCCTGGCCACTGATTTGCTTCTTGTTTCGCGCTGTATGTACTATGCGTACGATATACACGTATGTTGACTGCATACATATTTTAGACGAAATCAAGCAGAGACAACAATATGTCTGAAAGTAAAATCAGTCTACCCAGATTATGTTACTGTACATGCTCTGCAATACTAAATGACATCGCTAATGAAAGGAAATCTCGACTTGGTTCGAATTAAATACATGAGAACTTATCAGAAAGAAGTTTTGAGCGTGATGAATTTTCATTGAGTCTCCAAAAGCTTCAAAGATTTCCATTCAAACTTCCAAAGGTCGATGATCATATCATCGTCCCAGTTATATCCTACCATCGGCTCCGCATAACAAAACGCAAGTCGGTCAGCCGTCTGCATCCTGGGCATTCGCGGGACAACCAACTCCGATAACGTGCGTAGAGTGCCTTCATCAGTGCGAACGCGCACCGATATACCCTCGAGAGTCTCCCCAAATGCGTGGGCACATTCGTCCAGCGCGTCCCAATGGTATTGGAAAGGCTGAGGGTCGGAGATGAGGAGCGAGCGTTCTTCTGTTTGTTATGTCTCTGTGCTCGTAGTTGACGGCGATATTCGTGACGAGACCAGTAGCCGAGGAGATTGAGACCTCGATAGAGGGAGAGATGCGGGAAGATTCGCATCGCAGGTGGATCTTTTTGTCGTGAGGCTGCCACCGTCGTCTGTTTCCCCCTGTAAGTTTATTATTTGCACGACTAGGGAGAGAATATTGTAGCTCACCTATCTTTATCTTGTGAGACTGGCAGCGGGCGCGGACCACAAGTCTCGAGAACACACCGCACCAGGTTCTCGAGATGTCCCAGCTGCGAAGTCTCAACAAATCGCACATAATTTCTCTCCAGAGAGCGGGCGAGGTTGGAGAAAAAAAGTAGTTGTCACAACCAGCCAAATGAACGGCCACCGACAAGGACGGGAACTTTGGAATTGTGTACGAAAATCTCTTGCGGGAGCGCTCTGTTCGGAGACAGCAGAGAGGCGGGGCGGTTTCCCTGCTCGCTGCTGCTTAGATCTCGCCATGACACTCTACGACAGTTCAGAGTTCCGTAGCCTCCGACGATGTCCGAGAACTGAAGGAGCTCGTCAAAGCTTTGTAGAATGAGGTTGTGCAGATAAGCGTAGTCGCACCGTGTGGCGGAACGAGGGAGTGTGGGAAACTCTTGTGACGAGTGGATAGAAAATCCTTCGAATGCGTGCCGCTCGATTGTGTAAAAAAGCTTGCGAAGACTAGTGAATGCTGCTCGCGAGGATAATATGAGATGGAACCAAGGTGGATTAGGCTCATCCGCAGGCGACGAGTCGCACAGACTCAAATCTTGAATATATCCGGGTAGAAGGCTGCAAGAGCTTCTGACAAAGGAAAGAAGTGTCAGAGCATCTTTTTGAGAACAAACACGGAACCCGTTCAAAGATACGTGGCCTCAGACGCGACGCCCAGGCTTGACACGTAAGTGAGGTTTGAGGGTATCGGTCTTGTCCAGTACCTCAAGACCCTCGTCGAGGCTTTCATCAACGTAAGTAAGAAGAATGTCTGGAAGTCGCCTCGAAGGGTCGACGAAAGCATCTCACAAAAGCGTTTAGGTAGTTTGGAGTGGGTGATGACGTGCACCAAGAACCGATGGACCGACTGGTCGTTTGCATGCCATCAAATTCGGGGACGCCACGAAGCCAAGAGCGCCTATTATTTAAGTCGAACCGCAGACCCCTACGTGGATGTGACCAAGTCTCGAAAAACGAGGGTAGGGCCTCAACTGTACGCAGACATGAATAAAAGCCTATAGATTTCACACAGTGTCATAGTTATTGAAAATTGGTGGATTATTGAGTTTGTGAGAGATTTATAACCTCTTCGAGTTTCAAGAGGCTGTTGCCGAGAACTAAATTTGCAATCTAGTGTCCGACTCGAGTGCTCAGAAGTGGTCGCGACGTCGATGAGAAAATAAAGGGGGTCAAACACATGACACACAACTGTTGAAGGGCGATCCATTCTTTCCTCGGACACGAGTCAGACATAACTTAAACAATAGCCTGTGCGCCACTGTCTATCATGTGAAGTTCCGTGGTAAATTTTGACGTGGCGCATATATTGGAGGGATAAGTACTAAATTGAGTTATGCGTGGCATCATCGCCATTTCTCTCTGGGGGAAAGGTTAGCCTACGATCGCGTTAGCTACGTACGGGTTGATAAAGCCCGCATCGACATTCAGACTCATGTCGGCGACCCCTGTCTTCACACAAAGCCACAAATACCCGGAAGCGCGATACTACGATGGATTGCACCCGACCTCCAACCTCTTTACGAGCGACCCACACCCCGAGTGCGAACCGAAAACTCAGGTATGACAACCTACAAGGGCGGCCCGTATCCGCGACGGAGTCGAGAACATTCACAACGGTAGCCAAGGAATTCACCGACGCCAGTATTATACCACCACTTGCCCCTTGCACAAAGATCCCGGCCAGTTCAAGTATGTCACAAGCCGTCTTGTCAGCGACGCCACCCTAGGCGTCAGGGTCGACTATCATCAAGGAAAAAAAAAAAAGGGGTATTTCTGCCCGTTGTAGCGTTGATGCGCTTTTGCGACCTCGACGACGATGGCGAAACACGATGGCGCGGACCTTGGCGTGGAAAAGGGCGAGGCATTAGAGTCTTCTGTTGGCGATCGATTGATGTCGAGCCCGTCTGGAGCGTAACGGCGCTCGTCGTTAGGCGCCGGGGCTGTATGGCGTCTCGACGGGCGTTGGGCGGGGGCCGGACGTCCCCCCACCCCCCTGGCGCAGGGAGAGGATGTGGCGAGGGCGTGTGTGATGTGCGCGAACAGGGACACGAGGGGCCATACGCGCAGGCCGGGGTCCCAGGGAACAGAGGGCGTGATGGGCCGCGCAGGGGATGCGAGTCAGCAACCGTGGCCGAGCCGAGAGTAGGACGACATGTCCGCTGTGGCGAGGGCCTCGACGATGGGCTCATTCGTCGTGAAAGCGGCCGCGGAGGAAGAGAATAGAAGCCTGTCAGCTGGAAAGATAGGAGTGCGGGCAGCGGCCGGGGGGGGCGGTGGAACTTTGACTCGGGAAATGCATGCGCTGCTGGGGCGCGAGGATGATATTTATGAAGTGTGCGTGTATTCCTGGTGGAGGATCGCAGCAGCAAGCATTTAGCATGAACTCAGCTAATGGAACAAGCACAACAGCAACTCCACGAAAGATCAATAATTTTTGGAACGACACAACGCAAATTCAATTTATGGGCATGCATAGAAATAACCCTGTGCTCGAACTGTTGCTCCTGAAATACAATCGGGGGTCGTTTCGGTTAGCTCAGAGCAAGTCGCACGCCAACACGGAATTATGGTCTATCACAATGCGGCAATGAGAGACCGGTGGCGAAACGGCAGCGTCCGGCGTGTGTGGATGCATAACACGAGAAGGGGTGCCGACGGCAGAGAAAGAGTTTGCATCGCCAATGAACGCCCTCCGTGATGTGGAAAGCAGATGCTATCCTCGTGAGAGGCAGACACAAGGACTTTTGTGGCCCTATCGTTCGCCCCGTGCCTCGCGTTCCGCTTGTATCGCCTGACGATGTGAGGATCATGTTTCACGTTGCCCTATGGAGACCGATTCCGAAGTAAGATTAGCTAGATCGAATAAAAACCCGAGAGGGGAGCGAGAGAAAGGCTGGCTGTCCCAAAAAGGACGTCCGCGCACACATGTCAGGTCAATGCGTGGATCATCGAGGCCATAACTGTGGCCGGTTTTCATACCAGGGCTACCAGAATGAGGTTGGGGACTGCGGGCAGAGCACCGACATGAGCTTCTCCTCGAGACCGAGAGGCGCGTCCGATTATGACCGCAACAGCAGCCCTCGTCGCGCAGATGCCTGCCGGTGGGAGCGCGGGACACAAGAACGCCCGGGGACGGGGACTTCGCTTATCAAGGGCGGTGTCCAAAAAAAAAAAAAAAAGAATCCGCTCGGTGGGAAACCCGCTAACGGGAGATGACGAGCATGCATGTTCGTGCGTTTTTGAGCAAGCTACTTTCTGGCGGAAGGGAAAGTCAGAGCGAGAAGGAAACAGAAGGGAAGATTTCAGGAGCGTGGGGTGCTTGATTTGGAGGAGATGGGATGTCTGATGTCCCGGGGCAGCCGTGGGCATTAGGGCGGTGTAGTTATCCCTAGGCCTTCAAAAGATTAGTGACCTCGGCTTACATACAGTTAATGGTGTGGGAGTGTTCTTTCAGTACATACGAGCGGAGTCGGCGCGCCGATAATGTGTGGAATGGCCTAGAGCAAGGGGGGCACTCCACTACCGCTAGCGCTGAAATCATAACCTCCCTGTGTGTTGGTGCCATGACAACCGGTATCACGGGTCCTACTCTCTCTCTAGGGAACCGCATCCCTATGTGAGTTATGGCTATCAACTGAGTCTATGGAAGCGAAGTGGGCTGAGATACTTACTCATAGATAACCCTATATATCTTGATGATGCTAGTTGCCACCGCTTTGTGGCTATAGAACGAGATTTGAAGGCTCGCTTGGTGGTGGTTTGAGGGCTGCACCACAAGGCTAGCACAAGGCCCTGTTGGGGCCGTGCTTAACGTTTTATATTTAACTCTAGCTACGTACGTTTGTGCAGTCACATAGAGAGTGTCCTAGAACAACTATGCATGGTCTATCCCACGCATACTTGTTACCCGCAACTACTGCTTGAGGCATAGAATGCCTACGGTCGCCGAGGGGGTTCACACTGGGGTCTTTGACGGCTCTCTGAAGTGCTTAGTAGCGGCCAGCGATATGTTTGTATCTAAAACAGCGCTTGCAGCAATGGACCCCCCCTGGGCCTGAGCCGCCGATGTGACCGGTCTCTAGTCCGAGTCGCTTCTTGTCCGTCAGGGACCGCCTCATGGGACAGTTCGATAGACGAGCGTATCCGAGGCGTACGGCAGTATAAAACCAGCGCCCGCGAGGGCGGCAACCCGGGTCCCAGCTTGCTGGCTCCTCTTGCCAACCTCCATCCCGTGCATAGGCTGCGTTCGCTCGTTGGACTATCGCCAGGCAAGACAGCAGCTATGGACCCCAGCTCAACAACCTCGGTCGACAAAAAGGCCGAAGGCGAGGGGTCGGTGCACTACAGACCCACCGTCGGCGCAAAGGATGTCGATGTTGCGGCCAAACCCTCACGGCCGGCAAAGGAGATCGAAGTTCACGAGCCCAGAGGAGGCTGCAGCAGTACGGTGCGTCGCGACGCCCCCTGCTCTGCACCCCTTTCTGATTTATTGGTCTATTCCAGGCGAAAGATTGACATGCATTTAATGCGCTCATGTGCGGTAAGTGAACATGCAAATGTGGCGAAGGCTCGTTTCGCTCATCAACGATCACGTCGGCCTGCATTATAGTTCTGTACATGTGAGTGCTCGAGATGTGGCGCATCTTCATCAGAATCTCATTAAGCTGCTCTTTCAGGATGCAATTCGCTGACAAGACAACGCTCGGTCAATCAGCGATCCTTGGGCTCTTGTACGCGAACCCATTCCGCCATGCCCGGCCTCCCACCTGACATTCTATCCTCAGCCAGGGCGCCCACATCGACCAGGCCCAGTTCAACTGGCTGGGCACCATCTTCTACCTGTTCTTCCTGGGCTTCGAATGGCCGCAAAACCTCGCCCTCCAGTACTTTCCCCGTGGGCAAGTGGATGAGGGTCGGTCGAATTCCCAATCTTAACGCCAAGGTGACTAATGCTTCCTGCTCGATATAGCTTCAACATCTTCGTCTGGGCCGTCGCGCTGCTGTGCCACGCTGCCGCGGACAGCTTCGGCGGGCTCTTTGCGTGCCGCGTGTTCCTCGGTATCTGCGAGGGCGCCATCACGCCCGGCTTCCTGCTCGTCACGGCCATGTTCTACACTCGCCAGGAACAGTCGCAGCGGGTGGGCTACTGGTGTACGTGATCGTCTCTGCCTTGGGGTGTGTTGGAGCTTATCAGCCGGATCCAGTCCTCATGAACGGCGCGGCCATCATCCTGCTCGGCTTGATTGCGTTCGGTGTCCTCCACATCAAGTCGACCTCGTTCATGGCCTGGCAATGGTGCGCAGCGCCCGCGCCACGACTCGGGAAGCTAAAAAAACTGACTCTGCGCTAGGCTCATGATTATATTTGGCGTGATCACGCTTATTGTCTCTGTGTGTTATTCTGGTATGTGGTGGTGCGGCAGTGCTGTACGACGTCAGGACGGGCTCCTCACCCGCTCTTGCGCCCAGGTTCTTCTTCCCCGACTCTCCAGCCACGGCCCGGTTCCTGACCCCAAGAGAGCGTATTATCGCCGTCGAGCGTATCAAAGTCAATCAGGCAGGTGTCGAGAACAAGCATTTCAAGTTTGAGCAGTGCGTACCTTCATTCCCGGAGCATACTGATGATCATTGTCTCATTATGATACCCCAGGCTCAAGGAATGCCTACTCGACCCGAAGACATGGCTTTTCTTCTTCATGTCTGCAATCTCGTAAGCCTCGTTCCCTATTTCACATCGCAAGACACAGCTGATAACCAACGTTCCCGCCCAGGAATGTAACAAAACTCTGTGCGTGTTTATGATCTGCCCGTATTTTACCCCCGTCCGATGGGCTGACGTACAATCGGGATCGCCGTGCAGCTCAGCAACCAGCGCCAGATCATCGTCGCCGGCTTCGGCTTCACACAGTCGGGCAGACGACCTGCTCTCGGAACGGTCGACGGCGCCGTCGAGAGTGCGTCTCTCTTCTCTTCCTCTCTCTTTTTCTTTCTTCCGTTTTTTGCTTCTTCCTCCGATGGAGCACGGAGCTCACATGTGTGTGGATTAGTTATCGTCATCTTCTGCACCGTCACCTCCGCCACGTACTGGAAGAACGGGCGGGCGTACTCGGCCACGATCGCGTACGCCGTCGCGATCCTCGGTCTCCATCCTCGTCAACGCGCTCCCCGACCACCGCGTCGGCCTGCTCTTCTGCTACTGGATCTCCGGTATGCTTCTCTCCCTCTGCATGTCTTGTAAATGAGGCTAAGGCAGAGCAGTGACGAGCATCGCGCCGTTCGTGGTCATCCTCGCGTGGAGCGCGGCCCGTGACGGCGGGGCACACGAAGCGCACGACGATGAACGCGGTCATCATGATTGGCTACGCCGTGGGCAACGCCGCGCGGCCCGCAGTACTGGAAGAAGGTCTACCAGCCACGGTGCGTGCACCTTCTTCCCCCCTCTCCCCCGGTTCCTCCGGCTGACTGAGCGTTTGCGTGCGTCTGCAGGAACCACGTCCCCTGGGCGATCCTCTCCGCGTGATGGTTCGCGACGGCCGTGCTCATCATGGTCACGCGCGTGTAACCTTGCAATGGAGAACGGGAAGCGCGACGCGGAGGGGCACGATACGACGTACGACGAGGTGTATATCTCCCAGGAGAAGGCGGACGGGACCAAGGAGGACGTCAAGGTCGACAAGGTCCGTTCCTCTCCTACCGCGCTCTGTCCTGTCGCTAATGACTTTTCCGGATTTACCAGAATTCCTCGACCTGACGGACTGCCAAAACCGCGACTTCCGCTACGTTTCTGTGATGACCGCACGATCCGCGTCTGGAAATGCCTCCTATATACCGAGTGTTATAGATTCCCCCCTTGGGATTCATATATATTTTTTTTATTTTTGCCGTTGATGTATACTAATATCGTTGGATTTTTAGTGTGATCTGTTGCTCTCTCTGCTGTCGTTATTCGTAATGTTTAGCATTGCATCGATCAATTCACGCTTTTTTGCTGCAAAGGCGCTGCGCGTGAGATCTGCCAGAGCCATTCGGGGTCGGAGAAATACCGTCAGATCGCTCGAGACCCACGAGTTTACTCCCGAGGGACACTACTGTTCCGCATTCACAAACATCCCTCTTGTACGCGCGTGTTTTTTTGATGCGCTCAGATTGTCTTTCTAGGCTGGCCCGATGAGTGAGAAGGAGCGTGACTCGTCACTGTCATGGTGCGTCACGCGTATTCAAGTTCGCGTCACTCCGAGTCGTTCTTTCCCGGGCCATTCGTTCATTCCGGCTATGATATTTTACTCATTAAACCTCGGCACAAATTGGCATGTTGATCTTAGAATGTTGAAATCTTGAAATCTCTCGAGTCGACACCGCGCAAGCCTGAATAAACACTTACCAAGAGTCCGGGTCGCCCAGTGGGTGCCATTCGCGGTTCTTAGTAAGTCACCGGTTCACAGGGTCGAGGAAGTACGAGCTCATTCGTTGATGACACTAGATTGAGCATACATTAGCCCCTCGCGACGCTTGAACAACCCCTCGTAGCAGCCACAAATGCCTACCATGACCCATCTTCGTAGCGGTGGGATTGCGAGTCACGTCTACGCAACGTAATTACTACCCGTGCGAGGTGAATGCCAGGAGCCAACCAGGCCTCGCAAAACCGGGCACCGACTCGAGCCCCCACTGAGTCCGAGCATGTGTCTCAATGCGCCATGCCACCCGTGGTCGTGTCGGCTGGGCCCAGCCCGCACCTCACTACGCCGAGCCCGCAACCTAGCATTAACGGAGAGCGGGTGCAGTAGGTGGTAGGCGTATGTTACAAAGCTGAAAAAATATATAGAAAGGATGAGCAGCCCAACACGCTGCCCGTACGATGCCCGTCCGGAGAAATTGCATCAGTACGCAAGGTAAGTATAATCCGAGACACTCTAATCATGCGACGGCCATTTTTCGATCTAGATGTTGACTATATGCGCTGGGGTATACTCTCGTATTGCTCTAGGTGACCGTTTGCCCTTAGTCTAGAGACATAAAATGATAACAATGTGTCCAGGAAACAGGAAATATAAACGTCGAATGTCAATGGAATGAGATGCACATCGTTTGCCGGTGCAGTCGAGAAAGAAAAGTCTCAATCAAATCTTGTGAGGTGCTAGGTCTCTTCATTCCGATGCAGTAAAAAGGCTGCTGACCCCGTTCCTGGAGATGCGCCCATGACAAACAGCTCGAGTTTCGCCGACACGCGATCCAAATCACAGCCGTGGCTTTCTTGATGCACTTCAGTGCTCCGAATTGAATTGATGGAGACTGCGGCTAGGCAAACTAACATAGCAAATATTCAACGACGTACACCTCGTGGAATATATAAAGGACCGCATTCCTGCCAGTTTGAAGACACCAACGCCTCTCAGCAGTCTTTCCCAGATCCCTCTACTGTCTCAAGATGCGTTTCGCTCAGCTTTCGTCCTTTACTGTGTTCGTCGCGGCCTCTATGCTGCAAGCTACGCCTGTTTCAAGCCGTTTTGCGCTAGCGGACAAATGGGTAGGTTTCACGTTGAAACTTGTAACGGGCCTCGCTAATGGACCATACAGCGGTCGGATTCGAGATTGTGCGTTCATGTTATTTTATCTTGTCACTTAGGTTACTAACGGTTTTTCCTTCTATAAAATCTACCTAGATCCAAGAGGTCAGCTTATCCTGCAGAGTTTTTACGCTGTCACTCAGCTGAAATTATTGGTAGTTCACTGGCCCTAACTCAGCGTTCGACGTCTACGCCGGTTTCCTGATGGCCAATAATTGCGGTCTCATCTCGCAAAATGGCCTGACCCAGGGACAGCAACCAGATGTGTAATGGGGGCTATAACAAGGGTGCTTCCGTTGCGTGTAATAGTAGCCATCAGTAAGTTCTTTGATTTCAGAAAAGGAGGAATCCTATTTAATTAAACGTGAAATTTAGACCCATCGCTGCCGTCGACACTCAGGGCAACCATTGGAACTGGAGCTCGCCCACTTCCGACACCAGCTGCAATGTTGGAGGATCCGGTGGACGGTTCCAGGTTTTTGGCATGCTGCAACCGTGGATAAGCTCTCATATGAGGGTATGTCTATGCTCTTCAAGCTGAATACTGGCTGACCGGAATTTACAGTAGATATTCTTGACGTAATACGGCGCAAGTCAATTCCAGTGATAATCACATAATCTCTTGGAGTTCTCGTTTTGAAAGGATTTAGTGGGCGGCTTAAAATGTTCAAATGGCTTGTATCTACTGCTAGCAATATAAAACATACACGTCGCGCGAATTCAAACAAAAGAATGAGAAAAAACATCCATGTACGACTGTTTTTTCGGGCTGTATGCGCATGCCCTCTGCGAAGAGAGCGTGACAGAGTAACGGATCACGTGCATTTTGTTCGCTTGTGTCCGTCACGTGTGCGCGTACCGCGTCTTGCTCACACCTCCACGACTCCCCCATCGTCGCGCGTTGCAAACGTGCAAAACTTCGCCTCTGTCGGATCCGAAACGCTGTGTGACCTGACCACACACGTTATTTTCTGTCCTACACGTGGAATCCTGGCAGCATGGAAGTTGATGAATGTACAATCGTTTGGTGAAATGATGAGCAGCCTGCTTGGAGGACAGTCACGGTTTCGGACACCATGACACAGAGCATGACAAAGTGACAGCAAACGGCTCAGGAGATGACGTCGAAGAGCATGCGCTTGAGGAGGATGATTTTGCTTCCGGAAGCTTGCTCGGACTGTCAACAGATGAGATGAGTTTTCGGAGGTGCGCCTACCATTTTTAGGATATGTTCGCACTTAACCTGCAGTGGTGCCACACTCTTGCAAGCGTCTGTGGCCCCAACAGGGTACAGGTACGCTCCTTGCCGCTAGTATAAGATGCCACACTCTTGACGTCTGGACTTGAAGTCATATCCCAGGGTCATCTATCAGCTACAGGAGTACGCTCCTTGCCGCTAGTATAATTCAAGGGTGTATCTACGTACAGTATGTAAAAGAGCTCACAGAACGGCCCATACCCTCTTCTATCCCCCCTCCTTCATCTCAATCACAGTCCCAGGGTTAGTCGCAAGGTCAGTGCAAACCCGTTTTGATCTACCTCAACACTGACGTGCTCTGTTCAGACGACCCCGAATTCCCAGAAATACGCGATCTGTTACAACCATACCAGAAGTCTGGTCCTGCCACTGCTTCCACTAGTTTCCCTACAACCATAGACCCAGCTCGCTCGCTTGTATCAATACGTGCTACCTTTAAAACCTTTGATGGGAAGACTGTGTTTATTAAGAAGAGGTCAAGACGATACAATATACCCTCCGTGCGCTGCCTTAGTCCTAAGCTCTGTGGTCGATATCCTAACCTGATTATAGGCATCAGATACCCGCCACCAACGCGTTTCTAAACTCCTTGACGTCCCAAATTCACAGACTCTTGGAACAACTATCTATATCCAAAGCTACCGAACTATCTAAGACGTGAATCATCCTCACGATAATTTCGTCCGACTTACTCACCTTAATCACAGGGAGAACCAAAGCCCCCGACCGGTAACCCTGATGAACCACATGCAGCCGCAGATACTCTATGGGTGGACCGTTACCGTCCCAAACGCTATCTTGACCTATTAGGCGACGACCGCGTACATCGTGAAGTCATGTCGTGGGTCAAGGAATGGGATTATTGCGTTTTCGGCAAAAACAAGGGCAACAAAAAAAACGAGCGAGAGAAGATGAGTACTTGGACGAATACCGGAGACCGAAGGAAAAGGTTAGCATTGTATATCGTCGAGTCAAGCCCCGTTTCATAACACTGATGGTCACTCTAGCTTCTCTTGATATCAGGCCCTCCAGGATTGGGAAAAACCACACTCGCGCACGTTGTCGCGAAGCAAGCTGGATACGAAGTCTACGAAGTTAACGCCAGGTTAGCAATCATTTGCTCTCACTGGGTGTCTCTCATGACTTGTGCGCAGTGATGCTCGTTCGGGGCAGGTTGTGGACGACCGAACTACCGAATATGCGACCCGGCTCTTGAATCTGGTTCCAAGGTTGGGAGTGCCATAGCCAACATTGCTGGTCGTCGACGAGATTGACGGAGCTACGGCTGCTCGGATAGTGTGCGTTTCTATGATATATGCGCGCGCATATAGCCACCTTACACACTAACAGTCGGCAGGTTTCATCTTCAAACTTGTGCAGCTGACGCAGGACAAGCCAAAGAAACGCAGTAAGTGGCAGTTAACATATCACATACCATGTTGGTCGTAGTGACCAGATGTGTTGCAGCTAAACGTGGGGAGCCGCAAACTCACCGTGCCGCTGCTCCGCCCTATCATCTGTATATGTAACGATCTTTACGCGAGCTCACTCAGCAAAACTTCGGCCACATGCCAGAAATCATTCGGTTCAGTCGACCAAATGACTTCCGGCTGGTGAACAGACTACGTGAGATATGCGAGATCGAAGGCTTGAGAGCGCAATCACGCGCCCTGAGCCCCTACTCTGGTCGGCCTCGCACAAGGCGACTTCCGTGGGTGTCTGAACACTCTGCAGGTGTCGTCTAAACGGAAATTGGTGCGTGAGTCTCACACGAACGAATCCTCCGTACGCTTGGGTGATCAAGGCCAAAAAACGAGGAGGTTACGGAAGGCGATTGTGCGGCATGCCACTGTCGGTATGAAAAAGAGGCAGACATGTCCCAGTCAACGGTGTTGAATGACTTGTTCTTTCACACGGCCATGTCTCACAAACGTGCGAAAAGAGTTAGGTCTGGGTGAGGAAGACCTAGCGCGCTATGTCAGCAGGCTGAGTCGAGAGGGTTGACAAGCCAGTGGCTCGACAGACAAAATAGCAGTAGGTCAGCAGGTTCCGTGATGATGTCATTTTATCTTATACTTATTTGCTCGGACTAACAGGGTGTCCCCAGGATGTTTTGAACACTACACGACGTTACGGAAACACGACGAACCAATCTCAGGCAGATTCTTGAAAGGCGGGCGAGAGTGGCTCTCAACGTACGACCAATCTTCTCTGGTGAGATGCGGTCGGAACGAGAGTGGGCTCTCCTTCAATATCTGCCCTACATGGCTGGTCACCGTTTTACCCCCAGGCTGTTCCCCAGGAGCGCACCGGAGGTCCGAAGGTGAACGTCCGAAGGCCGATTGGGAAGTCAGTATCAGGGACCCTTTTTTTTGCCTACCCCGTGAAAACCAACATCTTATTACCAGCTGCTGACAGATCGTGTGTCATATCGCAGAGCCACACTCAGATGAGGGTGACATGAAGAGGTCTACAAGACCTCGGTGGGGTAACAACTCTTGCGAAAGTGTCATTGCGTAACAGGGCCAGCTCACCCAGGCCAGCTAAGTGGTGCATATCGCCATCTCGCCAGCGATGAGATCCCTTCAGTTAGAGTTCGGACGGTCACCGATGATCAAACAGAATTTATTTGCCACCCACCATTACGTCCCGCCGTAGAGCTCCCATACCCTCTACTGACCACATGCCCGAGATTGCTAAGCCTTGTTCCCCCCAGGTGAATAAGCAAGTAATCAAGCCAGATGAACGCGCTCTGATGGAGCCGCCTTGTGGATCATCATGGTCACGACGAGATAGAATTGCGATTCGTCCAGGAGAAGTCTGACGGACGGACAGCTGATGTAACAGATTAGATCCGTGAGTGGCCACTCCGTGCTCTACGGAAAGAGCGCTTCTGACTAGAGACCAGGGTGCTTGCAGACCTATTAGACAACGTTAGTAACTCTACGAGGCAATAACGCTGCCGTTAAAGACATCGTGCCAGTATCCAAGAATATGGCAGTTCGCGGCACCTGGTCAGTGCTTCTGAGGTATGCAGGGCGAAACACCACTCTCACAGGCCCCTGGGGTCCTTGTTGGCCTGACTATGATTGAATGTAGGCTTGATGCGAAACTCGATCAACCGTAACAGGGCCGGAAGCCGTCCCGTTAGAGAAATCGTGAAAGTGGCAAGAGACGCATGTGATTTTTTCGGACAAAGGTTCGTGGTCTCATGTCACTGTACGGGTGCCTCTTGAATCTCATGAAAGAGCCTACCGGGCACAGCTACCAAGGTCACAGCACCGCGTGCGTTCCCGGGAGACGGGTCAGCTTCTGACCGCCAGAGCCCGCATCACGCGATGCCAAACGCGCATACGTCTCGACGTCGTAGAGGAGAAAGGTTAGTGACCGCCGAGTGTCATGTTTTGATAGATGCTTACACTGGGCGTAGGTAACCGACTGATTTCTTTGGACGCCCTATAGTTGTAAAGAAGGCTGCATCAAGTAGTAAAACCAGCGAGCCGCGCTGGGAAAGGCATCCCTCGAGCACAACCGAGCCCGGTCGTGGTCCTAATCGGTTCAATGAGGGTAATTCGGCTGCAGTCCGGAAACCTGTTCAAAAGTATCGGCCTTTCTTTGAGCTCGCATATATGAGGTCACAATCCCTACCACAACAGTTTTGCATCTCAGCGCGAGCACCTTCACAAAGTAATGACCATCTAGCTGCAACAATCTACTTAATGTTTGGTAGCTACCTGACTTGATCAGTGCCTGTATACATCTCATTCCGTGTTCATCTGAAACGGCCCTCATCTGTGTGCTTGTTCATCTAATTTTTCTCCGATTGTTTAGCACAGATGTGTGCTGTTGTCGCAAACTTGCGGTGCTGTGTCCATTCTCATGATATGCCGTTTTCAATGCTGGTGAGGAAGTAAATTCAGCAAAATCGTTCAATAAAACTGACGCAATAGGCTGTATATTCTTCATCTGCTGACTGTTTGAGTTTCTAAAATCATATATGTCACTGTCGAATGCTAACACTCCTGACTCAGGCTGACCTTCCACCAGCTGTCCAAGGATTGATAGCGCCCAGGGCTCGGGATTGCGCCGAGAGAGCTTCGGGGCGTTAAGGTTTATCACCATGATGGTTGTCCTCAGTGTGAGTCATCCGTGTTATGAGGCTGTTATAGGCAGAAGCTCACAGCGCGTGACGAAGTTACAATTGCTTTAACGTAAGCAGGCTTTCTTACATATTTTTCAACTCTTGAAAAGGTTGATTGGCTAGTATTTCTATCCAGCCTTCTTGGAGAATATATCGCTCTACTTACCGCCGCTTGAACTTGGGACCTCTTCAGGTCGGCCTATTGATTTCATTCCAAAGCCTTTCCAGTATTACAAAATCCATCAAGGAGGATGGCCTTTGAAACATCGGTCGCTGCAGCTGATATCTACCATGCCTATGGAGCTGTCTGTAGTGTTGAGCTGTTCCGACAACCTCGGCGTGTCTGTTCATCTCGGAAGATCATCATTTGTTACTTTGACGAGGACACATTAAGAGGTTATAATGGTAGATTAACTCAAGATATACTGTGAGACGCCTGTATATTATTTAGGGATTGAAACCATCTAATTGATTGACCTCGTTCGTGACATTGTGATGGGAGCGCTGATGCGGTTCGATTCTCGTGCGTGAAACAATGACTCGAGTATTTGTATTCAGCTCGAGGTAACACATCGTGCACTTAATCCGTGCATTCATGCGGTATGCTGTACTGGAACCAGGACATTCAGCCGCAGCCACAGAACACGGATTAATCGTAAGAGGCATCATGTGAGTACTCTGCTCGAGAGTATATCTCGGCAATAACGACGTAGAACGACATTGATTCAGCATTTGAGTCAATTTTAGATTGTCAAAGACATTGTGCCTCATTGCCATCGGATGAAAACTGTCTAAAGTCCAGCCGAGTGCTCCTCTTCGCCTCGGTGGTAGTATGTAATAACCCAAGCAAAATTCTGAATATTAATGTTAGGGGCGCTAACTGGAAAAGGCGGCAGTCGCTGGAAGCCGGCCTTTGGACAAACAAGGACAAACAACGTGCTCGAGGACGCGTACGCGGCGCGAACGCCTAACTCATTTACCTACACAATCCTCTTTCATTCAAACCTCGTTCGGCTTCTACCTCTCACCCCATTCGAAACGCCTAAGAATGGTTGCAACCACCACGACACAAGTGTGTAATTCTGGAGGAAGTCATCCCGATCAAGTACTGACGGCACCTACATAGCTGACAGGCACTTGCGAGCACAACAGTCGGTAAGTCATACGCGTCATTTGTCGAATTTGGAGGAGATGCAGATATCTGATAGTATAATACCGTTAGTTGTAGACATCCGCTCGTACTGCTCTCCGTAGCAGACACCCACCATGGCGCGTTCAGTACCGAAAGGCTCAACGAAGCGGGTAGTCGGTGTCCTGCTCGGGCAAGACAACGGCAAGACAATCAACGTCGCGAACTCATTTGCTATAACCCTTTGAAGAGGATGAACGAGACCCTAAGACATGGTTCCTCGACCACAACTACATTGAAGGCAGTGGGAGATGTTCAAAAAGGTCAATGTGGTGGGTGAGTCGACCATATGTATATTCTGTGGTCTGCCTAATTAACTTTAGATCCAGCCGCGGGAGAAAGATGATAGGCTGGTACCGGGACACTGGACCATAAGACCTAAAGAAAGGGGCGTCTGACCAGGAGATCAAACGACTTGCTGAAGCGATACATTGCACGACCAGTGATGGTCATCGTCGACACTTACGACCACATACAGTTGGTATAAAATACCGACAGATGGCGCGTACTTTGCTGTGGAGGAGATTAAAGATGTGAGTTGTAAACGCCCTTGTTTTGTTGCAGGCTGCGTCTGCTATCATGTATGCTTCGTAGGACGGTATACTGAGACTCGCAAGACTTTCCTGCACGTACTCCCCAACAGCCATTGAGGCGGAAGAGGGCTGAAGAAATTGGTGTCGAGCACCGTTCTACTACCGTGATATCAAAGACTCGACCACCACCATACACTTTCTTCTAACTATTCGCGTTTCTGAACAACTTGCTTCATTTGCGTGGAGTCTGCAATCGCGCATCTCATCTTTCTCCGATATCCAGAAAGTAATCTCGTCCTGACGTTTGCAGCCGGCCAAAATTCCAGTGGAACCATGGCGAAGATTTGTCTTACCGCAAACCTAGGCAGGAAGCCGGCAAGTCAACCTGATGCCGCAAGCCTTGGAAGCGATGCCAGAGGACTAGCCTCAGAGCTTCGCATCAGACGACGAAGCGAGCGGAGCGTAGGCTTGTCGTTGAGTGATCTCAGTCAGTCTTTGATGCGAGCACGATGGCTCATTGCACTTGCGACGCACGTCGTCGCCAAGGCAAGGCGTCACTGGTGAACGGCAGAGCTGGAGGATGGCTAACAGGGTAACACAGGATGCGACGAATGACGAGAATGTGACAGCAGACAAGAAAAGAAGGACTACGGCACAGAAGGCGGATAAGGCGGCCGTCGAAGTCGTCTGACGCCCAAAGAATGCCAATATGAATGTGTTGTTAGCTATGTGTGTATATTAATCATGACTCCTTTCTTCTCTAGATTCGAGGGCCATGATACCGGAAGCTTACGGTCGGAAAGCCTGGACGGATGACATACATCATCCGTATGCGAATTATGCAACCATTCCTGCTTGGCAATTGAGGCTCAAGTCCGATGAAGTGATGAATATAAAAGAGTCTACAATACATAAGTAAGAGGTACAGGCAGGTTGCGACGAAAGCACGAAGGTGCATGGATATAAAGATGGATGTGGAATGGAGAGCTAGAACTTGAAATCTTTCTCCTTCCTCGACTCGCGCTCTCGGTCCGCCTTCTGCTTCTTCTTTGCCATCATCCTTTTGCAATCATGTCCGAGAAGTCCTCGAAAGCACCATTTGCAACCGGGAAACACCAGCAGAACCTCGTGCACCCTGATCGTATCGGCGTCGCAGGTCTTTCCCTCCGACAGTGTGCCCTCAGATTTCCGAGGCGTCGATGGAAATGTCCACACCATTTGCTTTGCGCTGGTGCGCGATGAGTATTTTCAGGTTAGCTAGCCGCAGATAGGACAAACACACCTTTGTGCCACGTTCATCTCCGAGGACGGGAATTGCAGCATTAGTGTTGGCAACTGCACTGATATCGTATCCTCGCTCGCTGCCCATCAGAACCCCGTTACGGAAGTCTGGTTTCGGTGCGCGGTACAAACCTTGTAGAGACTGAAACCTCGGACCGGTGTCGGTAACTTCGCTCGGTGCCCGGGCAGCAGTCTTGTGCGCAAACTCGAGGAAGTCCGGTGTCTCGAGCCCACCAGCACCTTAGGCTTTGAAACGACACTCGTCATACCGGAGGGTGTCTCGAGAGACCCGATAGGGCGTCCTGCAGGCCATCCATTGGCGCTGGTTCTGCAATGTCCTCTTCTTCCTCGGACTCCTCTTCGGACTCAGATTCCTCTTCTGCAGAAGTTAAACAGTTTCAGCTGCTGTTAATGAATCAATCCAAGAGATAGACGCACCCTCTTCGGGTTCGAGTTCGCCCCACGGTGTCCGATCAACTGGCTCCCCTCCCCATCTTGACCGAGAAGGTTTAGCAGGACAGCGGAACCAACAAAAGTGATGGCTCACGTCGGCATCATTCGTCTTCGGTAGTAAACACCGAAGACATCACCATACAAAGACGGTTGTATTCGTCCAATGGAGGTTTACCCCAGCCACCAGGATGGAAACCCCATTTGTGCTCTAAATGGGAGGTCATTGTATACTGTGATAACGACCAGTGTGATAAACTCACCCTTCCGGAATCGAGCATTTCAGACCTGGTATCCGTAGAGTAGGGTAGCTTGGTGGTGGGCCAAATCGCTGCATACTAATCAACCATGGCGGTGGCGCGAGAGGAGGGATAGACAGCGCTTCAACAAGCTCTGGTGACAAGTCACCCGGACGTTTGTGTTTGAGCTGAGTCTCGACTCTTTGCCTTCGTAGTACCTGTCAGTGCGTTATCAGACTGGATACACAGCTAAGCAGTGAGGCGAACGCACATCTCGCCAAAGCCGGTGACATTCGGCTTGGTCATGTACTTGAAGAAGGCGTCATGCAACTTCTGGTAGTCGATATCCATCTTTCCCATCTTTGGCTGCACACGTTCACGGGTTTTAGCTTTTAGCGACATGTTGGCCTCCTTCTCCTTGACCGCGTCACGCATGGTGGCAATGCCGGTGTCCGCGATATACGAGGGAAGCTGGAACGGAGGCTTCTCAATACCACGCTTGCCTTGAAGATAATCTCGCTTCGCACTCCAGTGGGCAGGTATCGGGACCGTGTTCCGGTAACTTTTGAGGTGGAGGAGTAGGCGAGGGTCTGCCCGCGGTAACGTCTGTCCATTCGACAACTTCGGTTTCTTGACGAGCTGTTTCAACTCCGCGACCGTAGTAAGTCGATTCAGCTTTCTAGCCTTTTTCTTCGACAAGGGCTTTTTCTCTTCGGCTTCCGAGTCGCCCTCCGACTCCATGTCGTCGTCGTGCCGAATAGATGATTTCGCCTTTCGCACGGTCAGTATCGCGAAGCTGCTGCAAGGAGATTTGGATTAGTCGTTCATGAATGACAGTGATGTTTACGCACTGCAGAGGATTCCGGAGGAGCCTGGAAGCGTGCAAAGACATCGGAGAATGCTTCGAAAGCCGCTCCTTTCACTTCCAACTGCTCAGACACGTACTCAACGTTCATAGGATAGTCATTGTCTCTCCCGCTTCACTTCCTGTGACGCGTCTCCATTGGGCTCCTGGGGGTGTATTATTTTGATTCATACAAGAGTTATCACGTAGTATGAACGAGACGCACTGGTGTTGGCGTGGTGGTTTGCTCGGCCTTCTTCTGCTTTGCCTTCAGGGGGCCGTCGTAGTTGATTCTTCGATTTAAACCTTAACATTCGTTTTGTCTCCATTGAGAGCCTGAGCTCCGTTGAGTGCCGGTGATGGCTGAACGGCGGTGGACATTGTGTACGGCGGGTACGCGAAGTGAATGTACGCAGGCGACAAGGACGAGCTGCTCACGTAAGCAGGTTTTCCCCCACGGTCAATCAAAGATCAGGCGGAGGTTGAACTCGTCAAGCGCTCCCCGCTAATCGCTTGATTCGCATCAGTCTGAGAATTAACTTAGCGGCAGTCGCCGTCATGATGCATTTCGAATGAGGGAGAAATTTGCTCTCGAGCTTTTCGACCACCACCAGATCTATCGATCACAACTTACTCGCACACCCACACATACGCTTGAAGTCGGCCAGCAGTCGACTCTTAAAAGAAAAGAAAACCAAAAGACCTCAATATGTCGACGTAAGGAGATCCTATTGTCGATGCAGTGTCAGATTGCTGATCTGAGGGTCGCTTTGCAGAGAACAACTCCAGGATGTTCAGGAGAACGAGATCGAGTCCAACTGGGGACCAGATCGTTGACAAGTGGGTTGAATAATTGGGGGTGTAGCTCAGACATTGACGAGGTGATTTCCAGCTTCGATAACATGGAGCTGAAGCCTGAGCTCCTTCGCGGAATCTACGCCTGACGGGTGAGTTGACTCAAAATTCCCATCTCGGCTCCGCTCATGTTGCCGCAGTTTCGAGCGTCCCTCTGCTATTCAGCAGCGCGCAATCGTCCCTGTCATCAAGGGTCACGATGTCATTGCCCAGGCTCAGTCCGGTACCGGCAAGACTGCCACCTTTTCCATCTCCATTCTCCAGCAAAAATCGACACCAGCATCAAGGGGACCCAGGCCCTCATTCTTGCTCCTACTCGTGAGCTCGCCCAGCAAATCCAAAAGGTCGTCGTCGCTCTCGGTGACTACATGAACATCGAGTGCCACGCCTGCGTCGGCGGTACCAACGTTTAAGGAGCCGTGAGGACATGGCCAAGCTCCAGGAGGGCGTCCACGTCGTCGTCGGTACCCCCGGCCGTGTGTACGACATGATCAACCGTCGCGCCCTCCGTGCGGACACCATCAAGCTCTTCTGTCTTGTCGATGAGGCCGTATGAGATGCTGTCCCGTGGTTTTCTAGGACCAGATCTACGAGGGTCTTCCAGCTCCTTCCTCAGGGACACTCAGGTCGTCCTTCTTTTCTGCCACCCATGGCCTGCCGATGTGTGTTGGAGGTCACCAAGAAGTTCATGCGTGACCCTATCCGCATATTCTCGTCAAGCGTGACGATTGACTCTTGAAGGTAATCAAGCAGTTCTATATCGCTGTCGAGAAGGAGGAGTGGAAGCTTGATACCCTCTGCGATCTCTACGAGACCGTTACTATCACACCCATCGCTGTCATCTTCTGCAACACTCGCCGGAAGGTCGATTGGTTGACCGAGAAGATGCACGCCCGCGAGTTCACTGTTTCTGCCATGGTGAGTAGCCAACACTTTATCAAGAATGTGATAGTTGAGGTCCTAACTCGGCTCTCAATCAGCACGGAGACATGGAACAAAAGCAGCGTGAAGTCCTGATGAAGGAGTTCCGCTCAGGATCTTCTCGTGTCCTCATCACCACTGATTTGCTCGCTCGTGGTATCGATGTCCAGCAGGTCTCCCTCGTCATCAACTACGATCTCCCCACCAACCGTGAGAACTACATCCACCGTATTGGTCGTGGTGGTCGTTTCGGTCGTAAGGGTGTTGCCATCAACTTTGTCACCACCGAGGACGTGCGCATGCTCCGGATATTGAACGTGAGTGCTCGTTTACGGGTTAGGTGTTCGGCTGTCTTACTCGGCCGCTTGTCAGAATTCTACAACACCCAGATTGACGAGATGCCCCTCAACGTCGCGTTACACGTCCACACCCTCTAAACATATACGGACTATTACTGATTGTTTCACGCAGTGATTTGATTTAGACGATTTATATTCATATCCTAAGCCCCCTCTATTGCGCGCATCACCAGCACCCGACGAAATCGCTTCGGATCCAGCGGATCACCCCAATCTCCCTCTCGCTTACACGCAAACTGCATCTCGTTCACACACCACGCTGTATAACTGCCACGACGGGATTCATCACGAGTTTCTATTTTTCTCTCTACTCAGGCCTCTGTTCCATGATCGTTTCTGTGTTTATGCCCTCGTCTCCTCGCGCCCCGCTCATCTCCTGTTGCCAAAAGTGTAGTGCAGTATGTACTATGAGAATATGCCATTGGTCGCTAGTCTATACATTACAACTGTCATGTTCCCACACGAGCCCGGACTCGCTTGTGATTGAGTCGCAGGCCCCGGCTACTGAAGCCGGACGTCCGGGGAGCGAGTGATCCGGGGGCGCAGAGGTTATTGTGGGCGGGTGTCCGTGGGGGCCGCTCGTCTGGCGCGGTGCTTCTGCAGTGGCCTCCCCGATTTGGGAGGTTCTGTTGCAGGCTGCTTGAAGTGAGCACGACCAGGCAATGCGCCTGTGGCTTCGGAGTGCCCTCTCCTTATTTTGCAAGGTTGAGCCCGTGCGCAGACTTGAGCAGCGGAGTTGCGTGCATCATTCGGGGAGTTTTCGTGTGCCTGCCGAATCCAGAGGCACACCGGGCGGGGGCTGTGCAACGGCAGGGGTCGGGCTTGGCGCTCGCCTTTGGGCTTGCGACACCGCCAGGGCCAGTGCTCTGCGATTGAACGCATGTCGGATGTAAATGGTGCACGCCACAAGCCCTGCACCTCCATCTTTACAATCTTCTCTCACGTCCGACGACACCGACCGCAGCCTGCCACCCAGGTTCATAGGGATGATTGACGGGTAAAATTGTCCCCCACGGCCCATACTTATCGGCGTATAACTTGGCCTACACATCTTTGCTCTCGAACCAACCCGCCGGGATCATAGACGCGTCACCACTGAAGCTTCCAGGCATTTCAACACGTCGTTGTGTGTGCGCCGTTGTTGACTTTCGCTCAATACGCGTGAGTGTGCTAAACGCCTCTTTCCTCGACCACCTGGCTTATTCTGTCATTTGTGTTGCCATTTCCGCAACCACGCCTTTATTCAAAAGCCGTTTCGTCTATTACTTCGTCATCACAAAGGCTACCTACGTAATACCGGCCATCACAGTCTACGGTCCTTGAATTCCCCGGGGCCACACTATCCGTTAGGCCACAAATACATATATATTTCGCCAACGACCACAGACCCAACCTGCATATAACACCCAGACATGGTGAGTCCGACCTTTTCACACATCCGCCACGAGTCCTTCCTGATAATCAACGCCTCCATCTCACCCTTCACTGATTTGTCTTAAACCACCATCCATAACTCCAGTACTCGCAAACCATGCCGCGTCCAAGAGTAGCCCTCTCAGCAATATCCACGCTCAACACGGCGACCTGCTACTCCGCACCTATGTCGCCATCGGGCCGCGTAGCGAACACGGGCCGCGATCCAAACTTCAACACCTCCAACAGAGGTTGTCCCCCGCGTTTTCATTGGTGAACTTGGCTGCAGCGGAGAATGCAGCCAATGCTCGCCGCACATCTTTCTCGGAGTCACACGCATGTTCTCTCAGCCATGCGCGGCACAGTATCGCTGCCATCCATTTCGACAAACCCCTTACATGCGCATGGCACCCAAGTGCCCATTAAACCGTCTCACTTCTCAGTCCGTTTGCGGAGCTCGCAGGCCACCTCCCTGACGCGACGAGGTTTATATCCGAACGCGTTACAGGATCCCCCGTCGCGCGGGTATTGGTGCACTTTTTGCGTGCAGCGGCATCAGCCGGAGCTCGAGCGTCGTCCTGTGCCTACCTCATAGCAGCGTACGGCTGGACACCCGCGCAGGCCGTGCAGTATGCAAGAGTCAAGAGCAAGAGGCCCGTCGGCAGAACCGAAATCCGGGCTTTTCGTCGTGCGCGCAGCTTGGCGAGTATGCCGAGTCGCTACGATCGGTCTTGCTGCTGCGGGGCGGGGGAGACGATGAAGACATGCTCTACCGAGCCACTAGCAGTGCGCCGCCAGACACCGGCAGAGGTGAGATATCAAACTCTGATGCCCTGTCTGCTTGCCAGGGAGCTCATGCTAGCGTTTTTGCTCAGAACCTCCGTTCTTCGACGCTGCTCGATGCATCACGATTTGATGTCCTCGTCCTCGTCGCTCCCCGTCCAGATTAAATCAGTGCCTGCTCTCATCCCGTCTCGGAAACGGCACTCTCTCTCTCTCCATCCGCATTACATCCTACCCCCCCGTCGGACCCTGCCTATTCTATATGTACATCATTACTCACTACCCTACTCAAGCACTAGTGGCACCTGTCAAAACATCGGGATCGTCTTTCTGTGCTCCGACACATATATCCCGGTTTTTTCAGCATACCCCCGGCTCATATCTATTCATCTGAGCGTGTTAGATCGTTGTTCTATGTCGGGATAGGACAGCCAGTTTATGATGATACAATAAGATTAAATACAGATGTACATGACATAGCAAAAGCTTTACCGGAATACACATCCAACTCAATCTGCATCCTGCCTCAGCTGTTCACAACACTAGATAGCCATCATGTCCAGGTAGTATGCATGCGTTGGATGCCCCTGCACATCACTTCGGGTATGCCCATCAACATCACAAAGCATATCAGCACAGCACCGTGACGTCGGAGCAGACGCCTCCAATGCCAGGCCATCGTTCCTTGGTTGTGGATAGCTTCACGCCGAGGTGACTGTTATAATGGGCGAGAGACGAGGTCGAAAAGTCAAAATCACGATGCAGAGTCCCGAGGGAATTAAACCTGGACGTACGCGATCCTCGTCAAACTCGCCCTTCCGGACCTTCTCCAAATATCGCGCGTAGGCCCGCTCGAACGCCATCTCCACGTTATGGCCCGACTTGGCACTGGTCTCGACGAACAGGAGGCCCTCCTCCTGCGCCCATAACGCCGCTTCCCTCCGTCGAGACCTCCCGCTTGCGCTTGCCTGGCTGTGAGGAGGAGCCTCTCGGGTGGCAGGCGCTGCCGACGTCTGTCCGTCCGGGTCCGCTGCGGATCTTCGTCCGAGCACAGGTCGACCTTGTTGCCGACGAGGATGCGCACGTCAGATGCGGGTCGGGCGTGCTCCCGGACGTCCTGCAGCCACGAGCGCGCGTTCGTGAAACCTGGGACGTAACGTCAGAGGGGCGGCGTCACGGAGAGACACCGGGCCACATACTCTGTCGCGAGGTGACGTCGTACACGAGAAGACAGCCCGCTGCCCACGGTTAGTACGACCGTGTGATTGATCGGAAGGACTCAGTGCCTGCTGTGTCCCAGCCTGCGATTGCGGACTCCGTTCAGCATGAACACCCCGGAGTAGGCGCAGAAACGCACATTGGAGTTTCACACCACTCGTTGTTTTCCCTCGGTATCGTTATGATCTTGGGATCCCAAATTCAACTGTCCTAGCTGACAATGTGTCTCATGTTCACTGTCCTGCGTAAACGGTGACAAAGGAGACGTGGGCGTGATACAGTCGGGTCTGTGTTTGCAAGAAAGCGGCGGTCCGTCAGGCGTACGAGCAGCGAAGACTTTCCAACTGCCGCGTCACTCAGTAGTACACGTATGTCAGAATTCACAGTGGTAATACCCGAGCATGCGTTAGTACCAGTGATAATGAACTTGAGGACATAGTGCCATGCCACACCAGACATCCTTGACTTGGAACGTGTTTTAGGTGACTGTTGGCGAAGTTTCGCAACGTGCACGAGAGAAAGGGGGATCGAATGCGTGGAGGACGAAAAGTTTATGATTTTGCTCAAAATAGTATACAGTGTGGTCGTCGTAGTCGTGGTCGTCGTATGCAAAGAGTATGGTAACTGTAAACCCATTGCTCGAAGTGGATTCAGTAAGGCCCCGCCTCGGCGTACCCCCCCCCCAAGGCAAATACGCGCCGGTTCCACGTGCGAAAGCCGGAGGACCCCGGCGCTGCCAAACTTTCGTCGAGGCTCGTTGAGCGCAACGTCTAACTCCCAACCCTCACCACCTATAACCATGAGCACCTGGCGTGGCACCTTCACGTACGTCTCTTCATTTTTATGCTATTTTTTGCTGCGTACTCACTCTCATATGGCTTCGTCAAAATCTGACATGGTGTAATAGTTTCAACAAGTACTCCCAGATCGCCGCACGGGCACTCCGCTCGTCGCTCAAGGAGACTGAGCGCGTCGCCGCCGAGAAGCGCAGCGCGACCATTCTTGAGGTACCAGGAGTTGGAAGGATGGTCAGGGTGGACAGCAGGTATGTCACTGCTCTCGTTAATTTCTTGCCCCCGAGGTGTTGCCCCCGCACCCTACTTCTCGAGTCGGTATTACACCATGCCGTACGACTTCGTCCAACATTCGCCACCGACAAATGCTGCTGTCTCCGTTGAACAAGGCGACACACCGATTGCATACCCCCCTCGCCTGCGTATTTCGTAAGCACCAGCTCGGTGTTTTGGCAACAACCGCGGCTGTGTTTGCGTCCGCGCTTTCACCCACAGCGTTGCTCAGTCATCACCGCGTTCCACAAATAATGTGCCCGAGTCTCCTGCATATCTTGCTGCCCGTACCTTGTACCACTTTGAACCGACGCAATTTCATGTGATGCTGACCGATTGCTTCTGTCCGTAGGTCACTTGACCCCGCCAGTCGAGAAGGACACCACGCCCAAAGCTGTCTAAAATGCCACGCACATATCACTCTCGTGGGTCGACAATAGACATTCCTTGACTGCTGCATTTAGCTGGTAAATGTGTGCCGGTCACAATCCACTCGCCGTTTCACCCCACCGTTGCCTCTCCTACACCGAACAATGCAGGACATGGCCTGGTTTCGAGGGGTGAGGATGGTTTGACGCGTGCCATTTGTTTAGGTGAGAGACTACATGCGAGCCGAGCTAACTTTAGGATGCTCACTTCTCTCGGATCTCGTCGCCGCGTATCTCAGGAGCTCAAACCTCTTTCTCTCAGACAGCGGCCCCAATGTTTTTGCCGACTGTATACAACACTGCGCACTTGGCAAACGCAAGGACGGGGATCATGAACTCTGAACGCGTTGATCCCCGCTCTTGACCTTGATCTTGCACTCAAGCTGTTTCGTTTCAGCTTCGTTTGTTTTTACTGCACTTTGACGTCTTTTATGTGACATTCGGAGTCTACTCCATAACGGCCAATCTCTTCTCACTTGCGGTCCAATGGGCTATCGCTTTTCCTAGTTACCTTCCTATTCCAGCCTGGGCTGCAGACAGCGAGGTCCGCACGGTGAGTCACTTTGGACGGGTTAGGGTCGAAAGCGTCTCACGCGTTGGCAACACGTTCAGACCTCGTTGCAAGCGAGAACCGCGAGCGACCTGAGGATGACCAATAGCGGCTATAGCGAGATGAACTGTGGCAGGCCACGCCCTCGTAGGGAGCAATGAAGCGGCCCCGCGGCGACGCAGGACATGCGGGGACGTTGCCTTATCCGGCAAAATGTCACGTGAGAGCCGCGGTTTTCGAGCAGTACTTTTGCCCTGAGTGCGCCCTGCCCGCCTTGTCAGGCTTCCTCGTCGTCCCCCTGCCCCCCTGCTGCCCAAAAGCTCCTCCGAGCGATTTTTTTCGTGCCTCCCCGCAGTGAGTGGCGGCCGTGCTTGCGTTGGGCGGACTCGAGCTCACGCGATGGATCTCAGATACACTAACGATCTCAAAATGGCCGGGCGAGGATGCTACAACTGCTTGGCGGTTGTGAGTGCTTCTGTCCCTCGTCGAGTACCACACCGGACAACGGCCGTCGCTTCCCACGTTTCCGAGACTCTATCGCCCAGCATTCGCCCGTGATTGGACCCCTGCGAAGGCGTCTACCGCAGTCTCGGTCGTGAGGGCTTCGAGTCTTCGCCCGAAAATCCTCTCTGCGATCCCATCGCCGCCCTGCGCGTTCTCGAAGCTGACACGCCACTCTTTTCTCAGTTTTGGCCACCAGGCCGCCAGTTGCCCCAAGAGCCAGCCCACTTGGTATGCCCTACCCAGCACTGTTCCTTGTCATCGCCTTTTATTCATCACCATGTGTTTTTGTGATTCAGCTACAACTGTGAGTCACGTCTCTACTGTGCCTGCGTTCTGTCACTCAGCGTTCATCAGGCGGTGCGGAGGGCCATCTCTCGAAGGACTGCACGCAAGAGGCCAAGCCCAAGACCTGCTACAAGTGTGTGGCGCGGAGGGTCACCTTGTGAGTCCCTGAAAGATCGTCACCGCGCGTGTGATCCGTATTCATATGCCGGTAGTCGCGCGACTGCACTGAGGCCTCAAGCGCCGAGTCCCGCAGGCGTATCCGGTCGGCCAGGAGTGCTACCGCTGCTGGCTGCGGTCAGTAGTAGGCCACATTGCGCGTGCGTGCCCTAACGCGTCGTCGAACGGTCCCGGCCGCGGCAACTTCGAGCTCGTTCAACGGCGGTGCGCAGAAGACATGGTGAGCGCGTTGCCATTTTGCGCAAATGTTCAAATGCTCACACGGTAATCAAGCTTTCTCCTGCGGAGGCGTCGGTCACCTTCAGCGTGACTGCGTCCAGGGCCCCAAATGCTACAACTGCTCCGGCATCGTATGTCTGCTTATTTGATGCGCGTATGCTGCGTCTGACCGCAACTGCACAGGGCCACATGTCGAAGGACTGCACTCAGCCATTAGCCTCAGCGCCGTGCGTGTATATAACTGCGGATCTGAGGGGTGCGTCTCCATCTTCCATCTAACTTCACGACATCTAACTTCCGGCCCCCACAGTCACATCTCTCCGACGCGAGTGCCCTAACGCCGCTGCCAACGAGGGTGCCTAGACGCGTTTGCATTTCTGAACAAGACTCCAGGTTTTTTTCTTTGCAGCAAGAACTTGTACCATGATCTCCGCAGAGTGTAGCATCTCACGTATCTCTCGCTAGTGTAAACTCGACTAGTCTTCTTGTCGTGGCGCTTTAACGGAGTTGTCCACCTGCTTTTTCCCCTCTGTATCACAATACACCCATCGCAAACCGCTCTCTCGTCACGTTCGACGCTGGATTCTTGGCTTCTGTTTGACTCTCATAAGGCGGGTATTCGCAGGATCGAATAAGCGCTGCAAGCACCGGATTGTGGATGTGGTCGTGGAGGTTGCGACCTGTTCGAGTGGCAAGTTCGGGGGGTGTTTTTTGAAAAGGAGTCATTGCAATCTATGGTGGGATGATAATATCCTCCTCCCCGCTTCATACAGCATCTACGTCTGCAGATGCTTCAGCAAAACCATAGCAAGAGTTGGTGTCAAAAAGAAGTTTCACCATACCGGGACAGATTTGTAGCAAAAAACCCAATCATCACTCAGTCGCCCCTCGCCCCTGGGCTTCCATCCATTCATGAAAGCCAGACCTGTCGTCTGAAGATGTGAATGTGCGAAGGAGATGTGCGGGAGCTAAGCGCATTCTCTCTCCATCAGGATACAGCGCGCCCTTGTTCCACGCCGCCGCCGCCACAAGCCCGATTGAAAGAGTGGTCTGAGGTGTTTCCCCAGAATGGCGGTATCTAGTGGGCAGGCTCATCTGGATCTCAACGATTCATATATACGAGCTCAATTGCAAGCTTCATACTCTCCTGTTCGCTGGTTCTCAGTATATGAGTGTTGTAACCTCGGCCGTGCCTCTTGCCATCATCCACCAACTGACTCGATGTCCCTGCATAATTACAGTTTCGCGGCGCTCGGAAAAGTCTGTCGGAAATCCGAATCTTGCAGCCGTGTGGGCCGGACGAGAGACTTTTCGAACTGAGGTCGAGACGAAAGTAGCGTCGTTTTGTGCGCTATGATCGGACCAATAACCTGCCGCCCGCCTGACAGTTGGCACGCACAACATACGCGCGAAGGTGGGCCATAAAAGGCAGATTTGCGCGCTGCCGCCCCTTAGCCGCGCGCAGAATTGGCCTCAAAATAATCTACGAAATATTCCGGGCAGCCCGGGGGCGGCAGCCTGTGAGATAGCGGGCATTCCCTACGCGACATAACACCACCACTCTTCCTCTCTCATGGCCCTCCCCGTCCGTTCGTCGTACGTCGCCCTCCGAAACCATGCAAGCCGCTACGTCCTGGCGCGTCCCTAGACTCGCTCTCCGTGCCACGACGCGCCAACGTCGGCGGCGTCCGCGCCATCGCTGCGACGGCGAACTCAATCCGCTGCCCAAAGCGCACCCTCCACTACGATCCGCTTCCACCGTCATCCCCGCTGTCGCAACGTCGAGGCGCAGTGGGAGCGCCCTCCTGTTCCCCCCCCCTGAGAGCAGCTCTCCGTGCACCAGCAGCTTCGTTGGATATTCAGAAGAATGAATGGAAAACGCTCTTCCATTGACGATAAGAATGGCTGGTGCGTATTGATTTTTTCTAGGCCCGTGCTCCTCCTATAGCTAGCCCGGTTTATGGCCCAGAATGCGAATACCCTGCTCGCTCGAAAATCTGGTTGTGACAAAAAGTCTTATGAAACCCCTTTCAGCGTTACTACGTTGCGTTCGGGACCTCACGCGACCCCGCAAGCCCGTCAGCCCGCCCGGGCCACCAACAACTCTACAAAATCTTCATTGCTACCCTCGAGTACTCATTGGCCCCCGCAGCGGGTGGTATCTTCCTTGCCGTTCGACCTCTCTCAGGGTACTTTCACTATTCGCTCTTCCCGGCGGCCTCTAGTCGCGCTTGTCCGCCGCGCGGAGGCACCGGGACCGCCCCCGCAAAACCAACCACTGACATCATTTTTTCTTCGCGCGCAGCACCCACCACCGCCCCAGGACGATCAACGAAGAGTGGGAGGAGAGCCGCGAACGCGATTGCGCTCGAGAAGAAGCTGGACCCCATCACCGGTACGCGCACCTTTGCGTTCCAATGCCCCCCGACCCGCGTGCTGACCGTGGCGCCGCCACACGACAGGTATCGCCTCCGAAGGCCCTACTCAGGAAAAGGGCTTCGTAGACACACAAGTAGACTGCCGTGACGTTGTGCGGATGTAAACATGGATGTAGACCTCTTTTCGCGGCGGCGCGCGAGGCAGCTAAGAACGGTAACTCGGAATTCCTCCTGCGCGCCCGTGGGCCGGTGCCCATTCGTATTTACACGGGGCCCTGTCCTTCGAAGGAACACTTGACTCTCTCTTCTCGCCCACGCTCTCAATGTCTCCAAATAAACTAGTCTGGTTTTTCGCTAATTTAAAATGTCGTGACATTTTTCGGATCAACAGAAGAATTCCCATGCGGGAGGCTGCTCGATGATTGCAAGGTTTCAACGGAGTTTTTTATTGCATTTTCCTGGTTCAAATGCTAACACATAAATGCCACGAGCAACATTGCATACATGACGTCGCTGTGGCATCATGCATCCCGGCTAGGATGCCGTGATTAGGTTGCAATGCATCCTGAATTTGAGTATCTGGAAATGAGGCTAAGTCGCATGACTGCCACAAGTTGCGGAGGTATGAGAATTGCGGTGGGTATTCCAGTCATCCTTGAAAGATAGCACCGTAAAGACAGGCAAGAAACACCAAACGAGAGGTCGACGATGATTTTGCCCAAGTGATGGAGAAGGACCTCGCCGACCTGAAATGGGCTCGGAATATCTCCTGCTCGTTGAAGTGGATAGACGAATAACCAAGAGAATCGAGAGTTGGAGTCGTTGGATGGGTAGACCGTGTGCGATTACGGCGTGATGTTGAATCTTTTCACGGAACCCAGCGTCGAGGGATCCAAAGTTTGTGCAGATCCTCGAGGAGCAGGGAGCAGAAAATATTCATGCTGTAAAGATCGCGGGGCTTCTTGCTGGGGTTTCGTCAGTGGATTCAAAGATGGCAGCCATGGGTGCCGGTGAGGAAGAAAATCGAGGAGCTTAGGATCACACACACAAAACCGCATCGCGATGCATCTCTTTTATTCTATCTGCGTCAACGTTCGCGAAGGAGCCGTCGTGAGTTCAAGGTCGTCCACGGCCTATGGGACCATGGTCCATGATGGCCTCATAGCGAAATGCGTTCCGTCTTGTCCACGAGTGTTATCCTTGATGAGAGACGGATCCGTGTGGGCGCGACGTGTAGGAAGACATGGACAGGATATCATAGAGTAAAAGAGTGTCCTAGTGGTGGGTGGGTCTCAGGCGGTGCCCGCTGTAGATGTAGTAGGTACTTGTTACAGTAGACTGTGATGGTGGTGTGAGAGGAGTAGATGAGTTCGCCTGGCGTGTTTACTGGCTCAGGACAGTTTTGTCATTCTTAAGGTCTAGATGGCGGATATTTCGACTAAGGGGTTCGCCATAGGCTGGGAGCGAGCGAAGTAGGAGAGACAAGAGAGGTGGTGGCGGTCCCAAAAGGGGAGGTCGGAGGTTGCTGAAGCGGAGGACTGGCCTCCGGCGTTCTTGCTCTCAACCTCTTCCATCACTTTGTTCGCCTCGATATCCTGTAACATCCTGGCCTCAAAAGTCCACATGCTATGGCCGCAGAATACTCTCAACGTGCTCGCACACTCTCAGCTAGGTTCTTGAAGGCCTTGTCCTCGTGGATCCGTAGGGGGTTGTTAGTGGCAACCGCCGTCGACTTTCCGTCTCAGACGCTGGCTCAATCATTCGAATGGCTATCCTCGCTCTCCCTTGTAGAGGGCGACTGTCTGGCGTGTTGTATCGTCTCGATTGAGCTTGTGACCTTCCTGAATCCTCGAACGGTGATCCACCCAAGTGTCGGACGGCTGGCCCATGTGCGGACAAATATGGAGGGAATTTTTGGTGTCAGAAGTAGCGGCGTATCTGGCTCTTTGATTCGACGGCGCAGCTATTCCTTATAGAAGAGACTAACTGTTTTGATACCGTGGCCGAAATCCAACAGCGCTGTCCAGCGGTGGGCCCCGTCGACGTCGAACACGCCAGGTGGCCGAAACCTCAGCACAGTCTTCAGAATGCGCTGTGGAGTCCGGAATTCCTTTTGGACACTGACGGATGGTGGGTGGTATCAGTATAACTCTTCTGTGGTTCTTCTAACCACATCATGCGCAGATTTTGTCCGTTGGGATAGTTGTTGTTGCACACGGCCGGGCACTAGCATACAGCCCAGCCAGCCCATGACCCGTGTCGTCCAGGGACACTCGGAGACATTCAAGTACGTCCCTTATTATGATTGTTTGCTGTGTTGACCATTTCACTGTGCAAGATTCATATGAGCACATTCTTTCATGCCATAACTCAAAGACCTACCTCCCCGCCTCCCGCCTCTCTGGTATTGATGGCGGGAGTGACTGTCACGCGTCACGTCACGGGGACGTTCGAGCCTGTGGTTCAATGTCAGAGTTGCAGCAGCCATACGAAGGTCAATGAGCTGTCTGGTCTCTTGATTTGTAGCATTGGCTCGAACGTTTTCTTTGTGGTACGCCGTCCAAGTGGGAATGTTCGACCCAAGCTGGACACTTGCACTTGGTAGCTCCAAAGCCAGTTACTCTGGACGCGCGCGTCGGCCGTAGCTCGAATGTGGCATACTTTTATTGCGAACAGAGCAGTGGTGGATTGTATTAAATTTGGAAAAGGAGGTGGCTTGGTCTTGCTTGTTCTTCGGAAGGCGGCCCAATGTTGTCTTCTGGGTTCACGATCGAACTTGCGCATGGACTCGACGAGATCGTTGTACTCACCTTGATGACTCGCAATAGACATGCGCTCGTATTCCCTCTTGGCCACGAAAGATTGAGGCCTACAACGGGCTTTGCTGAGTGCAGGGTGCGTACTGTGTTGGCAGAGACTATCCTCAGTGCGCGCGCCTTGATTCCCCGGCTCAGTTGCGCCCTTCCCAAATACAGCCGCCCCCTATCCTGCCGACAGATTCTTCAGATGGCATGCGACTTCTCGTGCTTCATTCAACCTTAACTCACTGAAGTGGTCGACTCCGTCTGCCATCCTCGACCACTCCTTACACCCTCTTTCTTTCGCCTTCTCCTCCATCTCTCGTTGCCCGCGCTCGTGCTCTTCCCAATACCGTCGCTCTCTCGCCCAAAGCCAACCAGACTCACCAATGTCATCTTGCCGGGTCAGACCTTGCAATGTCCCTCATTCATCATCTCGAATACACCCTCTCCCTGTCTCCTGCCAGCCATCACAAATTCCACACTCCACGGCGCACCTAGGTCCTCCACCTCCGTATGACTCTCTCATGGTTAGCAAACAAAGTTCTCTTTCCTCAGGTCTTGATAACTCATAGGTCGATAGCAAACGGTGGATCGCCGATACACCGATCGTCCAGTGCGATTCCGACCGAGAGTCTTGCGTTGGTGAGAGGTTTGTTCTGGGGAGGAATCTCTATGGATGTTGATGTGCTTCATACTTCGATGTTCGGTGGCAGTCGGACATTCTTGAGGTCGATGAAGACGCGCCGTCAAGCTTTGAAGTTGAAGTTCCGTCACCCAGCCCTACGGTCATATCTTCATCACAATCTACTACAACTGCCGTGTCTTCGCGCGTTTCTATTAAGGGCGTCCGCAGAGGCCGTAAGATCTTGGTGCGTACCACACTCTCGTTCGGAGCTTTAACTAACTCTCACCACAAAGCACAAGCTCACACTCTTCTTGTTTGCACAATGCCGGCTAGGACGTCGCCCTCGTTCGGTCATCAACGACGGTACTAAGACTGGCTTGGATCTTCTCAATTCGTGAAAACTGGTATTTCGTCTTGCTCTTTGCTCCATCACACTCGTTTCTTGCTGTTTCTTGCTGTCTTGCTCCCATATCACGCACAACTTCACATCTTGAGTGCTTCCGTCTTCGCTTGTATCATAGTAGTCGGTCAAACTTCTTGTAGATTGTCTTCTTGTCTTGTATTTTCTTGGTGCACGCATAGCATATCGCACGAGTAATAGAACTTATCGCTGTCGTACATAGTTGAGGGGCGTCGTCGTCGTCGTCGTCGAGACGCGTCACGTCGTGTGAGAACCCGCGAGTTGTTTGTGCTTGTTAGGCTGTGTTGGCGCCTCCACTGCGCCGCATATTATTGTGGCAAAAACAGGTCTAGAAGGTAACAAGTTCAAGGAAAGTGAGAGACATGTGCCTAATTACTCTATGCTTGAAACTATTAATACTGCTACTAACGATATCTGAACATTGTAAAATGACTGAAAGGGGAACTCGATTATAATGCTCAAATGACCTCATCCCCCTACGACGCCAAAGAGCTGAATATCCGTTGAGCTAATCCAAGTAATGAGGTGGCACGCGTAGCCAAGATATATACGCCAAGTCCCAGTCCAAGCGATAGCCTAGAAGCTGTCATAGATGACGAAGGCTCTGCATATGCAAAATCAGTATGCCACTCATGAACGGTTAGACAATGACACTCACCCTTGAATGGAGCCCGAGCAAGATCTACCACCTCCACTTCCCTTTGATCAGGCCTCGCGAAGAGTATCCTTCCGCTGAGTTCATCCCACGCCACCGCCTCGAACTGGCGCGCTCCGCCTATTTCCAAGGGAATATCTCTCACGGCGTCTTCCGAATCCCGGCACCACGAACGGCCTCGGAAACTCAATTCTCCTCTGTTCGGCCATGAGCTCATCGCTATGGTACCGATGCAAGCTCCAGACCGAGTCATGAAGCATGCGGTCGTATGACGAAGGGGCAGTCGTCAACAGCGAGCGGCGTGTGCCAGGGTAGACGCGGTAGCGCAGCTTGTTCTCTGAGGGCTGCTGCTGCGGTACACGGTGCGGTTGCGCAGTCGTACCGCCAGTGGGATGCGCGATTGCGAGGTGCTTCATCGTCCACTTCGAGATCTGAATAGTCGACGAATCGCGGGAAGAAAGTCATCCGCATGAGGGCTTCCTCGCCCGACTGTGGGTGACGACTGCGGAAAGAACGCGGTGAGGGGTGTCGGCCTCGTGTGCCCCTCAAGCCACTCGGCGCGTACACGGGGGTCGTCCTCGTATAAATTTGGCAGGCAGGGCTCGGTGACCCAAATGTTGTCTTTGGCCATTGCGGCGCTTGTGAAGAGGTGTTCGGAAGGCGCGATGACACGCTCTTTCGGGCCTCTAAAATCCGAGGTAGGCATGTCGATCAGTTCGAAGACGGTCAATGAGCCTCTCGAGCTGCTTGGAGGGATGGCAATCTCGCGAATGACGAGTATTTGGCGTTGGTGAGGGAGTGGTCGGACGGCTTTAATGCTATGAGTCTGACAAGGCATCAGGTACGGCCCTCGTATTTCGTGAAGGATACTTACATATTGATTATACCTTGTATAGGGTCGTATGTGTAGTTTAGCAGCTTTAAAAGTACCTGGTTCGAGTGGCTCGATCATAATCGTGTTTGAGCCTCGGACTACAGTAACGACAACCTGATTGGTTGTCTCGTCGACACATACATGGCTCAGTCCGTGGGAGGACCTGATCATTTGTATGGACTTGAATATCTTGCCCTGCAACGGGAGAAAATACCTTTCCCAGACTTCGGATCCGAGAGGAAATTGCGGATCAAAACCACCCAGTTTTTCAAGAACGTCTTGATGTATCCGTTCTGTATAGACTTCCCATTTCATCGGGAAAGCGGGAGTAAAATCCCTGTGTGTAGGATATTCCGATACATTGATCCTATGACATGCAAGATAAATGTGTGAACGTTGGAAAACACGAGATGCGTACCCTCTTCGACGGTGAGCACGCGATATAAATGTTCTCTTAGTATATGTGATTGACAGACTGCGTCTGCCGTGTATCGTGAGCCACTTTGCCTTGATGTCGTAAGCTTTCGTGTCGGTTCGTATTTGCGCGATCGGGCAGACCTGCTCCCTCCCGTGCATGCATAAATGATAATCCGCCAATCGTGCTTGAACTCGTCCGATACGGACGCGAGCAAGAAGTGTCCCCCCGAGACATGGTCATCTCAGCGACATAGCCCTCCAATGCGTCAAACTTCCACCGTTCCGTTGCTGTGGTGGGTTCTTCCAAATTCTGTGAAGCTCATATGCGCGAATAAGAACGCCTTCGGCTTCATGACCCGTAATCGTCTCGAGATTATAGCGTGGACAGAGCGGGGGTAGAGGTAGGGTTGTGCGAAGGAGGAGGCGCCGCCAGATGACGGACTGGCGACTAAGAGAGTTGTACAGCTTGCTCGCCTTTGTTTGATGTAAGCTGACTGTTGACGGCGCAAGGGACACTACACGGGATACTACGCACCTGGCGCAAGGCAAGTAGATCCACCACATCCAGGTAGTTAGACATGATCTCGACAAGGATGTCATTAGACAGGGCGTCAAGACTTGCTTTCCTTCCCTTTCGTGTCGCATTAAAAAGAAGGTAGATGGATGGCGGAAACCGACTCAGAAATGTCGCAGACATCTAGAGTTTTTTAGTTAAAGAAAATGTGACCAGCACTTGAAGGAGGGAATGAGTGAAACCGGGGAGAGAGAACGATGCAATGGCTTACTTTAACCGGAGTGGCAGTTGGGTGGCGCTATTACAAGGTTCGCGTGCCATGGCAATGCACAAAGGCATATTGTTGTGCTCATCCGGTCTTGTTCCTTCAGGCCTGTAAACGAAGTCACTGCGAGGAGGTCACTGACAAAGATTACCATTTCTGGATAAACGTCTAGGTTTTTGTGTGTTTCGAACATCGGTACATACTCAGTGTCACTTTCGAGTGCGAGAAGTAAGTCGACGGATTAGGCCCTGTGTTCCTGAGTTGTGTCCAAGTCGGGAGTTGCAGAGCAAGAAGTGGCCAGAACCTTCCTTGAAGCGAATTAAAGACTGGATCAAGCCCACGATTTGCGTCTGACAAAGTGTTCATGTATAGATTAATTTAGTAAATCGACTATGATAGCTTGACAACTGTCTGGCAAAGCCGCATTGACGCTAATACGTTCGCAGCCAGTTTCATCGGCAGGTTTGAGGCCGCACCAAACGCTTCGTGTATATGCCCGAATATGTGCAGCCGACATTTGCTGAGATCTCCACTGTCCAAGCGAGCGGTGAGAGCAGGACAGCCCTGCGTGTTTGTTCTTCTGGTGAGGTCGCCGGTACCGAAGGGTGGCGTGTGAGTAAGGAGGATCTCGGTTGTTGCTGGTATTCGCGAATGAATCTCGGTGCCTTCGTTCGAGTTGCTTTCGTATTGAAATCCGCCGAGTGCGTATCTTGGAGTCGCCTACAAGTGACGAGATTGAGTCTGATGAAAGTGTCTAGCAATTGGATCGTAGCTCACGGGAGAGCCATATATTTCCCAAGAGCGCCCCGATTTCGTTGACAATGACATGGTCTCATATTCTAGGTATTGAATTCCAGCCTTCCTGGCAGATTTGCACTTCATCCGTGCGCTTGCGGTCTTGTACTCCTGTAATGCATCCATTGTGAATTAGGACAGCCCCACGGTTACAGTCCAACGTACGTACCTCTATGGGTAGTAGGCCTCCAGCTATCCTGGCCCATGCTGGATCTGTTGCGCACTTGACATCCAGACAGAACTGTAAATGAATGTCGTCAGCCACTGCTTCTTCTGGGCCACGAAATAACTCACGTCATGATTGCCAGCAATCAGACTGCAATGCAAAAGCGCATCAGTACAGTGCCCAAAATATGGTGACCTTACACATATGCTTACATCTTCGTGGGATGTGGCAAGCTTTCCAGCCACTTCAATCGTGGGTCTCTATCTGGGGAGGCGTTACCCCAGCTTGACAGGTCGCACCGAATGTAGGAGAACATCACCAGGAGGCACGCTAAACTTGCCGAGAGTGGGTATCCGAGATGCAAACAAATCTAGTCCAGTCCACCTTCCCGGGATGAACAGGTAGCCTCTCCTCGTCGTACCGAATGTAGACCCGACGCGAGTCGCCGAGCTGCATAGTTCTCCGGGTCTAGATCCTGAGACATCAAGAGGGATAGAGCCAAGATGGTTGAAGGGGAGGATAGTAGACAAAGATGCTTGGTTCAAGATATAGCTGCCAGCCCTATGGATAATAGACAGGTAGCATAGCCTGCAGAAGAGCGGTATGAGTTCCATGGATACTGAGTGTAGGGAAGACCTGTGCAATTGCGTCGTGACAGCGGACCTGGTCAAGCGCCACGAAGTGAAGTAGGCAGGCAGGACCCCGTAAACTCTGTACACCTTCAAGCAGGGCGTCCAAATTTCCCTGACATATTGCGCGGAGTCACTACCACACTGTAAGTGCTCTGGGCACTTTGACAAAATTTGAACTGATTTTACGCGCACTCAGACAAGCCGCACAAATCATGGCTGGGTGTGCCTTACTATCTCGTTCACCGCCTCCCCATTCCCCTACGCGGCACCTTGCATACCGCGACCCTACACCCAAAAAGCTGAGGTCACCTTCGACGAAGCAGCCACTGAGATCTCTCTTGATCTCGGCGGTTCGAAGAGTCACTGGCGAGGATGAAAGTGTTGTGAGCGGCCCCCCCCCCCCCCCGCTTGCCGAAAGCAGACTGGTCTTGCGGAGGACAGTGCTAAGGTGTGTTATCACTCCTCACTACCGTACGCGTGCTGAAATGCTTTTAAATGAAGTCTCAGGTTTCTTCGAGCTTGCGAAGAAGCTTCCCGTCACCACCGCTTTCCCTGAGCTTGTAGCTGCCCTCGATTCCCTCGAGTGACCATCTCGCATACCGCACTTTCCTAGTGGGACACGACATCACTGCCCGCCGATCTCCATGGTATGGGGTGCACTAAAGGTGTTCGTGACCATATCTCCCCCCACTTGCAAAGATTTCTGCATCATAGGCCACTAAACGGACATGTGTAGGGAGCATCAAGCTTGTCGGTCTTCTGAAAAACAACAAGCATGTACATCTCAATCGCTGGTACGCGCACGTCGAGTTCCTGGAGTCAACTCAGCTTGCTCTCGCAAGTCTGATTGGTATGATCCACGTTTCTCAATATATACTGCATTTCTGACTCATAATGTTGTAGAGGCCAAATCCCACAAAGCACGCACGAACAAGGACCGCAGCCTCTTTCACTCCTCGGTTTACCCAATGCGAAAGAAGGAGAAGTCGTCACTCGTTTCCTCCCGAGCCCAGTGGCTACCTTCACATCGGTCACGCAAAAGCTGCTATGCTCAACCAGTATTTTGCGAAGATGTACAAGGGCAAGCTTTTGATTCGTTTCGACGATACCAATCCATCTAAGGAGAGGGTATGCGCATCACCCTCCATCATACCCACTCGGAACTCACACTTCTGCACAGACCGAGTTTGAGGAGACGATTTTGGAAGATTTGGCTTTGCTGGATTAATCCATAGCGAGACCGTCACGCATACCTCCGATTACTTTGACCAGCTCTACGACCTCGCCGTCAAGCTCATCAAAGATGGCAAAGCCTACGCTGACGATACCGAGCAACTTCAGATGCGTCAAGAGCGTTTCGATGGTATCGCTTCCAAGCATCGTGACGACAGCGTTGAGGATAACCTGAAGCACTTCGAGGAGATGAAGAAGGGCACCGCAGAGGGTCTCCGCTGGTGTATCCGCGCCAAGATGAGCGTCGACAACCCAACAAAGCACTCCGAGACCCTGTCGTTTACCGCTGCAACGTCCTCCCGCATCACCGTACTACTGGCGACAAATGGAAGATCTACCCCACGTATGACTTTGCTTGCCCCGTCGTCGACTCGCTTGAGGGTGTCACGCACGCCCTGAGGACGAACGAGTACCGTGATCGCAACCCGCAATACTACTGGATGATCGAGGCCCTGGGTCTCCGGCCCGTGTTCATTTGGGACTTCAGGTGGAGGACTGAGTCAGTAGTGGAACACGCGTCTCGAGTACTCACGCTTTGTGCGATAGTCGTCTCAACTTCATCTACACACTCCTTTCGAAGCGCAAGCTTCACTGGTTCGTCGACCAGTAAGCTCGTCAGTGGATGGGACGACCCGCGTTTCCCCACCGTGCGCGGCATCCGTCGTCGTGGTCTCACCGTTGAAGCACTCCAGCAGTTCATGGTTGCTCAGGGTCCATCACAGAACATTGTCTCGTTGGAGTGGGATACCTTGTGGACAATGAACAAGAAGGTTATCGATCCGGTTGCTCCCGTTTCTGGGCCGTGAGCAAAAAGGATCTGTGAGTGCTTCTATTCGACGATAGTTGAGCATTTGGCTAAATGGACACCACGCTAGTGTCCCTGTGACGATCTCTGGCGCCCCTGAGGTCGCTGAGGTTAAATCGCGCTGCCCAAGCCCACAAAAAAAGAACCCTGAGGTCGGCGCGAGAAGAAGACTGTGTGTTCGCGAAGTCTGTTCTCCTCGAGCAGGAGGACGCTGCATCGTTCGAAGACAATGAGGAGGTAGGTCTGCATGGCTTCTTACCCGTTAAGCCCCATTGACGAATGTGCGAAGATCACCTTGATGGACTGGGGTAACGCCATCGTGCGATCCAAGAAGATCGGCGCTTCCGGTCAGGTTGAGAGCATTGAGATGGAGCTTCACCTCGAGGGCGATTTCCGTAAGACCAAGAAGAAGGTCACCTGGCTTGCAGCAGCGTCGGAGACAAACGTCCTCGTTGACGCCACCCTGCTCGACTATGACTACCTCATCACCAAGAAGAAGCTCGAGGAGGACGACGATGTCAAGGATTGCGTCACTCCAGTCACGGAGTTCCGTGAGGAGGCGATTGTGGACGCCAACGTTAAGGAGCTCAAGAAGGGAGATATCAATTCAGTTTGAGCGCAAGGGGTACTACATCTTCGATGGCGTTGCGTCCGACGGCCGGCACGAGTTTATCCACATTCCGGGGATGGACGTGCAGCCAGCATCGCCAGCAAGGCTGGGCGTCCTAGCACCGGAGACGTCTAAGGCGAAGCCATCCCCGGCTGCTCTTCTGCCGCTCCTAAAGCATCAGTGACCCCCTGTGGACACCAAGATGTACAAGATGGACAAGATTTATGGCGACGACGATGGTTGATACGCCCAAGGCTGACACTAACAAGATGTACGGCGTGTCTAACATTTACAAGGCTTAATTCATGTAGAAAACAGTTAGAACAATGTACAATTATCGACTATCCCGTGCGTTTCCCGCTCAGTCAGCTCGCCCATCTCATTTTTGGTTTTCCTCGCCCTTTGTCGCGTCGGCTTGTCCGGCGTCTCACATAAGCGCGGGCCGCGCGTGACTTTGGAATGGTGACAGGCTATGAGTCACATCCTGTGGGATGTGACGAGTGACCGTGACACGGTGGCATATCGTCTGTTTGTTTGCCGTGTTTTGGATTCTGTTCTATCCCACAAAACGACCACCAACCGACGACGACGACGACTCGGGACGTGTGGACGACGACAAATTCGACGAAGACGCCCTCGAAGGCATTTGTCACGACCTCTAGGCGGACCTCTGTGTGTCTGAGTACTGCTTTTCGCCGACGCCCTTAATTCGTCCACTGGCGCTACCCAGCTCGACTTGATGGTCTCAGCAGCAGCGACGACCAGCACAACGAGCGACATCGAGAACCCTTGACGGTGCATTGTATCCTGTCAGGAAGCTTCCCTCGCGTCGCGGGTCCCCAGCCTCGCAGACGCGTATATACGCTCCCGACTGCATCATTCCCAATCGTCACGTTCCCACGCTTCAGTCGCGTCAAGCTCCCCGCCAGACTCGCCACGAGCTGTTCTCGTTCCCCTCCACTTTAACCTGCGCCGTCTACCGTCGCGCTCGTTCTCGGATAGCAAGAGCGACATGCACGATGCTGTCTCCACGGGTTCAAAGCGGAAGCGTGTTGTAAGTGGCAGTGAAAACGCGCTCGCGAATGGCCGGTCGCGTTCTGGAAATCAGGTGAAGAGGCGCAGGGCGTCGCATTCGAGTGACGAAGAGGAGGGGGATGATGCGAGCTCGATGGACGTGGATGGCCACGCGCAGTGGGACTTGACGGACTCAGATGTGAGCGACGACGAGGACGCGGATTCATGTGAGTCTTCGTGTCATCGTCGTTTGCTCGTAGAGGTTTACAGCCTGTGTGCGATAGCGGAAGCATATTTGATAAATGAAGCTTCCCCCCGCGAGCTCCTTCGTCTACGCAAAGACGAGCTTGTCCGCCTCTACGCCGCTGCCGGCTTGACCGAGGATGCAGAACTCTTGACAAAACATGAGATTATTGACTGCATCGTCAGTTCTCGAGACGATATTTGCTTCATTGCCACCTTCTTCCCCACCGGAAGCTGGTTCAAGCGGTTCCAGCGACTATTCGTCTGATGGCGGCGGGAATGTAGCCGGGGGAGAAGAGACGGATATTGGACATCGCTTCAGGAACGGCTTGTCGAGAAGAAACACCATCCACGACCTTGGCCCGCGGAGTCGTCGTCCATTGGCATCCGACAGGTGTTACTCACTCCCTCAGCTGCAGCAGTCTGAGCGAACAACCAGGGTGTCGCAAATGAAAGCTAGCTCGAGTGGCAGCAGACGGTCCGTCTTTCTACTACATCTCACGCTACCATTGCAACTCATCCCTGTCGATAGGCGAACCACTAGCCGTGCGAGCTCAAGCCGCTCATCCCCCACCACCTCATTGTCATCCACAGCCATTGTCTCGCCACCCGCCGCAAGAACCCGTTCCCGAAAGTGCTCGAACGAGCATGTCGCACCTCCCATTGCGTCGACCTCGAGCAAAGGGAAAGGCAAAGCCAAACAGGTCGAGTTTGACGATGAAGTGCAAATTGCCTCTCTACCCGAGACTGAGCCGGAGAGTGACTTAACCGATCTTGCCGAACTCGAAGAATCCATCAACCTCGCGACTCCTAGCCCTCGGCGCCTAAGAAGCAAAGGGGATAGGTCTCAGACACACAGTCAGAGCAGTCAGGAGGGTGAACGGCATGCGGGTGGGGATGTAGATCTGGGGCGGCGAGTAACGCCGATGCGGAAAGCCAAGCGCAACGTGGGGTCGCTGAAGGAAGATGATACGGAGGAGGAAGAGGAGGAGGATGAGCTCCTAGAGAGCGACGCGGAAGACGCTGGCGAGGAGCGCGATTATCTCGTTGAATCGCCGACGCCAAAAAAAACCGAACCGGACACGGCGGACACCTCTACGAGACCGACTGCGTTCTCGACGATCACAAGCCGAAGCGCCCAGTGACGGCGACGATGAGGAGAGTGAAGATGAAAGTGTCGCTGTGGAGGAGAGCCTGAATGGTGATGTGGAGGAAGACGAGGACGAGGAGCAGCTAGACATCGATGCTGACGTCGACCTCGACGATAGTGAGACGATTCGAGAAGAGGACAGTGAGGATGGCGATGCGGAAGGAGAAGAGGACGAAGACTTGACCGCAGAACATCGGGTCCTCCGTAACGGCAAGGTGGTAGGGGAGGACGACGTCGATGAGGATGAGGTGTTGACTGAGGAGTTTAGTGAGGAGGACGCTGAGGGTGAAGAGGTGGCCGATGAGGATGATGGTGAGGATGTCCTGGAGTTAGATTCCGCCAGCATCGACCTTGAGAATGAAGAAGATGAGGATGAGGACGAGGATACCGGAGAGATGGAGGAGACCATGGACGATGACGGTGAGTAGTTGGATACATATCTCCCTTGGGATAACTCTGATCTCACCCTACCTCTCAGTCGATCTCACTGTCGCCACTACCAAGTCCTTGGTGCGTCTACGTCGCGACGATCTCGTACGGATGTGCGAAAACACCGCGATCTCGAGGTATCAGGAACGAAACCTCAGCTCGCCGAGGCGCTCCTGCAGTGGCGGGACAAATATTGTTGCGACACGATGTCGGCGCCCTCGTCAACCGGCACTGCTCGCCCACCATCGACACAAAAACCCCGTCGTCGAAACACCCGCAGCTCGGATGCTCCTACCCCTCCAGTACTCGAGCGCTCTAATCGGGTCCATCTTGATGAGCCTCGGACCCCTCCGTTGACACCTCATAACGAAGAAGCAGAGCCCGAACTCGAGCTCGATCTGGAGAGCTTGGGCTTGGACGATCGCGAGATTCCGGAGGGAAAGCTTGTCAAGCAGTCGAAGATCGGTAGTGGAGGCTTCAAGGACGTGTTTATCGGCCGGTACAAGGGAAAGAAGGTTGCGATCTCTGAGTTCCGTGGTCAACTCAGTGCTAGTGAGTCACGTTGCTATCTCATTCATTACGATATATGCTGACTGTCTGCAGTGGACGTCAAGGAGCTTAAGCTTTTGGGCGATTTCAACCATCCCAACATTGTTCGCTTCCTCGGTGTCAGCGTCCCGTCCAATCCCCGAGACACTCCCGTCATGATAGTCAGTGAGCTGTGCTCGAAACGGCGATCTGTTTGACTACGTTCGCAACGTCGAGCCACCCACTTTGTATCGCGTCGTAAGTAATCATTGGTCCTCATGCTATGCTTCGCTCATCGTTCGCAGCTATGCATCATGCTCGACATCGCCCGAGGTCTCGAATATCTGCACATGCGGAAGCCCTCCGTCATCCACCGAGATTGCAAGTCTTCCAATATCCTCATCACCTCCAAAGGCGTGGCGAAGATCACCGACTTCGGTCTCGCCAAGGTCAAACAGTCGACTCGGTCGATGGTTCGCAGTCTGGTAGGCACTGTCAACTGGCAGGCGCCCGAGCTATGGCACCCACATCCCAAGTACAACCATAAGGTTGATGTGTTTTCGTGTGCAATGGTCTTTTGGGAGATGTTGCAGTGGCATGTCGAAGACAAGAAGTTCCCCTGGGAGGTGAGTCTTGCGAGGACAAGCGCTTGACATAGGCTAATAAAGCCGTAGGGAATGAATGAACATGCCATCTACGACGTAGTGGGTGCTAAGCATCAACGGTATGTACCCATTTCGCGAGACTTGTTGACCCTTGCTGATCCCCCTCTTAGTCCTTCGATCAGTGGCTTGAAGTCTCGTTGGTGTCCTGAGATCGTCAGGCTCATGAACCGTATGTGGGCGCAAGACCATGCGGACCGACCCACGATGTCTGAGGTCGTGGCAGAGCTGGAGGACCTGGTACAGCACTACCGATGAGCCTGCCTTTGCTCCCCTACCTGAACCCGAATCTTGCTTCACCATCTCGCCCGCATCTGTGTCCATGGGACTTTGGCTTCTTCATTAGTTTTGTTTGTTACATTCACACTAGTTTAGAGCGGAGGTGTAGTATATACGCCCTTCGCTGTGTATCATCATACATCTTTTGCACTGTCAAGCAACATTCATCGCATTTGTTATTACTACCCAATCCATGTATCTTAGTCTTGCGACGACGCCGTCGTTTAACTCGCAATTATCATACCTTGGCGGCTCGGGAGTGTCCATGTGGGCGTACATTCACACCGCCCCTAGCGGCCACCCTCTTTATCTCTCTCCTTCTCCGTTGACTCAATTGTGCGGTTACTCCCCATATTACACGTTTTTCTTGTCATGACCCCATCCGAAATCATGAGCAAGAAACGAGGTAGAGTCATGGCGGCAGAACTGCCGCCCAATTTCCTTTTGGGAAAGTCTGGCTCTGCAAAGTCACAAAATGATTTGCAAGATGACTCGAGCTCGTGTTCTCCTTGCTTTGGACCGCCATCTCATACCCGGCTGAGGCCCTCTGGTAGCAGCCATGCCTATGCTGTGAGTGGCTCCTATGATGCGATGGCCACCGACGAGCTCACATTTAACCTTCAGCGCGGATCCATCACAAAAGTACAAGCCGTACACCCCTCTAAACATCCCTGACCGCCAATGGCCCAGTAAGGTCCAGCGGACACCGCCCATCTGGCTCTCGACAGACTTGCGAGATGGAAACCAGGCCCTCGCAAACCCCATGACGATTGAGCAGAAGACCCGGTTCTTCCACACCCTCGTGAAGGCGGGCTTGAAGGAGATCGAGGTCGCATACCCCGCGGCTTCAGACACCGACTTCAACTTTGTGCGAGGACTGATTGAGGGCAACCAAGTACCAGATGATGTTTGGCTCCAGGTGCGTCCGGCATATTGTCGTTTGCAAAACTCTATTAACGCGAGACTTCTAGGTGCTCACACCCGCTCGTGAGGATCTCATCAAGCGTACAGTCGATGCTGTCGCTGGTGCCAAGCGGGCCATCATTCACATGTACAATGCCACTTCGCCATCTTTCCGTAACATTGTTTTCCGCAACTCAAAAGAGGAGACCGTCGCCCTCGCCGTGAAGCACACGAAATTTGTACGGCAGCTAACTGAGGAATGCGCTGCCAGAACCGGAACAATATTCAGATACGAGTACAGTCCGGAGACATTCACGCAGACCGAGCCAGACTTTGCTATCGAGGTCTGCGAAGCCGTCAAGGCTGCGTGGGGCAAGGCAGGCCTCGGCGATGAGCGCATCGTCTTCAACCTCCCCTCCACCGTCGAAATCGCACCACCAAATCACTACGCCGACCAAATCGAGAACTTCTGCCGCAAGATCACGGAGCGGGAAAAGGTCATCGTCAGTCTGCACCCACACAACGATCGAGGACAGGGCGTCGCCGCGGCCGAGCTCGGTATGCTCGCGGGCGCCGACCGGGTCGAGGGCTGCTTGTTCGGAAACGGCGAACGCACGGGTAACGTCGACCTCGTGAACCTCGCGCTCAACCTCTACACCCAGGGTGTCCATCCCAAACTCGACTTTAGCGATATCCAATCCGTCATCGACACTGTCACTTCATGCAACGACCTTCCCGTGCACCCTCGGCATCCGTACGCCGGCGAGCTCGTCTTCACCGCCTTCTCTGGCTCTCACCAGGACGCGATCAAGAAGGGCTTCGAGGCGCAGCGGAAAGTACATGACGACGCCGAGGCGAAGGGCGACTTCCAGTACTGGGACATGCCATACCTGCCCATTGACCCCGCCGATCTTGGATGTAACTACGAAGCCGTCATTCGTGTCAACGCCCAGTCCGGCAAGGGCGGTATCTCCTATCTCATTCAGCAACACACCTTGGCCTCGACCTGCCGCGCAAGATGCAGGTCGCGTTTCTACCAGGTCGTCCAGGACGTTGCGGACCGCGAAGCGCGCGAGATGATGGTCGAGGACATCACGACCACCTTCCGCTCGACGTATCACTTTGGTGGCTCCAAGTACGAGGGCCGTCTCGCCTTGAAGTCGTTCAAGTTCTCGTCAGAGCCCCTTGCGGACTCGAACAACGATGATGGCGAGGAGCCGGCAGACGAGCGGAGGCTGTTTGATGGTACCATCTCGGTCGACGGACAGCTACGCGTCATCCGTGGCGACGGAAACGGCCCCTTATCCGCCATGCTGGATGCCTCCCCTCCGGACACATTTGGATATCGACTTCGCTGTTCGCGAGTATTCGGAACACGCTATTGTGAGGGCTCAAACGTCAAGGCAGCTTCATACGTCGAGCTCGTTCGCGGCGGTCAGGAAATCAAGGACGCGCGCAAGTCGGAACCCGAGTCGTGGTGGGGCGTCGGCGTCGACTCGGACATTGCAGGCTCGGGGCTTACGCGCGGTGCTGAGCGCGGTCAACAACGCCATCGGCGATCGTGAGCTACAGAGCTGAAGTTGAGCGTCGGGTTCAATGCCAAGTCGGGGCAGGCGGATGTGGCGAGCGCGATCCTGAACTCGCTGCAGCTCGAGCTGCCACGGCGCTTCCAGGCGACGTTCTTTGAGGTCGTGCAGCGCGCGGCGCGCGAGACGGGCGGCGACATCTCGTACACGGATCTCGTGCAGCTCTTCCGCAAGACGTACCACTATGGCGTCCCCACGCCCTCGCCCATCTCCATTGTTCGCTTCAACCTCGACAACGTCGGCGAGGGCGGGCGCAAGGAGTTAAACATCGAGCTTCTGTGGGCCGGCGAGACCCGCAAGCTCATCGCGGAGGACAACGGCGTCTTATCCTCGGCCTTAGCCGTCCTCAACTCCCAGATCGAGGGTACTTTTGTCGATCAAGGAGTATGCGGAGCACTCGATCGGTGAGGGCTCGACTGTCGAGGCGGTCTCGTTCGTCGAGATGGCGTACGACGCGCCTGGTGGCATAAAGCGCGAGACGAGGTGGGGTGTGTCGAGCGACACCGATATCACGGCGTCTGGCTTAAAGGCAGTGATGCGCGCAGCGAGTGCGTTTGACCTCGCACCGAAAAAAAAAAGATTGTCAACGGCCATTAAAAAGCATGTAACTCGTCATATATTTGTACAATATATAAAGCTAGGAGTAGCTCTCTACCTATGCGGTGTCATATCAAATTTCCAGTAACTCAACTGTTGCATGGACGTGTTGAGAGCTCATGCTCAAATGTAGCACCGAAACGCCAGTGACCGTCGAGCTCTGACTGGCAAAGAGCTTCGCGGCAAGATATATTTTTCGCCATATATCTCACTGCGAACCTCCTTGTCAGGCGGGCTTGCCCAGCATGGCTCTCTAGATGACATGAATGTAGAGGAAGGGGGCCCATAATGCTCGGGGAGCACAAAGCCACGAGTATATATACACTTGACACCTATGTTTCAAACCCAGAAGTCCGCTCGCACACGCATGCTCACCCAAAACTGGGACAAAGAGTCTTTGTTCTGTGGATATGCTGTGCATGGATGTGTTACTTATCGTAAATCGCAGAATGGTGTGCCTGACGAAGTGGGCCTGCAGAGCCATCAGCCGATTCGCGATGCATTCCAAGTTGAGTGGGGAGACCTGTTGTACAAGATACATTGATACTACTGTTACAAGGGGAGGCAATGCTGTGTGCTTCGCTACAGCTTGTTTTCGTATTTCGGAGAGGAACAACAAACATCATTTTACTCGTCGAACATGTACGCATTGATGACCTTGCGCCACTCGTCCTTGGCATCGGGGTGCGCCGCCCTCGACGTGTAGCTGAACATGCGGTGCGATCGGCGGCCGGTGAACTCCTGGGTGTTGAGCCTATCGAAGTCGACGAACGCGGCGCCGACGATCTTCATCGTGCCTGCGACGTATTGCTCGGACTCGCCGATGGCGGACACGAGGCCGGGGCCATGAGCAACGGCTGGGGTTCGGGTCCCTGTACACCTTGACATTGTTACGTCTTGCCCTCCGCGAACCAGCGCGTGCTCATCGTGTCCGCGGGCTGCATGCCTGCTTCAGAGAGCGTGCAACGCTCAGGAGCAGACCTTGCGCAACGTGCTCCGCGGTGAAAGGCGCGACGAGCGTGAGCGTGACCTCGCGTTGAGCTGCACATTCGGCGCCTTGACGAGCGCGTGCTCGATGAAGAAGCGGCCGTCGCGGCCGTACAGGTAGAATGGCACCGTCGAGGCGGGATATTTGTCGTCGCGCCAGCGAGAGTCGAGTGCACGGTTCTTGATGACGCGGATGTTGGAGATACGCACGCGTGTAAGAAGGGTGCCATCGCTGGAGCACACATTAGCAGCTATCTCACTAAACAGTCGGGATACTCACCTCGTGGTGGTGACACCTTCGAAGGACGCGCCATCCTTCGCGATATCGCTCATGTTGGCATCCACGGCGGTGGTAAGGAAGAAGGTTTTCGAGGCGTCTTGGGCAGCGCTGTGTAGAGTCTTCTCAGTCTTGATATCCGCGCTGAGGATGACTTGGAAGCGACTGTTGGCGTTGTAAAAGTACGGGCGGTAGACGAGGAATGCGTGTCCATGAGTCAGCCGAGGGGTTGAAGCCTTGCAGAATGAACGAATGCTCCTGAGGCGTGATGGTATTGGCGGGCGACGACATGCTGCAAAGACTCTACAGCCAGATGTTTTTGAACAAAACATGGGAAACGTACCTCCATCTCTTCCTCTAACACCTTCTGGAAGATGTCGGCCACCTGCTTAACGAAGTTGCCGGCGGTCTGGAAGGGCGACATGACGACGTTGCGGAGGACGAATAGGTCCTGATTCGAGTCCGTCTCGAGCTCGAGTCGTTCCTTGAAGTGCTTCACGCACTCGCCATACTCGGCCGTCTTGAACGTCGTCGCGCTGAGGAAACATCGGGATCTCGCCCGGCTTGCGGTCCGGTGTCGTGATCGACAATCGCTTGAAGATCGCATTGTTCAGGTAGTTGGCCTCCTCGACGTCGCTGTTCGGCTTGCCGTTGATGCGGAAGTTGCACGCAAAGGCGTTGATGTTCAAGTCCGAGCCTAAGGCACGAAGCTCCTCCATTGCCCGTTGGTTCTTGATGAGAGCTTCGTTCGACATGCCGAGGATGTGTTGGTTGCGGATGAACTCTTTCTCTTCCTTGACCCAGCAGGGATTGGGCTCGGCCTGGAGGGGGTTCAATGGCACGACAATGAATGGGTCGGTGTCGACAGACATCGCTGCCCAGTGTGCGGATATCTACGGTTGGTGAGTATTTGCGCTCAGAAATGACAATTAAGCGAACTTACCCTACCACACACGACCAGGTGACTTCACCGAGCAATGCTCCGTGACCATCCTGGTGCAGACCAACAATCTGGTGATGCAAATAAGCAGCAACGGCGGGCGCGCCGGGTTTGCTAGGGAGAAGAAGCAGAGTCAGCCTTAGGTTTCGCCACAGGATTATGACACATACCTGCCCTCGACACCGTAGATGCCGATAGACTCGCCATCGTCTGACTGCTTGATATACGGCGCCGTCCATGTCACGAGATACCTCATCCTGCCATCGCGGTAGCACCAGCCCACCAGCGGGGTACGGAATATATCCCGCCTTGTGCGGGTCGATTGTGATCGAGTCGGTTCTCTTCAGCGCGAGGAACTGGCGGATGGTACTCTTGCGGAGTGTCGCGGTGGGGACGTACTCGCGCTCGGGCTCGTTGACGGGCATCTTCGTCTTGAGCGGGTTGACGCGCACCATGGAAGCGAAGTAGCCGCCCCACGCCGCGTCGGCGTGCACGAGGAAGCAGAGACCTTTCTTCTCGTACTCGTCGCGGAGGTCGAGGATCTCGTCGAGCGGGTCGACACAACCCTCCTCAGTCGAGCCAATGATAGCGACGACAGCGAAGACGGGCTTTTCGTGCGTGAGGCAGTCCTCGAGGCGTTCCCGGAGGATCGTAGTGTTGATGCGGGCGTGAATGTCGATAGGAACGTCCTCCATGTATTTGGATCCCAGGCCAGCAAGAGCTAGATGTCACTTCAGCTACGGAGGTCTGGTCAATATAAAGGACAGCGTACCTGCGCCCTTCGGCCACGAATAGTGCTTCGTGTTCGAGATGAAGTAGCGTGGGGACACGGGCATCTGCCACTCTGCCTCTACCGCCTGCTTTCCCTTCGTCTGAACGATGAAGTCGTTCAAGACCGAGTCAAGGTAGGTGGGTGTGATGCCATACTCATCCTCAAGACGTCCGGGAATGTCCAGGATGGTCTTCGAGGGTAGGTTGAGCAACTCCCAAAGAGTGAGCTCAGAGAATAGCTTGGGTTCGGCGCCTTCCTTGGGGAGAGGGATGATGAACGAGGGGGAAATGAACTCCAGAGGCTGACCAGGCTTCATCGCGTCACGCAGGGAGAGAGGGTAGTACTTCAAGTTACGGGCGACCCTGTACGGGAAAAAATGAGTCGCCGCTCACTGCGATTAAGTTCGGTAGACTTACCAGATCGACTCCAGGTTGGCGACAGTACCGTCACATGCGATATGCCCCCAGTAATTGGGCTTGTGGTTCTCGTCCTTTTCGTCATATCCAAGCATCTCACACATATCGCGCCCTACATCGATTTCGAGACGAGTCGTGATGGGACTCGCCTCAAACGCGACGTGTTGGGGGTTGTTTCATGACAGTGGCGACCCAGCCGAGCATGCCGGGCAGGCCCATCTCGAACGACATGTGACCATTGTACCGCTGGGAGAAAAAGGGGATCGAATAGTCGTACAGCAGATTGGTGATACGCGTGAACTGCTCGACAAGATTGGTCTGGTGCTTTTGGAAGTTCTCGGACTCTTGAATAGCAGACGTGATGAAAGCCTGAATATGTGTAAGCAAGGCGGTAACGAAGCTTAAATGAAGATACTTACACCGTCTTCAGGGTGATAAGCAAGACGCGATGCGGTCTGTAGATCAACGGCCTTCCCGAAGAGGCCTTTCAGCAGGTCTGCGTTCTCGCCTTGTGGGCCGAGGAACCAAGCAGAGACAGCCTCATGGAAGTTGGCATGAACGGCATCGGAGTAGGCTCTGGGGCCCTTGTGATCGTGATGGTGCTGTTTTTGAGCCATGGGGTGTACGTGTGCGCCGGTGAAGGATCTTCTGGCTCGAGCAAGCCTTTATACACAGAGAGTGAGCGCTTGTGAGCAGAATCTCACTTTTGGGATGAAGCGGATGGTGTTTACCGGGGGTCGCCTGGTGACCTGCCAATACGCATGGAAATGGACCGTGCAATGCGACCCTTGGTACGTGGGTATTGGCGAAACGTTCAATGAAGACACTCAGGATGCTTCGCTTGGGTCGCTGTCGAGCGTCTTTGGAAGATAGCGATATGAACGTCAGGTGGAATTGTCTTATTCGAGTAAGGTTCATTCAACGTGCCTTAGCATCATCACAAAAAACTCATCACAGATAGCTCCTATTGCCTTTCATCAATCTACCACGATCCCTTCCGGGCGTTTTGCAAACCAGTTGTGCATGGAAGAGCCCTTCGCGTATACCTCTGGTGTATAATTTCGGGGATCCGGAAGCCTGTGCAGTAGATATCTCCAACACGTCACGCTGAGATGGAGCCATCGATGAGAATGAGGAACCATGGACGGGCCCATGAGCCCATCTGGACCTGTTCTATACTCGTTCTAGTAAAGAAGGAATGGAGTTCGTTGAAACGTGTCTATCGTAGGCTCATGAGTATACCGACGAGCACAAAAAACGCTGTGCGTTCGTAACTCACGCATTAATTATCTTAGGTCCTATGACTGCGTCTTTGACGTCAACGTTGCCGGCAAGGCCTCGAGAGTAGGGACAATTTCTCAAACGTAAGCCCATCTTGAGCCCGAGCATGGAAGACAAAGAGATTCATCTTGATACACGTGTCATGAACTCGGGTCGAGCCCCTCGGCGTTTTCAAGTCGGCCCAGGAGGTAGCCTTGAAATTCAGGGGAGGGCAGCTTCTGTAGCCAATCAGTAGTACGGTTATGTCGTCATGAGCAAAACTTAGGCATCGGCCGAGAAGGGGGGTAAGATCAAGACTGTGCGGGACCCAATGAAACCGTAGCTGGACATGACAGCAAGAGGCAAGTCGCCATTCGTCAACGTGAGCGCGGCCAAATGCGGAAGGGCGCATCACCCCATCACTTCTCTCTCACGCCACGATTGCTGCACACGCGCGCGCCAAAGGCTGTTCTGCCTTCTGTTCCGACCACCACGACGCGTGGGCCGCGCCTCCTCAAAATTCGTATCCTGTTGACTTCTTGTTACCGTTAGACAGAGCGAGTGCGCTTGTTGCTTTTGTGAGACTGTGTAGGTACCAGGCATACACTAATCTAGCGTTCGGCGTTGTATCATGGCGGAGGCCATCGCGACCCCCGAGGGACTGGGAGCTCAGCGCAGAGAGTGAATACCGATTCGAATTAGATCAAGGTGCTTCGCTCGCGATCAAGGTCAGTACTGATTAGCTCTCTTTATTCATATCCCTTTTCAATTACTCATGATATACGCTGTAGCTGGTGCACGGGCCAGGCAGAGATCTTCGGGGCCGAGCTAGTTGAGGGTAAAACCTACCTTTTCTACGAAGAATGCAAAGCCGCAGTATCACCTGGCGCAGGGCTGTACCATTCAGATAAGATCTACTTCCCTGCATATCGCGACGTTCGCAGCTCACCGTACAGCACGTCACAGGCCAGCCATCAACCGAGTATGTCTCTGAGGAGACACCCATGACCGCCTACGCCAAATCTACACGTAGCTTTCGAAGCAATGCGCATACGTGCTCTCGAGCGCGCGAAACGGCAAAACACCGCAGAAAGAAAACACAGAGCCGCCGCGTGTGTGCTCGTTGTCGGACCCGAGAATGCGGGCAAGACGTCGATCACGAAGATATTGATCAAACTATGCAACACGCGCTGGCCAGGGATGGAGCCCAATGCTCCGTAAACGTTGATCCTGGAGAGGTATTTGTTCTCAAATCCTGTGTACTCAGGCGTGAGCTGACTTCGTGTGTCGGGCAGGGTGGATGCATGCTGCCGGGCACAATCTCAGCAGCCCCTATATTGGTCCCGCTCCAGACGGCTACCCCAGCGCATACCCTTGGTTCCTCTGCCACGTCGGCACAAGCACATATGCAATCCAACTCCCTCGTGCCGCTCGCGTACTGGTACGGACATGCGGAGAACGAAGCGGAACCCACTTTTTGCTCGATCGGCTGATTCGTAACTTGGGCGAAAATATATGGGATAGATTGACTGATGACACTCAAGGTAGCGAATTGTTTCATTCGTTCATGTAGGCTTCTTAACCAGTCGCGACATAGGGAGGGTTTCTGGCTGTGTCGTTGACACGCCGTCATCATTTGCCGCTAGCTCGGGCGGGGCTTCGGAGCACACCACCGACAATCTCTCATCAAAGCCTGTGTCGATGCCTTTAGAAGTAAGTAGCCCTCATATTTCATCGTTCATCTCGTTAACCTATACTCTCAAAGTCAACACGATCCTAGTGGTCGGCCACGAAAAGCTCAACGTTGAGATGCAGCGGACCTACGGCTCTCGCATTACTGTCGTAAAGATTCCAAAGTCCGGCGGGCGTGGTAGAACTCGACGCTGCATATCGCGCACGCGTGCGCAAGTACCAGATGCACTCCTACTTCTACGGCGAACGGATCAATCCTCCTCGCCGGGTATGCCATCCATGGCAAGTGCGCTCGCTGCGACGGGGTATCTCATTAGCGGGTGAGCAGCCGATGGACTTCACGCTCGCGCCCGCTAGCTCATTTGTGGTTGGTTTGCGGATATGAGCATATGGAGGATTGTGAGAGAACTGGGGTAAGACAACACCGCTTCGTGGATGAAGTGAATCTCAAACTGTCTCTTTGGGACAGAAACGATCGGGCGCCGGCCTCAGCCTTAACCCATTGGCGCCACACGCGTCGTCTCTGAGATGCAGCCCTTCAAGTGGACCCCGCCCAATCTGGGTCGCGGTCTATACAATGGCCGTTCTCGCGCTCGTGGCAGACCCTAAACCCCGACGAGGCCGAGCGATATGACGAAGAGATACTCGATTTGCACGTTGTCGGCTTCATTGTGATGTAAGTTGGATTCGCGAGTAAGATTGAAGTCTATCAACTAAACAAGCAACCCCAGAACTGCGGTTGATGCTCCAAACAAGAGGATGACCGTGTTGGCGCCAGGGCAGGGGCCATTGTCGGGCAGAACGGCTGAAATCGTTGGTTCGTTTGAGTGGCAAGAATAGTGTGCGCATAGCGTATGTCGAGTTTTGCGTCTCTCATGCTCAACTCGGCGAAATACTACACATCTCTCAGACTCTGCGTGGAATAAACATTCTTCCCCGCTGAACCTGCATCGTGTGGCACTAAGGAGGTCTCTGCACTGCCTTGTAATCGAAGACGACGGAGAACGGTGGTGCTGTGACATCGCTCATATGCACCAGTTATTGACAGGTGCAGCTCCACATCGGAGCTGACAACGAAACCTTCACCGCCCCGAAGCAGCACGAACGGGCTATGCCGCTGTGAAGTCTAACATAACCAGTCCGATCGGTAGCGACTGTTTATGCGGGCGGCTTGGGGGATGGCATCCGCGACTGGCCTGTTTTTTGAACGGCGGACAAGGACGCATCGCCCAGAGATCGCGTCAGCCGCGGGCCCCAGAGGCATAAACACCCGCCTTGACTTGCTTTGAGTTGTCCACGGTCCTTTCTCCTCTCCTCCATTCTGTTCGCTGCGCTTTTCCAGTGGCTCTCCTTTGTCTACATCTGCACCTGCGGGTCTAGATTCAAGTAGATCACAGCGCAGTCCAAAGAATCTCTCAGATTGATAACACAGTCTGAGAGTCACAATGTTTGCGATCTCACGAGACACGGCCGGCGAAGTACTTGCTCACATCTAGGCCAACCGAGCCCGGAGCGCGCCACAAACGCGATCTCATGGCGCTAATACCGGAGTTTGAAATGATCCTCGCATTAACGTTCTCGTTGAGGGCAGTTGAATTCGAACCTGCACCTCTCCCCATTGTTCTCAGGGTCTCCTACGGCCACCACGCGCAGAAACACCGCCATAAACATGGGGGAGAACACGGACATGCGACAGGATACCAAAATATCCTATAAAAAGAAGCCGTAGCTGCTATGAGGCGGACACAAGGAGTCATGGGCTGCTATGAGGCGGACACAAGGAGCTATGGCTGCTATGAGGCTGACACAAGGAGCCATGGCTTGCTATGACAGACGGACATCGAATCCCCCTCATTTTCTGACCCACAGTACGCGCATTGCTTTCTCTATCTGCATCATGGCTCAGCCCCTGCCTGCCTTCCGTCGCATTTGTCCCCACTGAAGGGTAAAAAAAAAAAATCTAGCCACAGTGTACAACCCGCCTCGAGGTGGAACGACGTGCGCGAAGAACATAGTGTGGGGACCTCGACGAACAAGTTTCAGAAGTGAAGAGGTCCTTCTTCGAGCAACATCTCCTTCCTTCCTCGCCCGTATCCGACCCAAACGCCTCCGGAGCGACGGTCAAACGCCTTCGCAACAACGAGAAGATCACGAAGGAAGGAGTATGGTGGGGCTGGCGGAAGCCATCCGCGTCTGACAAGGCCGAGGAACACTGTATCCTTTCAAGGACTTTCCGTCTCTTGTCGACGCCATTGTCAAGGCAGCTCGGCTTTCCGAAGATACTATCAGAAACGTTGAAAATCTGCGTGTAATCCAGTGTTTTCCTTGGCTTCCTATGTCCGTGAAATACCTCGAAACCGATTACTAACGGGATCTGGAAGGGTGCCGACGATTTAGAAGACGATCCCGCCACTGAAGAGCGGACAGCCCAAGTGGCTTGACGTCGCCACCACCTGGCGAGTTCAAGAAAAAAAACACAGATGCAGACTTCGTTGATGTAAGTTCATAATAACACTGATTGTCGACCTTTCTGCATATGACTTGAATGCCACCAGGACGCCAGAAAGGTTCTCACTGGTCGATGAGCCACATCATGAGCAGAAGACGCGCGCCGGGCCTATGTCATCGGCTTCACAATCGAGGACTCGTCCATGCGGTAGGTTGGTACTGTAGTCGTTCAGACGTCTTCGTGTCAGAGGCTTTCGATTGGTTGACGGTGCGCGATCTGCTCGTTCATGTTAAATTGAAACTGAACATAACTTCTCCTCAGGAAACACGCGGTCTTTGTCGACTTTATCCTCAGGATTTCCTTTGCCACCAGAGCGCAGCTGGGATGGGACACCTCGATTGAACTACACCGAGCGACCCTAGCCGACGGTCCCGGCGAGCTGCAGTACGATATTACCGTCCCAGGGCCAAGGCGAGGAAACGCTGAGAACGTTCAGGACCCAGAGGCTTATCTCTAACTTCGGTGCGGAGGCCTTGCGTGGACCCGGGACCCGTGTGTGGGGAAGTGAAGGAGCTCAACGCGGGATGGGAGAGATGGTCGGCGAGCCTTGTGTCTTGAAGGACTCGTGGGTCGACACTGACAGAACAGACGCCGCGAGGGTGACATCTTGAAAGGTATTCGCGAGGCCGCTGCCAAGAGGGGTCTAGAAGATCCAGACTTTGTGAGTAGAGTGAACCGTTCCCCTTCTAACGCCTGTCGTCCTACGCAGACGTCTGCTGTGATAAACGGGTCGATAAAACGTGTCATTGGGAGGAGACCCCGCAGTACACGGAGGCGAAGATCATCCGCCTTAGGTCCAAGAAGAGGACCCTCGTCCCGCCTAGTTTTATCCACCATTGGATTGCATGCTATTGGGGGTGGCGGCAGAGAAAAAGCCCGAATCATTCATTCATGGCTTGGCCATCCAAAGTTCATCACCCGGACTTGTCTTCGAAGAAGTTTGCGAGACCATGACGAGGTCGCGACGTAACATCGCTGGCCGAAGCTTTTCCGCTACCTCGTTCATATCACCGAGGGTGAGCCCGATTGTTGACTTCATCTTTATGCATACTGATGAGTGATAAAACGGTATAGCTCTGAAATATCTTCACGAGCTTGGATGGGTCCACAGGGACATCAGCTCTGGTAACATTCTAGTCCTCAACGGAGTTGCCCAAGCTATCAGATCTGGAATACGCAAAACACGAGAGCGATTCGACTGTACACGGGGTTCGAACGGTACGCCACATCAAGTGTCTCTTTGTATAAGGCTCTAACAAATACCATCATTGTTTTGCAGGGCACCCAGCCCGTACTTCATGTCCGTAGAGGTCGAGAGTACCAGTTATTTGGCCTACTCGAAACCGCCTTCAGAGCCGCAGCCCGCAGCAAAGCGTGGAAGGGCTCTCTCTCTCGCGATGCGCTAGACGCGCTTTTCATGAGCAAGCCTAAGAACCATTCGCGCGGCTTACCTCTCCAACCATCCACGTCGAAGCGTCACGTGGTCGCGTTCAGTTACAATCCGCTCCACGACGTGGAGTCGTCTCATGTGGCTTGGCTGGTTTTTCTTCTGCTCCCCACGAAGCTCGAATCCATTCCGGGGACTCCACCTTCGCAACACTCCCTGCCTTCACGGAGAGCCAACAAAAACTGGCGAATAAAATGTTCACTGAAAAGGGAGCCCGGATGTTGTACATGACAAACGGACGCAGAACTTGAGTTAACACGTAGAGAATGCTTCCCTACACCCTACAGTCCTCATGGTCGCGAGGGTACTCCTAGAGTGCCACTCAGAGTTGCTAAAGGCCTATAGGTCCGCCGAACGGAACCTGGTAGAGCGGATCCCTTTCACGGTTGCAAAATCCCATGGTTTGTACGACAACTACAGCGAGAATCTCTCCCGCATCGCAGAGACCACTGCTGCAACAAGACATCACCATCAAGCCCGATCAGGACTCGTGCGACCGTCTACGCAAGGACATGAGTCTGGAGGAAGGCCTCGACCACGACACGATGCCGGAATCAAACGGGGGTAGCAATAAGTTGAGCGACGATACAGCCCGAACGAGCGGAAGGCCACAGACAAGAAGCAGAAGACCGTCGGCAATCGCGATCGACGCCGCACTCGCAAGCCGCACTTCAAGTTCTCGACTTGACGACGGAGCTCCGGGATGCCTTTCAAACACGGAGTACTCTTCTCCTGCCCCTGCAGAGTCCACGAACTAAAACTTGAATTAAAATTTGAATAGGACAGTTTTGTTTTGCTTTCTATCTCACTTTTGAACTATCACATGTCTCCCGCAATTTGTACACCTCTTCCATCTCAATCACATCCATTATTTCGCTCATTGTCGTGCGCGTTCCCTCGTACTACCCGAAAAGTGTTCCTACAGTATACGCACGACTTAACGCGACCCTCGGTCGAGCTACAAGGGGGGTCTCTCGAGTCTCATTGGCTTGGTTGCCAAAGTCTCATTGCGATGTTGAGCCGCATGTCGAGTAACGACACCTGAGTGAAGCATAAACAAAAAAGTGAGCGACATATGCACTGCTATTTTGTACCTATGCATGACCCCGCTTCGGCTACTTAGTGTAGGGCAGGCTGAAGGGATCCTGGCATCAGTAGCTCATACATTACTCTAACAATCAATATAAAGTAGGTATAGAAAGGAAACATGCGTAGACCAGTAGCCATCGCAAGATTGAGGGCTAGAGTCTTGAAAGATCTCGTCCCCAGACACCCCTGCCATTCGTTATCAGCGAGTGATCCTCAGCGGGAGCAAGACGACCTCACCGCACAATCCAATCGATCATCAACAACGCCCTTGTCCGCTGAGCTCACCTGCTCACTCTCCAGTACACACTCCTCCATGCGTACAATCGCAGCGAGTCCGCACCATGAAGCTGTACGAGCCGAGGTCGAACACCGCACCCGTTGCCAATGTACGCGAGCGAGCCGAGGTGCTGGTAGCGGAAATGGTGCAGCGACGAACTCCGTCTGACGCGCCGGCGCCGGGGGAGCGACGTCGTTGGCGTCGAAGCACGTCGGTCTCTGCCGCGCGAAGTTTCGCGAATTTGCGCCCGAGATACTTGCCCTGCTGCGAGGCGAACCTGCGCCGTTGCGGGCAGCGCGGTGATCTTGTTGACGATTTTCTTGGAGCGAGAACGGCGAGTTCGTTCAGGTTGAGCGAGTTGTCTTTGTCCGAGTCGTTAGAGATCGAAGAGTTCTCGAACCTACAAAGCTTCATGTGAGCATAGGAGATGGGGATGGGTCGCGGTAGTCTTACTTTGGCCAGATGCCCCTCTGACATGGGAATACGTTTCTTGATCTGGTCGACTGTCGCACACGGACGTCAGCAAGAAGCCACCCAGACAGAATTATCAGTCTCACCCATTGTCAGTCCACTCTCAAAATCAATCTTTCCATCCTTGTTCTTGTCAGAATCATCAACAAGCTCCAGGAGATGCGAGACAATGGAAGTCTCGATCTGCGGAACGGCCCCTGTGAGTACACACATACCCATACATCCTTAGAACGGTACAGACATACCGTTGAGGCATCGCCGATAGCATAAACACCTCGCCAAGTGGCGCACCCTTCACACGCAGATGCGCGTCGACCTCGATCGCCTTCTTGTGCACCTGATTTGGCCTGTTCTAACGATCAGCAATGGCTGCATCGCACCCTAGTAATCACTCACAGCAGACTCGAAAACACGCGCCACGAAGGGGTTCATCGCGATACCCGTGCTCCAGAGCACAAAGTTTTGTTGGAATATCGTGTTCAACCGGCTTACCGTCCTTGCCCCTTGTCGTGTACACCACCTTCTCGGGGGTGAACCGACGCCACACGAGCGTTCGTGACGAGATTTTCACGCCGTCGCGGTCGAACTTGTCCTCAGCGTACTTGGAAATCGCCTCCGAGTACGTATTGAGTTATGTGCGAGCGGCTCTGAATGACGCTGATGCTGACGTCTTTCCTGCAGATCTTGGGATACTGCGTCGCATGTGAGTATATGCGGTAGATACGGGGCATGGAAGGGTGCATACGTAGTTGATGATGTCTTCTTGACACAGATCGTAGATCTCCGCCGCAGTCTCAACGCCTGTTGGTCCACCACCGCAAACCACGAAGCTCAGGAGACGCTTGCGCTCTTCTTCGGAAGTTGTGGGAAGAGAAGCTGCCTCGAAATTGTCTGTCTTGCGCAGTCAAGCATGTTGGACATTAACTGAAGGTGTATGGGACCCACCGATGATCCGTTGTCTGATCTTCTGTGCGTCGCCGATTGTCTTCAATTGGTAGCAGTTTTCGAGTCCCCGGAACGCCATGTGTTGATGACGTCGAGCCGACGGCAATGACGTGAGCTTGTCGTAGCTAAGAACAGAATGACGACCAGGTTTAGCTTCAAGGATTGCAGTACATACGGTACGTAGATATGTTGCTTCTTGTCAGCGCTGTCTACGACCTCGACCTCCAGTTGTAAACGTTCCGACATGACCAGATCAACGGCCTGTAAAGGAAACAATGCTGAGCGGCATGCTGACATGTTGCTTCTACCGAAATATCGCACCTTCGCTGTGAGCACATGACCCCGAGGAGTCTGGCTACAATCTTTCGCAAAAGTTCAACCAGAGATCGGAACTTGTACAGTGCCGACAGCAGCAGCTACTCGGAAATTGGCAATCAGGAAAGAGTTCGCATAGTTCCGCAAACGTACACGGGAGCAATGGTGTGAAGTGGTGTAGGTTTCCGGGGATATGACCGTTATGTGATAGTCACCAGGTTTTGAGGGTGTTGAGTATGCCCACAGCCTGCGTGAGTTTGAGTCAATATATGCTTGGGTGAAAGGATATAACTACGCACGCCCCATCCGCCGCCAACGATCACGAGATGTGGCTTGTGAGTGAGCTCAACGTTTTTCCTCGTCTTCGATGTCCGAAAGATATGACTTCACTATTGGCAAGTTCTTGGGGCCGCATAGTAGTAGGTTTTGTAACGCAAGGGGTTCTACGGGTACGCCGTCTATGTGCTTGTAGAGGTTCAACACTCCGGGCTACGCGACACTAAGCACCACGTACCTTCTCGTTGTATGTAAACGCATCATGGAGGAAAATGCATCCATCAGCACCGCAACTCCCAACACTGTGGATCCAGCGAGAAATGCCGAGTACTTGAGAACCGTCCTAAAAGGTAACCGCACGCTTTGCCTTGGCCGATCCAGACGCGTCGCCACTGCCAGCACCCGCATTTGCTCTGGGACTCGAAGTGAAGAATGCCTTGGGTATCTGGGGCTTCAGATTCGTTGATTGCTGGGCACGCCAGTTTGGGGTCTGCGCTGGACGCGGAAGGGTATGGAGGTGCTCGCAGTCGCGGCCGAAGGGTCCGTGCGATGCGCGTCGATGTTGTCGCCGTCGTCGTCCGTCTTGCCGCGAACGCGAGCATGGCGAGCTTTCGACGTGTAGAATAGGCTGGACTACGCCAGCGTCGTCGGGGGAGGTGTTCGGAGCAGGAAGAGGAGAATGTAGGGGGCACGCGAATGTATTTATAACACTACAAGTTCTGTGCCGTGCCCGACCGCCTACATCAACGGCGCTTCTCTCGCCGACGTCATACTGACCCGCAGAACACCGCCGGTCAGGAAGAAGGAATGGCCGGCCGCGAGGCCCGAGCATGGGCAAAGGTGTCACGATGTCGGGAGGCCCCGAGCCTTGGGGCCAGTCGATGATCATGTGCATACGAGAGGCTTGTGTAAGCGATTGTTTGATGGCTATTGTGGAATGTGTATGTATCGCAACTGACTACTGGTTCAAAAACTCCGGTAATCAAATTTGGTAGTAAGTAGCAAAGATGATCGAAGGGTGACCCATGTTCGCGGTAGCGTGTAATGCAATGATAGCAACGGAACACCACCTGGCGCAATGTTGACAAATGTGAGAAGACAAGCAAGACCGTCAAATGCCTTTGTCGCTTCAGCGAGCACTCTGAGAGTCCCGAGCTGCGTTGACCGTGCGTCTCCTGGCCGTCGACAGCGGTTCCTGATAAGTTATATTCCAGTCATAATGGGGAGAGGAAATAAAGACGCGACCGTTGTCGAAAGTAAGCAAAGGAGGACTCACAAAGGAGTATCGAGGGAATGTCCAAGACTGGGTTCCTTGAGGCCGCAAGGGAATCCCCCCCAGACTGGAAGGCGGGCAGCAGTCATGGCCCGGCCTATTGAACACTCGCCTAGGTCCAAGGTAACCTTTCTGGCGACGACGCCCTAGGAGTATCCCCCCTTTTTCCTTTTTTTCCGTTCCTCATTTTCCGTTGATCAACGAGCGAGCAGATTGGGCGAAGGCGAAGAGTCGCGGGAGGGGATCACACGCCGCACCAACAACTTCGGATCTACGGAGAATACTTGCCCTCTCTTCGAAGTGTATAAAGGTGAGGTGGCCTCGATAAGCGCATTCCGGGTCCCACGTCACCCTCAATCCTACCACCGTCCGCTTAAAGAGTGGATATTTGGTGGTAGGCACGGTGGTGCAAGCAGATAGTGTCATGTCGTGGGCAGGAGGGGAGGAGGGGGAAGGGTGGGCTGGCAACGAACTGGTGAGAGGTCCGGCGCTAGTGGTATCTGTGAAAAAACGGGACTGTTGCCCCAAGGTTTAGTTTCAAAACAACTACGCCGTACCCCACATCAACGCGTGTATCACAAAACAGAAAAGACGGAAACCAGGCCGTGACTGTGTGCGAAATGGATGCAAAACGGCTAGGAGTTGTTCCGGCAATAACAAGGAACGTGTGCTTCTTACAATAGCGTTGCGACCCACCAAAACAACGGAGAGTTGGGGCGGACGTATCAATTAAAGAAATACGTCGATCGATCTGTTGAGATTGAGTAGTTGCCCCCACCACGTATGGGGGTTCGGAGCTGCGTACTTTGCGCCCCCAACTTGAAGGTGTCCTACAAAAAATTCGGGCTGCCCCGATAGCTTCAACACAGCGTAGTACAGATCGAGAAATCTCACCACCGTACCGTGAGCTACAATAAAGATCTCGAGCAAGTTGCCAGGGGGAGAACGTCTTTTTGGCTGGTTAGGGCCTTCCTCACAAGACGGCAGCATATGTCCAGAAAATCGGAGAGTCGGCGTGTTCCCGGATATTCAGGTTGAGGGCCAGGAAATCGGCGTTGTAAAAAACCATGCCGTGGCGCCATAGAGCATGCCTACGTAGCAGCAGCGAAAGCTCCAGATATGCTAAGGGCCAGTCGTATAGCGGCGCATCGTCAGGGTCGCATGGCCGTGTGGTCTGCCCCGCAGCTCAACAGTGCAGTGAAACGGTTTGTTGTATTTTCAGCCTCTGGGCTTCTTTGTATTTCTGTAGAGCCTCCTTGACACCGCTTGGATACAGACGCTATGAATTGATTAATACGACAAGAACATGAGGGAAGAACGTACGTCGACATTACTTCCGTTCCCAAGATGTATCTGAATAGGCTGTCTCACGTTCCGGTCCCATCGTGATGCGACAGTAGCTAATAACAGCAAGTGTACGGAGAAACGGAATGAGAGGACTCGACTGTCAGACGTTACGCAGAGGCGTCGTGCCGACGGCCGTTTCGCATCGTTATGAGATGGACATTCCTTTGGTTCGTTCCGTATCTTGACACATCGGCTTGTTCATTGTGATGTGTTAGGTTTACACAAACTCTCGCCAGATCATGATCGGCCTGTTTCTGTCCAATTTTGTTGAGCGGAGACAATAAGAGTTTTCCGACACCTAGCGGCAATCGGTGACAATCCTCCATGGAGACCAAGATCTCGGCGGTATCGGTTGAGACTGGGCAGGGTTGACGCATGTACTGAAGAAGAATGCGTCTGTGAGATTTTTTTCCTAGGCATCTCTGTAGTGCGGCCTCGCTCGGGGATTATCTGCTCGCTCCACCTAGTTCAGAATTTGGGAAAATTGAGGATACACGATCAGTGGGATGCGTAACGTGCCTATCGACTGTATTCTCTCGTGGTAAGAGTGCCATACAGCGCAAACCTGTCAATAAAATCGTCAATGGGCCGGCTGCAGAGTAGTAGCAACGTGAACGAACCGCCAACCCTATTCCAGATCTACTTCTGTCGTGAGCTAAACGTTCTAGCTGAGATCGCGAAGTCCAATTACGTGTTAGAGTGTTGACGCTACAGACATCTCAGGCCGTATTGATACCGCGTATGTGCTCGGTGAGAGGATTGAGGCACGCACCGTGGCCGCGGGGTTGATGGCGGCGTTGTCGCAATGTTTTCGTGGCCTTCGGCACGACGGGGTCTCGACACGGCCGGAGGATTCCGAGCACAGCAGGAAAGGCGCCTGGACCATTCGTCTCACGGTCTATTGACTGGCTACCACGACTTTTTCTCAACGAATGACTCGCGCGAACAAAAGACAGACACTGAAAAAAATTGGGGCACAGGGTATATGATTAGGAAGGCAAATTATGTGTAAGTACTACGCATATAGACCTCTGTAGGCTCCTAGGACAGTGTTTTTCTCGAATTATTATTATACTTTAGGGGATACTACTCCCAATAGAACCAACGGACGTTGAGCTATACGGAGGCACTTCGACAAATGTACTCAGCGTCGGAACGAAAACCAAGGATGAAACATCGATATCCAAGATCTCACGACATGGTATGGACTGCACGTCAAGCAACAGACCTTTTCTTGTGTATTAGGGTGCGCACCAAGCAGCCCTATGGATGCACCGGCATCGTTGGGGCGAGCATCGAGCAATCAGGTATCTAAAAGGATGAGCGTGACTACAGCGCGTAAGTAAACTGTGAACGTACATGGTTGGATCAGAGCTGGACAACGTCCCGGGTAGAGGTCCAGGCACTGCAACTCCGCGGCCCGAGTCATCGCCTCTAGACTAGGCTCTGCCTCTTCGACGACACAGAGTGTGAAATTTTTCTCCTTCCCCTGTACCACCCTCTCTCTCACGGATTTCTCGAAGCGTCGAACCTCATTCGATCGATGCGTATCTCCTGGTTTTATATAGGTAATGACAACAAGAGTTTGCTGGAGGGTGCAATGGACTTGCTTCCCATCTTCGTATAAACCGCGGTCAAGACCGAACACCCCAAGGAATTCCCCGATTTTTAATATAGCTTCCAGTTGCGCGATGGTGAAAGAAGGACGCAGGGGATGAATCTGGACCTCTCTGAGACGCGGGAAGGCCGTCGGTATTGCGTACGCGAGCCTGTCCGTGCACAGATCACTTGGCAGCTCAAGGCGCTGTAGGTTGGGCGCAAAACTGCTGACAGAGGGGATTGAGAAATGGGGGGTGGTGAGGGGGCTACCAAGAATGGTGAAACGCCTCGAGGAGGGGGTACGTGATGCTTTCAACAGTCGTTGACTGTCGAGTGCGGGATGACGTGGGTCCGTAGACGAAACGGATGAAATGATATCGACCGCAATGAAGGAGACAGGATGCTCAGAAAACACAGCGAGCGTCGGAAACAGACTCTGCTTCGGCAGTCACTGTATGGTCGTGGTTTGGAGCGTCGTCCTCAATCCTATTTGCTCGACGATGAGTCCCTTGGACCTGGTCGCGTGGGTAAGTGGGGACTGAGCGAGAGTGCGTCGAGAATCTGGGAATAGCTGGTTGATCGACGCCGAAACGGACAGCCAGACACAACCCTTTCCCAGAAGAGACGCATCTGTCCAATGAGAATGGCATGCTGGAGGGTGTGGGGTAAAGGTGAGATGGTCCTTCTGGCCAATGAGCAGCGAAGCAGCTCGAGATTTTCTTATAAACCTATCAGCTGATTTCCCCACATAGACGCAAGAGAGCCGTGAGTCCTGGTACCGTCTCAGTGTTGGAAACCGCGTCGGGGACCCGTTGGGCATTTTGGGAAATTAAATTTGTTCGACTTGACCCTAGGAACACCAGAGAACGTCGTATGATGCACAATCCAGATATTCTGCGTCGGCTGGATCGTTCCGGGGACGTCACGTTCTTACGTTCGTCTAACGTCCTGTCACGAGCCGATCTCAATGCTTGCTGCCGTGGAATGTAGGGGTCATCGAGTTGTATTAGTTATTCGGGGTCTTGCGGATGGACCGTCCGGGACCAACGGAGTAAGGCATCGAAAACCCTCGTGACGTTGTCGAGAGCACTGCCTGCTTTATGCCTATCTAAGGTAGATCTGCAGTAGTGAGCTCATGGCCCACGTTGTGAATGATCAGACATCGTGGCTACGCACGCTTTGGTAATATTCAAGACTATCATGGGGTGGTACCTGGATTCGAAGCCACCCGTCGGCTGCGACGGGTGGTCGTTCACATCAGTGTATCGAGAAGTGCGTAGAAGTGATGCCGCCGGCGAGTCACCGCAAATATTCTCAGCAAGCTTGGGAAAGACGTGGCTAGATGTAGGACACGCTCCACCGTTTTTCATTGACCCATGTTCTTATACCTGGCGGTTGAAACCTCTCGTCCTGGCGCTCGCTGATGTTACCGAAGCGCGGAGCACCCGCTGCCCCGTAATGTTGACAGAGCAGTACGATCGGCGGCTGCGGCGGAACACGGGCTCAAACGGCTTCCGACGAATCCAGAGCTTTTCGTGTCGATGGCAACGCGCGCCCTGCGCCTCCTGGTCACATTCGGAATGCGGGGCGCCTGCCATAGGGTCCCGATTTTTTTATTTTTTATTCAGCCTGAATGAAACGGTGGCTACATTTGCTCTTATAGTGTGCGAGCCACGGAAGGACAGGAGTCGCGCCCAGGAAGCTTCTAGCCCCTGAGACTTTCTGATTTTGTAGGCCACGCGGCGAGTTACCAAATAGTGGCCTCTTCATCGTCGATACGGTGCGCAACACTCACCCGTTTTCACATGGCCGCTGATGTGGGGGATGTCCTGCGCAGCAAGATGACAACGCGCCCGTTGGCTTGACGCTTCCTCATCTAACCCTCCGCTGTCGAGTGAACGCGCAACGGCGCGAGGCCGAGGCAGCGAGGGTGATATCCGTTGAAGATGCCGAGACGAATGTTTGGCACTTTGCGCCCGTAATCCAGTGCGGAAGTATAATGCGCATTTAGCTGGTGAGAATATCCTATAGAGGTCTAAATGATCAGATGAGCGGGAAGCTGCACTGGCAGCCCGCACCTCAGTGTTCATAATGATGCACGTTTCCCAAGCGTGTCGTTATCGGTCTTGCACTCTCCAGGACCCAAGCGTGGATGCGAACAATTAGCGAGTCACTACCTGTTAGTAGCATCGGACAGCGGGACAATTTGAATACCAGACAGCGCCAAATGCCATCGGAGGATGGTGACGGTTCACCATCTCAAAATTGTCATATGGGCTTGATCGTGCCATTTCTCTCTGAGATCCAAACGCATACTATGCTCACGGGCCCAAGCGGGCTCGAGCATAAATCCTACAACCACGGCCTTGACATTTCATGCTAGAACTTAAAAGACGACGAGGCAATGACGTTACAGTGCATATGAAATCAATGCCCGGCACAACATAGCGGTGCGTTCGCGTCCACCGAGCTCCCGCACTAACTCGCACTACAAATGCAAAGCCACGGGCTCCTGTATTGCAGCGGGACGTGCACGCAGGCATGTAGTGGTTGATGTTGCGGCGGTGGCAGGTCGTCACAAAAGCGGACCGGCTCGCCTCCGTGCCAGGTGTCGATGTAGCAGTACTTGAAATGGAGTTAAAACCGATGAGGTTAGAATATTAGATCCTGCATAAGGTTAGGGTTTCCCCCTCTGTCAGAGCCTCGCAGGATATCTACTTTTGCCTATTACCACGCAGTTTGGTATTGTAGAAGAAAAACCTCAGTTGGTGAGATATATCTACAGTGCGCTCGCTTAGCTGGGTCAACGACAAACCTTTGCTGCTTTATGTTATGCAACCCTGGGTCCAGGGCCGAATGCTCATTCTATTCCAATATTGATTAACCTACTACTTACACCGACGGTACTTTGTGTAGCTACTTACTCTACAAAATTTGCATAGCCAAAACATCTCAAATCGAGCACATGACTTGATTCCCGGGCGTCGAGGTCAGCCGATTCCTTTCCACGGGGAGAAGCAGGAATTTAATCAACCATCAACGCCGAACTTGAGGTGTTCATGGTTTCTGTTCTGAAGACCAGGGATATATGTACGATTTTGTTGCTTAATTATGCTTATCATAGTATTTGATCTCATGGAAGTCGAAAGCCATTTATGTCAAGCTCGAGTATCGGGCTAACCTCCCTCAGGACCTGGCCCTGGACCCTTCACAGGCCCTTGTGCGAACCATTTCGATAACACAAAAGAGTCATCTATATGGATACAATATGACAGCCCTGTTACATATTTTAGCAGGATAACTACAGGTCATGATTCAGATCAAAAAGCGCACTCGAGCCCCGTACTAAGTGTCTACTCGCGCAACAGCTCTAGAATCCGTATCGAAAACTCGATTCACAGCTGGCGGGCGTTATTCCCTGACAGACACGACCGAGCGTCAACTCGACCCTTGTTTGATCGACTCTCGGTCAGTTTCTATGGGTCGATCATAGGTAATTTCCAGATCAACGTCGGCGCGCCATCAAAACGGGACCGGGGCATCTCCCGCCAGGAACAACCCCCCGTACCCTTTCGGGCACCCGCTGATTTATCGTCGCTGTTCGGTTCAGCGCCACAAACCCGTTGCACCGCAAATCCCTGGCACTGTGCTTCGCTGGCGACTGGCCATGTTCAGCCTCGAACGCGCGACTCACATCAATCTGCATCATGACTCGTCGGTATTGATAGATTCCGGTCAGAAAATATTGCCAAAATTCGTGTCTGGGGCGTCCTGGCACTGTACAGAACGGTTATGTCAGCAGTGCTTAGTCGAAAAACGCTGGAACGTTGGAAAATGGAAAGGCACAGAATATGGGGTCCATTCTGAGCACTCTATGACATAGTGCATTCCGCACTTGGCGCGGCACTTGAGAAGATATCGCATGCATGATGCCAGATAACGGCTTGAAGAGGAGTCAGAGAGTCAAAATGTAATTAAAGCAATAAAACGCGTTTACTCACCGCGCACGCACGCAGCGGCACGCGAGAGATAGACGCCAAAACTACTTCCTCGTTTTGACCAGCCATGACTTGGTTTGCGCGAACGACCGGGGGAATATCCCGCAGACCTTTGAGTCTCTCAAGGTTCTCCGATGCACGAAAAGGCAGGGAAGCCTCATCTCCACCTTGGTAATCGGCATTAACTCTCAAACAACAGCGTCGTTCAACAGTCCGACAGAGTCAGCTTGAAGACAGATCAGCGGCAAGCCGACAGCTCACAGCCATTTGCCATGTGGTAGAAAGCAGCAGTGAAATCTGATGTTTCGTTTGTCGGATCATCAACAGTCTTGGTCGGGGGGCTTAGACTGCCTCCCCCCGCTGCTTTGTCTTAATCTGTTAGGCATCACTCTCGAGAGGTTTAAAAGGTCTTGCCTGGCGGTAGGATGGCCCACAGCAATCCCCTCCTCCCTTTTCATTGTCTACCTTTGTCACATCCGCTCATACACCATGCCCCCCACAAAGGCCATCGACCTTTCTAACCATCTCTCCGAAGAGGCCCGTCGGAGAAAGCCCAACGCTATGAAGGCGTTGTGGCGACTCACAAAGCGCAAGCCCGATATGATCAGCTTGGGAACTGGTAAGCATCACATGTTGCTGCTTCTCTGTCAACCGTTCGTCCTCACAAGTGCACAGGCGATCCCCACTTTCTCGTTGTACCCGATGAGCAAGGTGACCTTTGAAGTCGCCTCTGCCGCAGAGGACCTCGAGGACATCGAAGGACCCTGTGGCGACGTGGACGCAAGCAGGCCCGAGCGCGCCGACACAGACGTTCATGGCGTCGCGCGACGAGCCCAGAAGCATTCCCCTGCGCGCGGCAATGGCTTACAGCACGGGCGCTGGACTACCGGAGGCACAGCGGGCGGTCACCGAGGTGACAAAGTTCTACCATTCGCCGCCCGACCATGTCTGCACGCTCACGGTCGGAAACATGGACGGTGTCACAAAGTGCTTCCGGCTTTGGGGTCCCGGGAGATCACTTTCTCGCGGACGAGTTCTCCTTTGGCGCCCTGACCAACGCTCCCCTGGCTCATGGCATCAACTGGGTGCCCGTTAAAATTGACAAGGGCGGGCTCATTCCCAGCGACCTAGAACACATTCTGTCTTCCTGGGACGAAGAAGTACACGGCCGCCGGCCTCATGTCCTCTACAGCGTTCCGTGAGTATCTTGCGGACCGTGTGGAATGAGATGGGATACCAACTAACTGAACCATCTCTTATAGCTCGGGCCAGAACCCGAAACTGTTGCAGCACGCTCAGTATAGAGCGGAGGAAGCAGATCTATGCGCTCGCACAGCGCTTCGATCTTATGATCATAGAAGACGGTTAGTACTCTGGCACTGCACCTCTGTGCTAGAACCCGTCCCTGATGACATGTCAGATCCTTACTACTACCTGCAATATGACCTCGAAGAGACGTCATCAAGCGCACTCATGCCATCGTTCCTCTCAATGGATACCGATGGCCGTGTTATGCGCGTCGACAGCTTCAGCAAAGGTGATGATGCCCGGCATGCGCCTCGGCTGGATCACAAGCAACCAGTTCTTCCATGAGCACCCTCATCTCCCTCAACGATAACTCGACGCAGCACCCGCACGGCTTTTGGCCAGATCTTCATCACCGAGATGCTGAGCGAGTTCGGATGGGGCCTCGACGGCTTCGACCGCTGGGTGCGCAGCCTGCGCAAGCAGTACAGCGCCGCCGCGACCTGTTCGTCGAGCATTTCCGCGCCGAGGTCGCGAGCACCGGCCTCGCCAGCTGCCGAGCCGCCCCAGGCAGGCATGTTCGTGTGGACGGAGGTGCACATCGAGCGGCACCCGAGGTACCGCGCTGACGTGCGGGACGCGGGGCGCGCCACTGCGCGCACAAACGTACCGGAGCTGATGGACGAGCTGTTCGAGAGATGTCTTGACGCGGGGCTCGTCGTGATGCCTGCGAGCGTCTTCGCTGCGCCACCGTCTGCGGGCGCACTCAAGCTCCTGGAGACGAAGACTCAGTACAGAACGTGAGTGCCTCGCCCAAACTTTATGTTGTGAAATAGTACTCATGCGCTCGGGTATTTTTCAGCGAGTCAACTTCTTGCGTACCACCTTTGCCGGTGAGGAGTCTCAGATGCAACCTGCTCTCAAAATTCTCGGAGCTGTCCTCAAGGAGTTCTTCAACGAATCTAAGTAGACTGTCGCCCCTAAGCTATCATATATCTGGGATTCTGGTTATTCGGTTCGCTTTGCATGCATCATTACACTACAGCCCTCAATAACATGGACGCTTGTTACACGTAGTTGTGTCATTAGACTTACAGACCGATGTGCAAAACTTGTAGATGACACCGTTATATTATGTCAATGCTCGCCTAATATATGGCTTGGCCAATCGTCATGATCGCGCTGGCGGAAGTGCTAGTTCGTTATAGTCTCACTACGAGCTAACAAGTGCGTCTCTCGGGATGTCCAGCTGGATCGCAGTTACCCCGGGCCTGATTAAGTTGCGGTTATGCGATATCCCGTCGCTTGCAGCTCCGTTATACACATACATCAGTACGTATTGGTACCTGGGAGCCTGATATTGTTTTTATCTGTGCAAGGTTCGTATGCGTGGCGTTTACTGTTTACGGTGTACCGTTCATGATATTCTAAATAAGACTTCAAATCCGTTCATTCAAAGTTTTAAGGCGGGTGCATAAGATACGTTCTCAAAAGTATCTTGCACTTGATCATTGAGAACTCTGGCATGTTAATCCAAAGTCACATGCGTCTCAATCTAGTTGCGATTCTACCACCACCGTCGTAAAGCGGTTACGGTAAATTGAGATGGTCGCGTGTCAGTCAGTTGTCCGGGTCATTGCGGGTATATTACTCTGGGATGTAAATTAGAGCTTGGGAAGAAGTCTTGACTGAGGTGTGAAGTTGTGGTTGTACCCAAGCCAGACTACGGGAATCAATGCAATGACGGGATAGCAGTTAACGCACGCTGCCATTTTCCCCAGAATTGGGCCCTCAGGCACTCAGCTCGCAGGGCGTTTTCCAACTATACGAGTGTTTAAGGAGAACTATCGCCTTGATCTGCTCGACTAGTACGTACCACCGACGCACTGTCGACCCTTCATGACCACCAATGGCAAGCCAGTGACTAGCCAGTGCCGTGATGCACGTTTGATTTACCAGATACGAGAGTAGCAGCTGATTAACAAGCTGTCGATCTCGAGCGATATACCCATCTGCTATGCGCAAAAATAATTCTACCGCACCTCACGAGTGTTGTGTGCCCACATGAGGGGGCGCACACACGAAAAAAAAAAAACAAAAACTCGGGGTTTCGGGGGTCCCGGGTTGTGGAAGCCTAAAAAAGAGATATTACTATGCGCGTCCCACACCCATTGTACGATGTGATTTGAATCATAGTCACACGCATGAAGACGGCGCTGGGTAAATTTCTAGCTTTCGCAAAACGATGACCTGAATGTCGTGCACAGGCAGGCTGATTGCCACGGTGTCCGTCGGGCACGGTCTGCGGGACAGCGTGGGCGGATGATTTGAGCGAGGATGGCGTCGTGATACTTTACCAGGTCCTCGGGTCTTCCTCTCTTAAATTTGAGCCTTCCACGGCCAAACTCGAACGATACCCATCCACCTTTCTTCTCCTCCTTCATCTCCTCTCCTCGCTCGTCGCCATGCTTCTGCCAACGGCTCTGCCACCGCCCGCCCTCCAGGCCCGGCCACTTCCTCTTCACCTCCGAGTTCCGTTGGCGAGGGTCACCCTGGTGTGTACTCAATCCTGGCTAATTGTTCTGTTCTCATACGCTCATCATCTGTTATTGTGGTTGCTGTTTGGTCGTTTTTTTCATTTTTTTACTCATGTAGACAAGATTTGCGACCAGGTTTTTTCTCCGATTGCTATCGTGAGTTGTTGTCACACACGTTTTGTTAGTCATATACGACAAGGGAACAAGATTTGCGACCACGTCACTCTCGTGAGTTGTTGAATTTGATCGTGTACCGATGTTGAAGTTGTAACCGCCGACGCACAGCTCGATGCCTGCTTGGCAGAGGACCCATTGTTTCCAAGGTCGCCTGTGAGAGACCGATTCCAAGACCGGCATGATCATGGTTTTCGGTGAAATCACCACCAAGGCCTCGATCGACTACCAAAAGGTCATCCGTGAGACCATCAAGCAGATTGGTTACGACGACTCGTCCAAGGGCTTCGACTACAAGACCTGCAACATCCTCGTCGCTATTGAGCAGCAATCTCCCGATATCGCTCAGGGTCTCGACCACGGTGCTCTCGAGCACATTGGTGCCGCCGGGTTGACCAGGGTATCATGTTCGGCTATGCCACCGACGAGACCGAGGAATACATGAGCCCTTGACCATCGTCCTCGCTCACAAGCTCAACGCCGCCCTCGCTGTTTGCGCATAGGGACCGGTGCTCTCCCATGGCTCCGCCCTGACTCCAAGACTCAGGTCACCGTTGATTACAAGAAGGACGGTGGTGCCACCATCCCTTCTCCGCGTTCGACACCATTGTCGTCTCCATCCCCAACACGTCTGAGGACAATCAGCACTGAGGAGCTCCGCTCTGAGATCCTCGAGAAGGTCATCAGAAGGTCATCACCGGCCAACCTCCTCGACGATCGCACCATCTACCACGTAAGCACGCCTTTGTACCTGTGCCGTGTCCTCCGCCTTACCGTTTGGGGAATTTAGATTCAACACATCGGGACGCTTTGTTATTGGTGGATCCTCAGGGTGGAACGCCGGCCTGATCCGGTCGCAGATCATTGTCGAAACCTACGGCGGCTGGGGTGTGCCCACGGTGGAGGCGCCTTCTCTGGCAAAGACTCTCTCCAAGCGTTCGAGCCCGCTCAGCGGCATAACACATCCGCTCGCGTTGGATCGCGAAGAGTCCCTTATCAACGCCGGCCATTGCCCGTCGCCGGCCTCGTCCATCTCTCTTGAAGCCATCGGTGTCGCTGATGCCCCTCTCCATTTTACGTCGACACTTACGGCACCGGCAAGCAGGTTCCAATCGACGAGGAGCTCGTTTGAGAAAAATCCGCAACTACTGGGACATCCTCGCCCATGGTATCATTGGTATGTCCTGGCATCATATAATTCGCGTTCCGTCCTCCTTCCTTAATCTTTGTTCTTTAGTCCCGGCTCTTGATCTCCAGAGGCCCATCTAACCGTAATACCCGCGTCCTAAACGCACTTCGGTAGCACATTCGCTAGCTCATGACCTCACACTGGCTTGATCGCATTCTACAGGCAACCCTGAGTACACCTGGGAGAAGCCCAAAGGCGGCTCAAGCTCTAGATCACTGCTCTTCTTCATGGCCTCCCCCCTGCGGATCAACTCCTGCTTTTTCCTCGCGCTCACATTGAACATCGCCAACACATACTCCTGGGTGCCTCATGTCTCGCTTCATCTTGCTCTCAACCGCACGGAAGTTCATCCTTCCGCCTAATTTATACGCATTTGCATTGGGTTTTTGCTACTAGAATACGCTCCCTGACATCCTCATCCCCGCACACCTCTAATAACCCGTCACCCGCCCCACGCGGCCACACGTGGATCCGCACTTTCCCCGCCCCGTTCCCCTCTCTCTTGATCGCCACGGCCTTGTGGTCCTGGAACGGGATAGGATGACTAGAGCACTCGCGCAGCTCGGCAGACATTACAATCTTCTCGTGCTAGCAGCATTGCTTGGGGCTCGCCGCATGCCCGGTGGTAGTTCGCTCTCGCATGTTTGTAGTACTATTCGACTTCTGACCCTATGGTTGGAATTTCAATGGATCCGTACCAGCGCTCACCGCGATTTACGTATTACACAAAACACATCGACTGCTCACCCTCCTGGATTACCCCGCATGGGCGCGTGACGAGAAATGTTGCACAGGAGGTGAGGGAATGAATCCCTATGATGGTGCTGCTGCTAGACAAATATCTAGGATAATGTCAGCGAGTTATATCCGATTTCCCTCAAACATAGAATAAGCGTATGCGTTGTTTGGTCATAGTCGCGTTACTCGGCCGAGGTCATAAAACTCCTCCCTGCAGGAAACCCTCTTTCCGGCCCTTCTTCAAAACACCCAATACACTGCAGTCTCTATCCAGCAGCTCCATTAAACCGCGCCTTATGCTGCGATACATGGTGATCCCGATGCAGCCCGTCTTCTCGACCACTGCACGAACTCCGTCCGCCTGTCCGGCATGTGCGCCTTCAAATACACGCTGTTCGCGGGGTCGACGAGGTGATCCTCGTCCGCCCGTGTGAGGATGACGACCTTTGCACGCTGTGCGCGAGAGATCGGCGCCAGGCCTCAGGCGCCGCCGGCTGCATGTGTGCGTGAGCCCCGGCGGCCATCTGCGAGAAGGTGCCCATTTGGCGGAACCATATGTGTGGTTTGCGCGTTACTGTGTATGCCAACTTATGCGACATTGCGGTGCGGGCCTGACAAGGACCTGGTATCGTACAGTTTCAGTGATGGTCTAAGGGGGATGGTGAGAGGGGTGTGTACCTCGGTGTGGATGTGATGCGGTTGGTCCGGTGTTTGTGGGTCGGAGGAGTCGATTTGGTTCTAGCCAGGAGGAGGGGAAGAGGTTCATTCGTGTAGACGTTTGATGCGGTGCGTCAATGTCACGGGTGAAAAGGAGTCTGCGGATGGACTGGTTCAGTGGTGAACGGATGTACGGTGTGATGTCACATACTGTTGGCGATGGTCACTACTACGCCCTTCATCTGTGGATATAGCACATAGCACAAATACAATCCCCCCGGTGAGATCGGGCGGCATTGTGTTGTTGTTATGAAGACCTACTGGAGGGAAATTCGTCCATGGATGGCCACCTGCAGTCGTGACTGCGATGGCCATCAACGATTATGATACAAGGTTCCGGTATCCTGTACGCCAATTCTGTCGATCCTGAGAACGCCTTCAGCGCTCTCGGTGGCGCCTCGCAAGACACAAGCTGCAACACACCTTGCGCAATCATACCCCCCAATGACGCACCAACGACATGCAAGTCCCGTTTCGCCAGCCGTCCACACCCGACATAATTGAGCAGCGCAATCGCGTCCTCCGCCATCCCGCTCGTCCTGTGTCGCGCGACGAGGTCACTCCCCCTGCGGTCGGCAAGACCACCGAGCATCAATGCGCGACTCACGTATACGGGCGCGCGGCGTGCACGCTGTTGCCCACGCCCAGCGGTTGTCAAAGACGAGCACCAGAACGCGAAGCGTGGGTCGCGTGCCAAAGTGCGCGACCTGGTCGCTCCACGCGAACGCGCTCAGGCGTTCAGGACCTGGCGCTGCCAGTGAGTGCTCTGACACCAACAAAGAGAGCAGACACGCACCCCATGATGAAGATGACTTTCTCAGGCCCATTGCCGTGTTGCTCAAAGTAGAGCGAGTGACTCTCAAACGGGTCGCCTGGTGTGCGGGATGCCTCGAGACAGGGCAGAGGCCTTTCACGCACGGCACACTGTCCTCGGGGTCGAAGAGTGTCGGGACAGGTGATGTTTGTCGCTAGCCATGCTGTCAGTCCAGCGAGGTGGGGGGCAGCGAGATGGGATGGGAGTGACGGTGCGAGAAGCCGCGGTAACTGACCGTTGCAGCTGTAATGTGATGCTGACCTCAGGACATCGCCATTGGGGGGCCGAGTGTGCCCGACCGACCAGGCACAGACGCCGGTCGATGGTTTCACGCGCTTCGAGGCTCTCCCAAGGTTCAGGAAACACACAAGTGTATTTGGATTGAAAACAATATGGTACAAGAGGGGGTAGTAGGAGGACATGGCCCAGCCATGGGTGGGGTATGGAAAAAAATAGGGGATTTAGACCTAGGGCATAACGAGCGGGCGCGGGGAATAAGTATCGGGAACTGCGAAAAAGCAAGCAAAGCTAAGGATACATACGATAGCGAGGGTCTTTAACGACACATCAGCACAGAGCAATGAGGATGTGTTGGAAAGTTGCAGTCGTGATACTCGAGTGGAATGGCCCTGACGAGGCTGGGATGTAAATCAAGTAGCAGGATCGGGCGGCGAAAGAAGGCTTTTAGTGCTTCTGCCGCGACGAACAAGGCTTCGCGCCAACTCGCGAAGCTACGACTGGCTTTTTGCGCAGCTTATTCGCAAAGGGTCCTTGCGCAGTCGTAGACGCAGGCCTCTATCGCCATAGACATTGTGGTTATCCAATACATCCGCTGCGCGCAGAGTGGCAGAGTGAGAAGGAGCTCACTGTGTAAGGTGTTCCAGTATAGCCGGGGGGGGGGAAAAAAACGCTATGTGTAATTTTCGGGATACACGTACCAAGAACCGTCCACAACCTCATCCGGCAGGGATGCTGGTTGCAGGCTTCTCCAGATTAGTGGGTGCCAGTGTGCCCCCTCGCTGGCTATCGCAGCGCGGGTACAAGTGTCGCCCTTATCGAGACAAAAAAAAGAAAAAACCAGACGTCCTTGGGTAGGTGCTTTTCCCAATGGACGTCCGCCTGGATCCGTCGTCCCAAAAAAGCTATGGTGGTTCGGGCTTTAGAAGATGAAGGTAGGGGGGCGGGGGGGGGATAAAGTGCGGACGGAAGGGTAGACATACCTTTTAGACGTCTCTCAGGGGTCCGTCCGGGCCATGTGTAATTCCCATCCGTGTGGGAATGATCGTTTTCCTGTCGTGTCTGAAACCCGAAGTAAGCATGCACGATGGTCGGGCTGGTCAACACGGCCGAACTAGACATCACAAGTACTTTTTACACATGGCTCTGCTGTCGTACAACACCTCTTGGAGGCGTCCCCGCGAGGACTTTCTTCCCCAATGCGCACCGAGGTCCGCGTGGGTTCACCTCCTGCCGCAGGTGATCTCCGCCGACGACTCCCCCTCTGTGGCCGTGATAGACGTGTCACTTGTGCATCGGTGACCTATGGAAAGGAGATTGCACCTCTCCCGATGAGATGTGCTCGTAGCTGGCGAAGGAATAGAACGAGGCGGCCGAACCGTCGCCATCTCGAGCGCGTGCCCGGGGTGATCGGTCGAGATACGGAAGCCACGATTGGGGCACCCATCGTGAGCGCGCAAATCGACGACCGCCCGCGTTCTGGACGTTCCGAAGAAGTGAACTTGAACATTTTACATCGCTGGAGTCAGGATATCCTAGGAAGAGGCCTCGAGCGGGCTGAGCGGAGCAGGACAGAGCGAGTTGAGGGTCAGTAACGGGGAACGTGTGTTTGTCGAGCGTTTCGGCTTCCCATGTGGAGGGCTAAGATTTTTATTTACACGGCTTTGCGTTGGGACTGCAGGTCGCGCGTCCGCGCCTCTTGATGAAGCCAAACCGCCGCTTTGGGGATACAAAGTAGGGACTAACTTGGGATTGGCCCATTGAACCGATGATTGCGCGGAGTTGGGCCTCTGACGTGGGCGGACAACCGTGCGATTGGCCCCATCAGAGGCTCGCATGGCTATGCAAGCGACAGAACATTTACTCGCCCGCGCTTGAGGACAAATGGGTTTTCAGAGTCGTCGTGCTAAAACGTCGTTTCGTGAGTCACTTTGCTATTTTTTAGATATCGTAAGACGCACCAGCCCTCCTTGTAATCACTCAGAAGCTCTTCCGCTCGTGCTAAGATACCCTTGGCGGGCTAGAGGCGTTTTCAGAGTGATTCATGCCTCAAATAGGCAGCTTGAAAGCCGCTACGTCAAAGCGACCTGGCCTATCTCCTGGATGCTAGTTAGTACTTTGCAGGGATGAGAAAGACGACTGCAAAAAACTTGCCTAGAGCCAGTTTTATACGGTTATGGTCCACCAGCGCGAGGCTAGATAACAGCAAGCACGTTGCGTAAAGTCCTTGTAAAAAGTGCCCTGTGTTCACTACAGGGAGTGTAGACGAAAACGGGGGGGACGACTCCGATCCAGATCCACACGTACGCCCGTCGCTTAGACCGACACCCCTGGTTTCAAAGCAACACACCACAGCGGATATGTCACGCCAAGAAGTCTTTCCTACGCAACCCTTGCTCTTTGAGCCATGTCTAGTGGATGAAAGAACCACCATCCTCCCCTATCGGCCGCCCGAACACCCAGAGATCTGTCCCCAAAGGACCTAATGTTGTGTAGATAGATGGACGGACGCGAGATGGCGTCTAGTTAAAGGTTTCCTCGAGGCATGATGAATGACTGTAGTTCAGCAAAGGGCGTCATTATTTAAGGACCGAGATGGTGTGGTACGAAGCAACGGTATAGAGAGGCGAGATTGACCGAGGAACGACATGACAATAGGAGAACGAACTTCAAAATCAAAGTCGAAATCGATAAATTGCTGGCGGCAACCGTCTAAGCGCCCGGGTATCACGTTCGCCCGAGGCCGATCCCAGCGAGGAGTGCATGCGATTGATGGGCCGTACCCCACACTATAATACTACCCCGCAATCCCCACGTTCGAGGCCTTAAACACACCCAGAGGGAGCGGTCTTCAAACGCGTCCTTGCACACAATATCGACATTATATCGCAGAAAGAAAACCACGCGCAGCGCACGATATGTCTGGCCCTGCTGCGCGATTCCATCCCAACCCCGTCAAGTGTTCCACCCTCTGGACCCCTAGAGATACATCTCAAAACAGCCCGAAGGTCTTCCTGTTCATTTGCAACCACTAGTAGGTCGGGAACATGACATATGGTTGAAAATGACTGACGTTTATACTTGCTAGAATCCCCTGTCGTTCTTGCTTCGTGCCGCACAGATTTCATCCAGGACAAAACTGGCCATCGCTCACTCCGACGTGAAACATCCCACATTCTACACGATATGGAATATGGTAAGAGCTCCGATATAATACAAGTTCCGCCGAATTTAATTGTACGAAGGACGCAACGTATCCAGAACCTAGCGTTATGCTCTGATAGAAGCAGGTATTCAACCCGGGGACAGGGTTGCGATTGTTGCTCCCAATTGGTATGTACTTCTCGAGCCCCTACCCGTTCTTATGGTTTCGCTGAACTAAATTCTATAAGCCCTATGATTGCAGGTAGCATCCCTTCTTTTCCGCCTACATGACCGCTCCTAACGCAAGAGAACAGATGCCCATCACGGCGTTCTCGCCGCACGCGCCGTCATCTGTCCCATCAACACGCGCCTCACCGTTCCGGAGGTCTCATACATTCTCGAGCACAGCGGGGCCAAGCTCATACTAGTAGACTATGAATATACACATCTCGTCAAGGATGCCAAGGTCAGAGTGGTAGTGTCCAATGATACCGGCCGCGCGGGTGATCCGTACGACGAGGAGTTTCCTGAACAGCGGGAGGAGGTTCAGTCGGGAGCGAGGATGGGGCGGGCTTGAATGGGAGTCGGACGAGAATGCTCCGGCTGCTCTCTGCTATACGTATGTGATTCCTCGGCCCTTATAATCCCATATTTGTTGAGACTCTTTTATAAGGTCCGGAACCACGGGAAGGGTTCGTAGCTCTGCATAGATTATTATCCAGAGTCTTACTGCCAGACTTCCAGCCAAAAGGGGTACTGACCACTCTACGAGGTATATCTCCAGTTGTTCCTAACAGGTCATGTTAACACATGCTGCATCTGGCAGGTTCTTATCTGGCCGCGATGGCCAACGCGTACGAGACACGGATGAACCAAGACTCAGTGTACCTCTGGTCAGCCGTGTATTACTTCTTCCACGCGGCCTTGAAACTTAGACAAGTTTTGGTATAGGATCTTACCCATGGTTTCATGCGTGCGGATGGACCTTCCCGTGGTCAATAACCCTCGCATTCGCGACTCAAATCACCCTCCGGACGGCAAACGTGCAACAAATGTGGTACCACTTTCTCAACTCCGGAGTGAGCCACTACTGCGCCGCCGCGCCGACCGTGCAAGTAAGTGCTATTGGTATTTACCCGGTTTATCAGATGTTGACGCTTTTCAGATTAGCATTGTGAGCGCACCTGAAGCCCGTAAAGTTCCAAGGCCTATCACAGCGATTATTGCGGGTTCGGCGCCGACTGCTCAACTCATTGGAGATCTGGAGACGAAGGGTATCACGCCTATTCACGTGTACGGCCTGACGTACGTCGACCGCGCTTTGAGTTGACACTGCTCATACTGACACCTCTCGAACGTTTCCCAAGTGAGGTGAGGGTGAAGTATCCTGTCAGAGTTAGACGACGACTTGAACACTTGTTAGACGTACGGGCCATTCACGAAATCCTACGCTCAGCCGTCGTGGAGCAAAATGTCCTTGGAAGACAGGGCGCGACAATTGGCTCGGCAAGGGCACAGTTTTCCTCACCGCGAACCCGGTCCGTGTCGTCTATCAGTCGAAGGATGGTGAGGAAGATCAAGATACCGAGCTGGTGGATGTTCCGAAAGATGGTAAGACAGTTTTGGTGAGATTGTGATGAGAGGAAACATCACCATGAAAGAGGTTATTCGTCTCTTAAACTTTAGAAATAATGGAACTGCTCACCTATACCTTGCAGTACTTCAAAGACCCGGAAGCGACTAAGAAAGCCTTCCAGGGAGGACACTTCCACAGCGGAGATCTTGCAGTTATGCATCCGGACGGCTACATCGCTGTCCAGGATCGAAGCAAAGACATCATTATCTCCGGTGGAGAGGTAAGAGCCCACATAAATGCGAGATCATTTGCAGTCCTAACGCCCCGTAGAACGCGTCTAGCCTAGCGATAGAACAAGGTCAGCTTGAATCGCGAATTACACGAGACGTACCTCATTTAGCGCCTATGTAGAGCTTGCGGCGCACCCGGACGTTCTTGAGGCCTCCGTAGTGGCTCGCCGCCGCACCCTAAGTGGGGCGAACGCGCCATGGCGTTCGTCATCCTCAAGAAGGAGGCCTCCAGCAAATGGCAAGGTCGCCACGAAGAGTTTAGCGCAGACCTAAAGAAGCACGCCAGAGCCCGTTTGCCGGGCTTCGCGTGTCCTGAATGGGTGCAAGTCGTGGAAAGAGCTGCCTGTGAGTCCTGTGGCTAGATAAACAAATGTTACGCTAAACCGTGACGATTTTGATGTGACGACAGAAAACGTCTACAGGCAAGATCCAAAAGGTGTGGTCTTGCGGAAGATGGTGGCCAAGCTTTAAAAGGCTGAAAGGAATTACTTGTAGAATAGAAATGTATCATATATGCTTGAATGTCGAATTGAATCTGGAGGTTGTTAGATGCAGAGCGGCTGAATTTGCGAGGTGTGATGTTCGCCGGCGATTTCCGGCGCCACCACGTCGGCGCCTGTAGGGGGCGCCATTTAGCAGGCGTGACGGAAATGTCCGTAACGCGCGGTTACGGCCCGTGTCGAATTGTTGGCCGTCACTCCGAGTCACGTCACGCTCTCATGTCTCTCCTCCGCACGCTATCACGACCGCGGCTCGCCGATGCCTGGCGGCAGACCCAACGGTTCTACGCGGCCAAGCCTGCAGGAAAGGGCGCGAAGAAGAAGGAGGCTGCGCCGGCGCCCGTGCTCGCCGTGCCGGAGGACAACCTCAGTGAGCACACCCGCTTTCCGCACTGACCTGGCTCTCATGCGACCCGAGCAGACACCGGAAAGTCATGTTGCGTCGAGGGCACGGTAATGAGTGGGCTCAAACTGGCTCAAGGGCCAGCCGCCGGTCACTGCGAAGGCGGACGAGGCGTATCCGGACTGGCTGTGGACGGTTTCTTGACCTACCCAAGCCTATTCCCGACGATGGACCTGGTGGAAAGGGCGAGCGGATGCTTATGCGGAAACAGAACCGTGCTCGCATAAGAGAACAGAACTTTATGAAGACGCAGTAGACGGCTGACTCTGGTCATCATGTACGTGGTCTGCCGTCGAACTCGGATTCAGGCTTACACTTTGCCAGTGTTTCTCTGTCTACATTTGAACCAACTTCAATAACGACTTCTCAAAACTGAGTGGCCTGCCCAAGATCACGTCGAGAGGCTGGTGTTGAAGTGGCAAAAGAAGTCGTGTTTTCGTTGAAACCGCGACGAAGCGACTTGACTCGTACATACACGACTAATACAGGCGCGTTACATCCTTCCTATATTTTAGAGTCTTCTACAGGGATACAAGCACGTCTACACATTTACCGCTACATTGCAAGAAGTTTCATCTGCGCCAAACCTCTACGTCGGGAAAGACCCCAAGGTAAACAAAGTCTGCTTCTGCTTCCCTTTACCCTTCTTTCCCTTGCCGGAACTAGCAGCCTCTTGTACAGGCAAAGCGCTGCTCTCAGCAGCAGTCCCCCATTCCCGTTCTTCGCGCCCTCCCACGCAGCCGCAGGCGGCGTAGTGGAGCCCAAAATCTTCTTCAACGACTGGTTGCCGCCCACAGCCGCCTTCGGCACACGCTGGCTCGCGCTCGAGGGCAGCTCCGGGAACGCAGATTTCGAGTTGATAGACGGCGCAGGCGCGGTGCCCGCGCGCGTCGTGGGCCCGGGCACAGACGTCGGCCCGCGGATCACGTTCGCAGAGGGCGGCGGCGGCGGCTGCGCGGACGCCGCAGAGGCGGAGGCCCATGGGGTGTTGCGCTGGGGCTGGCGGTAACCGCCTGCGGCAGATGTGGAGGCCTGAGCGGCGGGAAGCTGGGTGCGGGCGGGGCAGCTGCTCGTGGGGCTGCGCCTGGTACGAGCCTGGCGGAAGAGGATGCAGCGGCGCGCGCGCGACGCGGTCGAGAAACTTGGCCGGAGGACTGGTGTGCGGAGCGTGAGGCTGTTGTCTGCTTGGCGGTGAGCAGGCGGCCGCTGGTAATCCCTGCCCATTGAGTGCCCGACCCGGATGGGGTTAATTCTGGGAAGCTCTGGTTGCGTTGCTGGGGCGGTGGAATCAGCATAAGCGATGGATAATGAAGAAAACGACGCACCTCGATCTTGAAACCGTTCCAAGCCTGCAGCAGATCCTTCTTCTTGTCTTCATCTTCGAGGTACTCAACGAGCGCGTTGATGACGTTGCCGCAGTGCCTTCCTGGTTGTTGTCCGAGATGTTCCAAATGGTCGAAATGAGGTCCCGCGCGGCAGACTCATTGGCCTGGTGATGACCTCACCGGCTGCCTTCACTGCGGGAATGGCACCGTTGGGGTTCGGCGCGACAGCACTGACACGAGCCAGAAGGGCAGAATACCGTCTACACGAGATCGACGACGTCAGAAGGAGAACCCAACCAATGGCAGAAAGCCCACGTACTCTGCAGCTGCGGGTTCCCTCTCCGGGGAGGGGCTGGGCCGACGACTCGCAATGCGACTGGTACCGCCTGGCGGCCGTCGCTGCGGGCGCGTTGTCGGCGGTGAGGTTGCCACCAAAGGCCTCCCTCCGCCGCGCGCCCGCGGGCGTTCGGCCGCGAGGGCCAGCGTGTGGTGGGGGCTCGCGTTCGCGCTCCCGTCCGTTTTGCTCGCGTCGTCCGCGCCGGCCGCCCGCGCCGACTTCTTCGAACTCAAAGTCTGCCTGGATCCGTCTCGCGTCTTTCATGTCGCGCGCTGACATGTCGGACCCGTGAACTTCGACCATGTGTGCTTTGAGGTCGAGCCCGGAGCCGAATACGACAAATTTTTGGGCTTGACAAGAGGCGTATGTGCACGGAAAGTGGGCTTGTTGGAAGTGTTGTTCCTAGCTAAGAGAGCATCTTAGGGACGATCCATACACGACTAAGGAAAGGCACATACTTACAAGTGCATCCCAATTCCTAAAGCTAGATCAAGTAAACATCACCATACCCCGTTTGGGCTCAAAGGGGTACTCACTACTGGTCCTTGACTTCGTTACGCTTACCAGAGATGAAGCATTCTTCGTGCTTTCTCGCGCATGTGTTTGAAGAGCTCGTCTTCTCCAAAGGAGCACTCGCGACAGAACGACTCGCCACCGGGCAAAAACGAGGATGCACGCCCTTCGATCTTGTCCTTTGTTTCCAGACTGTCGATGGCCCCTCTGCAATGATGGTAAATGGACTGGGGAGTTGGTTTTGGGCTGTACAGCTGCGTGCTCGTGGGCGAATATCTTCTTGAATCGGATGCACAAGTCGCTTCCCCCCATTTTCAGTTTCAATGGCTCTGGATGTATGTATGCAATAAAACTTACCACATAACTTTCCCGTGGAGTCCCACGCGTATGAAAGCTTCAGATCGCTCCAGCCATTCGCGATAAAGTCGCAGGTGGTGTCCGGGCAGTTAAATCGCAGAAGCACCAGACTGTCTTCCATCATCTCCTGCGTCTCAAAACGAGGATACTCAGCTTCGTATCCTTGTAAGGAAAGCGAAGCAGGGTCGTAAGAGGTCCATGGCGCATCCGCAGAAGCCGTAAGACAACCGTGTTTTGCGGTTCCTGCACAGGTTAATGAGTACTCGAGAATCACAGCACCAACAGCACACGCACCTTGCAAAATGTACACTCCGTCTTCTTGTACAACGCCCGCAAGCGCAGCGCACAGACGTGACAGGTACGGTGTCCGCACTCCGAGAGCGCATAGTACTTGACCGGGCTCGGCGCAGATCCAGCAGACCGCATCTTCCCCCTCGTCCGCAGCGACCTCCGTCGCATCCACGACCTTCGTTTCCCCCCTTTTCCTCTAGCTCAGGGCTCTGAGGAGAAGAGGAGACCTCTGTGGTGCTCCTCTCGGTTTTTCCGCCGCCCACCTGCTACGGGGGGGGGGGGGGGGCCACCACCACGCGACTGGCACACGCGGCCGCGATTGCTCTTGCGTCCCATTTTGGCCGGTGCCGCGAGCTTGAGACTGGGTGGCCATGTTCGACTTTGTTGTGTGCAAGAGGGAAAAATGGGAAAAAGATAAAGTTGCGAGTGCGACTTTGTAGAGTGGATCTCTATATGACGAGCACAGAGTTTATGGGAGGCCGAGCTGATGTCGGCTAGCTGGTCGGCTCCGGATAGGACTCAGTGACACTCATCGAGACGCCCAGATTCGAGTTGTTCTACCGATACGACACGGAAACCCAAACTTTCATAGGCTTACCGGAAATTAGCGATGCTATACGTGAAGTGGCTACTATACACTTGCTGATGCCCGATTAGCGGTATCCCGACTTTTCGGTGAGTGGATAGTAGAATCCTTTCATTATATTGGCAAAATCGAAGTAACACGACCGCCACTACGTAGCGACGTCACATGTGCATTTTTTATTTCAAGTGCGGTATATTAGCTCTATACATCGTTACGCTAAATAATCGTGAAAGCATCATTAACAACATCTAATTCTACATTCTAACAATGCGAGGTGAGCGAACGATTGATGCGGCAGAAGAAAATCTAATACAGCGAGTCGAGTCTAGGGTGTGGCGTAAAATTAAAGATACAAGGCGAGATAAAAAGACGGTGAAGGTGGCAGTTACGCTTTTGCCGTTCATACTGCTCCTTAAAACCAGCCGACGCGTAACCAAAAGCATGAGAGACAGCCAGGAATATCGAGGCACCTAGAGCCATATCAGCGGATGTCCGTCGCACACACAGAAACCAACGACAACGCACTCGCATAATACCCGACAGCCTTGTACCCGCCCCGTACTCGCGTTGATAGCGCCGGATATGGGCGGGCCCGCGACGGCGCCGAGGGCAATGACGGAGAAGAACATGCCGACGCGCCGCCCGACGGAGTGCGTCGCGCCCATGTTGAGCGGCGGGAGGCCGAGCATTGAGGCGAACATGCCTGTGAACATGCTATATATTGCCGCGGTGAGATTATTGTACAGTGGGAGGAGATGGGAGGGGGGGAGGCGCACCCGTTAATTATGCCGGAGAACAATGAACGAGCTTTTCGTGCGGATGAACGGCCAGATGAGAGTCTTATGTTTTATGCCGGCGCAGAATGCAGCGGGGGCCATGACCGTCAGTGGACCTGGACACGGTGAGCTTTGGTTTCTCTGCATGGTCAATAGTCCAGTCTCACCGAAACTTGTCTGACAGTAACCCAGCCAGGATACGCCCTACGGCCGAGCCGCCGTTCGCGATAGAAACGAGGTACGCCGCGAACCCGGGCTCGATCCCTACGAATTCGGCGCTGATGTTGATATAAGTCAGCATCTGCCACGCTCATCAGCTAAACTCAAGGTTAAGGTTGACTCTGGATTAGCTCACAGTGTATAAACCGAAGAACGACAGGAACCCCGAGACGCAGTACATCGCAAACGCGGGGGACCTGAACTCCCCGGAGGTCGACTATCGGGCCCGGATCAGCCTTGGGCGGGAGCCGGCGCGCGCGACCATCAGAGCGTTGTCCCGTCAACAGGCACAGTCAGGATGAGCGCGAACGATGCCCTTCGCATCGTCCATTGGAATGGCTGTCGAGGCGTCAGCGTTTGATAGTTTGGGTAATGAGGGGAGAGGGTGCGCACCCGACGGTGCGGATGAGGTTGTTCACGGACAATGGGGAAGAGCGTGCCGCCCGTGCTGGAGCCGAACGCCATGCACCCCAGTGGCGAGGCCTTTGCGGCGTTTGAACCAGTGCGCGATGACGGCAACGAGGGGGCCGAATGTTGCGCCGGAAGCCAGCTGGTATGCTTTGTTGAGTCAAAGATGCGATTAGAGAAAAAGAAAGACCTACTCCGACGGCAAAGCCCTGGCAGAGCAGAAAGTGCACAGTAGACTTTGCATTCTGCTACGAGGAGCGTGGCGACTACGAGGAGGGGAAGCGAGGAGATGATGTGAGCGGGATCTTCATGTGCCCTCTGTCGAAGAGCTGGCCCATGAAGAGGCCGGGCATGAACGTTAATGCGTACTGAAAAAAATCTGTCAGATATGACTGAGACAGATTTAATTGGGAAACATACTTGTATAGATCCTATCCATGCTCTGGGGAAAATGAATACGATAAGAACGTGGGCAAGGCTGGCTGCTTACATCGTTGACGGGGATGTATCAGACTTAGTAGCGTTCGCTCATAATATGATTGGAATGTTTTCCTGTTGAATGTAAGCATTGGTTTGTCTTTTGGCTAGGGACAGAGCAACGTACTCCCCAAGCGTTGACATATCCGAAAGGTCGCAGCATTTCCTAACCGCGCCCTAGAAATATTCTCATTCAAACGTCCACTCTAAGCGAATTAAACAGATGACTCACACCAAGTGACGACCAGCCAAGCTCGCATTCCCGCCGTCTGGGGAAGTCAACCTCCTCGCTTATCAGTTGGAGTCCCTATCGACTCAGTCGTCCGAAACCTCCGCTTTGGCGCATGCGCGTCCGAGCCGTCGTCGATGCACCTGTGCTTCGCGGACGTCGAGGCGCGATCCCCGCTGCTCGTCCCCCGATAGTCTTCTCGTCGTCGCTGCGCTGCGACAGCGTCCGCGCATCGCAATTGGGGGGGGCGGGGCGACATGGGTCCAGATGTCGGGGTACACAAGCAAGGATCCGGAAAAAGAAAGAGAGAGAAAAAAAGCGGGCGGAGAAATAAATGTCCCCGTTCAGCAGGGCGGCTACTAATACGCTTCACCAGAGCCCCGGGCAGTGCGCATCGCAGCCCCTACACGGTCTTCGAGTCACCCTGATCGCACGTAGTTCCTCTGCGCCTCTGCGCGTTGCAGTTTTCTCCGCGGATCGAGGGTGGGCTGTCCGGGTCACTGAGTTCCCTGGCGATATCCAGCGCGCTCGCGACCTGCTACACGCTTCGCGGGCGTTATGACAGCGGTGTTTGCGCCCCCGTCATCCTGTGGCCGTAATGGGAACGGGGAGGGCTTTGTGTGGCGCGTCCTGATAGGCGGCAGAAACGAGGCGTATACGTATTGTATTATTAATTTACTTGTACATGTGCGCGACGCGGGGTTTGCGCCTAGGTATAACTTACGTGCGTTGCAGGTGTCTAATGGGGATGTCCTGCGAAAATGAGGCGCGAATCTAGCGTGCGTGCGTGGTGTGTACGATGTGTGGTGAGCAGAGCTTGAGGGGATCGTAAATCGGCGTATGCGCCCGCAGAAATGGCGTTACTGTGTTGCCTGGCTTGGCCCGCTAGACCATTGGCACCACCCACCTGCGCAGCACCAACTGACGTACGATCACATGAGCAGCGCGACTGAGGGGACCATTCACAGCGTGAGCCTAGGGCACACGGAATAGAGGCTGTGCAGAAACACGAGCGGTCGGAGAGACGCATGAACAAGTTTGTGCGTACCACGCGTAATAGCCAACGGCATTCTGTTAGGCCGCCTGGTCAGCCTCGTTGAGTCGCGTGCCGGCAAATGGGCTGTCCCTGGCGAGGAGGCGCACTCCAAGTGTCGTAGGGATCTGTGAAAGAACATTGCACAGCCGGCGTCCCGCGCATCGTCGTTGCGTTTCCGAGCGCATCGTGATCAGCTGGCAGCGGCTGAGCTATCAGCAGACGAAGACAACCAGACGAGATTCTGCGCACGGTTGCACCGTGCGCAAGATGAAAATGTGCCTGTAAAGCAGGAAGCGGACTGACCCGTATAAGAAGCCCTCTGCAACATAATCCGCCTTTTGACGTGATTAGGGTGCATATCATAGGTCAAGATGCCGGCAATGAATTCCGCAGGTGCCATGATATTAAGTGGGCCTATATCCTCGTGTCAAATGCTTATCACCGCGTGATTGGGCCCGAGACGCACCATATTTTGGTCTGCCAAAATTACCAACCAGCCCATCGAAAACCGGAGCCAAAAAGAGCCAGGTCATGGAGCGATGGTAGACGATGTAAGAACGAAAAGTCTTACGTCGATGCCGGTAACGTTCGATAGATCGCCAGCGCTTAACCATCGAAATTGGTACTTCAGGACGACCTACTAACGATTTAGCCAATGTGGATGAAACTCAGAAGCGGGTGGTACGTCTACGGGTGGTTGAGCAATATCCGAGGAAAAAGGTTTACGAATCCAAGTGCGTATCTACTAAACAGATAGTATGCAGGGTGGTTCAAGCTGTTAAAGCGTCCTGTAGGTGTTCACAGAATTGGCGCCGGAGGTCCCATGTCTTTGGCGGTAAATCGGCGCTCGACGCGGTAATGTATCGTGACCACGAGCGTCACCGAGACCAGATTGAAAACCGAGGGATCCACTTCATGCGATCCTGTGGCAATCTAGCGGCCGCGCGGCACACAATCATGCGTGGTTCTGCTCGATGCCCAAGATGAATAGCCGGACATAGCCCCACTCTCCTGGATAAATCGCGCCGTTAGTCCTATGGGGAAAGAAGAGTCCACGTGCCGATGCTCGAACCGACGGCGACGACGGCCCGGAGCGCGAGTCCTTTTCGTTTCTTGAGACCCAGTGCGCGTCCACCAACGCCGGCCCAGCATCGTGCACCGGAAGTTAACGACGCCACAGCCCAGCTTTGGAGTGGGAAGGGGGTCAGACAACGCGAAAACGTGGAGGGAAGCATTCGGCAGGACGTACGCCGACAGCGAAAAGACCTTGGCAATATCTAGGATTGCGCAGTATAAACGGTTGACACCTGTGCGACAGAAGGTCGCCATGATCAGAACGCGGTGGTTCGCAAAACCGTGCCATTGGAACTTCCGCATGAGACCCATGTCGAGATGCGGCCACCCGGTACCAGGCCTGGGATGAATAATCGGAGCTATGTAAACAAGAGAGATGTTTAGCACAAAGTTTGGAGGCGGAAGTACGATTGTTACAAACCTGTATCGATGCCTATCCATGCTCTCTGCACAGCGCGGACGTACGGGTAAGCATCTCCGCGCCTAGATAGGGAAATATACATGCGCACATTTGTGGATAGAAGTGATGTGTCTAATTTAGCAGCGATCCTGTTACAGCCTGCGTGTGTCGTGGGGGTCGTAGTACGCTTTGATAAAACCCTGGAACCAGACGGATTGCAGAAAGGTTGGGGATACCCTTTAAAAGGTGGTGCCCACGGACAAAGCACACTCACGTTTGTGGCATGCCCGATGCATTAACTAACAAAACCGAAGAAGTTGCTAATAATGTGCCGTGAAGTATTAGCTCTCGCGACTGATTAGCGGACGGTTCAGTTGCGAACATCCAGACGGGGTTGTCTCCCGCGCTTGGCACTGACACTCCACGAGGTGGTTCGCACGCTACTACAGTCCACACTCCTTGAGGCCACCGCTCTGGAAAGTTCGTCCTCGAGCACGAACTCGGCGTGCCTAGTGGGTTCGGACTCGTCCACTTGCACGCTGGTTCCGAGCCCGCGAGCGAGCGCGGCGCTGGCCCTCAAGATGTCGCCTTTTTCTCTAGTACTCGCGCTCCGCCGTGAATTCGTGTGTCTTTTCGTCCGTCGTCAGCGTGGGAAAGGTGCGCTCCCCTTCCGAGGCGTCATGGGAGCAGTTCCACCTGTGTCGCAAGTCTCCAGTCCAACATTGCTGATGTTGGATTTTGGTTGGGGTAGGCGGGCGCTTGTGCGGGGGACAATAGGCCAGGAGCTCAGACCCGGAGGAGGACAATTGAGGAGAGCCGGTACCGAGCGAGATGTGTGAATGACGGGGCGGACCAGCCCTGTATATATATACCCTAATGCCTGCTCAGTCTGCGAGCGCGTGTTCAACAGGCTCGTCGCTCCGGTGAGATTGGGTCCGGCAGGGCAAAGGGGGATTGTGCTCTGCACCAGCACGCCCCATGCAGTCGGCGAGTCTGCAGGCCTGGGTCAGCAATTGCGATTCGCACGTACCGACTCACTTTTGCCCTATGGCTGCTTTGCTTCTTCTTTTTCGCAGTTGGTTGCGCTGATGGGTGGTTCCGCTGGCCATGGTCTATCAACTGCGGCGGTACTGCATATTTTTCCGCGTACCCCTTAGACCTCGTTGTGGTGTCCACGCTGCTTCTCGACTCTCGCTTCGTCCTACCTCAACGTTAATCGCGACGTCTGAGATTTATTCAAAGGGGTGACCGTGACGTAAACCAGAGTCGATCTTGTGTTGTTGTCTGGCAAGACTAGTCCCCATAAGTGCGGCCCACAACACTGTAAGGCTGGCCGTTTGTGCGGTGGCTGGGCTGAATGTGCAATGCCTTAAGGTGGGCCATGCGTCGTATGCCCGCCTCATCGGGCCGAATTGCCATAAGGTGTACCCACCAGTCGCGTGTAATACACTCGCTGCATACCGGGTGCAAGACTCCCCTGAGTCCCTTACCGCTAACGCGTTGTCGGTTGTCGCTGCCTACTTGCGGGTTGCGCTTTATTTAAGCTGAGGTCGTGAGAGGGCGAAGGTTTATATGGCGTTTGCAGTACACACCAGTGGGTGGCTTAAAGTTTAGGTCTGTAACTGGGTGTGCACAGCTGTACTTGCATAAGCTATAATCGGTGACTGCATCTGCAACTCTCGTTTCCATAAATTGCTTACTATTTATAATTAATATAGCGTCCGTTAGACTGTGCGCGCAACGTTAAGCTAACCGTACATTCCGGAGTTTGTGTGGATGTTTCTAGAGCTCTGATCACTTCCAGCCAAGAGCTGTCCGTTTGTGTGTTGGCACTATGTGTTATTCTGGACAATCCGTTTGCACGCCGTACTGGTGCTGGGGCTGGCGATGTCAATGAACGTTTTCAGTGCGTTCTTCTGCCCATGGGATATTTGCAAGCCAGTAAGGCGTCGTTTAGTTATAATGGCGACGGGTCAGTGCTGCTTTGACACCGTCGTTTCCGCGTGTTGCTGGACGAGTCACGCGCTAAGCATCTCCGTTGCTAGGCGCGGAGCACGCACTGCGAAATTGTTCTTCTACGTCAGTACTTACGCCATCCTCTCCTTGGAACAAACCAATGCCACGGACAAACACACAGCGAGGGCGGCGGAAGCGCAGTCTGTGAATGGGCGGGGTTTCCGAACAAGGTAAACACTCGCCACACAAACGAGGGCCTCCAGGTGCCCACCCGGCCAAGCTCCCGGTCTCGCCAACGCCTCTCAGCGACGCAGGACGCACAGTTTCGCCAAACATCGAAGTGGCCATCGCACGCGCAAACTTACGGCCGACGACTGGGACCTCGATCGTGGCGCGGAAAACAGAAAACATCAAATCGGGCGCGCCGGATCCATGTGGCGCTCCGATAATTTTATTCTCACACTTTATTTTTTGCCGGATAAGAGTTAGTAAAGTCTTAGTGGATTTATGGTTGATTTTATTTCTCTCCGCTTTGGGAAGCTAGGTCCCTCACCAAAAATTTCGACGAAGCGCCAACTACTAACGACCTCTAGTCCCACACTACACCGCTCGTAGGACAATATGGCATTCGGTGTGTATAGTGGCCCAGCGAAGGCGGCGATAGTGCAAGCTTCTGACGTGCAGTTTTTTAGGGTCAATCTGGTGGTCGCGGCGGCTTTGGTGGACGTGGAGGCGACGTCGTGGAGGAGGCCGTGGAGGAGGAGCACCAAGGATGGGTGGAGGAGGATTCGGCCGGCGGCAGGGGCGGTGGACGTGGTACGCAACCGACGCAGCAAAAATTCAGTGCAATTAACTCATGCTTTCTAGGTGGAGTGGCTTCGGTGGCCGTGGCGGCGTTGTGCAAAGCGCGTGTGGTGACCGCTGTGCGCGGGTGGCGTGGAGGGTGGGGCGGGGCGGTCCTCGCGGTGGAGGCCGTGGCGGGCGTGGGTGGACGGGGTGGAGGACCTGTGGGAACGCGGCGGCTCGAATGTGATCATTGAGCCGCACAGGCACGGCGGCATCTTCATCGCCAAGGGCAAGGAAAGCATGCTCGTCACCAAGAACTGATTTCGTCCCCGGCGAGTCGGTCTACGGCGAGAAGCGCATTTCGGTCGAGAGGGGCGGCGTCGAGGGCACCAAGATCGAGTACCGTGTCTGGAATCCGTTTCCTCTTTCGAAGCTGGCGGCGGGTGTTCTTGGTGGTATGGAGAAGATTTTCATCCAGCCGGGCAAGAAGGTGCTCTACCTCGTGCCGCCAGCGGTACCTCTGTCAGTCACGTAGCTGATATTGTTGGACCGGTAAGGATCATCTCGTCCTTGCGTGCATGGGTATTGACTCTGCCTGCAGGAAGGTGTTGTTTACGCTGTCGAGTTCTCGCCGCGGTCAGGCCGTGACCTATTGGCATGGCCAAGAAGCGCACCAACGTCATTCGTAAGCAGAAATGGTCTCACTTATGATAAACCCAAACTGAGAGTTGTGTAGCCATTGTCGAAGATGCCCGTACACCACAAAAAAATATCGCATGCTCGTTTTCCGCCGTAGATGTCATCTTTGCCGATGTCGCTCAACCCGACCAAGCACGTATCGTCCGGCCTCAACGCCCAGTACTTCCTGAAGAACGAGGGCCACTGTCTCATTTCCATCAAGGCCAGCAACCTCTGTGTCGACTCGACCCTCGCCACACAGAAGTCGTCTTTGCCAACGAGGTTGCCACCCTCCGGACACAAAAGTTCAAGCCTATTGAGCAGATAACGCTCGAGCCTTACGAGCGTGACCACGCATGGTATCCCCCCCCCCCGGTAAGCGCGATCTATTCCATTGCGAGGCGTGTGCTCAACCTTTTGGCGTTCTCCCAGCCACCTACAAAGCGGCATCTGTAGAGTTTCTCTCATGGTTTCTGCTTTTTCTCTTGTCGCACTCTTCCTTGCACTTTCCCCTCTCGCCTCTGTATTAGTGTACCAGCACAAAAGTACACCTGCTCTTTCTTTCTCGGTTTTTATAAATTAATCTCCCGGAAACGAGCTGCGCGAGCGAAGAGTCGGGCGGCAGTCTGCCATATTGATTGCTGTGCATACGTGTCCGCGTTTGCAGGGAGAACTGAGGCGAAAACCACGCATCAAAAGTCCCCAGCAGTCTCTATCCTCCGTGCTATATCTTTCGCCGTTCTACGCTTTTCGCTCTTTCTCGTGTGCCAGCGCATGGTTGTTATTCTTGCTTGATCTCTGCAGGCAGCAGCAACGAAACCCGATCGACGACGACCGGCTGACGTAGCAGCGAATGAAACGCTCAGGCTCAGACCCCCATCTCTCTCAACTTCGGCACGCCAGAGGTCTCTCCGCGCACGTCCTCTGACTTTGAAGAAGTACACTACCCACACCACACAACAAGCAACCACGGCTGGCCAGCACCGCCGCGCGAGCAAGAGGAACTACCGCTGCACTACATGGGCGAGGAGACGGCGCGCAGGCGGGTCACTCGCACCCCTGGAGGCAATGGAGTCTACGACACACATCTCGAGGGTCCCGACGAGTACGACGACGGGGGTAAGGATGTTTACGCCAAAATGAAGGCGTCGATGGTGCCCATAAGCAGCGGCGGCCACGTCGACCGCCGCCCCCGCCAGCGACGACCATCGTGCGTGCTCTCGCCCCTGCGCACCGCTGACCCTCTCTTACCGCCAGACCCGCAGAGCGAGTTCGTGCAGCAGAACCTGGAGCACATCCCGCGATCGCGTACACACTGCTCTCGTGCTGGACGCGCTTCCACCAGATCGGCCGCTCGCCGACGGTCGTGTGGGACGAGGCGCACTTTGGCAAGTTCGGCAGCCACTACCTCAAGCGCGAGTTCTACTTTGACGTCCACCCGCCGCTCGGCAAGATGCTCGTCGGCCTCGCGGGCCTCCTCGCGGGCTACGACGGCTCCTTTGAGTTCAAGAGCGGCGAGCAGTACCCCGACAGCGTGCCCTATGTCGCCATGCGCGTCATGATGGCCATGTTCGGCGTCGCAATGGTGCCCCTGGGGTGGTACACCGCCGTTGAACTCGGTATGAGCTGGCGGGCGTGTCATCTCGTTGCCTTGATGGTCCTACTTGGTGAGCACTGTCCCACACTCGAATTCGCCGAGTCACCTGCTAAGCTTAACAGATGTCGGCTGGTTGTGCATATCGCGTTTCATTCTTTTGGATTCTATGCTGCTCTTCTTCACGTTCTTCACTACTGTCTTCTGCATGACAAAATTCCACAACCAGCAATACCAGTGCGTATCTGTACCGTTGGCACCCCGCATATATGCTGATAGATCTATCAGGCCGTTTTCATTCGACTGGTGGTTGTGGCTCTCCCTAACGGGATATTCCATTGGCTGTGTCGCAAGGTGATTGAATATCAGGCGAGGACAATCTAGACCGCTAATATTAGCACAGCGTCAAATGGGTCGGTCTATTCGTCACCGCTCTCGTCGGTCTGTACACTATCGAGGATCTATGGAACAAGTTTGGTGACTTGCGAATGTCTGTTGTAAGTGCACAATCCGCATTCTCACTGGGTATATGCGTGCTGAATAGTTGAACGTAGCGTGACCAAGCCTGGCACTGGGGTGCGCGGGATAGCGTGTCTCATTGTTCTACCTATACTGGTCTACATGAGCACTTTCAAGATGCACTTCCTCATCCTTAACCATTCTGGTCCTGGAGATGCTCAAATGAGTTCATTGTTCCAAGCCAATCTTGTTGGGAACAATTTCGCTTCCTCACCTCTGGGTCAGTACCATTGACTTTTGTGCGCTACTTGTCCTTTGTTCACATGCCTTGATAGAGGTGGCTATTGGCTCCAAGGTTACATTGAAGAATGTCGGCTATGGTGGTGGTCTGCTGCATTCACACGTCCAGACGTACCCATCCGGTTCCTCACAGCAACAAGTCACTTGCTACCACTACAAGGATGACAACAACGACTGGAACATTCTGCCTCGCTGGGACGAGCCTGCATATGACCCCGAGGGCCCTATGCGCTTCTGCCTGCAGCACGGGCGATGTCATCCGCCTGCAACACGCACCTACCACTCGCAACCTGCACTCACACACGATCCCCGCGCCCGTGACAAAGCTGAACCACGAGGTCTCGTGCTACGGCAACGCAACCGTCGGTGACGACAACAAGGACTACTGGGTCGTCGAGGTCGTAGACGATCTCAAGAGCGGGAAGAAGGTGGACAAGATCCACGCGCTCACGACGCGCATGCGCTTCCGCCACCAGTCCCTCGGCTGCTACCTCCGCGCCGCGAACGCGATCCTGCCGCAGTGGGGCTTCAAGCAGGTCGAGGTGAGCTGTGACAAGGAGAACAACCCTGGCGACGCGCACACGTACTGGAATGACGTCGAGAGCCACTGGAACCCACGCTGTATGTCTAGATATATGCGCTTGATACTCGGTATACTCATCGTTTGCACCCACAGTGCCCCCTGGTGACACCAAGTTCTACCGCTCTCCGTTCCTGCGCGACTTTTGGCACCTCAACGTCGCGATGATGAACGTCCAACAACGCGCTCATTCCCGACCCGGACAAGGAGGACATTCTCGCCTCGAAGCCGACCGACTGGCCCTTCCTCCGTCTTGGCCTGCGCATGTGCGGCTGGGGCGACAACCAGTATCAAGTACTACCTGCTCGGCACGCCCATCATCTGGTGGGGCAGCGGCGCGAGTCTCATTCTTGCATTTGTCGCACTGGGCTGGTACTTGATGCGCATGCAGAGGAAGTATGTGGATAGTGGAGCCAAGTGAGCAGCCGCGGTATTTCAAAGACGAGGATAGTGACTGATATATGCACCGTTGTGCAGGAGAGTGGGAACACTTCCTGTATGTTGGGCAAGGTCGCCTTTTTCGGCTGGGTTCCTACACTACTGTAAGGCGTGTATACACATACATTGGCAACGGTTCGAACTGATCGGACAAAACACTCACTCACACCTCATAGTCCCATTTCTTGATCATGGGGCCGTAAGTAACGTATATCCACCACTACGTATGTTTCATATTCCTGTCCTCCACCCAGTGATGTTGACCCTCGCTTTCAGCTTCCCACGCTTTACTTCGCAGTCCTGATGTTCGCACACATCTCCTCGATCACTTCATCTTTCACCGCCCTCCGTCTCTCCACGGAGAAAAACAAAATGGATCGCCTTTGGCGTCTTCGCCGGTGCCATCGTCCTCACCTTCTGGTGGTGAGAGCCGGCGTCGCCCGTTCGGCATCGACGGGCCCATCAACGACCACTAGGGGGTCTCCAGTGGCGTAAAGTGAGTGCTTTATCGCTGTGTGTGAGACACAGTATGTGCAGAGCTGACATGGCGAACGTCAGACCTGGAACATATATAATCTATAAGTGTAGGACGGACTTGTTGTACATGGTGTCTATTTGCATTCGCTGTCTGTGTTTCTCGCTCGGAGCCTATGGACAAGTAATTATAATCCACTCTTCGCATTGGTGCTTTAATGTAATGCAAGAACCGGGTTTTTGCCGCGACTTCGTTCCTTATAGCTCGGGGGGCGGGGTGTGCTGTTCATCGCTCAAAAAACAGAGGTCCCATAGGGCTACTCGACCTACTTACAGGCTACAAGGAATCAGGCGGACTCTGGGTGTAGGGAAGTCCCTCAAGTTTTTCGATGTAATTACTAGTCAGCCGATAGTGACTCGTGAGTCTAGAACGACAAAGTAGGCTCGTACACCAAGCCGTCAGCCGTCGTACAGTTCGGTAAGTTTGCCGTTTCATCCTCTTGGTTTCTCCTCGATGCGGGCGTCCGTGCGCGTACTTCGAGAAGAGGGATGGGAATTACCTGGGGTACTAGCGGAGTTCGAAATGACAAGCATCAACATTCCCGTTTAGGCAGTTGTAGTTCGAACCTGCACCTTTCCCATTGTTCTCAAGAATTGATCGTGTCCTACGGCACACGCACTAGAAAACTGCCCCAAACATGAGGGAGAAAACAAGTACGCGGCTGGGTACCAACTGAATAGTCTATCCGTATCCCATAAAAGGAGCCGTAGCTGCTACGAGAGGGATGCCAAATCCCCCTCACCCGCTGACACAGTACGAGGCTCGAGCATTCGCACTCCTTCCTCTGCCTACGCCATGTCTAAACGTCCGTCCGCGTCTCTTTCGTCTTCCACGAAGAAAAAACAGTCCGGACGCAACACAGCTCCTTCTCAATTCAACCTGCACAACGTGGAACGCCAGAACATGGTCTGGGAACTCGACGAACAAGTCCCTGAAGTGAAGAGGTCCTTCTTCGAGCAATACCTCCTCCCGCCTTCCCCTTTATCTGAAGATGACAGTCTCAACAGCTGTAGTCAAACGTCTCGAAGACTTGCCGGGAAGTTTAACAAGAAGGGATTTTGGTGGGGTGGCGACAGCCGTCCGAATCGAAGAAGGTCGAGGATTTCGTGTTTTCAAGCCCTTCGAGACTCTTGCCAAGGACATTGTCATAGGCCTTGCTGAGATTTCCTCGAGACACCGCCATCGACATCAAGTGTAACCCAGCGCTTTCTCTCGAATCCTACGCTCGTAACAGTCACCTCAAGGCCGGATTGCTACGGGATCCGGAAGAAGGTCAAGCTAGAGGATGATCCCTATACTCGGGAAGCCGCAGCCCTAGGTGGCTCGACGTTGCCCATGCCGGGAGAGTTCAAGTAATGAAGAACACAGGCCTGAGAACTTCCATTGACGTGCGTTGTCGTATAATTTGGCTATTCTGCTCCTGTGCTCATTAACTTGCGCCCTACTACCAGGACGCCAGAAAGGTTCTCTGGTCAATGAATCCACCTCATGAGAGAAGACCACGCCGATGCTTCGTGATCGGATTTACCATCGAAGACTCCTCCATGCGGTATTGGTACTGTAGCCGGTCGGACGTGCTATGTGTCCGACGCGTTCGTTCGACATGTTAAAGGTACGTAGTCTGATTGCCTCTTTGTTCATCTGATCTTAGCTGCTGACATTGCTGTCTCTCAGGAACACGACGTCCTTGTCGACTTCATTCTCAGGATGTGTTTCGCTACCCGAAAACACAGCTGGGATGGGGATCCCTCGATCACACTCCACGCCACCAACCGAGTCTGTCGCATGGACTTTCTGGCGACGGGTTACAGTATGACATCCTTGTCCAGAACGTCGACGCAAAGACGGCGAGAAAGTTCAGGACTCAGAAGGTCATATCGAACGTTTGGCGCGGAGGCCTTGGCGTGGACGCTGGGCACCCGTGTGTGGGTAGTAAAGGAGCTTGACAAATATGGTACGAGGTCGGCGAACCTTGCGTGCTTGAAAGACTCATGGTTGACGTTGATAGAGACCGCGAGGGCAATATCCTGGCGAAGATTCGCAAAGCTGCCAACGACCGAGGCCCAGAGGATGCAGTCCAGCAAGGAATCGACCATTCTCTCTTGACTGTTGTCACTTACGGAGACGTATGCTGTGACGAGCGGGTTGAAAAACCTGGCAATGGAAGAAGGCTCCGCGGCCCATAGACTTGAAGATAATGCCCGACTTGGGCCCAAGCCAAGGCAGCAACGTTCTGGCCTGCTTTTATCCACCGTCAGAGCATTCTGTCATGTCATTGAGGGCGAAAGAGGAGAGAAGCCTAAATCATATCCGGCTTACCCGGCCAAAGTCCATCATCGGATTGTCTTCAAAGAAATCTGCAAGACATTCGAGAGGTGGCATCGCTTGCGAAAGCTTTCGAGCATCTCATTTATATCGCAAAACGGTAAGCTCGATTGCTGCTTCTATACACATGCGGAACTGATAAATATGACAAACTGTGACATGCCCTGAGGATGTCATCCCACGAGCTTAGGATGGGTTTCATATGGGACATCAGCTCGGGTACATTTTAGTCTTCAACGGGATTGCCAAGCTAGCAGATCTAGAATACGCCAGGCATGAGGATGATTCGGAGGTGCACGGGATCCGAACGGTGCGCCTCGTTCATCACGTTTCTTCATCTCAATGACTGACAATCCAATACATGTTTCCACAGGCACCCCCTACTTCATGTCCTGGTAGAAGTTGATCGTGCACCAGATATCTGGCTCGTTTCGCATCGAAGTCGTCAAAGTCAAGACCTGTAGCGATGCAAGGAGAAATTTTCACGCTTTTTGCGATGCTGGACACATCTGTTTCAGAGAAAAAATGACGGAGGCCAACTCCAGTCTTTCACAGCCCAGCTCAAACGCTATATCAGTGAGGTTTGTTCAGGTACACAACCCGCTGCACGACATGAGAATCTCTTATGTGGCTTGGGTGGATTACTATTGCTGTCCCCTCGAGCTCGTATACCCATCGGGCTGGCACCATTGCACCCCCACTGCGGAGCTCGACGATTTCTCTTTTTTTTTTTTTTTTGGAAAAACACAGGAAGTGGCGAACAGCCTGTTTACCGACAAGTCTTCCCGGATGGAGCGATTGATGACGATCGGTATTACATGTCACTCAGTTCCAACTCATTAGCGGTACGCTGGGCCGGCCTACATAAAACGGTCTCGACACGACGGTCTCTAAACAACTCTATCCAACTGTCACAAAGCTAGGACCGAGCTCAGAGAGGCATACAAATCCGCCGAGAAGGATATGTCTATGTAAACCGATTCTTTTCACTATTGCAGGATCTGCACGATTTGTAACGGAGAGCATACATTGAAAGTCTCGGCAACATCGTAGAGATACTGAACCAAGAAGACATTGTCGTTTGCGGTCTGATGAGAACTCGTTGCCACCAGAAGCGCAGGGATATGTGTCGGGACCCTGCCAAAGGTGCCGACTAACACGAAGCCAAAGCCGAGCGGGGACAGCGATGACTCGGACGACCGATACGGCCGTAATTAAGCGGAAGGCTACCCAAGAAGCAGAAGGACCATTGACGATCTTGACGGTACTACTGCTCTCGCGAGCCGCACTTTTCAACTGGACGTTGGTTCGAGGAACACTAGGGCATCGGGACGCCGCTCCAGGGTAGAGACCCCCTCCTCCCCCTTCGACGAAGTCCACAGACTAAGTAACGGACTGTCGCATTCTGTTCTGTATCTCGTCTCACATTTGTACTGTTAATCGCACCCCAGATCTTGTACTCTACAACCCTATCTAAACTCGAATTCTATCTATCATCTCGCCAATCACTATAACCCTTTATAAGCTCGTAAGTATTTGGGAAAAAATTGAGAATGACGCTAGACTCGGTGGAACACTGCATCAAGTCCAATAGACTTGTGGGAGACCGACTTGGACGGCGGAGCACGGTCAAGCGATGTAGCAACAAGTTCTCACTCTCACCAGGTCGTGTGCGTGGAAAGCAGCATAAGTAATTCATTAGAGCACAGAGGCAAAAATCAGGATGGCACAAGAAATGTCGAAAGGCGCACGACGGGTAGCGAGTATATTAAGTATATTGCTGGAACAGCTGGAAGACCCCGGCATGACAAAAGACACGCCAAGCATAGCGCGCCGTGAGTATGGGTATGGAAAGCTTTTTTATTTGGGCCGGTTGGGACCAAGCTTTGGCTGGGATGCCGGCACCTATCCTACGGTAGAAGAGAAGATATGCACAGCGGTCGTCCCGCGCCTGTGCGTCGAAACACGTCCTCGGGCCGTACGTATCGGAGACGAGCTCGTCGTCGATGCGTATCCATGCTTGCCGTCGGGTACGGTCGTTCACTTGGGTCGCGGTTGGGGTGTAGCACGTCGAGGGTCGGTGTAGTGCCCGCCGGACGCGGATTGCCCGTGGTGGTAAAGAGCTGTGCAAGATCGTTGAGAACTAACAACGATGTGGAGAATCTATGGCAGTACGAACCTCCGAATAATTGGTACTTCACAGCTCGCGCTGGTCTATTCAGCGGCGAGATAAGATCTATGAACAACGGGTCAGCACTCTTAAACATCCCAATGAAGGAGGAATTCACCTGGACCAATTTCGAGCTCGAGGCCAAATGCAACCTGCTTGCCAATCTTGACGACATCATTTACATTGGTATCGTACAAGAACCGCTTGAGGTGAAGGACGAGCACCGGCGGGAGCGCCTCGATGAGCTCCTGCCGGCTCGCCTCAATCACTTTGTCCCCGGCCGTGTTGGAGAGGTGATTTCGACAGGATGCGGATGCGAGATGTATTGCAAGGCGTCCTTGATAGTGTGCACTTGTTCTCGGTCGCTGCGTGTGTTATGAGTACAGGGTACACCTGACGTTTATATGGCACTCGCCTGAATGTCCAGTCGGAGCGATCGCCAGTCCTCAACGGTCTGGGAGTCGCGCTGATGTGGTGCTTTCAACGTCGACCGGAACCTGCCACCAAATATTCGTGTAATGGGGGACTCGGCATTCCTCGCCTACTTCAAAGGTGAGTAAGCGCAACGGCCGACACCTGCGAAGAACGTACCGAGCGGGTCGTGATAGATTTGTTTTTTCTTACCAACCTCCAGCCAGCCGTTGTCCGTGGCGCCAACTTTCAGGTTCCTTGGCTGGCGCCGCGGTGGTCGTGATAGAAAGAAGCTCCTCCTCTAGCGTGTCCAGGAAGAAGCCCAAGAATTCCTCTGCATCTTCCTGATGGCCAGTCTAATATCCTCGTCAACATCACGGTATCAACCTAGAGATCAGAAACAAGCAAGCACGCACCACCATACTAGAGAACCGTTTCTTCTCCTTCATAAACCTCGTACACGTATGTTGGGATGAATGAATCCAGATCGTCAAAGTCCTCCTCCCTCTCTTTGCCCTTGGACTTCGAATCCCTCCTCTCCTCCTCCTTGATGCCAAACTCCTTCAAAACTGAATGATCGCATCCACGAGCGGGCGTCGCGCGAGAACCTTCCGTCTGGTGGCCGACAACAGGACCAGCGAGGTAACGCCCGAGCTCTATGAACAGCCGATAGAACGGCGGGCAGTACACGAGCACCTGTAGCACGCGTTCGCAAAGCACATGTTGCCAGTGTTGACGAGCCCGCGGGGGCGGATCTTCGCCGGGAGCGGCGCACCCACAGGTCCGTGGTGAGCAGGTTCAGCACTTCGGGGTGCACGGGTAGACCCCGACGCGGCGGTAGCGGAGGGGATGGGTGTCGAAGAGCCATGGAGGCCGCGCCCGGGATGGAGAAGCCTTGGACGGAAGAGGTGGGGAGGCGCGATTTCGACGAGGATGCTTGCGAGTCAGAGGTTTGAAGTAGAGAAGCCCAAGATTTCTTGGGTGCGTTACCAGAGGGCTTTGATGCAGGTGGCGCGGCAGAGGTTGACGGAGCATTCTCTTCGGTATGAGCAATCACTACGGGGATAGCGTCGCAACTGCTGCTGAGGAAGCAGTAGAGGACTCATTAGGCACCACGGATTCAATCTTCTCGACGTGCTCGTTCAGCGACTTGGCGGGATGCACCGGGGATGTGCCAACGACGGATGTGTTTGTGGTAGAAGGAGACTCAGCTACCGGTGTCACGGGAGCAGTGGAGTCGGCTGTGTGGTATCAGTTGCACCAGACGACGGTATGTCCGTTGTGCCAAAAGAAAGCTCCGTTGACTTGCTTTCCTTCAGAGTCCCGTCAACTTGCAGAAGTGTGACTGGCTGCGAAATCCTTGCAGGCACAACTTTGGGCGACTGTGGAGGAGTACGGATATCCAACGCGCCTGCTCAATCATATCCTGAGGAGGGTGAGCACGGGCGGAAATAATAATGACACCCTGCGCTTTAGAGGGATCACGAGGTTTGCGGGACCATATAACGAAGGTTCCTGGCTGTGTCGTGCTCTGAGACAGGCGGGAAGAGGTTGACGCGGGGCTCGCAGGTGTCTGCGAACGGTCAGAAACCGCAGAGTCAGGTCTTGGAGGCGGAGGTTCTGAGTGCTCAACTGGGGGTGGAGGTGGAGAAGAGGGTGCAGGAGGTGCCTCTATCGCAGGTTGGACGGTGATGGCCTCTGGCTCTGGTTTGTCTGCTTCAACAGAAGGTTCATGAATAGGTTGAGTAACAGCCGGGAGAACGATCGCTGGGGGCGGCTCCTCGTTCTGCGGTATAGGCTTGTTGTTGCAATTGTGCAGGCGATAGCCAGCTGTTTTGGAAGCGGGGACAATGTTTGCTTGTGGTGGGGTATTCCACACGGGGTTGTAACCACTATTCAGCGGGGGGTTGTACGGAGGCGAATAAGGTATATGAGACATGTGAGGAGAATACTTTTGAGCGTGATGGTAAGGGCTGGCTGGCGACATAGCGGGTGAAATGGGCTGTGGCTGAAGGTACGGTTGATGGTGATGATGGGGTACGTGCGGAAAATGCTGGTAGGGTGGGCCTCCTGCACGATGGGCAGTGTATCCACCGCGTGCAGAGCCATTCATTCGAGGAGAAGCAGGTTGATGATGGGGTGGAGGAGGAGGAGGACTGTGACCGTTTGGTATGTGGCTCATCGGGTACGGGTAATAAGGCGCGCCATGGGCATATGGATTATAATGAGGACCAGGAGGCGGAGCGTAGTATGACGGTCCAGGGTGAGAGTATGGTTGGTGTGGGTTGGACATGATATGTTATCCTGCAACAAACAGAGTCAGAGAGAGTATGCAGAGAAGATTAGATGAGCGATGGCGGGGGCACAATGAGTGGATCACAAGAAAGAGATAGTAACAGTGTGCTCACGTATTAAGGATGTGTATAAGACTATCTTGATAATGCCGCTAACAATACATGCAAGGACTGAGACAAATTCTTCGGGCTCTACGCTGGAAGCACGATCGTGCGAGGCCGCGTTTGGGGTTGTAGCAGAGTTCTACTCGGACAAAAGACGACTTTGTAGTCGAGAGTCGCGTTTTGATGTAATTTGCTCGAGTGTAATGTGTTCAAGGCGTTCTGCGTAGGCTGGGATGTGGCGAGAACAGCGAGGATGGGGACGAGGAGGGAAGATGCACAAGACACAGAGTCAAGGCGTAGCCGCAAGCGAGGCACGAGCTGATTACCCCGGCGAGCGTTCCGGCCCGCAAGAGTAAGAGTTCGGCCGGTTAACTTACCCTTCGCCGCCGGCAAAGGTAAGTATCCTCCGGGGAGCGCCGGCCGGCGAGCATCACTACGCTCGCTGCGAAATCACCACGCATGTTGTCCTCATGTCCGACGCCGCAGACATTGGCGAAGACCATCCACTCGTCCTCGAGCTCGCCAGTCTCAGGGCGACTGCCGAGAAATATCAGGTCAGTCGCGCGTTCTGCAGTCGCTTCCTCCCTGTCTAGCACCGTGCTCATCTTGGCTAACACGCAGGTTTCACTAGCATGAAGCCCATGCAGCGGCCGTAAAGCTGCAGCGACATTCCCTCGACACTTCACATGCGCTGGAGCAGACACATGCTTTGCAGACAGAAAACTCACGTCTACACGAGGAGCTCCAAGTCTGCGAGCTCATCCAGACACTACACCGCATCCCGCTGCTCTTCAAGTGACAGAGCTCACACTTGCCTTGCGACGTCTGTCAGACAAGCTTACCTCGACAGAGGAAGTACTGCTCAGCCGGACAACAGAACTGGCGCATGGACGCAGCGATCTCGCGAGATCGCCAAGGCCGAAGCCGAAGCCGCTTACTCCCTCACAGCCCAGGCACATGTGCAGGTCGAACAAGGTAGAAGGCGTGAAAGGGAGCTCGTACGCAGGGTCCATGCAGCCGAAGAGGAGCGCAGACTCGCCGACCTAGTTGTCCAAGAATACGCTGACCTGGTCCGGACACTAGAAGGTCGCAAGTCCAAGAGTACCCATTCCCCTTCTGTCTCCATCCATCCAGCTACCAGCGCGTCAGACTCGAGCATCACTCTTGCCGACAGCTTAGCTGAAGGGAAGCTTGGCCTACAGAAGCTTTTGGCCGAACATGACACTGAGGTCGAACGATTGTCTTCGCAAGTCGGCCAGCTTTCTCAACGAAGAACGAGCTCCTGAAGACCAAGCTCGAGGTGGAACAGAAACGGTCAGCTCAGGCAGACCGCGAATCGCTCGCAGCTATTCTGCTCGAGCTTGACAAGCATCGAACAGACGACAGCACTGCCACCCAAGATGGTCTCACGATACATGTTCGCGTCCCTACCTACTAGTGAATCACCCATATTGAACTTGATATAGGAAGTTTTCGCAATCCACCATCGACTCTCTCCAACAAGCCATGGACAAATCTACGAACACGCCACGCCGCCACTCTCGCCACCTTCCACTCACAAATTGAGCACCTACAGAAACTCATTGCTAGTGAACACCGACAAGCAGAGAAGTTGCGTGATACGTGTGGATGAGCTCTCCGAGGACATATCTAGAGAGGCCTATGGACGCCGACGAGAAGTTGGCTTACGCCTGGCATTCCTCGCGAGGGAGGAAGGACTAGCGGAGAATCTCAGGCGTTGGTTGAGACGCTCGAAAGAGGCCGTTGAACGTTCAGAGGACCAGGAAGAATCCCTCATGCGACAGATGCTAGAACATGTGTTGCAGGACGCCGAAAGCACTACTCGAATCTCTGAATGGACAGCCCGCGCTAGAACACGACTCACCTGCCTCCCTCGCGCGCGTGATAGCAGCGCAAGATGCCGTTGCGTCGTTGACCAGGGGAGCTGCACGCCGAAACGGATAGCAAGCTGAGGCTAAGAACACAGCGTCAGCTTGCCGAGATCGCATTTTCGGGGACGACTCTCTGCAGACGATCCGTTTACGCTTTGCTGCACCGCCGCCGCGCAATGCGTCCCTGGGGAAAGCCAAGCACGGAAAGAAGCCGTCCGACGGGTCTCTGGTGGCCGAGCCTGAAACGAAGACCCTGGAGCCGAAGGTCACTGCCGTGGCACCCCCTGTCGCTGAATCGAGCCCTCTGGAGGAAGTGCCGCATGATAGCCAGAGCCTTCATCGCAGGCCGACTCGGTGCCATCCATAGAGTCGGACGCAGAGCATGCGGAGATCGTCGCGACCTCTGAACCCACCGTCATCCCTCGGCCGCTCAGTACAAACACTGCCGATTTGACAAACTCGAACAAGATGATGGGGTGCTGGGGAACGAGACCGAACCGCAAGATACATTGGCTGATGATGTTCAGGCCGCCGTAAACCCCTGCAAGATGGTATACCATCCCTTGTTACGCCGGATGGTATCCTGTATGCTCGTCCCACACCAGTCCTCGGTTCAGCTCCTGCCCCTCTTTTGTCATTCCCTTCCTCACCTGAAAGTGACAATCTTGAACCCATTCAACCATCCGAATTGAATCAATCTCCGACCAGTACTGACCCCGCACCTCTGCCAACTATCGTCGCACTGAGTATGGCCGACCCTGCACCAACCATTTTTCTACTCCTGCGCACTCTCCGCAGCAACTTTATCATGATCCGAAGGGCAATGATGCGCTCTCTGAACAGACCGAGCCTGTCGAGCCTTCTCTTTGGCATGCCATCGACCCCCGCCGACAGCGCTCCCGTCTCTGAAAGGCCCGATATCTCGCACAACGACTGTCTGCAGTCAAGAACCGGTATCGCCAACTTCAGAAGTCATTCAGTGATTGCAATGTCACTCTGAAGGAGCTGAAGAGGGAGATGATTTCCCTACCCCCAACGGCTGATATGTCGCAAGTGTCCCCCATACGAATAGCCGTCGAGCGTTTGGACGACTATAATGAAAGACGCGCGAGTAGAGCTGGAGATTCGGATCGACACCGATGAGGAGCGCATCACTATGGGTTATGAGACGTTGCTGTCGGTCCCGGGCGCTCTCGACGGACGACATGGACGAGAGCAAACTACGCGACGAGGACATCGAAGCATTCATAGACGGGACGAATAGCGCTGTAGCGCGAGCCACGCAACAGTTTCACCCGCAAACTCGACGACCTCGAACACGACATCGCCTCTATCAAACGCGCCCTCTACGACCTCGCCGACAGCGCCGACAGTGCACACCTGCGACGCTCGCGACGTCCGCCCCGGCAGACACACGGCTGGGGCTCCTGGACAGCGGGCATCCTCGGGCGCGACCCCTCGCGCCCCGTGAGCCCCGCACCCACCTTCGCGCGCCGTCATGACCCACGCCGCGCATGCGCCAGGGGCTCGTTCTCCGCGCACAGGCCCGCCGAAGACCCCGCGCCTTGCCGAGCCCGTTCGCCGGCCTCGGGGCTGCGCATCGCGATGCCCGCGCACGCCGCGCCTGCGACGCCGCGCCCGGCCGATCCTGTGTCCCCCATAGGGCGGCGTCCGCGCGCGGCACCGCGCCAACGCGATCGTGTCGTCGTCGACGTCGTTGTTTTGCGCTCGGGCTTGGGGCTCGCGGTGGATCGGTTTTGCGTTTTGGGTCGCCGGGGGTGGGCAAGTCGCCGTCCAGTGCGCTGGCAAGGAGTACGAAGGAGGAAGGTTGCGCAAGATTCGGACTCGGACATAGATTTAGGATTGAGTCGTGAGCTGTGCTGTTCAGGGCAAATGGACATGGGTTCGAGGTCACTACTTAAGGACTTTGATTACTGCATCAAACAACAATATCATCATTGGTTTTTGGTTAGTAAAATGCATGCCCTCTAAATCGTTTTAAAGTTAAAGCCCTCTGTCACTCAGAGTCGTTCACATTCTTCGTCATCGGGCGTTACCTTTTGTCCCGCTCCAATCGTGTTGTATCCCATCCACGGCCGTCGTACGGATCGACGGTCATAAGAGCCACTTTCCGCCGCAGCAGTCCACCCGACAGAGCCGTGCTGTGCGCGTCGCGAGACGCAAGCCACGGCGCGCTTGCGAGGCCGTTCCCGTCGTTCCAGACCGGCATACGATACATGTAACTCGTCGTACTGTCGAGGTGCCCATGCGCATCGCGGTTTTCTTGATTGGTGCGTGTCGTTGGCTGTGCCGGATACACGGGGAGACTTTTCGAAAGCACGCAGTCAGAGTTGAACCTGGGAGGGGACGGTTGCGACATGAGGGGCGCATGAATTCCGTACTCGTGTGGCTTGAGACGTTTCCGAAGCATTCGAATATTCTTTCGTTGTTTCGAGGTCTGATATAGTCCATCTGGTATATTCGATGTTCGAAGAACGTCTGTAGAATTCGGATTAGTCATGGCATCAACAAATGCACTAAGAGGGTCACCTTGCCACCCTGATGTCATCCCTCTGCTAGTGTTGCGGTACGTATTGGTGGTTGTAAGGACTACCGATCTGTCACAGCACATGCAATTTGTGGGTGATAGTCCGAAGCACCGATGTTGCTTGTGCCAAAAGGCATGAAGTCAAAACACAGATGTGACGAACACCAAGATATTGCTTACCCAGAGAAAACCGGTCCGTCTGTGTCCAAAAGAGTGTGGCCCTTGTTGAGTAGAATAGGGGCTACCGGAAATCGCCATTGAATCGCCTTGACAAAACTTTGGTCGATGGTGAGAGGCGGTACCGCCGTTGTATACCGAGAAGCAGACAGTATTCAAAGAGATCTATGATATTCGGACGACCTCAGCTCTCGAAAATCAGAGTGATGCACCCAACGGTCTGTACCTCCTGCAACCTCGAGTGCGGGATATGTCGTTTCCACATGGTGCACCGTATGTCTACGACCGTGGTATGACACCATCATAGCTCGTACTGATAAATCACTGTAGGGCTGTCTCGTAGTCACGTCGCCTTCAGCCGAGTTGTGCGTGGGGCGCGCGTACCAAGCCAGAGAACGAATGGCAGATTGATGCGCGTTCAAGAAGTGCGTAGGCGCCATGTCTGGTGCATATTGAGCATATTGTCAATCGAATTCTATTCAATGTACCTACCAGTTGCCAAAATATCGGAATACTGTTGTATACAGCAATTGTTTCTAGCGGTATGGTTTACGAAGAAATATGTGAGTTTGCCTTTGAATTACACCAACCGTTAGTACAACCAGCCAATGGCGACAGACACTCGCTATTGTTCGCCCGAGTGCCGAAGCTTGCGGGTCCAACATCCTGTCTCTGGTGAAAAAAGAAGATTGATCTCGTACCCATTGAGCTAGGCTCGGTCAGTATATCTTCGACTGCGATTTGGATATGAGCAGTTTGGTGTGTGTTTAGGGGAATTGCGTACTACGCATGCACGAAAACAGGCTGGATAGCTAGGACATATACTTCGGAGTATTGGTGCGACATCAACCAGGATTGTAGGCGACGGGCATATACAGCCAGCAATGAGCCATCGCAGAACTCGTCCTTTCCCGGCAAGTAGCCCCAATTTCCGTGTTGAGGATATGACGGACGGAAGAGAAACTTTCGAATATGTAATTAGCGGCTTGCACTCCGAGAGATTCCCCAAAGACAACTCCACCTTGAAGTTGAGTCATTACGAGGAGGCAGCAGGAACCCATGACATCACTTCAAACAGTGCGCGAGGGGCCGGATTAGTCCGACACACACAACAATTTCACAGCGCATATGCCCCAGGGTCTTCGACTCTTGAGCTCTCGTCCACGAGCAGCAGCATCGTTCTGCAACGCAGAATTGAGATTAGAAACCATATTTGGATACATGCCGGTTTTGCGTCCTCTGGAAACCTACAGTCGGAGCTATGATCATTGAGAGAGACAGCAGAAGGGGGCCCCTAGCTGGCTGCAGGTATACTGGTACTGTTGCTGTGCAAAACTATAGCTTCAGTTGGTGAGAGCCGGCTGACACAAATCGACGGCCATAATCACCCTGCCGGTCATTGCCGGGGTGATAGTGGACACCAAGGTCAATTGCCTACACTGGTGCTTCCTGCGCGGAAGCCACATGTGATATGTCTTCTGGGAAATACTTGTCTACAACAGGGCTATGAGCGACGGAGTGTTGGAAATCTGCTGCGGGCACTCAACTCATGTTGATTGTATCGAAAGCTTTGACATCCATCTGCTCTTGTTGACCGAAGTGGCCGAACGACAAACTCGTATAACACCTTTCGGGAGATAAGGCTGGGCTTCTCTGACAAGTCAAGTCGGTTCAGCTGTGAAGACATGAGCGAAAGTTCGTACTCTGCGCTGAGCACACCGTCGAGGGGGTAACCTTGACACCACGATGCACTCTTGGCCTGCGAGCCTTTTCATCTGGCTTATTAATTTGAGCGCTGCCTCACTGTAGCACGCACGGTCCTCCAGCAACTCCCAGAGCGGTCCTCTCCCGACGTTGTGAGCGTCCAGGCCTTGGGCAGTCTGTTCAACACATCGCCTACGCAAAATGGTTTGTAGGTATCACTGTGGGGTTTGAAATGGCAGAGGGGCGCGATACTAGGCGTTCTACCTGAACAGCAGTCGGAGGAGCATAGAGAGGTACAGCTCGATGTCTGTGGTGCGAACTAGGAGGATGACAAGGGACTGTTTGACACGCGGAGATGCCAGGGGCCAGGGAGACGTTCTTTCTTGCAGCCTTTTTCGGAGCTCGATATATTGGTTGTGCGGCAACGACATATCCCTCGTTTTCCGAAGTGTTTGCCACTGACATGGCATCGTCCTCGTCGGCGACCATTGCGTCTTCGTCTAGCTCGTCGTCGTCTTCTGCGTCTTCTCCGGCGTGCTCTGGGGCCTGCTCTGGAGAGAAGTCGCTTCCGCTTCCCTCGTCTTCAAATATTCGCTGGTGGTTTAGAAGGGCCAGCGCCATCTTCGTCTTCGTAATGGAAGAGAGCCGCATAATTGGGCCCGAGAGGCGCGTTGTCTAAGCGTGCGTGGCATGACGCGGCGTGTACCACGTCGTTAAAAGACTAGAGATGCGCTGTTAAATGTTTTAAATACGTCCATAATTTGTCGGCAGTTTTTCACCGGTGACTTACACGTTGACGAGTGCCCCTCGAATTCCTCTCAACGCGATGAGTTTGCTGAACTTGGTTTACAGTCGCTGATTCGGCAAACACCGTGTTGGCGTTTGACGCCACGAGACGCGCGCTTCTCGGGTTTCGGCCATCCACCCACAACCGAGAGCATGGGATTCGCAATGCCGTCACGGAATTCAGCATCGAGTTTAAGTCGTAAGTACTGCGACTTGCGTTGATCTTACCAGAAGCAACGACCACAACAGCCCGATAGACGGAACGAGATCCTTATTTGTGTCTATCACCCACTCTGTGTTTGATTCACAATTCAAAGATTCCCTCTGCAACGTAGCCTTCCCCAAGGGATTTGTCGCTTACGTTACCCCAAGTGAGTTAGCTCTTTCTTTCCTTGATCTTCCATGTATAAATCCTCTAGATGTATGACTGTACAAAGGCTCTGGTCGTAAGACAGTCGCCTCCCGGACGGAAGCCATTGTTCCATGATGCAATCATCGAGTCCCAGGCCGTACCTCAGTTAAAACCAGGACAGGTTTTAGTGAAGATGAACGCTGTGGCATTTAATCATCGAGATGTGAGTATTCGGTCGATCTCATAAGGTCATGCGTTATTATTCTATCTAATCGGAAACTTAATGGCAGCTTTGGATAAGAAAAGGCCAATATCCTGGGATTGCTTTCGGAAGTACCTTCGGTGCCGACGGCGCAGGTATAGACATGACGTTTCTGCTTAGCAGATAATCTCAAACTTTGGTCTAAACATATATATATAGGTGTCGTTGTGGCTGCTGCTGCCCGAGGCGATCCGCTGCTCGACAAACGCGTATTTCTCACGCCTATGCGCGGCTGGGAGAAAAGCCCGAACGCACCTGCACAGAGTCGCCCAAGTAAGCATTCAATGTAGAAAGAAAGCACAGCTTTCTAACATGGTCAATAGGTTTGCAATCTTGGGAGGAGGGGCGTTGTTCCACTTGGTACATTCAGTCAATACGTTGCGGTGGAGAGGGACCAAGTCATTGCTTCACCCGGAGCACTTGGACGATGTCCAAGTGGCCGCCTGGCCACTGGGTGCTGTCACACTGCGTGGAGGTGAGTTTCGTTTGCATGCAATCCTCGCGGCTGGAAGACTTGTGTTCACATTTTCTAGAGCGACTATGGTCAATGGTCAGGTCAAGAAGGGTGACAATGTTTTGATCACGGGCATTGGAGGCGGGGTCGCACTCATCGCACTACAGCTCTGCCTTGCAGCTGGCGCGAACGTGTATGTTTCTTCTGGTAGCGAGGATAAGCTCCAGAAAGCCTTCACGTTAGGGGTCAAGAAGGGCGGCGTGAACTACAAGAGCAAAGATTGGCCGATACAGCTGGGAAAAGTGCTTGTTTCACCACGGTGGCAAAGGTGCTCAGCTTGACGTTGTTGTTATCGACTCTGGTGGAGGAGATTTAATGGGTTCAGGTGGGCAAGCTTCTCAAAGCAGGCGGGAAGGTCGTCGTTTACGGAATGTGAGTGGAGGTTACATGTCTTGTGTATAACTGCTAACGAAAGCAACATAGGACTGCGGCCCCCAAAATCACCTTTTCCATGAGAGAAGTTTCTGAAGAAATCAACGCCTCATTGGTAGGCCCTATCATCCTCCTGAATGCCATTCTCTCACCGTTTACTGTAGGTTCAACCATGGGATCCTCATCAGGACCTTATCGACGCTACAGAATTTTTTGAACAAGTATCGAATTGTTCCTGTTTGTCTCGCAAATTCTAGACGGCCTTGAGAGCGCCGAGGAAGGGTTTCCAATCCTAGCGAGGGGAGATCAATTCGGTAAAGTTGTCATTCGCGTGAGACATGATGACGTGCAAAGATCAGTAGCAAACTTTGAGGATCCTACACGCTGGAACTTCTGTCAGTAGCAATCTATACACTGTGTGTCCGAAATGCTTGCGTCGGCGCCGCGGAGGCGGATGTTGACAGAGAGCGCGCGTAGACGCCTGTGACGAACCGTGACTCACATCCGCAGAGCCGAGGAGTCGTAATTAGGCTGGAGAGAGAGTGGACTTGATGTAGGACTACAACCATCTTCGCCGACTCCGACCTGATTATCCTCCTCTTTGCCCCGAGCAGCGTTGAACGCGCCGAGCTCGACGTCCAAGGCCCGCTGCGCACCATTGACTCCCGCGGAGACGTAATCGAGCGCAGCGCCCCGAGCTCATTTCCGGTTGAAGCGAGGGTTCTCCCTCTACACTCGAACCACCACCGTTCAGACAATGACTGCCTCGTATCGCTGCGTACGCATCGCAGTTCTTGAAACAGGCAACAGAATCCAGAGATGCTGAGTCTGTCTATCGTCACAGCTCTATTCTTCTCCTTCACCTCTGACGGCGGCTCTCGTGCGGGACACCCCACATATGCCGATCTCGACGACCTGGATGACCCACACCTCCGCGCAGCGCGAGAGCATGAGAGCAGAGTACACCATCCGTCGACATGTATGCGACACGAAGAAGAGGACGATGATCCATATCTGCGGCTAGAGAGGGAGGAAGCCGAGGGGCATCATCGCGTCAACCACAACATTCCGGACGTCTGTTTGGACGCATTCTTGAAGCCAGGAAGCAGCAAGGCGTGGAACGAGTTGCGCATGCGTCGCCGCTGCGTTCGCGCCTCTCCCTCGGGGCATCTGAGTCGTCACTTGACTCACGCCCGCCTCCACCAGTAAGCGCAACAACTCAGCCCACCATTTATCTCCACCGCCACCGCAACATCCGCTGCCCCTTCCCCACGCGTTTCAAGTCAGTGCCCCGCCCACCGCCCCGGGCGCCCAGGGTGGCGTCAGCCCTTCCTTGACGGCAATCATTGTGCCTCGAGACGGCCAAAACGCGGCCTGTCGATGTCTTCTCCCTCCCAGACACCCCGCGTTTATCCCAAGAGGTATCGTGCGGAAGTACAATGATTCCGTCCTCGACGACGGGCTTGATTGGTGATTAGTGCACGGGCCGTGGGGGTCTGCTACTTTTGTTCTTTACTCATACTGTTCCTCGTTAGAAGGCCTTCGAAGAAGGACCCACATGGCGCCATTCTCCCCTTTATACCACCTTACTACATACCGTACCGCTAACGACCATCCTCATTGTCCTACGAGTGCTGCCGTTTCATACGCTCACATATATTCCTACTCCGGATATTTGTGAAACCTGCTATGATTGCCACTTCGGTATTTATTACAGCAACGCTATTCATTTCTGCTCTCTGGGTCGTTCATAGGGAGTTTCCATGTGGGGACGGTGAGAAGGAGCACAACTTGGGGCGAGACAGTTGGGTGAGTAATCTGTATACTTCACGTCCAGTACCTTGCTGATATTTCTAGTCTTGCGACTTTTCGACCCTGATACCTCTGTGTGTCTCCCTTCTCACAGCACGGCGGTTGCTAAACCTTCCTCGCGAATTTTTTTCACAACCGCATTCCTCCCTCCTAAACCTCACCACTCGCATTCTCATGGCCAACCCAATTCTTGCTCGCGCTGTCGCCGGCAGTCCTCCTTGTAGAACTGATAGCGTCATTGCCGTTTGTCACTCTGGCATTCAGACTTCTTCTCGGTGGGCTACGCACAAACTCGCTCAGTAAAACCCACGGGCTCGGGTTAGTGGCATGTCTTACGCACTTGGGCGAACTGGCCCCCCCCCACCCCCCTTCGCCAGCGGCGACGCATCTGTGTTATGGTTATGGACCCTGGGTGGGTTTGGACGGGGTTGGGCACTTTAGATAGGCTTGTTACGCGTAACATGTGCTAGGGTGTCATCGCGATCCTGGTATTTCTCCGAGTATCGTTGTGCGCACCAAGTATGTGTGCATTGATCAGTGATCCTGAACCGAGTGAATTGCAGATACAGGCGCTCCCACCTCCGTCCACCATAGTTTCAGACGCACACCATCGTGCATGCCACTCTTGCTATTTCGTTGGAACCACCAACCCGTTCGTTGGGTTCCACATTAGCGCTGTTCGCATTGATACTTGCCGCAATCGCAGTTTTCTACCCGAGGACTTGTGTGTCTCGGATTGCGAGCTACTCTGCCCGCATAGCCTACCGCCATATATGCGGTTTCGTGATCAATTGGCGCGTCCATGGCTGTCGGCTATATGGAAGGTGTCACGAACACGCTCAGCACGTCATGCTTTTTCTGGTAGTACGTGGGTCCCTCACTTGGTGGATCCGTTTTTCCCAAGTGCTAGGCGGTCGCGTGCGCTCACAGGTGCACTTGAGAGTTCGACCTTGACGAGGTATCGCCAGAAGTTCAAGACTGAACGTGAGTGCTGTATCCTTTGCCCGTTCGACTGTCATTGCTCAATGCTTTCCCGTTAGCTCCCCTCACTATGCTCACTGTTGCGCCACTGACGCTGACATTCCCATTCTCGTTGACGACATATCTATTTGTGGCGCATACTTTGGGCGCACCAGATCAAGCTCTGTCTGCAGCCGGTCCTTGCGGGCATAGCATCACGGCGCTCGTTGGATTATTCTGCGTTGGCTTGATCAAGGACACCGCGGATACTCTGTACATGTGCTACTGTATGACAAGGATGTCGGTGCGCGGCATCAAGCCGAAGTGTTTGCTGCTGTACGTCGAATCTTCTATCTATCCAGCTCCCCACTGACTTACTTGGGCTAGTTCGAGTAACGACTCTCCCAGGCGGAACACCAGCCAGTACAAAGCCGTCTCCGCGGAGCCTCAGCCACCGCTGAGACAACCAGCCCCGCAACCCAGCCGCGCCTACCACATCACCTTTCACCCAGGCCCCCATACCGCCGCCCCAGTTTGGCATTGGGAAGCAACGGCGCATGTCGCGCCTTGAGCCACCCGCGCGGGAGGACTCGCCCGACCCATTCACACAGCCCACCGCCTCAGACCCGCGGACACCCTTCTCGCCCTGAATCGTCGCCCGATGTTCGCCAGGGGCACGTCGCGCAACTGCTGGAAGAAAGCGAGCATGTGCCGTCCATTTCGTTGCATCAGCCACCGCGGCGGGGAGAGCGAGGATGAAGCGGACGAGTCGCAGCTTTTCCCAGGGTCGGACTTATTCTAGTCCTTCTCGGTCTCGTTTTTATGGTCATAATGTGCCTTGTCTCTTGCGTCCTACGCTATGTGTGAACTCTTGTTTGTTTTTTGTGGCTATCATGGTTGTTCGTGACATTACTGTAGAGTCTGCGGTTGGTCTGCGGGACGAGGGCTTCATGAGCCCGGTCCTGCACCGTGTCCTACTTTACTCTCGATATCCTTGTATTTTGTTGTACATAATATACTACTTCGGTCTTTATGTCTGAATTCCTGTATAGAATTTGTGTGCATTGCGATTCAAGAATCACTTGAGTCATGTGGTGGTGGGACAAGCACGAGTCGTTCCGTGAAACAGTCCCACTTCAGACTTCGCGCTGAGATCCCCTTGCTCCCAACCTGCCATTTATCCTCCTGCCTTTCCTTACGATATGCACCACCGCACTGCGCATAGGCTGAAGACCATTCGTTCTACCTCGCTCGTCCATTCACGATTCAAGCGTTCGCGATACAGCGTGGTGTGGGAACTAGGACGTGTGCGAGACACCCAGACACACACTTTACATACCACTTGACAACGCCCCAGTGGGTTGTCTTTGGCCCCCCGCCCAAACGGCTTCGCATCCGAATTGCAGCTATGGAATGCCGACAGTTACTAATGCGGGGAAGAGTATATTTTTGCGACTCTCGAAGCATTCTATTTCAGCCGGCTCATCGTCGTTTTTTCGTGGTACGCGGCTTTATTCCGTGCCTCACATGTGCAATAGTTTATCATACATAAGATACGTGTCGATAATGTCTAGCTTACAGGTCTGTTGAAAAACAGGCTGCTTGGTATGCGAGAATCAGAATGCGGTTGAATAAAAAAATGTGATTGCTGTCGATGGCCATTAATGCAAAGAAACATATGGGGGGTGATTAGACATTACCGAGAGGTGGTTCAGTCGATGCCCCCTCCACCTAGAATGACCATGGTTTGCGATGCCCAAAATCATAGAAATTAGAGAGTCTGCATCCTCGGAGTTAACTCCATCATAAGGCTCTCGAAGGTTATCCTGCCCAAGTCCTCCCAAGACGGTAGACCAAATAACAACGGGCAGCTGATCCCACACTTCTTTCTCCCCGCCTCTGCGTCTTCTTCTAATACCCTCATTGCATTCTGGGCAAAAGTTCTTGAACGTCCGCCGCACGCTAGTGGATCCATATGTCCGTGCCCCCGACTTCGAATGCTTAGCGATGTACATTGAGCCGCTCATCGCGATCCGTCGATTACAGTCATACACGCAAACACGTAGAACGCGATCAAAGATACGCGGAAGGACGACGATTTTGGCCAGACTTCCGCGTTTGACAGAGCGCAAACGACGCGACAATGTTTATGAAGGGGCACGCTGGATCTCGGGGCTCGAGGTTGAACGCGTCAATTTCCCGCCACGGCCCTCGACCCCATCGACGATGAAGGCAAAGTCCTCCTGTAACCGCTCGCAACTAGCGCCCCAGCAAGCGCCGCGCAGAAGCAAGGTACGGGAGCAAGCTTGGCGCGGTCTTAGGCCAGTTGTACTACTCGCAAGGACGACGAGTTGCGATGTGGAGCCTGAACGGGATGAGCACGGTGAGCGAGACTGTAGATTGTACGCTGTTTCTTGTCCATGGAGGGCGTCATATGCGGGTAGGAGCTCGTTCGGGAAGAGGGGGTCCAGTATCCGCACCCGACCTCGATTTGCGGAGCCCTGCTCCACCACTTCCGTACTTCGCCGCTGAGCTGCAGCCAGTGCGCTCAGAAAGAATGCGTCGTCCAAGAGTGTTTGAGGGTAGCTGACAGACAAAGCACATATGAACATGATGGAACACCTGATTACAAGATCGAGCAGACTCACTCCACATCGTGCAGCGCGCGGTAGAAAGTCAATGAACGTCCTGGGCAGAGTCCCCGCGCGAAGCTGCACGAGCGGAATGCCCTCAAAACTTTCCGCGTCTGCTCGGCTGGGGTAGGGGTTAAACAAATTTCTAAAAAAGGGGGAAGGGGCCTCGCAAGGATGACCCGAATAAACGCGAAAGAGTGTGCTCTCTCCGCCCTGGAGCACAATTTGTCCCGTCCTCAAACCAAAGGTCTTCGCATCTCTCCAATCAACAGGAAACCTCCATGGCATCCATGCTTTGATCACGATTTCAAGTAGTAGGTAGCTTGAGGGATTCTGCTAATTAGTGGGTGGTAGTAGCAGATAAGGCGGGGGAGACGCCGTTAGGTCTTAGACTATGAGGTCTTGAGGAATTTCATGTGGGGCTGCGACTTGCCCTCTCTCGACGAGGTATCTATTCATTAGGATGCAGTCAAAACAGGATGTTGGTCAAAGGATTGCCCCATCCTACATAGGGAGCTCGTTGGGCAGAGTGGGTGTGGCGGAGGTGATTTCGGTGAGCGACCCATACGGGGCGGTCATTGCTAATTATGAGGCCGTCTTCAAAAGCATTGTTATTCACATCATTCTCACGGTCAGCACTTCCAATTGCAACGCTTCGTCAACTAAGTTTGATCAGATGTAAGACACCTCATAAAGCCAAAGACCACATAGTAAGAAGGTATTGGCTACTCAAATGCCTCGGATCATCAAATATATCCCACAAGAGGACCTCCAACACCCGTGTAGGTAACAAGGATGCGGAGCGGGTTAGCGGGAGAATTATTCAAAGCGGGCGAAAGATGGTAGCACGAAGGGCATGAGCTACTTAGAGGGAAAACGGATCAATGAAAGTAGGAGTCACGGTTGTGTCGATTGGCTCCCCGACAAGAAGCTGAGCGGTATATATACGTACATTGAGATGGGCGGCTCTACGCACGCTCGCAGGTCATGAGATGATCTGTCAAATTGTAGAACTGTATTGTGGTGAAGTTTCTATTGCGGACCCGCCATAAATTTACATCAAATGAAATCAATCCCCGGAAAAACCAGGGGGAAGACGTGTTGATATAGAGTAGACAGGTACTCATTCAAACTGTAACTGAGCGTGAAGCAGGGGTATATTGAGCAGCCTTCGATTCGATAGTGTTGATGCAATGAGCCGACCGCTTCGTAACTCGTATTCGTTGGAAAGTTCAGGATACGCATAGAAGGGAATGCACATGCAAATATATATCGCACTAATAGCATCGTGTATTCAAGTGAAGCTTCGCAGAATGCACACAGTCGGAAGACGAAGACTTGTTTACACTTCGAAAGCTCTATATTGGTAACGCTCATAGCTACTCTCAAGGCCGACTAGCTCAGTTGGTTAGAGCGTCGTACTAATAATGCGAAAGGTCGTCAGTTCAATCCTGGCGTTGGCCATTTTTTTACCCATGCGGGGAGTCAACTAAGGCTCCAACTGTTTAGTTTATGTTTACGAAAATTTTGTAAATAAACAGTAAACAGTTATAAACAGTTTATAAACAGTTTATAGACAGTAAACTAAACAGTATATGCCGTACTTTGAGTAACACAGCTTTCAGACACTACCAAAGCACCCTTCGACGCTGAAACAGGACTACCAACGAATGAAACAACCTCTCCGTTGTGCCGAGGGCCACAGCGCGGACGATTGGACAGCCAGCTGCCCAGCCCGGTCATAAGCGCCGGCGCTACGCTGTTCGGTGCGAGATGTTTTACGGGCTGAGCTTGATCGACCATATGACAGCACATGGATATAATGCCTATAGAGGGGTGGCAGATGCATTGATTAACCGAAGAGTGTGAATGTGAATGAGAGAGAAACTTACCCGACTCGAAGCTAAGGATCCCCGCGCCAATCCGGAACACCTGGGCATCCTGGCCCGTGGGGGCAATACGACGAGGAGGCTCTCTATGACGTCTTGAGGCTGTATGCATTATTATCCTTCTCGTTGCTTCAACCGAGGTATCGCGAGGCGTGCATGGGCGGCGCCATCCCCCGCCTCCTCGTCTCGTTATGGTAATTAGACGCCCATGCCGACGCGCGTCTTGACCGCCGTCTCATCGAGCCTTGTCGAGCTCGACACATCGTGGGGTCAGGTGCTTGCAACTGAAGAATGCGATATAATATGAGCAGCTCGATGCTATGGAAGGCTCAATACTTAGAAACTGTTTAGTTTACTGTTTTATAAACAGTTTACACCATTTTACGGACATTTTCGTAAATAAACATAAACATAAACAGTTTAAACAGTTTATAAACAGTAAATAAACTAAACAGTTGGAGCCTTAGAGTCAACGTTGTCGTCTAGACTCAGTGCTCACGAGTCACTATCAGCTGAGTCCTGACTAGTAACCACATTGAAACTTGAAGTACTCCTTACACCAGAGTCCGCCTGATTTTTTTGTAGCCTGTAGGTCGAGTGGCCCTACTTGGGACCTCCGTTTTTTGAGCATGAAGCAGCGGTCTAAGGAACGATAGTGACGCGCATTGCGCGGCTAGTCACCTCCATACACTTCCACATTTTGCGCAAACCCCGAAGTGGCGTATGCAGCAATCAACGACCTTGAAGCCCCGGATACTCGTGCTACTCACGCTTTGTTTGGGCTGGTAGGCTTTCCACACACACAGCTTAGTGAGAGTGAGAACTTGCTGCTACATCGCTTGACCTGCTTTGACGTCTAAGTTCTCCCACAAGTCTATTGGACTTAATCCAGCGCTTCGAGTCTAGCAGTCTCAATTATTTCCCAAAAACTTACGAGCTTACAAGGATATAGTGATGAACAAGATGATAGATAGAATTCAAGTTTAGATAGGGTTGAAGGGTACGGGATCTGGAACGAGATACATAACAGAATGCGGCAGTCCGTCACTTAGTCTGTGGATTTCGTCGAAGGGGGAGAGGGGCTCTCTGCCCTGGAGGGGCGTCCCGACGCTCTAGCATTCCTCGAACCAACGTCCAGTTGAGAAGTGCGGCTCGTGAGAGTGGTAGTGCCGTCATAATCTTCAATGGTCTTCTGCTTCTTGGATGGCCTTCCGTTTCAATACGGCCGTATCGTCGTTCGACTTATCGTTATCTCCGCTCGGCTTTGGCTTTGTGTTGTCATCGAGAGCCTGCTCCAGACGCACCTTGTCGCGCAGACGATCGCAAGAGTTTTGCTCGGGTGCGACAACAATATTCTCTCGTCGCAGCTCCAACGCGATACCGGTAAAGGACCTACGGTAGCGTTTGTACAGATCATGGGTTTGGCGATAGTGAACGGAGGGGGTTCTGTCATATCCTTTCGGCAGACTCGTAGGCCTTCCTCAGCGCGAAGTGGCACTGGAGGAGCCCCTTGGGAGACCTTCTTGACTTGTTCATGAAGGCCAGCTTTCTCTATGAGCTCAAGGAGCGTTTGGTCCGTCAGCATGATCTCCATCCGAGAATCATCTTCGTGTCTGGTGGTTGCACGGACTATGGCGACTTGTCGGTGAACATCTTTATGGAATCATTATTCTCGTCATGAGAAGACATAATGATACTAGTGTGCGTTTTACCGGATTCGGCTTATTCGGCCGGCTGTGCTATCCTCCTACCATGCTGTGCCTCGTGTTTTTGCGGCTATGTTCGAGTATCCTGATAGGCTTTTGAGGCATACCCCTGTTGAAGACTACATGTTCCCGCTGAAATGTTTCCCTATGAACCCTCTCAGCCTCGTGGAAGGACATTTCCGATAGGGCTATCGCTGATTATGCCGACCTGTCACTGCATGTGCTACATGCACGCATGACGAATATTTCGATTTAGCGGACGCGAATGAGTGCTCAGTTGCCCGGTCAACATATGTGTGTGATACACTGTAAGGACTGAATAAAACATATCTTCTGGTCAATACTTATCCTGTGGTATCGTATCTGTTGGGCGGTCTTGTAAATGGCCTTCGCTTGATGATAGTGACCTTAGGCTTCTTCTCTCCTCTGCGTCATTTCGTTGCCTTCTCAAAGACTTGACTCAACATGTGGCTCCCGAACATGCTGGATTACGATGCCTCTCAGGCCGGACGGTCAAGTTGGCTCTCGGCGTTGGTGCCAAAATGTCGGATCATGCTTCAAGTCTGATGGGCTGCGGGATGCTCGTGGCCTTGCGCATTTGGCCAGTTTGGTCTTTCGTTTGTATCAACCCCTTGTCATACTCAGCACTAGCGTCTGCCCGTGAGTTAACACCTATTGGTGTCCTAAATGAGAAATGTCTGTGCATCTTCTTTGCTTTGTACGGCATCCTCTGGTCGCCCTTTCGGGTCGTTGGCGCTCTGCGAATACTTGTCTGCACTTGTATTGATTTTCCCACTCGGTCGGTCATCCTGTCGATTTCGACGTTTCGACCTGCCATCCCGACGAGTCTTTCCGGGACTTACAAGGCTCGCGGTACCCTTCTTACCATTCGTTTGGTCGAGCTTCCTTATGACTACCCAACTTCGGTCGTCAGCTTGGTATGGTGTGCCGCGTTCCGTCGTGCTGAAGGCTTGCTGCCGCGCGTCCATTAACGTTTCGTGACTAATAGGTGCTGTCGATTCTGCAGTGTCCTGAAACTTTCTTCGCCGAGTCTTTTTGCGTTCTGCAGTCTTGTTCTGGACGGGATGTCATACTGGTATAACCCGGCAGAAAGGTTCCACGGGAGCAGACTCGCTTTTGGTGGTGAGTGTGATCGAGGGATCCCATCCCAGCTGAAGTTTCGGGAGCGAAAGCCATTCCTGAGAATGAAGCGACAAGGATCTCGGTGTCTCCTGAGAGGACGCCTTTCGAGTCACGCAGCCAAGATCCAATGAACAAATGAGCCATCAGACTGCGTAACCTGTAACATGTCGATGACGTCAGAACACATAGACGTCCGACCGGGCTACAGTAACCGAAATAACCGGGCATGGAGGAAGCTCTTCGATGGTAAAGCCCGATCACGAAGCATCGGCGATAGGGTCTTCTCATACATGGAGGTCATTGCATTGACCAGGAACCTTTCCTTTGGGGCGTCCTGTGAAGTAGGGCGCCCCCAGTTATAGCATACAGGAGCGACAACCATTTTACGACAACGCACCCTTCAATGAGAGTTCTCAGGGCGTGTTTATTCATTCTTGACTCGTCCTCGTGCGTACGAACGTCGAGCGCACACTAGGCTGCGGGCTAATTCATCCATGTGATAGGATCATCCTCTAGCTTGACCTTCTCCTGATCCCTCTAGCAAATCCGGCTATCGAGTGTTGTGTTACGAGCGTTTAGTCTCTTTCGCGAGAACGCGGCGTGAGGATTGCCTTAGATGTCAAGCTCTGTGTTGATGTGCTCCAGGAATCTCAGCCGGTCTCCTTTGACGGACATGCATTGTTCTCTTGGCGAAGAGTCTTCTGAAGGGGCTTGAAAGACGGATAGTCCAAGCCGTCACCATGTTCTTGACGCAGTAGATGCGTGGACGGCTGTCCCCGACACCGCCAGGTATTGCTCGAAGAAGGACCTCTTCACTTCAGGGACTTGTTCGTCGAGGTCCCAGACCATGTTCTGGCGTTCCTTGTGCAGGTTGAAGTGAGAAGGAGCTGTGTTGCGACTCCGGATCGTTTTGTCTCTTCGTGGGAGACGAAAGAGGCATGGACGGACGTTTAGAACATAGTGTAGGCAGAGAGGAAGGAGTGCGACTGCTCGTACTGTGTCAGGGGAGTGAGGGGGATTTGGCGTCCCTCTCGTAGCAGCTACGTAAGCCTCCTTTTATGGGATACATTGGTAGCCGACCTGTGGTCGCGTGCTTGTTTTCTTCCTCATGTTCGGGGCAGTGTTCTGCGTGTGGCCGTAGGACACCGTAGCAGAGAACAATGGGGAAAGGTGCAGGTTCGAATACCACTGCCTAAACGGGAACGTTGATACTTGTCGTTTTCGAACTCCGCTAGTAGGCCACGAGGCCATCTTACATTAAGTCTCGACGGTGGCCTCGGCCATTTTTAATACCGTCTCGCTTGTGTTAGCGTCAGCGGTACACAGTTCGTGGGGGGGGAGCTGTTTGCGTCCTTATTTTGAGCGGCTCTTGGAGATTGCGCTGGGGTCCACCTGGGAAGGCTGGTATGTCAGATTGTAGCCGATACTCGACCCATTTACTCTCGAGCGCCCGTCGCACGCGCATGTGGATGCATGTTGGACGCGCATGGACACCGTAAGTGTATTCAATGAATTCCCCGAGTCTATAGGCATGAGCGTACCCTGTACACGAGGCATTAATGAAAAGGGTGTGATTTCCTTTCCACTTCGGCGGCGGGAAAACTGGGAATGCCGTCCACGCGCACGATAGGGAGCACATAGATCTAGCGGACCGAGGAGTGCCACATAGCGATATCAGTACTCGCTGTGCACATGCCCTTGTAAGCATTACATGATGATTGCGCAATCACGCTAGTTCCGATTTACACTCTGACTCTCGATTGCGCTAACATGCTAACTATCAAAGTTACGACTGGTGTCAAGGCCCCCTAGCTCCTGTCGCGAGACCCTTGGAAAGGTCTTGTAGACGAAGGCGAAACGTCGCCCCTTTTTACCGAAAAAAGGGACTTGCGATTGGATATCTGTAACGACATAGATGGCTGAATATCTAGATTGTTGCGAGCGGAAGCGAGCATTTACTGCCTATAGGAGCTGAAAACCCCCTCGCGAACAAATAAAAAGGTAGGGCCGTGGGCACGCATTGCATATACGGATCCCCCCCCCGACACCGCACCCCTTGCACCGCCACCCCCCTAAACCGCCCCTACAGGGCGCATGTCATGTCGATAGCATAAAATGCTCCAATGGATTCTATTCAAACGCCTGGAATTTATGAATAGTACACGGCCCTTCTGGCGCGCCCCTCGCCGAGCTGCGCTCGGCTCGTGCACGCGCCATGTATTTTTAAACAGATTGACTTTGGATTGACTTGAAGACTAACGCAGAGATTCACACGGTCAAAGCGAATTGTGACAACTGAGGTCAGTCTAATGACCATCACATGAAGAGTGTCGGATCCAATCGAATAGAGACTGGATGTTTGATTGAAACTAACTGCAGAACAAGGTGTATGTGTGCAGACATTGGTTGGGGATAGGTGTTTGGTGTAAGCGAGTAGCACTGGCGAGAGGGGAGCTGCCCCGCCAGATAGGGACAGGGGTTTTCTATGGCACAAAGCGAAATGCGTAGTTTTTTTTAGGGAACGTACTACCAGACCATAGTACAGTACTATCCGGGAGACCAAACCACAGTACAGTACTTCCATTAAACCTGGTGCCTTTAAAACAGGCTCGTTATAGCCTTTGCTATGAGCGAAGGCCTGTCCGACACCACTAGCAGCGGACAGACCATCCATCTCTTCTCCGACTAACGGAATGATGATGACGCAATTTATTGTGGAGCCGACAGGCGCGCGGCGCGCGGCAGCGTATGCCCGTGAAGCAAAAGGTAACAAATCGGTTCTGACCGTGAGAACGACCCCAGATCTTGCAGTCGATCGCAGGTGGGTTTGGGCACAAAAATCGAGCAATAACACCGTTACCCCGGCTCACCGGGTAGCGGGGACAAGGACAAATGATAGCACGTAGCGCCCGTTCTCAAGCTGCTGGTTCCCAATGACCTCGTTCACGGTTCTAGCACTCTCGACTGTAAATCTTTTGTCTCGAATTTATTGCGGCTGCACTCAGCTCTGCTTGAGCTTTAGTTCGATACCAGAAATTGTATCTCTCACCAATTTTTCGCTGTGGCCATCGAACGGCGCCGGTATTCTTGTTCACTTCCTGCACAAACACTGATACATACATCACCGTCTAGATTGGCTCAGCATGGATTATGAGCTCTATCTAATAACCCATGCATGTTACTCAACCTCTGAGACCTTTATGGTACAGATTTCAACATATCAACGATATTCAGGCCAGGGCGCTTACGACTTGACCCCACAGCGCACGACACTCCGCCACAGGCTCACGCACGCCGCTCGTGGACCAAGCGGACTAAGGATAGTCACATTTCAAAAAAGTCGACGGAGAGGCATGAAGGGGCAACTAGTGAATTTTGCATGTAGATACTAAAATGAAACATCACACTGTACAATAGCTTTGCGAGCACCCGACGCGAGCCGCGTGTCCATATTGTCAGTAGCTGCGAGAGTACATCTACCGTCTGAAATTGCGCGGAAGCTCACGTCTACACTCCTGAAGATATACTTGCTATTGAATATACTAGCAGTTACCCCGTGCTCCGCACGGACAATATTCCATTTGCGAGCGATGAGTTTTAATTTAAGTACTCGCTTGTTACTTAATATTCACAGATGGAGCAAAATTGCCAACCCATCTGTTGCAGTACTGACTGAGATCGAACCAAGAAAAATTTGACTAATTGTCCTCACTCGGTACTCAGTAACTTCCAACTCACCGATGTCACCATAGCTGCTAAGTGACCCTGTGTCACGCTGGCTGCTAAACCGATGTTTACGCTAGCTATTAAGTAAATCGACGTCACGCTGGCTGCTAAGTAAAAACCGACGTCACGCTGACTGCTGAGTGAACTGATGTCACGCCAGCCGTTAAAACCGTGCTCGATGTGACACACCGAGCACGCTGTACAAGCTCTCACGCCGTATTCGGTGTGTCACACTGGCTCCTGAACTCATTGACCTTACTACTGAGTCTAAATCTATACTACAGTAGACTTATGTATGACTGTAAGCGAGAAGCCTTTGCTCCTTGCGAGTTTGAGATGTCCTTCGAGGACGTCCTTAAATACCTGTAGATAATGCACTGGAAAATTCTATGAATAATCACATGCCCTAGGGCCGATCACATACATCATCGCACCCCGCTTCGGCTCCAATTCTTGAACATTCGACGCTTTGACGCAATACTAACTGCCCTTTGCGTCGAAATCAATGTACCGTGCACAATGCAACGTGAACGCGAGCCGTGCCGCAAGTAACTTGAAGCCGTCACGTGCGACTGACCAATGAAAATGCCCCTTGTATCCGTGAACCCACGTGACGTTTTGATTCGCCGTGTTTTATTATATTAGATGCATTAAACGGACCCCCGGGTTCGTCTCAGCCACAGAGTGTTTGTGACAAGAGAGTGAGTAAACATACGTCGTCGTGAAGAATTAGATACATAGAGTCAACGGCCCTCAAGCATCCTAGCGTGAAAAATCAAGCTCCGGCAGTCGGTAGGGGCCACTAGCAAGCGTGCTCACGATCGACGGATGGATTGACGGTGCCTAGGGGTGTGAGAGCACTTATACCGAAGCCTCGACCACTGAAGATCAGGATGAAGCTCATCCTGGGAAGGAACAACCAGACAAGGCCAGGTCCGGCGCGCGGACCTTCGCGGCGTGCGCCGGAAACCCATCATTGGCGAGCTTCTAGCCGCAACAATGGCGGGTGCTGGGCTAGGGAATGTCAGTGAGTCGCGCGTTGGTTTCTTCTCCTCCATAGAGGCCTGAAGGCACTCTTGGGGCCCGGGGACCTCGTAGAGGTCCGTGCTCACCCCCGAGGGATCCTGCTTACCTTTTCTCCACAGAGGTTCGGGATAGGAAGTTGGATACGAGAGGCGACGCTGTAACAGAAGCCGGGTGCTGCTAAGCATCATCAAGAGTCGCGCCGAGGTGGGAAGACTGCCAGTGAAGATCTGGTAATATGCGTAGAAATCTCGCACGAACTCCCTTGGGGGTGCGTGTTGGTTCCCCATGCGTAGAGGGTACTCGTCTCGGTGGACAACGAAGAGGGTCCACACCCTTCCCCCGAGTGACCATGCATTCCCTTTCTGCTTGTCACATGTACCAACAACATCCAGAATGTAGGACTCACCTGCCAGGGGAAGATGTCGGACTGATAACATAACCCCCGACCGCCTAAAACAGAGCTAGAGGGACTGCTTGTCAGCCACTAGTGTCTTGGAGGAGGGCAAGAGCAGTGCTTACGTTCTACCCGGCTGACAGGTGAAAATTGGGCGCGTGTTGTTTCCCCTCCGTAGAGGGTACTCGTCTCGGAGACCACTGGGCAGAGGTCCGCTGCCCATCCCCCGAGAACTATCTACATCGACACGACGAACGTTACAGGAAGGCCAATCGGCCATCACACCCTCACCCAACCACACCTACATTTCACCCATTCAGGCGGCAGCGCCTCCCTCGAAGCCCAAGCCAAACCCCGCGGGAACACCCATGTGCAGCCCCTTTCGCAGCATCGACAGCCTCGAGTAACCGAAGGTACCCGCTACGGCACATTCAGGAAGGATGGCGGGCTGGGGGTTTCGTACGGTCTGACGAGAGCTCTGGGAGTGGGGGTGGTTGATACAAGGGCGTGTAGATTTGTCTGAGTGGTGAGCGGGACATGATGCGAGCGGAACATTTGCTGACTACACTCCGCCTGGCAACGTCCACCAGCAACCACCACCTGACCAAGCTCGCATCCCATCCAACAACCTAGTGTGGGGTTGCGGCAGCTGAAAGAGACGAAAGACGGAGGTGAGGCTGGTGGACGTGTCCAGGTGGCCCACGAGTGCAGGTGTACGTAGACAAGGTAGGGGAGGGAGAGAGAAAGAAACATCGAGGAACCGAGATGGAGGGGAAGGGGAAAGGTGGGACGACCGAAGAAATAGGACTCGACGGGTATTTATGCCTTTCGAACCGCGGCTGACTCGCTCTCGTCCGCCGTTCGACTGGCCAGCCGCGTCCGCCATTCCCGAGTCGTCCGCGCGACAGCCTCTACCGATCGACTGGCAATGTTAGAGTTCACAGCGGCATCACTCAGTTGTGCTTCGAGGGCGCGAAGCTCTCGCTGTTAGTCCTAATGTGGAGTTACACTTGCCGCTTCAGGACATAATCGAAGCGCAAGTACCATAACGCCGGCGTTTTCTTCGTCGTCCTCGTTGGCTCGTCTTCGTTTGCAAAGGCGGTGCAGAGATCTGCTAGTGTCGATGCAAGCTACTTCACACCACCCTTCGGGACCAAGCCAGGGCGGAATGATAGTTTCTCCGCTGCGTACGTCTTGCTCCAGGTCTCCCCCAAGCCCTTATTAGAAAGGGACAGGCTGAACAAATTTGCAAGTAAAAGTAGATCCAAGAAAGCGCATTGAGCCCTACCGCTTGCATGTAGATTAGGAGTGAGTACAATAGAAGCACGAACCAAGAAATTAGATGATATCAGTCCTGATCAGAGCCCATCTCCGCTCTTTTGCATTTCCAGTACCACTGGACAGTGATCCGACGCGCCGTAGATTTCGTTCCGGATCTCGCACAGTTGAACCTTTTCGAGGAGTCGCTCGCTCAAGACAACTGTAGTGGACGGTCAGAAACGAGAAAACGGTCACAGATGTGACCGAAACCTACAATGATCGATGTCCGTCGCCACCCCAGGCCTTTTGGCGCGCACGACAGTTGAATCGGTATGAGAAGTATGTGTAATGTTTCAAGTCCGGATGGAGGTGTCGCCAGACATCGACCATCTTCTTCTCGCCTTTTTCTCCAGGATCTTCTTCGTAAACGCAGTAGTCTCCGCCTCAGTATAACCTGGTGTTTTATTCCAGTTTCGTCTTGGGATTGGCAAGGTCCCCAGCGCAGTAGGTGCGACGTTTGATGTCGCCTGTCCAGATGACTGGCTTTTTAGCGTCAAGCGAATGTACGTAAGTGGGTGAAAATGCTCGTTCCAGTGTTGTCTTCTCCGTTAAAGTCTGAAAACAGTGCGCATGTTAGGCGTTGAGGGTCGCGATGGCAAGATGATACTGACCTTTGAGTCCTAAGTACCTGCGTTGACGACATACGTTTGTTTTCCCACGACGTACGCGCTCTCGAACTCCAGCGTAACAATTCGGCCTTTAACTGAGTCTGGGTCTGGATGGCCAGGAAGCGTGTAATCTACGGAGAGTGGCTTGATCTTCGAGAGTATCGCCGTTCCTGCTGTTGAACAACACCACATCAGTGTCCGAGGGTCGTAGAAAGTGACGCAATAGGACCCACAGTAAGTCTTCTTGGATGATATCGCCCAGTACCTGTTGTGTGGGTAGCGGCTTGCCAGAGCTGGGACTCCACAGGGTCTATTATTAACCTGACGACGGGGCGGCGTGATCATCGAGAAGGGCGGAGTTACGAAACACATCATCACACACCTTCGTCTCAGTTAAGCACAAGAATATCGGCATCCTCTGCTTCGACATAGTTGCTTGAACCCCTGCGCGAGTCAAATGTGAATGATGACCCCGAAGGACCAGAAGTGCTCGCACCTTCTTAGAGCTGGCGGCCAGCCCACATATGTTCCACGGTCTGCAATCCGGATCGCATCTGGGCCCTTTGGAGGGAACTCGATTTTGGCGGGAAGAGCCTTGTTGGTGGGCTGACCGTTTGGTGCCAGCTCTGAGGCGGCACCTGCAGCTGCACCTCTGCCTTTACCTTCTTCGCATTTGACCCCAGAGGTTTCAGGCTCGTCGTTAGCTTTACGTTTCGCAGAGACCTACAGCGTTATGAGCGTAACGAATCAGATGGCTCTGGCCTGATGAGGAGACTGGTGAGTCTAATCATGGACTCACCTTGGACCCGCTCGAAGCCTCGGATGAAAGCTTTTGTGGCATGTTTCGAAAGCTCGGATTCGGTCGCGACAAAGAGGACAGTCTGCGGTGGTGTATAAGGGTGCTGCAATTCCTAGGGCCTATGTAACGCGCAAAGTTAAAGGTTCTTAACAAAGTAGTCGCGGTTGCAAGCTGGCAGGACACAGCTGGGAACATGGACGCGGCGCCTAATATGCGCGTCGCGTAGCGTCACCCGCGTGACTCAACATCAGACACGGGACGTCACGGTGCGAGCGTGAGAGCGTGACGAGCTCCTCCGTCTCTGCCATGTCGACTTCCACGACTATGTTTTGCGGAACGCTCGGTTGTAAGAAACCATGCATGATCCGCACAGACACTCTGCCTCTCATCAATCAAAGTCGCTCATAGGGCTCATCATTATCATCCTGTAGGACCGGCTGCGCGGACCCCCCGAATTGCGACATGGCACGCACCATCCTTTCCTCCGTCTCCTCGCCCAGGCTAGCGACATTGCCATAATCAAGGAGAGAAGATGTCATACATGCCTTTTCTCGCGGTGTTTCCGAAATGAACACGGCCCGTCGTTCGAATTTGTATAAGTGCGGATGTCGTCCCACACTGGCCAAAGCCACTGGTTCCGCTTATCAGCGGAGCAAGCCCTGCGTTGTGATTTTCAGCGATTTTGTCGAACATTTGACACTGCTGTTCAACAACCAAGTAACCTCTGTTTTACTCTCTTATGACCGAGGCGCGTGGATGCTCAGCGATGATTTTTGCCCTGTAGCTCCGCGACGACCTGGGCAACCGCTGAATAGGAGTGATAGAGTTCGCTGGGGCACAAAGCAACGTACCGTAATGGAAGAGCGCGAAGATTGTGAGAAGAACGCCGTTTTGAACGCTAGTTACGGGCCAGTTGCGCCAAAGACACATGTAACTTCCCGCTTTGCGATCAGAATCCAGCAGTCTCCAATCACCGGAAAGCGTTGTTGTTGCAGCAGGGTCAGAGACGCTGCATATAAAGAACTCTCCTGGCCCGGTCCACCTCGGGATCCGAATGCACAACCCTTTTCTGCTTTCAGTCGCTGTGCGAGGTGTGGAGAAGAGCATGCCGGTGAACTACAATGACACCCTCGGTGCGCTTTTCGTAGGGGCCATGTTTACGGCACTGTGAGTTCCCAGTCAGAGTTTCAGTTGGTCTTGGTTGCTGAGGCATCGTCAGCTTCTATGGTATGCTGTGTCTGCAGTGCTTTCACTTTTCTCGATACTCTGAGCGTGTTGGATACGCCGTTTTCATTTCTGTACGTGCATGAACTTTGTGAACGTCGATCAATGTTGCATCACGAACAGTCTAACCGTGACCTTCTTCAATAGGTATGGGCGTTATGGTGGCGTTCAGCTCTAAAATGTCCCAGGGTCGAGGAACCTGACGCGACCTATTGGCAGGTTACTGTGTACCGCGCATTTGGCGTTCACCACGGAGTCGGTGTATATGTGGGTTATTACGTCTCGTTCCTTCTGTGTACGCTCAACGAATCTGTCATAGATGGACGGTGCGGAACTTCGGTAATGACGCAGCGATATTCCGGGTGCCGTGGTACGTTTTCGCGAGCTTTTCTTTCACGTGGCTTGGACTTAAGGCACACGACAGGACTATGGCGGTGAGTAAAATGATGCCTATCACCAAACGCCACACTGACTCAAAAATAACTCAAAGGTGTCTTCGTTGTTATCGGTATGGTGTCTTTTTTCAGGTTAGGTATATAGTCTGTTATCAATAATTCTCTAGACGTGCATCACAACCATCGTCCAATGGTACGCCTCAACTTACATCGCCTGTCCATATGTGTGCTGAACTTTGATGGACTTCAGCTGGTACTGCCATCGCATGTGGATTTGTAAGCCAAGAACACGCACAAAAAATGCTATCTCTGACCCCGCTGCAATAACAGTGAGCAGCAAGAACCGACTCTTGACACTGCCCTGCGTAAGTCGTCGTCTGTGTACTATCATCAACGTTTGATGGCTGATCAGTCAACAGTTTGGGATTATATGTCTGTCAGCTGGCAAGTGAGATCGTTCTGGGCAGCACTCATTACTCATTTCTACGCAGGTTTTGGTCTATGGTTAGTCTTTGTGTCTACGAGGGTACGATCATTCAACTGAACGTCGCCACTTCCTAGCCTCGAACGGGATGTCGTGAGCGAGCTTCCACCTACCATTGACATGAGATGCTCATTAGCCAATAGATTTGAGATGGCACGAGTTGTCGACCTATACGAACACCCCATGTGTGTCCGACCGCTCCCCAACTCTGGTTTTGCTTTGCTGCTGATACGTGTCATAGTTGGTTGACATATCTCATTTGGGGCTTACTGCCCTCAGCTGACATCTACATTACCATAGCGCTATGCTACTATCTCTACCAGCACCGTACGCCCATCAGCCCATCAAGAGTAAGGCTTTTTATCGAGTATATCCTGTGCGCTTAGAACATGCTCATCACATTTCACTAGGATCTATGCCATAGTCCTCTACGCTACTCGCTTCACTATCAATACTGGATTACTAACTAGGTGAGATTCTCAACGTGTGGCTACATGAGATTATGACTGACATGAGCATGCTCATAGTGTTATTGCACTCGTTTACATTGCGATCACGGTAAAGCTGACTGGGATTGTGCTTTGCTGTCGAGTCTGACTCTATCTGTCTTTACGAACGCTACCATGCCGAAAACTACGTTTTTTGTGGCCAGTATTGCTTTCTTTTTTGTTTCAATGGCTGTTTAGTGATTTGCTTCATAGCATACGTTCTTCAGGGAGAAAGTAAGTGGCCTCCATAACGCCTTCTCATGCCATATTTTCACATTTTCATGGATCTCTCTCTAGTCTATACAAATTCTTTTGCTAGCTTCGTGTAGTGTGCCAAATCGAAGCTTCGGCTCTGTGGCTTATTCTGGCATTGCACGACGTAGCTTCAACGCGTGCGAGCAATATCGCGCTCAGCCAAAGACTGTCCAACCGATGTCCACTCTCCGATTCGCACATGATACCGTGGCCGCACCGGTGTCAATGGTTAGTCACTTCTGTAAACGTAAGATGCATTGCTCTGATGCCCTCTCTACAGAGCACCAGTGGCGATACGGACGTCAATGCACGAACAGGACGCAGATGAAGGACAAGGTTGTGAGAGGGAAGCTAGGGTTTTTAGGCCGTGGACCTTGCAAATTCATGTACATTGACTTCTTTTCTCACAAACAAACAGTCGCTCATTTAACTCGAGGAGAGGAGAGACGCTTGCTTCTTGACGACAATATCTTGTTTTTCGAGTATTGGCGGCATGCGGGTCGTCACCCGCGTCACAGTCCGTACGCGATACAGTCGCCACTGTGGAGTCCGATGCGGGTGAAATGTACCTTGCGTCGGGCAGTTTTCATCATAAAGTGCCCGGATCGGGTGAAATCCGGTGATTCTGGGTGTCGGGTAAAAATGAACAACACGACGAAAATAATATATTTTTATGCCTTTTACACGCGCGGGTATACGCGATGAACAGCAGTCGGGTGAAATTCCTCGGTCGTTCATCAGGTAGAAATTACACTGTAGTCTCATCTGCTAAAACCGCGTGATTTTACAGCTGTTCTATGGTCTAAAACCATAGACCGCGCTGGAGTTTGGGCTGGAGTTGTCCTAACTCATCACAGCCCACTCGGGACTGTTTGACTTCGTCTCGAGGTGGTTGTGTGTGACATCCATTTCCCGCGACAGTGCGCACTCAACTTTGGCCAATGTTCTTCGCTTCTGCGCACGTGTGTCTGCAGACGTGAACTCGGAGGCCCGTTGTCTGCTTCGGAGGCATCAGGTCACAAGAGGTAGAGTTACCATGGGGAGACAGATATGAGCTGTAGATGTGCACCGCTGCTGACGACGTCGACGTTAGATGCAGGTGCTTGCGACCTTATGATTGGGCCAGTTCGGACGTGCTCGTCCAAATGCGGAATGTCCCGCCGACTCTGATAAGTGCGCTGTGTCGCTTGCCCCCCCGTGATGCGCGGCCCGATGCTGAAAAGCGTCGAGCTCGTAGATAAAGCCAAACGTCGACAGCTGCCGTCGAAGGTCAATTCCCTCTACCTCTCACCTCCATCAGCTCTCTCTCTCACATTCCCGCCGGCCTCCAGCATGCGACCATCCACTGCAATCCTAAAGTGCGCGAGTCCGCGACAGTGAGTTTTGTAAGTCAGTTGGCACTTCCCGTGTTAATAGCCCACCGCGTGCGCGTGCTCAAATATTGACAACAGAAAACGTCCTGCCGGTAGGAGCCCAACTACTGGCAATCCGGTGAGCGCTGACCTGTCCGATGTAGTCAGCGTGAAAGCTTTACTGGCCCAGGACCTAGGTGAACGGACTGTAGTGAGTACTTGGCCTCGTTGCTACTGTTGCTTGTACTGATACATTCGCGTCACAGATTTTCTAGTGGCTACCATTGTTCTGTGACCTCCGTCTCTGCTAGTTGCACTAGTACCCAAGGGTCCTGGAGTTGGCATCGAGGCTATAACATTCATCTTCATCATATAAATTTGGTACATGTGGCATTTTCCCTTGATTAGTATATACAAGCATGTATTTATTAATATAAAATGCATGCTTTTTCGAGTAAAATGCCTGAATAATGAGTGTGTCCCAATTACCTGGCATTGCGATGAAAACTACCCGTTTCAAGCGACCATGTAAAAGATGGTGATTTCTACCTGTTCAGGTGAAATTCACATCCGCTCGAGCCTTACACGGCAGTGCCAGGTGAAGTGTCAAAAATTTGAGCACATTTCTGGTGAAAAGTACCTGCATGAATGTACCTGTTTCTCGTGTGATTTTCGCACTTTGTCGGAGTGTCTTTTTTGCCTCAAAACCATGTATAATTCACCCGAATTTGTCGGGTACATATCACCTGCGCTGGACCCCACAGTGCGCCGCTCGCTCTCTTCGCCTTTTCGGCGCTCATTTGCCCACGTGGAATGACGTAAGCTGTCTGAACCGCGAACGCACGTGTCGCCCTCCTGCACAAACGCTCGCTCTACTTTGCACCTTTGCAAGACCTGAACGGCTTGACGCTACACATACACTAACTTACATATTTGAGCTCATTATGGCACCAATAAGACTCAGGCATCCGAAAGGATGGTTAGTGATGACCATTCAGGTCGATCTTGGACAGTTTTCACGGTACTGGATCTCCAGCAGGAGGATCTTTGCGGCAACCGAGATCCCCCCATCTCTACAAGAGCGTGAGTCGTATCTTGTGACTCAATACCTCGTACTCACAAAGCGTGTATATCATAGTGAAAGCAGGTTATCCACCACATAGCTTGACGCTGATACCTGAACTCCCTCTCGAAAGTCTTTTTTGGTCTGCAGAAGTGTTGAACAGCTCATCGTAACACAGAAGCCCGAGTCGTCCGCGCCCGTCCAAGCCAAAGGACGGAAGCTGCAAACCTCGTCTTCTGCCCCTTACACTGCGCCGATGACAGGACTGCTCACGCGATCACAAGTCGCTGAGACTACTACGCCTGCACCAAGCGCATCTCAAGGGAGCGGGCCGGATTTCGTTGAAAACGGAAGGAGGAGTACCTCGTCACCGATGTAAGCACCCATTTATGTCTTTCCAGTGTCCCGTATCGAGACTGATAAGATTGGCTATTACCGTGATAGATCGTACCAGATGACAACTCGTGTCTGTTCTCGTCAAATCGCGCTCGTGTTTTTGAGCAGAACGACATGAAGAAGGCTCAACAGATACGGAAGTCGCAGTGCGGTGACACGGTAGCACGCAAACCAGCGTGGCGCTGTCCGCTCTATATCTGATAGTGCGCAAAACTCAGTTGTGGCGTTTTTTTTTTTTTTTTTTTTTTTTTTTTTTTTTTTTGTTTTGGACGAGATCGACAAAAGCGACATGGAGCCACATGGACTGAGGCCATCCTAGGGTTAGAGTCCTTTTTTTGTGTGCTGCGCGACGAATAGCACTTGCATATGACGTTACGAATACGGTGCAGACATCCCCGAGACCAGTATATCAGCACCATCTCGGGGGGGGGAAGCCTTCATCGTGGGTGCATTTGGTGCCATCGAGCTCGCCATCCTGGCGAAGCACTATTCGACCGAGATCGCCTCTGTAGACGTCGAGACGGACGCGTGGACAAATTCTCGCCGCCTCCATGAGGCCGACTCGGGCAAACCGCTGCGTGCTCGTTTATTCAGGCAATTCATTACGATGCTGCGACAATCGCGCCTATCCTCGACGCGCCGGATGAGATTTCCACCAGACGGTCGTCCCGAGGGGAATAGCGACCGACGGCGTCACGGCGACGCCGTACTTGTGGCTGCCAAGAAGCTGGCCGATAAATTGAGGGCGAAGAGGGCGTATACGAAACCGCCACGGCGACTTTTGACCTGCGCTGCGAGGTGCGTCGTGTGTGATGTTCGCGGGACGCTGTGGTATATGTCTTACTCTTTTGTGCGGCAGATATGCTAAAGAAGGGCCTCAAAGGGGAGAAGGAGGCGCGAGAACATGCGAAAGAGACTGGGCATGCATCTTTTGGCGAGTATTGAGCATGTTTAACGTAAGTCTTTCTCTGCGATGGCGATTCCTTTTAGTGCTGCCCGTCTTGAGGGCGGGTGTCCTGTCTACCATGTTCGTCAATGCGACTCGGCCCATGTACTACTTCGTCTGGACATCGAAACTATTCAACCACAGAGGCTTTACCGTTTTCGTTGCGCTTCGTCCCCTGCTGCGCTTGCGAAATAATTGGCTGGCGATAAAAGTCCTATCCAATTTCGATTCTTGTGCCTTATTTCCCGCAAGGCTGAAGCTAATGGCCGTTCATAGAAATTTGAGACCTGACTTGCACACGCGTGTCGTGCTCAACATGCACGCGGACTCCCACCACCCACTCAACGACGGCAAGTTCCCACGATGCTTTCGTGTGAGCACTGTACGGTTCAGGGGGGGAGAGAACGCAACAGAAAACCGTCCAAACCACAAAAGCCATTCATCGGCGCTTGTCCCCTATTGCTGTACGCTGCACGTCGGATCTCAGAGGGAAAGGCTCGGGAATTCTCGAGCTTCGACGTCAGATCCTAATCGCCAGCAAAAGGAAACGATAGCACACTGCGGACTGGTGGTCAGATTCTGCTTGACCCCGGCAACATTAAGAACGCGGCGAGAATGAGAACGACAGCTGCATTGAGATAGCTAAACCCCACCAGATGTGCCCTCGCTGTGATCACTTCCGTTTGCACGCGCGACTACGGAGGATTTTGTAACGTTTGCTTGTGGCGATAACGTGCATGACGTATGAAAACGCTCATGAGGATATGTTGCTTGATTGGAGCGACAGTCTTGTACGCCATTTGACCGAAAAGAATCGCGATGGTTATCACAAAGGGTCTCTCCTTTTGTAGGTGGTTACATCACATCCTGTTTCAGTGTTCTTACAGCCCCGAAGCTGCGAACGGACGACTTACACTGCTCCCACCAAGCACATCAGTGAAGGCTGGATGTGAATGTCTTAGCGAGATTCATATGCTATCAACATGTTCAGAACTTCGTACTGCGTGGGTTCGCCCTTACGAGAGTGGATCCAAAAGCGATAGCACCCTTGCAATTGATTCGTGAACGCTTCTACAACAAGCATCCCTCAAACAGACGACCGAGCGTTTTGTGGATCCCGCGCTGTACCCCGGTTATGCTGGTCTTCGCGGGCGCACTCGGGCAAGGGCTGCGCAGCGCAGTGCGTCCGCTTTTTGACCTCTCAGACCTGTGGTCATAGCGTGGTCTCGCCCCTGAAAACGATGCGCTGAATGCTTCTGATCGGGGAGAATTGCTGGCGAAATATTCAACGACCTTTTTTTGTGGCGGCGGGGGCAGGGAATATTATCTCTCCCGCGTCTAGACCTGGGTGCCAGTCCCGGGGGTAACGAGCCCTCGTTGAGGTGGCCCTATCTACCGCGGCTTACTTGAGCACGCCTTGACATCAGCATGCCGGCTACCCCCGCCGCATTAGTAGGCCGAACCCTCGTCTCCTGAGCATCAGAGCAAGCCCGGCAAGAGTGTGTTCTGAAGTGGAGTGTGGCGAAGATAGGAATCCAACGTGGTTGGTCGCGACGGGCGCGAGATGCGCATCGTTATTGTCTTTTTTTTGGGATTCTATCTTTTTTTTGAGGGGGCCTTATTTGATGGCTCCAGGCCGCCCATAGACCTGTGTATCAAAGTTCCCACGGCTACAACAATTTAACAACCTCTTCGACGTGCCTTGTCCGGGAAACCCTTCGGTGTCTCCCCGTCCACCTCCCTCGCCGTACACGCCGCCGCCCGCAACCAGCCCCACGACGTCACCAGCTGCAGAGCCATAGCTGGCCACTTGTATTATTCGACCCTCAAGCACTCATAGATCTCATTTAATTACTCTCACGATACCAATCCCTTCCGTCACTACTTTATCAGGGTCTTTATCGTTGTCGCAGCCATATGAACAACACAAGGAACCCATCCCTGCAGTTCGAGGTCGAGCTGCACGATGACAGACGCGTACGAGAAGGAGGAGCAGCTTGGAAACTGCCTGCACGGAAAACCTCGCCAGCCGTTTTGCCCTCGATATGTGGTACTACCCGCTTTGAAATACGTCTCGTTGCGTACCTCTTCTCCTGCACACTGCATCGGTTGGCGACACACGTCGTCGGCGCGACACGCTGGCTGACCCACTTACCCGCTCCGCCATCCTAGACGTGTCGACTCTGCCGCAGTCCAAAAACGCATCGCTGACGGCTTAGTCATGCACTACTTACGCGCCGTGTCGGCCGCGCCTGCTCATTACCTACGTCTGCTGCTGCAGCCGTCCTCATGGTGGAGCTCCTCAAAGTGGCTTCTTAATTTCACGCGACGTGAGATATATCACACGATTAGTACACGTATTGTATATGCCATACGCAAAGCAACAAGGAGAACTCACGACTGTTCTTGATGTCGCCACCTCACAATTAAGCAACCCTCTTGGCCCGCAGTCGTCCACTCACGAGCCACTTATTGGAAACCCATGAGGTGTACACTATCTTTCCTCACGGTTTCTTACTGACGTCTACCGCGGAAGGAGGTTGTATCCGCAGTCCTCAGTGACTGCTGGCAAGCTCTCGATACCCCGCCTATCCTAATACACGGTCACTGTCGTTGCCGGCTTCATCTTCACTTCATGTTGTTGCACAAACCTACTCGCCCTCAGTGACCCTCAAAACCTAATCTCTCCGGTTGTGTTGCACGGAGTATCCTAATCTGGAAGCGCGGCGACATTTCCCAAGTCAGTTATCAGATGAAAAAAATCCTCACAACACGGCCGCCATTTTTTCTGTCGTTATTACTGCGCCAAGAAGCCCCTTTCAGCCCGGTCAAAGTGGCTTGCCCTCTTTTTCTTGGCCATTGGAGTGGGAATTGTTCAGATTCTAAGAGCGGGGGCGTCCAAATCCTCTGGCAGCGGTGAACACGACATGAACGCGTTTCAAGGGTTCATGGCTGTCGTCGCCGCGTGCTTCACATTGTCCGGCCTCGCTGGTGTCTACTTCGAGATGGTCCCTCAAGAACTCGCCGGCTGATCTCTGGGTCCGCAAACGTGCAGCTGTCGCTGTTTTCGTTGCTTCCCGCACTTGTGCCGATCCTTTTCTCAGGTTCCATCAAGCGCGTCATCGTCAACCTCGGGGTTATTCAACACCAGTCTCTTTGAGAACTTCGGCGTCTGGGCATGGGCGACCGTATACTTACGCAAGTGCTGGGCGGCTTGCTTACCGCCCCTCGTTATCAAGTATGCGGACAATATTCTCAAGGGCTTTGCCACGAGTCTCAGCACATCGTCATCTCCTTCCTCGCCTCCGTGGCCCTCTTCCACTTCCAGAATCACCGTCAGCTTCATCCTCGGCGCGTTCGTCGTCTTGGTCGCAACCTGGATGTACAACCAGGCCCGAGTCGTCATCAACCAGCGGCAGCGAGGGCTGTGCGAATCATGGAGCTGGCGCTGGCGTCGTTCATCTCTGTCCAACCTCGCAGAAACGCCTCCGCGCTCACCGGCGTCGGACTATCAAACGAGGTGCCTTTTTTTTGTGTTTGTTGTTGGTCGTGGTTTGTTTCACCGGCGGGACCCTATCACGACGGACTTCCGACATCGTCACCTCTCGTCGCTCGTCCCTCATTCACCGGCACGGGCCCCCGCCCGCCACACTACCACCATACGCCGTCCAAGTCCTTTCCCCCTCCTCGCCGCTGGAACGCACCTCGCCGGGCCTTCGAGACGTCGCCCACACGGAAACAGGGCCAGTTCTTCGCCGCACCGACTCCGCGCCACGGAGGCGTTTGCGCAGCGCATGGCGCTCGCGACCGCTCTGCGTTCGTTTCTCCGCCGTCCTCGAGAGCGCGCCCGAGCACCACCTTCTCCTCCCGCAGAGTACAGTCGTTACCCCGCTCGACGCTCCCCACGTCTGCTGGCTCAGGCTAGCGCGCTCGGAATGCACTCCCTCTCGCGCCCGCCGAGCTCGTTGGCGGGTTCTGCTGCGCGGGCCGTCGATTGGACCGCACATCATAGGACCTGCCTTTTGTTGCTACATAAAGAGACTTTTAGTGGATATTCAGACTGTATCTTTAGTTACGCGCCTGTGAAGCATTTTCCTTTTGTCTTTTTGCATTGACTGGCGTACGCTTTTTTTTTTTTGGACTTCGTCTTTCTCCTTCTACTCTTGGTCAACTTGAATACTCATCTCTACGCTCTCCCGTCGTTCACTGCCGCACGGTCTTTCGCTTCGTGTTATTGTCACTTGTGGCACATTGTGTCCGGGACGCGTATTATTTCGTCTAACTATATAACGACTCGAATGAACCTTTAAACGCAGAATTTAGTGTTCGAACCAAGTGATACAACTAATACTACGTACATGGACGGAATAACAAAATATTTGCTCAAGAAACGGTGGGAGGCTAAGAGATATCTGTGGTAAGGTATGGAAGATCTGCCAACGTACGAGATGATAACGAACCTAACAGATGAACTGAATGCAGGGACGCGAAAGCTTGATACACCTCTGACGCGTAATCGTATGCTGTCACAGTCTGGACGACGCCTGCGACGCCTGCCTTGGGTGTCTTGGTCAAGGTCCTGATCTTGCAGCAAGTGGACGTCACAGCCGGTGTCGAGATCGAAGGATGGCGGGAAAGGTCACAACCAGGAATGGCTTCCAGGCCGGGGGGGCGTTCACGGTCGTGCATTGAAACTCCTGTGTGGAAACCGCGCACAGCGTCAAACGAGGCGCACAGTCGCCTGGCTTTGCCTGACCAGCGCAGGCCCCGTCACAAAGTGGGTGAATATACGCATCCTTGTCCTATCAACTGCGCAGAGATGGCTGGTATCCTGGGGCCATGTTGGCCTAACAGCGCCTGCCGGTCGGGCATCGCTGCTTGTGGCGGTACAGGAGCGGGTTTTTATACGTCCCTCTTCTGCGCGGATCGTGAGAGTTTCTGTCTGGCCTCTTGGTACCTTCAGCATTCAGCGCGAGGCTGAATTGTGTCTTTTTGACTGAACCGATCGAGCAAGGTCGCTCTTGTTCTCCCCCCTGGCGCCTATCGGAGGGTGTACTAGTCGGTAAGACGCAGTAGGGGGCGTGGCTGGTGAGAAACTTGGGGGGCATGTGTGGAGAAGAGCGTAGCAGCCCTCATGACGTCATGGGAATAAGTTCAAAAGGCCTCCAGCCTGCAGACTGTCGCGTTCTCAGCCCTGCCAGTGTGGTCGGAAAGTAGAGCTCCAGGGTCCTCAAGATGTCGGTCTCTAATATGAGCTCCAACACACATCCTGCGTCGTATTTTGTAGACATGCGTAGAAGATCAAGGATTGCCGGAATATCGTTGATATAGCCTTTGAAGAAGCTATCGCAAACAAACATGTAAGCTGATCGTTTTTGAGCAGATGTGTCTAGATCCGATGACTACTCTCGGTCGTGCAAGACAAGGAGAAACCTGCGTGCTGGCAATGCCAATGCCGTATCGTCTGGAGAGCCACCAAGGGGAACCCCTCATAGTACTCCCCTCTGTGTGTGGTCTCTCGAAGAGTGCCCTGAAGAACGTACAGTTGCCGGTCAGCATGCCCCTATACAAGCGAAAGATACCGTGTCTTGGGCCCGAAGGGACTACTGTGCCGTCGGTCGAACCACAAGTCATCGCATTGTTGAAGGTTCATAGTACCCGCCATTCGAGAGGCTTGCGCGCCTTGTGTTGGGATGTGTCTGGTTGTAGTCATTGTGGTGCCGGATGGACTCGTTCTTTATGGCGTTCAGAAAAGAGTGGCACGTCGGCACGTCGGTCACGGTCATGCGAAGTGTAACGCGTTACGCATCACGTCCCGACCTGCCTCCGTCACGTACCTCCATGGCTAAACTTTCAAACCCACTCGGATCGGGCAATGAAGAAACAAAGGACCACTAAGAAAATAGTGAAAATGACACCAAGAATTCTCCGCTAGCTGACTTTGACATACCCTAGGCGAGCAATTTTGTTGGACACTCGCTCACTCCAGCACACCAGCCAGCAACGCGTCAACGACGGCATGGGCTAGAGTGGCAGACTCTGGACCTGGACCAATGGGAAAACGTTTGTAGTTCCAGATCCTAACCTCTACTTAATTAGGCCTCAAATTTCAGACTATGCTTGCCTTAGCTCACTGTAGCTCACTTAATTCTTGCAGCTCCGAGCGCAATCATTGGAACCCGCCCTCTCGGGCCGTGAAGGGACGCCCACAAGTTGGGACGGAAATGGTTTGTTCAAGTTCGCTCGTTCGCATTGGACGTTCCGTACATGTCAAGCATTCTTTTTCCTTTCTTTTCTCCTGGCCTGGGTTCAAGTCTGTTTGGTATGCCCTGCTGTACTTCCTCATGTTTCATCAAAATTTTGAGGTCCGATATTGCGAACTCAGCTCGGAGTCGCCCACACCCATCAGGTATAAAGGATATCGTCTGTGTAGCCGGTGACCTCGTGTAGACTGGCCTTTGAGCAACTTGTGAGTGGATACTTTCTTGCCCAGGTAGCGCAAAAACGTCATTGTTCACCGATAGACAGGACGATCAGAGTGATCTCTAAGCGACAAAGAAAGTTGGTTCATCAAATGACAACCGAAACCAGACCCGAATGAGCATCAACATTACGACGTGCCAAAGATCGACCAACTTGCAAGCTCACCGCGAGAACCATCTCAGCTCGAGATCGTACTACAGCAGCAAAGTGTACCTGGCGAACCTAGCTTTTCTGGGCCTGATCGTAGGATCCGATTCGACCCCATAGATGACGCACTTCGTTCCCAGGGATATCCCGGAAGGTAGATGTCTCTTCATTTGCGACTCGGCCTTCGAGAGCTTAGAACACAAATCATCGTCAAGGACATACCATCGGTTACCTCAAAATGACATTCCAATACCAGAGTCGTCCACGATACGACATTCCTCACCACGAGCCAGTACTTTGCGCGAAGACCACCATATTCTTGAACTACGAGAGGACACAACGATGAGGAATCATACGACGCGCTCACCAAATCAACCGTTCAAACCCACCACGGATCACACAACGCCGCCACCTCCTCGGACGCCGACGCCGACGCCGCCTATTCAGGCTTCCACCCCAGCACGCACGCCACTTTTTTAACTCCCTCTACTACCCCGCTTATGACCGGTACGCACGCGCCGCGTCGGCCTTGAATAACGTCACCCACACCTATCAACCTCCCCCACCAGCACGCGCCGGTACATATGATCATTATCGCGAACACACACGTCATTATCCTACAACCATCCCCGGACGAACCCATACGTTGACCGCGCTCGACTTTCGCGTCCGCACAGACCTCAGCGTACTCGAGGACACAGAACCAACCGCGGGGCGTTTCCGGGTTGAGAATCGGGATGCCGATGCGCCTCTGAACCAGAAGTGCCGAGAAAGCGGGCGGTGCAAAGGAAGAGTAAGCCTCCGACAGTGAAGTACAGGCATGATACATCACCGAGAGTGCATGTTCTCAGCTCAAGAATGTGCCGGTGATGCGCAAGGCGGAACTACAAGAGCTGGAGGGGCCGATGGTAGAATGGTACGAACAGCTGCGGAAAGAACGGGTGGCGCAGAGTGCTATTTATTATAGTTGACGAAGTGGGGAAATCGGCATGACGGTATGTTGGAGGAGAATAGCAGCAGCGCGAGACCCAAATATTCAGGAATTAAGTATGATTTGATTGTGACTTACTGTGATAATGCCTTTCTTATTGGACGAGGACCTCGGCAGGATGGGACCGGCAGGACGAATATCTTTCTACCGCCACTGCGGTATCCCGAGTCCCCTGCAAGTGTCCAACCCCATGGACAATCGCCGCCGTTGCGTGCGGGTCATGCGCGACGATTCTCATCAGTCCACGTCAGTAGAGCATCGGTTGAACCCTACCCCTAGATATATTTGTGTAAGCCCAAGCGCGGTACTCATAAAAATCGTCGGTGAGAGAATTGAGTTGGTTCATTCGATAGACTGACAAGCTGGAGATGCTTGCCTCTGAGCTTCCCCCAGCACTGGAAGCTCTGCACCGCCTCTGCGAAAGAAGGCAGCGAATGAGCGCGGCCATCGTGACACTTGGAGAATTTCTCAAACTGCAGACCCTCGAAGGCAAAGCGCGGTTGCCTGGGCTGTGAGCTCAGAGGCTAGAGCTTGCCAGTCAATCGGTAGGGGCGCGTGCCGCGAGCGCAACTCGGGAACAGCATCCGCGGCTAGCATGTCGAACAGCAGACGAAGTCGCGTCGTCTGTGTCGCGTCAGCCACGGTTCTAAAGACATAAGTATCCGCCCCAGACTCTGCTTGAGGTCGCCTTGTCTTTCTTCCTCTCCCCCATCTTGGTCGTGTCATTCATCCCTACTTGGCCCGGAGTCGTCTCATCTTTCTCCAAGCGGTCATCCGTGATGTACACATGCACTCGCGTCTCTTCCCATCATGTCTCGCGCCCCCGCTAAGACGCGTCTATAGCAACTCGCCCTATCAACTACGTCTCCTAGCGCCTCAGCCTCGCCGCATGGGATCTCTAGCTATAGCCCACCATCCTTTCTGAATGTGGGTCGTGGCGGGTACTACTTACCTCTCGGCGGCTCGAGGCTGCCGATGCGGTGAAAGGGGCTGAACATGGGGTCCGGTACTTGGTTAGGGGTCTCAAAGGAGAAGTTACAACCTAGATGGTTAGAAGGTGCCACATAGGTGAGATGGGTGGGGTGTGAGTGGCTGACTATCCTCCTGTATATTCGCGTTGTTTAGGCTAATAAAGCATTTCTCGTGGAATGGGCGCGGACCTCTACGTGGTCCGAGGACGAGCACCTGGTGCGAGTTCTGCACCCGACCCGCTGCTACGCCAATTCACCGTTCAAGGCGAGCCCGGCGCTTGTCTTTCATGGACTTCAAGGGTGACATGAAGTTGACGGAATGTGGGCCACGGTCTCAGACGCGAGTTCCCTCCGCAACAGACAAGATTGAAATATTGGATGGGTTTTCCGTCTGCCATTACTCGGGTACCAGTTCTTGTAGGTGGTAGCTCAACGATAATCAGCCCCGTTCCCTTAATATATATATATATATATATATATGCTGAACACCTCAGTGTACACTGGTATCGGTCGAGGCATAAGCACCTAACGATTTTTGACACAATTGCACATCCTTCCACAAGCAAATGTTGTGGAAAGGCTGATCCCCGAGACCAACTGAATTAAATGCTGCGAGTCTGTCACCGACTTCCATCGCGAGCCGGAGGGTCTCGGTTTATCTGAACGACTCTATCAGCCTGAACCCGGTTCGCTGTTTGTAGTGCGGATAGCCTACCCAGCTTTTACGCTGGTTAAGCATGTGAAAAAAAAAAACACGCCTACTTCATTAATACCTCGTGTGATCAATGGTTGCCGCCTGCGCGTGTGGATCACAGATATCTGACGTCGTGCAAGGGCTGTCGTGGGCAAAGCCTCGGACGAAAGACGGATCCCATCTTCCACATACCTACCCGCATCCCAAAATAACCTGTAGCGTCACCCACCTACAAAAGTCGCTCAGGTTTAGAACCCAAACTGCGAGTTGCAATGTCGTGCCTCCAACAGGCGAAGTATGGCAGCATCTAGGCCACCTGATGCGTGCCACTCCGGTCGTGAGATAACTTTACGGCGCTAGCGTGAAATTAATGCGGGGTTCGAAATGACAAGTATCAACGTTCCCGTTTAGGGCAGTTGTACTCGAACCTGCACCTTTCCCCATTGTTCTCTCGGTGTCCTACGGCCACGCAGCGCAGAACACTGCCCCGAACATGAGGAAGAAAACAAGCACGCGACCAGGTACCAATGTATCCCATAAAAGGAGCCGTAGCTGCTACGAGAGGGACGCCAAATCCCCCTCACCTCCTGACACAGTACGAGCATTCGCACTCCTTCCTCTGCCTACGCCATGTCTAAACGTCCGTCCATGCCTCTTTCGTCTCCCACGAAGAACAAACAATCCGGACGCAACACAGCTCCTTCTCAATTCAACCTGCACAAGGAACGCCAGAAACATGGTCTGGGACCTCGACGAACAAGTCCCTGAAGTGAAGAGGTCCTTCTTCGAGCAATACCTCCTCCCGCCTTCCCCTTTGCCTGAAGATGACAGTCTCAAAGCTGTAGTCAAACGTCTCGAAGACGCCGGGAACTTCAACAAAAAGGATTTTGGTGGGGGTGGCGACAGCCGTCCGAATCGAAGAAGGTCGAGGATTCCGTTTTCAAGCCCTTCGAGACTCTTGCCAAGGACAATCGTCGAGGCCGCTGAGATTTCTCGAGACACCACCATCGACATCAAGTGCAACCCAGCGCTTTCTCTCGAATCCTACGCTCGTAACAACACCTCGAAGCCGGATTGCTACGGGATCCGGAAGAAGGTCAAGCTAGAGGATGATCCCTATACTGGGAAGCTGCAGCCTAGGTGGCTCGACGTCGCTACGCCGGGAGAGTTCAAGAAGAAGAACACGCCTGAGAACTTCATTGACGTGCGTTGTCGTAAAATTGGTTGTCTGCTCCTGTGCTCATAACTTGCGCCCTACTACCAGGACGCCAGAAAGGTTCTCTGGTCAATGAATCACCTCATGAGAGAAGACCCACGCCGATGCTTCGTGATCGGGTTTACCATCGAAGACTCCTCCATGCGGTATTGGTACTGTAGCCGGTCGGACGTCTATGTGTCTGACGCATTCGACATGTTAAAGGTACGCAGTCTGATGGCTCTTTGTTCATCTGATCTTGGCTGCTGACATCGAGGCTGTCTCTCAGGAACACGACGTCCTTGTCGACTTCATTCTCAGGATGTCTTTCGCTACCGAAACTCAGCTGGGATGGGATCCCTCGATCACACTCCATCAACCGAGTCTGTCCCGTGAACCTTCTGACGGGTTACAGTATGACATCCTCGTCCAGAACGTCGACGCAAAGACGGCGAGAAAGTTCAGGACTCAGAAGGTCATATCGAACGTTGGCGCGGAGGCCTTGCGTGGACGCGGCACCCGTGTGTGGGTAGTAAAGGAGCTCGACAAAGATGGTAATGAGGTCGGCGAGCCTTGCGTCCTGAAAGACTCGTGGGTCGATGTCGATAGAGACCGCGAGGGCAATATCCTAGACAAGATTCGCAGAGCCGCCAACGACCGAGGCCTGGCAGAGGATGCCGTCAAGCAAAGAATCGACAGTTCTCTTTTGACTGTTGTTACTCACGGAGACGTGTGCTGTGACAAGCGGGTTGATAAAACCTGGCAATGGAAGGAGGCTCCGCAGCCCATAGACTTGAAGATAATCCGACTTTGGCCCAAGCCAAGCAGTACCGTCCGGCCTGCTTTATCCACCGTCGGAGCACATGTCATTGAGGCGAAAGAAGAGAAGAAGCCTAAGTCATACGCGGCTTACCCGGCCAAAGTTCATCATCGGATTGTCTTCGAAGAAATCTGCAAGACGATTCGAGAGGTCACATCGCTTGCCGAAGCTTTTTATCATCTCGTTCACATTGTTGACGGTGAGCTCAATCGCTAATTCTATCGTTATGCATGCTGACAGGTGGCATAATGCGATAGCTCTGAAGATGTCTCCACGAGCTGAGATGGGTTCATAGGGACATCAGCTCGGTAACATTTTAGTCTTCAACGGGGTTGCCAAGCTATCGGATCTCGAATACGCAAAACACGAGGACGATTCGGAGGTGCACGGGATCCGAACGGTACGCCTTATTATATGTTTCTCATGACGAGACTAATGATTTCATATTCATTCCGACACAGGGCACCCCGTACTTCATGTCCGTAGAGGTTGAACGAACTCGCTATTTGGCGACTTCAGAGTCGTCCCAACAGCTGGAGCCTGCAACCACCAGCGCAAAGATGAAATCTCGATCGCAGCGCTCGAAGCAATTTTTTCGGGGAACACGCAAGGCTATTCACATCCCTCATCTCGTCAACAACCTAACTTAAAGCCATATCGGGCGTTGCGTTCAAATATAATCCACTACATGACATGGAATCTCTCATGTGGCTCGGATGGTTTTCTCTTACTGCCCTCACAGCTTGATACCATCGGGTCTACTTCACCTGCGGCACTCGCTGCCTTCACGGAGAATCACCAGGCGCTGGCGAATGAGATGTTCACCGACAAGTCTTCTCGGATGGAGATCATGCTGACGGACCAAACGCTCCTTGAGCTCATAGAGAAAGCTGGCCTTCATGAACAAGTCAAGAAGGTCTCCCAAGGGCTCCTCCAGTGCCACTTCGCACTGAGGAAGGCCTACAAATCTGCCGAAAAGGATATGACAGAACCCCCTCCGTTCACTATCGCCAAAACCCATGATCTGTACGAACGCTACCGTACGAGTCCTTCCTGATATCGCGTTGGAGCTGCTACGAGAGGATATTGTTGTCGCACCCGAGCAAAACTCTTGCGATCGTCTGCGCGACAAGGTACGTCTGGAGGCAGGCTCTCAATGACAACACAAAGCCAAGGCCAAACGGAGATAACGATGTGTCAAACGACGATACGGCCGTATCGAGCGGAAGGCCGCCCCAAGAAGCAGAAGACCATCGACAATCATGGTGATACCGCCGCGCTCGCCGGCCGCACTTCTCAACTCTACGGGTCGGTTCGAAAGGCGATGCCAGTGAGGCGTCGGTGTACCCTTTTAAGATGGGAAAGCCCCTCTTCAAGCCAAAACCAATTAACAAGACGATGATGGCGAGGACGCTCTATCCGGTGGACGGCCTCTCAAGAACTAGAGGATCGTCGACGGTATCGCTGCCACACTTGCCACGCGCACCTCGCAACTATCTGTTGGCTCTTCTAGCCTGTCGACCGCCGGGGCCCTCTCCCACCCTCAACATGTCCACATCATGAGCAATGCTCTGTTCTCTCTTCCATCTCGTCTTTGGCTAGGTATACGGATCCTGGATGCACACCTCCCTCGCGTTTTTTTGTCTCGTTGATCAGATACTATTGTTTCTCTATCATCTCATGAATCCCTGGCTATCATCACAACGCGACTCCGCGCCGGCTCGCGGAATCCACGCCATGTCTTTTCCGTTCTCTACCCCATCTCACATTTAGTATACTATCATATAAACCACAAATGTACATACCTCTCTCTCGTCTCAACTCAGCTGTATGCTTATACTCCGAGTCGCTGTGCGATGTATCCAATGACTAGGAGTTCTGGCACGCATGTAGCGAGGGCTTGCCTGATTCTCGACGCGATGGCTCCAACCAGAGCTTGCATCGTCCCGTAGCACGCACACCCTAGTTCTTACGTGTCAGTGCATTTTTTCTTCCTTCTCGGCAGAACCAGCGCATCACAGCATCACTCCATCGTTGCTCGCCTCACGCCACGATTGCTGCTTGCGTGTTTAACTTTGTCTCGCCTTTCGTTTCAACCACTACGACGTGCAAGACGCCCCTCTGCATGATACAACACGCCCAGCGCACTTTCTGACAAACACAAGCTCTGGCGCGCCTTGAAGGGTGCCAGCGTCTTCATAAGTTTCCGCACCGCCTCTGCTAATACCGGCATCGTCGCACTTCACGAATACTTACAAATTACCTCACAATGAAAGTTCAACTCTACATAATGGCCCACCACCAAAAGCTTCACATTCTAGAAACACAAATACACAATGCCACTGTGAACTCTAACATTACCAATCGATCGTTCGAAGCAAAAGTGCGAGCTACTCGAGGACGGCGAACGCGGTCAGCACTTCCAGCGGCAGACGAGGACCTACAAGAACGCGTCACTGTCGGCCGTTGTGCTTATTTGCCGAGCATTTAGGGTAGATCTGGTTCAAGACGCGGTGGACAAACGTTGCTATGAATGGCCTGCCCTGCCTGAGTAGTCCTCAAGTGCATGAAGTAGGGGTCCGTCGGTACTGGGGGAGCTCAGCTCAGCGCTACCTCTGCAAACGGGGAAGACGAAGAGCCCCAGCAGGGTACCTCGAAGCAATCCAGATATGGCAGGTGCAGCTCCATAGTGGGCGCGACGGCGAAAGCTTCGCGCGCTGGAAGCACGAGCAAGCTGTACAGCCACGAACTCTAACCTTGCCAGTCCCAGTCGATCGGTTGAGGCTACCGTGCGGGCGACTCGGGGACCTCGTCCGCGGCTGACACGTCAAACGGCGGCGGAAGACGCGTCGCCCGTGTCGCGTCAGCCGCGGTTCGAGAGGCATAGATACCCGCCCTAGACTCGGCTCGAGGTCGTCTCCCCTTTCCCCCTCTCCTCCATCTCCGCCTCTCGCTTCTCTCCCCCTGGTTCTCCATGCACTCCCAGTCGTGTTTCTTCTCATCGTGTCGCGCTTGCCACCCAGACACACCTACCAGCCCTGTCAACCACCTCCCCCAGAGCCCCAGTCAGGCCGAACATCCCAGCCCGTCATCCTTCCTGAATGTGTCGCGCCATCGCGAAAGGTGCTCAATAACGGGGGTCAGCTCGGGCTCGGGCATTTGAGGGAGGCGTTGAGGCTTGCAAGGAGTAGGCGTGGTTGGGTGGCGTGCGAGTCTCCTGTATCTCCTCGTTGTTACGGCTAATAAATATATTTCTCGGGGGACGGGCGCGGACCTCTACGTGGTCTCCGAGACGAGTACCCTCTACGGAGGGGAAACGAACGCGCGCCCAACCCATACCTCCTGGCTATGCAACGGTACGCATCGTTCTTTTCGTTCGACCATCCGCGGCTGACGGATTCCCCACCCACATCGACTTAGACTCTGGAATGTCGCAGTTGTCGCAAGTCTACCGTTCGATATCCGCAAGGTACCCGTCTGCGACTCGAAGGTGCGTCTTTCATCTCGGGCCTCGGCGATGTAAAAAGGTAAGACAGACTCACTCGGGGGTGGGCGCGGACCTCTACGTGGTCCCCGGGACGAGTGTCTTCTGCGGAGGGGAAACCAACATGCGCCCCACTGGCACCCTTTAGCACGCACGCAGCCTAAAGCAAAGTTTGTTTCTAACCAGCATAGGCAACGATAGGCGAATGCCAAGTCGAGCTCAAGGCAGTTCGAAAAGACGTTGGGGTAAATTAGAAAATGTTTGACTGACCTTATCGCATTCTTGTCATTGCGTGTCTTAATCTACAAGGGAGGAGTCGAAACGTCCCTCCGAGTTGACCGTGACGAGCACGGATCTGACTTGGATATCTAGCAGCATCTTGAACAGGAAGCCGACGTGTGCCCACACGGTAGCGCAACTGAGGAAAAGAGATATACTAAGTGTTGAATACAACGTCGTGTTTGACTCCCGGTTGCCATGCCATGTCGAGCTTTCAAGACGCGACTGGTAGATCGCGGTCATGTGCAGGCGATGCGTCACGCGTCACACTGATCGAGGCCTGCCCTAAATCTGCATTCATACTGCGACAGGCGTCGACATCCAAGTCTTCCGTCCCTCCAGCGGGGGTGCGAGAGCGCGACGCAGAGTATTCATTACTCTCGAAAATGTCTGCACAAAGCTCATAAACTTGCGACGTTCCCAAACGTCTCTAACAGACACAAGACTCCATAAAGTATTTCTATGCGTGAGTTTACCAATAGGATATAGATCGAATATCCGAAATACCGACCTTTCAAAAAAAAAAAAAACCAGTGTGATCCACGAAGTGAACTCAGCAAGTTGTGTTGACGAGGACCACTTTAAGCCTGCAGCTGATGGTGTTGGTTTGTCATTGATTCGGAGTTTTCGAAATGATACTTACATCATCATTCCTATTTAGGCAGCTGAATTCGAACCTGCACCTCTACCCACTGTTCTCTCTGCCGAGTCTGTGGATGTCCTACGGCCCGCACACTGAACACTTCCACCAAACATGGAATCGAACATTGACATGCGACAGGACACCAAACCGTCCCATAAAAGAAGCCGCAGCTGCTATGAAGGAGGCACCAAATACTCCTCACTCTCCGACACAGTATGAGTACTTGCACTCCGCTCTTTCTCTCCACGGCAGCTCAACACACATATTATTTATCACCTTCTCCCACAAAGGCAAAACGAGCTACCTTGAACCGGCTTCCGACCACGCGATACGACTCCGAGAAAGAGCGGCAGCCTGAGAACAAGGTGTGGGACCTTGACGCACAATGTGCCCGAACTCAGAGGTCCTTCTTCGAAGACTATCTGTTCTTCCTCCCTCCCCTCTTACCGGAAAAGAACGGCCCTGAGGTTTCGTTGTCAATCGCCTTCGAGATACCCGGAAGTGATTGACAGAGGAGAGAGGTATTCTGGTGCAGGTTGGCCACAGCCATCCACATCTGGCCTGCTTGAGGACGGTGTGTTTCAAGGGCTTTGCCGACCTTGCCAAGGATATCATCGAGGCCTCACGAGATTTCCTCAAGCCACCACCATCAACGTCATCTGTAACCGGCGTTCTCTCTGGGGTACGTCCCTCGGGGGCAAGAACACTCGAAGCCGGATTGCTACGGATCCGGAAATGAGGCCGTGTTAGAGAAGGATTTCCCACGCACTGGAAGCTGCAGCCTAAGTGGCGCGACGTTGCACAACTCCCGGAGAGTTCAAGAAGAAAAACACACCAGTATAACTTTGTCGATGTGGAGTGTTGTGTAGACTCCCCTGTTTCCGTTGCACTCACAATGATCCCACCAGAAAACGCCGCGAAGGTGCTGTTTGGTCAAGGAACCATATCATGAGGAGAAGATCCGCGCCGATGCTTGTCATGTCGGCTTCACCATCGAAGACTCTTCCATGCTGTGTACTGGCTATTGTAGTCGGTCGGAGCGTCTTCGTGTCCAGAAGCAATTCGATATGCTGACGGTATGCATCTCCTCCTCATCCATTCTATCTTCACGACAGACACACTAATACTACTTAGGAAACGTCCGCGTATATAAAATACCCTGGTCGATTTTATCCTCAGGATGTCATTCGCCACGCACGCACGCCCAGCCTAGGCTGGGATTCTTCAATCTCTCTTAAGACAGCCTGGCGGTCCCGGCGGCAGGTTGCAGTAATCGATATCGTCACAGTCCACACGTGGCAACGCGGCGACCCCCCCCGGTTATCATGACAGTTTAGGACCCACAGAAGTCATTTCCAAGCATGGCGCGGAGGCTTTAACCTGGTGACGCGGTGACTCGGGTTTGGGAAGTGATGAGGCCTCAACGACGCGGAGAGGTAGGTAGTGCGAGTCCCATGTGTCCTCAAAGACTCGTTGGTCGAGACGGTGACTAGGTATCGTGCAGGGCGATAATTTCTGGCCAGAATCCAAGAGCGCCTGATTGACGGGCGTAGAGCCCAAACAATCCAGTCAAGTGGGGTGGAATTGACCGTTTTTCTCCGTGCCAGCTTTGCCGAGGATGCAAGCGACTTCCTGAACGGTCGTCGTCTCCGAGACGTGTGGGCTCTAACGAGCGAGTTGAATGACAACACGCGCCATTTGGAAGAAAGGTTCCCAACAGAGCACGCAAGGATGGGTTAAGGAGACGATTCGGACCTCCGGTCAAAGTGGAGAAGAAAACTTCCTTTCATCCTGAGTTTTGACTGTCGTCGGAGGGCGCCGTTCTAGAGGTAGAAGATGAGAAGATAATTCTGAAGTCGTACACACCTTACTCGCCGCCAAAGTTCATCACCGGATTGTTTTTCAAAGAAGTCTGCAAGACATCCGCGAGGTATCGTCACTTGCCAAGGCCTTCGGATATCTTATTCAAGTTGTTGCTGGTGAGCTTCAATTGCTACTGCCCCTTCAAGTTGTGATGTGTGCTTAAATGGTGCTCGACTATCACAGCATTACGATGTCTCCATCAGCTGGATGGGTTCATAGAAGATATCAGCGCCAGGCAACATTCTGGTCATCGGACGGCGTTGTCAAGTTTTAGGCAGATCTGGATATGCAAGACACGAAAAAGATTCAGAATTACATGAAATCCGAATGTAACGTTTAATCACGTGTCTTTTCCCCTCGCCTAGTCTCTGATGACACCACCTCCGTTGCTCTGCAGGTACCCCGTACTTCATGGTCCGTAGAGTGTTGACTGTACCAGTTACTTCTTTCGTGCAAAAATCGGCGTCCCCGCGCCTCCAAGCGCAAAGCAGTAACCCACAGAAAGCAGGCGGACAGAAGACGACAAGTAACATGTCTTTCAACAAGGTATTCCATTCAGGTGAAAACACACCCACTTCACGACATGGAATCCCTCATGTGGCTTGGGTGGTTCCTTCTGCTTCCACACAAAACTGCCATCTATTGGCCGACCTCCACGTATTGCCGACCGTCTTTTTTTTTTTATTTTTATTGCTTGACGTTTTCCGTCTTTCTTTTTTTGTTTTTTTTTTTTTTTTTTTTCACTTTTTTTTTTTTTTTTTGACGACGAACACCGGAAATTGGGCAGATAAAATGTTCATCGACAAAGTTTCCCGGGGCGATATCATGATGACGGATGCGAAACTGGACAATCTCATCATCCGAGCCACTCTGCATGATCAAGTCAGGGAGGTCCGCCGATATGGCTCACTCGAATGCCACACTCAGCTGCGGACCGCCTTCCTTCAAGTCCGCCGAAATGGATATGTCGGTGCCGATTCCGTTTACTATCGCCGCAGACGCACCAGCTGTACCAGGAAACTACAGGGAAAATCTGGCCAACATTGTAGAGATACTGGGCGAAACAGACATCGTCGTCGCCCCCCGACCAGAGCTCGCGCGGCCCGGCTGCGCAAAGAGCCTGTGTCTGGACCAGGCCGCGAAGCCAGAGCCAGGCGGAACGAGCAGTGACGGCGGCGGCGACGCTCTAGCCGACGAACGGCCATACAAGAAACAGCCGGACCGACGACGGCACCGCTGCACTCGGCCACCCGCGCCTAGTGGGGCGCAAATCGACCGTCGGCTCGAGGCCCCGCCCTTCCACGCCCAGCGACCCCCGTACCCTCTATCTTCCTGCTCTTCTGCCCCTGTCACCTTTCCAAGCTCTGCCAATGAGTTGACGGATCGCTCCGTTTCGGCGTTCTTTCCCCTCTGCATTGTGTACTTGTTATTTTGGTCCCGTATGATTTCTAGGAAGCCTGTCTATTTCCCAATGCGCCCTCATCGTCTCGAAGGACTTGACTAAGCATAGCTAACGTTGTGCCTCTCATCTAACGCGCTTCTCTGCGCGATTTCCTTCTAGTCTCACCATCGTATCTAATAACCCTGATAATTGTTCTGTTTCTCTACTCCATCGTGTATTCACCAATTACATGGCGCCTGATGTCGCACAAATTCATTCTGATCCTCGTTTCAATGTTCTATCACATATTTGCCCCAGTTTAATCTGAACGCCCGTCATAAAAACACGCCTAGCCATCCATCGTTTTGTTTGGCTCATTAACACCACTGCGCTCCCTACTCGAATTTTCAAGACACCCGTCGTTGGGTTAATAAGGCCTCAGTAGACGAGTATGGGGAAGAGTCTGTACAGCGCCTTGCTGTCATGTTCGGGGGTTCGGGCTCGGCATTCCGAGCAGTTTATTGCCAACAAATAGATTCACAAGTCTCTCTCCAACCCTTGATGAGTCTTATACGCCGTACAAAAAACCTTTCGTATAGTCCATCGAACTCCTCGATCTGAGGCCTTTCTGATGATGGCACAGCGTTATCGTCGTGAGCCAAAGGTCCTATATGCAGTACCTACTAAGTACTGCACAGCGGCACCGCTCCTAAGTTTTCTCTTGGCATTTAAACAAAAACGGTAGCGTCATTGTTTGCTTGTCCCTAATCATCGACTTTTATGCTCTCGAATCTCTATCGTCGCACTTGTACACGCAGTCCTGCTGCTAAATATTTGTTGGCGACTCGTGAGGATGTGCGCCCCCCGTCACTAGTGTGTATCTCCAACTTATCTAGGTGCGCCTCGTGCGATGCATCAAGGTAAGACGGGATCACTTGGGGGTCGGTGCGGACCTTTATGTGGTCCCCCAGGATGAGTATCCTATACAGAGTACTCTCGAGCTGTTATCTTTGGAGCTCATCAAACACGACGCGACGTACCGGATCGCGGTGCTATGTGCAGGCGTTTTCGCGTTGCGCGTCACACTTAATTGAAACTAGCCCTAAATTTGTCATGTGTTTCCAGCAATTCGCCCTCGTCCACGCCCTGACAGTTCATGCCCAACACAACCTCCAGCTTTGCCAGTGCGTGAGTATAACACAAAGCTATTCGAATCATCATAAGAATTCAAGCCTACCACAAACGTCAAGCACCCGCCGACGTGGCGGTAGTTCTCATAATTGATTTGGATTGTTACGCCGCATGATAACTGTCTCCTGCATGCCATTCCCTTTTACTGTGCATATCCTGCCCGACCCTCGGAATTGCACTGATGTTATCTTCTGTGGTTAACTCAAAACACTTTGGGCTCATGTACAGGTGAAATACATACTTTTGTGTGTCGCTCAAACGACGTGATCATGCTGAGATACCGTGGTGGTGATGGAACACGCGCCGAACGCAGACGCCGTACACCCACTCTCGATGAGTCACCTCCACACCAGACTCACCCGCAGGCCCTCACCACCCGCCCCCTCAACCCTGTCCTCCTCGCCCGAACCGATGCAAAGCCCGCTCCCCGCTGCACGGGACGGGCACGTCCCTCCCGTGGCCCCATCTACGGCTCCCGGCAACCTCGCTGCGCAACACCGACGCTGGGAGCGCGTCCCCGTGCACGCCGCGCTCGTAGCCGCGGGCTTCCGGCACGTCGACTGCGCCATGCATATGTTATAACGCGAACGAGGCGTCCGTCGGCGCGGGCCTCGCGCGCGCGCGCGTCCCCCGCGCGCATGAGCTCTTCGTCACTACGAAGCTCGAGCGCGTGCCCGCAGGCCAGACGGCGGCGGACACGCTGCGCGCGTCGCGGACCGCATGCGGATGGACTATGTGGATCTGTTTTTGGTGCATGAGCTCGGGTTGTGCACGAGGATCTGTGTAAGGTGTGGCTGGAGATGGAGGCGTGCAAGGCGGAGGGGCTCGCGAGGAGCATCGGGGTGTCGCAAATTTTAGGATACAGGATCTGGAGGTCATCCCGTGAGGGGTGTGATTCGATGCCTACCGTAAATCAGGTATGGGACATTCGATACTTATAGCGGTCATGGGCTTTCGCTTCAGTTAAGACGCAGATTGAGCTACACCCTAACATTTACAAAGCCAGCATTACCCAGTGCTCCAATACATGCAGACGCACGGCGTCGCACCCACCTTCATTTGCCGGCCTCTCAGCCCCTTGTGGCGCGATCACCGACGGCGCGCTGAACCCCGTTATGGACCGCCATCGGCGTCGCGGCTGTCCCAGAGCGGCGGGGGACAGTGACCCCCGCCCAAGTACTTACAGCTGTGGCTCCGCAAGAAGCACATGCCCATTCATCACGTAGGTTTGCCACACAAGGCAATGTACAGCTAATCGAGTTTGACAATGCTTCAGAACGACCTCGAGCCGGAAACGTCTTCGGAGAATTTTTGGAAACACCGTGGCGAGTTTTGCCGGACATCTCGGTCGCAGACGAGCAGCGCATAGATGAGGCTGGGAGCACGGCGCATCACCGGTTCTTTGTACGTTTTTCACCATGCTCTTTGATATCAGCCTCTCAGTTTAATCACAAACAGTGCAAGTATATTGATGAATCATGATACGATGCCAGTGTCCATGCTAGTGCTACAATGTAGTATGCAAAAGGTATCAGAGAATATTAAACGACAATGAAAGCAGATGCGTACTGTACTTTACTCTATAGATGAAATGATGAAGCGAAGATCATGATGAAACCCGAAAGCTGTTGTGAGGAAAACATAGAAAGTCTCGTAGGAGAGAAAAAGAAAACGAGGGCCTCACTGACCGCGCGTACTTGCTCGCCTGCCGAATCCAGCTCGCCATACTTCCAGAAAGCCACGGCCCGTCTACGACAACCCATTAGCCTCACACAAAGCAAATGAAGCGAGAAACACGACGCACGCAGGACAACCCAATGACGATCGCCAGCACCGCCGAGAATCGAGTCGCCCTTGCCGTACCCGAGCGCGCATACATCGTCGGCGCAAAACAGCGGGAACTCCGAACCCGGCTGCCACGAGCGCAGGAACGTCACCGCCGCAAGCGCGATGCACACACACACCAGCAATAATCTCAGCAGCAGTAATCAGATGAGGCAGAAGGGGCAGTGGAAGAGCGTACCGGAGGCGGTACGTGCAGCGTGAACGCGTCGATAACGTACGTCTGGATGGACTGGAAGTTGAGGATCGTGCCCGCGCCGACGAACGCGATGACCCTGGGGCGGTCAGCTTTTGGTTGTGCGGGAGGGGGAGGGCGGCTCACCGAGTGGTCTGGGCACGATCCAAGTGCACGTCTGCGCAGCGCCGTCCAGCCGGTGAGGAACAGCCCGATCGGGAGGCATATCGTCCCGGTGGGTGTGGATAGCAATCGACGACTGCACAAGCAGGGCCAGTCAGCACTGCGCGTCGAGAGTGGTGGAGAGAATGGGGCGCACGGAGACGGTACTTCGGGCTTGCCCTGCCGACCGTTCTTCTTGGGTGAAGTAGACGTAGATGCGGTCCATGAGCCGCCGCGCGGGTTGAGCTGCGAGCGCCGTGATTTGAGGCCGAGCGCCGATCGCAAAGTAGTTTGATTGCCCCGCGATGCGGCGACCGCGTTCGGGGCGGTAGCAAATGAGCGCGTTCCTCGTCTTCAATATCGCCTGGGGCATCGTCGTCAGGAACACTGTGCAAACGCTAAAGTCAGACACCCGTGATACGGTGACGGGGCCCAGGATTTGTGGCACGCACGATAGGAGCACAGGCCGTAGACAAAGGCCATGTCTATGGCGCCGAGCAGCTGCACGATCGGCTCGCTCGTAGAAGCAGAGCTTGAACGGGCGCACGACAGCGCCTTGGAGGGGACGATCTGCTGTGCCAGCGGCGGTCTCTGCGTTGTCGAAGTCGCGAGTGCAGCTCACCTCGCGCGGGCCGCCCTTCTCGGAGCTCTGCGCTTCATCTCCTTCGCGGGATCCGGGCGGCTTTTTTGCGTTCAATGATGATGGCGGCGCGAAGGCTGGTAACAATGTGATCGAAATCAATGAGATTATCATATGAATGAGAGTGTCACAGTGCTTTGGGCGTACTTTCTTGGAGGTACATCTGAGGCCGAGACATTGAATGGAGGCCGTCGACGATGGTCTGTGGACCAGAACTCGTGTCGGAACGTGAGATTGGCGTGCAGGCGAGTACAAAGCGCACCGCATACACCACCCAACGCCACGTCGACCTCCTCCGCAATCCACGCACTAGAATAGCCGCCACGGGACCCCACGCACGTGTGGGGCCCAGCAGCAAGTGCCGGCGCAAGCGAATACAGCGAGCGCAAAAAACCACCCCCCGCCTTATTACCACGCTCCTCCTCGGGGGGGCCTGCACAACCACAATCTCAGGGCCAGCACCTCAGGCCCCAGCACGCAAATAGATCCAAAGGCACCAAGGGGGCCGCCGCCAACGGCGGTGGGCTGCTCCCATCTGAACAGTGGGGGACACAGCGGGGGTGCCGTGCCCAGTCAGGCTGACGGCAGCGGGACGCGCGCAAACGAGAAATACACGCACTGAGAGCGGGCGCGCTTCGGCCGCCCGTCCGCCCAGGCCGGCGAGGAAGCGGTAAACGCGATCAGCTGTCGCCTTGTTGTCTGTGCGAAGGTGAGGCCGCAGCCGAGGTTCTCACACTGCTGCACGGCGCGAGTTAGTGCGTTTGCTGAGTCCATCTCCGCAGGGTGATTGGTGGACGCACCTGAGGTACCACATGTTTAGGCTTGCTTGTAGGTGACGCGCGAGCGGCGTAGATCTCGCTGAGGTGCCCGAGGAAGAGGTTGGGCCAAAGGCTAGAGGAGCGTCAGAGGGAGTGGGGGAGGTAGTGGATAGGGATGGCGGGGCGTACCGTAGGCGAGGACGAAGTGACGGAGGTCGTGAGCGCGATGGGACGGCCGAACGACGGTGTGAGCTCGTGAATGCCGAATTGCGCGGCGAGCTCTGGTGCTGGCGGGCCGCGATCATCGAGGAGGAGACGGGGCTGATGAATGTGGGAAGGCGGACACGGATCGCGGTCGCGGCCCATTTGCGCCTTGACAAGCTCCAGCTGCAGACACCAGCTTAGTTTGTGCATCACTGTAAAAAGCACTAGCGGACGCAACTTTTTCGGGTTCTCTGGGTCGTTGGTCCCATCCCAGTCGACTATCAGCACCTCGTTCTCGCCCTCGTGACTACACTCTGCCGTACCTTGGTCTAATCTCAACTCACTCATTCCTCGCCAGGGGAAGAAAAACTGCACCGCACTGTCGCGCCGAGCCGCTCTCACCTCGGATATTTTTTGGGCTACACGCGTGCGTCAGGTGTCTCGCGCTGCCTGGGGATTTCGGTTATGCCGTGCCCCTTCTCTGACTTCTCCTCGAGGGGCACGTCCACCGGTTTCGTCGTGCAGCGTGGGGGTGCCCCGACACGGCTCCGGCTCGTTTCCCGCCGTGCCGCGAGGTGCATCGGCTGCGTGCTTGATGAAGCCGTCATCGTATTCTTCCAGTATTCGTGAAAGTCGTAAAGTTTTGAGAGGGAAAGCCTCGAACGGGCGGGTGGGGGCTGCCATATGGGCTGCAAGCTGTATATATGCGCCGGGCGAGATGGCTGCAAGGGTTGGAGTCGGCCGCGGGCGCCTAACGCGGGTGTCATCCGCTCTATGTCAACGGCCCTTGTCTCAATTATCAATCCCTTCTCCGGAGGTTTTCAAGGCAAACCGACTGCGGCAAGTTGGATGAGCCTATCGTGTCCTACGCCTCGCAATGGTAGAAATACTGACTGTTTCTGCAGTCGAGCTTCAGGTTCTTCTGCAGTTCGAGAGGTTCGAGGAACGGACGCGATGGCTGCCGGCCGGTGAGAGGGCTTCGGCATGGAATTGAGACGGCAAATTGTTTATCGCTGCCGGGTGGCCGCGCTGTCTGGCCCACGAGTAACCATGTCATGATTTTTTTCGAGTGTCCATCACCGAGCGCGCGCGGAGCACAAGTCGACGCTGTGAAGATTTACTAATCACTGTCGGGCATAATACCCATTACTCTTGGTCAGTAAATATAGAGCGGGCGGCGTACGTCGAGCACACGCCGCACTGCAGAGCGCCCGCCGAGGTGCCGATGCGGATGGCGAAACGTAAAACGACCGGCCGACGCCTCCGTATTGCATTTGCAGCGAGTGACTCGAGGGAAGAGATTGCCACTGGCCGTGTGCTGCGCAGGCTGGAGCATGCTCGGTGTGAGATCGTCATGGAGGACGAAAGAGATCTCTGAAGCCGACGGCATTGTGGCTGTGATGCTCCTTTCCGCGCCACGTGGCGAATCTTGACCAAGGCGATCGTGACATCTCGTTCGTATCTTGCACCTTCACGCAAGCATTTCACCCACCAGCTCATTCACCACGCGCATGGAACCTCTGAAGACATACGACGGACACGCCACACAGCTCCCGGAGCACCGTTTCCGACAGTATTCCAGCCACACCACCTGACGCCACGCGTCAGCCACCTACACAAAGTCTATTTCCAGACGATATTTCGCAGGACTGAAGCTCCCCGAAGTTACTCGACAATCCGAAAGGGTTACGACGTCAGCGGTCTGGACCAAGGACACCGCCCCTAGGCTGACTGTTGCCTGTTGCAGCACCTACATGCGCCCACAACGCGATCTGCCAAGAACACCAGTAAACTTCAGTCCCCACAGGGGTCAGACCACCCGACTGGAACAGCGGATGGAAATCGTGCTAACGGGCCCCGATTACTAGCACCGTGCGAATCTACGATGGACGGAGCCAGGACAAGGGGAGGACAGACGACCCGGGCCGGGGCCAAGGCCGTATGTCAGCCCGTGTGGAAAGCGAACGTCATACACAGCGGCCCTCGCGAGCTCCCATGATGTCGTCCACCCGCCACGCAATCGATCGTGGCGCGCATGGCCTTGGTCACGACATGGGCACGCTAGTCCTCGGTCGCCGAGCTGGCAGGATATATCAGGACTGGGCGAGGCTCACACGACGACGACAACCCCCACAATCCACACGACGACGACCATGTCCGCGCTGCAGATCCCGCTCAACGACGGCACGCGCATCCCGTGGCTCGCCTTCGGCTCCGGCACCGCGCTGTACAACCAAGATGCGTCCGCCGCGGTCACCCAGGCGATCTGCGCGGGCTTCCGACACATCGACGCCGCGCAGATGTACAACAACGAGGAGCACGTCGGGGCCGGCATCGCCGCCGCCGCCGGCGTCCCCCCGCAGCGAGCTCTACATCACGACCAAATTGCACACGATCCCCGCGGGCCAGAGCGTGCGCGACACGCTGCTGCTGTCGCTCAAGAAGCTGCGCGTGGACTACGTCGACCTGTTTTTGATCCACATGCCGAATGCGCATCCGGATCTGGGCGCGACGTGGAAGGAGATGGAGGGCGTCCAGCGCGAGGGCCTCACGAAGAGCATCGGTGTCTCCAATTTCCAGCCGAAGCACCTCGCGCAGATATTCGAGGTCGCGAGCATCCCACCCGCCGCGAACCAGGTGCGCTTCCCTCCGCATCACACCCGTATGCGTGTACTAACGCGACACAGATCGAGTACCACCCGTACGTGTTCAAGGCGAGCACGGAGCTCGTCGGCGTGCACGCGGCGCACAAGGTCGCCACGACGTCCTACGGCGGCCTCACGCCGCTCATCCGCGCCAAGGGCGGGCCTGTCGATGCGGTGCTCGAGAGGATCGCTGCGCGTGTCGGCGGCGCGACGGGCAAGAGCGTCACCCCCGGCCAGGTGCTGCAGCTCTGGCTCCGCAAGAAGGGCGTGCCGTGTATCACGTAGGTGTTGTTTGTGCGTTGTAGGACGGGGCTGACGAGTGTTGATAGGACGACGAGCAAGGTTGAGAGGTTGGAAGAGTATCTTGCTGTTGAGCAACTACCGGATTTGGAGGAGACGGAGGTGGAGGAGATCGATAGAGTCGGATCCACGGTGCACCATAGGGCATTTGTAAGTGCTACAGCTCGGTTGCTTGTTCTGCTTCTGAAGTCGAACCGTCTCGTAGGCCAAGTGGATAGACGAGGAAGCGTGAATACGACGAACTTAATACCTACAGAACTACAGAATGTACTTGTACACGGGAAATCCATCTGGACATCTTTGATTTCAATACGGTCGCGTGCAATGTAGTCGATCGGACGGCGTCAGCCGTGGTCATCAATCGAGTGCGTCGGCTACTTGAAGATTAAGAGTCGTAGGGGTCAAGGCATTAATAGCCCTCAGCGAACATTGTCAGCAGGGCGCGCGTTGGTATCGCCTCCATAGAGGTTACTCGTCCCGGGGACCACGTAGAGGTCCGCTCCCATCCCCCAGGTGATCCTGTCCTACCTGTTTGTGTCATCGATGCTCAAGATGAAAGACGTACCTTAGACGAGTGTTTCATCGGCAGGCTTGCGACTAGTACAAATCCGTCAGCCACTCGTTATCAATGGAAAAGAACGATGCGTACCGTTTGTATGGCCAGGAGGCGTGCGTTGTGGGCGCGCGAATAGGGGTTGGTTTCCCCTCCGTGGAGGGTACTCGTCCTGGGGACCACGAAGAGGTCCGCGCCCGTCCCCCAGGTGATCCTGTCTTACCTTTTCGTATCGTCAGAAACGGACATCAAAGACGCACCTCTGAGCCGTAAACGGATATCCAGAGGCAGGGGCCCGCGACAAGCAAAACCCTCGTCGAGAGTCTAGGTTGATGCTGGGCAGAAATCCGTCAGCCGACGATCGTTTAAAGGTAAGAACGGTGCGTACCGATTGTACGACCCAGGAGATAACCGGTGGGCGCGCGTTAGTTTCCCCTCCGCGGAGGGTACTCGTCTCGGGGACCACGTAGAGGTCCGCGCCCATCCCCCGAGATACGTGCTCTTACCTTTACATCGAGAACTGAGTCTCGATGGCATCGACGGCGGCTCAGCGCGCGCGATTTACAGATGCAAGTTCGCTTCGGGCGCGTGTTGGTTTCCCCTCCGAAGAGGGTACTCGTCCCGGGGACCACGTAGAGGTCCGCGCCCATGGCCCCCGAGAAATCTGTATATTAGCGTAAACGACGAGTCGGAGATACAGGAGACTCACACCCCACCCACCCACGCCCACTTTATCAGGCCTCAACGCCTCCCTCGGAGCCCGAGCCAGTGCCGACCCCATAGTTAGCCCCATTTCACGACGGTGTCAGCCTCGAGTTAGCCAAGGGTCTCCCGCCATGGCACATTCAGGAAGGATGACGGGCCGGGTGTTCGGTCTGACTGGGGCTCTGTGAGAGGTGGTTGACAGGGCCGGTAGATGTGTCTGGGAGGGGAGCGAGCCGTGAGGAAGAAACGCGACTGCATGTGTACACGAGAGGCGGGGAAGGGGGTGATGAGAGACACGAGAGACGAGAGCAGAGACGAGAGACGATGAAGGAGGAAGGAGGAGGAAGAGGGGAAGAGGGAAGACGAGAGGAGGGGGAGAGGAGAGGAGAGAGGATAAGGGGGGAGATGGAGGGGAGAGGGAAAGGTGCGACGACTTCAAACCGAGCCCGGGCGAGTACTTATACCTTTCGAACGCGCGGCTGACGCGTCACGGGCGACGCGTCCTCGTCCGCCATTCAACATGCCAGCCGCCTTCGCCGTGCCCGAATCGCCCGCGCACCGATCGACTGTCGAGGTTAGAGTTCACGGCGGCAGCGCCGGCTCGTGCTTTCGAAGCGCGAACGTCTCGCTGTGAGGCCCAGTTTGGAGACGCACCTGCCAAATCGGGCCATCTTGATGTGGCCGGCACTCTTCACCGGCTTCGTTTGCAGAGGCTGTGTAGAATATTCTTGTGCCGGTGCGATCATAGTACTTCACATACTTCACAGCCGAGGGGCCAGCCAGCCCGCGGCCTCCCGCGGCGCCGCCGGCGCAGCGTCTTCCTCAAGGGCACGTTGCACGGTGGCCAGCATGGTGTACACGAATACTCGCATCGAGCGTTTGTGGGCGCACGGGGTGCGGCGGTGTTACTCGACTAGTGTGGTGGGGCGTACTCATCACTTGCATGAAGGTTCCGACGTGGCATATGTACACCGGGCGCGCCAGCTACCAGGCGCACCTCTTCTGCTTCCTACGACGATGTCAACGAGTTGGACTTCTTACCAGACAAAAGTCTTCTCAGCACCTGACCTTGGCGTGTGGACACGCGCGTGAGCTTGACGCGCGTGCGAAGGTCAGGAAAGGGTCAAGACTGTCGATGCGTTTGTCCGAGTCAATGTTTTCCTGTGGCGGCGTAGCGCGCCTCGGTCCCCGCCCTTTTTTATGCCGCCCGAGCTTCCGGCGCCTCTCACCTACCAAGAAGCGCCGTCGGGCTCCCGAGCTCGCCCACCGACGTCCACAGCGGGGCGGGCGGGCTCGTCCGCACAAGTCCTTACCAATGACACCACCAGCCAGTCTTACCAATGGCCCCACCGCGAGCAGTATAAAAGACATCCCTCCACACCCCCTACTTTCTCAACAAACCTCGAACTTGAAGCGCACACACGATGCGCACGTCCAGCTACAAACGACACCACCACCGGGCCGTGGCTCGCCTTCGGCTCCGGCACCGCGCTCTGGCAGCAGCGACGCGTCCTCCCAAGTGCGCGCCGCGCTCGCCGCGGGCTTCACGCACATCGACACCCGCGCAGATGTACGCGAACGAAGCGAGCGTCGGCGCGCGGGCTCGCCGCCTCCTCCGTCTACGTCACGGACAAAACTCGACCGTCCTCGCACCAGGCACGAGCGTGCGTGCGCGCGTCCCTGCGCGCGTCGCTCGGGAAACTGGGGCTGGGGAGAGCGTGTAGGGCTGTTTTTGGTGCACATTGCCCGTGGACCACGAGGAACCTGGCGGGCGTGTGGCGCGAGATGGAGGGCGTGCGGCGCGACGCGGGGCTCGCGCGGAGCATCGGCGTGTCCAATTTCCCAGGTGCACCACCTCGAGAAGCTCAAGGGCGCGGAGGTCGTGCCCGCTGTCAACCAGGTATGTTCCCCTCCCCCCTCGAAGGGGCGTCCGACGGCTGATGAGGGTTAGATCGAGTATAGTCCCTACCTCGTCAAAGCGACGCAGCCGCTGCTCGAGTACTGCAAGGCGCACGGCATCGCGATTGCGGCGTACGGCGCGCTCGCGCCGCTCACTCGCTTCTCTGGCGGGCCTGTTGATCCTGTGCTGGAGCGCGTCGCGGGGCGCGCTTGAGCGGGGCGGTGGGAATGAGGTCGGTGTGGGGGCGCAGGGTGTTGCAGTTGTGGGTGCGCAAGAAGGGGATGATCTGTGTTACGTGGGTCTTTCTTGTTCTTGATGGGGTGTAGATCCTGATGGGTGTGCAGCTCGAGCGCGAGACGAGGAGAGGTTGAGGGGGTATGTTGAGTGTGAGACGTTGCCGGATATTACGGATGACGAGGAGAGGGGAGATCGACGAGGCGGGGAAGCCAGGAGCATCATCGAGTTTGGGTGAGTCGTCTTCTTGTCTGGCAAGTGTGTGTGTGCTGATGCGCTCGTTGTGTGCAGGCGACCTGGATCGACGAGGGCCTCTAAACGAACCATCCTCCTGCGACTGGTATATGGAATGTAGATTGTACTTGCACTTATTATACTGCGGCGAACGCTTGGATTACGCTTGTGTTACTTCCATTTGGCCTGACAGACCTAGAGGCACGGGCCAAATCTGCTAGCTAGTGTCAGCCGTGAGCTACTAGATATCGTGGTGGTTCTCATGTCATCGTCAGCCCGCGCTATCGCGTACAGGACCCAATTGCGTGCCTCGATTGTTTGGCAGCCCCCGAGTCTCAGTATGTACGTCCAGCCGCTGACGGAGTCAGCCTCTGCCCCTGACTCGGTCGAAGACGGCAGACACGGCTGCGACCGCATACACGACGAGGATTGAGTTGGAATATGACTTCTGCTTAGCCTGAGCCGCTCGAACATCCTAGCATTTTCTGGCCGCCTCCGAGAGCGTGTCACATCTAGTCGCGTGCGTTACCCTTCCCCGCTCCCCCGTCGCACCCCCGCGCGCAATCTGACGACTAGGACGTGCAGGACGCACCTCATGGCAGCCATCGTCGGGATACTCGATATTGTGGTGACCAATTTCGCGTCGCCAGCACGCAGAGACTACGGAGGGTACGACACTCGTGCACGCGCCTTGAATGCAAAACTTGCAAAATTTGGTTGCGCACCACACGATCGCGTAAACGATCACTTCCGAGGCAGCCACTCGAGTTTTCGACACGTATCACCAGCCGCTTGTTCGAACCAGCCTCTGGGTTTGCCCCTCGGCCAGAGACGTCACGGGGCTGACCACGCAGCAGAAGACGAGGTTAGATCGAACTGGTCCAGCCGCTCGAGCAGTCTTGTGTTCTTTGGCCCATAGCGGCTGCGGCTTGCAGACCGAAGAAGCCAGTGCCATAGCACCTAGTTGTGTTTTCAATCTGAACGAGTAAGGCACTCGGTCGTCCCTGGAGGACGCACCCGTCACTGTCATCATCAAGATACTCGGCGTACTCACAAATTTAGCCCGATCGAGCTCGTCCGCCAGTGCACAGAGACACAGAGGGAGGGACACTTTGTGTATGCGCTTTGAAGCCTGCGCTTCTTTCATGGCGCAGGCACCCCGATCGCGCGCCGCGGGCGTCGGTCTTCCGCCAATGGCAGCCGCTCAAGTCTCAAGACGTGCTTCCGATGGTCCAGCTTTTCAAGTCAGCTTTCGGGCCAGGGCCTGACACGGTCATGGAAGTCGATTGAGGCTGACCAGACATCTGACAAGGATCGAGTCGGATGGTGTCTGCCACAGAGTCCAGCCCAGCGCGCGCCGGTTGGGCACCTTCGCGTTTTCCGCTCATGAGACCGCCGCTTCCAGCCTGCGTCACATCTCTCTACATCCTGACGCAGCACCCGTCAACTCGTCACTGGAGAACACACCGTCATCATGACCCCCAACCGCACTCATCACCCCCTTGCCCCTCGACCTGCCCTCCCCTCCCCACCCCCGACAACCACTAAACCCGCCACAAGCCGCGATATCGCCTTTATCATAGTCCCCAGTGGGTCCCTGTGGGGCGCACCAGGCACATGTCCCCGCGCGAGGCTGCCCTGGGCCGCGCCCTGGCCTGCCCTAAACGCCAAGCCCTCGCCAGCGAGCTGCCAGCGGGTCGGACGACTTCGTCTCTTGTTTCTGTCTTGTTTCTGGCGTCGGCTGGAGTAGGCTGGGGTGGGGGCACTGGCGTCGCACGCGGCCGCACGCCGCGCGGGCGACTCGGGGTTGGGGTTGTTCTGGGCGAGTGCGGCCGGGTGCGGCGTTGTAGTGGGTTAGGTTGTTGCCTGTTGCGGTGTACTCTATCAGGGTGGAGGGAGGGCTGTGTAGAGTCCGGTGTGGAGGCTCTGTGAGAGGGGTGTGTGTGAGTGTGTGCGTATCTGGAGTACAGGTGCGTTCTTGTTCGCTCTGGATGGTTCAATCTTTGATTAGCTTGGGGCACTAGAGTATCCCTTGGGTCTGTTTTTGTCTCGGTGTGCACTCTATAAAAATACAATGTAACGGTCATATTGAAATGGAATCGACACGAACAACTCCTGTTGCGGCAAGCACTCTATCAATACGAAGCGGGGAAGGAGGTGCAGAGTCCAGGTGCTCAGGCTCGGTGCGAAGGTTTGTGCGCGAGCGGCACGTATCTGGAATACATCCAGCGCGCGGTACGTCCTCTTCGGCTCTAGATAGCTAAATCTTCTGATTAGCTTGGGCCACCGGGATCTTGGGACAGGCGTCGAAGCAACTCTAATTACCGCATGGGCGCATGCGCCAAGTGGCAACGGACGCTCTGCGCAAGGGCGGAAGGTGCGCCGCGGGCAGACAGGCGCGCGACGTCGTTGCCAGCGTCGGCGCGCGCGTGCCCCTGTGTGGCTCCTGGGATGTCGCCGTCGCGCGGGCCTATCGCCGCGGAAGACTCGGCGTCGCGTGCCCCGGTTGATTAAGCAGATCGGAACGGTCAACGTCAATAGACAGAAGAAGCCTCGCGATGCGCCGACCCACATCGAGCGAGAATGTACGAGTAGTTTGCCGCTGCGGCCCTCGCCCCATCAGCAGCCGCACACCACAGGCGGGCGTGGGGTCGCGGATTCCCACCGGCAGCGGTGGACACGCCCATACGCTATCGCGCGTTCTCACTCGCACTGCGCGGGGCCATGTGCCACCCCGCTGCGCGCGCGATCTCCGTGCCCAGGACGTGCACATTCTCCCGGTCCGCTCGATAAAGCCCCGCCGCCCGTCATCGCGCCCCAAGGCACATCCGAACACCGCCTGCCCATCGACGCTTTAGGGCACGCGCGCGCCGTACGTAAACCGCGGCGATGGGCGGGTCCCGTGCAGGGGGCCCATGTGGGTGCCCAGCCTGATCCGCCCGCGGCGGTGCATGCAATGCCGGGGCCACGCCGCCCGCCGTGCGAAGGCCCCGCATGCGCGCGGCGCCAGCTCCCACGGCTGGCTCCTTCGCTGTTCATCGCGCGCGGCCTGTGAGCGGAAGCCCGCAGCGTGCTGGGCCCGGCGGCGGGGCGTGCTCGGCGTGCTGGGAGGCTCGACGGCCGGCGGCGGACGGCCTGGGCTGGGGAAGGGGAGGGAGCGGATTTGTATTGGGAAGGAGGCGAGCTCAGGTGGCCTCTTGCTCCCCGGAATTGAACCTTGCGCGTGCATCATCGCCATCAGTGCCACACCAGAAGCGTATAAGTATTCTCGCTCGCCCGGGGCGCGGCCAACGCACTGCACACGCCCCTCCCCCCTCTGCACACGGCGCGCCCAGCATGGCCGTCGACCTCCCCGAGAAGACGATGATGGAGCCCGAGCTCGAGAGTGCGTGCTGCGCGCGCGTGAGGCGTGGAAACCGACTGACCCCGATCGCAGAGGCGCAGTACGCCGCGTCGCCGGTGACGATTGCCGAATTCGAAGATCCCAACGGCGACCCCGAGAGCGAGGTCGTAGGTGCGTCGCGCCCCCTCCGCTGCGGGCACGAGGCTGATGGACGCGTGGGCAAGAGGACGACTCGCCGTATCCCGAGGTGCGCTCCGCGGTCTCGCGAACACGGACGACTTTGAGATGCCGTTGCAACACGCTGCGCGCGTGGGTCATCGGCGTCTTATCCTTGGTCCATCCTCATCCCGGGCCTCAACCAGTTTTTCTTCTTCCGCTTCCCCGCGGTCACCATCACCTCCGTGCGCCCCCTCCCCCTCCCCCCTCCTCCCTAGCTGATGGTGTTGTAGGTGGTGATCCAGCTGCTGTCGTTTCCCGCTCGTGCGCGTGTGTGGGCGCGCGTCATGCCGAGGGTCAAGATATTCGGCGTGCAGGTCAACCCCGGGCCGTTTTACGATCAAGGAGCACGTCCTCATCACGATCATGGGCGGCGTCGGCGCGCAGTCCGCCTACGCCGTACGTCCCCCTCTCCCCCTCTCCCCCCTTACTCACACCGCGCAGACGGACATCATCGCCGTGCAGCGCGTGTTCTACCACCAGCAGTACAACTTCTCGTACCAATGGCTCCTCGTGATGTCTACCCAACTCGTACGTCTCCCCCCCCCCCTGCTCTTTCCCCAACTAACCCCCGACAGATCGGGTTCAGCATCGGCGGCATCGCGCGCGCGCTTCCTCCTCGTGAACCGCCCTCGATGATCTGGCCGACGAACCTCGTCACCTGCGCGCTCTTCAACACGCTCCATTCCCAGCAATACGCCGGCATCGGCACGCGCGGCGGCATCTCGCGCGAGCGGTTCTTCTCCTACGCGCTCATCGGCGCGTTCAGCTGGTACTTTGTGCCGGGCTACCTCTTCACGGCGCTCAGCGCGTTCAACTGGGTGTGCTGGATCGTGCCGGACAATGTCGCGATCCAACCAGCTGTTTCGGGAACGGCGAGCGGGCTGAGCTTCACGGTGCTCACTTTTGATTGGAGCCAGATTGCGTATATCGGGATGTCCGCTCGCGACGCCGTGGTGGGCGGCGGCGAACATCTCTCGTTCACGATCGTCTTCTTCTACTGTGCGTGCCCTCCCCCTTTCTCGATAAATTGAATGAGGCGCTGACGCGAGCAGGGATCATCTGCCCCCGCGCTCCACTTCTCGAACGTCTGGTTCGGGCGGTACATGCCCATGGTCTCGGACACGTCGTACGACAACACCGGGCGCGCCGTACGACGTCACAAAGATCATCTCCGACGGCACCAACTTTGACCAGGCCAAGTACGAGGCGTACTCGCCGCTCTCTTTCCTCTCGACCTCTTTCGCGCTGTCCTACGGGCTCTCCTTCGCCGCCATCACCGGTGCGTCTCTCCCCCCCTCCAGCCCTCGCCTCTGTCTTTCTTGCTAATCGGGTGGATAAAAAGCGATTATTGTGCATACGTTTTTGTACTACCGCAAACAGATCTGGACGCAGGCGAGAAGGTCGATCCACGAGCAGCCGGATGTGCACGCGAGGCTTATGGCGCGGTACCCGCAGGTGCCGGATTGGTGGTACGCGGTGATTTTCTGTGCGTGTTTCACTCTCTTCTGCTGGGGACGGGGGCTGACGGGTGGTCGTGTATTTTTTTTTGTTGCTCGGTGTGTGTTCGCTGATGTTCGATGTTGCGGTTGCGGTTTGCTCGCTGACGCCCGCAGTGAGCATGTTCGTCTTCGGCATCATCGTGATCGAAGTCTGGCCGACCGCGATGCCGGTGTGGGCCTTCATCCTCGCGCTCGTACGTCCCCTCCCCTCTCACCCTATCCACACAAAAACTCACTGAGTATGCGCTGTAGATAATATCCTTCGTGTACACGATCCCCGTCGGCATCATCCAAGCCATCACGAACCAGCAGCTCGGCCTGAACGTGATCACGGAGCTCATCATCGGGTACGCGCTGCCCGGGCGGCCGATCGCGATGATGATGTTCAAGACGTGGGGGTATATCACCATGGTGCAGGCGCTGCAGTTTACGCAGGATTTCAAGCTCGGGCATTACATGAAGCTCCCGTGGGTCCCTCCCCCCTCTCCCTTATTTCCCTTGCTGATTGGGTGTAGGCCAAGAGCGATGTTCTGGGGCCAGGTCGTCGCGACGATCATCGCGTGCACGGTCCAGCTCGGCCGTGCAGGCGTGGATGTTCACGAACATCGAGGACATGTGCGACCGGCACCAGAAGGACAACTTCAGCTGCCCCAGCACGCAGGTGTTCGGCACGGCGAGCATCATCTGGGGCGTCATCGGCCCCGCGCGCCAGTTCAGCAGTGGGTCAGGTGTACTACGGGCTCGTGTTCTTCTTCCTCGGCGGGCGCGGGTCGCGCCGATTGTCACTGTGCGTTCCCCCTCTCTCCCCCTTTACAACAACAAAGAGAGACTGATGACGGGGGCAGTACTTTGTGCAGAAACGCTTCCGCAACACGTGGCTCAAGTACATCAAATGGCCGGTCATCTTTCAGCGGGACGGGCCTCCTGCCGCCCGCGACGCGCTCAAAACTTTGTCTCCTGGGCGATCGTCGGGTTCGTGTTCAAACTACGTCATCCGCCGGCGCCACTTTTCGTGGTGGACAAAGTAACAACTGTGTGGTCTCCCAGCCCCTCCCCCTCCTCTCCTCCCCTGCTATTTTTACTGATGAAATGGCGGAGCTAGATGGTGCTCTCAGGCGGCGCTCATGACTCGGGCGCTCGCGATCGGCCAGGTCTTCATCTTCTTCTTCGTTCCCCTCGGAGTTTTCCCGCGACAACGGCGGCTCGTGCCTCTCCACGATCCAGGCGTGGTGGTGGCAACACCGTCGTCGGCAGGACGGCGGACGCGCAGCAGGTGCCGCTGTGGAGCGTCGCGCCGAATTCGACTTTCGGGTGAGTGCCGCTTTGTTCTTTTTTTTTTTTTGTGGTGGAGGCTGATTGGGGTACAGGCCGAGGGAGTGGCATTAGGTGTACGATGTAATGTGATTATGATTTTTAATGAATGTATCATTTACTGCGTTTTTTTTTCTACGGGACGGTGGTGTTCGCGCCTGACGCTGGCCGGTCGCACGAGCTCTGGTCGGGGTCGGAGATGACGACTTCCGTTTCGCCCGTATCTCCACAATGTTGGTCAGATTTTCCCTGTGATTTTGGTACAGCTGGTGCGTCTCGGCGATGGTGAGACGGAATCGCCACCGACCTATCCATTTCGGCGGACGTGAAGAGGAACGAGACAGATTCCATCAAATATGACTAGGTGGTGAGATGCGGTGAACGCACAAGAGGTTGCAAGGCGGTGTATATAATTGAAATGCGAGGGATTGACAACATTGACGTGAAGAGGAAAGAGACAGATTCCAACAAATATGACTAGGTGGTGACATGGCAATGAACGTGCAAGAGGATGCAAGGCGATATAGATGATTGAAATGCGAGAGATTGACAAAATTCCACATAAGTACAAACGTGAGAAGAGATACAGAAAAAAAAATGGTCCGGCCCTAGTCCGTAGGCTCTGCTGGAGCAGAAGAGGGGCTCTAATGCTTAGAAAGGTGCGTCGACGCCTCATCACCTTCCCGACCCACGGAGAGTTGAGAAGTGAGGCCCGCGAGGACAGCGGTATCAGCACGGTCGTCAGCGGTCTTCTGCTTCTTGGGTAGCCGTTCGCTCGATGGAGCCGTATCGCCGTCCAAGTTGTCGCCACTCCCACCTGCCTTCGGCTGTGTGTCGCCATTGAGAGCCTGGTACAACTCCTGCTGGCGCCGACGATCGCAGGAGCTCTCATCGAGTGAGACAACGATGTGTCCTTTTGGCGCAATACGCGCGCAATCTGGGCAAAGTGCGCGACTGTATACCTGGTATAATCCACAGAATTCGGCCATAGCGAAAGGGATCGGCTCCCGCATGTCCTGTTCGGCGAGCTTGTAGACCTCCCTCAGCTTGGAGTGGCATTTGAGAAGGATTTTCGCAACCGTGTAGACTTGAAAATGCAGGATACGCCTCATCTATGAGATTCTCGAGCTGTTTATCCCCCAACCCCATCATGATCTCTGCCCGGGAGGAGTCGTTTGGTGAACAGTTTATCTGCAAGAACTTGTTGAAACCGGTCGTGAAGACGTCGAGATCCTTGGTCGTGGAAGTCAGCCCATGGATGCGAGCGTTGTGGGGAGCAAAGGAACCACCCAAGCCACAATGAGTGATTCCATGTCATGAAGGGAGTTGTACTTGAATGGGACAACTTCCTGCGGGCTAGGTTTTCTGGGGAGGCGTGAGGGCCTCGGGAGATTCTTGCGTGTCATCCGCGAAAAAAAATGCGTCTATTGCGTCGAAGTCTGATGCTGTAGATGTTCCTTCCGAGTTTGCGCTGCTTGCCGTAGATGCTGAGTTTGGTCTCAGAGACACAGGGACTTGAAAACGTTTGGGCCATATACGTTGTGTACGCCTCGACCTCGGTCTACGGCCATGAATTACGGAGTGCCCTGCGAGACAAAAACCATATTGTTAGAGTTTTGCGGGAAGATACGTGCGCTCGGTCGTACCGTTCGGATCCCATGCACCTCCGTATTGTTTTTCATGCTTCGCATATTCGAAATCGGCTAGCTTCGCAACTCCGTTGAAGACCAGAACGTTGCCAGCGCTGATGTCTCTGTGGAACCGTCCCCATCCTAGCTGGTGAAGGCATTTTCAGAGCTCAAAAGTGTTTGACATCGTTTAAGCACATGTAGTGGTGTAAGGGGAAATTAAACTTACTAGCAGCAATCTGAACGAGATGGTAAAAGGCTTCCGCAAGCGATGTTTACCTCGCGAATCGTCGTGCAGATTTCTTTGAAGACGATCCGGTGATGAACTTTGGATGGCCCCCCCCCCCCCCCCCCCCCCCCCCCAAGGCTCGTATTTCTTGGCCTCTTTCTCTTCGGCTCAATGACGTGCGCACCTTGGGATGTAACTGGGCGGAATGGGTTTGCTCGCCTTGGGGCCAAGTCGGATTGTCTTCACGGACAGGTGCTTCGGGGCCTCCGTCCAATGGCATGTGTTATCGACTCGTTTTGTCACAGGATACGTCCCGTACGCGATAACTGTCAGGAGAGACCGGTCCATCCTTCTCTTGATCGCATCTCGAGGACCTCGGTCCGGCAGCAGCCGTGCGAATCTTGGCTAAGATTTCGCCCTCGCGGTCTCTGTCGACGTCGACCCCACGAGTCCTTCAATACACAGGGCTCGCCCACCTCCTCTCCTCCGTCGTTTGAGCTCCCTCACTTCCCACACCCGGGTACCGCGTCCGCGCAATGACTCCGCGCCGAAGCTGGAGATGACATTCTGAGTCCTGAACATTCTGGGACGCCTTCGTGTCGTGATCCTGGACGAGAATGTTGTACTGAAGTTCACCAGGTCCGTTCATAAGGCTCGGTTCGTGGAGTTCAATCGAAGGATCCCATCCTGGAACTGCGCCTCGGTAGCGAAGGACATCCTAAGGATGAAATCGACGAGAATTTCGTGCTCCTGAGGATAACAATATCAACAAAAAGGGCGGAATGGATGAAAAGTGAGTCGCGTACCTTCAGCATGTCGAAGGCCTCTGACACAAAGACGTCCGACCGGCTACAGTACCAATACCGCATAGAGGAGTTTTCGATGGTAAAGCCGATGACGAAGCCCCGACGTGGATCTTCTCTCATGAGGTGGTTCATCGACCAGAGAACCTTTCTGGCGTCCTAGTGGTATGCAAGCCGTGAGTACCAAGGACAGACAATCGACAGTGCGCCAACTCACGTCCACGAAGTTATCAGACGTGTTGTTTCTTCTTGAACTCTCCAGGCATAGCCACGTCGAGCCACTTGGGCTGGTCTTGCTGAGTGACGGGATCGTATTCTAGCTTCGTCTTCTTCTTGATCCCGTAGCAGTCTGGCTTCGAGGTGTTCTTTCGCATGTAGGACGTTAGAGGAAAGGCCGGGTTACACTTGATGTCGATGGTGGTGTCCTTGTCGGGCATCTCTGCGTACTCGATGATGTTCTCCACAAGAGTTTCGAAATTTTTGAAGAGACGGTCCTCGAGCATCGGAGACTCAGTGGGATACTTCCAGCCCCTCCAAAGCCCTCTCTTGTTCATCTTCCAGCCCGTTTTAAGCGGTCAGTAACAGCTTTTTGGGACTATCGCCGGTGGGTAAAGGACAGGGAGGGAGAAGATACTGCTCGAAGAAGGACCTCTTCACCTCGGGCACTTGTTCGTCGAGGTCCCACACCATGTTCTCTGGCGTTCCTTGTCAAGGTTATAGTAAGAAGTGAGCCGTGTTGCGCCCGCATACTTTGATCTTCGTGGGAGATGTATGAGACGGACGTTTAGACATGGCGTAGGCAAAGGAAGGAGTGCGAATGATCGTACTGTGTCAAGGGGCGAGGGGGATTTGGCGTCCCTCTCGTAGCAGCTGCGGCTCCTTTTATGGGACGGTTTGGTGTCCTGCCGCGTGTTCCTCTTCGTCCTCATGTTTGTGGCAGTGTTCTGTGCGTGGCCGTAGGGCATCTAGACTCGAAGAACAATGGTAGAGGTGCAGGTTCGAATTGAGCTGCCTAAACGGGAATGTTGAGTTAAGTTTGATTTCGAACTCCGAATTCATGACAGACTAGCGCCCGAGGCCGGTGGCCTAGATTTGAGGGATGGCGATCCAACTTGGCACTTGCTCATCGACTTATTGAGTCGATTCCGCGGATTGCACTGCGTTTCTTCTGAAAGGGGGGTATCTCAGATAGTCGATCTACCTCTTCTCGGTATACTTACGGCGACATATGCACGTCACGTGACGGGGGAATTTTCTGGATTTATGCAAGATCTGCGCTGATGTTTAAGCACGAGCAACGTAGTTCACGCGAGGCATCAATGAAACAGGCGTGTTTCTTTTTCTACGTGCTTCATTAGCGGATAATCTGAGGGGGCTGTGCGCCCTAAACATAGGGACGCTTGACCACGATCAATAGAGCCGTGAAGATACCGCAAAACCTTTCCTCCCCCATTCGCGATTTGAAGGCTTATCGCGACATTTGTCTCGTTGGAAAATGTATGCAGTTGGATTCAATACCGATTTTGGCTTTCTATTCCTCGAGCTCGTCAATATATTCAGATTTCTATCCGTCTACCCCTAGTGACCTCCGACCGACCGGGGTGGCACATCACCTGTTGCGCTATGGATTCAGCCGACAGAAACTCATGGTAATCGAGTAAGTGATTTTTATGCTGGAAAGCTCAAAACATGCCCGGCAGGCTGCAGTCTTGATGGTGACCGCGATCCGAAAACGACGCTACTGGTCGGGCGCGCGTTGGCCACCCTGCACAAGGTGGCTGCTGGATATCAGCCACCACGTCGCCATGGCCATTTTGCGCAGTGATCCACGTCGGTGGATCGGAGACTTTCAGACCACTACCGCGCAGCGTCGTGCGAACAAGAACCCCAATCCAACCGCACGGTGCAATGACAATCTGCTACGACGTTCTTTTGGGCTGAGTTTGTTCGACTTGGTATTAGCTTATTTGGGGCGCATGTTGGTTTCCCCTCTGTATAGGGTACTCATCCCGGGGACCACGTAAAGGTCGACGCCCGTCCCCCTTTTGTGATCCCTGTCTTACCTTTTGTATCGCCAAGGCCAAAGTGAAAACGCACCTCCGAGTCACAAACAGGCACATAGCGGCAGGCCCGCAACAAGTACTGGAGTCTCGAGAGTCTAATTTGAGGCGGGGTAGAAATCCGTTAACCGCTAACCGTTGAGTGAAAGCAAAGAGTGATACGTGCCGTTTGATTGGCTAATTAGAGGATATGCGTTTTTGGGCGCATGTTGGTTTTCCCCTCCGCAAAGGGTACTCGTCTCGGGGACCACGAAGAGGTCCACGCCCATCCCCCGAGAGACGGTGCTCCTACCTTTGCATCGAGAACTGAGTCTCGAGGGCATCGACGGCGGCCTCAGCGCGCGATTTACAGATGCAAGTTTTCTTCAGGCGCGTGAGTTGGTTTTCTCCTCCGTAGAGGGTACTCGTCTCGTGGGACCACGTAGAGGTCCTCGCCCGTCCCCCGAGAAATCTGTTTATTAGCTGTAACGACGAGGAGTATACAGGAGACTCACACCCCACCCAACCACGCCTACTTCATCAGGCCTCAACGTCTCCCTCAAAGCCCGAGCCAGTGCCGGCCCCATAGTTAGCCCCTTTCACGACGGTGACAGCCTCGAGTAACCAAGGTCCCTCCCGCCATGGCACATTCAGGAAGGATGGACGGGCTGGGATGTCCGGCCTGACTGGGGGCTCTGTGAGAGGTGGCTGACGGGCTGGTAGATGTGTCTGGGAGGGGAGCGAGCCCGTGAGGAAGAAACGCGACTGCATGTGTACACGAGAGGCGGTGACGAGAGGAACGAGTGAGGAGACGAGAGACGGATGAGGAGAATATACGAGAGACGATGGAGGAGAGGGAGGAGGAGGGAGAGGGAGGGAACAAGAGAGGAAGAGAGCGGAAGAGAGGAGAGAGGAGAGGAGAGAGGCAGATGGTGGAGGAGGGGAAAGGCGCGACGACCCTCAAAACGAGTCGGGGTGGGTACTTTATACCTTTCGAACTGCGGCTGACGCGTCACGGGGCGACGCGTCCTCGTCCGCCGTGCAACATGCCAGCCGCGTTTTCGCCGTCCCCGAATCGCCCGCACGCCCACTTTGTACCGATCGACTGGGGAGGTTAGAGTTCACGGCGGGCAGCTCCGGATCGTGCTTCGAAAGCCCAAACACCTCGCTGTGAGGCCCAGTTTGGAGTTGCACCTGCCAATTTCGGGACATCTTCGAAGTGGTCGGAACACTCTTCACTGTCTTCGTTTGGTGAGGCGGTGCGGAGACCTTCTTGTGCCAATGCAATCACACGTCACATACCTTGCGGTCGAGGTGGGTAGCTATGCGGCGTCAACGCCGACGCCGACAGGGCCGACGCGGCAGCCCCCTGCACCCCGAGGGCGCGAGCCCACATCCCTCCCAACGACGCTCCAAACGGCTGAGGAGACATGTACAACGCGTATCCTTTCAGAGCAGCCGCTTGAAGTGTCAGCGATGCTTAGGCCGTCCTGGAGTCACTCAGACGGCGCCGCCACGAGTAGTGACACTCCTCTTGAGGAGCTCTCCGGCGTCGGAACAACCTCAAGCAGCACTCGCACCAGAAAACATGTGCCTGAGACTAACGACAGAGGTCGACCTTCGAGACATATCCCCTTATTGCCTGGTATGGTGTGTCCTCACCGCCTCTCAGTGGGCTTACGAACTGCCAGGCCATGAGTCGTGAGGCGGCGTGAGGCCATTCTTGAAGGGCAGATCAACGCGACCTTGCTCTTCGACAAGGCGTCTATTGTGGGGGCGCGACGCCCGATGCTTTGCATCGGGCAGGAGGCGGGCGGCCGGCAGCATGCGTCGGCCTCGAACCTCGGGTGTTAGTGAACTCTCCTGTGCCCAGACCGAACGACATTTTCAGAAAAGTATAAGATATTCGCGTATTGTCCTCGAAGCCTGCATGACCGCTATCCAGGGCAAGTGCCAGGTATCGAGGAACGGTCGGAGAGAGTCCGCCGGATCCTTGGAGGCGTCCCATCAAAGACGTCGGCTGCCTGCGGGATTGCAAGCAGATATGCGCCGCGCGCCTGTTTGCTGTCCCTAAGCCAATGTGGAGGCCTCCGCTTTCAGCGGCCGGCGCGTGACTTGCCTTTTACACAGCGGCGACCAGGCTGACGGGCATCGTGGGTCTCTCTGCGACATCCATGGGCTCTTTCGAACAGCGCGCAGAATGACGACGCGTGGGCAGAGGCAATGGCCCTCTGCGGTATACAAAGGAGGCCGTCCTACCAAGCGAGTGGGACGAGGCACCCAAGCACACCTGGAGCAGCTGCCGCATCCCCGCCACCGCATCCCGCCTCGCCCGTACCCGCTCGCGCACTCACCTACCCGCTTGCACTCGCTCTTTGAATCATGCACAGCGCCACTTCCTCTCGCAACTCGACTTTCTTCGTTTCTGTCCAGGCAGACACGTTTGCCCGCCACTACTATGGCAACCGCGTTTGGCGAACACGTTTTTTGACGCGTCGCGCCGTGCCCTGACGCTCTTCAGTACGACTGCTATTGCGCCTTCGACACAGCAGTCCATGAATAGTCACCAGCATACGGTGACAACCCTCATCCTTGCTGCCAGGTCCTCTCTGCCTTGCCCCCCACCTGGGACGCCCCTCCGACACAGTGGGGTCTCTGTTGGGCCTCCGGGCTCATGGACGTGGATCGAAGTTAGACACAACGGTAGCTAGTTATAAGACAAAGGAGCGAGAGGAATAAATGGCATCCTAGATCCATGTCACATGTACAACTACAAACGCGAGATAGAGTAGATGACAGAGCAACGTTGCTCATTGAGTAGACGCGGTAGGGTAGAAGAGGGTTCGGTCGGCGGTCGCTGGGCTAGAAGGACGCGGCCTCGGACTGACGTCGAGTTGCGAAGTGCGGGCAGCGAGTGGCGGCGGTGTCGCCGTCGGTCCTCTGTTTCTTGGAAGGCCGGTCGCTGGATGAAGCGTCGTCGCCGTTGTCGCCATGATTCGTGTGCCTCGCTCCGGACTCGCGGCCTCACAAGGGTCTCGTCTCAGACCCAGCTCTTTTGCGCAGCCGGGTCGCACGTTTCCCGGTCGGGCGCAACAACAATGTCCATCTTCCGCAGTATCCGTGCAATGTTTGGACAACTTGTGGCTGTATTCTTGGTACAGACTTGTGGGGCCTCGTGCGATGGTGAACGGAACCGGCGCCGACAGATCCGCTTCGGCGGACTTGTATACTGCTCGGAGCTTAGAGTGGCATTCCAGGAGCCTTTCCGCGACCCTCTCGACTTGATCGTGCAGAGAAGCTTCCTTTATGAGTCCGCTTCAGGAACGTTTCTATAGTCATTGTCTTCATGCGGGATGTCTGGTATATGAACATTATATCTGCCAATTTCCGGTGTTTTATGTGAGAGGGGAGTTGAGCGCAGATGTTGGAGTCGACCCAATGGATACGACTCTCGTCGAGAGCAAAAGGAACCACCCTAGCCACATGATGGATTCCATATCATGAAGCGGGTTGTACCTGAACGGGGGATCGGGCTCCTGGGTGGCACTAGACAAGTCGTCCGTGTCATCTAAAAAAGAACGAGTCTATGATATCAAGTCAGATGCCGTAGGTTGTATCTTCCTCCCTGTCTTCTGAGTTTGTGGACGCTGGCTGCTTGGGGGCATGAGATATTGGGTGCGGAGACATGAGGTCGCGTGATTGTATGAGCCAGATACGTGGTAAGATCAACCTCTACAGACATGAAGTAAGGGGTTCCCTGTGGGATAAAGTCGACATCGTCAGAGTCAGCGAGTGTGAAAAGTTAGATCTGCTCAGGCGTACCACTCGGACCTCATGTGCCTCCAATTCACTTTCGTGTTTCGCATATTCTAGAGATCCGCTAGCTTGGCAACCCCGTCAAAGACCAGAATGTTGCCGGGGGCTGATGTCTCTATGGACCCAGCCTAGTTGGTGGAAAGATTTCAACGCTACAAAGGTTGATCGAATTGAACTACATGTGTAATGATGGAAGTGCCCGTACTCACCAGCAACGATTTGGACGAGATGGTAAAAGGCTTCGGCGAGCGACCAGCGACGTCACGTCGCAAATCGTCTTGCAAATTTCTTTGAAAACGATGCGGTGATGAACCTTGGCTGGCGAGCCGCGTATGATCCAGCTGTTTTTTGCCGTCTTCCGCCCCAGGGACATGCGCTCGGACGGCGGAATGATCGTGCGAAGCGGAGTTGTTGCTCGGCTTCGGCAGCCCACCGCGTCGGATTACCTTCACGTCTGTGTCCTGAAGGCGTCCATACGACTACACAGTTTGCTGAATCGTGTTCATGGCGCAGGGTACGTCACCGTAGGCAACCACCGTGTAGAAGGGATCGCTCGATCCTTCGTTTCATGGCATCCTCTGGTCCCCTCCTGGCAGCAGCCTCGCGGATTCGGGCCAGAATTTGACCCTCACGTTCCTTGTCGCTATCAACCCACGAGTCCTTGAGGACGCAAGGCTTGCCAAATTCTGATTTATCACCGCGCTCGTTGAGCTCGCGTACTTCCCATACCCCGGGTACCGCGTCCATGCAAGGACCCCGACGCCGCCAACGTTCGAAATGAGCCGCTGAGTCCTAAACTTTCTCGGTATTTCTGCGTTGCCAGTCGTGGACCAAGGATATCATAGCTGGCTGCTGCCCGCAAGTGCCTTTGAACAGACTTGGTTGGTGGTGAGTGAAGTGGTGTAATTGAGGAATCCCATCCTAGCTGCGTTTCGGTAGCGAATGTCGTTCTTAGAATGAAACCGACCAGAGCTTTGTGTTCCTGACAAAATGATGATGTTGTCAGCGAAGACTGAACGACCAAATCTCGAGGGCAGGTTGTGTACCGTCAGCATGTCGAAGGCGCTCGACACATAGATGTCTGATCGACTACACAGTACCAATAACGCATAGATGAGCCTTCGATGGTGAAGCCGATGACAAAGCATCGACGCGGATCTTCCCTCATGATGTGGCCCATTGACCTGAGAATCTTTCTGGCGTTCTGGTAGGACGTGAATTGTGAGCTGTGAGTAAATGGTGTTACTGGGACGTACGTCCAGGGTATTTTCCGCTCGTGTCCTGCTCCTCAAACTCTCCAGGCATGGCTAAATTGAGCCATTCGTGCTGCGATTCCCCAGCACAGTCCGAAAACCCAATCTCTGGCGTAGCCATCTTCCGTATCCCGTAGCAGTCCGGCTTCGAGGTCCTTTCGAGCGTGTCTTCTCGCGGACTTCGTAAGAAGGCTGAAAGAAGAGCTGGATTATATTTAATGTCGAATAGTAGTGTCCCGGTCAATCTGAGAGGCCTTGACAATATCCTCGGCAAGAGTCTCGAAAGCCTTGAAAAAGGTATCTTCGACTTCAGATGCCGACCGAGACGACTGTGGGCCAACCCTCCCGAGTGAACCTTCCGGTATCTCGAAGACGCCTAGCTATGACCTCGAGACTACGCCCATCAGGTAAAGGTGAGGGCGGAAGACAGATACTCTTCGAAGAAAGACCTCTTCACTTCAGTGACTTGCTCGTCGAGGTTCCACACCCTGTTCGGGGGTCTCCCTGTGCAGGTTTTGGCGTGCAAGGGCCAAGTTTTTTTTGTGCCGTACGTGAGGGTTCAACCTGTATGGGAGGGCAAGTGTACCAAAAACCTGTGTTGAGTCGTAGTTCGAATAGAGAAGGTAGTACGCGTACAGTCTCAGAGGGTGGGGGTTGCTCGGTGTCCCTCTCGAAGCAGCTACGGCTCCTCTTATGGGGTACTTTGATATCTCCCTCAGTATCCGCGTTATCGCTCATGTTTGGCCTGGTTGTTGTGCGTGGCCTTAGGACACCCTACAGAAGGCAATGGGGAGAGGAGCAGGTTCGAAATTCAGCTGCCAAAACGGGAATGTTGGTACGAGTGTCATTTCGAACTCCCGAGACTAATTAGCGCCGCGTTGAGAGGCTGACCGTCGCAGTCTGCTTGTTCATCTTGGATAGCTTTTTGGGTTGTCGGTGCATCGCTCCAGACAAAGTAGCGTGTCGGAGTTTGGGCCCGTCTTGCGTTCACTCGCAGCAAAACAATGCGCAAATGCAGCGAAACGGACTCGGGGGCCAGGGCCTTCTGTCCGCAGGACAAAAAATCGAATTTATAGTCGGATATTTGGGGTATGTTCACACGCATAGCTTCAGGCTTGTTTCACAGGCGCAATTCGGCGGGAGTGCCCGTCCCGACTCCCGAGGACCACAAAGATGTTCATGGCCGCCGATCCCCCAAATTATCCTGGTTAGACGTTTACATCGAAAGATAGAACGAGGGATGCACCTGGCAAATGGAAATGCAATATTGAGGATGGCTATCTCAAACTGCCAATGCATTCGGTCGCCGACTTTCAACCATCGACCGTTGGAAACACCATGCGGCGTCAGTGGGGCGCGTGTTGGTTTCCCCTCTGTATAATAGAGGGTACTCATCTCGGAGACCACGTAGAGGTCCGCGCCCATCCCCCGAGAGACGGTGCTCCTACTTTACATCGAGAACTGAAGTCTCGACGGCATCGACGGCGGCTCAGCGCGCGATTTACAGATGCAAGTTTTGCTTCGGGCGCGTGTTTGGTTTCCCCTCGATGGAGAAGACTACCGTCTCGGAGACCACGCAGAAGGTCCGCGCCCATCACCCCCGAGAACTATCTACATCGGCACGACGAACGTTACTGGAAGGCCAATCGGCCACCCGTTGCCCCACCCAACCACACCTACATCTCATCCCGTTCAGGCGGCAGCGCCTTCCTCTGTCGGAAGCCCAAGCCCAGCCCCGCCGGGACCCCATATGCAGCAGCCCAAAAAAAAATTTTCGCAGCATAGACCAGCCTCGAGTAACCGAGGGTACCCGCTACGGCACATTCAGGAAGGATGGCGGGCTGAAGGTCTCGTACGGTCTGACCAGAGCCCCGGGAGGGGTGGTTGATAGGGCGTGCAGATGTGGCTGGGTGATGAGGGAGCGAAAAGTTCGCCAAATATACTGAGTTGCGGCCCAGCCACGCCCACCAGTCCCGCCTCTAACTCACGCCCGCATCTCCTCCAACGACCTAGTGTGGGGTTGCGGCAGCCGGAAAGAGACGGGGGCGGAGGTTGAGGAGGCTGGTGGACGTGTCCAGGGTCCACGAGTGTGGGGTTGTACATAGACAAAAGGGAGGGGCTAGGGAGAGACAGCAAAACATCGAGGAACCGAGATGGAGGGAGGATGGGAAAATGGTGGAACGACCGAAGAAACAGGACTCGGCGAGTATTTTTGCCTTTCGAACCGCGGCTGACTCGCTCTCAGTCCGTCCCGCCGTTCGACTGGGCCAGCCGCATCCGCCGTCTCCGAGGGGGCCCGAGCGCGTCAGCTCTTGCCGATCGACTGGCAATGTTAGAGTTCAGAGCGGCGTCGCCCGGCTGTGCTTCGAGTTAGTACCGAAGTTCTCATGTCCAGCCCCGATATGTGAGTTTTGTACTTGCCTAATTAGAGTCGTTCCAGCGGTGAGAGGCAGTTGGTAGTGACGGTGTCCCGGTCTGTCAGGGCAAGTGTTCGCGAAATGGGTGGATTACGAAATAGTAAGCAAGTCTCAAAGTGGGAGTATAGCACGAAACACATTTCAAGGCGAGTTGGGGACAGGTAGTTTGGGAGCCGCCTATGGACACGGACGATACGTCCTCGTCCGCCTTCCGATGTCCTAGCTGTGGACAAACACCATCCCTGATTTTGGTCATTCGGGTGGTAGCCTCCACCGATCGGCTGGCTAGGCTCGATTTTGCGGACATCACACTCTAGCGCGTTCTCGGCGTCCTTCGGGGGCCCGACTCCAAGGCTTTAATGACAACTATACCTGCCACTCTCGAAAATTTTTCGAGGTGTCAGTTCAACAAACATCGCGCAGAGAACCCTTCTACCATCGATGCAAGCGAGCAATAGTGATCTAATCCAAATTTGTCCATTCATTACCTGGCCGAATGGCAATGTCAAGGTGCTCAATGCTTACCAGAGGCGATTTGAACATATAACTGTCTGTATTGCCTTTTGCGACTGTGGCTCACGTTGCCTACTGTTGGATTTTTAACGTACTAAACGTAGAACAATGAGCCTCCTGGAGTGCCTATCATACGTGGAGTCCGGTGCGTCTGGCGGCGCGTATATCACATCGTGGTACAGATAGGAGGCGAGATCCTTTGGACGACGAGTTCGTCCGCAAAAGCTTGATCGCAGATCTTTTTCTTTGTGACGGCCGCGGTCCTGTAGACACTGCATGCAACGTTCACATTGTTCTCAGGTGACCTGTGTCTACCAGACTACAAATACTGAATAAATACTTTGTCACCGCCGCCTTAGTCTCGGCGCTACAGACGACCTTCGGGAGGGGGCAGACCTAAAGGGTCTTGTAATCATAAGGCGCGTCTCCGTTATGTAGGGAGTATGAAGGGTGGTATAAATCATGTTTTTGAAATGCAAATTTGATCTCCGGAAGCGGAACCAATACTCTCGGGGGAGTAGGACCACCCATACAAAGGTTTTTGAATGTTCGATCACTCAACTTTTTGTATCTCATGTGCCACCCTCCAGATCTCCTTCACTTCGACGTTCCCGTACCTATGATCCAAAAAACCGCTCTGGCGTTTAGCCCTTTTCAGAGCGGTTTAAGCACGTGGACGTGTCACGTGCGGGGTCGAACCTATGTCACGCCTGCCTTTCTCACGCCCAATATTTGGTTACACGCTCGAATCGAGTTCCTACGGCCACGTCTTTCTCACCTGATATGAAAACCTTCAGAGTTGCTATGCCTAAGGTTGACAACAAAAAGGCCCCATATCCGCTCTGTTTGCGGTCGCAAAGCCGTCAGGGCCGACGTCTATGTGTCCCCGTAGTCAATAACATCAAGGACCTGGTCACCCAGTCCAAGCTGTTCCGTGAAGCCTGAGGAGTTGGAAAAGGCCGCGAAGGTGAAGCTAGAAGAAGAGCGGCCAAGTTTCTCGAAATCTTGTGGTTGAAGATCGGACGGGGGTGTAGGAAGGCGCGTGCACCTTGGATCCTCTTTGTGTGAGGCGGACGGTGTGCTGCTTGGTATTTGAGTCGCTGAACATTTACGTGCACTGGTTGTAAAGTCATCCTCCGGTGGAGGAGTCGATTCTAGTTATTGGTCGTCGGGAAAGACTGACCGAAGAAACGTTCAACAATTCTTAGACTGTTGTGAAGTTAGGCTCGTGCATTATGGTTTTTTTACTTTCTTATCGCTACCTACAAGTAAATGGAACGCCTGGGAACCACCCGAAAGGAGAATATCGAACAAACTGCCCATATGAGCTAGGAAGTATGAGATAATTCAGGGATTCCTACCCATCGCAACATTGCAGGTGCCGTTGGTGGCGGGTCGCACACTTGTGGACAGCATGTGTCACCCTACACGGTGAAAAGGCGTGGGAGCATTGGGGAGCATTGGCCGACCTCTTGCAGAAGCGAGTACAATTTCCACTAGACGTCCGACGGATGTGGCTTACCCACTTTCCACTGACTTCCACATGCGGTGCCAAAACACTCACGAGTTAACGCGGACACGAAGGATTCTCACGCACCATAGAAAAATTGACGGAAAGCGACTTGTACTGACTAACGCCGCGGGAGGGTAATAACCAGCTCCCCGGGGGGGAAGATCGAGCCCTTATAAGAGTCGGTAACGTGTCTGGATTGACCGGAATAGCACAAGCGATTGGACCGTCATCGACTGGACAGTGGGCAGCGGACCACGACGGATCCTATGTATCCCGTTTTCCGCGGAGAGTAAGTTTCACCGCTGTAACCCAGGCCGGTCGCGAGAAGGGCATGAGCCGTCCGAAAATTCTCTGTAACTTGGAATCGGATGGACCAGGTCCACTGAGGTGGGGGAACGGACAGATGCCCGAGGGAGTCGGAGGTCGCGCCGGACGGCCCAAACGAGAGCGAAGGCGTTTCGGCTAGCTTGCCAAGCAGTATGCGGGATAGTCTACCAGGCTGCGAACGTAAGAGATATGGTGGCGCTTTCGATTGGACGGTCTGCCAACTGACCACTGCGCATGCGGTTGGATCTTGGCGGGCGCAATTGTTTGTCGACCGCTTCACGCCGGTCGCCGAGGCATGGCCGCGCTTTGCGCTGGAGCCTATAGAGGAGGGAGAATTGGGGTGTGTACCCAGTGGGAGGTGTTTGAGAAGGCCGTTAAGGACCCTGGGGAGGGACGGATGCGGACGCGCGGCTGGCTGGACGGAGTGGGAACGTGCTGTTATGGATAAGATGGAGAATCAAGTTGAATAGCTGCTGGGCTCAACGTAGGACATTTTTGATCAGGTGTGTCACGTCTGGCAGACATTTGTACAACGGACACAACATGGGGTTGCTGGACCACGTTTTATCCTAGATTAATTCACTCATTATTTAATAGAGACGCGTCTTGTGGGATCTCTAGGAAGAATGTCTTCTTGAATCAACCCGCAATAGAAGGATCACGGTGTGTTTGTATATAACCATGGCGAAGCTCAAGTCTCCCGGAGAAGCGATAACGCGCCTGTACTAACGACCTGGCAGGGACTGTGAGCAACTTCACAGGCGAGTGTATTGCAACTCATAACCGCACACCGAGCATACTGACGTTCCGAATTATACCCTAGTCCCAGCCCTCAATGCTAGTGAAGCAAGGGTCAAACATACGCCGTCGGTGCTCCGTCTAGCTATCAAGATCTTACGTGACGATGGGCATGACTGTTTTAATCTTGAATGAATGACGTCATGAGCCTGACGCGCCCTCGACGTTATTGCGCGACTTATGGACGGCAGCTTCGAAGACCATGACCACCTGGTAAACCCTAGGAATTGGGAAAGGAACCATAAGCGGGACGGTGGTATCCTCTTATTGCAGTCACGATACAACGCCGGGACCGGCTGCGTCATACCATCAAACAGCACCCCGGACCGACTAACCCTGCGCTCTTACCAGCCATATAACAACCCATGAAACAACGTCACAGAGTCCTAACGGATGTGCACTACTTCGCCAACGATGACCGCCGTATCTATCTTTGAATGCCAAGGTGTCCCCTTTTGCCCAGATCCATGACGTTCCTTTGAAACCAGGGACCGATATCTCTTGGTGCGTTCATAAGATCCCTCGGCATGGTAGCGAATTACATTCCACTTCACTACGCACACATAGACCTCACAGATCCTTCCAGAAACATCTCTTTACATGCTTCGCCCACAGCGGGGGTTGGTCCTGTCATAGCGGGTTCCAACGGCGAAGCCATCCACCTACACAGCACGATAGAAACGCGTGTTCTGGGCTGATCCAGACGGCACGAAGCAAAAACTCTTTGACTCTGTAGGACTAACGGACGTCCCCATCATTTGCAAAGGTGACCCGGGTCTGGTTCCCTTTGGGGGCTTAGCACCCAGTGGAATCCATTTTCCTCACTCATGCACGCAGCTGGCCCCTTCCGCTCCCCTCAAGGTCTGCCTCTCACTCGGCAGGACCGCCTCCCACTAGACTATAGCCCTCAATGTCTAGCTGACTCACACCGTGGACTATTTCGCTGGCTCCGCTCGCCGGTAACAAGGCAACGCTCAAAGCCTATTATACCAAGCGCGTCGCGGCCTGAAAGCCCGATTTCCGGTTCTGCTATCATACAATTGTACGTTTCACACAACTGATTCTAACTGTCGACGCTGAAATACGGGATATCCAGATCCTGGCGCCAGCGGCGGCATAGACTTGGGAGTCTCGGACTAATCACCGAGTTGGCGACACTGAATGCTTTCCCAACATCGTCAGGCGTATGATGCAAAATCACGTATGTTGCATAGTACCTGCGTCATAGTGCTGGGCCTTTCGCTCATTACGATTGCTCAGATGTGGGAATCCGTAGGAACTCCGTCACGAGGATCGCCCGCGACCGTCTCGGACCGCATCATTTGCCGCCAGTTATCCTCAGGTGAAGAATTCCGTCTGACAATCCGTTTTCTTTGTATTGGTTAGGGATACAGCGAACAGTTTGTGTTTGCGACATACCACGTACGGCCGAATGCCGCAATGAGGGTGGCAGTACAGGCCGTCAGGGGCCGAATGGCTCACGGCGGGTGAGCAATCTTTGCGCCGCCGGCTCTTCTTAGCAAAGTTTTTTTGATGACGATTGGCGCTAGGCGTATCGGTGGACAAGGCTCTAACAGCTCTCTGTCAACAGTCTACCAAGATCCAGCCTCCTCCTAGAGGCTCAGAAGTGTTCAAGAATCGTTGGCCAGGAGCAAGACGCGACTATGCTAACTGCTGGTGTCTCGGGCACGAAGGCCTCTGCCTGGCGCCGAGAATGCTCTGCATCGGCTATTGGGGGTCATACCTAGAAGCCCTCTTTCGCCCATGTCAGCTGAGCCCGCAAGACGCGCTGTGGAAGCATTCACACGTCCAGGATCTCGTCGCTGTTGGAGAATACAGTCGCCGGATATGATACGGCTTTCCGTTTCACGGATCGGTGTCTGCTTCGCCTCGCGCTCCCCTGCCTGCAAATCCTCGACTCCCTCCTCCCCTCCTCTCGTAGTGTTATGTCTCGCGTGCAAGGAGCACAGCGTCTGTATTTTAGCTTTCTTCGGACTCTTTTGTGCATTATTATTTCATTGTGACCCGGAGTTAACGCTGCGGGGAAATGTGGGGAAACCTGTTGGGATCAGAACGAGGCACGACCGGGCAAAGCACATGCCACCCTGAGCGACGTAGAGGATTCAGTTGTTCCCGCACCAACATGGCAGCTGCCTGGCGTTTGTCTGATCAGGGCTTCGGATGGGCATCGACGACCCGGCGAAGTCGCCAACGGCTTTTGCTCCCAACGTCCATCTACTCGCCCTGCGCGGTCGCGCGTTAGCAGAGATGTGCGCACACCCGCCTACTCACCAGCCAATGGCTGGATCCTCGCCCAATGGTCCCGAGATGTTGCTCGCGACAGCGCTCTTTGCAAAGACAGACGAAGGCTGCCCTGCGAGAGACGATCGCGAAACGTAAGGTGGCTATTTAAAGGTTCTGGGGGCGATCGCAAAAAACCCCCCAAATAAACAACACTAACAACACCCCCCTCTCCCTGACTTCCACAACACAAAGTCCTCCAACACCACCACAACCCACCTTTCCGCACCTCAAACCTCCCTGACCCACCACCCCCCCCCACCCTACGCCAAACCTCCCACCCCACCCTCAAAAAAACACAAAACCAACAAAAAAAACGCCCCCCCCATATTTCCCCCCCCCCTCATAAAATTAAAAAAACTTCAAAAAGTAAAACCCTCTCTCCCAAACACAAACAACAAAAAAAACCCAATAAACAAACCCATAAAAAAAAAAAAGAAACAAAAAAAAACAACAAATTAACAAACCAAAAAAAAAAACAATCGATGGCCAAAACTGATCATACGCGACAATCTCAGTGTCGTCTCCGTTTCGTCAGCTACAATGCATGTTCGAGTCCCTCTGGACATCTTATGGCGAGAAGCACGAGTGCCTAGCGTGTCGACCACAGCCCGACGCCTTACCGCGTGTCGTGTATTGACCTCACGGGCAGACGCGACATTCCTGGCACGCGGCCGCTTACCAACAGCAGTGCACTCCGACCTCTAGGTAACACCTTTATCCTCTCTCACTGTATGCTGGAGTACCCCTCGAGATATACCACTAATGAGCACCGAGTCGCCCTTACGCCTCAAAACGCTGGCGTACTCTTGAAGAAAGGCTTTGGGCGCGTGCTCGTTGAAAAGTCCGCAGGCGAACAAGCCCAGTTTCTAGATGAGCAGATTATAGAGCTGCTGCCGGTGCGATCTTGGTGGACAGAGACGAGGTGTTCTCGTCTTCGGATATCTTGCTCAAGGTGTGTCGGTCCATTGGCTATTTTCTCCGGGTTTCTCGGTCAAGAAGCAGAGTTGGTCCTTCAAGAGAGGGATCTACGACCATTTCTTTCTTTGTACACCAAATCAAAACAAGGAGATCGTGGAGGCTTTGGAGCAGAAGAAGGCTACAGCATGTTGCTATGGAGACTGATTCCTCGAATCTCGCGTGCGCAGGTTTTCGACGCGCTCAGGTATGAGTCCATACTCTGTTGTCGCGAAGGTCAAATCGAACATGATGTCTGAATAGTTCTATGGCAAACATCGCGGGCTACAAGGCGGTTTTGGAAGCAGCGAACCACTTTTGGACGGTTCCTCACTGGTCAGGTTACTGCAGCAGGGTAAGCCACATTCGGTCCAACTCTCTTTACACCATATTTACACGACGTGATCATCTAGTAAAATTCCACCATGCAAGGTATTGGTCATTGGTGCTGGTGTTGCTGGTCTCAGTGCTATCGCGACCCGTGAGTTGAGCTTTCGATTTCTTGTGCTCCAACCGTATGGAGACAGACTATTCCTTGCATAGGCACGTCGTATGGGTGCCATCGTACGGGGTTTCGGACACTCGGTCTGCCGCATCTCGCGAACAAGTTCAGTCTCTTGGAGCAGAGTTCTGTGGAGGTCAACATCAAGGAATCTGGTGATGGTTGCTGGCGGTTACGCGAAAGAGATGTCCCCGGAGTTTATTGAAGCTGAGATGAAGCTGTTTATGGAGCAAGCCAAAGACGTCGACATTATCATCACAACTGTCAGTACAATCTTTCTCATGCCATCCCGTGACATTGTGTTTGCTAAATAGTGTGCGCACAGGCACTTATTCCTGGAAGACCAGCCCCGAAGCTTTATGCACGGAAGAGGTAATGTACAATCCTTTTTCGAGCGAGAGAACAGCATTCGCTGAACCTCTGCTTCATAGATGGTATCCGCTATGAAGCATAGGCTGCCGTCATCGTCGATCTGGCTGCTGAGACCGGCGGAAATTGCGCTGTCACTGTAACCTGGCGAGCTCTTCAACTACAGAGGCTTCACTGTCCATTGGTACGTACACGGGCTAATTCTGTTTACGCCAAGAGTTTTTTAAATCGAGTTTGAAACACTAGGCTACACGGACCTTCCTTCTCGGCTTCCTACTCAATCATCCCACGCTGTACTCGAACACATCACGAAGTTCCTCCTCTCGATCGGCGGTGACGGCAAATACACCGTCAACCTTGAGGACGAAGTCGTCCGTGGCTCAATCGTGCTGCACAACGGTAACTCGTCTCCCTGCCTCCCGCTCCCGCGCCCGGTCCCCCACCATGCCCGTCGTCGCTCCGCCACCCCACTCCACAAGGAGGCTCCGAGGTCACCGCTGTGACACCATGGCAGAAGGCCAAACGCGAAGTGGCCACCATCACAACGGGTATGGGCTCTACCATCGCCCTCGGAAAGCTTGCGGGCCCCGCGTTCATGGAACAACTTTTTCACCTTTGGTTTGGCGGGCTTGATTGGATACCGGGTCTCGTCTGGGGTGTTGCGCCTGCGCTGCATCCCCAATCCCCTCTGATGTCTGTCACTAACGCGATTTCTGGTATGTATTTCGCACTTCATGTGTGTATAATCACTGCTGAATGATGTGTTTGTCTAGGTATGGTCGGTATTGGGGTGTGGTCTTCTACGTGATGGGCGGCGGATACTTCCCCCAGACTGTCCCCCAGTATCTTGGCGCCAGCCTCTGTATTTGCTCGCCAGCGTGAACGTGGCGGGTGGTTTCGTCATTACGAAGGCGTATGCTTGACATGTTCAAGCGTGTCTACCGACCCACCAGAGTACAACTGGCTATACACCATCCCCGCTGTCGTCTTTACCGGTGGCTTCCTCACAGCAGCTAGCACCGGTATGGCGGGTCTTGTCCAGGCGGGCTACTTGACTAGCAGCGTCCTCTGTATTGCTTCTCTGTCGGGCTTGGCCCGTCGCAGGCGACTGCGCGTCAAGGCAAACATTCTGGGTATCCTTGGAGTCAGTGAGTATCTATCGTCCCCATGGCTCCGCATGACCTGTGCTGACGTATTTACATGACAGTCTCTGGTATCCTCGCATCTCTCGCGGCAGTTGGATTCGAGCCAGAGACCCTCATTCAGTTCGCCGGCCGTTGCTGCTATGGGAGGAGGCGTCGGCGCCATCATTGGAGCGACGCATCACCGCTATCGAGCTCCCTCAGATGGTCGCAGCACTACACTCTGTCGTGGGTCTCGCCGCCGTCCTGACAAGTATTGCGAGCGTGCTTTCGGATGTCACCCATGCCGACACACTTCATCTCGTGACAGCATATCTCGGAGTGTGATCGGTGCGTACTATGTCTCGTGGACTATGCTCTAGGTCCTTGACCGCATATTAGGTGGTGTGATGACCTTCACTGGCTCGGTGGTGGCGTTTCTTCAAGCTTGCAGGCAAGATGTCTTCGCGGCCGCTCGCCCTGCCTGGACGACACATCATCAACAGCACGCTGCTCGGAGGGAACCTACTTACGATGGCCGCGTTCGTCAAGTTTGCGCCGACGATTCCGCTTTGTCGCAGCAGCCTACCTGGGCACGAACGCAGCGCTGAGCTTCATCAAGGGCTTCACGACCACGGGCTGCTATCGGTGGTGCTGATATGCGTACGTATTGTTCACCGTGTCCGGTCGCGCGCGTGCTGAATAATTGTTACTGCAGCTGTTGTTATCACGGTGTTTGAACGCGTATTCGGGATTCGCGCTCGTGGCTGAGGGATTCATGCTTGACAACCCTCTACTGACAACGGTCGGTGCATTGATTGGTGTCAGCGGCTCCATTCTGTCCTACATCATGGTAAGCTCCAACCATCCTGCTTCTCCTGCTGGTCTGATTCTAATGGTCTCGTCCAGTGTGTCGCTATGAACAGAACACTGACCAACGTCCTATTCGGTGGCATCGGCTCGACTGTTCAACAATCCGACTACAAGATTGAGGGGTCCATCACCAAGACTTCCGTCGAGGAGACCGCCGATGCCCTCAGCAACGCGGACAACGTGATCCTGGTGAGCACCCTTTACCCTCCGACTTCGAACGGCATTTTGACACGATTTCAAGGTCGTCGGATATGGCATGGCTGTCGCCAAGCCCAGTACGCGATTGCAGAAAATCGTCAGCACCCTGCGCTCTCGCGGCGTGAATGTGCGCTTTGCGATCCACCCGGTTGCTGGTCGGTCAGTGTCATTGTGCAGCTTTACCTTCTCACTTGCTGACGGCCACAATTAGCATGCCCGGTCAATGCAACGTCTTGCTGGCCGAGGCCTCTGTACCCTACGATAGTACGTGTTCAGAAAACTCTCAGCTTCGTGTCCACTAACGAATCGTTGACAGTTGTACTCGAGATGGACGAGATCAACGATGACTTCGGCGAGACGGACGTCACCCTCGTCATCGGCGCCAACGACACCGTGAACCCCATCGCGTTGGAACCCGGCTCAGCGATCGCTGGCATGCCCGTCCTCCACGCATGGAAGAGCAAGCAGGTCGTCGTCATGAAGCGGGGCATGTCCAGCGGATACGGTGCGTGTTCTTGAATCAACCGAGTGACGAGTCGAAGCTGAGTGTGGTATAGCCGACGTCCCGAACCCCATGTTTCTACATGCCTGGAACGAAGATGTTGTTCGGTGATGCGAAGGACACACGTGTGAAGGTTGGTTTTATGCATGTGTTGTTCGATACGCGGATGCTCATACCTTTGTAGCCATCAAGCAGGCACTTGAGAGCCGTGGGTCTTAGCGCTGAGGTTCGACGGAAGATTGACGACATGTAACTTCCATGTACTAGGTCCAGGTTTTTGTGTATGTACAGTGCTGTATTATAATGAATTCAAAACTATGAAGCATTCTGTTTAGGTAGAATGTGTTTGAGAGTAAGTATGGCATAAGGCAAGGGATATCAGATGTGAGCCATCCTTGCCGCCGCGTCTCTCTTTGCCAGGTGCCTCGTTCTACCTTTCGATGTAAATGTCTAACCAGGATGTCTCGGGGGATCAGTAGTCCTCGGGACGAGCACCTTCCGCTGAATTGCGTCTGAAGCCATATATGCAAATAAATCCCAATATTCGACTCGGACTAGAAATCTGATATTTATGCGAACAGGAGGGCCCCCGAGTCGGTTTGTTGCATTTGCACGTGGCTTGGCTGCGAGCGAACGGAACACGGATCCAATCTTCGACACACTACTAGTCTGACGCATGGACAGCCCAAAAGCCATCCAAAACGAAGACACAGACTACGAGTACACGCTAACAGTACAAACACATGGTCAGCCTCTCGACGCGGCGCTAATGAGTCCTTGACTCGGAGTTTGAAATGCCAGTCGTACCAACATTCCGTTTTGGCAGCTGAATTCGAACCTGCTCCTCTCCCCATTGCCTTCTGTAGGGTGTCCTAAGGCCACGCACACAACACCAGGCCAAACATGAGCGATAAACGCGGATACTGAGGGAGATATCAAAGTAACCCATAAGAGGAGCCGTAGCTGCTTCGAGAGGGACACCGAGCAACCCCCACCCTCTGAGACTGTACGCGCACTACTTTCTCTATTCGAACTACGACTCAGCACAGGTTTTTTTTGGAACATTTGCCTCCAATACAGGTCAAACCCTCCGCACAAAATGTTGGCCCTGCACGCCAAAACCTCGGCCGGGAGCTCCCGAACAGAGTGTGGAACCTCGAAGAGCAAGTCACTGAAGTGAAGAGGTCTTTCTTCGAAGAGTATCTTCTTCCGCCCTCACCTTTACCTGATGGGCGTAGTCTCGAGGTCATAGCTAGGCGTCTTCGAGATACCGGAAGGTTCACTCGGGAGGGTTGGCCACAGTCGTCTCGGTCGGCATCTGAGGTCGAAGATACCTTTTTCAAGGCTTTCGAGACTCTTGCCGAGGATATTGTCAAGGCCTCTCAGATTGACCGGGACACTACTATTGACATTAAATATAATCCAGCTCTTCTTTCAGCTTCTTACGTCCGCGAGAAGACCCCGCAGCCGGACTGCTACGGGATACGGAAGATGGCCACGCCAGAGATTGGGTTTTCGGACTGTGCTGGGGAATCGCAGCACGAATGGCTCAATTTAGCCATGCCTGGAGAGTTTGAGGAGCAGGACACGAGCGGAAATACCCTGGACGTACGTCCCAGTAACGCCATTGTCCGTTCCTAGCTCACCATCCGCGTCCTACCAGAACGCCAGAAAGATTCTTAGATCCATAGGCCACATCATGAGGGAGGACCCGCGCCGGTGTTTTGTCATCGGCTTCACAATCGAAGCCTCGTCCATGCGGTACTGGTATTGTAGTCGATCAGACATCTATGTATCAGATGCATTCGATATTCTGACGGTAGACCATTTGTTCTCAAGTTTTAGTCGTGGAATCTTGGTCGCTAACATCATCATTTTGTAGGAAGTTGAGGTTCTCGTTGATTTTATTCTAAGAATGACGTTCGCTACCGAAACACAGCTAGGATGGGATCCCTCGATTACACTCCACCAGCCAAGTCTGTCCAAGGACACCAGCGGGCTGCAGTACGACATCGTTGTCCACGACGGCAACGTAGACATACCGAGAAAGTTCAGGACCCAGCGAGTCATTTCTAACGCTGGTGCAGGGATTTTGCATGGACCCGGCACCCGGGTATGGGAAGTACGCGAGCTCAACGGGCGCGGTGAGGAACTTGGCGAGCCTTGTGTCCTCAAGGACTCGTGGGTTGACAGCGACAGGGAACGTGAGGGTCAAATTCTGGCTCGAATCCGCGAAGGCGGCTGCTGCCAGGAGGGGACCAGAAGATGCCGTCAAATGGAGGATTGAGCGATCCCTTCTAACGGCGGTTGCCTACGGAGACGTACCCTGCAACGAACGATTCAGCAAACTGTGTAATCGGATGGATGCCTTTCAGGACACAGACGTGAAGGTAATCCGCCCCGGTGGGCTGTCGAAGCCAAGCAACTCCGCTTCGCACCAGTCAATCCACCAACCGAGCGCATGCTCCCGGGGCGGAAGACGGCAAAACAGCTGAATCACACGTACCTCACCCATCTAAAGTTCATCATCGCATCGTTTTCAAAGAAATTTGCGCAAGACGAATCCGCGCGGTATCGTCGCTTGCCGAAAGCCTTTTGAATATCTTGCTCAGATCGTTGCTGGTGAGCTCAATTGCTACTCTCCTTCAAGTTGTGATGTGGTGCTCAAATGTGCTCGACTATTACAGCATTACGATGTCTCCATCAGCTGGGATGGGTTCATAGAGATATCAGCGCCGGCAACATTCTAGTCATCGACGGCATTGCCAAGTTAGCAGATCTAGAATATGCAAGACACGAAAATGATTCAGGAGTACACGAGATACGAATAGTACGTCGAGCGCGTGTGTCTTTTCTCGCTGGCAGTCTCTGACGACACCACCTCCGTTGTTCCGTAGGGTACCCCGTACTTCATGTCCGTAGAGGTCGAGCGTACCAGGTACACACATCGCACAAGACCAGCCCGGGTCTCCAAGCGCAAGCCAGTGTCCGCACAAAAGATAGCGAAGAAGATAAGAACAACTCTTCTGATGCCAAAACGTCTCCCAAGCCACCTCGCGAAGGCACTTCGTTCAGGTACAACCCACTCCACGACATGGAGTCCCTCATGTGGCTTGGATGGTTTCCTTCTGCTCCCCACCAGACTTGTCTCTATTGGGTCGACTTCCAGTCGGAACTCGACCATTTCGCATCTAACACACCGGAAATTGGCAGATAAAATGTTCGTCGACAAAGTTCTCGGGCGATATCATGCACGCGGACATGATACTGGAAGATTTTATAGAGGAAGCCATCCTGCATGATCAAGTCAAGAAAAGTCGCATTGTGGCTCCTCGAGTGCCACTCTGGGCTGCGAAGCGTCTTCAAGTCCGCCGAAATGGATGTGTCGGTGCCGATTCCGTTCACTATTGCCGAGACGCACCAGCTGTACGAGGAATACAAGCAAAAGTCTGACCAAAATTGTACGCATCCTCCGCAAAACAGACATTGTTGTCCGGCCCGAGCAGAACTCATACGACTCGCTGCGCAAAGAACTGTGTCTGGACCAGCCTCTCCGTGAGGCCGCGAAGCCAGGGCCAGGCGCAAACGGCGGTGACGGCGGCGACGCTCTAGTCGACGAACGGCCGTACAAGAAACAGCGGGACCGACGACGGTACCGCCGCACTCGCCACCCGTGCCGCGCAACTCGACGTCAGCTCGAGGCCGTGCCCGTCTAGCCCAGCGATCGCCAGACCCTCCTCTGCTTCGTCCATCCAATGAGCAACGTTGCTCTGTCATCTATTCTATTTCGCATTTGTACTTGCACATGTATTTAGGGGGCTGTATATCCTCCTGCTCTCTCTTTGCCTTATAACTAGCTACCGTTGTGTCCTGTGCTAAATTCATCGCTATAGTATAGACTTTTTGATTTAAGATATCAATACATGAGATAGTTACACTATGCGATCTAGCGAGAGTCTGATTCTACTATGGAAGGCGCGTAGAAAAATATGAGATGGGTATATGGTGTGACTCTGAAGTGAAAGGGTATAAATACGAGACGAATAAAAGCAGAGATAAGAGACAGATGATAAAATCGGAAGTGGAATTGATGAATTAATAGAAAAACAAAGCGAAAAAAATGCGAGAGTGACCACGAACCAACACCGCGACACGCCCACTTGCCCACCCCAGCGAAATGGCACGCGCAGTGCCGCCGCAGGTCGCTCGCGCCGTGTGCTCACATGTGCCAGGCAAGCATGCGGCTCGGGGGGGCACACGGGGCAATGCGCGTGTCGCGAGCTGGGTGGGGGTGAGGGTGGTGTAGGTGGGGTCGAAGTCTGGGAGACGCAGGGGGTGTTGTGGCGGGAACGTGTGGGGTGGTGTGTTTTGTTGGACGCGCGCGGGGTGAGAAGGAGGGGCGCGTGCGTCGGGGGGTGGGTTGGCAGCTGCGTTTGCGCATGTCTTGGGCGGGAGAACGTAGGCGTCCGGACACGTGGTGTGTCGTGTCGTGTACTCGTCCCGTGTCACTGAGCGCATAGAGCGTAGAGGGTTGGTGGCCGGGGGGAGTGGGCGTGTTGACTGGTGTGCTGGAGGGGCGAGGCGGCGGGTGTGGGGATAGATAGGTGGTCGTGAGGGCCCAGGGGTGAGTGGCGGGGGTAGGGATAGGTGTCGAATTTGAAGGTATCTGAGACGGTGCAGAAAGGGTGCGTAGGCATAGTTGGGTCGATGCCGGCAGGGGGTCATTGCCTGCTCCTGGATCGAGGAGAGCGCAGGAAAAAAATTTTGCCATACATGAAACATAGGGCCGTGCATTCTTCTGGTCTTCAACAAATATTGTCACGAAAACATACACACCATAATTATGCACGAAGCAGTACATCAGCGGATTGGGAGAGTATCCATAGATCGGATGTAACGCGTAGTAGTGAGTCCCCTCGGATGTTCGGAGTCCGGACCAGTGGCGGGCAAATGCGGAGAGACCCTATAGCAAAGGCGACGGTATGACCGTCGTGCGAAGTGCACATCCATGCACTGCTGCATCGAACGCGCGATAGCAGTCACATCGAAGTGCGTCTGGGCGCGTCGCAACGCATCAAACACGTCACTAAACGCGGTGACGTTAGTAGTGGCAGACGAACGCGTCTGCCTCAGCGGAGGCGGAAGAAGTGGGCTGCGAGGGGATTCGGCGCTATGCATAGTGCAAAGAGCGAGTACGAGAGGGTAGGTGAGTGTGGGACCGGGTGTGGGCGAGGAGGTGGGAGGGGATGCGGTGGCGGGGATCATGCTGGGTGCTTTGGCCGTGCCCACCCTCATCGCTTGGTAGGACGCTTTTATACCTACCCCAAAGTCCATTGCCTCTGGCCCACGCGTCGTCACTTTTGTGCGCTGTGAGAGAGCCCATGGATGTTGCGGAGAGGACCGACGATGCTGTCCACCCCTCTGTAAAAGGCAAGTCGCGCGGCCCGGGCCGCTGAAGCGGAGTCCTCCCATTGGCCTCAGAGACGCAAACAGGCGCGCGGTGTATCGCTGCAACTCTGTCCAGGTAATGCACCATCAAGCGCTGCTGCTACGCAGCACCCGGTGCGATTCCCCCCTTTCTATGTTCACTTCCACGCTCCAGGCGGATTTCTCATATCAACCAGGCGGGACACTCATATCAAACCCAGCATCCTTGCATATAGCACTATAAACTTGGGTACATAGTTATGCCTCGTCCTGTACCGCATTAAGCATGGCCGTGAATTCCACACACCCAGACAGCACAAAATACAGTGCAGTCATCTGTGTTTGCAATTCTTGATGTTATGGGATGTTGTGACTTTCATTTATGGGTGAATATCTCTCGCTGATCCTACTTGTCGCCAACGGGGACGACGGTTTCACGCCGTGTACCGATCATGGACAACAAGGAGTAGAACATTCGACTCCTGAACCTCCTGTCATTGTTATATGTGTTGCAAGGCGGGGAGCGGGCAAAAAAAAAAAAAAACGGAAATACACAAAGCACGAGCTAGCCCTCGATGGCCGCTGATGTAGCGAGACAAGCTGTACCTGTACGCAAAGGAGTACGCGCCCTTGGTGAGCTCGTAGAACTTGCGCGGCGTGTTCCTCTCAGCGGCCGCGCTTGCCTTCCTTGTTATATCAATCCCAGACAGACTTCTCCGGATACATGACGGGTAGAGGCGGCACGCCGAGCGTCGCGCTGTGTCGAGCTCACCGCTGCCGATATGCACGCGCTGCGTCACAAAATACAATCATCACGACTTTCGTATGTATCTCCATTTGCTCGATAAAACCTCCGCTGATCTTCGCGACCCACAATTTAGCCGATCATCTACAAACGCTTCTGGCTGAGGGCTTCACAGCAGATAGCAATGAGTAAATTACTTATCTTACCCATGTGCGGAAGAGGTAGGGCGGTGGTAAACACAGACAGGGGCGAAGTGGGACATTGTGGACGGCAGCGAGGTGCCTGTAACTCCGCGATATGGCAGATGCGGACATAATGTTTGTGTGCAGTAGCGGCGTATCCGGGGGCCAAATCGCTCACAGATCGTTTCTGGGTAGTGGTCAGATAGCTCTGCATGCTTGCTCCGCTGATCGTGTGTGCCTATGGCCGCAGTCGCGGCATACGCAACGGCTGTGTCGGAGCTATACGAAGTGGCGTGGGCAAAATTGGTTTGGTTACATTGAATGCATTTGCGCGAGGCGTGTGATTGTGCGGCCTACCCATTGTCGTTCGCGAACGTGAGGTCTGGCATAGATGCCGTACGGCGTGCGCTTGTGACAGCGCATTCTCATGAACTCCTCCTTCTTGGCCGCGCAGCGTGTTGCAAGCGCGGCGGGGGCGAGAGCCTGTGTGTGCAGTGGGAAGAAGATTCAATGCATAATGAGGGCGTGCTGTCTGTAGGTGTAGGCTGTTGGGAGGTTCCTGGACATCGAGGATGTCGAAAGACTCGAGGTAGGTGGCTTGTGGGTCTGTGGTAAGCAATCGCATAGAGAAAAGAAACGGATACGCACCTCAAGAAAGTTTTACGTGAATCCGTGTCCCATTGAAACCCGCCAAAAAAATCGCGCTGATAACTGGACAGCACGGTTATCAACATGGCCAGTCCCGCGTGCTGGAGTATGGGCTTGAGGTGGTAGTGTTGTCTTGTTCAGTTTGTCGAAGAAAGATACGTGCATAACGTTAATGACGCGTAGATATTAGCAAAGCCAAGATTTACCGACAAGTATACGTCCACGGTGGGAAAGCTGGGACTTCCTCGGGTTGAAATTCTTCGCGATGTTGTACCAGGGAGGCCGGCAGCGGCCACTGCTCGTCTGGTTCGTGAGTCGTGACGAATGCCCCATCTTGAGGCTAACCTTGGATGTTGAACACAAGCTAGTCCTAGTCTGTAGCAGCCCGCCTTGCCGACGCGCGAGCGGCGTCCTTGAAGTTCATGGGGGTCCATATTAAAAAATGCAATGAAAGAAGGTAGTGACTGCACCGACGAAATGACGGTCAGGCCCAGAAGTAGACGCGGAGCAGGCGTCTAACGTGGGAAAGCGGAAGTTATAACAACTTATTTCGCTGAGCGCCCGCCAACATTGGTTTAAAAGCACGAGGTTCCCCAAGGGGAATCGCAATCCCACTCACACTGCACTTCGAGCCAAAACAACGTCCGCGCTTATAAGGCGTTTACCCTGGGTAAACGTGGACTAATAAACGCCGCTATAAATGTCGCCCTTATAACGCGATTAGACAGCTTGTTGTGTCCGGATAAACTGCCCCTGAATCTTGCTATAACAACGTCGTATAAGCACTGATATATCAGCATTATTTGAATATGGCACATTATATGAGTGTGTTTTTCGCTCATTTTGATATTATTTGTTCGAGAAATTATACTCATTTACTAATGGGCATTTTGATAACACAATTCAGTATGAGATGTTGAAACATATCAATATTACAGGTATGATAATTAGACTGTCTACGCTAACGTGTACACACGGTCCGCTGTGCATCGCGGTACTCAAAAGCCCACAATCGGCGCACACTCGAACCGAACACCTTGCGCCAAACACACCGCACTGGCGAGCCCGAACGCGCACTCCTTGAGCCGTGACTGCGCACACTCAAGCTTTCAAGGCTCGAACCGAACACACACACCTCGAGCCCAACAGCCCACTGTGCTCAAGGCCGCACGAAAAACTATGACGAAATGCTTCGAGAGGCGACAGTGATGGGGTCATATCTCGATTCTCGCATGTGGGGAGCTGCTGTCAGCCGCAATGAGAAGTGAGAAGGTAGACTGTACCTGTTTCGATCCAAGCTCCATTACGTGGGGATTAGGCTGCAACGGGCCCCATGGTTGTTGTAGTGGTAGTGGCGGTGGTTGGAGATGAGAAGGAGGACTTTGAGGACAAGAGCATGCGCGACTGGGAGGCCTATTTTAGATTCGTCGTGTGCGTCGGGTCGATGCAGCCCGGAAAGGGATGTCGAAGTGGTCTGAACCGTCAATGACAACACCCAGATGCTGGTCGGACTTGGCGCTGACGTGCACACAGACTACCAAGCGCGTGTATCTAACCGCTCGTGTGGGGGTTATGATAATGAGCGTCTATTGCACGGATTTAACACTCGATTGCATCACAGTTTACAGATCATACGTTTTATACAATGGTTGTGTCATCTTATACTACAGGACAAACGGACACATAAGCGCGGTTTTTTGATACAGGCCTGATGTGCATACTGCGGCTAGACCGCTTGTTGATGGCACGCCTGCCGAGAAGTGGACTCTTCTCCAACTCGTGTCCTCGTATGACCTGCCACTGTCCTATGAGTTAAAGATAGACAGCCCCCTTAGCTGGTAAGTGGTATCAAAATAGTCCGGTTGTATTTATGAGCAACACCATCGTGACAGCGGGGGAAGGGAAGATCACCGAAACGCCCAAGTCGAGGCCAAAGGATCCGCGACGGGTGCCCGCTCTTTCATGATGCGTTTTTTTTTTATTGAACAGATACTCGGGCTGTACTGTACAACACACTCATCTAGTCGAGTCACGCCACTGTCGACGCGCCCTTTGGGAACGTCACTTCACAACCCGGCGGCTGGCAGCTCGTACGCGTTCATGCCAACACCCAAGCCCACCCATGAGAGGTTGTGAAGACGCACTATGACAGGTAACGGCCGGAGATTGTCTACAGGTCTTGAAGTAGGGCACAGCTAGCCTTCGCGCTAGTGGCCTAATCGGGATCTGCAGGGGTTTTCGCTTGAAAGAGGGATCCTCGAAAAGGGACCTCTTCAGGAACAATCCTCGCTGCTGCCGAAAGATAACACGAGAAAAAGCACACCTAGGTGTCAGTCGCCGTACCAGCGCACGGAGGATACCCCTGAGAACGTATGTTGAAGCGCCGGGAAAATCTTGGCCCTGAGCGAGGCGGGCAATTCATCGATGGGCCAGCCGGGTGCCCGGTCCGGCGGCACGGGGATGGACGTTCGCACCCGCGTTAGAGCCTAACCCCCACTACGCCGCACGGTCATGTTGAAGTGCCCCGGATTCGAATTCGGCACTAAGAAAGGATCTCCGACCACCGCCTTTACGCACAGAAATGACGGTGAATGACAGAACAGCGTTTCGACGATGGTCCCCAAAATGGCCAAAGCGCCCCAGCACTCTCCCAAATTGGGCTTCATAAATGACGATGTGCCAGCGGCTTTCGAACGCGCGAGGACGGCGCTGGCGGCCTTTGAAACTATAACTTCCGGCCAGTCCGGATCGGCGTTCAAAGCTGGCGTGCGGAGCGATCTCGGGACGACGAAAACGCGACCGGCTTCGTTTGAACGGCGCAGACGAGGACGCCGTCGCCCGTGAACGCGTAGCGTCAGCCACGGTTCGATCAGGTTATTAAGTACCAACCACTGGACCTTCGTTTTGAGGTCAGTAGGGTCTTTCCCCTTGCTCCATCATCCACCTCTCTCTCCTCCTCATCTCTCATCGCTCTCCTCTCCGCTCTCTCCATCGCGTGTTGTCTTTCCCTTCTCGCCTCCGCCTCCCGTACCTCCATACCATCCATAGTGGCTGTGCGTGAGTCGTCTCGCGCTCTCTTCTCTCGTGCCGTCTTCGTCTCTCTTGGCTCGTCTCTCGTGTTACACATGCGCCCAGGTTTCTCCTCATGGTTTCGCCCCCTCCAGACACATCTACCAGCGTCGTACCACCATCTCTTTTTCCCGGAGCCCCGGCCTAGACCCAACCCAGCCCGCATCCTTCCTGAATGTGCCATGGCGGGGGACCCTTGGTTACTCGAGGCTGTCACCGTCGTGAAAGGGGCTACATATGGGGCCGGCACTGGCTCGGGCTTTGAGGGAGGCGTTGAGGCCTGATGAAGTAGGCGTGGTTGGGTGGGGTGTGAGTCTCCTGTATCTCTACGTTGTTACAACTAATATACAGATTTCTCGGGGGACGGGCGCGGACCTCTACGTGGTCCCCGAGACGAGTACCCTCTTCGAAGGGGAAACCAACAAGCGCCCCATTGGTGTTCAGCCTGGACGCAGACTGAAAAGCTGCCACCCAGTAGCATAGGAAACAATAAGCTAATTACTAGGTCCGACACATCAGTTCCAAGAGAACGTCGTAGCAGATGAGAATACATTTTGGTCATGCACCGTGCGGTTGGATTGAGGTTCTGTTCGCCACGGACGTGCTTGCGCGGTAGGGGTCTGAAAGTCCCTCATCAGACCGGCGCGGATCTCTGCGCAAATGGCCATGGCGACCTGGGAGCTGTAATCATCCAGCAGCACCTTGTGCAGGGTGGGCCAAACGCGCCTGCCCGACCAGGTAGAGTTCTTTTTCGGATCGCGGTCAACCATCAAGGCTGCAACCTGCGCAGGCATATCTTAGAGCTCCTCCAGCCTACAAGCCACTTACTCGATTTACCAGGAGTTTCTGTCGGCTGGATCCTAAACCGCAACAGTGGATGGGATGAAATCTGGTCAACGCACTTTTTTCAACAAGACAATCCGCTGCGCCAGACAAAAAGCTCCTTACGAATCGCGAATCCGGGTGAGGGAAGGTTCGCGGGAATTTTCACGCGCTTCTATTTTGACCGTGGATTCAGGGTGGTACCTATGTTGTAGGGGCACACAGCCTCCTCAGATTCTCTGCCGCGATTTATAAAGCACGTTAGGAAAAGATAAACACTGCCTTTTTTTCCATTTGATGGCCTCGCGTGAACTACGTTGCTTCGTTGTTTTTTTTTTGGTTAGTAAAGAAGCAGCGAAGATCTTGGCATAGATCCCGAAAATTCCAAGAAAAGTCCGTGACTTGCATATGTCGCAGTAAGTATACGAGGACAGATAGACCAACTATCTGAGATACCTACTTTCAAAAGGACCACAGTGCAATCCGTGTGGGAACTGGCTCAATAAGGTCGATGACCGAGTGTCAAGTTGGATCGCCATCTATATGTCGCAAATCTCCAGGACCGCTTCCAAGGCGCCTCAAGGCAATTCAAGGGAAGAGGCGCCGGTGGTGGGCTTCCAAGGTCTCTCAGAAAAAAAGAAATCGTTACAGAGAGATGGCGTGCCATCATTTGCAAGATTCCCACGGTTGCTTAGGAGACCTTCCAGAGTTTTGGTGGTCTCCAGGCACTACAGTGTCTTGAGATGGTCTTGCGGGATTAAATCCGGTTATTTTATATCCTATTCGATTTAGTTCACACATTATAATTATTGCTTATTAATAATATTGATATTAATACTACGTACTCATATTTTCTACTTATACAAAATCTACATCTCTACTACAGTCCTACAGTAACTCCTAACAGAGTCTCTAGATGATGTACATGACAGCTGACAGCATCCTAAAGAGATGTTACAGACCTGGTGAAAGATGTGAGCGTGAATGGACATGGTGGTAGGTGGTAAAGTACATACCAGAGGTCCTTGGCCAAGGGGCGGCCTTCTAGGCTACCTGGGGTGGATAGTCCTGGTGGATATAGGTAGATCAGGAGGTGAGCATGCTGTTGTTCAGTGCTAGCAGGGGCATATGACTTACTTCGACCGTCCCGAAGACGTCCTTCCCATACCCTGCCAGCCCTCGCGTGGTGACCGGCTCGAATCAGCGCGTTATTGACGATACATCCGGCGGGAGAGGGAAGGGGAGGGAGGGGGTAGCCCAGAGAGCGGTGGGTTGGTAGAGTGACGGCGGCCAAGGAGGGAGTAGGAGGTGGAGGAGAGGCGACAGAGGGACGGAGGAGTGGTGGTTGAAGTTGAACGTCGAAGTCAAAGGTCGTAAGACGCCGTGGTTCGACTTGTGGGAGACACCGGACATCCTCCGTTTTTCGGCGTCTTACCTTTCGTGCCGTGGGTGCACGGCACTTGAGAGACCTTGAGGACGGCGGAGGTCTCCTTGTAAACCATCAGCGCAATCTCGCAAAGGACTTGAAAGACGGCGGGTCCAGCTTGAGTGATGCGATTATTCTTGAGAGCTACACGGCTGATTTACGTAATTAGATCAAGGTCTCAAGACCCCTTCAAGGTCCCTTCAAGAGCGCCTCAAGAAGGTCTCAAGCGCGTCTCAAGGCGGCGCTTCTTGGAAGGCTCGATTGGGATTTGCGACATATCATAGGCCACCGGCCTCGGGCGCTAGTTTGTCACATGATTGATCACGGAGTTCGAAATCAAAACTTAAGTCAACATTTCCCGTTTAGGCAGCTCAATTCGAACCTGCTCACCTACCTACCCATTGTTCTTCGAGTCTAGATGCCCTACGGCCACACGCACAGAACACTGCCACAAACATGAGACGACACGGCCTGTCACGCGGCAGGGACACCATCTAATCGTTCCCATGTAAAAAGGAAGCCGCAGCTGCTACGAGAGAGGCACCAAATACTCCTCACTCCCTGACACAGTACGAGCATTTTGCACTCACGCGCGCTTTCCCTCTCATTACGATGGCTCAACCCATATCTTCTGTGTCATCGTCGCCCATGAAGCCGAAAACGAGCTACCATGACCGCTCCGACACGGTACGACCTCAACAAAGATCGTCAGAACCACATGGTGTGGGACCTCGACGAACAAGTGCCTGAACTCAAGAGGTCCTTCTTCGAAGAACCATCTCCTGCCCTCCCTCCCCTTTACCGAAAGAGACCAGTATCCAGTCTGTTGTTGATCGCCTTCGAGATGCCGGCCAAGATTGACGAGGAGAGAGGGTTCTGGGCAGGTTGGCCGCAGCCATACTGCATCTAGCCCATCGACATCGAGAACGTCGTCTTCAAGGACTGTTCGCCCCCCCCCCAACTTGTCAAGGATATCGTCGAGGCTTCTCGAGAGATCACTCACGCCACCAACTATCGACATCGTCTGTAACCCGGCGTTCTCTCTTGGCGTCCTACGCCCGCAAGAAACACCTCGAAGCCGGATTGCTACGGGATCAGGAAAGAGGCCCGTGTTAGAGAAGGATCCCACCACTGGGAAGCTGCAGCCTAAGTGGCGCGACGTTGCGACTCCGGAGAGTTCAAGAAGGAGAGACACGCCCGATAACTTCATTGATGTATGTTGCGATAGAATCACCTGTTTTCGTTGGCGCTCACGACCATTGAGCCCCACCAGGACGCCACGAAGGTGCTGTGGTCGATGAACCACATCATGAGAGAAGATCCACGCCGATGCTTTGTCATCGGCTTCACCATTGAAGACTCTTCTATGCGATATACGGTATTGTAGTCGGTCGGATGTCTTCGTGTCCGAAGCCTTCGACATGCTGACGGTACGCATCTACTGTCCCTCATCCATTCTATCTCTATGACCGACACTACTTAGGAACATGCTATTCTGGTCGACTTTATCCTCAGGATGTCCTTCGCCACCGACGCCCAGCTAGGGGCTGGGATTCCTCGATCTCTCTTTACCAGCCTGGGCTGGAGTCCTGGGCAGCGAGTCGCAGTACGATATCACTGTTCACGGGAAAGGGGGCAATGTCGGAGAAACCGATCATCATGAAGTTCAGGACGCAGAAAGTCATTTCCAACATTGGCGCGGAGGCTTTGCGCGGACGCGGCACTCGGGTATGGAAAAGTGAAGAGGCTGAACGACGCAGGAGAAGACGGTGGGCGAGCCATGTGTTCTGAAAGACTCTTGGATCGACAGCGACAGGGACCGCGAGGGTGAAATCTTGACCAAAATCCACGACGCTGCTGACGCGCTAGGCCCGCCGAACGATGAAGTCAAGCGTACACAATCGACCGTCTCTCTCCTGACGGTGATCGTCTACGGAGATGTGTGCTCTAACGAGCGAGTTGATAAAACGCGCACATTGGGAGGAGGCTCCGGAGCACGGAGATGTGAAGACGATCCGACTTGGCCCAAGCCGAGCAATCTCATTCCGCCCTAGTTTGGCTGTCGTCGGAGGGCACGTTCTTGAGGCTGAAGATGAGAAGAGAGCCTGAGTCATACAAACCTTACTCAACCAAAAGTTCATCAGATCGGATTGTCTTCGACAGAATGGTCTGCCAGCGATGGAAGCGATCCGTGAGGTGTCGTTCACTTGCCAAAAGCCTTTGAACATCTTATTGGCGTCGTTGATGGTGAGCTCAATTGGCTATTTATATCATTCAGTGCGCCTAAATATACTCATCTGTTACAGGCGTTACGATGCGCCTCCATCGACTAGATGGGTTGCATAGAGATATAAGCTCTGGCAAACGTTCTAGTCTTCGACGGCGTTGTACAAGCGGGGCAGATCTAGAGTATGCAAAAGCACGAAAAAAACGCCCCAACATTTGCAAGTACACGGGATCCGAACGGTACGTTGCCGGGCCAAGTATCTGCTTAGCATGCCAATCTTGTCGAACTTCCCGCCAACCTCCGTTGTTCCGTAGGGTACCCCGTAACTTTCATGTCCGTAGAGGTCGAGAATACGGGTACATGCATCGCACCAAAACCAGCAGGCCTGGGTTATCTCCAAGCGCAAGCAAGCGCCCGCAGAAGCGAACAGCGAACGAAGATGAAGAACAACTATTCTGATTGCCAAAACGCCTCCCAAGCACCACCTCGCAAAGCGCATCTTCGTTCAGGTACAACCCACTCCACGACATGGAGTCACCTCATGTGGCTTGGAATGGTTCCTTCTGCTCCCCACCGAGACTTTCGTCTCTATTGGGTTGACTCCCCAGTTCAGTGCTTGACCATTTCACATCTAAACACCGGAAATTGGCAGAAAAAATGTTCGTCAACAAAAAATTCCTCGGTGGCAATATCATGAAGGTGGACATGGGCACTGGAAGATTTCATAGAGGAAGCCGTCCTGCATGGTCAAGTCAAGAAAGTCGCATTTGCGGCTCCTCGAGTGCCACTCTGGGCTGCGAAGCGTCTTCAAGTCCGCCGAAATGGATGTGTCGGTGCCGATTCCGTTCACTATTGCCGAGAACGCACCAGCTTGTACGAGGAATACAGCGAAAATCCTGGACCAAAATTGTACGTCATCCTCCGCGCAAAACAGACATTGTTGTCCCGGCCCCGACCCAGAACTCATACGACTCGCTGCGCAAAGAAGCTGTGTCTGGACCAGCCTCTCCTTGAGGCCGCGAAGCCAGGGCCAGGGCGCAAACGGCGGTGGACGGCGGCGACGCTCCCAGCCGACGAACGGCCGTACAAGAAACAGTCGGACCGAACGACGGGGCACCGCCGCACTCGCCACCCGCGCCGCGCAACTCGACGTCCGGCTCGAGGCTGAGAGCGCCCTTCCAGCCCCAGCGACCCCCGGACCCTCTTCTGCCCTGCCACGTTCCGCGCAATGAGCGACGTCGCTCTATTCTCTCTTACCCCTCGCATTTGTACTTTGTACGTAGATCCAGGATGCTGTGTATTTTTCGCGCTCTCCCGTCTCGATGGCTACCGTTGTGCCTCTCATCTAGCCTTGTCGCGCGGTTTCCTTCTAGGCTCACACCGTCTAGCAACGCCAATAATCGCTCTTTCTCTATCGCATTACTTATTTATCCTATCTATTACCAATTACATGGATATCCAATTCTATCCACATATCCCACTTATATCTTCATACATTATTTGCGTTTATGAACCTAACGCATCGTTGACTCTATATGTGCACGGTGCCTTCTTTAGGATTTCAACACCTCGTCGTGGCAACAGAGCCCCTGACGAGTATAGGGGAAGAGTATGTTTCCTTGTCATGACCTCTACGAGCGCCTTGTTTGACATGTTCGGCGAGTGAGCGCAAGGTATTGGTCGGCATTCGCCGCGCCGGCGGCGTTTGCGGGGTGGAACGCTGGCCCCCTCGGCCGTGAAGTAATGTGAATTGTGTTGCATCTGGCGCAAGTAATTCTCTGCAAACGAAAGGAGGTGAAGAGTGTCGGCCACTTCGAAAGTGGTCCCGAACTTGGGGCAAAGTGCAGCTCCAAACTAGGCCTCACGGCGAGAAGTTTGCCGCTTAACGAAAAGCACGAGCCGAGCGCTGCTGTGCCGTGAACTCTAACCTTTCCCAGTCGATCGGCACAAGGTGGGTGCGGGCGATTCGGGCACGGTGTACGACGGCTGGCCATGTTGAATGGGCGGATGAGGACGCGTCGCCCGTGACGCCGTCAGCCGTTACGGGTTCGAAAGGTATAAGTACCCACCCGGACTCGTTTTTTGAGGTCGTCGCGCCTTCCCCCATCTCCACCATGCTCCCTCTTTTTCCTCTCCTCTCTCCTCTCCGCTCAATCGGACTCTCCGTTCTAACCTCTCCGCTCTCGAAGGAATAAAAGGTCGACTCTCTTGGCCTAGAAACCCTCCGCCATCGTCCTCGCATACTCTTCTCTATCTAACTAATAACTCTTAACCGATACGCCCCGGGTCTCTTGACACATCGACACAGTCGCAGACTCTCGTCTCTTTTCCCCCTCGTGCTTCTCAAACTCAACGACCCACAACGAAATATGCGCCTTTGTTCCCATCGGTCTCACTCGTGTTACCCACAAATGCGCCCGGGTTCTCCTTCCTCTCATAGCTCGGCATGCTCCCACTCCCGGAGCACCATCTACAAGCCTCTGTCAACCAACCTCTCCCAGAAGGCCCCGTCAGACCCCCCAGCGAGAACATCCCAGCCCGTCAATCCTTCCTGAATGTGCCATGGCGGGAGACCCTTGGTTACTCGAGGCTGTCACCGTCGTGTAAAGGGGCTAACTATTGGACGTCGGCACTGGCTTCGGGCTTTCGAAAGGAGGCGTTGATGGCCATTTGATAACAGTGGGCGTAAAGTCCGGGTGGTGTGACTGAGTCTCCTGTAATCAACCACCCCCGTCGTTTTACACACTAATATACCGATTTCCTCGGAGGGAAAACGGGCGCGGAACCCTCATAACATCTACGTGGTTCCCGAGACGAGTACCCTCCAATTCGGAGGGAAACACACTAGCACGCGCCTGAAGAAAACTTGCATTCTGGAAATCGCAGCGCTGATAGCCCCCGCACGATGCCACTCGCGAGACTTAGAAAATTACTCGATGTAAAAGCCAGGAGCACGTATCTCGGGGATGGCCCGACGGACCTCTACGTGGTCTCCGAGGACGAGGTACCCTCGTCAGGGGGGTAGAACCAACACGTGCGCCCAACACAATGATATTCTGGCCATACGAACGGTACGCAACCGTGATTTTCTTCAATAACTAGCGGTTGACGAGTGGTCCCCGCCCCATCTCGACTTAGGCTCGTCGGAGGGCTGTGCTTGTCGCAATCTCACCACTGGATATCCGTCCTGCGGTGTGGAGGTACGTCTTTCGTCTTGTGTCTTGTCGATTCAAAAAGGTAATCCAGGTTCACCTGGGGGATGGGTCGCGGAACCTCTATGTGGTCCCCAGGACGAGTACCCTCTACAGAGGCGAAAACTAGAACCCCGCCCTGCTGACACTGCTCACGTAAACCACCAGAAGCTTGAGAGACATATCTGCGTCCTGACCTCATGGACTCTTGAGTAGGCAGATAGGCTTGAGCTGGTCCTTCCGTCGGTATGATTCCGGGATCCTCCTCGAGAACGCGCTAGTGACAGTTCCAGTGTCAACTGCAACATCTCGCGAAAAAAACCAAGGCCCCACTGTCTGATTTGTCGGTCGATGTGTAGCCCGCTATTTGTTTTGGCCTCCTAAGTAGTAATCAGTTCGTTTTTTATCCGTCGCTCTCTGTTATTTGTTGTCTTCAAGTTATGAAAAGCATATTGATCTGAGCACGAAATGTACGTTGGAAACACTCCGCCCTGTGAGCTACACATGACACCCCCGAAACCTCTCCCGTAGCGTCGTTGTGTGCAGCGAGCACGTCGTGCAGCAACTGATGCCGTTGAGACTTGAGCAAACTCCTCCGCTTGAACGAAGAGTCAATACATTCCAAACCGTAATAAACTATGATCCATCCGCGCAAAAGTCCTTAACCTTTAAGGCCGACTAGCTCAGTTGGTTAGAGCGTCGTACTAATAATGCGAAGGTCGTCAGTTCAATCCTGGCGTTTGGCCATACCTTTTGTCGTTTTGTCGGATCTCGGGGGAAGAAAACAAGTCAGCTTGTCCAGAGTCCAGAGTCCAGACTCCCGCATAGTCCAGACTTCCAGACTTCAGAACAATTACTGCCGTCGTCCGCACAATGCCGCATCCTACATAGTACATACTACATATGCGGTGCATGCTCATGTTCAATTTGTGAACTTGATTACATATGTAATAGCAAAAATTTTTCAATTATAAACAGCTCATAATTTTGGTCATAAAGATTTTCCAAATATAAGGGAATAGGAGTGTCCTTATATCATGTATGGGTGTTTCGGTGTTCCACTTTGTTACATTTCGTATGCAACGTCGAGAGTCCTCCGAATTCGGATACCGCGTGCTGAATACAGCGAGATGTTGAGGGGCGTCGTCCCAAACCGACGCTTTTCGACTAACAGATCGTACCAACATCTGTGCAAAAGCAAATTCCTTATGCAGTGTATCTTCTCAAAGACGCGCGGGAGCGATCGCATTCATGGCGACTTGGCTGGCAAGGTGTGGCGTATTTATCACAGGACGCCGGTGTCTCTGTTCTTATTCCTAAACCAATCTCGAGCGTTGTCAGGCTAGTAAGCTGTTTCAACTTGCGCAAACCGCCATACGAAACATGGCAAGGAACATACTCACGAATACAGTAATGAGTTTGAGTATAACTGTTTAATAGGTGTCAAGGCAGTGTCCGAGTCCATATCAACGCGAAATGTCAGCCGTTATACTGGCACTAAAGGACTATCCCGCTTAAAATGCCATATAACTAAGAAAAAAAAGAATAAGTTGGGGGTTAAAAAGCGGATTCGCAGTTAGCAATTGGGCATAGAAAAGCCGAGAGAAAAAGGATTCTCACGGATCGCCAACAAAATTATAGGGGGGGGGCGGGCTGTCAGGGCCTCAAGACAAAAAGCTAATCAACGAGGTTTGTTTTACGAGAAGTTAGATCCATTGAGGCAAGAGAAAAAGGCCGTCCGCGAGAGAGAAGGAATACACGACCTGAACTGCGATCAATGCACCGATACAAAGAAGGACTGTGTGAATTAGTTGATGTCGTGAGTTATGATTTTTTGCACTTGTGAAGGAGTGAATCGTCATATAGGTCCTAGACTCACCTTGTGAGTAGTCCCGTGATTTTATGGTGTACCATACAATAATATCAACATTTTATGATGGATTGTGCATTCTAGGATTTGTCAGTGTAAAGTATGTGGAAACGATCCGACGAAGCCTCACTGGGTGATGGATCCACCTCGATATTTCCATAGATACGCGCATAAAGTAAACGCAATAGATAGATCCGGTAACAATCGTGAACGCAAGCCAAACGAAAAGATACGTCTGTACAATCCGTCAGCAACGGCTTCATAATAAGCAAATTCGTACTTCGCGGCGTACATGAGCTCCGTCAAGATTGGCATTTATGTTCTTGACCATAACTAGAATGAATGCGCTAAGAAGGACAAACAATTCTTGAGCAATGGGACGAACATTTGTGCAGTTTAAGACTATAAATCGTTTATCAACAATCATAACTACTGATGAACTACGAACAGCAAAAGCATACCTACTACTGTCTCCACTGTAGGATGTGGGACTGGAGACAGACGGGGAATCAGGTAGCGAAGATTGCGGTGATCTATACGAAGCATTGTACCGAAAGGATACGGCAATTCGACAGCACGCCCTAGATAATCGCCGCCAATATTCAGAACGTTGAGGATGTCCACCACAAATGAAGGGTAAATGCTTAAAACCAGTAACGAGGCTAGTAGCCAGATTCCTTCCGCTCACTGGCAAGATGTACGAGTTTGAGAACTGGTATCTAAGTAGAACGACTGAGCGAACATGACATATGTAACGCGAAACGCGAAAAACCAGCTGGAAGAGATATATCAGATGAAGTAGACTATAATTTAAAGAATAGATCGTCTTACCCTTTGCGCGATAACGTCGCCCCACAAGTCTACGGTGTGTGCATATTGAGTAGTAGCTCATATCCACTCACGTATTCCCAAAACTTCAACTCACGGCAAACAAGGTCGGTAAGCTTAAAATACAAATCATGGTTGGTCAATGATTACCCGTAAAGAGCAGTCGGCCAACCATGTTTATCGTACCGGTAGACTCCTGCGCTATTTGAATTAGCGCCGATCATCACTCCAAATTCGTGCATGAAGACAACGTACCAGACAAACCTTCCCTTGAAGGCTCGCTGGATTATCAAAGTTTTGTTACCGTCAACCTGCGCACATAGTGTCATTGAGCTGGCTATTTGCTACTCAAAGAGTAACAAAATGACTCAAACGGCTCACCAATAGACTGGTATCTTTATAAAATCTAATGACGATGAAGATGTGTGTTTTGATCCACAGGACTGAGCAAATCTCGATGTCAATAATGAGTGACAAGTAAGGAATCCGAATGTACAAGCGCAGCAAAAGCCCAGATCTATTTTTACGACGACGGCTTAGCGTTAATATACAATGGTAACACCTGTGATGGACGTGTACTTACAATGAGTATGTCAACAATGCGGCGCTCTTGGATATAGGTTTAGGAAGAATATATAGCACTGCAGCCAGAGGATCCTCGTATGACGTCGACGCGACGTAATATGACTCATGAGCCAAAAGGATAAAATATACTGGGCCACTAGTACAGACAACGCACATCGCCCCCACGAGGTTAGCTATTATAGGACGAGCCTAACGTGTCGTTGGTAAGCCTTCAGAAATTGGCGGTTGCATCGCGTATGACGAATTAATTCGAAAGAGTTCCTTCCACAGGGTTATAGGTAAAGCAGGAGCAGAGGTAGCTCATCGGATCATGACATCAGATTCGGGTTGAGTCTCATTATCAAGAGACTGTTTCGCTTAAAACGGCTGTTCGACAGGCGCGGTCATCATAAATCCAGTTTTGAATGTGTGCGAGGTCACTCACGTCGAATCGAGCGGGGGAAAAGTATTGCCCAAACGGTTATAACTTCATTGGGACGCAGCCCATATATCAGATGGATGTAGCACAATACCAGGATGTTCAGCGAGGGTGCTGTAGATTACCGTCAAGCCAATAATGCGCGGGGCGGAAGGGATCATAACAGCTCCGAGCCAGTGGACATGCGGTCAGTCGATAGGCTTATGAAGCTAGTTCTAGAGCACTAGGTCGATACGAAACTATGACAAGCCCATTTGACATCTTCGCCATCGCTTGTGAGCAGCTGAATAATGGGTAGCCTCGCACGGAGCGCTGTAACTGTTTCTTTCTAGTGGCTCTGCCGTAACTACGGGTCAAAATGGAACGACAGCCCATGTAAAGTCATGATAATCCGGAAATGAGCTAGGATCTCATTGCCAAGGATGAGATGACATATTTATCCGTCGCACAGTGCACTTGAAGTACCCATACACTCGAGATCTTTTGATGCATACGACGTGTCACTTCAACGACCTAAGCGTGTCAATTGAGGCCTGTTAGATTTTGCTCCGTGGTCACTGCGCGAGTCAGACTACGATCACTTTAACACAGCCTAACATCGTGAAGTACTCACGCGACAACCATCCCACACAGCTAAAATCGTTTATGATTTGAGCGACATGGAGAGCGGCCTTGAAGACCGTGTGCACCCCTCCGGACTTCACCGTCAGTAAGAATGTCTTCTGTAGATTGTTCATGCTTTCAAAGCACATTAGTAATAGCGATGAGTCGGTAAACTGAACTATAGCGAGCTTACAAACTTCACGTCGAGTATCCTTGAGCTAGTGACTACCGCCCGCATGATCATGTTCCTTATAATCGATTGACACTCATCACGGAACAAGTTGGTATTCGTGTTACGCCTGAAAGATGAGGATACGTGCGTAGAATCTAATTACCATACATATTACATTGAGGTCAACGTGCCATAAAACCCAAGATAACTACGAAGAATACGGGATGCAAGTCATAAGAGCTCTAGGTTCTCAATTTAATGCCCACCATGCGCTGTTTCTCCCCAGACGTGCGCCATCAAGTTGAAGATCGGGAAGGGATGCGTACTCGGTGTTGAAGTAGCCACTTGCCGAGAGTGTATCTTGTCCTCGTCCGTGAAGAGTAGATACAATTATTCACCTATAACTGTGTTAGAGTAGCTATGTTCGGTGTCATACCGAACTCACGTCTCAGCGAAGAAGAAGCTGTAGGGAATGTGGTTAGTAAGACCTCATTTGGCGCCTTCGTCTCACATACCTTGAAATCATCGACTTGGGGCGCCTTGGGTTTTTGGGGGGGGGGGGGGGTCACGTCCTGTATGGATGCATAGTATCCTTTACTCGGAGTGCTTTTTCATCGCCTCGAACAGTGCCCATCCCGTTCTCGCCATTTGGCATCACCCGTCGTACGCCATAAGATGTAATAGCTTTCGATGTCTAGGATGGTCGTCAGGTACTGGCGCCCACGTAAGTGAACCGAGACGGTGCGCAACCTTCTGGACGCAGAATTGGTACCGGTTATCCAGCTAGTCGTCATACTCCGTGTCCCGTATCATGGCTTGACTGGGACTTTGCATTCCGCGCACAGCCAGGCGGCATACCCTCACTCCCCGCACCCTCCCACTCACTCTAGGACATCCACCCACTTGTCAGCCTATTCGCGTCTCCTCGGAATATTACGCTCTCTGGGCCAAGGCCCGTTGCGGTGTCCCGCGTACGTGATCCAACACGTGTGCGCGAGGGCCCTCGGCACAGCCATCGCATGGCGGCTGGTCTCGACGTTGGGGATTCGTCGCAGCGCCGAGCGCGAAGAAGGCCTGCGAGGAAGCATGAGAGGTGTTTGTAGGTCTCCGACGGGACGCATGAGAAGCGATTGATGTCGGTCACAGTACAGAGGAGCTTGTGCGCCGCGGGGAATAAGTGTTACAGCATGTTTTTTCTATATGATGGCTGGTTGAGGGCGTAGCGTAGGTCTTGGGAGACGGTCAGAGATGGCCTAGGATTAATACGATTGAATGGATAGAACGTACCACATCTCGAGGAATTTGGGTTCGGACTTAGTTCGTGAGGAGCCATTGCATTGAGGAGGTACTCGTAGCCGGCGCTATCTGCACGCGCGCCTACGAGAAGAGACTCCCATGGGCTTGGCCGTTCGTCAATGAGAATGAGAGGGCAAACAAGCCCTTCTTCTCCTCATGAGTACTGTAGGAACGTCGTGATAAAGTCAACCTGACGGCCTTAGCAACTCATTGTAGTGGGGCGGGTGGAGAAGCTTACCTGCTTGACATACTCCGGAACGGCCGGTAAGATGCGCCAAATAGTCGATTACTCCATCTGACAGCTAGCCATCTCGGACAAGATCGCCACGCTCCCCATACCAGCCATACTCGCCGCTTGCCGCTGCGGGTTTGACCACGTCAGATACCGTCCGAGGCCAGCTAAACGATAGTACCGAACACTCACTTTTTTGGGAGATTGATCTTGAACGGCGGAATTCCCAGGGTCGTATTGATATGGGAAGGAGGGCTTGACCGAGATCATCTGCGCGGGAAAGGAAGACTAGGCTCGTTGGTGAGCGCGTAGGCCGTGAGCATAAGGCCCCCAAGGTAACGGATCACGGTTTCGAAGAACTGCACGCTTTGGTCCTACGGCAACGTGTAGTCGTGTGAGCATGACAAATGCGTATACGTGCCCTTTACGCACCCCGTGGAATGTCATATTCGCTACATGCGCGACAGACTTGTTGGACAAGTCGTCCAGACCCATGAGGACCATGGTGTCGATGCTGTCCACCATAGTTGCAGCCCATTTGTTCAATCTAGCGCGGTATCAGTCAGGTGTCAAAGAGGTATTTCAAGCCACGTACGGGTCCCTCGTTCCATCCGTGAGAGGCAAAAGCTCGTCGTGGGGATAGGCGAGTCTCTCGTAGGCCGAATAGCCCCTGACAAATGCGGCTTTGACCTGCTCTGCTCTTTTACTCCAGAGGGGATCAACAGGTATCTGAGCCTGAGGCTGCGGTCCTCGGAGATGCTGAGGGTGGCGTGAAGCCTTCGTCAATGTCGATGTCGAAGGTCGGTGGAGACCACGGCGGAAGTGGTGGTGGTCCCCTCGGACCTGTCTGTCGCAGAAAGAAACAAGACAAAGCAGACTACCGTAGCAGCAATTGAGACAAGACGTAGTCTCCGCGACTCCCATAATCTCCAAAAGTTGCTCACCCGCGGCCTATCCTGCAAGGATGTGGGCAAGAGCGGCGAGGGCATAGCTAGGGGTCGTCGTCGTGGCAAGAGAGAAGTCGGACCTGGGGGATTGCGGTGAATTATAGCGACGCTTCATGGCAGATCCAACGCGACGGGAGTAATGGTGAATTGAACGGCAGAGACGGCTTGTGGACAGCCGACAAACAGCCAACCCGTGGGTAGCAGTAGCCGCGAACAGAGTCCCGATGATGCCAAGCGAGAGGGAGCGAATAATAAAGGCGTGGGAATTCGGGAGAAAGCGTTTAATTCGAAGACCCCAACTGCGCAAAAGAATGAAATTTCTTACCAAGAGCGAGTACGGTAACAGATGCCCACACATATTTGATTGGATACTCACTGTGACGTGGTTATGATTATTTATTACGGCCACAACTGCTCGGTTCGCTGGCGAAACACGGCGTTTTTGGTAAGAGAAATCAGACTATCAGTGTTTTATATGACTGGTCAAACTTGAGACGACCAGGAAATACGGCTACGACATTTTTCAGCGGAAGTTTTGCGTCAGCTTTATATAACTCACTTTAGATTCGTCCATTTCGTAGACCGTCAATGGACCCAGCCGGCCCCGGGGGCGCCTATGAGTATCATTGATTTGATGGCTTTGCCAAAAGCGGAAGCGTCCCGACGGCACCCACAAGCGTACACATCCACCGGAGACGCACGGGTGTCGGGTTCCCTCCGCCGCTCATGAAGCCGCTCACGCGCAACTCCCGACCTTTGCGCCACGTATCTACAGCAGCAAGCCAGCTTCAGTCTGCCGACGCACATTACGTCGTCGAGAATGTCGCCGCGCAGCCCGACGTTTCAAGCGAGCGCCGCCACAGATCAACGTTTCTTTTCCGGAGGGCCATGTCGTGAGGAGATCGCGGATACCCATTGTGTTCCCGATTTACTTAGGCTAACGGTTGCCAACATATCTGAGCTATCACAATTGGTTTTGGTAGACTCAAGGGCACGCTGCGACGGTGCCTCGATGTAACGCTCAAAGGGCGAGATGGCTCCTCCGTCCTTGTCCCCAAAAAGGAAAGTATAGCGTACGGGCGATAGGCCGCGAGGCAGACCGACGCAACGAACAGTCAAGATGCCTTGGCGCCGAAACAGTGCTTATAAGTCCCCCCCGCAAAGTTCACAGGCTCACATTACCCTCCTCGGCCACTGCCTCCTGGCGAGCATGGCACATCTTTCGCTTTTTATCGCCAGGTTTCTTTTCTTCTTGGTCCTCTTTAACACGGTCATTCACGCTGAAATCGCTACTCGGGACGCTGCTAGTCTTGCTGCCTATAATCAACTTCTCGAGGCGTTGGACGGTTTTGGATACACTCAGTTTACCGCTGCAGCCCGCCAGGTCACTACCGATCCAAGCGACACAACGTTTCTGCAGGCACTCGTTTCTTCAGGCCCGAAAACCCTGTTTGTACCAAATAACAACGCTTGTGAGTTTTCAATCGTTTTATTACTCCGTAATCGGTCTAATTCCATCGACAGTTGTCAACCAAAGTAACCAGAATGGTTTCAGCTACGACTGGAGCAACACTACCTTTCTCTCCGCCCCCTCCTCCTGTACCATCTTCTCCCTGGTAGCTGGGACGCAAGCACCGTCGCCAAATCGGACGCGGTCCTCCAAACGACTCTTTCTGGACGCGGCTTCTCGGACCCTTCGAGCAAGGGCAACAACCAGGTTGTTGTGTGCTCTGGTGGCGCAAACAACAGCATGATGTCAATCTCGAATGAAGGCCCAAACACCTGTCGTACTCGCTACCTATACCGGCAACGACCTCATCGTGCACGAGGTCTCCGAGATCATTGGGTTCCCGGGCAGCTACTCCTTCTTCCTCGAGTCTTCACAAGCTTCAAGGAATCGAGTCGCTGCGAATATCGGCGGGTGTCCAGTCCTTGGATGACGCCCAGGGCTGATACCTTGTTTCTCCCTCTGGATTCGGCCTTCAACGATTCTCAATCCAGTATCTCCACAGAGAACCCTACCGCTCTCTGGAACAATCACGTACGTTAATCTTGCCTCTGCAGCCCAGGGGGTTATCTAACTCTCCTCTTAGGTCATATTGGGTCACACCGTGTACTCGCCCAACTTTCACGATGGAACGTTTGTGGCAGCGTCCGGTCTGGGACTATGTCTTCAGCGACGACAACACCCACGTCACTCTGAACGGCGTCACCCGCGGCAATCGTCGCACGAATGCCTTGGCCAACAACGGGGTAATACACATGGTTGACACGGTGTTCTGGAACACAACCGGAGGATCGAGCTTCGCTGTGGACCCTGCCCCTGTAGGAGTACGAGTTCACCAAGTACGTCGAGCGCCACATTTTCACCCACACCCACACCCACGCCTATACCTCCATTGTTTTCATCAGCGACATCTTCCGTCGCTGGTACAGTGAGCACGAGCTCAACAGCCAGCGTGGCATCCACGAGTGCACCTGCGCAGCCTTCAGAGTAAGCCCTCACTCTAGCTTCCCTGCTATTCATTTTGGCTGGCCGACTCCGAGTTGCCAACATTTTTTTTCAGGGCCGTCGGAGGTGCTTCGCATGGATCCCCCTTGTCCCCGGGCGCAATCGTCTGGCATCGCGGGCCTTGGCCGTGGTTGCGATCTGCGCACCTCTCATCCTATTGTTTCCTCTTGCACGGACGATACCGACGCGCACGCGCGTCGCGACAAGGTATTCGTGTGCGACGGAATCGGGACCCTCGTGTCTCTATGTTTGAGTCCCCCGACCAGCCAACCCCTTTCACGCCTGGTACGACACATCAGCACTGCCCCGTGCAACGAAAGCTTTTTCCGCTCAAGGAGACCAACCGCCATGAGTCCGCAAAGGGTACGTCTCGTGGCGAAAACCGCCCGTAAATACTGAGGAGGTGACCTTGTAATTTCTGACAGGTTTCATCGTCATCTTTGCCGCCACCAGTAAGGTCTCTCGCGAGGGAGAAAGCCAACGACCAATTCGCTCTGTCCACGCAGGATAAACAATGCGACCTACCCCTGGGTGAGCGTCTATTCGTCCTACATTTGAACACTTCAGCACAACGCGTATGTTGTTGACCAAGAACGACAATTTTGCAGACCCGCGCTGTTCTCGCAAAGTTCGCCGGGGCGTGCCTACTGCCGGTACACTTCACGCGGAGCGTTGGTTAGGATCAGATTGGTATGTGTTTTGTCTTTTATCTAAGTTACACTCAAGTGTCCCAAGCGCATTCGACCGCGTGTAGCCCGCCGACGCGTTCCAGCCGGGGAATGCCAGAGTGGCGCACTCCCCCCGAGGTATTACGCGCCCTCAACTAACACTCTTCGCCGCCACATGTGTCACGCTCTTCGTTTACGACGCACCATGGGATAGATTTACGCTCGCTCTTGCATTTGGCTCTCTGCATCGCATCTAGCATCCAAGGACACTCCTCACACCGTACATCATAGCTCCGCGCATCGCGATAGTAGATTCACTGCTTTTCTCGGACCGTCCGCTCGTTTCTGTTGCATTCCACACTCCACTTCTGTTGTCGCATATTCACACACTCGCTGTTCAGCCCGATACCCCACTGTACTAGTTTTTTTTTTTTCCTATAGCCATACTATATCCCCAGTGTCCCCACCAAATGTACTCTGCGAATGATCTCTGACCTGTTGTCACTGTCACATTGATCACGCGGTGACATTGCCTCGTGACTGAAGCGCGGAAAGGCGTGTGGCGTGACACCGTTTGTTCCGAGCTCACTTGTCCCGTCAGTCACTATGCATATCCTCGGAGTGCTGTTACCGGAGAATCAACTTGCAAGAGTATGTTTCTTTTAGACCCTTTTACTTAGCTGCTTGCTTACGAGCTCGGCAGCATGCCTTGCAAGGTTTCTTCGGTGTTCGGTCCGTACAATAGCACACCGCATCTGTGCCCGCATGTCCATCCATGACCGCTGCAAAGTCGAGGGCGACCTGACTCAAGCGCAAACCACTGCCCTGACTGCGTTCCTCTCCTCACCTTCGACCTACCCCGAAGCCAAACACGTGCCGCTCGCGCGTCGCTCAAATACAAGGCCCCCGAGGGCAAGCCCGCGCCCACGCCGGCGGCCGCCGTGGCGAAGACATACCGCAAGGGACACGGTGCTGAAGAACTTGCGCATTGAGACGGAGCTCAAGAAAGAGATCAGGGAGAACATTGCGCACAGCAGCGCATGTGAATCGGCAGCTACGTCGGACGGAGACACATGGCGCACCTGCCCGTCCGAGGACAAAGGACGAAGACGAACGCGAGCATTGCAAGGAGCTCAACAGGGTTGAGCGTCATCTGTAGAGCAGGCTCGTTTGGTATGCTACATGTGCATTTGTCTTTATGAGACTCGTTTGACAATGGAAACGTACAGCGTTTCGGACAGTATCCTACATGGGCTATCTAGTATTCTAATCATCCCCTACGGGAACTTCCTCCTCCAAGTACTTGAGAAGAGTCACCCGGATCTCCGTGCTCTCGTCGCCCTTCAAAACGTCGGACACAAAGGTCGCCTGGACCTGCATTTGCACCTAGAGCCTTAAGGTTAGCACACCACGGAACGGGTGTAGGTAGAGCGGTGTACCATCTCCAGTGCGCCGCGGATGACGCCGCACAAGACATGTTGCTGAACCAGAGGCCGCCCTCAAGGGCCCTCTTCTGGCAGCCTCAACAAATTCTGCCAGTGGGTTCTCGTCGAGAGTGAGTGTGAAGGATGAACCGCCTGAGCCTGGCTGCGGCGTAGCGGTGTTTGTTGGTGAGGTTGCGGTTGATACAGAGGCGTTATGTGTGACATTGGGGCTGATATTGAGGAAGGATTTGAATCCAACCTATAAGATATTCGACCATGAGGATATGTCAGTCGCAATGCTGTGTATGACGCGCCTTTGCTACTACTTCGCCCACTTCTCTGAAGTCTGCACACCGCCCAAGGTTGCTCTTCGCCAGGAAGTCCTCAATGAGACGTGTTCCAATATTGTATCCCATCTTCTCTAGTTGCTTGTTCACTTCATCATAGTCCTCATAGTCCTGGATTAGCTGCACAACCAGCGCGCCGTACGTGAGCGCAAACAGCTCTGCATTCTACAGCTAAACGTCAGGTCGAATCGCACATTACACATCTTTCTGAGCGAAGCGATTTGACATACAATCTTCTCCGCACGACCCTTCCAAATGTCCTCGCCAATAGCCTTGTACTGCTTGCTCGTCGTCGCCATGATTGAAGCAGTATAGCGGGCGCCTACGTGCATCTCGCTTCATGGCGCGCGCGAGAGCTTGGTCCGTGACCAACATCTCTCCTCATTGCTTTCGCCACATAGCACGCATGCCGCCAAAACGACCGCGGAGGGCCTCACCCGGCGCGCAAGGCCTCTCTGCAGGCGAGAAATTGAAACGCGCGAGGCTGTCAGGCAATGACTACCTCGCGTGGAGCTGGGTCGGCGCGGAGGCCACCAGCGTAGCGGATTTGCGCCGGAGCACCGTCTGGCGACGTGCGGCCTCTCGGCGAGAAATAGCCAAACCGAATTTTGTGGCAAACAAATATGCACCGGAGGCCTCTGGCTCAGGTACTATCCCAAGTCCGAGGGTCTTCAGGCTGCGGCCGTCAGTGGCGAGCTGGAGGACGACATCATCGTGGTCTCGGACGATGAGGCGTCGGCTTGCGACAATAAGACGTGCAAGATAACCCAAACTGTCTCAACTACCTTGGGCAGGGAGAAATGGGAGAACGAAGGGTATGTTTCTTGTGTCATCTTCACGTTTGACTTACATCGAACGCGGACCCTGCAGGCAAAGCGAGAAGCGCGTTTCTTAGCACGCTCAGTCTCGGGCCTGACCCTGCTCTTGACTCAAGAGCTGAAGGATCTCCGGTGGGACTCAAAGGCACGTAATTCCTCCCAATTTCGCCACATCCGATCTGACCTCTGAAACCACAGAATCTAGGGGCTACATGTTACGCCAACGCGTTCCTACAGGTAACACCATGCCGCGTTCCCCACATATGAAGCTGACAGCGCCTCAAGGTTTGGTATCAGGACGTGCCTTTTCGCTCCGGCGTGTACAATTGCGAACCAAGCCCTGATGAGGAGACCAAGTTCTCTGTGAGTGAAATATACATGTATACACGCTTACTTGAGCGCATATATCTAATTCATGGATAGGAGTCCCCTATTTTCCAACTTCAAGTCACCTTTGCAGCTCTACAAGCGAGTCAACAGTCTGTCTTCAATCCCGTAAAGCTTGTTGAAAGCTTGCGGCTACGCACGACTGAGCAGCAAGATGCACAAGAGTAAGTGTGTCACTTGAGTAGCATGGTTATAGCACGTTGAGACGTCTGCAGATTCTCGAAACTCTTCATGGCCCACCTCGATTCGGAGTTTCAGAAACAGGCCGACCCGAAGTTGAAGAGTCTTATAGCGGATCAAGTTGGGATTATATCTCCAAACGATACTCTGAGGTACTTACATTATGCTAGTTTTCAAGGCAAAACAAGTATATACAACTGTTTGTTCGAAATGTTCAACGCGATCCGAGCGTGAAAGCGAGTTCCTTGAGGTCGAAGTGACTTTGGCGGTAAGCTTCCTGAAAACTATAAGTCAGGCCTAAGTTGATTTTGGCACCCCTTGATGTACAGAACAATGCTAAACTCGAAGAGCGTTTGGCTCAGTCGTTGGAAATTGAGCAGCTGGACGGTGACAACAAGTAAGTCCAAGTTGAGTGGACGACGTCCTGGCTACCGAGTTGTCTCAGATACCTCTGTTCTCAGTGCGATAGTCTGCAAGACGCAAAGAGGTTCACGGAGCTTCGGGGAGCTACCTCCAGTGTTTGCACTTCTCGCTGTTACGCTTTGTGTATGACCTATCCACCATGGAGCGGAAAAAGTCGAAGCACGCGGGTTCTGTTTCCCGAAACCCTCGACATGGACCAATTTGTGAATGCGCACACCGCAGACAAGAAACGGAAGCGGAGTGGAAATGACAAGTACCAGTTACGCGGAGTCCTCCTGCACAGAGGCTCGAGTGCTTATCACGGACACTATGAAGCTCAAGTCTATGACGTGAAGTAGGCATTCAGTAGCGTTTATCCCCACCATTACTAATCTCGACTTCGACTATTAGGGATCGCTCTTGGTACCAGTTCAACGACGAGGTTGTCACGAAGATCAACAGCCTGATACCTCCAGCAAAAACCGATGGATCCGAGAAGCCCAAGGGAACGTCAAAGTAAGGCTTATTCCCTTGGTCAACTCACCCTCGATTAGTGACACTACCCCAGAACGGCCAAAACTAACGGAAGGTCAAAGCTTCCGGGTCCCATAAATCCCTTTCGCGGAATGGGAGCAAGGAAGAGAGTACAAAGTGAGTTATGGCGACAACTCACATGCATTGCTAACAGCTGTCTAGGACAGACCCTAAGGACACCTCGGACGCCTCGAAGTGAGTTTGGAATTTGGAGAAACATACGCAGACTCAACCTTATACTTTAGCTACATTTCCTCGCGAGATGCATATATGCTCATATACACACGCGTCTCAGAGGATTCCGCGGACACAAAATTCCTCGCCTGATCCTCGCCCGCCTCCGAGAGCATTGAAAGTCGTCGAAGATCTCAAATGAGGCGCATGAGAAGGAGTCAGAGGCCTACGCTGCTAGGTTTGTGATTGCACTCTTCACGTATAGCAACCGACGTTGACCTGACTTCAGAGAAGGCAGAGGCTGAAGAAACGTTTCGATCAGACTAGACGCATGGTCATGGACATATACCAGAGCTGGAGCTTGTCTGATGGTGGGACAGAGTCCTCTGTATGCAGTAAACAGGCTCTAGAAGCTTGGTTATCTCGCCATCTCGTAAAGGCGGCGGACAAGAAAATGTCGTTGGTCGTCGAAGGTGTGTTGATATTTGCCTAGTCGAATGTCCTCATCTAAAGCTTTGTGACTAACAGAGGAAGGAAACTTCTATATCTCGAACGAAGACGTAACATGCGAACATGGGAAGCTGGAACCCCCGAAAAGCGTCGAACATAAAACGCATCACACAAGTACGTTAGCAATCCTTCCAGCGTAGCGATAGTTCATTCAGTTTCCCAATAGGCTTCATCGGCTCGTATAACCGCTGAAGATAGCTGCAACTTCAGGCCTGCGTTGACGCCTGATGATGTTTGTGAGAAGTGCGTTGAAGAGATCTTTGAGGGTACGGACGTTTTTCCGATTTTTAGGTTTCCGCATATCGACCTTCGCTTGCAGAACGAATATACCAAACTGAGCATCCTCGTTTGGTATCGCTTTTCGACGAGGTCTCTCCGGTGGATGAAGGCGAGTTTGGGTACTGGATATCGAAGTCATGGCTGAAAGGTGCGCTCTCAAGATTGAGGTTGTTTCCTGCATATACTCACGATCAAAATGCAGACTGGCGACTGGCGAAACCCAAGATGCATGTCAACTCAAAGCCCGACCCCGCTCCAGACGATCCCGAGTACGCTCGACACGTCGTGTGCGAACATGACGGGCTAACACCCAACACAATGTCGCGCAAGCGTATATCTCCGGCCGTTAGTGTCATTCCTGCGTGAATGCACCTTCTTTGCTAACGTTGTAGCTGGGAACAGGCGTATGATCTCCTGAAGGAGCAATTTCCACATTGGTCCCACACTTGCCTCTACCGCAGAGATATGGTTCGCCGTTTGCGAGGCTCTTCAGTTGCAGTTTCTACAAGGGAAGACAAGCGAGGTGCCAAGATCCAAGCGGAGGAAGAGAAGGTAGCTGACTCTTATCTGGACCCTTTGCCCTTACTCACACTATCCAGGCGAAGCTCAAGCATATGCACGACAATGCTCTTGCAGGGAACACCAACCTCCTACGAGAACGAAGCCCTGCGCGCTACAGAGGTTTACCTACCGTTTAAGCCCAATTCATCAGGACATGGCGACAAGTGGCTATTTCATCCAGCACTAACGTACAGCAAGGCCCGACAGCGTCGACAATCACGTCGCAATTTATCTGCGAACTACGGGCTTATTCTCGTTGCTCGACCCTAAATGCTGCCGGCGACCTAGACATCAGACGCGGCCATCATCAGGCGGACGCGACTGGGAAACCCTCGAGACCCCTGTGAGCACCCCGAATTGGTGCAGACCTGCCCCGAACGTGATTTAGGCTGACCGTGGCCGCCCTGCAAGGTACTACTCGTGCGGCCCGCTCATTGCAATAACGAGAGAACACGGGCAGCGCGTGGGTGCACGAGCCGGCGGTCTGCGAGGACTGCCGCAGAGAACGGTGAGCGACGCCTCGGCATGCGCGCGCGCGCACGGCACGGAGCTGAATTGTGGGCTTGCCAGGGAATTCGTCTTAGCGACAAAGACCGAGATCTCGATACGTAGGCCTCCTGCGCGCTGAAGACCCCACACCGACCCCCGGAGACGTACGCGCAGCTCACGGCGGCCGGCGGCGGACACGAAGCCGACGCTCGTCACGTACGGCTCGCGCAAGGTCGGCGGGATGCGCCAGTCGAAGCGCATCCGGCAGGTGCGCGAGCTGGGCCGGCGGCGCAAGCCTCACGATCACGCCCGAGACGACGGTCAAGGAGCTCAAAGTCCAGGTGAGCGTCGCCCCGACACACACACCCCCGTTTCTCTACGCGCACGGACGCACGGCTCACGCGCATGCATGCCGCCGCAGATCCAGACTGAATGGGAGATCCCCACGATCGCGCAGCGGCTCTTCTACCGCGGCACCGAGCTTCTCGACGGCGCCGCGAGCGTGCGCGCCCTCGGCGTGCTCTCCCACGACTCGATGGACCTCAAGGAGGAGGCGGAGGACATCGACCTGCTCGGCAGCGGCGGCTCCGACGCGGAGCCGTCCGCGGGGCGCCGCCGCGGGGACGAGGGCCGTGCGTTCGGGGGACGCTCCTCGGGTACAGCAGCGCGTCGAGCCCGCCGCAGTCCCCGCCGCCGGAGTGCGCCCCAGGACGCGACGCCGAGCCTGAGCTGTCCGGCGTGCACGTTCGACAACGTACCTGACGCGTTTGCGTGTGCAATGTGTGAAGACGGCCCTAGCGTAGAGTACCCTTTTAATACTTTTGATTGCGATGGTTTCGAGTCCGGGATGGGCTACAGTTTGCTCGAGAGGGAATAGTACAGGAAGACGGAAATGGATGAGTTGAATTGAGAAGAGCGATGGCGAGAATTGAGTACGCAAATGAATGGATAAAGGAAAAGGGGGAGCGAGCACAAACAAGGGGTTCTATAACAAACCGCATACATGCAGACCGATAAAGCACGACCTAGACAGGGAGGGAAGAGCTGCCGGAACGAATAAGAACAAGAATGCGCGACCCTATTCATGCAGGACATAAATATAAGGGTACAGAAAGAATGAACAGAGCGCTTCCTCCCGCCGACCGACGCGCCCCCACTACGACGTGTGCGCATAAAAGGCGGGCATGCCGGGGTGGCGGCTGGGGCATGAGCGACGACGGGTATGGAATCTGGTAACGAGTGCGGGCGCGTGGGGTCGAGCTGCGCGGCGAGCACGAGGCGGCGGGATGGCGGGGTCTGGCGGCGTGCGCGCAAGCGGCGGGGGCCGCGTCTGCTGCTGGAGGAGGGACTTGGCGGTCATTGAGCACGTCGACCTCGCTCGAGAGGGGTATCACCCGACCATCTCGACGGGCCTGCGCGACGGCGGGACTGCGTCGCGACGGAGACCTCCTTGACGGTGACCTGCGTCGTGACGGCCTGCGCGGGGGTCGACGCCGGACGAGAATGGACGCGGAGGTACGGTCCGCGGCGACCTGGCGCGCGGCCTGGAGGACGACCTGCTGCGCGGCGGCGGCGAGGACGTTGGAGGTGCCGGCGGGGGCTGGCGCCGATGATGCTTTTTGGTGTTGAACGCCTGCGCCGGTGACGGTGAGGGACGTGCTGCTGCTGCTTCGCGAGGCTCTCGAGCTCGCCCGAGACGTCCTGCGCGTGCGTGGACGCGGCGACGACCTGGGACTGGGGCCTCCTGCGCGACGCGCTGGGCTGCGGTCGTGAGGACCTGCACGACCTGCGAATCGAAGGGGCCACGACGGGCGCCGGGGCGAGGGCGGGCTGCGCGCGTAAAATTCTGGGGTGCTCGCCGCGTCAGCCGAGCTGCCTGGGCGCGGATCAGGAGGGGGGCCACGTACCGTGGGGGGTGCCTGTTGCGGCAAGATCGAATCACTCATCACACGACGGGGGTTGTGCATATCGCCCACGATCCGCGAGGGCCGCCGCGAGCGGCGTAAAGGACGCGTCTACGGCCGTCATCGGGGCGATGTTTACGTTGCACGGTGTGCGAGAGCGTCTCGTCCTTGCCGTCTATGCCAAACTGGGGAGCAGAAAGGGCGCATACAATAAAAAAAGGAGATCAGGACCGTCCATCGAACGCGCACGGGAAAGTAAAAAGTGCACCAACCCTCGCTTCGACCGTCACATCGCAGCTCTCAGCGTCAGGCGGGGGGTTCATGCCCGACAGCGTGTCCTCGTTTACTGGACAGCCACGGCCGGCAGTTGGGAGGACGTGTACGTGACAGTAGCATATTCGCTCGCGGACGACACCCTGGGGATACCCCAGGATCCCCAGCATTCGCGGCGTCAAGGCCACGTCCACGACCATCTGAGACTCAATGTACGCTAACCTCGGCCGGCGGCGGCACCCGCCAGCTTGCCGCCTGGAACGGGGCGGAACAGCCACCCCGCCGCCCTCGATCTTCTTCGCGTCCACGTGCCAGATGTGGTTCCCTTTTGATTTCGACTTTTTGCCCTCCTCGTTGAACCGCGAGATGTACGGCTGGTTCCAGAGAAAGTTCCGGATCTGGGGGCGCAGCGGCGGGGGCCAAGCACCAAAAGAAAGAAAAGGTAAAAGCCGGCTCGATCAGCAACCCTGTTTGCTCGCAGCAGCCCCGGCACGCGGTGCACCCGCGGTGCACGCGAGCCGCGCATGCACAGCGACGGCGCGGGGGGGGCCGACATCAGCCATGCTCACCTTCTTCATAGGAATCTTTTCCTCCGGGTACCCTTGCCGTGCGAGCTACAAAGGCGAGCGTGTCAGCGAACCAAAGTCGGTCCGTGTCCCCCACTCCACACAACAGAACGCACCTCCTCGAGAAACGCGTTCGTGGAACGCCTGTACTCCGGAACTTGAAACGGGCGGAAATCCGGGCTTTCGTCGAGAGCCGCTGCATCTTCTTCGCCATCAGCGTCTGGTGTATCGGCTCGCCCTTGGCGTCCGTCGCATCCACTGCACATCCCGCAATCAGCACCCACTCCAAAAACTGCCACGCCACAGCACATCATAAAAAGAGAAAAGGAAACGCACAGTTCGAACACGTCTTGTTCAAAAACTCGAAAAACACACGTTCCACCTCGCCCTTGTACTCGGCCGGCACCTCGTTCCCGCCGTGGCTCGACCCGCCCTCCGCGGCGGGCGACGTCCGGCTGCCCCTGCGCGCAGCAAGCGCAGCCGCCCTCGAACGTCCCGGCCGCTCGTCCTCCGACTCGTCGTCATCCTCGGTCTTCCTATCATCCGGCGACGACGCCCCGCTCCCACTCGCAGCAGCGCTCGCGCTAACCCCCCATTCAGGTTGCTCGGACTGGTACTTGCGGCAGCACCGCGCCCGCCGCTCGTGCCGGGACGACTGCCCATACCGAGCTGCGGCTCAAACGCCTTCGCAGGCTGCCCCTCGACGCAAAACGCAAACGGGCTCTGCGTCGACAACACCGAGCCCGAGCGCGACATGCGGCCCTGGGGCTGCGCCGCCGCCGCTGCGGCGGACTGCTGCGGCTGCTGCGAGGGAATCTCGTCGGGTGCGCCAGGGGCGTGCGTCGGCGAGTGGAAGCCGCCGGGCGGCGAGCCGAACGCGCCGAGGTTCGTCGCGACCAGCGAACTTCGCGGGAGCGCGTGCGCGTGGCGCGGTCTCGGGCGGGCCACGCGCCCTGCGAGCGACCCGCGGGGGGGCGGGCGGGAACGCGCCGGCGGGGGCGCGCTGGCGGGGCCCGCGTGGGAGCGCGGCAAAGTCCGCGGGGAGCGTGGGCTGCGCAAAGTCGAGGCGGCAGGTGGAAGAGCGGCGCCTGCGCGTGGTGGAGGTGTGTGTGTGTGCGTGAGGGAGTGCGTGTGCGCGATGGTGCGGCGGCTTGGCAGGTCTGCGATGAGCTGCTTCATTGCGCCCGACGAGCTCGGCGGGCGCGTGGAGGGGTGTTCGGCGATGGTGACGCCATGGGGCGGGCCGGCGAACGCGAAGCCTGCGGCAGGATGTGTGTGCGGTGGTGGGGGCATTTGCAGCGGGCTGTCGGTGTCCTGGGGGCTCGAGCTTGGAGGGCCTTGACAATCCGGTCGCCGTCTTTCGTTTTTTTTTTTTTTTTTTTTTTGTGTGGTGCTCGAGCGCAGCGTTGCGGGCGGGGTGCCATTGTCTCTCGCGTCGAGCAGGCCGTTTACTCCCGTCGAGCGCTGCTGCCGTTCAGAGACTTGCGGCGTCGAAAGCCGCAAGCAAAGTCCGTTACTTATGTGCTGCCCTTTTTTGTGCCTGAACCGAATCGAGGGTTCTGGACCCGCGGGAGGTGCACATTTGGTTGAATTGAGGAGCCCCACGTGCCGTGACGCTGACATTGTCGTGTATTTTGAGCTGATGCCGTTATTGTGCGTGGTGCGGGGAGTAGTGCGAAGCTGACTGCCCGCCTCCTGCCGCGCCTTTCCTTTATCCCCCCGCAGAAGGCGAGCCTGAATGAGCCGGACGAGGCCTGTTGCTGGTGACTGAGCTGCATAGAAAGCGAAGCCGACCATCTGTGCGACGAGCAGTACGTTCTTGGTAAGTTGATCGACATTAATTAGCAGCAGAGGTCGTCTGCCCATTCGAAAAGGCCACGCTTGCCGGAATTAGCGGTCTTTGCGATGCTTTGATGAGGGACGATTGGAGCAGCATCAGTTTCAATGAAGCAGAATGAGCACGATCATATGCTCGGGGAAAACTCACCTTTTCAGCATGTCCCCGAGAACCAATAAATGAGGATCTGCATCATCTGAGAGTTCTCCCTTGCTGTTTGTGGGACAGACGTAAGAAGGCTGGGTCGAAGCCAGGGGCGAACGGAAAGGGGGTTTCATGGGCAGAGGAGGGCAGTGCGGACGTGGGAGGCCCGCTGTTGCTGGAAGGGAATCCGAGGTCTACGGACGAAGCTCCCAGGAATATGGCCAAGGTGAAGCAGCGGAGCCGGAACGACTGCGAGAGCCGTCGAGCGCAGCACGCAAGGGATGACGAGCCAATGACAAAGGCAGGCACGAGTGCCATTCATGGCAGGCGACGAGACGTGGGACGTATTCGTGGACGCCGACGCCCGCGCTCGGCGAGGAGAGCAGGCGGTGCGTCGGCTCGAGGTTCTCGATGCCGCTCATGGCGGTGTCGGACGGCAGGTAGGCAGCGGAGCCGTTTTCGTGGAAGGAGGGCATGATGCGGACGGGTCGATGGTGCTCGGCCAGCGGGGCACTGACAATGTACAACAATGGGCGACCAAACGGCGGGGATCTGCATAGGCATCGGCGATGGAGTCTGACTGGCCGCAATGTCTGAGGGGAAGAGAGGCGATGCGATGGGCGAAATAATGTTGTAGAATCTGGTGGGATGGCTGCAGTGGGGATGGTCGGCTTCAAGCAAGGTCATTATTCATTAACTAGACGAGAAGGACATTCACGTCGTGGACGTGAAAACTGCTGGAAGGACTAGTGGCTCGATCAGCAGGACACAGGCGTGCGAGTACTCGCGGTTTTCCTCTGCAACGAAGTCCATGGCGCAGAGTGTTGCTGCTGCATAGTGGGTGGCGGACGCAGTCGAGGGATAGCTGGTGCAGAGAAAGAGCTGTATACGGGAAATGAACGAGCGATACACGTGCCGAAGGCTGAGGCCAGGCGGGTCGGCGGGCAGCAGAGGACGCAATCGATCAGACACTGTGGGGCCCGAGAGAGCTGGCGAATGGGATAGGCGAGAGAACAGAGACAAGGCTGTGATACCAGAGACGACGACTGTATGATAGTCCGGGCGGACTGAAACGTATAGAGCGTTCCTGGCAGGAGCAGTGCGACCCGCGAGGACGGCTGCGCACGGGCTGGGGGTGTGGGCGAGGCGGGCTGCGGCACGGGCTCCGCGTCACGAGCGCAAAAAAAAGGCGCACCAGGCACAGGAAACGACGGGAGCAGAGGGGGTGGGTTTTCGAGTGGGTGGAGGACGAGGGGTAGGCACGAATGGGACGACAGAGAGAAAGAGAGACCAGAGAGACAGTTCCCAACCGACCGGACCCCGCACCCGAACCACTCACTCACTCGTCCCACGCACCTTGAGGCCCGAAGCCATTCACACGCCTTCATGTGTCATTAATGTAAATGGAACGCGGAAAGACGGCGGCCCCATTCAGTGTAGGTGGTACCCATCACGAAATCCCGCACAAGAAAAAAAAAAAAAAAACACAAAAAAAAATACAAAATCGGCCGCACGGTGAGTGCAACATCTCTCTGGCAGGCAATTCACTTTGCCCTGCTCTCGTCGGCTACTGGCACCTCGCGCGCACCGCCCGCGAGAGGCGACATAACCAGAGCAGGCCTCTCTGCAAAACCCACGGTGCATCGCAAGGCTGCAGTACAGCCCGAAGCGGGCGTCTTGCGGAAACCCCCCCCCCCCCCCAAAACAAATTGACCCCAAAATAATTTCTAAGCTCCCAATAGGATATTTGGCTAACAAAAACACGACACAATGCTACGACAAATGTGTTAATTGTGGGCACATGCGAGACGAGTGGGCACTTCTCCGCCAGCCCTGGCACCATCAGTGGGATCAAGGCTTCCTTGGCCTTCGTCGCTGTGCTTTGTGAAATGAATGTTGTCTCACTCCACCCTCTCGGATATCGGGAGCAACAAGGGCAACACCCGGCGCTTTGCATGCCACCGAGGGACGAACCGAACATCCCGCCCCGCGTCGCCCCTCGTCCCATGTCTTGGTCCTCGTCTGAGTCGTCTCCCGTCCGACGCCAACGCCCGCCCCTACGTCAGCGCCAGCGAATTGCACAACAACAATTTATAGCACCCGAGCTCGTAGCCCGACACGTCCTGCACCGCGTCGCCCGTGAAAAATTTAAATCACACCCAACCGCGTTCGGACGGAATCAAAAAAACAAAACAATGACGTTTCCAGCGTGCGGTCGTCAACGCGGCGCACACGACATATGCTGACATATGTCGCGCGTAGATAACCAATCACCCGAACGCCCGCAACATAACGACGCTCGAGTACATAAAACGACGCACGACTCGCCCACAGGCGGCATGGCAGCACCAGATCCGAAGGCCGCGCGAGCAGCACGAAGCCTGCAGCTTCAGGGAATCGCCAAAGGGGACCGCGCGTTCGCCACACGCGCGGGGACCCACTGACCCGCCACGCAGGCAGCCACGGGGCCCCGCCGGCTCTTCTGAGCCGCGAACGCGCTGCCCGCATCGCGCGATAATAGCCCGCAGCGCGCGCGCTGCCAATCCGCGATTACTAGAAAACTCTCATCAGCAGAAGGAGGACCCTGTACGGGCTTGCACGGTGGTGGGGCGTACGTTGCTGATCCCGCCGGGCTGCAACAACTTTACGCGGTTGCGCGTCGCCAGCGGGGGCACGTCCCCGTCGCCTGTACGTGCGCTGCGATGACGTCGTTGCGCGCGTTGCTGCAGCTGCAGCTGCTGCAGAAAGGCCGCGTCGGAGGGCGTGCTAACGCCGGCCGTGCGTTAGGAGAGCCGGAGCTAGGCGAATGCAGCAGCAGCCGGTCTGGACGACATAGTTCCTTTTCCTCCGCTCGGGTTGTTTTCTCTGCGGATCTGCAGCGCGCGAGGGCGAGGGAACCTCGGGCAGCGTATAAGGGCGTGGATCGTCGCGCCTGCGCGGGGCTTTGTTCTGCGTGCGCTGGGACGCGCTTGGGACGACCAGAGGAGCGAACGGAATGACGCAGGGATCCAAGATCCGGCGCAATCCCACGCCCGTGCGCGATAAACATAGATTTGCGTGCGGCGGTCGGCACTGAGGTCGGGGTGCTCGTGACTACGGCGCGTGTGTTGGCACTACCCTGAGACGAAACCCTTGGTCGATAACTTTCTGGCACTGGTATTGGTGCTTGGAATGCGGGAACAGATGAACCGGCGGCCGGTGTACGCGACGTCCGGGCGCGGGGCCAGAGTATCGTTGATTCCCGCTCGACGGTTTGGAAGTGGGAGGTGCAGGCGAATTCTGAAAGCGATCTACTGAATTGGGCGAGACATACGCGGCGCGCGTCTCCCACGGTTGTCAATGCAGGGCAGTGCAGGGCGCTGCCTGTAATATGGCCGGTGTTCGCGTGTTATACGATAGTTGCCGATGGATATGTCGGACAGCTTACTAGAACCAGAGCCGCGTTGACTATGGGTGCCAAGTTTGAAGCGCCAACAAGAAAATATCCATCGTGAAAAAAGATTTTATAGCTTAGGCGTGATACCTGCTGTCTTGGACCAACTCGTGTACACTTTCGACTTCGGTGGGGTGAGAGGACTGAACATCTATGAATTTCTGTAGAAAGGACTCCCCGTGTCCACTTGGAGAGCGATTTATTGCGATTATGGATGGTTCAGATCCGCGGACATCTCTCCAAGCGTGTGTAAATTGCGTGCGAGGAGCATGCACCAGACTGAATGGCGCGAATTCTGCAAGAAAAACTGGGTCGCGCATATAGTGCAGTACTAATATCCTCATGTTCGCAGTGGAAGGTGCGCATGGCCGTTTAAATTCCACGGTGCAAAGATTGACGTTGTACTCTTCAGGGCTAATTGGGTATGGTCCGCCATACGGAGATGAGTCCAGCAAGGTGTAGTGATGAAATATGACAACTCTAAAACACTTCTCTAAAACTCTGCTTCGCAATTTATGAGACATGAAGAGCATCCCGGAGAGTACTTTACCTAAAGTTCCCAGTACCGTGTTCCAAGAACTAGTAATTCCCATTTCCATGTATATGGCACACGACTCGTGAGAGCAATGCAATAGCAAGCTGAACTTTGGTGGAGGGGGGAAACAAAGTGACCCACTTTGGCGCCTCTGAGCGCGCAGCCGTGACGCGCCACGTCGACGCGCATCATCAGCGAACTTGGTCATACAACTTAGTGCCAAACAATGAAAGAGGGGGTGACGCGCCTGCCACCACTACCGTTGAAACCACCACCACAACAAACCGTTCAGAATGCCTTGGCGGCTGGGGTGTAACGCTGTAATTCAAATGGCGAACAGGGTTAAGTTAGAATAAGCTTGCGGTTGTTTTGATAAGTAGGCGGCAGCTTGGTGACAAGAACATGGCCCGGCATCCCAGCGCCGCCGCAAGCTTGCCAGTCTGGCATGGCCGGATAATTATATCGCCAAGGCTACAGTGAGTCATGCCATTGCGGACTATCATCTGACGCTTTTGACCACAAGGGGCAATAGAATGGCTACTTATTGATAGTTGGCTATGCATGGATGTTGACCATTCGTCATCGCTACACTATGCAGCGAACGTACATTGATGAAAACGCGCTCCAGCCTGCTCAGGCGAGTTCTCTCTTCCAAAGATGTCACTTTCTACTAAGACAACCGAACTCTAGGTGGAATACATACTGGAACTGGGCAGACGTACACCGCGCGGACCCGAGAGACGGTACCCCACTCGACTCGCTCGATGGCACTGAGGGGACAGGAACGCGTCCAGCCACGAGTAAGTCAGTGCCCACTCCTAGCACGCACGCGGCCGCACGACGCTGAGCCAGAAGCCAGAACAGCCGCCTTCCTGCAGACCGAACTCACGAGGCTCGGTATCCCAGCCGCGACGCAAACAAGGGACTACGCGTTCTCGGGACCCTTCCGGCGTACGTGCCCCCTGGTTTTTTTTTTTTTTTTTTTTTTTTTGTGTGCGCCCCACGCCGCGCCGCAGCTGACCACGGGCTTTGCTAGGGAAGGTCACAGGGACGAACGCGTACGCGGTCCTGTCCGCGCCGCGTGCGTCCGGCTCGGAGGCCATCGTGATCAGATTGCCGCGCGACCGCAAGCCACACCGGCGAGGCAACCTGCGCGGCGTGGCGACCGACCGTGCTCGCGCTCGCGGCGTACCTCAAAGGTCTGGGCCCGACCCTTTCTGCCTTCTGTGCGCGAGGCTGATGTGTGCGTGCCTGTGCGTGCAGGCTACTCGCTGTGGGCGACAGGATCTGTGTTTGTGATTAGCGGATGGCTATCTCGACGGCATGCAGGCGTGGATCACGTCCTACCACGGTGTCTCCGTTCCTCCCGCTTTGCCCAGCTTCTCCGCTTAATCTGTGAGTTTCCAACCGGGGCCGATCGCATGCACCCTTGTCCGTCTTGTGGAACACATGCGATCGCGAGCAGTTTACAGTTCAATGTCCCCCACAGTGCAATGTGGACAGCCACTGACGATCGCCCGCCCTAGACTTGCACGCCGCGCCCCTGCAGCTCTCCTCGGGGCGTGATCTTGGGACTGCCCTCAAACATCGACTACCCAGGGCACTCCTTCTCGCACCTGGGCATCTTCTTCGGCCGCGTGCGCTCCTCCGCTCGCCTGGACCTCCCGCTAACACAACCACAGAGGGGCCTCAACGGCCGCCTGCCGAACCAGGACCTCATCAACAGCGCCCAGCGCATCGCGCAGTACACCGGCGGCGTCCCCGTGCGCGTGTACGACCACCCCGAGCCCTCCGAGCCAGAATACAGCGCAGACAGAGTGGCTGCCCCCGCGGTCCTGCAGGACTCGACGATGGTTGGTAAAGGCCTACGCGTACCGCCAGCGCGCGCAACCTCGCCCGCCACGTCGGGTTCAGGCGCGCGGACGCGCCAGCGGCGTGCACGGCCTGCTGCACCAGTACGTCGTCTGCCCCCCGGTTTCCGCCCGACGCTGACTGCGTGTATGCGCCGCTAGGTTCCGCATCGACGCAATCACGCTCTTCGCGGTGCCCGCGCAGGGGGCCCCACGGATTCCACGCGCTCGGCCGGTGAGTCCTCCTCGCTGCACATACCCCGCCGCCCGCTGAGCGGACCACAGCGTCGTCGAGTCAAACGCTGCGCACGATGAACAACCTCCTCGAGCGTCTGCACGCGTCGTTCTTCTTCTTCCTGCTCCCCGCGCCGACGGCCTTCGTCAAGATCGGTGGGTACCTCCCCAGCGCGGTGCTCGTGAGCGTCGCGCTGCTTGTCGGCGGGATGGGCGAGTGGGTGAAGGCGCGGTGGGTGAAGGCAGCGGGTGAGAAGGAGGGCGGCGGTGGGAGAGTCGGGAGGAGCGGCCGCGGCCGGTTGTGTCGGCGTTGTTTGTGGTCGTGTGCACGCATACGCTCGGTGCTGCGCTGCTTTTTTTTGCCTGCACGCACACGGATGTCCTCGCTGGGACTGTAAGTTCCCCCCCCGTTGTAACATACGCTTTGCTCATCAGTCGCTGATGTTCACTTCCCAGACCGGCACATTCGCGCTCTTCGCCCGCCAACAGCCCTCCTAGCAGGCGCAACGTCGCTCGCATGCAGCACAACGCCCCGGCGCGGCGCGCCATCGCCCCACATGATTCTCAAGACATTCACCCTCTGCCTCGCGTCGACCGTCGTCTCCGTGACGTCCGTGCTAAACTTCTCTCATCGCTTCGCCGCGGCGCTCGCGCTCGCGCTAGGCCTCCCCCTGTCCCTCGCCGCGCCCGCAACATCACCCGTCACGCGGGTTCGCCCCAAAATTCTCTGTGATACGCCGCGCTCGCGCTGGCGGCTGGCTGTTCATGGTGCCGACGACCCGAGGTCTCACAGGCGCTGCGGAACTGGGAGGTGCTCCGGGTGTGAGTTTGCACCGTTTCTATGTGTGGTGTACACGCCGCTGGTTCCTGCAGGCCGGTATTCTGTCTCTCTTGCCTCAATAGTCGACGCCACATGTTCACACACTCTCGAGTACATGCTATAGTGTATAATACGATGCTAACGATAATGTTGTGTCTACCCGATGTCCATGTTGTTTTGCCAGAGCCCGGGTCACCGAAGAGGTCCCCGTCTTCGTCGCTGGATGCGTCGTCGCCGTCGCCGCCCTCGGACGCGCCCGTCGTGCGACCGCCTTCCTGCTGCAGCCGGCGTTTTTCCTTCATCTCGTCTCGAACTGCACAAGTTTGGTGTCGAGGTCGGCCTGTAGCTTCCGAAGGGGCATCCTCGAAGCGGCGCTGCAAGCAGTCGCGCGTCAGCGTTGGTTCGGGCACAGGAGGCAAGACGTGTACGCACACGCGGAATAAGCGGGTTCGCCGAGCCTCGCGATCTCGTGGCCCTAGTCTTCGCGACCGCCGCCTCGAGATCCCGGATCTCCTCATTAAGCAGCTTCTTCGCCTGCACCGCCTCGTCGTCGTCGTCATCCTCGTCATCCTCGTCGCTCTCGTCGTCGTCTTCGTCCTCTCGTCGCCCTCCGCGCCCTCGTCCTCGTCCCCGAGCGCATGGTCGAGCTCCGCGGCGAGGTCCTCGTCAAAGTCGCCTTCCTCCTCGTCCCCGTCGTCGTCGCGCGCCCTCGTCGCGATCGCAGTCGCCGTCGCCCATGTCCCCGCCCGGCGGTCGGCATGTCGCCTGCTTCGGAGCCGCCGAATCCGCCTGGGGTTTGGGGGTCCATTGTGTTCCTCGCGGTCGATGTATTCGGAGTCGGACAAGTCGGGGTTGACGTTTTCCAGGACGGTCTGTATGTATGTGACTGTGAGTTGGAGAATGCAACAGCAGAGGTTTGATCATACCGTATTTGACCTCTTCAGCCAGCTCGTCTTCTTCGAGTAATCGCTCGACTTCTTGTTCCACAGTCTCGATAGTCCTACGCGATAATGAGTTCAAGTATGGGTGCTGCACACTGCGTTAACATACCCTGCGATTTATGCGCTTGCGGAATCTTCGCTTTGCGGACGTGGTGTGTGTAAACGGGGGTGTAACCCCGTGAGGCCATATGAACTCGTCCACGTTTGAGAGCCTGGTTTCGCCCTGCATCCTCATTGGGTATTGGCTCTTCAACAACCAGCATCTAAGGACAAGGCAAAGGCGTTTAGTAAAGGCATGAAGTCGGGTACGAAAAGGTGCAACCTGACATATGTCAGCTACTTTTGAAACATCTGCTTATTGTCTAATGTTCTTCTGCGACTCGAGATACACGGTAGATCCACGAGCTTCGAGGAGTATGTCCTGTTTCCTATGTGAAACACAGCTCGTCTCGAGTCTGTCGATACTATAAGCCTCAAAGCGCAAGGGTGTAATTGAGGACTTGCCTTTGAACTTGAACCATACATCATTGCCAATCTCTCGCGATTGGACCATCTTTCTCAATTTTTCACAATCCTCCCCCGGCGGGCATCCGCAAGATAAATTGCTCTTCAAAGACGAGATCCTCGTCGTCGAGTCAAGTTCTCGGTCATACGGACCACAAGAATGACATGCCAGGGGCAAGCGCGGCAGCCTTCTCGCTGAGCTTCAACTTCAGCTTCGGCTGGGGCTTGTTCGTCCTGAACACGGACGAACGCGTCCGACGCGTGTCCATCTCGTCGTCCTCCATCTGCGAGGCGTAAGACGGCGGGGTGTTGCCGCGCCGTTGACGGAGGGACGAGCGGATGCCGGTCGGTGGTGCGCGCGAGCTGCTCGGGCCAGGTTGAGGCGTCGAGGGCACAGACTGCGACATGTCGTCGTCGACCACGATAAGGTTCTTCGTCTTCCATGCCTGTCCTGTGAATACCGGGGTATGAGGGTGGGAATTTGGCTGGATACACTCAGCTATCCGCTGAATTCAGTGCGAGGAGGTCAAGCGTTGGTCAAGCGCTTGACCACATGGAGGTTTTGAATCAAGGAAGGTTTGGAACTCCGCATCTCTCTCTCGTACAACGACCTCGACGCTCTACACGACACAAACTTTGCTGTTCACTCGACCATCATGTCCGCAAACCAGGCAGAGGGCCGTCGTGAGGACGCCCTCGTGAAGCAGCGCAACCAAATGCGCGAGGAGTTCGAGCGGCAGAAAAACAGTCGCTCATCAACGAGACCGAGAAGGCTCGGCCCTCTGCCCACCGTTTTGTGGGGCAGAATGATTCCATGGAAGATACGCTCAAGAAAAGCACCGTTGGTCTCGTCAAGCTCGAGGAGTTTCAGCAGCGGAGGAAAGAGCTTGAGGAGGCCAAGGCGCGCGAGGCCGCGAGGACCAGTGAGCTCAAGTATGTCATGATTCTTATACATTGCTCTAGTGGCTATGCGTGGTCGAGTATGGTTGCTTACAGGACGTGGAGAATTTGTTTAGGGATGAACAGAAGAAGGTGAAGAAAACGCAAGAAAGTCGCCAAGTCTACTCTCTCGTTTGCACTTGATGACGAAGGCGGTGAGGATGGAGTCGAAACGCCGTCCTCGCGAGGAGATGATGTTGACGACGAGAGGTCCGCGAAGCGGCCCAAGTCGCGCAAGAACCCTAAACGTGGACACATCGTTCCTCCCTGACCGTGAACGCGAGAGAAGATAAGAGCGCCGCGAACGGGAAGAGCTTCGCCAAGAGTGGCTGAGGAAACAAGAGGAAATGAAGAAGGAGGATATTGAGATTACCTATTCCTACTGGGATGGTAGTGGGCACCGAAAGAGCGTCACCGTAAGCTCTCTCTTCACGTTCGACAGTTCGTCACAGCTGACCACGCAGATACGCGCACACTTGATATTGGAAACGGTCGCGTAGTGCAAGAAAGGAGATGACATTGCAACGTTTTTAGAGAAATGTCGTCAACAGTTCCCTGAACTGCGAGGTGTCAGCGTGGACAACCTGATGTATGTGAAGGTAAGAAGCTCTACTTTAGCCTCATGCACAGTACTCATCAGTGCTTTACAGGAAGATTTGATTGTCCCTCACGTAAGAAACATCCTGTAAATGCTCGTGTAGCATATTGACATTCCGCATACAGCATTACACAATTCTACGACTTCATTGTGAACAAGGCTCAGCTGGCAAGTCTGGGCCCCTGTTCAACTTCGACGTACACGACGACGTTCGGCTGCTTGCCGATGCCACAGTTGAGAAGGACGAATCCCACGCAGGAAAGGTCGTCGAGCGTGGATGGATGGTACCAGCGCAACAAGCATATTTTCCCTGCCAGTCGATGGGAGGTAAGTTTAATTTCCCGTGTACTCCTCTGGCCTGCGCCATTCAACCAAAAATCCAGGTCTATGATCCCGATGAAGACCTATGGGAGCTACACTATCGCTTGAACTTTCTCGCGCCTTACGGTGTTGCTTCCCCACGGTATTCGGATACGATATTCATGGTTTCGTGTTTATCTAGGGCAGCGTAGTATGTATCATATCAGTCGTGGTACTAGTATGCGATGTCGAGAAAACATTACAAGGCGCGAGAGTGAGTAACAGATACGAAAAAATAAAGAATCATCAATAAAAGAAAGCCTCATTCGTCGTCGTCGGTAAACTTGTGCTCCTTCTTGAGCTCATCATATTCGTCTGTCGGCACTAGTTTTGCGATAGGATGCTACACACGAGAATCAGCAACAGCTAATCAACGGGAATGAATTCAGGTCTAACGTACTTTGTAATCGCATTTTGGTTCACATTGGGCCCGCTACCACCGTCCCCAACCATGACCTTAACGCCCTTGCTCGGGACGCCACCTACTACCACAATGAGCCAACCAGGGCCCGGTGGGTAAATGTTGCCGTCTGGTGGCCCTACGACTGTGTGACGACGTTGCTGTTCACCGACGATACAAGGTACACGAGACGTGAGTTGGCGTGCACTGCATGCGTGACATAGCCAAAGTCCATCAGTACAGCTATAAAGCGCATACATCAGCCATATTTCACGAGTGCGTAGAAGAGACGGTGACTCAACCCACCTTGAACGTCGCTTGCGTCCAACGAAGACGGAATCTCGACGTTGAACTGCACCGTCTGTTTGAAGTCGATCTTCTTTGGGGCGCTCGAGAGGGTCGGCCTGTCTCCAGCCATATACGGAGGGTCGAGCCATTCCACCCTGTACTCCGTTCCATACTTGATTTCGCTCCTATCCAGGTTCGGTTTTGCTTCCCGCAAATCATGACGCTCCCGCCAGGCGTCATCGTCGCAATCGAATGATACAGACGCGGAATGTCGCTCGTCGGAAGACCTGCGGATGAAAACCGTTGTCCCCCGCGGCGCGGCGGGATCGTAGAGCACAGGCGTGAAGACGGGGTTGTCTGCGTTCGACGCGCCGACCTGGTTCACGACGTTGCCGTACCCCGAGATACCGGTCCCTGCGCCGTTGACGATGAGGATCTTGCCAGTGGGGAGAAGAACTGCGTCAGGCATCGTGCGCGCCTCGGGCATCTGCTCGACTTGCCAGCCCGCGGAAATACCGTCGTCGGGTGAGAACCATACGAGAGCACTGCGACGACGCGGGGTCTTTGCGAGGAGATCTCATAACCTGCTTTGGTGTCGTCGACCGTGGAGCCGCCGCATAGCAGGACCTCGGGCGTGTGTAGTTGTTCTCCGGGGATAGAGGTAGCAGAATAGCAGTACCAGTCATAGGGTAGGTGACGCGCACGCCATTGGGAATTTGGGGCAACCGGCGCTCAGCATTGTTCTGCCAGTCGTAAATCATCGCGTCGTTATTTGCGGCCATGAAGACCTTGCCGTCCGGGAGCGAGAACGCGAGCGGGAAGAGATTCGAATTCAGAGTGTCGACCAGGAACTGCAGTTTGACAGGCATGCCGTTAGAGCCCTGGATATCCTTTGGCGGATAGTACTCGACAGTAGGGTTATTCGTAGTCGCGTTGTTGATCCATCCGCCCTTCAGGGATCCACCGACAATCATCGCCGAGCCATCCGAGATTCGAAGGACCGTGTTATACCACCTAGGACTCGCCATGCGTATGCGGTTATGGTCTTCAAACATTTCGCAATCGTCGAATCTTCGGAATCGCAAGGCTCGAAGATCCTGACCGCCTGAAGCCCATCGACGTCCCCGAAGTCGGCAGCAGCGGTATGGTCTTCGACAACCGGGTTCCCGCCGAACGTTGATCAAGGTGCCGTTTGACAGGAAGGTACCACCGGCACAGAAAGAGTTCGACTGCATAGCGAGAGGTTTGACCGCGTGGGTGTCGAGGTTGTACAGAGCGGCCCAGGCAGGGTGTCCGTCGATAGTCAGAGGGTTATGTTCGACTTTGTCCACGATGATAGCGTGAGACTCCGATATGATAGCGAGTTGCATAGCGTGGACTCCAGTGTTTCCCTTCTGGGTGAGGGTCCATTGCGACGAAGGAGCGGACTCAGCTAGGTTTAGAGAGCGCGAGGTTGTTGGGAGCGGCGACGCGCGTCGTTCTGTGTAACGATTTCCAAGCGAGCGACTCGGAGCTGGCAGGGAGGGCATTCGAAGATGGCTTCGATCCCTGAGTCACCACAATCGCATCCACGTCAATCTTGTTTCCTCGTGAGTCGTCGTGTTTTGATCCAGTGTTGACAATCTTCAACGTGTGTTTCCCGTAGGGCAGGTTGAAACTCCAGTACAGACGTTGCTGACGCATAGCCTTAGAGCTATAAGTATCGACGCGACCCACAGCCTTTCCATCTAAATAAACTTTGGCGATGCCGTGTTGTTTGTCGACGTTTCCCAAACCACTCGACGCCGGTGCCGGTGAATGTAAAGGTCATATATGCGCCCTTGCGTGAGGTGGTTCGCATAGACTTGTGAACGTATGCCGAGGAGAATACTTCCTTCCAGGAGCCAGAATAGTGCAGCAGAGGGGAAGACGAATCATAGCTCTTCGTGCCCGGCGCGACGTAGTAAGGAGAGAATCTAGACGGTTTTGTTGAGCCGGGGGTGGTGTGACCATTCCAGGCGCTTTCAGAGGCAAGAGATGAGATGAAAAGAACGGCCAGCGTGAGCAAAAGAAACAAGGAACGGACGACCATGTTGAAGGAGGTCGGGGGAAGATGGCAAGGGTGGAGGAGCGCGTCAGGCCGGACTTGTGCAACCTGAAAATCGTGAGAAAGCTGATGTCGGTAATTTCCGTCCGCGCTCTGCGCTCGAGCACCAACAGTCGCGATCACAAAGGTCTTGTGGAACGTTAGCAAGTCTACACCTTCCAGTCATGAGCGTAGTCACTTCGACTGCCCACTCATTAGACCAGCGGACCCGGGTGCGTGAGTTGGAAACGACACACCTTCACTAGAAAAGTCTCCAGGGACATGAAGGATGTAGTAGTTCATCATAATCCCGTATAAGATAGCAGTAAATACAACCACCTGCCCGAATCTACATAGCACGTTGCCCGCATCCGACTGCTCACAGTCCTCAGACCAGCGTACACCTTTCCAGGCGGTGAGCCAAGGATGAGCGAGACGATAGCGTCCCGGGCAACCTTGATGTTTTGGAAAGAACCAAGGATGTGAATTTTCCTGCACGCATACATTAAATACGAGTCGGCTGAGGGGGAAGTAGTCTGAGTACATACGTATCTGCAAGCACGATACGTGTCCTGCTCGCATTCTCGATGGTAAATTTGGTCTTGCCATCCTGACCCGCGATACGACCTGTAGCCACACAAATAAACAAAATGTATAGAAAAATCTTGGAAATTGAACGCACCAATTGCACGAGACAGATGGTCTCCCTGCAAGGTCTTCACATCTTTTATTTCGAAGGAGTCCAGGTAAAGATCGTCGAGTCGGAGTAGGGCAATAGCATCCTGAGAGCAAAACTAGTCAGTGCGAGTGTGATGGTGCGGGCAACACGGACGTACATTTACGTCAAAGCCAAGGGCAAACGATTTGACAAAGTCCGCTCCTTTTTGAAGTGCTCCGACTTCTTTTGTGTGTTTCGACGTCTAAGGTGCATCATGAGCTGCCGACATGCGTCCAGTACCTAATCAGAGACTCACCCTGATCTCAACGCATCTCCGTTGTACATTCATCCTGACTTGAAGACCCAATATCTCCGTCAGCGGACCAAAGATATTAACCCATTCCTTCTTCAAAGGGGTCATGCGGTGCGGTGGGATAGGGACTCGTCTCGTCTCTGACTTCAATGTGGTCCTCTGCGCTGATGCAGAGAGGGGCGCAAAGGTAGGCATGGATGAGTTTCCGCTGACACCAGCATCCTCAGCATCAATCATGAGCTCATCGTCTTCTGCGCTTTCATCCACGCCTTGCGCTGCAGGTGCGGAGGGTGCACCATCCTCGTGCATATCTGCATCGGCCTCGCCTGCAGTGCGCTTCTTGTGCAGTTTTCGCCGGTTTTTCTTTTGGGTAGGAGATGATGTGCTGGCTGTGCGTGTACGACGACCATATTTGGGGGCGATGCAAGATGTTAGAGGGGCGTAAATGTGTGGGGTCGAGGAAGGGGACGCAAAGAGTGCAATGGATAGTGCCGAGCTGAAGCGTGAGGGCAGAAATTGTGTTTCGGCAACGCCCGAATGATGCAGGCTGGATGCGCCCCGTCCTCCGTTTCAGCTTCAGGCTGCCCTGCGGCTGTACTCTCTCACCTTCCCCCCTAACTCTCACTCCAAACATTGTCAAGTATACTAACGACTCACATGGCTCAAAATGACAGCGCAATAAAGCAGGATTTGAACGAGGGTAGAGCAGAAGGTGCTGGCCTTCGTGATTTACGGTTTGATTAGCGTCTAATAAATGAACGGACTGGATAGCTCTCCATGCTCTTCTCAATTCTCTCTCGCCGGGCTCTTCTGCAGGAGCCAATGGAGGGAAGTTGACTACGGATCAAGTCCGACAGCTTTCGGACAAACTCAGCGAGATTCTGGGAGACACCTCCGACTCGGGGGAAGGTGCGCGGCGGAACGAGAAGGGTGAGGTATGTTTACATCTTTCCTTGTAGCGTGATATGACGAAATAATCTGTAACTATAGCTGGTGAATGAAGAAGGTCTCCCCATTATCGATATCAGCGAGCCTGTGACTGCAGCGGACTACGCGTTTAGGCCGGACCCCAACAATCCCTTTGATGATCCTGACCTACTTCCACTCTGGACTCTTTCGGATGAGGAGAAGGCTCGTCGGAAAGCGGAGAGAGAACGTATCCTTGATTTGCTAGAGGAGGAAGAGCAGAACCAACAAACCCGCAATGCCGAGCTCACGCGCAAACGGCTCGAGGAAGAATTAGAGAAGAGAAGGGACGCGGCGAAAGACGACATGGACAAGTTTGAAGAAGGCGCGAGAGCTGCAGAAGAAGCTGGGCAAGGCTCTCATCAGGAGTGTGGTCGAAAGTCGTGACCAGGCCGAGAAAGAGAAAGCCGAACAAGAAGAGCAAGACCGCCTGGCTGCATCAGCGAGGCCCTTGAAGGCAAAGAAATCCGTCAGCTTCGCGGAGACATCGCCGGAGGAGATCCAACCGCCTGGTGCGGACGGAAAAGGCAAAGATATCGACTGGGGCGACGTCACTCCAGGGACACTGCGGAAACCCGACCCTTCTGCCAGTCGAGCGGACAGGCCGGTCATGAAGATGCACGTCGTAGAACGGCATCCGAATGGCTCTCTGCGCTCTCCGGGCCCCCCAGCACGAGACTCGGATGACGAGTCAGATCCTGAAAATTACGGTGCTCAAGACACCGATGAGGATGAGGATTATGGACACCATTTTGAGCGCGCGCATACACCGCCTCCTGGCTCCGTAGACAGTGAGGACGATGACCACTCCGCTGAAGAAGAACCGTCAGAGTGGAACGACGAAGACTTTGATACCGCACGGCACCAACGTGAAGTCGCGTTGGAATATTATGAGAAGCGCAAGACGATTGGCCAGGACGTAGTGAGCGCGATGAGGGCGCATACTCATGGCGATGAGGATTGGGACCAACCTGTTAGTACCTCTCACAGCCACGGAGTGACTATTGCTCAAGCTTCCATTTTTAGGAAGTACCTCTAGAGGCTAATCTTGTATCGGGTCCTCCAAAGCCTTCTGTCTCACGCTTCAAGTCGGAGCGTCAGCCAAATCCTCCTCCCAATCCCACATCCTTGGCTTCGCACTCTTTGGGTGCTGCTGTGCTGCCAATCGCTAGTGCGACATCGTTGAAACGCGCCATCCGTATGGGCAAACTCGAAGGCGAGAAGCTGGTTGGCGGTGAGGAGGGCGACAGCGAAGACGAGGTCACGGCGGAAGATGAAAGTGCTCAGCGGCTGCTGGAAGCAATCCTACGTGGCGAAGTGACAAATGCCGGGGCCACACAATCCTCCTCAGCCCCCGATCTCGGCGCCGGCGACTCACCCATCCAGACGCCGCCGCCGTCCGCAAGAGACGAGACCACCTCGACACCCACAGCGAAACCGAGAGCATCGAAGGTGTCGAAGTTCAAGCTCGCACTGCAACAGCCACACACGATGCCTGCTCCGGTATCGCCTGCCATGAGCTCTTCAGTGGGGAACGCCGACCAATGTTTCTGAAAGATCGTCGCCAAAACTGTCTGCGACATATACCAACTCCCCCGTTTCAGCGCGAGACTCGCTCTCCAAGAAACCCCTGTCTGAATCATCACGACCTTCTACCTCAAGCAAAACTCGCACTCCACCGTCGGCAATCCACCCCAGCAAATGCCCAGTATGATCGTGGACTCTCCATCTTTCTTGCCACCAAGGGCTCCGAACGCCACTGGACCGTCGCCCGCATTCCACAGCGCCATCATCGAGTCGCCATCCTTCCAGTCATCCATCATCTCTCCCTCCCCTCTATCCGCCTCGTCTACGGCTGTTTCCTACCCCCGTATCCCGCCACTCCACCGGTGGCCAACGACCTCTACCCCTGCCGCACCTCCAGTCCGTGCCAGCGTCGTTGAGAGGAAGCCGCCGAGTGTTGTTAGCCAGGACGGTTCAGGAGAGGGGCGGTGCTTCTCCGGCGCTCCTACCGAAAGCACGGAACGGGGAAACAGAAGGTATCGAGGTTTCAAGGCGCAGAGATCGTGAGACATGTGCTATTTATGACAATATCATTGTGTAGTTCTATTGACTAGATTCTAAACGGGATGGTCGAGTATTTCATGATGTGGTGAAAATATCATGACCTGCAAATTCATTAAGCTCCTCACAAGAAATAGATTTCTGATCGAGTAAACCAGTTTTGGATCTCTCTCGTCCCGGAAACCAGCACTGAACATCGATATCACGACTGAGGTCGATATTAAGCGCGCAGTACCCCGATCCCCGGGAGCTGGCGGCGGGATATCGCGGCGTCGTGTAACGCGAAAAGGATCCCGGCATTGACAATCTCGCGTTTCAAATAATGAGAAAGACTAGGGCGCGTAATCGTCTCGGTACATTGGAGGTGCAATCATAGGTCCCTGCGTAGTCTCCGCTCCTCGATCGATACGCTGTGCTAGGGTCTGTAGTAAACGTTCCATAACCTCCTCGGTCATCACTGGCGACATATTCTGGCTTTGGGTTGGACTGGCGGATGATACCCTCGCATCTTCGATGACGACGTGGAAAGCATCAGCGGTTGAGGCCGTGAGGTGAATATCAGGACTTACAACAAGATGAATCGGTATTGACAGAGTCGGGACGATAGCCCCGTTTCTCAATCGAACCTATGTTTGACGTGGGCGACGTCGGAATACCTAAGTTTCAAGAATATGAGGACATGTTTCGCCTTTTAGCCATAGACTCACTGGATGACGGGCAGTGGTACTGTTGCATATCTCTATGGTGCCAAGCGGTTGCTCGAGGTCGACGCGCGAGTCAAATGGAGAGGTACGCAAAGCATTTGGAGTGAGAGGGCCTATCCAAGGCCTCATTGCGGCGGGTCAGTTCTCGGATCCCGAGCGCACGGTAGTACCGCCACATTGTAGAAGGCTGCGACAGCTAGAAGTAAGAGGACCACGACAGCTGAAACGACAATGGCGACGATGATGTTTGGGGAGACATTTGGGCCCCTGTGACGAGTCAGTATAGCTAGGCAGGTCATATTGTGAGCCAGCTCAGGCTTACTTGTTATCGCGCCAGATGTTGGGCCCAGCTGGGAGACATGGACAGTGGCTGAAGACGATGTTAACGAAGTTGAAGCTAAACATGAAGCGATGTTCTGCAAGTAGATCTGTCGAAGAATAAATTATATACGCACGAGAGGAGTCCCCTGGGTTAGGATTTGGCTTCAAGTTCCAAAACTGCGCGTCATCAATCAAGTGGGATGACTCCGTTGGAAACGAGTACATCTGCGGTCGTAACATTTGTAGTTATACCGTTGAGTGAGACCGTTAATGTTTCCGTCTGGGAGTCGTGGCAAAACGTGTAAGGCGAAACCTGACTCTGAGGTGTACGTTTCTCTAGTAAAGTTCAGAAGACCAAATAGTCTTGTCGTATATGACCCTGCGTACTTGAGGTAAGTACTCCGTAGCCCCAGAATTTTCAAATCTCTCACTCAAGGAGACATATCGTGATTTCTTGAACAGCGTAACCAGCTGTTCCCGGTTCGAGGAGGGAAATCGGGCTTGAGCCTGTTGAAACCACAAGCCATCACCAACTGGAGCGAAGGCGGTAAAGCCGTCCCAAGTTCTCAAAGTCTCCCGCACCTTCAGCTGTCGCGACCCTTAGAGCTTCGAATTGATGAGCCCACTATTGTTATATTCGAAGCTGTATTGGCCGGGGATACCCAAGACCTGGTCAATAATCTGTATAGTATAACCTGTGTCGAATGACAGTGTTGTCGACTATTGAGGGTAAATCCTTTTGATTAGGAAACGTGGTCTTAAGGGTCCCGTTTTCCTCCGGTGGTGGTAGCTGTGAGGCACGATATAACCTGGGGATTTACCGCCGTCGAGATCGGAGTAGCCTTCGCCGTTGATGAGTCTAGTTGTAGGAATAATGACATGAAAATGGTGCACGCTTGTTGCAAGGTCCAGGTTCCCAAGGCGGCATGGTAGGAGTAGCAACACTTGCAAAAACAACGGGGTTGGTGAATTGAAAACGGATAACCACGCGTCGGCGTTTCGCTAGCGTGAGCGACTAGATTGCAAACACAGTGCAGTGGTAATCACTGAGCCTGGTATCACAATGATTCGTCAAAAGAGGAAACTCACATGCATCGTTGGTTGGGGCGAACAGGGTGGAGTTGATAAGTTGAGTTGGCAAAGAGCAATGGTAATAGCGTTCCCGGTCGGCCAATTGCAAGCTGAGACGTTACGAATCGAGTTGAGCATTCTGAAGGAAGCTCATAAGGACCCGACGTTGAGTACACCTCCACTGTTAGAAAATTGCTCATCGGGGAGACGGGGTCGTCGAGGGGAGAAAGGGGGAGAGGCTACCAGCGTCACCAGAGGTAACGGCATCATGCATATTGAGAGCTGATCAGGGTGAAGGACAATATCAGACATGTATGCGGAAGGGAATTGTGGTCCAGACAATCGTTCCAGGAGACATGAGGATGCCTGGCTTCGGAACACGCTCGAGTCCGAGGATGAAGTGAACGTTATCGATGGCATTGTGATGATCATGGCTATTGTAAATGTGTGCTAGAAATTGTTATGGTCGGCCATCGAAGCTCATTCTCTCTGAAAGCTCACTGGATGCATCAAGCGGTTCACATGGGGATCCGGTGGTCTGTATCGCGCAAAAGGGGGCCATGTCAATCTTTACGTCCGGGATATGGCTCTGCGCTGTCAGGTCATCTTAATTGCTTCAAGAAGATCGATATGGATTGCTTCCGCGTCGGGCTGACTAAGGCCCCCAGTGCATCCTAGTGCCAGTGAGCCCTTTGCGAGAGCAACTTTTGACAGGACGGGATTCGAATTCAACGCTTTCGGAAGACTACTGACGCATATTTATGAGATAGGCCCACAAACAAATGATTAGTATATATTACTTGCAGCAACCCTTACCGACCAATGCACAGTGAGGAAATAGTGTGGGCGTAGGGACATCGGCGAGCAATCACTATGAGTTACAAGGAGCGAAGCTGCAGCAGTTCACGCAGAATACCCGTGATTGTGGCTCGGCGCTCGAGTTGACGGTTAGCCAGGATATTCGGCTAAACCGATCCAATTCCGGGGACATGGGGGCGGGTCCTGGGCAATGGCGCCAAAATTGTATGCCAGTTGCACGGTGGACGGGGTCGGTTTGAGGCGAGGGGACGAAAAACATGTGACCTTCGCTAGCTTGAAGGCCTGTGCGAATATATAGGTCGCAACGAGCGGCGAATGGATAGAATACATAATCCTCGGGGAATTGTAGTGTATTGTACCTGAAGATTGTCCATAAGTAAGCTATGAGAACAGAAAGCAGTTCGTGCAGCTCGCATCACGATCCCCACGCTATCAAACCCATTTGCCAAATAAATAAATCGATAGCACAGGGCCAAGAGTGCTCCTTCTCCCAGATCGAGGACCATGTAAAGGGAACGGTTGGAGCGAGGGGAATGGGGTGTGCGGCGCCGTCGTTTGGCGTCCCATTTATTCCCATAAGGTAGTCGGGATCCTCGTATCAATAAAACACGCCAGGTATGCGGTACCGTTTGAGACCAAAACTTGAGCCTGGTGTGCAAAACAAGCGTGGGCAACCCGACGTGTCCGGTGACTATGAAGCGCGTTTTCCCTCGCACTCAGATCTGCACACAAGGACAAATAATTATCATTACATTAACGTGTTCAATATCTATTCCATGCCACGAAGATACACGACCAAGACCGCCGTGAGTGGCAGACAACAGCAAACCTGGCAATCATACCTGGCGAGAAGAGAAACAGGAACATCAGTTCCAAGGCTCCAATGCTGACGGTGATGGGCGTTCTTTTAGGAACGGCTGGGCCTCATGTTTTTGGAGGCCTATATGATATATTGCGCGAGAATTGAGAGATCAACGATGTATTAGTCACCAGCCGTGAGACACGGTCCCTCACAGGGATCTCATTGCTCTGCCTAGAGGAATGGATTGGAAAAGATGAAGATAGCGGCAGAAGATGATGACGAAGACGAGGACGAGCAGATGAGGACAGTGGCGAAAGCTTGGTGATGATGATTACTATAGTTGCAGTTGCAATGTCTGTCTCCTCAATTTGACAGCAGCCGCGCTTCGCGCGTTTAATAATAGGGCTGCTCTAGCCCTGCAGGTGGGCCATCCCAAACTTAAACTGGTCTAACTAAGTACCAAACAGCATCTGAGTTTGAGCCGATGCGAATCCATTTCCAGTGCGGACGCTGACATAGCTTTACGACCAACGCGACCGCGACCATCCACATCAGCAACAGTGGCACTGAGCCGCGACGGCCGCCCATACCAATTCAATACCTTTGACACATGTCGTCGCAAACACAACAATTGGGCCGCTGTGCAGACGTGCTATCAAAGTAGTCTGCGCACCCCAGATGCAGCCTGCCTCAGAGAGGCCTAGACTTGAGCTCTTATTGTTACATGACAGATTTCGACTCACGGACCAAAATCATTGTGCTGTGGTCCAATATCATATTGTGAAAATCCGGTACTCCTCACATATGTCTATATATTTGGTCCCGCGTGTACTACCGACGCCGTATGCTTCGCTAGCTTTGACCTACCCACACGCATCCCAGACAGTTGGATTCCAATGTTCTTCAATCTTGATGGCCACGCTAGGAGCCAATACCCTCATTGGAGGGCCGTACACGAACGCGGTGTAAGTGTGTCCTGCTTGATATTGCGTCATGGAGCTGTCCCATCGCTCGAGCAATTTGCAGGTTATATGGCATTCTCTGCCTCCAATGTGGTCCAGTTCTATCAAAAGTACAGGGGACCACAATCGACTATTAGACTATTCGGTTGAGGAGGAAAATCTTCTGGTAGTAGTACGTGGCTTACAAAAGACAAATAGGTTCGCTTTAATTTGGTGATGCTTGTCATGATGCGCTTACCTGTGTGATTGAAGTTTAATTGTGATGCGCAAGGTTACTCAATACGATTCGGCAATGATGTTGGGGCATTGTCTTTTACTTGTGCGTCGAATATTGGTGTTACTCTCTCGGTGCATGTTGAAATAGCCTCAGGGTCTCTGTGACGAATTTTGGTAACTCTTTTTTCTGCTGAATATGATATGGTAACTTCACTCATGGGTTTCTTTTTCTCTATTCAATGGCGGCTCATTCTTCTTATTACAGGAGTGTTCCGGTGCGTGCATCGTGTTTCAACTTAAGATTTGGCAATAGTCTTTATGCCTTGAACGCAACTGCAGACAACATGCCTGCTCACGGTTGGTTTGCTTTAGACTCTTTGTCATCGAACCAGCAGTGCTGATTTCGAATGTGCATCAATTTCTGACTGTAAGTTTCTTATCGAGCACATCTTCATACAAAGGTGAAATTACTCTAGATTATTTATAAGCATGATCAACCTTCTTAACACTCCACCCCAGCTCCTACTGCTATCGCATATGGATATGCTTTCGCTTTCTTCTGATGAACTGCCATAACATCAGCTGACACGGAGCCTAGTGAGCGGTCATAGTTATCTGATAACACTACCAGCTTGTGAGTATCGTGATCATATCACTACTCCTGGAGGAATGTGCCTCTCATGGACATGTTTGCCCAAGGTGGGCCTCTATCGCATGCATGCCTTTGGTGACTCTTTTTTTACGGTATGATTTTTGTGGTTGTTGAAACAATTGTGATATCTAGGGATTGGTATGGGTATGTACATCACTTCAACAAATGCCAATTACTTCACTTCATACTACTGTATCACACTGCAGCTTCTGCGATCAGGTTGTGAGTCAACTTTCAAAGGATCGAAATTCTTTAATCAAAAAAAATTAACACAGGTTCATCAATCCTCAGTTCACCGAATTCGTTAGTCACAGTCGTGAGTGATAATTCGTCATTAAAGACCGCGAGTTTGATCATTGTGTAACTGCTACATAGGGAACTTTCTAGGCGCCCTCAGTGCACTTGCATTTACTGACTTGTATATCGCAATGGCATTGTGCTACCTATTATTGCGAGAGCGGAGAGTGGTGACCCGTCGGTGAGTTAACGTCTCAGCAGTAATTGAATTATTGTCTGACATGATTATATATTCCAGAACACGATCCATGATCAGTATCCTAATTGTGTATATTATTGGCACGGGGCTTCTTACGAGGTATGTCCTCATAAAGCGTTGAACCTGAACTACCTTCCAAATTCGATTCTGTCAACAGCTTCGTGCGATTGCTTCTGTAATTGCGTAGGTACTTACAATAATGCCAAGGACACGAAGCTGAGCTTTTCCGCTTTTTCTAACAGTGCGCCACTATGCCTACTAACCATTTATCTTTGCTGGAAGTAAGTTCTCCAATACATAATATGTTGGCGACAAACACAGATAGAGGTTGACGACAAGCGCATATGTTGTGTCATCTTCAGTATTCTGTGACTGTTGGAACGTGTAGTTGGATAGTCTTTGCTGATCAATTACTCGCACCTCATTCGCCATTGTGCAGTATATTCAAACTCTTTCCTTGCATCACGTGTGTGTCTCTCATCATCTCGACCAAATGACTCTCTATTAAATCAGTCCATTCAGACTCAACATCGCGATACACTCCGGAAGACAAATATCATCGTCATTTGCGTTGACAATACCAGTGACAGAACTGAGCACAGGAGGGGGGCCAAGAAGGGTGTGTCACACTCTTAGTCCGCCGGGGCGTGTTTTTTCATTTCATGGAGTATTCCATCTGACCGGGTCCCGTGTTAACATTGTGGTTCTGTTTGAGATAGAGAGTGGTAAGGATATACCCAATATTGGTTGGCCTAGAGTGCTATAATCGCTTACGGGGAGTGCCTCGGACACGAGATCAAAATGACATTGCATAGTTGATGGGCGTTCACAGTCGTCATTGATGGGCATGGATATAGTGATAATGAAGTTCCTGTTGTTCTACCGATCGCGGACAGTGCTCAGCTGGTACTGAGACTTATAGCTAGTGTAAATAAATTATGTAAAGTGCCGACTCGACGGTTAATCTACTACTGATGTCGTGATTCGTCTGCTACTGGTTGGTTGATTTGATAAGTGGAAGCCGTTGTAGATCATGTAGCTTGGATCTTGAACGAATCTCCGACTCCATCGTGGACTTTTAAGAAATTGATACTGGTAACTGTGTACGACGTACATAGTGTAAAACTAAAGACCTAAAAAGCTATGGCCAAACGCCAGGATTGAACTGACGACCTTCGCATTATTAGTACCACGACGCTCTAACCAACTGAGCTAGTCGGGCCTTGGTAGCTGGCTCAAGCGGATACGTCATGATTGTTACTTACATGGCTCACCACGCAGGGAGATGCCTTCCACCCTCTTCAGCATCCCTTTCACATATATTCGAGAACCACGACACCCCCACGCCTTCTATCATCACCTTCCAAGCCATACGACTCTTGCCATATAGTCTGATATCCCAGTTCCTGTAACAGATCTCGCATCCCTGGATCCTGTAGAAGGGCACCGAACGTCACCAGGTATTCTGGCCATTGATGTTGCCAGTCGTTCGAAGCTTCCTCTGGTAGCTGACCCGGTTGGGTGAAGGGTAGAGGGGGACGGTGGAAACTCAGGATCGACCGCTGGTGGGAAAGCGGTCCCGCAGGTAAGTTATCGGAGACTCGTAAAATACATCGGTTTGATCCTTGTAGTCTTGAATCGTCTGGCCGCTGCGACTAGTCAAAATCAAGTACCATTCAGGCAGTTTGGGCACGTACTGAAGGGGCGGCTCACAGCCTAGCGCCCAGAATCTCTGGCCGTCTGCCCATGAGGGCTTGTGTAGGTATGCTTGCCATGGTGTCGAATGGCAGGGCATCAAGAAGCCAACCGAGCGGGTCTGAATCCTCGACAATTTCCTTCCTTTGGGAGCGACCGGAAAATAATGAATCACGTCAACCTGTGCACGTCCGTGGAAAAAGGAGAGATACGCTAAAGCCGGTAGAGTCAAAAGCAACAGGAGGAGGTGAAGGCGTCGAATGGGGAAGGATGTTTGGTTTCTTTGTTATCATCCTTCCTGCGAGTAGGGGGTGTGGCTTTCGTAGAGATCAACAAGAGACTTCGTTGCGAACAGATGGAATAGGGGCAGTAGTGGGTGTAGGAACCTCCACTCCTTGTGTCCGGCCAAAGAGTATATGCCACTCGTCCAGACCGCTAAAACCTAACAGCTGCTTTAGGGTTGCTGTACCGCGTGGGCCGATACTATCCATGCCCCGTGAAGCACGAAAGGCAAGGATGTAGTGCATAGGATGGGTATTCCTTGCGTAAGATAGTAGTGCCATGCATTTGAACCGTAGAATAGCGAGACGGAAGAGAGATTCGTCAGAACAAAGTTCCAGGGGTGTGAAGGTGAGTTTGCCGTAATAAAAACGTATCGAGCCCGCATAGCAGGGCGACGGAAAGGATGCTATACTGCTAACTTAGTAGTGCCAGAGTTATTTAGAATTCGCGACGCACCCTACGACTGCTACGTCAGCGAAAGAACCGCAGAAAAAATGGAAGTGTTGGTGCGGCATCGCCACAAGTACACGGATACCACATATGTCCATAATACGGCATTTGTTGGGGCGAATCGCGCAAGCCAGGGCTGCAACGGTCATAGAGGTCCTCAACGCCTTCCTGTTTGAACATGAGAAGATTTCAATGAGCATTGTCAAGAGAGCCGCTTACCTCGACGGGGCCTCCCACGGAAATATACTCATGGCAACAGCAGTCAAACGATGTCTCCAACGAGTTCGACATTGAGCGCGTCAGTGAGAGACCGTTGAACAGCGAGGTGCAAGACACGAAAGAGCTAAGTCAAATTGAGCATAGAAACGTGGCAACTTGAGACGCACGTACCGCTACGGTGACATATTTTCTTTCCCAGTATCTTCTTCACCAAAAGACACAGCCCAATATCCGCCAAAGAAGCAAGCGCGCCATGTAACATCTTAGGTGCCCAGATCTAAACGCGACGCGTTAGTTCACTCGTCCCGCTACGGCCCACACAGCACGTACACACCAAAGCCTTGGTATGGTCTAGCTGTAGCCATTTGAGTGCGTAGTAGATGGGGCACATTTAGGCTTGGGTATAGGATGCTCCGCAGAGGCCTATCCGAGAGCCACTCCCAAGTGAGGTGTCCGTAGCCGAACACGAGATGATGAGCGACCTCGAGAGACTGAAAGTATTCGTCTGGTTGGAAGAAAGTCTGAGTGAGAAGTGCAATTGATATGCGCACGCTGAGCGCAGTCAGGATGATAGTTGTTAGCATGGCGGTGTGTGCATAGCGACTCTGGTGGAAAAGGCGGGCGCGAGACGCCTTCCGTCGCTCTTAGCTTTGGGCGTCTATACCGTTGTGGCGTTACACAAGCGCCGCTCAACGCAAACCTTGCGTACTCGTCGTCGTGTAGCGAGATACTCGCATGTCGCTCATACATTTTCCCAATTATGTCAGTCAGGAGCAGAATTCAAGTGAGAGGGCTAGATTGGAGCCGAAATTGGAGTGGCATGGTATACAGTGCTGTACATAGTAGAGCTACACTTACTACTTAACACTTCACCAATAGTCTGTTTCATAGAATATTACGATCATACGAGTGTGGTTAAGTGAATGAGAAACGCGCAAGTGCGATCAGAGTAAAATCTCAACTGCTACCATCCTTCAGCTACAAGAGCCGGAGTGGTCACCTTGTACTCTGTTGCATCGTATTCCAGGGCTGTGGTAATTGTTGATCACTTGTAGGTTCGCCACCCTCGAAGAAATAGTCGATGTTCTGCTTCGGCCTGTACTTGTCAATTTGATGTCTATACCATATGTGAAGAGGTCAAATATTTGACATGTCAGGTAAGCATCGATACTCACGCGCTAGCAAGATGTATCTTGAGTGCTTTCAGTCCCTTGTATCCGTGCTGCCAGTATGGACTAAAACGGCGGCAGTAAAAGCAATGGAAGCTCCCCGTGCTTGTCTTTGGCTTGTACCCATCCTCCAGCTTTTTGACTCGCCGCGTGTCGTCTTTGTTAGAAGAACCCATGACCGCCCGTTGGGATGTCTAAACCTATAGACATGCGTCACCTATAGCGAGTGAGCTGAGTGCACAAACACCACACCAGAAGCGTAGATTTTACATACTGCCTTGCGCCAAGTCATGACCCTCTTGCACGATACACAAGCTATGCGCGCGTCAAGCTCGTCCATGTCCGAGTAGGTCGCCGTCACAGGGTCCAAGCCACACACTTCTATGATCTGGGCAGCGACAAAAGACGAATGGAGGTCAAAGACGACATTGGACTCCAGCTCTTCGTTCGAAAATCTCGCAGTGAACAAGTTCGGGGTGTCTTGGAGCGCGTTGACCAAATCGTCGTCCGAGTTCTTGGGGCTCGAGCAGAGTGTCCATCTTTCGGTACATGTGTTTTTTTGGCACATGATTCTCGGGTACGCCACGGCAGTCATTCCACATTGCTTCCATGTCTTGTCATTGAAAGATGTCGCGTACGAGCAGTTGAACCAAAACGAGCGCGGATTCGAGGGGTTCTCAAGGGCGCATTGCTTAGGCTGGAGCCAGGGTGGTAAAAGGGCCTGTATCTGCGCAGATATCTGCTCCCGGTGTACCACTACACACTTCAGGGATAAGCTGTTGGAATTTTCTACGTCCAATGTGTCGATACCATGCTCAACGAGGTCGTCGATGATTGGGCGAAACTAGTGGTGACATGAAGAAGTCCGCTGCTTGAGAAGCACGACATCTAGACCTTGTGAGCGTACGAATTCGTCGAGATGAGTGCGCAGCGTCTCCCAATACTTCTTTATAGGGCTCGAAGCGTATCCGACGAAGACGCTCAACTTCCTGCACTTCTGAACAAAAGCTTATGATGGGGTTCTTGACCTTCCCTCCCAAGCCTATGACCTACGATGAGGATTATACTAATGTCCTTGAGTTACATGCAATAAACGCACCGCGTTCCGTGAGGGGAGTCGGCTCTTTCATTCCCTCAAGGTGGTCCAGAACATCATGATTATATCCGAGAATGAGCGTTCTTTCTCCATCAAGTCCCGAGCTCCGCCAATTTCTCCCGAAAACTCTAGGTTGATTGTGTTAATAGTCTGGCGCACGCCATTTGGAAGATTTGCTTACGCGTTGCGCCGCTCTTCCCGAAGTTCGTCTAGCTCTCGCCCCCTATCATTGTCCCTCTTCATGCTCCATCGCCCGAACGTCAGATATCTGTTGAATGGTTTAAGGACGTGCACAATTCCCAGATTGGACAACGTGGGCAACTCACATACTCGTCTGTGCTCTTCGCGACTCTCCATTCGTACGTCAGAATCTCAATTCGATCACGTTTTTTCGCCTCTGGGTCGTTTTCATTTTTGCGATTGTTGTCTTCCAGTATCGTATTGAGCCGCTCGATGTCATCGTTTCCGCAAGAAGACGTCCTGCTTCATGTGAGATGATTGATATAATAGGGCAGAACGGCGTAAAGTACCTGTCCCCTTCTTTATGGACGGTAGGTACAGTGAGCATGCAAACGTGGTCTCTTGTACACGGCCCACCAGTTACGCGCATGTTCACACAAATAGATCCCTGCATCAACGTCAGCAAGGCAGGTTGCGGTCCGCGAGGAACTAACGGACTAGAAACACAGTCCTCACGACAGGTCTTGCATTTACGCGTGCAGGAAATGCCCACTCAATGACGGTGCATCCGGGTTTCGCACAATACTGCCACACACATCAGCCCGGGGGCGCGTCAAAAACATGGGTATATGCGCACATGACAATGGCTGCTGAACAGCAGATTCACGCTAGACGGCCGAGCTCGGTCATGTTGGGGGGACACGCCGGGAGGCCGGGCACGCTTTTTTTGAGCGCGGCGCGCCAGATGGTCACCGCGGAGCGGCGCGTGAGCAGCTCGTGGAAGACTTTTGTCGTCCGCGCCACGCTCAGCAGGTCGCCGGGGTGCAGGTGCCCCAGGATCTGTGGGGGTGCATGATGCCGTTTGGTCGAACGCGTATATGCGTTGGGAGAGACGTGGCACACGTACCTCGAAGATCACGTCGATGGGCATGCCGGGTGAGCTTGCTCAGGCTGGCCCGCTTGCCCCGCTTCCGGGGGGCGGTGTGGAGGCCCGCGGATGAGATCTTTTGGTTCCTCTAGTTGGCTTGTCGTCGCGGGAGGCATCTCGTTTTCGCTGCCTGCGACGAGCTGAGCAGGTTTCAGGCGGCATAGTAACGGAGAGTTAGATGGAGGTTGAGGACAAGAGTCAGAGCAGGGAGACGGAATCAAATTCGGGGGGTGGCTCAGGTCCGCAACCCGCGCTGCGACGCGAGAGTTATGTAATTAATTAGCGGAATAGCAGGGCACGGGACCGCTATGGCTTGAGACTGAGCCACTGCTGGTACAATATACACGTCTTGCATATTTTTGTGGCGACAAGGTTCGTTTGTAGTGAACTCGGAGTTTTAAATGACGCGCCGTCGGGCGGTGAAAACGAAGAGCGGGCATGAGAGCATCTCAAACATTCGGTCGGTTTACCACGTGGCTGCGCCCCGAAGCCATATAAACTCGATTGACCGCGGGAAGTGCAGAATATTGTTCAGCAAGCAGGGATCCTCCACAGGGAGCAGGATACACAAGAAAACTAATTTGCACGTCTGATACAGCTATCGGTACAATAACAATTCATTGCTAGTCTGAAGTCACCTTGACATGTAAAGACAAATGTGTAGGGCGACCGATGAGAATTGCACCGCAGCTGGAGTGGGTCCAAAGTAAAGCATAATATCCACGTAGCCTAGGAGCCTAGAAAAGGATGACTTCCAGAGTAGAAGTCGGCAGCATCCAGAAACCCCCAGGACCTTACGCGCCTTCGCCGTTAGTCGTCCGTCTGGAAGAGACTGCATGTCGTCGTTCCTCACACAGACGGTCCCCCAGTGGAAGAAACTCGGGCTCGCCTGGAGAATTGAGACCGAACAAGAGCCGCATGCAAACGAAACGAAACCTTACGCCCGACCCACACAACGAGGAAAGGGTCCACACCGGGCGCGCAAACGCCGTTCAGCACCAAGTCTCCGACCGATGGACTTGCGCAAGTAGGTTCCAGAGTCCTCAAGGCAAGACAGAGCCGCTCTGCGCGGTGTCTTCGACCAATGAGCTGTGGGACGCAGGTACAACCTAAGGTTCGGGGCAGGGATAATTTGGTGGCGGCAGACGCGTCCAGGTGCGGAGTGAATGCGTCGAGGAGGCTTTGGAGGGTCCACAGCGCGCTCCGCGCACGCGTTTCTCGAGATAAAGTTGTAGGGGCGATGGTATCAGTCTTGACCCTTTCCGATATATCACGGGCGACGGCGGGTGCATACAGTAAATCTTCAAAATTTAAGTTAAGCTCATACATACAGCATAGAGCGATAGACGCATACCGATAGACTGTGCTCAAAGTGTCAATGTCTTCGACGCATATATGGGAGTTTGCCAGGATGTCGTGATTCGATTCATGAGATATCCGCTAAGACGTAAGTTTCGGATGTTCAACACCAGCACGGCATGCAGAAGGTAGTGTACATACGTAGTTTTGCGACGCGCTTCGAGGCACCACACGGCTCAGGACATATTCCACACGGTGCTTTCGGCCTCCGTCCTTCCGCAAGATGGCGCGACAATAGCACGCGAAGTTCGCAGACGCGAAACGAGGCGATTTCTGGGTGGAGATGAAACTCGCTTGCGTGGGCTAGGTCGTCGTGCGGGACATACCGGAAGCCCAGGGGGTTCCAGGTTTTGGCGACCGGTCTTCAGATGGAAACGGGGGATCGTTGGATGAGAAATACAGGGGCGTTTTTCACACCGTCCGCGACATCCCGCGGGTCTTCTGAGAGGCATGTAGAAGGCTCGACGCGTTTTTCGGACTTGCATCCGCGCGCATACATGTGGGTGCGTACCTCGAATATCACGTCCACAGACGAGCTTGCCTGCTTCTGCGCTTCTCCGCGTCATTGGACCCTTGTTGCGCGTTTCGCTGTGGGTTCAGCCAGGTTCAGCCATGGCTTCGCGACACCGTCTATGCTGCTCTGGTCCTTGTGAGTCGTTCGCGAGCTGATCTGTCTTTCGTAGTCTTTGCACAATTTGACGGCCGGAGCGCAAGCGTAGGGAGATGAGAGTCTGGACCAAAAGCAGCTATCGATACGCGTAAAGATTTGGCAATGACCGCGCGCGTTCTTTGTTTCCTTGCTGCAACGTTTTGTTGGACGAGCAGGTGGCGGTGAGACCTAGGAAGTGAGTCCGCACGAGCGCCCAAATCTCGGCGTGGCCTCGGTCTCCGCTGTGGGAGCCGCCTGGGCCCCGCCCCGAGCCCCGAGCGGGGGCACGCACCCCCGCCCGATCCTCATCGGCCGTGCACGACCCTTGTCCGCTCCGACGCCCGTTCGCTATATAGCTCGAGCCCCGCGCTCGGTCCACCGCTCCTTATCCTCGCAGACCGCTTTCTTGCCTTCCGCCGCCATGTCGTTCCCCCGCGCTGCCCGTCGAGCTCTGCTCGACATCTTCCGCTGGGCGACCCCTCTCCTCCTCGACCCTCTCCCTCTCCGCCACAAAGTACCAGCCCTTCCAGGCCGCCTCCGCCTCCACCGCCGAGAGCGTCGACTGGGACATCATCACCGTCAAGCGCGCCCTCGTGCGCGTGTGCAAGCTCTGGCGCGAGCTCGCGACAGTGCAAGACCTGCTCTACGAAGACGTCGTTATCTGGCGCACGCACAACGTGCCCCGCGCTGCAGCAGGCGCTCCACTCCGCGCGACGACACCGGCGCGCCGGCGCATCCACCGTGCATGTCTCCCCTATCTCAGCTGCACACCCGAGACGTGCGAGGAGGGCGCCGCCATCGCCGACCTGCTGCAGTCGTGCCCGCAGCTCGAGGTCCTCGCGCGCCCCCAGTCCGGGCGGCCGGGCACATACGAGATTCTCGATATCCGAATTCGACTTCCCCGCCGTCGACTGCCCCGCGCTTGCGCTCGCTCAAGCGGCTCGACTGGTGGCACTACAACGAGGCCAGCGCGCAGCGGCGGCTTCAACTCGCTCACGGACGTACTCCGCGCTGCCCCCAACCTCGAGTACCTCTCCATCGGCGGCGACCTGTGGCTCAACCTGCTGCAGCGCGGCGCACTCGAACTGCCCGCGCTGTCGACTCTGCGCGTGCGGGCGCATGAACGTGCTCTTCATTGCAGCAGATCTGCCGCTGGCGATGCCCGCGCTGCGGAACCTCGTCATCGACATCTTCAGCACGCCGCGCCTGCTCGACGCGCTCTGGGACAGTACGGCGAGCAGATCAAGACCGTCGAGCTCGGCCGCGACCTCAAGTTCTACGTCATGGAATCGTCAGCCATATCTCGGCTGCTGCTCCGCCCTCGAGGAGCTCGGGCTATTTTCGCCATGTTTCACCGCCGTCCCCAGCCGCCCCAGCACTCCCATTCTGCGCTCCAATACGCTCCGCTGGCACGCTGCCCCAATGGGTTCTTCCCGACGGGAGAATCCGAGTTTTGGCAACACCTCGCCGAGCACGTCGATGTGTTACCTCGCGCGCCATTCTTTCCCCGCCTCAAGCGCATTGTCTTGCATGGCAAGCATCGGGACCACGTTCTCTCTGATGAGCGGTTTATACCGCTCGCTAAGAAGCTGGAGGGGCGGGGGATTGCGCTGGAGAGGCCGTTCTAATCAGTTTACGACCTTGTCATATGGACTTGTTACGACTTTCATCTCGATACGCTAGATTTGTTTGTTCTTTACTCTGTTTTCTACTCCGCATAGATAGGCTCCGCAATTGTTGTATGGATTTGTTATTTTCCCCTCTCAATAGATCTCTATGGTAGTAGTCGTGTCGTTAATATAATGTTATAGAATATACGTATAGATGTCGTTGCACCGTGTTCACATAAAACACTCTCATTCAGTCCGCCGTTCGCGCAACCGTCGCGCGTCGCGTCGCGTCACATCCAGCTAAATTGGACCACGTGGTGTCTATTCGTGACACAAGAAAGCCGTGTCTTCTTGACTACTGTCGCAAAATTGGCGTGAGTTTTGGGTTCAAGCGTAGAAATTGTTTATAAATACACAGCTACATACAGAGGGACGAAGAAGTTAACTGAGGACCATCGTAACGAGCTAGGCAAGCCTGGTGACAAGGACCCTACTCGAGTGACTGCATCCTGGCTCGAGCATAAAGATCTAGATCGCGAGTGGCCACCGATCAATTTTCCCATGAAGGGCGCATCACCGCATCACGGCGTACCCGAGAGGCGTGCCACACCAGACGCCACGACGCGGCTGAACTTCTCCCATGCCGACATCGCGGGAGAGGTCTACACGGTAATTTATTGCACAAACTCCTTTGGTTGAAAAATGATAAGTAAGGCCAGGTTACTGCCATGCGTGTAAATAATTTATTTATGGCTTTTCAGCCGATGCACTCCTCGGTACGTTCTGACATGCACAGGCTGCGGTGACCCGCTGTACATTAAACGTTTATTGGCATTCGTATTTGTGGCACAGCAATGATGGGTTCTTCAACGGCTAGAAGGAGTGATATAGGGGTTTCTGGGTTTTATGATGTCGCCCTGCGGACGAGGGGCGCACTACACAGAGCATTACGCCGAGAAACGCGAGAGGTGGCCTCTATACGGTGACGTGGGAAAACTCGCCAGCCTCGTGACAAGGGGGCAACCCAAAATACTTATCCGCGAAATGATGAGATGTCAATCTAGTGGGGCTCCACCCAAGTCCCCCGCAGCACAGGAGGCCGTGTATGGCAGCTGCTCTACTTCAGGAAGGCGCTGCCGCGGCGGTGACCCATGCCGTACAACATGTCCTGTATCTGGGCACATGTCCCGCGAACGCGTCTCGAATCTGCGAGAACATGCGTGTTTATTCTGACCGTCTTATTGTCTCTAGCAGCGCACTGCGGAGGGCGTCGATGAACGACAGGCGTGGGGAATTTCTGCGGCGGCGCGCCATCGTCATTGTTCGTGACGGGGATGCCCCCCACTTGGCGGTGCGCATGCGAGGGCTTTGCGGGTACTTTGGATATATTCAGGGTCACGAGAAAAACAAGAGCTACAGTAGCGTATCGACGGAACGACGGATATACAACAGATGATGGGAGCAGTAGTAGAAAGTCAGAGCGAGCCAAGAACGATTACAAGGACGGGACGCCGGGGTCGTCGTGCAGGCAGGGCCCCCCGATCCAGTGCACTATCAAAACCGCCAGAGGCACTATATAGACACACAGGCAAACGAGACAGCGAAAGATGGAAAAACAAGACGCGACACAACCCCTCCCCTCTTTTCACAGCACGCGACGCACAGCGACGCGGTGCGCAGCCGCCCCACCTCACCGCCCTGGAAGCCCTCCCGCCAATGCTCGCGCCGCGACGCGTCGTTTTCGCGTTGCTGTGCACCGGAGGTGGGGCCTCTCCGCCCGCCCTTCGTTGGCAGGCACACGCCGCCGCTGTTTGCGTGAGGACCATGGCTCGTACACGCCGGCGGTGGGCGCGACGCGGATCCCTGCGGCGGGGGCCGTGCGGATTGGGCACGCCGCTGTGGTGGCCGTTCGTGAGGGGAGACGCGGGGAGCTGGGCGTGGGACGGCCCGAGTACGGCGGACGGCGCGACGGAGTGCGGGGCAGCGACGAGCGGTGTGGTAGGACGGCGGCGGGGTCATCCAGGAGCTTGGGAAGACTGGGTACGGTACCAGTCCGTCCTCCGTGTGTTTGCAGGAGACGCGTTTGGCGTGCCCGTGGCCGGCGGGTGGAGGTGTGCGCGGGCTGCGGCCCAGTCCGTTTCGCGTCGTTGCGTCGTTTTTGCGCGTTTTGTGCACAGCGAGGGCGTCGCAGGAGGGTATAGAGTACGCGAACTCGCTCAGGGCCGACCTGTGGCGATTGGACGTTGATGACCGTGGAGGACGCGAGTTGTTGAGTGCCGATTGAGGCCGAGGGGGGACGACATGTCTCTGTCAATGTAAAATACCCCGCCTGCTGGGACGGTTGTACCGAGCATCCCCTCAGACGACGACGAGCTCAGAGGGCGGTGTTGGTGTGTATGTTGTTTTGTCGTCCGCCCGAGGGAATCGGGATTGGTCCTCGCTGTCGACGATGTTTCTGAAGCCGAAGGGAGATTGTCATACGCGTTTGGACTCGTCGAGAACGACATTGCATCCTACCATTGTGGCCGCTCATGCTTGCGGCTATGTCGTGTGGGGTGACGTGCGGTGGTTGTGGTTACAGTGCAAGGTGGGGAGCGCGACATAGCCTTTTATTAGACCGCCGCGGGAATCGGGCTGTGCCTCAGTCGCGGGAGGGAGTTGTGTGTTTTTCACGGATGACAGGCCAGGCTTCTGGGGCCAGGCCAAGTTGGGGGGAAAGAAGCGTTAACTTGGACAACATGGCGGAGATGGTGCAGGACGCCAGATCGCGATATTACTCCGCGCGCAACCGATCCGTTGGCAGGCGCGCGAGGATGCTCCCTGTGGCGTACAAGAATAGATCAGCTACAACGTCCTGCGGGCAAGCTACCACGAGGACGGTGGTTGACTCACCTTGTCCAGGCCGAGTCCTGCTTGATGTGCATTCTTGCCTAACAGAGACTGCTTGGGAAACCCACATTAGGTGGCGGCGAGGAAGAAGCATAATGTCTCAACGTCCTCCTCCGGTGACAGAGCTAATTTCCGGCCCCAAAATCCCCAGGAAGAGGACGTGGGTGGCGTCCCGGGAAAACTTTGTTCTGCTTACGTCGATGTAGCGGATGGCTCATGAGCGGATCTGATAATACCACTGCCCTGATGGTCAGAGGGTCACCCGCACGACGCGCAGTCGGCGGTGGTAAAGCACGGAACGACTCGGGATAACGAGCGATCCTAGCTAATTTAGAGTTTCCGAGTGGATTAAAAGCTCCGGCCGTGGACTCTGTAATCTATTATTGCGGAAATCCAGCCGTTGACCAGTTTTTTTCGCGCCTTGTATTGGTGTAATCTCCACATAATGCGAGAATCCACTGCTGTATCCACCCATCCCTGGGGTCGCACAGCCCCAAGCTCTTCGCGAAAGATGGGTAGGGTGTCTGTTTTTTTCGAAGCGAAGATACAATCCGCGCATTGATGAAAAGCAATTATATCTGTGGCCCACTCACGTGTTTTTTTTGGCGCTTTCCTGTCTAGGGGGGTTCGTCCGCACCAATCGGGAAACGGAAGGGTGGCACGTCTGCGCAAGGCAAAGCACTAACCAGAATACCTGGTTGTCGGATTATGTGACTGGGTAATGAGTGAACAATGGAAAGTCAGCGGGCGCTTCTGTGACGATAACAGTGTGGCCGCCGAATTCCTGACGGTTTGGGAATACCGACATAGTCCCATGACATGGAAGGACCAAATACCACTCACCTCAGAGCAGATACTGGCGCGAACATCTGCTCGGCAACGAATAGATCCTCGCCATCTTATGCAACACGGCCATCACGCGGCTCGAACCGGGAACAGCCTTTTCCTCCACAGAAATGATAGTGCAAAACAACCATGGTTGGAAGTCGATGAGCAGTGATGATGAAAACTAGGAAGACATGGTGCGAGTGTTATTAATGTAAGTATGAAACCCTCCAGATAGAGAGAAAGATCTATTTCTTCCGGTTCTCCTCTTGCATGCGAGTCACTAAAAGGAGGGTGCAGTAAGGTGCTCGCGAGTTTCATGGGACCTGTACAGCATACCCGTGCCTGCGCTTCTTCAACCTTAACGAACGCGTTTCGTCAGATCGGTCCGACAGGCAAAGGGAAAAACACATACTTGTGCTTCTTCATCTTTCCTCCGCGCCGCTTCCTCTTCGTGCTATCCAAGCTGACATTGAACTCGGGCTTCAGCCATGCTCACTTCCTCGCACGGCTGGCACTCTCGTCATAGCCCGGACCAGCTTCTGCAACACCTCTTCCCATTTCAATTCGTTGCTCTCCCACCCGGATTCACAACCAGGGCCCCTCGCAAGCTGCCTCGCAGGCATCAAGCGTCGGGGATTCGGGCGAGGCTTCTGGGGGATCGTCAATGGTTCCGGCGTGTGCCGTCTCGGCTTTCGTTTCCGGTAGGGAAGACAAACGACGAGAGCCGACTGCGATCGAATATCGATGCTACCCGAGTTGCCCCGATAGTGGAGCAGAGGCCGGTGCAGAGAGAAGAACTTGTGCAAGGCTTGAGGTCGTGCGGTTTTCACCGCTGGGTGGACGCGGGAACGGGGAGAAGTTGCTCCAGAGGCAGTAGGAGTGTCACGATAGTTGGGTGTAGATATACGCGATTGGAGCTGATTAGGAGACAACGGAGACTGTGCTTAGTGGTGGTTTTCATCCTCTCAAGACTGCGCCGCTTGGAAGTCGCAACTCGCCATTCGAGGATGGTTGTCTAGGCAGCGTCGCACTTTGGCGGGTGGGTTTGAGTGCGCTTGAAGCTGGTTTCGGCCCAGGAGTTGAAGTTACGCTGCCTCCTCACCGCGTGCTTTGATGAATACGTTGAAGCTAACGGCTCTCTGCGGACACGTGGGCCTAACGGCCGTACGGGAAAGCGTCGAGAACGTCGAGCCTGAGGCGACAAGGATGGCCTGCGCCTCGAGGTGTCGTGGATCGTGGTTCCGGACATGCAGGAGGAGGCTAGGTTTCGCGCGCTTCATAAACGCCGGATCCTACGTGGGTATCCGCAGGGCGTCAGCGTGCTATCAACTCTAGATTTCCGCAGAAAATCGCGCGGTAAATAGTTCAGACTCACTTCGATTTCACTTCGTATGAGTAAATATTCACACTGATAAAGCGAGTCTTCGTTTGTGAAATACAACAAGGTGAGGCAAATAAAACCCGGAAGTGCCTAGCGAGAAACGAATGCGTAGTACGACAGTACATGTACTCACAGGCAGCAAATCGCCCCGCGTGACCAGCAGTCTTGGTGTAAGCGGAGCATCAGGGGAGCTAGGAGGTCGTGCTCTCACAGTCGCTCATCGCCCAAGCAAAACTCCAGCGAATATATAATCGAACTTTAAGCTCTTGGAGCTCAGCCGCAGGCCTCACGCTGCATCTTCTCCACGCTCTCCCATTGAAATATCCTTCACTGCACGAAGATAGTCTGAGTGCCGCGATACGGGAGCTTGGTGATGGGCATCCTACCTTTGGAGCAGCGGGCCTAAGCCAGAAATATAGCCTAGACAATTGGTGCGCAGCATCTCAGCGAGCACCTTTTCGCGTTTCGTTGGCTGCATCAAAGTCAGCGGCGCTGCAGCGATACACTAAGGAGTGATAGTGATTCTCACCGTACACCCATGGTCCGATGGGTATGAAAACCTTATCCCAGCCCACATCGGTCAATGTATCAATCGATCGCAGCCACGTCGGGTTCATTGTGGGGCAGATCAATATTAGGCCGCCTTTATTTTTCGTGGCGTTTGTAGCCAGCAAAGAAGACCTTCCTGTGTCCAAGAAGCGTCGGTGGCGGGATATTTATGTGCTAGCGGACGCCTCTGGCTCATCGTATAGTTGCATTTCACCATCCCCGAGGATAAGCATGCCTCCCGGACGCAGTGCCTGGGCAAGATCGCCTCAGTAACGACGGATAGTCTTTGATCTAGTCCCGAATTGCTGATGAGTCGCGCACATATGCTGCCGTAAAGCGCAAGCGATACTCACACCCATAGCTATGGCTCTTGCATGGATCACGTCGAAGCTTCCTCGATAATGGGAGACTGAGAATCCGAGATTCGCCCTAAGATACGGTTATTAGCCATGGTAAACTGGTTCCGCGCAAGGTTCTGCTTACGTACATCATCTATCTCAAAGCTGCGTGGTGATATGGGATAGATGAGAGGGTTAAATAGAGAGTCCAAATAGAAGAACCGGCGGAAACTTACCGGCAGTTCTGTGGCAGTTTCTCTACAGAGCTTGAGTGCCCGTTGTCTAGGGTTCGACGGGATGCTTACCCTACAACCCTTGGCGGGACGAGATCCACACCAACCACTTCACAGTCTATGGAACTCTTTGGCTATGTCCATGGCCCTAAGGGGCGGGTTGAGCGGGCATCAACCAGAAGTGTGTTCGGCCTTCGTACCAACTACCGCTTCCGTGCCTACGTCGAGGATAGCGGGCCGTCTGTCGCGCCTAGGACGCAGCGCCCATCGGACTAACGGGGCGGAGGGATATAATGCACCGAGCGCCATCGTGTATATTCGGTGCTGCAAATCCAATCGACGGTGCTCCTCGTTTGTCCTAAAAGCCCCGACGTGAGGCTTTCAATTGAGCAATTGAAAAGGGACTGGCAAAACAGTTTTACTTACCGCGGGAAGAAGATACATCTATGGAAGAATTAGCTGTCATTATTCAGAGGAGGGTCGGCACACGACTTACTTCATTATAACTGTTGAGAGTTCTACCGTAAACCTCCGCGAAGCTAGGCAGAGAATTGGTAAATTAACATGGAAAAGATGACGCAGTCCGCTCACAATAAGTCGTTCGTCGACCGAGGAGTGAAATGAGTACAGCGAAGGCGCTGGGCTCCCAGAGCGAGCCTCAGACGAGCTCTCTTCCGCTTCTTCCATGGCACAACGGTCTTGCCTTTGGGGCTTATGCAGCATTCTGCATTAAATACTTTCTGAATTTGAGGTAAGAGAAAGTTCCGGTAGATCATTTAGTCGTCCAAGTCACATCCGGTTGCAGTTGACATGTAAAGTCCCTACTCATGTCACCAACTGAACGGGCGAGGAGTGGAGATTGTCCGAGCCCGCCACACGAAGCAGCAGGGACTTCCACGGACTTTGCGGTGTGCACGCTGCTTCATGGGTGGAGACTTACTATTGAGGACGTGCTCCTGAAGCATCCGCAGTTCTTGAATCGCACCAGTAGACGATAGAAGCAGACGATAAGGCTGGAAGTGAGGCCCGAGAATGCGAGGATAGCGTCAAAGTCTGATCTCATCCTTCGAGTTCGATCACGATGCATGTACGAGATCCTGTATCCCAATGTGCATCAGTCAAAATCTTTTTCAATCAGCCACCGGTAGTCTCACCTGTCCGTACAACGCCCAAGTCGCACGACAGCAATGGGTACCATGCGACGGCGGCGCCCATAACTTTCAGGAGATGGAGCTACCTCCGGAAGATCTTGGCAAGGAGGCACGACCGTTCGCACTCACCGTTGTCGAGATATTACTGCGGGGACTAGAGGGCACACTAACATGTCCAGAGTCCCGCATGCTAGACATTTCACTGGTCAGCTGCCAGCTGCATGAAGTTTGGACCAACCACTGGCATCACTCAGCGGTGTCCCGATCTGGAAGCGCGTACAACGATCCGTCATTTAGACGCCTTCCCATAGTTCCCTTTCCTTGTTCTTTCTGCAACGCAGAGGCCTCAAGCACTCCTACCTTTCTTTCTACACGCGCGACACACAATGTCTGGTATCTGCAGGGCACGCCTTGCCGAGGATGGCGGAAGCAATGGAGGAAGGACCATCCATTTCTACGTTACGTTCCTCCGCATTTGTCAACTGTCGTCGTCTTTCCCTGGTCTGAGATGGTGTGGACCGCTAGGGGCTTCTAGGTGGGGGCGCAAAGCCGATGAAAGACAGCAGCGGCGGAATTAATCTCCTGGAATGGGAAGGTTGGTATTCCCAGAAAAGCGGGCGTACGTATGCTCGTTGCACTTGTCGGAGACTCCAGCGCGTAGATGAGTCTGAACGCATGCATACCCAGACGGCATGCGGGAGAGTGGTGTTTATAACTCATATGACGTTCCCTGATTTACGCGTTCTCGAGTATCGCACCATATGGACTCCTGTCTGAATGCACTGCCTCTCGCCAGAACTACCCGTCGAAAACCCCCAAGTGTGAGTCACAAACTGCAGCCGGTGCGGTGTGCTGGCGAATGCTCACAAAGACTCCCCTCCAAGGCAAATTCTCTGCCGCCTCTATTCCACCCCAACGTGTATCCATCTGGCACTGTGTGCCTGTCCATCCTTGACGAGGATAACTCTTGGAGAGGCCGCATACTAACGATCAAGCAGTGTTGCGTCTGCTACCATGCCCCGGAAATTCACACTCGTCGAATCCCACCATCGTATCGTCTAGGTCCTTCTCTGGTATCCAGGAGAGCTCCTCAACGGAACCCTAACGTCAATGATCCCGCTCAGAGCGACGCATACACCATGTTTCAAATATGTATTCTTCCACATGTATTCCTACACCCGCTTCTGATCATATTCACTTCCGATCGTCTCAGGAATGACAAAGTGAGCGCATACGAGTATAGTTGAATTTTGTTACTGAGTGGCTTGCTAATATTCTGTAGTTTGCTCTTCCCTTTCGTAGACGACGGCGTCCGCCTAAGCAAGCTCGTAGAATATACCGAAGTAGAGTTGGCGCCAGTGGCAGGGACGCCTTTTGCGCTTCATGTAGCTGCGTATCTCTCTTGGGTCTGTGATGTTATACACCCTCTTTGTAGATTATTATATGTTCCCTTTCGTACGTGGCTTTCCGTGCAAACTGATTGATTTGGTGTCCGTTTCACGCTTCCCGATATAGACACAACGGAAACAGTCAATTAAACAATTATGTACGTGTTTTACACCATGAGCTTGTCAATGGACTTCTTGACGGTCTGAATGAGGCTGGAAAGCTCCTTGTTCTCGTTTTTTGGTAGTGATGCTCGCAGAAATCACGGGCCTAGAAACACAACACAAGCCCGGCCGACGAGGGCAGCCTTGGGAAGCGACAAAGACATACGAGACGTTTCTGGGTTATCAGATTAGATGGCCGCAGCAGCAGAACCGCGGGGTACCCGGGGGAGGTGTGCGTACCTTCTCTTCGCAGAGAAGGCACCCCCGGAAGATGGAGGGCAAAATTTCCAAAGGCTCCGTTGTCCGCAGTCAAAATGATGATTTCCGCAATAACCACGGTTCGAACGTAAGTCTCTTCGTGGCTGCATTGTGCAAGGCGTGAATTATCCGAGTATGACCATGAGAGCAGATGCACGATGACCTTCATTGGCTCCCTTCTTGAGCTGCTGTGTACTGGTTTTTGGGCGTGGGCCTTCTCAAACGAGATTCGAGAATCTAAAAAAAAACAAGTGAGGTCGTCTGGTCGGTTTTCTCTGGATCAAAGCTGGAGAAACACACTGGTCGTTGAGCTCAGAAAAACCAGCGATGAGGCCACGCCTTGGCACGGTTGGAGGGGTCGGACATATTCCTCGTGGGCGACCTCACTGGTGATGATCCTTGGTCGAGGGTGTCAGTGACGGCTCTAGTGAAGCCAGCTATAGGTGGGCTGAAGAAAGAGTCTCTAGCGCTAAGAAAGTTTGACCCGGGAAGTAGTTCGCGCGGCGGAATCCACAAATTTAGATCAACGACATCAATCGCCTGAGGTCGAACCGAACTCTTTGTAAACACATCTTCGCGTTCCGACATTTTTAGACTGTTCGTGTATTTATCCATACCTCTGACGTTGTGACCAAGCTGGAAGCGATAAAGCGATGAAGTGAGTTACCGTTAAAACTCTTCCTCTCGAAGTCAGTTTCTATGTAAAGCATCGATATCTTGGACAGTGGTTCCCGATAATTCATCTTCTCGCTGGCACGGGCGAGCTATCAAGACTCCCTGGAATAACCGCGGGAAGTGGTGGTTCTTTTAACCCCACAACCACGGTCATATGTAATCATAAACTCTGTGCATCCGAGACAACTTCTATCACGAAGAGGGCTGGGGCTTGAATGGCCTGTGGTCTGCAGCCTCACTGCAGGATCCCAGAATAGCATTCCGTGCCACCGCACTTGAACAGCGTGGCAGAAAAGTAGGTTTCTACCTCGCTCATCGGAATCATCGTAAAGTGTACTTGCTGGCCTATACAAACTGGCAGTGAGGTCCAAACCAGGACCTCCACATTTGAGTAGCACATGACACACATGTCAGCAGTTCAAAAAGGTTGCTCGCTAGCCTTTCCCTCTCGCTAGTGCGGATTTGGTGGTCGACTGTCGAAACACCATCCGTGTGTCTGACTCACGAGAGATGGTCTAGTCGTTTGATCCAATCTAGCACTCAATACTGCGACTCCCCCCCCCCCCCCCCTCGAGCGGAATTTGGTTCCAAGATGATACTACTGTATGCCCACACTACTCGATCTCTCCGCAGCTACACCCGTTCACTCAAGAGAGCTTCTTATGAATCGCAGGCTTGACCCCTGAACATCGATGTCACTGTGGGATTGGTTGCTCCCTCCGTCTGAAAACCACCCCTCCGTCCAATTTTGAAATAGATTGTCCAATCGTTGCGCCTCCGCCTTTCCAATGGCTACACCGGCATCAGTCTAGGTGACAAATGGCTGATAGTCTGCTGTTCACGCTCATGGGCCCGAACAACAATGAGGTGATCACTCGGCGGCCCAACGTTGGACATCGTCGTTTTTACGCCCACATGACATTCTGGGGTTGCTGGAGTTTTCAACGGTTTTTTTTAGGGGATATGTCCCTGCCAGACGTCATCCTGGGCCGACCTTGACACCTCCCTCCATGCGTTCTGGTGTGAACAGCACTCACACTCTTTGCAGCCACTTTCAGATGCCAAGTACGTCCATACCTACCACAGGGCGTGCAAATACTGACCAGCAGCACAGAACATGCTACTACTACGTCGCGGAGGATGCGCTCTCTGGGAAGTGGTACTCGTGACCTCACTTCTAGTTTGGCTGTGTCTCTCGCATACGTTGTTGCCACAACCACCAAGCCAGAAGACCCTGCCGATGTTGCATCGACTATTCAAGAGCATGACGACTTCAACTTCTTTTGGCATTTGACCTTTCGGCAGCACATTCTAACAGTTACAGTTCTCCTATACATTAGCGGAAGCGGCGAGCACCTCGTCCAGACGCGCGCGCCGACATCTACCAGTAGACCGAACCAGTACCTCAAGCGTACCAGCTAACTTCCACGTCGTCCCGTGCACCCTCAGCTGCTCAAACCGAGGTAGGTTCTATCACGATCAAGTCGCATGCGGAAGCACTAACACATTGTCCCTTGTAGTGGGGGTCAGGTTGGTATCCCAACTACCTTGACAAGAGCGTCATTCGTTGCTGACTTATGTGAATACAGTGTGGAAGGGACTGGGTACACGGGCCCGACTGCCTGCCGCTTCAGGCCTCAAGTGTGTCGCTAGTCTCAATAGCACGCCGTACTATTCTCAGTGCCAGTCTGCATGAATATTCCTGTATAACCCGTAGAAATACTGAGTCAAAATATCTTTGCAACCAAGACGGGCGTCGAAATTAGGCTTCAGGAATATTTGTGGGTGATCGGCAATTTGGGTGGGAATCATCCTTACACAGAGAATACGCAGTGTCCAAGAGTCGATATCGAGATTGCTCACAATAATGCTCATTATTAACTCATTGAAAACGGGCACAATCTGCTTTATATAAATCTGGTTGCGTCGTGAAGGGTTTGTCAACTCGCCCGACCGATGGTGCTGACATCTACTGACAAGCCAACCAGATCCAAAAATGTTGATACTTCAGTTTGAGGTGACCCTGTCACCGCTCGGGTCGTACGCAGAAACACTGACATTGTTCTTGTAGTGGGGTCAAGTTGGTATCGCAACTACAATGACAAGAGCTTCACCGTTGCTAGCTCATGCGAAATGATGAACGGGCGCCATAGGGCCATGGAGAGACCGACCACGGGCCGACCGCACAGGCCCGTCAAGTTGAGATCCAGGTACCACAGCGTGTTGCTGTCTCGCCGCCATATTATCTACTTGTAGAGCCTTTATAGATACTGTACGTGAGGCAAAAAAAAAACGTCTTCAACCAAGATAGTTACCGAATTTAGGCTGCGGAAATGTGGGTGATCGGCCGTGGCGCGGGCAGGTCTCGATCGCAACGCTGTGCTATGACCTGCGCGGCCCCTGCGGCACGATAGCCATGGCCGACTTTCTTTCGGGGGCGGTTGGGCTCGTTGCCACAGAACATTCATTAACATCTTATTGCGTTCCCCCCGTATAAGGCATTATAGGCCGCACGCTTGGTTGGAAACCGCCATCTACACCCCCTCTCACTCTTCGCTTTCATCTCACATGGCGGAGCACCACCTCCCTATACCTTGACGTTCATACACCATCGAAACTCACATTGCCATCGTTGTCTACTCTCCAGTGAGATCTCGCCTGTAACTTTCAAACAAGTGTGGGTCTAACAAGTATATAAGATATTGATGACTCTCTGGAGACGTTTGTATGACAAAGCTGACGCGAAAGCTGGTCAACGAGTATCGCGGTCGAGATGTAGGTCCGGGGTGGGTCAAATACTCTTGGAAACGACTCGACATGGAATCTTTGACGATGGTGAGTTGCCACAAAAGACCCTGTTTGAATCATCTCAAGATTTCCATGTAACGTTTGGCACAGACTCCGATTACACGATCTTCGTCTGGAGGCAGAAGTCCGTTGAGCCGGGGAGCGGCACACGTATTGCTTTGCACGTTCATGACCCTCTACAACCCGTCCCCACGGCCCCCCGCATATCAGAACCCCTCATTCTATCAGTTCCGTCCTAAACCTGCAGCTCCGAGCCCCGCACGCACCGTCTCTGGGAGGTCTCAGCCCTCTGTGAAGAGCGGAAAGTCACGCAAGACCTGCGAAGACGGAGCCTAGGGACACGATACCGGACCATAAGAAGAAGTTCGATGAGTTTCATAGTCAGAATGGTGTTCGGATATCATGGGTGGAATTGGACATTTTTTTTTTTGGGGTGGGGGGGGGGGCCCCGTTCAGAATGGTGCGTGGTCAGATCAACACGCTCAGGGTATTCCATTATAATAGTACATCAGTTCGGATGCTGCTGAAGAACGGATAACGACATGTCTACATCTCGCGAAAGTTTGCTTTGCGCCACGGGTTCATACCGTTGATGCTGCTCCTGGTCATTACGGCTACGGAGGGCTCGTCAAGTATGTTGAATGCATCCTCTCTCACTCATGAAGCTAACGGTTGTCGCGTTTAGTCTTGGTAGCTGGCCCATCAAAGTTGGTCGTACGAAGACCATGCATACCATATACCTGTCGGAGGAAGCTCATTTCGACATTGTCCTCGGTCGGTCCTTCTAGGGGAGACACGTCAGATCAAGACCGATCCCCTTGACCCCACTGACGTAGTTTGTGGCGACACAGGCGAGAAGATCGACTGCGAGCTTGTCATTTTGAAAGATGGCAAAGGTCAGATTGTCACGGTCACTTGAACGCTTCGCCAGTGTTGAAGCATTGAGTATGTTTGCTTCATGGACTTCTTTACAATTCTTTAAATATTGTTATTGTTCACGGACATCTTATTTCAACTCTGACATAGTATGTATAATTATCTAAGTCTGTCTTCTCGGATACGGCCATGTCTGATCGTGAATGAACGTTTGAAGCAAGGCCCTATCAATCAAGCGGCGGCATAAGTGGTATGGCGTGCGAACGCGAGAGCCTCCGTCATCCGCGACCGGAAACAAATTGGGTCTAATATCATTGTTATCATTCAATACCACCGTGGATTCAGCCAATATTATGGGCTGCCACCAGAAGCAGAAAAGGTGCGCAAAAGTTGCGGCTGGTCAGGTAGGGATCACCAAGCCGAAGGGTGTAATGTATGTGTATGCTACTAACTCTCAAAAAATTCAAGGCCGACTAGCTCAGTTGGTTAGAGCGTCGTACTAATAATGCGAAGGTCGTCAGTTCAATCCTGGCGTTGGCCATAAATTTCGCTTTTATCAACTGGTTGGAACGTTTTGAACTCAAGTTTATTTTTTTAGCTCTTGCTTTTCTGGCTCCCGAGGAGATTAGATCATTATAAGCGGTGTAGAAACTCAATTATCAGCCTACTTCGTACTGAGTAAACAGTTATATAAACAGTCTACAAATACTGTATTATTTCCTTGATGAATACCAGCTGTGATTTGTATGTTGGCGCATAGAGCAACATTGATAGGTAGATAGAGCCTATACATTGCAGAATGAAGAAATAAATGTCTACGGGCCACTGACACGTGTAGGATGTTAGGAATCAGAACCTAGAAGTATGCACGCAGCATTTACATTGCACAATCAAAAATTAAAATCTCATGATTCGTCAGACGTCTGGGATGCGCTAGAGATGGAAAAAAATCAATGGCCAACGCCAGGATTGAACTGACGACCTTCGCATTATTAGTACGACGCTCTAACCAACTGAGCTAGTCGGCCTTATGATGCGGGCTCTCCCCATTTTCTATAAAACCCTTTCCGTACCTAAGTCTCTAAAGGCCTCCGATGATCCCAGTTGCGCAAAAACATCAAAAAACACTCACCGCTCTCTCAGATTAGGTATGAAAAGTTCACTACTACCTGATGCGCCTTTCCTTAATATTAAGCAGAAAGATCTCAAGGAGCTCACTACCAAATCTTGTGCAAGAGCTCTTACGGCGTCTGTTCCACGTGGTGATCATGTACCGCGGGACGCGTCGAGCGGCCGCGTCACCTCAAGCACAGTGTCCACCTCCTGCCTTCGCCACCCTCAACTTGCACTATTATGAACTCCCTTACTGAACGATTCGCAACGACAGGGTATGCGGCTGAATTGAAGCGCGCCAAAGACGTCCTAGGTGAGGACGAGGATGGGATGGACCTCATGTGGGGTTCTCAAGCAGGCTTTGGCAAACTCGCAAGCGGTGTGCCCAAATTCAACATCCCCGCGGTTCCAGACGTACGTTAAGAAGCGATATTCTGTCATTGCTGTGGCTATGATGAGCCTTCATAGCCTTCCGCGTTTTTGAAAATGCACACCGGACGACCTCGCGGATCCTTCTTGGCAGGATCAAAAATCAAGCACGGTACTACTACTCTCGCGTTCCGATTCCAAGGCGGCGTTATTGTTGCTGTTGATTCGCGAGCTACCGAAGGGAAGCTACGTTGGTGCGTTTCAAACGTATACTCGCATCGGTTACGTTACTGACAGGTCGTTCCAGCGTCCGGTACTGTCAAGAAGGTCATTGAAATCAACCCTTACCTACTCGGAACCATGGCCGGTGGAGCTGGTTTGTACCGCAGCTTTCAAGCAATGGATGACTGCTCAGTGTCAGCGCTTTAGCCGACTGCCAATACTGGGAAACTTACCTGGGCATGCAATGTCGGCTACACGAGCTTTCGCAACAGAGAACGCATCTCCGTAGCAGCAGCGAGCAAATATATCAGCAACCTAGTGTACAGCTACAAGGGCCATGCGGCCTAAGCATGGTGCGCATTACAACTCAAAGATCCTCGCATTTGAAACCTTATTTCGTTTGATCTCAGGGGAACCATGATCTGCGGTCTGGGATAAGACAGTTATGTCATACGTCAGTCTTACTCCAAACGATCTGACGTCTATGGTTGACTACTTAGGGCCCTGCTGTGTTCTACGTCGACTAAGACGGCACCCGCCCTCACAAGGGCGATCTCTTCTCTGTCGTGATCCGGAAGCACATTTGCCTATGGTGTCTTGGATCAAGGCTTATCGGTGGGACCTTATGATGAAGAAGCCACAAGAACTCGCCGTAGAGTATCTACGCAGCGCGGCTCACCGTGACGCCTTCTCGGCTTAACACATCAACCTCTACCCACGTCAAGGAGGATGGTTGTAAGTTCATTCGGTGATGAGTCACTAGACCTGATGAGCATAGCATTGATTCTCAACTGCGTGAAATCCAGGGAAACTTCCGACGTTTCAAGAGTGCATTACGATAGTCCGCCGACAACAACTGCGTGGGTTACGCCTATGAGCGTCGCGTGGAAGGGACTCAGCAGCTCCTCCCTAGCCTTTAACCCGCCAACAGCGCCATAATTTGTTTTATGCTTGTTGCTGCTTCCATGTAATTTTTCTATCATTGTATTCTGTTGTTTTTTATACTTTGTGGATTGCCGTGGAAACTAGACATGTCGGACAATCTGCTCCCTGCTATCTTCCTCAACAATGAGTAGACCCTTGATGTCATTCGGCCGGGAATAGCGCCCACTACTGGCGTTTGCATTTTTTTCACCACACTGACCAGCACCTTCGTCGGCGAATCATCTCATGTTGTCGGTTGAAGTCGTTGGTCAGATGAAGAAGCTTTTCACGAAACCAGTACAAGTTGGGCCCGTCGAAAAGGAGACTGAAGCACGCCTCCTAAGCCGCAGTCAATACTCCCTGCGACCACGCCACACGACCTGGCGGATCTCTGCAGCCCAGGCTCACGCTCCCCTCCCATGTCACTCTGCACCTCTTTGTCCAAACCCCCGAACACATCGCGGCTACTTGCAGCCTCCACAGGGTTCTTGATGACTTAGACCCAAGGCCTGCCGAAAGGCGTGGCATCCGGAAGGGCCATGTGAGGATAGCATGGGGGTAAGGAGGGTTACAATCAGAGGAGATTACAGGGACCGACGGAGAGGGTTTGAAGAGGATTGATTGGTCGCATAAGAGGCAAGTTGTTGTATGGTTTCCCCCCTTGCTCCCTTCCTTAGTTATACATTTTTGGCATATTGAACCTATTCACATGTGATTGTGTTCGCGTGTGAGTGTGAATACATCGATGCTCATTATGATTCATTGCATGAAGTCGTCTCAGTTTATGGTCGTTTCAGAACGATCAGATGGTAGGTACGGTATGCGTACACGTTTTATGCTTTTGTACAAAGCCTTATATCCGTCCACTTGATAGTGCTCGATCTCCAGTCAAGAGGTTACTCGAGTCAAGAATGTTACTGTCATTCCCTTGACAGAAGCCCGCGCCAAGCGGAGACCGTTGAAGGCTCTATCCACGCGTAATGACCGGAATCCACGGCAATTCATGGCACCAACGTCATCTATGGCAATGCCTTGTCTTTGGATGATGTTCCAAACGCTTGTGACACGATGAGACCCGAATGCACGAGGGTCACGTTTGCCGAGGAGTTTTGCAAGTCAAGGTCATGACGCCTAGAGCAGACCAAGGGCAGAGATTCCAACATTCAGACAGCGACTCCGAGGTCGGAACCTGAGGGACCGTCCCCTTCGGATTCTACTGTCTCTACCCCATCCCTCTGAGTTACTCCGTAGTGGACTGGCAATATCGCGAAGGACCTTGGCAGATCGCTGTCATTCTGGAAACAATTATCAGGGAAGAGCTCTTCCTCCTCAGCCGACCTCCTTCTATAGGCCAAACCCTTGTGGATGGCTCCGAGCAATCACCTCGCGCACTCCAGGCGGCTATTCTACTGACGAGAGTACCTCCCTCGATGCCATTATCAAGGAAGGGGACAAGCAGCCCACGGAGGTTTTAGAGGCTATGGTCTCGAAGACAACATACATCCACTCCGGTCACCATCGAGCAGAAAAACTCTGAGCTTGAAGAGAAGATTATTCGAGAGGTTGTCCATTCAGTTTGCGAAGGGGTGGAATGTATTTTGCCTATCGCTTTGGTATGTCTTTCTAATCTCTCTTGATGGATGTCGCTCACGCCGCCACGATAGACATCACGAGATCTATACAGTGCAGAAACAAGAGGCTCATATCTCAAGGCCCTAAGAAGCCGCAACAACACGTTGCTGGCGGTGATCTGAACGCCATTCGATGAACACAGATCGAAGATGAGGCCCCTTGTATGTATGGCAAGGTTCCTACGTGTGCTTGCCGAGCCCTCACCGTACGCTCAGCCGCTAAGGTGTGGTGCCGTAGGAAGTTGACACGCCAGTTCGGTGGTGGACAGGTTGGTAGGTGGCTTTCGAAGCCTCTCCTCGACGCCGGGTCCGTCAGCTCCAGCCCTCACTCTTGTGATCCTTATTGACAGCCAAGCGTAGCTTCATACATATGTGCTGCCCGTCATGCAGGGATTCTTCCAGATATCCCACTTCGGCATTCCACTAGAGCCCGAAGAGTCAGAGCAAGGGGATTTAGCGCCGGGCGTCGACTATGTTCTCGTTTCGAGGCGTTCTAGAGAACATGTGCGCGGGGTTAAGATACCAACACGGCGAGGTATCGACGATACGACGCAAACGTAGCGAATTTTGTCGAGTGACGGAAACGATCATGCGAGTGGAGGTGCGTCTTCTGATATATACCCGTCGCCCACGGTGTCTCAGTCAATCGGTCTCTAGCGTGAGGGGTTCCAGAACGTGTTCAGTCACGTCCAAGTTCGCGGGTCGAGTGAGTCTCCTTTGCGTATCTTTGATGCGCCCAATGAATGATCTGGTTTCCAGTCCCTCTCTTCTGGAGTCAGACGGGGATAACAGGCCTGAAGTCCTGCGCCAGTACTTTCTCCCGACAGGTCGCACGAGCAGAACCTAGGGATGCCCCTGCGGCGCCATCTGCAACGACTGCTTCAGCTGGTTTACGGGCCAATAGTAGGTCCACATCGTTGCGCCTTCCTTCAGACATCTTACTAGGGTAGATCGTGATGTAAAAATTCACTAGAACATTGTCAACCACCTGGCCGAGATAACAAGCATGGAAAGGAGGGCCCGCCGTGACCAAGGGCTATCGCGAGAACGTACACGAAGCCGCATTAAAGGATGTCCAGTAAGTACCTCATGGCCCGCTCGGAATCCCGTACTCAGCCAATGCAGGGGGGGTACCTCGATTACGACTTCCCACACCGAAACGAAGGGCATGAAGTGAGCACCGTCCCGAGTAGGTTCCCGGAGATCTTTTCTGACCCTACCAGATATGAAAAACATCTCGAAGCTGATAGATCAGCTGCAGCGCACAAGGCATTTTGAAGGCCAAGGGTTCGTGCTCGGGCTTCTCTTACTCTGCGATTACTAACGGACAACGTACTAGCTATCTATGGATTTCCAATGACCTCATCATGTCACAGCAAAAGGGTTTTTCCGAGTCAACTGTATTGACTGCTTGGACCGCACGAACGTCGTGAGAGGTCGGGAATAACTCATCAGCGCTTGAGTGCAGGTTCTGACGTCGAACTGCGCAGTCCTGCGTTTTTTCGTCGCGACACGTCCCTCAACAGGCAGCTCGGCTCCGTCGCATTGCAGTATCCATCCGACCCCACAAACCCGAGACAGACGTGGTCCTCAACGATTCGGTATGCGCTTTTTTCGTCTATCGTATTTTTGAGTTTCATGGGTGACCAATGGGCTGGATAGTTTGGGCTGAACAACGGCGACGCTATAAGCCGGGAGTAGTAAGTGCACTCTCAGTGTGCGACTCCACAAACGCTCTACTAAGTTTTTCCTATTATTAGTGCGGTACTTCTGCGCTCCTAAGGTACGTCGGACTCTACAGCCCGAAACGCCACATGGTCTAACGAACCCTGTAGGGTGACTTCACGAGGTAGCTAATGTTCATGATTATAGCGCGAAATGTACCTGCATTCCCCTCTAGGACGTGGCAAACGAGACCTCGTGTGGCCATGTTAAACGATGGAGTCAATTCGCATTCGCTCGGTTAGTCTTATTTTAATATTTCTGTATCGGCCTGTCCTGCTGATTTTCTGTTTCAGAAATGTACACCTCCACATTTGCCGACTGGTTCGGGCAGGCTGTCATTGACTTCATGCTTGGCAATCGTTACCATTTCCGTCTTTCTCTGAGTTTCTATTGAAGCTACAGTCGAGCGATCCCCGAGACCCTCATCCGCATATCAAAGATTCGCGCAGAGGCGATCGCCGACATGCGTCTCTCGAGTCCTATCTGAAGGGCGAAAGACTACTCTCTGGTTGGACGCTTATTTGCACCGTCAGAAATGGACGCGAAGATGTCTGATAAGTTTGAAGAGAAGGTTCTACTCCTGGTATAGTTTAGAACTATGTGCGGGTGCCTTGTACAATCTCTCACCTGGACCTTGTACAGAGCGTGCGCGCCCATCTACATTATCGTGAGCGTGACACCTCTTTTGCCAAACAATGCTGAGAACTAACCTCGCAATAGAGCTATGATTTATAGGGGCCTGGAAAAAGTGAAGATGTATACCCCGGATGCTGCCACTTCTGCGCGATATTGTATCGATTACAAAGAGGCATGTGTTATTAGATTCTTTTGCTTTTCATGCACCACTAGCTAAGCCATTCACAGTCTGGCCGTACATTTTATCTCTCTAGAAGAGGGCAGTCGAGATCCTCTCCAGAACTACGGATTCATTATAACCTGGCGGAACACACGACAAGACACCCGGATTACAAGTTTACTCCATCGGGAACACGTAGCTTTAGACTTTTGCGACTCCTCCGTCATCTCACGAGGGCTTCGCGCCTTCGACAGGGTCGTCGAAGAGACCCTCTTCTCCACGGCCCCCTCAAAGGGCGAACCAACCCTGTCGCGCATCCTTTCGAACGCGGCGGCGGCGCCCGTGCTGTGGACAAGGACACAACCTTTGCGGCCTTCAAGGCCCTTCCTATAGACCCCGCGTGCGCAGTGGTCCGGCGCACGAGAACGGCAGCTTCTTTGAGCCTGCTGACGAGCTCACTGGCGTCTCGAAACTGCAAGGAGGCAGTTGATGTGATGGTCGAAGCGGTGCAGCGTGCGTGTAGTCCCTGGACTTTTGTAATTTTTTTCTCTTTCGTCCCCGGACTCCAGCGTCTCGTTCTTTTCTACTCTCTCGGGACGCAGGTGGCCGACAGGGCGAGTTCTATCGCGGAGGGCGAGGTGGGGAGGTTGTGTGTGTGCCCACGTCTTCTTCATTTGTGCGCCCGGATATGACTGAGTTTGTTATTTGCAGCTTGGCGGGAGGCGCAGCGGATGACGAGCGTATACGCGAAAATGGAGTATATGGGGTGAAGAGGCTGCTCTGGCTCGGAGGCTAGCAGGAGCGATTTTTGGAGGTGTACTGCACTGGACGTGCATGTGGACGATGTGTAGCTTGAACAATTTATTTGGATGGAAATTAATTGGGGAGGGGGCTATTATTGAATGCCTCCGTCCGGCGCTCGGGTATGGGGCGTCCGGGATGATATTCCCACGAGCCACGAGCGACGGAGTTGATGGGTCATTGTCCTTTCTTGGACTGAGACGGAGAACTGCACTCACCACCTTGACGGTTGCGCACACCCTTGCAGCGTTCAGCAGCCACGGCTGCTTTCTCGCAGGATTTGAAAGAGTATCCAGGCAGAGGTGCGTGCAACAAATGTGCTTGACCCATGCAGCTACCTTACTCGCGGGCCTCACGCCTGTAGCGTTTTCTGAAACCCTAACGGTCCTTGCATGAGCGGGACTTGCCCGCCTTTTAACGTGGTACATTCTTCTCCCGACTCTCGGCCTTTGAATTGAAACATGGCGAACCCCACCTTCGTTACCGTCCAACTCGCAAAGAATTGCCACTCAGTTACCATTTTCACCTAGTCCTTCTTCCACAAAACCCGACTATTTCAACGTCTGCAGAGCCAGACCAGACAGCGCAGTGGGAGCATTCCCGATCCGACAAGTCGCAACCATAGCAGTCAGGATCTATCACTTCCTCGCGCATCTCGCGCTCCAAATCCACTCAGCCTGAAGAAACTATTCTCTTCGCCACCGGCCTGCCACCGTTCCAACCTAGAGCGCGCAATGCGTCCAAACGCTACTGGGATGCGATACAACCCTCTGCCGGATTCTTCCACCCACAAAGACCAAACCAAGGAAGCACCTCGCCTACGCCGTCGGGTTCGTCCGTCCAGCCCAGGCTCTGTAGTGTCGTCCGAGGTCCACTCTGCCATCCCCGTGCGTGGTTAGACACCCATTTGCGAAGCAGGACCACGAGACAGACGGGACAGAGAGCATCGGGGCTCTCGTCCACAGAAGACCTACAAACCATTCTACTCGCTCCCCGGCAAAGTCCGTCAAGCACAGTCGTGAGCCACTGCTGCCCCATAGGGGCTTCGCCGCCACGAGTCTTTCAACAGCATCGTCGCGGCCCTCGGGGCATGTCCCACGGTGGCCGTATGGGAGGAGCGACACGAAATCTGAGCCGGGCGCACGGATGCGGGGGAGCTTTGAAAAGCTATTTAAGCGGGGAATAAGCTTCGAGGGCGGGCAAGAGGCCGTCGCCGGTCATCGCCCACCAGCTCAGAGCGAGACGGAACCGCCGACGACGTGACGACCTGCATCCGCGCGCTCGCGCCAGGCGTCGCCCATCTCGCCCTCCGCGCCCGGCCACATGACGTTCGACCTCACCGCGCACGACCACGACGAGCCGGCGCTGTCGCCGCTCGCACGCTACAAGAACGCCGGCGCGCGCGTCCGACGCCCTCGCTCGTCCCGAGCAGCAGTGGAAACCCAGTCGTGCGGCCGGGCGGCGGGGGGGGGGGGGCCGCCGCTCGCAGCAAGAAACCCGCTCGTGGACGAGAAGACGGGTGGAGCGAGCGTAGTGCGCAAACTACGCGCTGCACCCCTCGCGGAACCGGTTCTTTGCGCCGCGCCGGGCGGGTGATGACGGGGGGCGACAGCCCGTGGGCGTTAGCGTCGCGTCGCTGGACGGTGGTGCTGGGCATCACGGGGTGTGGTTCGGGACGACGAGCGTGCGTGTGGTTGGTGGACGCACAATTTCTGACCAGACCTGCCCCGAGACCCGCCCCGCCGAGGTGGCTTCTGGGGCTTGTGACCGTTGGCGCGACGTACCTGTGTCTGCTGACGATCTCGAGCATGCTCGCGACGGTGGCGTGGTGTCTTTGTCGTGTGCCCGTGCGGGCCCGAGTCGTCCTGACGCGCGATACAGGCTTTCCGCGATCCTGGGATCCTCCCGCGCTGAGCTCGATCCCGATCCGCCGCTCGCCCCCATAGCCTCCGAGGAGAGCGTCCGGCAGCCGCTGCCACGGGATCTCAAGGTGCGCAACGGCATGTAAAGTGCGGGCTGGCTGTCTGTGCTGGTGGAGTGGGTTCTCACCGCGCGTGCCTGGATGCAGCAGCAAGTGTGCGAGTTCAAGTACTGTCCCACATGCCGGACCTACCGGCCTCCTCGTTCGAGCCATTGCAAAAATGGTGCGTGGCGTTGCAGTGCGTTGTGCAGAGGTTTTAATTACGACTGACCCGCGCGCCGTGTTGCAGTGCGACAATTGCGTCGACGGGTGCGATCACCACTGCCAGTGGCTGAACAACTGCGTCGGAAGACGTAATTATACGTCTTTCTTTACCTGCCTAACTTCAGCCGTGAGTCACTCGGCCCCATTTTTTCCTGGAGCGATCACTGACCGCGGGTCAAGGTTCTTACCCTAATTCTCGTCATCTGCACGACCGCCATCCATCTGTGGCTGCTGACCACCAGCAGATACGGGCTAACGTTTCGTCAGGCGCTGAGCACCCCGGACGGTGTAGGCAGCGCCGTTGCCTTTATGATGTCCATCCTCCTTATCTGGCCTGTCGGGGCGCTGTCTACTGGGCTACCACGCTAGGGTGAGCCGGGTCCCTCGCCGAGGGTGCTGCAGTCTGGGACGATACAGCTGACGGTTCTCTCGCCTTGTCTGTGCAGCTTCTCCTGTTGAACGTGACTACGATTTGAAACAGGTGCGTTCTGGCTTCTTTGTCGCGCGGGTGGTGGCTTCGTGTGCCTGCGTTCCTGTCCGTCACACGCGCCGCCGCGGGTTTCTTTGCGCCCTCGCAGGAGCCTTCAAAATTGTTTTTTTTTCCGTGTCACGGAACTGACGTCGTGTGTATCCGCAGATACGCAGCGCGGCGGCCAAGTCGCTCCAGCAGCCAGACGACGTGCCGCCCCCGAACCCGTTCTCGCACGGAAACTGGAGGAGGAAACCTGTTGTATGTGCTTGTGTCGGCCGCCGGGCTATTCGTGGCTCGACGCCCCCGCGCGCGCGGTGGCGACGGAGGACAAGCGGGCTGAGGTCAATCCTGGGGTGCTGTGGCGGGCCGACAGGACGCTTGCGATGGAGGAGGGCCGCCGTCCGGCCAAGATGCATATTGACGACTGGGTGCGGTATTTTGTTTTGTTTTGCACGATTTTCTTTTTCTTTGTTTATTCTGCAGCACGCTGTGTGTCTATCTGGAGCTCTCCTTGCCACGTAGTTTAATTTTGTTACACTCTGTTCTCGTCTCACGCCGGATTATCTACGCATTGCGCTTGTTCTCTGTATAGACCGGAACTGAATGGGGCGGACGTGCGAGGGTCGGGGCTCAGAGGCAGAAAATGGGGTGCAGGCTGGCGGGCATGTGGCCACGGTGACCTTGTCCTGGAACGGGATGATAGTGGCTTGATTGATCCGTCTGTGAGTCAAGCAGTCGTTCGCGAAGGACTGGCCTTGTGTTCGATATGGAACCGCCAGCGAGCCTCTGGTGCGTCCGCAGCAGGGATGATTGATACTCGAACGCCTGCTCGGAGCGGTTTAGTCAATCGCGAGCATGCGTGCGCCAAGGGCACTCAGGCACATTATGGCCGCCGCCGCGACCAGGGCCGCTACCGCGCTGTTTTGGGCGGCTCCGGTTCGTGTTGGCGGACGCGGGGGTGCGTCGAGGGCGTCGACGGGCGAGAACGACAAAACAATACGGCGGCAAATGGCGGCGACGACGCGCTGCGCTGGGCACGCGGGACGGCAGCGCCGCGCCGCACCGCGCCGGGGACGTCGGTCGAGGCGATCCCAGGCACCGAAGGGCAGGGGCGCCTGGCTGGCACGCGGGTTCGGGTGATGGCGCCCGATGCCTGCGGGGAGGCTTGGGCCCCCTGAAAACGGCGGCAACGTGCTGCGATGACGCTCCTCAGGGCCCCATGGCGCCGCCCATCGAGATCTGCGTGATGCCTCCGTGTTTAGCTCGACGCCCCCGCCCTGAATATCATGCATGTATCGCCCGACAGCTAAATTAAATTCGAGGGCGTGTGGTGGCCTTGCGTGGTCCACGAGCAGCACAGGGCGGGTGCTGGTGGACGGGGAGGACAGTGCGCTACGCCGTCGTGGACAGCGCCTCGCGCGCGACCCCCCCCCCGACGGCTCCCTCCCCCCCCCCCCCCCCCCCCCCCCCGGGTTGATTCGCAATCACAAACGATCGCAGAGGCTGGGAAATCGCGGGGTTTCAATGTCGCAGGCCCCCTGCTCTTTTCCGATAATGAATGACGTAAGCAGCGGTTGACAGTCCCAATGCGCCGCCCGGCACCTCGGCACGCGATCGTCCGGTGACGGTTCAATTATTGGATGGCTTGCTTTCGCCTGCCGTGCGTCGGCTTTCGCTCCTTCCACCACTGGCCGCCGTCAGAATCGTCGCCAGGCGTCGCGCCGTCGTCCCAGCAGGTCGTCTTCGTCGCGTCGCACAGCGGGAGCGAAGCAGCACCGCGCAGGCGTCGTCCAGCCCTCCGAAGCCCCAGTCGCTCGCCTGCCCAATTCCGAATTGTATGTTCCCGTGCCGTACATTACTGGGGTAGACACGGTTTACTAAATAAATTCTGGACCGCCTAATTCGCACACGCTTCCTCCCTCGCCTGAATCGCCGATTTGCGCTCACGCACCAGAATTTCAACGTACATAAACCGGAGCGATCTCTTTCATCATGAGCGATAATTCGCCCCCGCGCGGACCGTTCCATCCGACACGGCCCCCTCGCAGCCGCCCAAGCCGTCTCGCCAGCACTCCTCCACTCTCCTGAGGAAGGACCCACGCCTCGGCTCCCAACAAGCGGCCCCAGAAAGGCTAGGACAAAAGCGGGAGACACCCACAGGGACACCTCGCCTCCCGCCGCCATCGTGGATCATTGTGTGCCTCTCTTGTCTTGTTTTCCCATCTTCCTGTCCATCGCTGCCCCCGACCCACCGCTCACTGCCCTCCTCGTCCCCAGCACGGATATCCAACGTCCGCGAGCAGTCCCCGCCAGCGACGCCGCCTCTCCCGCTTCCCCGACGGCCTGCCCTACACCCACCACGGCCAGTCGTACGTCCTGCACCCTGGCTTACAACCATGAACGGCCATCCATACCAGTCCTCCCCTCTCTCCCATTTTCACCAGCCCCCCCGCCCGCAGCGCCCGCGCACAATGGCCAGATCCCGTCCCAATGGGAAACCCAGGCATCCCTGGCGACGTCTACACGTACCCGATGCACAGCACCCCCGCCTACGCAGCCCATGGATACCCCCGTACTACGCTAGCAGTACCCCGCGCCCGCCGCCAGCGAACACTGGTGATGTACGGCGCGCCGGGTCCGAGCCACGCCGAGCACCCCAGCGCGCAGCCTCCACGGAGCCCTCGACACCCCCGACGCCCGCGCCGACGACAGGGAAGCGAAAAAAGGAAGTACACCCAGTCGACTGACTCACACCCGCGCCCCAAGAGCACCTAACGCGATTTATTTGGGTAGCAGATTCTACCGGAGACGCGCCCCGCGGCGGGGTCGGTGAGCGCGGGCGGGGGATCAGAAAGGACCAAAAAGCGCACTAAAAACGACACATACGCGCGTCACTATGTGACAGCTGCAAGGAGTCGAAAAAATCAGGTTCGTGTCCTCCTCTTCCTCCCCCCAAGGCAAACCGATCCCAGATCAGCCTTCAACACTGGTGGTCCTGTGTCGTCTATTCCATCCGCGTGTCATCAACGCTTGCTGCGACCGGGCTTGCTGAACCTGCAATAATGCAGATGTGACGTGCTCCAAGACACGGACCCTCCAGAGTGTCAGCACTGCAAGCATAATACGGCTTTGAACTGCACCTTTTTCCTGCCCATCACGGAGACGCGCTTCCGGAAGCAGCGGCTGGAGATGCTCAAAAACAGGAGGAGGAGGAAAAGGAAAAGATGAAGCAGCAGGATAGCAAACGCCGCGCAGTCGCCAGGGCGCGGACCCAGGGCGCGCGTCCGAGGTCATGGTGTTTGGTGAGTAGCCTGGCCGCCTCGCCCTCTCGGTCGCGGGTCCCACCACTCACGGCCCAGGCCCCACCTCGCCCGTCCGTACCTGCTGCATTCGTCAGCCATGATCTCCTCGCGGACGTCCCATGAGAACTACGACATGCGTCTACCAACCACCAGTGGGACATCCATCATGGCACGGGCGAGCGACGGCGTGCTGCAAAGGTGCACGAGGCCGGAGCCGGCGAGCCATGCAGCTCGCGCAGCCGAAAAGCCGGTCGAGCGCAAGGTGCGTATCAGCAGCGACGACGTGATCGATGCAGCATCCGTGTGAAACGCGTATTTCACGGACGTCGCCGCGATGCTGCCCGTCGTGAAGCGCGAGTGGAGTTTATCGCGAGCAGCCCGCCGCAGCCGATCCATAAGCTCTACTCGATGTGTCTCGTCGCCGCGGCGCGCCGCCAGGTGCCCCAGGAGACGTTTGGACTCTAGATCCGGTACACGGTCAAAGCCCGATCAAGCAGGAGGATATTCTGTCCACGGCGTCGATTGTTAACCTGCAGTCGCTCCTGATTCTGGCCATGTGTGGCGACTGCCACACTCGCGCAGTTTGCGCCGAACGCGTTGTTCGGCGTTGTGGGTTGCGCCTGGGCGCAGCCATCCGGATGGTGAGTCGCGCGTGCGGTATTTCTTTCTTTCTTTCACGGCTGACGCCACTGCACAGGCACAGGACCTCGGGCTACACCGCGCCGAGGCGGTCAAGCAAAACATTGAGCTCAGACGACGTCTGTGGGTCATCGTGTCATCCTTGACATCGGTGGTGAGCACTTACCCACAGCCCCGCAAGCGCTCTCTGTCCCCTCTGACGCCGCGCACGTTTCTAGGACGGCCGTGACGTACGGGCAACCGACGATGATCGTCGACGCGTCACTGACGACTGCGACGCACGGCTGCCGTCGTCGGGCGACGGCGCACGGACCTGTACCTGGACTACCTCGCCCGCCTGAGCCTGATCCTGGGGCGGGTGATGAAGAACATCTATACGCCGTGCGTGTTGCCGCCGTCTGCGCGCGAGGTTTTATAGCTGACCCCATCAGGCAGGGCCGGCAGGGCTCACAGTGACCGGACGGACGAAGCGCTGCAGGGGATTCTGGCGGACCTGCACGGGTGGCGGGCGGCGCTGCCGGAGGGAGCTGCAGTTTTCGGGGAGCCCGCACGGGCGCGGAACGCAGGTAGCGCCTCGCCTCGCAGTTGAGCGGCGACGCCGCCCCATCAGCGAAGCCGCCGGGCCGACGCCGGCATCGACGGCGCGCGCGGACGTCCGGCCGCGGCGGGGGGCGCCGCTCTGGGTCGGGTTGTGTGCTCATCCGGGGGTTGTTGTTGTTCTAGGCACTGCTGCATATAGCTGTATCTACGTGTGTGAACATGCTCTCCTGGCTCGCGTGTTTATGCGCATCTCGTACACCTGCCCCCGAGCATCTCAAGTTTTGCGCTCACGGTCGACCGACCCTGAAACCGAGCTCGTGCTCCTCACCGGCGAACGCGATCGATTGGCCCCCTCGACGCGAAACGAGACCATGTACGACGTGTGGCTGCCTTGTGGCCTACTGTGCGACCTCGTTGTAGCCTTGTCCAGGTAACCGCACCCCCCCCCCTGCTTCCCCCCGCCGAATCTGTCGTCGCGGTTTCGTCGGTGCCCTTGACCCGATCGCTGGAACCTGCATGAGGCCGTGTTGCTGGTGCAGTTACCACTCCTATTTGCGCGTGCGGCAGGACGAAGAGAAGCGCAAGGAAAAACACAAAGCTTAAGAAGCCCGGCCCTGAAAAAAAAAGGGGGGGGCATCCGGCTGTGGGAGTCAGGGTCGAGGTCCACAAACGACCATATGTCGGCAGCGGTCGCAAGGCTCGTGCTCTTCCGGCTATGCCCCGTGCTCTTCCTGCTTGACTTCTCCTGTATTTGAGTGTGGTCGCGCAGACGGCTTGAGGATATCATCACGCTCCTGTACGATTCGACGCTGGCCCCTCTCAACCCAGAGGCCGCCGGGGCGCTGAACCCTCGGGCGGAGACGTGACGTTCAAGCGCCGCTACGGCGTGCTACGTGTTTCTCGCAAAAGGGTGGCCGCCGGACGTCTACCCTGCGGCGGCGTGGTTCGGGCAGCGCTCGTACGAACAACGACGCGAGGCGGTCGAAGCACCTGCCGCAGGGGGACTATCATCAACGAGCACTAAAACAATGAAGGTTATAAGGTAACCGCTATGCTTGCGCTCGAGCACCTATCCTCCAGGGACACCAACGCGCTCAGCATAATGGCGCATCCCAACGGCGCGCTCGTGCCGTCAGGGGCAGCAGCACCAGCAGCAAACGCCGCAAACAGCAGCAACCGCAGCAGCACCAGCTTCATCGCAGCCAGTCAACCACGGCATGGTGATAGCTGGAGGCGGTACGTATCGCCTCTCAGCGAAACGTGACCCCCACGCGATGAAACGCGCGAGACCCCGCGCATGCGCGGTGCGGTCGCTAATCCCGGCCGGCCCACGAATGGCAGAGTGGTAGTGAACATCCTTCGTATTCGCCCGAGCCCATCGGGCGGGAACGCATCTTTCGAACAGCTCGCGATGGCGTACGGCGGGCTTCCTCGAGGGCATGCCACATCAGACGATCTTCGACTGGGGTAAGCCGCTTGAGACTTTCTTACCCTGTTGTTGGTTTGGCCTGGCTATGTATTGGTGGTGGGACAGGCTCGTGGGACATTTTTGCTTTGGCGCGCGATGAACCACGAGGCGGGCACGGGCATCATTGAGCCGGGCGCGCGATTAATGCGTCGTACAAACGGCGCGCCGCCGCCGGGCCCCGATTTAGTATGTGGTCGTCGCGCGGCGAGGCGAGGCGAGGCAGAGCGGCCGGCAGGGAACCAGTTTCCTCGGTTCTTGTCGGAAAGTAATGCGTAGATCAGTTAGTGGTTGCGCTCGTCTGGTAGCTGCGGCCTCTATTTTTCCTTTTCTCCTCTTCTCCAAGTACCGTGACATTTAATCGTCCTTTTGCCCCATGTGGCTCCAGTAAGGTACCTCTGCTCTTGGTTTTTTTCCTTTTCTTTTCTTCTTTTTCATGTGTTTTAGTCACTTGCGAGGCGTCGATTTACACGAACTGGAACGCGCTTAGGGCAAATTAATTATGCCGTAATATCATGCTAAAGTGGAATCCCGCCTATGGGGACAGTTTTTTGGCACACCCAGGTCAGGGCTGTCCGTGGCCTGGCGTGGTCAGAGATCATGACCCTGTAGTCCAATTGTGTCCCGCCATCAGCCTGGCCTGTCTGGCCTTGTATGCCGAAGCGGAGATTGAGCGACGGCGTTACCCTCCTGTGCTTTGCCCTCAATAATCCACAACGGCGTTTCGCGCGCGTCCGAACGTTCACGTGCAGATTGATAGCTATAAAACTGGGGCAAAGCGATATACCACGCCCGCGGGGGGGCGATGATTGAAACGCGCGACTAGTGCTGCACCGAAGAAAGATTTGAGTGTGACGATGTTGGCTTCAGAAACAAAAGACTAAGAAGGATAGAACGGCATATATAGCTGAGGAGCGTAATACATGGCAGTATGTCCCAATCCTAGGGCGGCGAAATCATCGATACAGTTTGTTTACAAGAAAAGAGCGATTCCAGATTATGTCACTGGCAGGTGGCGTACCGTCACGCCGTCCGAAGTAATCAAGTGCCGCAGAGTATCACCAACTCGACACTCCCGCACCCCATAATAGTACACCACAACTGTCAGCCCACAGCCGCCCATCCGGATGAACAGCGGGGATCGGAGAGACCCCGTCGCCCAATCCGGACGGCAGCAACGCCCTAGCGGGCGACGGAATCGGTACCCATAAGAATCCTCCGTCACACCGCGGGCTGGTGGAACCAGACTTACGTGTCGGTTTCCTATATTTTCCTTGATTTATTTTATTTTTTTTCTTTTATGTTCCCTTTTCTTTTTTATTCTTTCCCTTTTGATTGTCCGCTTTCTGTCTAGCTTCCTTTAATTATTTTGCACTACTTACCCCCCATATTTGATTCGCAGTGCATACATTTTTGATTTCTTTTTTTTTGCGCAGGGCGGGGCGAGAGCTCCCCGCGGGAGTGTCGCGGGATCTGCGAGAAAACGGTGCAGTAACGTATCCCCCTCCCCGCTCCTAAATCGGACTGTGGCGGGGCGTTTTGGTGCGGCCCGCGGAGAGGGTGAAATGCAAAAAGATAGACGTGTGCGAAAACATGTGAACTGCGAGCGCGCGTTTCAGTCGGTGCAAAGCGCATCGGGAGCTTGAGAGTTGTACACTCGGTGTCGTCGTCCTGGCTGTCCAACGTACCTTCGGGTGCGCTGGCGTTTTTTCGATGTGCTTGTTGCGGGTCGCGGGAGTCCGGTGCGGTCCGGTCTAGCGCTAAAAAGAAAAAATGAGGCGCTATTTTTGGTTGCCAACCCCCATCATGGAAGGCGAGGCGGTATTATTTGGACTTGCCTTCTTTTCCGTTTGCCGAGACAAGGAGTATTGGGGTCATTGACTAGATAAAAAGCTTGTTGTGGGGTGGGGGGGGAGTGCTATCTCTGTAACCATTTCTCATAAACGAGCCGAATTGAGGAAATTGAACCGCTCTACAGGAACCCTAGGGGAAAATGCCCCATCCAACGCGTCACAATTGGTCTACGATCGCGGTGGGTGAAGACCCACGAGGCCCTCTCTTCGTCAAGCCCCATAATAGTTCATGTTTCTAACAGACCGGCCTGAAATATTCAACTTTTGTTCACTTTGCATGAGTGCGGATTCCATTATCATCTGTTTTTTAGAGCTACGATGAACTGCCCAACCAGCATTACGGGCTTGACCGGATTGATCTGTACCTCGCAATAGCTGGAGTCAGGAACAGGTTTGATCCTGGAAAACCTGGGAAAGTATTAGCACCACCAAAGTCTGCAACCGACCATTGAGCAAGAGTACTGTATACATTCCACACATGATGATTGAACACTTCGAGCTCCTAACATACTGGCGCTGAAGCATCAATTGCTTTTCCGTGGCCGCTCAAACTCCTGCAAGCAATTCTGCATAAAAGCCATGCTCGATGAGTCGAGATAGACAGCTGACAGCGGCATGGTACCCCCCAGTACGTGCAGAAAGGAATCAATTCCCTAGTTTGCAATACCTGCCGAGCTACAGCCTTCTTCCGTCAGCTTCGTTCCGACGTGCTTTCATTTTCGGTTCAGCGTGATCAACGCGTTCAAGTCCCCAAAGTGAGCAAGAATTTGACAGACAATAACATCGTGTACCGCACTCATCCTAGCGCCAGACAGATTTTTGCCCTCCGTCCGTTAATCCCAATACCTTGCTGCCCTTGGAAGGCGTGCATTTAATTCCCGTCACAAAGCTCCTGCAAAAAATCGGAATGCAGTCTGGTCTTATGGGTGACCCGCATACGCAATTTGAGTGACGTTCCATAGGAACGGTGATGAACGCTCTGCGTCGTCTCGGCGACCTCCATTTGGACGTCTCCCGGGCTCTTTGTGCCTCAGCTTCGAGTGCTCGACCGTAGCGGAGCACGTCCACAGCCCACCTTGAGACGGTTGTGTAGTGTGCCGCGGGTGGTCCATCTACGCATCATCAGCGCTCGCAAGATCCGTACGTTCGATGAGTGGGAAGCGACCGAAGCGCATACCGGTAAACCGTGCGCCATTAGAACTCCTGCTGTGAATAGACGGCACCTCTGTTCACGCACGGAAATCTTTAGGCATGCGTGCTTTTACTGGTTCAACCCAAATCTCGATGCACGCGGGTTCGAAGTACCATATTGGATGCAGAGTCCGTGGCACGTGAATGGTGTGCATTTGCACGGGCAACGGTTGGAACGCACTGATCCAGCCCGACGGCCCGGTTGAGCGGCATCGCTGGAACACGTTAGGCGGGCGCTCAGATGTTAGTCGCGAGCTCGTCTGCACGACTGATGCCGAAACGACGCGGTTGCGAGCGACTCGTATCGGCTCGCGCTCTGCCGTTGGGTTGTGTGTATGTCGTAGCTTTTCTGGCTTCCGTACCAGGGAGAACAAGGTGCCGGACATGCTGGTGAGTCTATTTTAATGAGTAGGGGCTTTTGTTACGGCGCCTGATTAGGTTTATGGGGGAGATCAGTGGCGGAGTCAATCTTATATGCTTTGTGAGAATATGATCCCTAAGATGGCAGATGGATATAAGATTAGATGCAACGAATTCGGTCGTCAACCGATGTGGGAACGATAGAGATGGAGATTTCTGCATTGGATACTGGACGGAGATTTAGTATGTCGGATTGTACGAACCCAGCCCCACACCAGGTGGAACAGTGAGGTTGGGGACAGCGTCAGAGTTGGAGAGGCGGGGCCGGAGACCATCTAATACGCACAAACCCGTCAGGCAAGCCTCAGCTGGATTAGAAAGTCGTTTCCAATTGGCCACCATGAGGATGTCGCACAGACTTAGCAGCGACGAGACGAGAATCCATCTTTTTTTACTTGCCGTCTACACTTGGTTCGAAACGAACGCTGGACTCATTCCCCCTTCCCGCGATTGGCTCGTCAAAGTCCCCGTTTCTTATCGACATTTTATACAGTGCAACAACACGTAGCAAACACATGGAATTCAACCTCCGAGACCGCATCGTCTTGACCTATCGTGTCTCCAATGTTTGGGCATTAACTTTTCCAAATGGGCGCCCGGTCGATTCGCTGTGGAGATCCTCCGCCCGGGACCGATTGTTGCCTCGCGATCCTATCAACTGTATAATAATTGTTTCTAAACATCAGGCCTATTCACACAAGCCCGCTCGTGAGGTCCATCACGAAGCAGCGAATCAAAGCGCAACGTACACGCTATATTATACACATGCTATTCCCAACGACAAGAATTTTTGAACTAACAAACTGACAACTGCACGCGTTCCTGCGTCGTTCCTGCGATATTACATACTCAGTCGGGACTCGGGGTGGTACTCCCGGGGCGAACGGCCGGAGAGCACATAAGTCGCCTCGCGAGCTCCAGAAAGCAAGTGTCTGTGGCCGTTGATGTCGAGACCTCGAACTTGACTTGCCCGAGACGCGGTGTGATGCCTTGCGGTTTACGGTTAGTCGAGCTAACCTGTCTCTATCTGTGGACCTTTGTCCCTTTTGTTCGTTTAGAGTTCTTGAAGGTTTCTGCTGTACTTACTTGCGAAATGTGAGCTGTAGAACGTGCATGAGTGAAAGAACGAGATAACTCGTGCGTGCCGCGGCATGGACCGCGGGTGGGAGAACGGATGATTCGGATTAGCGTGCGGGGTTGCGGGCAGTAGTTTTTGATCGTTCTGATGCTAGGGGGGGGGTTGAGAGGGGAGGGTTTTTGTTGACAACTTGGGTTCTTCTTCCGCCCTATGCTCTTTAGCAGATTCTCTGCTGTGTTACTGTTGCTCTCACCACTCGCTTCACATGAAAGCCTGCAGGGTCGAACGCAATTTTTTGACAAAAACATATACTAGTCGAGGATTTACACGTCAATTTCTCGTCCATTTATTCCGACAATTGAACCCACCACTCCGTGAATTTTATAGAGAGCGTGCGCCGGCGGGCGTCGGGAGCAATGTTCGGGGAGGGACGCCGGACGTGATGGGTGCGTCGCCGCGTGGCAGGGTTTTGAACAGAAAGCGGCCAGCACCTTCGTTAAAATATGTCGCGTCTTCGTACATGGTGTGTGTATGTGTTTTGAAGACTCTTCTAGTCTAGTCCTCTCCTAATCTTCTTTCTTCCATACCTCACGCTGGCGTAGAATACCACCTCCCCAGCATCTCCCCCATCTCGTCCCATTACCATGTCCCAGTCTCTGGCAGGTTGCGGGTCCTGAGCCCGGCCGCATTTCCCAGATATTGCCAGCGGTCAAGTGTTTCAACATGCCACGCAGAACCTGTTCCATCGCAGAACTCGGCGACATAAATCATGAATTGGTGCCCCTCCACCTATGCCCGCGAGCAACCCCCAAGCCCCCCCATGTCTCCCACCTCGCCACATTCTTTCAACAAAAGTATCAGAAGCTCATTTCTAGTCAAAACTCAAAGCACCATTCTTGTCCTCTCCAGCCTATCCAAGCTCCCCTCTAACGTGCGCTGCCTCCGTCCCTCCTCGTCAGAACAATCCACCCCCTCCTCAGAGAGCATCGAGCACACTCGCCCGAGGCATCCTCGCAACGACGCCCGCTCTGTCGCGTCCCCTGGAACGTACCTAACGCGCAAGGTCGACGCCCGTGAACGCGTACTCGAGCCCATTGGCGCGTGAGTCTTCACTCACAAGCATCCAAAGTAGCGTTCCCCTCTCGCAGCGGCTCCGCGGACTTGTCTCCACGAGCAGGGCCCCGACTTCAGCACCCGCGCACGCCTTCGCCGCGGGTACCGTCGCCGCTATCCCTTCGTCACCACCCCTCAGAACCTACACCGGCTTCGATGCCCGCGTCCTGCACCAAACCGAACATCATCCGAGCCTACGAGGTACATGTCCTCTGCGGCCGCGCGGGGCACCGTCCGACGCTGCGAGCATGCGTTGTGCGCCGCCCGCCTGCACAAACACCATCTGCAGCAAGCATGGCGTGGTATGCGCGCCTGCGCGAACACCCTCTGCAGCAAGCATGCGTGGTGCACGTTTGATCTCCCGCTGCTTGTTGCGTCCCGCCAGCATTATATCGAAGCCACAATTGCCACCACCCCACCACTGGCGGGCCTACCAATGGCGAATACAGCTCCATTACGCCGCGTGTGCATCGACAAACGTCCCCGGGCCGGAGCCCAATCTCCATCTACGCACACGTCTCGTCCACAAGCAGGACCCTCACGCGGACCTCCTCTCAACGTGAACGTGAACGTCGGCCAAGCCCTCCGATTCCAGTGGGCGGACTGCTCTTCACCTGCACCTTCAGTCCGCAGGGGCCAGTGTGGGATGATAAACACTCAGATAGGTGCGGCTCTGGCGGGTATGTGCGGGGAGTAGGCAGACGCGGTTTTGCGGCGGCAGACGCTGCGCCGCGGCGATGTTTTCGCGCACGACTGTGGGCTATGCAGCCGAGCCCCACAAGAGTGCAACATCCACCGGCCTTTCCATTTTGCAGGCCGATGACGCCGTGGGGCTCGATGGAACGTGATCGCGCGAATGCACCGCGGTATCTCGATATATCATAAGCCGCGGTTCAATGCATGTGGAGTTTGAATTCTTTTGCGTGGTGTAATGAACATAACTCATCTGAAATTGTGATAGGTTCGGCACACACACCACCCCTTTCGCCGGGATCGAACGAGCTCGGCGCACGTCTCGCCACGCTCGGGAGGCTCGCCTCTGTCCGCGGAGCATCCCCTCGCCGCACGACGGTCGCAACGAGCGTCACACCGACAGGGCAGCCAGCCATCGCGCGCACAACAGCCTCACCCACTGGAGCGTGTTGGTAGCATCATTTCGCTCCGTGCGAGACCGCGTACTTCCGCCACAGTGCTGAACCACCCAAGGGTCCCTCTCCCCGCGACAAACCCAGCACGCCCTCGCTGGCCATTCTTTTGAAAAGCTCAAGACAAGGTTCCCCCGCTGGAAACTAAGTCGGCCCCACTCCCGCAGACGTAATCCCCACTATCACCCGATGAATCCGAGTTCGAAGGCCTCGCATACGCAGACGACGACTGATGAGGAGTTCCAAGCCCGAAACCCGACGACACTCGCTCAGCGATGCCGCGTCCCGCTTACCCCTCCGTCTACACGCCACGACCCACATTTTACGCTCGCGCGTATTCCTCGTGGCCAGCTCCAGCTCCGGCGTCACCTCGCCGCGCCCCTCCCGCTCGGACGAAGTCTCTCACAATCGACCGCCTCAACACTCGCAGCCCCACCCGCGCGCACACACCCCGCCAAAGTCGACCATGCGCACTCAGACCGCGCAATGGAGACCGCTCTTCGAGGAGGACGGACGCGCCCGCGACGGACGACGCGCACCGCGAGAGCATAGCGCCCGGAAGCTCCCCGGTGCGGAGCGCACCACGAGTCCGGTGGCTGCGTCCCGAGAGCCGCCGGCGCGGCGCTCGCGCACAAGGAGCTGTCTTTCGTGTGCGCGGGTGATTGAGGACGGGCGGTGGATCCAGATGGAGGGGGGGCGGGTGATGGTGCGATCGGGTTGCTGGAAGAACATGTATTTGCCCAAGGTGCGCTCGTCCGTTGTGCTGTGTTTTAGTATTCACGGAGCTGACAAGCGGTGCAGTGACGGCGGTGTAACCTTTACGATCGAGAGAAAAACACGCCGTGTCGTCCATCGACGGCCAGACTCAATGGCAAGTACCACGCGACTGCTTCAACTGCCACACCTGCCCACCGTACGACTCTTCCCCTCCCTCTCCATCGCAGCACTTGACACACCACGAACAAGAAAACAAACCCTTCCCGGACAAGACTTTCACGGTCCTCGGACGGACAAACGCCCTTCTGCGAATACCACTACCACGAAGAGCGAACCGCTCGCTGTGTGCCGCCGCCTCGTGCGGCATGCCCATCGATGGGGCCCCTGCGCCGTCGCGTGGCCAGCCGGTGCGCGGTACCACCCCCGAGCATTTTCTCTGCGAGCACCCGCGTTGCGCGGAGCGGCTCGTCGATTACTGGGAGGTCGACGGACGCGTATTCTGCGACCGCCATGCGGGTGGTGCGGGCGGCGAGGACGACGATGATGAGCCCCCGCGCGCGACGAAGCGCAAGACGATGATTTATTGATCTTGCAGGTGCTGGACATGTGGGCTAGGTGGGCGCTTTCTGCCCGCGATTTGTGTCTTTCGGTTTTCGGTCTTCTCTCGTCTTACACACGGACATTTGTATTCACCTCACGGATTTTCCCCCTTGGACGCGATCCCCGCTACTCCCCCGTTCCTTGCTTCGTATCCGCAGAACACCTCGTGTAATATTTCGCCTTTGTTTTGTGAGCATTCTCTGGGACACTTACTATTACTCCTCCTACAACTATTACTACTTATTACCGTGTGGATGGTTCTCATTCTTCTCCTCTTCTCAAAGATTGCATTTGTATAGTACCCCCGTCACTCACTTCTCCGATATACCCCCACCAATCTACTCACAACGTACTAGGAAAATACTATTGGTCTTTTCGCATTATCTCAGTCGCTCGGACAGTGGGTTTGCGGCGCAAGATGTTATGATTGTGATTTGGCACGCTGCTCTACGATCCATTCGCGGATAAATGTGCTACTCATCTTCGTCTTGCGCAGCGCGTCGGCGTCCTCTGCATCGAGATTGAACTCGGTTGGCGAGATGATGACGTCAATGACAAACGTCTCGAGCGGCGAAAGGCCCGTTTCTCCCTCCGGATCTTCTCAACTACAGCCAAAATCAGATACTGTCACAAAGCCACTTTCGCCCACACACAAGCTGACATCCCTACAAAAATCAGAGCACTGGCAGCAGCACCATTCAGAGCCGTCTCCTTACTCACAACCAGAGCCTGTACATCCGGGTCCCACCCCGTCGGGCCCGCCACGCGTCCGTGAGCGGGACAAGGTCGTACTCGAGACCGGGCTTGAACAGCTCGAGGAATGCACGCGTGCGCGCGATGCGCTCGGGGAGCGGCTCGAGCACGTCCCGGTTCGCCGCCTTCTTCTGCAGCAGGCGGTCATCTGTGGCGGCGTCAAGCTCCGTCTGTGTGTGCACGCGCGGGAGGGGGCGAGCAGTGTACCTGTCATCCCGACGATCAGCTTCCCCACGCTGCGTGATCCATGCGGCCATACTCAGCAGGATCTTGTGGCCTGAGTGCAGGTGGTCGAATGTCCCGCCGAGGGCGGTCACTGGGTAGAAGAGGGCTAGGGTAGGGGTCGGGCTGTGGACGTTGGGGGTCTTCGGTGGTGGGTTTGGGCGTGTCTAGAGTCGACGAGAGGTTGTATTGTCCGAGTTTGAGTCTCTAATGGGAGTCTTGGGCTCGTAGTTGCCCACTGTTTCATATCATGAGCACAGGGCACGATTATAGAAAAGAACACTTGGACATACCCCGGTAGATGACCTCGACATCCGCGGTCACGTATTGTTGCAGAGGATCATCCTCGCCTTTCAGCAAGACATCAACGTCCATCAATATTTTGCCCATTTCCTGGGACACCTTGGTAGCCTGAACGTATACATATGTAAGTACGCGCTGCACGTCTTGAAACCCGCTCCTCGTGCCAAGCGCGTGGGCCGCCCACTGTCTCTATCCCGTCGCCGATCGGCATTGAATAGCGGCGATACAAGTACGATCCGCAACGCCTGGGCGGTCTTCGCAGCGGCGACAGCTACGGGGCCCGCAAGGTGATACGGGACGGTGTCGACGGTTGTCGAGCGCGGCGAGCAGGAGGGCGCGGTCGGCGTGGTCGCCATGATCTTCGGCTGTGGCAGTCATCGCTGCGATGACGGCAGCGATAATTGGGACCCACAAGCGTGACGGGGTCCTCGGTGTGACGGTGTGTGACGCGCCTGCTGCTCTCGTTCCTGGCCTCCACCGCAGCGCACAGTGCCCCACCCTCTGCGTTCGCTGTGGGACGCGACGTCGGGATATCTCATCTCACTGTATATATACTGACTGATTTTAACGACATATTAACGACCCTTTACGACTTACGCCAGGATGTTTCCCACTCGTCTCGAAACGCCGCCTCCTGCTTCTCGCTTCCGCCGACCTTGGTCTCCAGAACCTTTTGACCCAAATCCCACCCGTACTGCAGGTGAAGGTGCCATCTACACTACACATGGCTTTCAACAGCGACAAGAGCCCTCGGATGCGAGTGTGGAAGCTCTCGATCTCGCCGACTATACTAGGACATTGGCACAGAGCCATAACACTCGTAACGTCCCTGTCTTCCAGCCTGTCTTTCAAGCCTATGATTCGTATCCTCCATCCCCCTCAGTCTCTAAGACCTCTGTCCGTCCGAGACTCTTTCTCGCCTCCTCCAGTCCTATCTCCATCGTCAGATGCTTCACATGGGTCCTATACACCCAGTCGTTCTCATCACCGTCCATTCTCTCTTCCCCCACCCATAACGAGCCTTCCAGAACGGTACAATGCACTTCAGAGTCACCAATCTCTTTCTCAATCAAGCCGCTCAAGCCATCCTGCCCACAACGACAACGACCCTCTGCTCACCCCTCCAGACCTCGACCAAGAAGTGGACATAACCCAGTTCCCCAAGTTCGCCCGCGGATGGTACAAAAATCCGCGAGCGGGCTACTTCGAGTCCAAGTCTCCCTATGCATCACCAGAAGTTGATCCATTTGACCCAGCGTACGAGCACGGCTCTCTCCCGACGCTTCCGCAGTACTCCTCGCCCCATCTACCTTCGCACGCGTCGACGCGGTCGTCTCGGGATCTCGTCCCGTGGGGACCAGAACCTGGAGACGGCATGCCCGTCGATCCTGAGGTGAAGGCGGAACGCATGCGCATTCTTGAACGCGAGTTTGGCGAGAAGGCTGTCGCCAGGGACGTGGACGAGGAGCACAGAGTCGGCAGCGTGGACACCAAGGGCCGCTTGATCACGGAGGGCCCTAAGAAGCGTACAGCTGTACGAGTCTTTGCAGTGCTTCTTGCGCTCCTCGCTGCTGGCTCTGGGATTTACTCTGCTGCTGTATGTGCCATTGTTGCGAGTTTTCCGTTTGGATCCTGATTGATGCTTTAGTTCATCAAAACGTCGTCTCCTCCTCCCCCTCCTGCGGGCAAGCCGCAAGCATACGTCCTCTATGTTGTGTTTCTGTTGTCACCTTTTCTTCTCACCACCTGGCTATTCGTTGTTCAACCCACATGCTGCAACTCTCGCAGTCGCAAAGCATCAGGGCCCTTCACTGAGGGGCCAGGCGGCATGATGGTACTTGCCTGTTCCGGGGATGCCAGGAGGAAAGAAAGCAAAAAAGGGGTAAAAAGGAAAAGGAGGACCGTTGGGGGAAAGCGTCCAGGTCAACCTCATCGTTGATCCTGGTATGTTTGGTGGGCGTCGGGATGACGAGTATTCTGAAGAGGATGGAGAGGACGAGTCGGAATATACCATCCCGGGATCATTTGGCGGCCGTTCGCGTGACAGGCGCAAGAGGGGGAAACGGAGGGGTCCTTTGTGTTCGCCGGGACTCGCTCTCGAGGCCGAGAGTGGAAGGAGGCGAGGAAGCGGATGTCAAGTGGTACGCGACTGTGGACGCTGGTCATGCTCCTCGTGTGGGGCGCGCTTTTCGTGTACATCCTCCTCGGGGTATAACGGTTGTGCCTAGCGGGAAGTTTTGATGGCTGGTGAGTCGCCCCATGACCAATTTCACACGACCGCAACAGCCTAAAACTCATCCAATTCATAGGTGTGTATGCATACAATCTCGCCATCCGGGCATACTGCCTGACGTTGCGTTTCTGTGCTTCGCCTTCGGGTTGAGCCTCTTCTTTGACGTAAAGGATCTGCATGCGAGCAAGGCTTCTCCAAGGACACGGACATGATACGACTTTTTGGCTCGCGCTGCTGTTCTCGGACTATCCTCTACTATCACGACCTTTTACGACATAATCACGACCTATTGTTATTGTACTACAAACCACGTTTGTTATCATAGGTGTATACATTATACTGTCGCTGTTATAGCTTCACTCGGCTTGGCTGTCCCAGTCATCACCGATACTGGGCAAGGTGCATTTAACCCCGCCACATATTGCTCATGCGTAGATAGTATGATCGTAATGATATCGTCTAGTGTGTGCGCCGAGTTAAAAGATAGTGTTGTAAATGAGCGGGGAAAAACCCGTTGTAGGAGCTAGAGGACGATCGCTAGGGTCAGCGTTCTTCGGCCAACGCGTCGCGCTTGTCCGCTACGGTCAGTATGCATGCCAGACGCTATCTCCCTTCGCCACGCCATCCGGCCCCCTATGGCTTGTATCACGCTGCGTCCTCTCCGTCCACGTCACCCTCTTGACTCTGCTTGTTCACCCGCTTACACCATGGACATGCACAAGGTATTTCTATCGCGCGCGACCTCGTCAGCTCCGCAAAGACGCTCTCTGGAGTCTACACCGTCTCGCCCAGCGCGCGGGGGGGACTTGTGCCGTGTCGCACAAGGACGGAACGGATTGTTGTGGGTCGAGCATTGACGTCACCCGAGGCGCGCTGCAGGATGTGCTGGCAAAGCATGGGTTGCAGCTCGACTGCGACGTTCGTCGACTTTACGGGAGCTTAAGACATGGGGAGTTCCTGCATCCCCCTGCTGATTCATCGACATATCATTTGTGTGACGTTTTATTTGTCCCTGTACACCTCCATCAATTGATGATTGAAACACAGCATACATAGCACCCTTGTCAGGTCCGCGAACGCTGGCAGGTACGTTATCCATAGTGCCTGGAGTAGCACGATGGCTCATTGTAATTTGTAGTGGCCAGGAACACGAACTACTGGACTGGCTGAAGCACTACACGTTTCCCCCTTGAGGCCAAGTTCGAGAACGATGCATTTGCAAAGCACGTATATACTACGGTCACCCGGAGGCGGGGATCGTCGACGCCGGTGTACGTATGCTACTGCTCATAACGAAACCGGGTGGAAATTAACATTAGGCACATAGACCACAACTTGGCTGCTACTTTGGCTCGTTACACTATGGCGCGAACAGGGTTCTTGCGGACCTAGTTCACGAGATTGGTGCGTTTGATTTTGAACGTACCCCTGCGAACGTGTCTGAAATTGTTTGTACGACAGGCCAGCGTGCTTTATTGGGGTAAGCCTTCTAGCAAGCATAACACTACCACACCAAGGCTGATCGAGCTCAGAAATGTAACATGAACAGAAACTCGACGGAGTCTTATGTCGAACCTTGTCACGTCGCATTCGTGTGGACGCGACCGTCAAGCTTATACATCACATTCGTGGTTTGACGCCCACATCCCCATACAGCCCTCGTCCAGCCTATCCTCACTCCCCGGTTTGCTATCAGCTGCACGCCAGACCTCCTTGACTCACTCGGCAAGATTGTGCCGTCTCGGACCCAAGCCTACATATCCAGACTTCAATATCTCGAGAACGCAAGCGAAATTGCCCGTTTACGAAGGAGTATTCAAGGAATCACATACCTCCGCGCCCCGACGGCAAGGAGATCATCACGTACGCGGACGTTATACGACGCATACCACCTCGTGCGCGAAAACCACCGTCCTCGACACACGCCGTGCACCTAGAGGACGAGGAAATCGAGCTCCTGCACCGGCGCAAGGCAGCGGGGTGGGCGTGAGCCACTGCCCGACGAGCAACTTTCAACCTGCGGAGTGGGCTCCCCGCGCCTAGTGCGGCACGCTGCTAGGACAGGGGCATCAAGGTCGGGGCTCGGCACGGACAAGTGCACGTCTCGGGCGGCTTCGCGCTCTCGATGCTCATGCTACCGGCGATCCAGCACGCGATTGTTGCTGGCGCAGCTCGTCGCGTCCGTATAGCTCGCGCACGCTCGCGCCCACGGGCTGGGAGGGGGGGGAGGGGGGGGGAGGGGGGGGGGGCGGGGTGTGGGGGGGGGGGGGGGGTGGGGGGGGGGGGTGGGGCAGGGGGGGGCGGTGGGGGGGGTGTGTGGGGGGCACCCGGCGTCGCCGCGCGCCACCTATCGATCCCGACGCATGCTGTTTCCTCGCGACGCAGTGGGCGGCGCGGACTACGTGTGTGCGACTGGCTCGCTGCACGGGCTCATTGCTGGATATCCTGGCAAGGCGTTCGATGCGCCTCGTGTGAGCGTGCGCGACGGTGCGGGGAATCCGACCAGTCTAGGGGCTCTGATTTGGACAAAGAGCTGGGGATATGAGCGGTGGAAGCAGGAATGGAGGAGGGCAAACCCCCGAAGCCCGGAGAGTGAGTGGAGAAGCAGTTAGAGAGAAGATGCTCGAGGCGAATGCATGGAGCGAATGACTGTTGTTGCCTCGTGTTAGTGACGATGTAGAACACAAATCTTTTCGCAAGGTGTATGTACAGTGGAAGGGTTCATCGGCGGAAAGGATTTCAGGTCATAGGGTTTCCTTGGACAGGATGGAGTAGTGGTACAGATTACAGTGTATAGTACAGGATGGATGATTTCTAGGCGTAAGACTGCTTATTGATATATACAGACTAAACAAACAAATTGTCAAAATTGTCCGAAAGCTCCTTGGGGTTTCTTGAAGTCCCCGAATTCCCATTTGTAACAGTCCTATCGCGACGCTCAGTTCCAACTGAACACGGATTCAACTCCACAGGGAAACTCCACCACACAATCCTCCTCATACCTCGCAACCGGCACATCTCTTACATTCCCGTCCTCATCGACCTCCCACCCATCCCAACTTGCAACGGCGCCTCGATCACATTCACAATGACCTCCCGAATCGGATGATTGCCGCACATCCGCGCGCCACCCAAATCTTGTTCACCGTGTCAAACACAATCGAGCGGCCCAGATGACACCGCTTCTCGAAGCGCATACCCCGCCGACGCGCAGGGGGAGCCGCCAGCGCCCGTGCACGCGCCCTGCTGGATCGGGTCCGCGTTGTGGAAGACGTGCGTCACGGGCGCGTGCGGGAGGCGCGTCGGGGCATAGTCGCGGTCTGATGCGGGGCAGGGGGAGGTGCAGGCGGCGCGCGGCGAGGCGCTCGCCGGGTGGCCTCGAAGGCGACGGCGGGCAGCCCGAAGGTCGTGCCGAGCAGCGAGGCGACGGGGCGCCGCCGAGGGGGAGTGTCCGACGAGCCAGATTGTGGATGGGTGGGGTAGGTGTAGCGGAGGTCGGTCACCATGTCGTTCTGAGAGGCCTGGTTTATAGCTCGGTTTTACCTGGTGGATGTGGTGGGGACGTACGACGCCGATGCTGTAGAAGAGGGCTTCTTGTCCTCGATGAGGGCTTCGCTCAGGCAGGTGTTGTCGCAACCGCCAGTGCTTGGAGTAGCAGTCGCACACGGTGCTGAACACCAGGAGAAGTCGACCCATGCGCAGCAGCACGAGAAAAGAGCAGGTTGTCGTTGAACTTGTCCTTCTTGGACGTAGGGCCGTTGAGCGTGGTGCCTTTGATGCTCAGTATCACGACTGAATCATCCTCGGAGAGGAAAACATGTCCCCGCGGAAACCGTCTGCGGCCCCTTGCCAACAAGACGGAAAGCTCTGGGGTAGATTGTGATTCATCCATACATTTGTCGCTCCAAAGATCCGTTGATAATACACGTACTCTATTGAAGCCGGCCGTCCAGCTCGTACCAGATACTCTCGCCGGGCACCGCGCTTACGCATTACCCGCCATACGCGCAATCGCTGAGCTAGCGTGGTGTTTGTCCTCCACATCTGGCCCAAGCACATCTACCGCATCCCATTCTACTAGGCTCGGTCTCTGCCAGGTGCGATGGACCTTTTCTGCGCGCACGCTGGACGGCGTCCGGGTCCTTGGGCTGCCCATACATCGTCGGTCGCGCACGAACGGCATAGGTCCCCTGTGCCGAGGTGGTCTCGTGGCTTGCCCGTACATTTGGCTTGCACACATTGAGACGCTGTGTGTACCTCGCTATCAAGGCCACCAGCGATCCGGGATCTCCAAGTAGTGTTGTACTCTCTCTCCGGCTTCACTTGCCGAAAGCCAGCTCCCTCCGTTCCAACAACCGACGGCCGCAGCAGGGAGACATAGCCGGAAATAATATATAGAGCGAGCAGTCCAAGAGCTAGCATTTGCGTAGTAGTGGCCGTGTGAACGTTGCGACAGAGACATGAGAGCAGGAGACTGATCGAGTGGAGGCTGCTTCGAGCTCGGTGTTCGAGCGTAAGCTGCATGCAGTGCGGGGGCGGGGTGTGCCTTATCGGGACTGGGCGCTTGATTAAGTTGGTGCGAAGGACCGACTATGAAGGGTGTTGTGGAAATTGGGCCAATGATCACAATCGGACGGTTTCGAAGAGTTCCAAGAAGATCTAGCTTGAGTAACAACTCTTGTTTTACCTCAGCCTTTTCAACGGGTCTACAAAGCGGGGGGTGGCTTGGCGTCGCTTTAGTGCGCACACGTGGAATCTCGATTCGACTCATTAAACTTATCGTGAATCGCTATGATCGGTGCCCCTGTTCTATGAATTGTACGGATCAAACTCTGCCCCTGATGGACATGGAACGGAGGCCAAGCTCCGAAGAAAGGACCCTGAGGAGCATATTCGAGAATCCTTATGACAGAATTCACAAGGTGCACAAGAACTCACGGATTTGTATTTATTTTCGCTTGGCAACGATCATTCCACGAATCACCTCGGCGAAACTGGAGAATGGCGCCCGTCGAAACGTCTTGCTGAGGCTGTGGCATCGCCGCACTATGAACGCAACCTGCCGCCAAGTGCAACAGCCTCGGTCGGGTCTTTAAGGCCGCGAAAGGGTGGAGGCGCCGGAATGCTATGGAATGTAACTGAATGCATGCCCGATATCACAGTTGAGATCAGATGTCAAGAAAAGGATATATTGACCATTTGCTCGGAGCTGACGCGGTCCCGTGGGTCCCATGTGGTCGTCCAGGGACGCGTCGTGGGCGCGTTGTGTTGCTGTTCCGATGGCTGGAGACAGATCCATTACTACTATCCATTCATTTGATGCGAGACTTAGCCCCCAAGAAAGCTACTCTTTGATATGTAACGTCGTCGGGCGTCAGTGGATGATTCGTTGGCCTTTCCCTGGTCCGAAGATTGGGCGTGAGTTTGACACGGATTTCTTACTTTCAACTGACGCTTTTGTGGGGGACTTCGTAGAGTGATGCCCTCGCATGAACGATCCCCCAAATGAATGAGAAGCGCATCTCGTACCCAATAAACGCATCCATCTCGGGGTTGATGGAACGCCGTCGGTAGCGGCATTTGTGCACTTGGGCCGCCACAAGGATGTCGGCAATACATGTCCAACAACCTACCGCACGTCATGACAGGCGGGGAGCCAAAAGGGAGCCAACGAGCTGCCAACGCACTGCCGCTGGTCATCAGACGAGCTTCGCTGCTGTAATCGGAATCACAAGGACGTCGTGGGCAACCTTGATATCGAATTGGCATTTGTGCAGATGATTGTTTCGGTGGGCTCGGAAGAACGCGGACGGGTTGGGAAGGTGAACAGAGTTTGGCGAACGCGGCCCTCCGTGCAAGCGCGTGAACGCAGTTCAGGACGGCGAGCAGGGCATGCGAGGGGACTCAGGGTCGGGACAAGAGGCGGCACGCTAAATCCGCTCTGAAATGTTTCGGTCGGCCTGCGCAGAGTAATGGGGCTGATGGGCTGCACGTTCAATCATTAAGCGCCCAAGATCGGAATGCGGATGACACGCGAATGTGGCTCTAGCTAGTCGGCTGTGATATGGAGGCGGTGATGTGAGCGCGGCTGCGGCGTGCCTCCGACGCGCGTTGGGTCCAAAACTCTGCTGCAGGTCACGGTTATCGCGACAGAGTTCAGGCGTGTGGGAGGCAGAGTTCAGCTGTGGCGGATGCGCGACGACAAAAGAGAGCGAGTGGTACGGCCAGAATCGGAGGGCCATCTCCGGGTGCACGCATGGGGGTGTGAGAGCGGTCGCTGGGATGGACGGGTAAATGTGACGTCGACGCCTTGTCCGACCAAGGTTCGACGCCGGCGCCTCGGCCTTGTGAGTCGCGGTTCGAGTCTGCCCAGCGCGCGGTCGCCACATCGTACTTTGTGTTTTCTTCGCCCAGATCAGCACCTGTGGCCATGGCTACGCGTCGAACAATGCCACAAAGAGCCACAGAGGAGGGCGTTCTGCACAGGCCACTCCCAAAGAGGGTCGTCGATCAAGCCAAGTGTCCAGCACCCTGATGCGGCGCCGAACAGGCGCCCATGTTCGTTTTGTCACACTTCACAGAGCCCACGTATAAAAATTCGCTCTCGAACATTGACACTCCTCCTCACCTGTCCACCACCACCACCTCCTCACCCGGCCCCCGCCCCCCCCTACCCTCCTCGTCGACACACACCCCTCACCGCCGCCCCCTCCGCCCTTCCTCATTGTCCAGGTCGTTCTCAAACACTAGCCTCTTCACGAACACCCCAGTTACTATCCTGTGTCTGTTTTTAGTTCAACTTGTACCAGAATGCCATCCCCTCCGTAAAACCAATTCCCGTCCCCCTCCGTCCAGCACTTCGCCGTATCGCTCCCACTCCGTCGTCTAGCTAGCACCAGTCAGACCCACGTACCGGCCACGCGCAGCCCCCCGCAGGTCGTCGGGCTCCGATACCGTCAACAGGCGCATCCTGGCTGGACATCGGACTGGTGGCGCGTCGAAGACTCGCAGCGCGTAAGTTCCGTGGCCTCTCTACCCATGACCCAACTCCGCCCTACCACACCCACCTCTGACGATGACGAGCTCGACCAAGAAGAGCGCGAGCCCCTCCCCGAGCCGAGGTTGTTGGACTTTACCTCCGCTGCGGGGGACAGCACCGACGAGGTCCCCCTTTGGCACAACGTGCCTGGCGGTGGCTTTGACACGCTCGAGGCTGTCGAGTCTCGGTTCACTATGTGGAGAGGCGGGGGAAATCGACTTGAGTGATGCGCCTGAGGTATGTCCCGCCCTCGTCAGCCGCGCCGATCAGTGCGGACCAAGCTAGCGAATAGCAATGCTCATAAAGCAACCCTTTCATCTTTCCAGGTTTCCCCCTCGCCGCTCGAGCAATTCGCTCGCTCTGTCCCTGAACCCTGTCGGTCGCGCCTCATTAGAACGCATCTGATAGCATGAGCTCGGCATTCTCCGACGCGTCTTCTGACTCGTCCCCCTACTCTTCTCCTACCCTCACCGCCTCACTGGGCATGAAACTTTGTGCTCTCTCCGAAAAAAACTGCGTTTGATGTAACCATCTACCGACTCCTGGATGACGAGGGACGTAGAGTGTGCCCTATCAGGCGTCCTCTCGCGTGGGAAAACTCGTCGGGCCGGCCCGAAGCACCAGTATAGGATTCTACGGCGGTCGATTCATCTTACTCGTTTATTGAGGACCAGCTCTCTGACACCTGAGCTCGGCGTGGGGACGTCTTCGATGACGACTGGTTTTCCTGAATCTCATCGTGCTCCGGCAACTCCTCACGATAGGAGGCACGACCCCTTCCTCTAAACCGCAACCACGCCTGGCTTTTCATTGGAACGGGATGTGATAGGACGCGTTTGGACGCGTCTTAGACATCCATCTCACCCCACTACAATCATGACCCACGACGTACGACTCTACGAGGTTACATGTTCACACGCAACATGACACACGCGTCACACGCCACATTCGTACTAGCCCAACGACACCGACCCGCACGACTCGCACTCATCAGCACACCCGCGGCTGCCATTAACCCCATAGCACGCCCGGGCAACACACAATGACCAATGGCACGCCCATTGACACGTGTCCTACGCAACGAATCAACGAATGTCATCTCATGAACGCGACCCCACCCACCGAGGCTCGCCAATTGAACGCCCCGTCGCCTAGACGCGCGCGAAAACTCTGCTCGCACAATGCTTGCTTGCTTCTGTGACACCCGCAGCACCACGTGTGTGGCTGTCCCCATCACCCTTTTGGATCCAGCAATGTCCAACCTCAATCTCTAGCGTTTTTCCTCTGTCTACCTGCGGCGCTACCTCTCTTCACACTAAAAAAAAAAAAAGGTTCCCTGCTGGCGCCGCCATCTTCCATTACTTTCTCGTCAATTCAGCGTTTACGTTACACATTTCACCAGACATGGCTTGTCCACTGCCCATGGCCTACACGCCTTGCATCGCACTTCCTCATCTCATTCATGCCTCTTGTTTTCTTCTCTTTCTCTTTTGATTGCCCAACATTGATTCGCGCGTCCCATGACGTGTGCGCACCCGACATCCGTTCTTCCAGTCCTCGATCTCATCTCTTGTACAAAGTAGAATATGCATTGCCCTCCGCCTCGGTTCTGAAGAACACTTTAGCAGCACAACGCAATCTTGTTGTTTTCACTAACACGCTGCATCTTGCCAATTGACCGTCTCTTGCATCTGCGATGACTCTCTGTGTGCATATCGTGTGATCGTGTGTGTTCTGAAAAGTGAGTATTTGGTGTCGCATCTGGTAGTTAAACGATCTCGCCGCGCACGTCTCGCGATGTTTTCTAAGTAAATATAATTTGTACGTAGTACGGAGTCAGAGTGAGTAAGGGGAGCAGAGCGGCATCAAACGTCCTTGTGGATACATCGGCTGTAGGATACATCGCGAGAGTATGTACGTGCACACATGAACGAGAACACAAAAAGAGAAAAAAAGATCAAGAACAGAAACCTAGAATACAAACGGTTCAATTTGTCATCACACAGATGCTCGGGCGGGGGGAAGAAATTCATGGATGGGTGCCAGACGTCGACGTCGGGTGCACAAAGGCGCGTATCGCGGGGGGCGGCGGCAGGCGACGAACGCCGGGCTTCGAAGGAGAAGAAGAGCAATTAGGACGAAGAAGCAAGAAGCAAAAGGCGAGAGCGTGGAAGCGAGAGGACGACGGCGCGCACGACGGATCGCTATGGCATAATAACGGACCGGACCCCGCCCAGCGAAGCCCAGGGCGTCGCGCGCGCACGACCGTCGGACAAACAGAGAGACGAAAAGCAGACCAAAAACAAACAAGAAAACACAATGGGAAAAACCCAACAACCCCTACACGGAAAAAGGAACAAAAAAAACACAAAGCTCAATCACAAACAAAAAAAAAAAAAAAACAAAAAAAAGCAGAGAAAACCCAAATAGCCGACAAAAAAAACAAAAAACAAACCACAACCCAACCCAACAAAAACAAACGAAAACAAAAAAACACAAAAATAAACACAGAGAAAAAAACAAACCAAGCAAAAGACACACAAAAAGAAAAGAAACACAAAAAAAAAAAACAAAAAACAACACACCAAAACCCGAAGACAATAAAGAAACAAGGAAGACAAAAGACAGGACAACCCAACCACAAACAACACATCAAGAACAAAAACGACATGAAAACAGCAAACGACAAAACAAAAAAACCGAGATTCACAACAACCTCCGCGCGTCGAGGGCGTGTTTTCGCACAGAGAAGGAGCCCGGCGTCGGCTCGGGGCGCGTTCGATCGCGATTTGTCGTGTTGTCCGCCCGCCCGCAGAGGGGCACGAGGCGGGCTCACCGCCGAGCTCCGTACCCACCCATTCGGGGCCCCGCGACCTTGCTAAACGGCTGAGCTCGCGAGCGGGCCGTAGCACGCGCCTTCACCTAGGGCACGTTTTTTCGCTGCTGTGGGGGCGGAGCGGGCGGCGGCGGGCCTGCGGGGCGCGGCTGGCGCGTCTGGCGCGTCTTTCCAGGCGTTGCGGGAATCGCGTTTGAGCGTTTCGAGGAGCTATGTGCTGATGTGAGCGGGGAAGTGAGGGAAAGAACGATGGGGGGGAGGGAAGCGTACTTGCTCCTTCTCGACGCCCCTCGGCGATGCTCCGGATGATTGTTCTCGACGAGGACGGACTGTTGCGGTTACCGTTGGGCTTGTCGTCGCGGAAGCGCATCATGTGCCAGCCGTTGCGCGCGGCGTCCCAGATGAACCTCAGACGATGCGGTCGTCGTACATGCTCGTGCCCGACGCTTTTGATAATGCCGCTGGCACCCGTCCCTCCACCCCCCGGTGAGCCCGCGCAAGGCGGGTGAGTTTAGCGACAGACGAGACGCACCTTTCCCATTCGTCATCCGTCACCATGCATGACGTCCTAACCTACAGCTCGTATTTTGCCCCGCCACACCAGGCACATGCAGCTCAAACACGGGCATTCGCGTAGTAGTCTGGGTCGTGCCGGCTTTCCGTTCTAGGGGGGAACCTCAAACACAAGCTTGAAGATCGATGGAGTTTTCAGATGGCGGCTTCCACTTCAGACATTGAGTGAAACAATTAGCTAGGTGAAACCCGGGTAAGTAACGGTGGGGAGAGCATACCTTGTTTGTTCGGGTCTGTACCGGCCATGTAGGGAGTGTTGACGCATGTGTGGTACACGAGGCCGTCGTTCGCCATGTTGCATGCGCGGGTATATCCTGTGTCGTATAGACTTCTTCGACGTGATAGGAGAATTTTACAACCTTTTGAACCTTGACTCTGAATGGCAATGTTACGGCATTGCGACGAGAACATGTGAAAACGACAGGCTCACAATCGAAAGGCTGGTTCTGAGCCATATGTGGATGGTCTCTGAGCAATTCGTTTGATATGGTTTGTAGAACCATTCTGTTAATCGCTGGGAGACTGGTAAGACGAGACCTCTACTGGAATTTGAGGTGTACACACCCAGTATCGCTTATCCAGCGGTCTTGACAATAACATTCTGCTCATCGACTACCAGACCAGTCGAAAGCGAGGAAACCGCATCGTCTCCTGTCACACGCAGCAAAGTCAACACAAGGGGTCGTCGGACATAGAAGAAAGCTTTAACGACAAACCTGCTTCGTTTTGGGGTCTATGTCTATGACAAGCTCCCCCATCAACAATTGTATTGCGTAGCGGCATCGTTTTGTCTTCATGGTGATGGGGAGGAAACAAATAGAGGCCAAGGAGTTCGCGGTATGAGTTGTGGCGGTCAATCTGAAATAGGGCACACAGTGCCATTGGTCAACTGCATGTTGGATCGAGGCAAATGAGGACTCACAAGGTATAACTGTGCTTGCTCTCTTTTACGGTGGGTCCACATTCACAACGAAAAAGTGTGCACTAGCGCAAGATTCTTATACACGTCGGACTTCTACGGTTACCCAATAACTAAACGCCACATACATATCAGTATTTTGAACAGACGGCACGACCAACACCGCCACAGCGTAGGAGCACACATACTCACTCTGTTCGTCTCCAAGTTGTCCAAATCCCTTACATTCCGAAGCTCACAGGTCTGGCTCCCCGGAACCCGTCGAAGAAAGAACGCAAGTCAGACCCGCCCGGCGGCGCGGCAAGCCCAGGAAAAAAGAACCCCCGACCGCAGACACCCACCGTTCGTTGTCTAGCTGGCAGAGGGCCCGCGACAAAACGTCTGAGCCAGTGGCTCCTGGTCTGAGCGTGAGGGAATGGGGCGTCCTGGGATGTCCGGTATCCGGGGCATGCGTGGTTCGAGCAGGACAGGGTGCGGCGCCGGCGTCCGTTCGGAGTGCAGCGCGGCGGGCTCGAGCACAGGGAGGGCTGGAGCTCGGGAGCAGGTGCGGCGAATGGAGGGTCGTTGGCCATACTTTTATACCTGCAGCTTGCGACTACCCAGATCTTTAATGAATAACACTCTTTTGTACTTGTTTGCCCAGGCGTATCACGGGCTTTGTTATCACGGGGCTGTCGGCCACTACGTGGCTCGAGGAATCCCAAATTTCGTTCCGCAACGTGCGGGCTAATCGCTGGTGTCCATCTCGCGATTTTTTTTTTCCAGCCAATCTCACTCCAGTTGGAAACATACACTGGAAGCCCGACTGATCCTTGTGGCTCGTCATTTGCACGTGTTTGGCACACCCCCCGACCCTGGAGAATCTCTGTCGGGGATTAATGCGCTGACTTCGAGCCTTGTCATTTTTTCAGGCGCTTATTATGATGACACAGAAGAGAGCAAAAGGATGCGGCTGCCAACGACAAAGATGCTAAGGAGATAGCACTAAGAAAAGACAGAAAATAGCAATGTTACAGGCTCAACGATCCTCGGCCCATTCCTCATAAACAGGGCGGTTTAGTATATGCGCCCAGTTGTACGCAGTGGAGGCAGTGTGTGGCGACTTACGTTCCTCCTTATTGATCTGTGCCTTGAATGGAACCGGGCGTGAGTAACGGGAGACAGCAAGCTATCGCGATCTACTGACCTCCTCCTCTGGTGTAAAGTCGTTGACAATTTGTTAAAGAGTTTGCGAATCTCTCTCAGGGGTCTTGCCTTGATCATGTTCCGCCACAGTCTTGCAACCAACATCACTGCGTCGGCCATGAGCATTTATCAGCCACCAGACGATAAGCAAGCACGTACAGGAGAGGCTTAATGTCAAGGTATTTGGCAGCCAGTGATGATCTCGAAAAGCATCTCCTGGTCTACAGGTGATGAACGTATCTGGTCCCACCTCGCTGATATCGGTGGTACGACTTGCGCGCATCGTCCTGCAATCTGCCGACAGTTCCGCCGCAGGCAGAGGCTCGCCACGGTGGTGCTCGCAGTACTCGAGGACCTGTATCGACGGTGTCGTTTTGATCAACACGCTGGCGTCCGGCGCTGACAATGAGCAATGAGCGGACGCACCTTCTTCAGCACGAGGACGACACGTTGGGCAGAGGAATTAGGGCTGGTCCGCTCTCACCAACATCTGTAATGAGGAAGAGACTCGCGCTCAGAAACGTTTGGTCTGTGGACAAGGAATACACGCGCAGCCCCCCCCCGCCCCCCGGCGAACGGAGCACACGCACGCCTCGCTGCTAATGGTCCTTAGATGAGCCACACTGCGCTTCGGCAGCACCTCCCTGTCGACGAAGAACTGCTCATTGTCGGAGGTCCAACGAGGCGGAGAACCATCTGTACGGGCGAGGAGATGTATTGGTGTAAAGAAGTAGATGTCTGTACCCCCCGGGGTTCGCTCCGACCGCCCCATAATTTGAGGAACAAATGAAAATTACAGGGATTGTGAAGACAAGGACAAGCTCGATGCACGAAAACTCTCTGCTTTTGAAGGACTCGTTTATTTAAGGCCTCCCGGCTTACTGTAATCCAGAAGACGCAGAGTCATTTGTCAGGGAGGCGCACGACTCTTCGGCGCCCTACCGATCCTTCGGACTTGATTCCGCGCCAACTAACATGTCCTTCTTTTCTCTGACAAGCATGCCTGGGATGAAGGTCGGACAAACCATTGTGACTTCACTCGCAGTGAAGAGTCCAAACACGTCGCCATAGTCAGGCCAAATGTTCGAGAGGTATTACGAAAATGACTCCAACTAGTCCTAGGCCGCAGTCCGCACGGCCACCCAAAACGAAGCACGGTCGTCCCTCGAGTTATAGCACTAACAACTCCACGCGTGGTTCCGCAAAGGTCGCCAGGGCTAGGCCAGAGTGGTGATCAACAGAGACGATATCTCTGGCGGGAGTCGGACCAAATCTTCTTATTTTGTGGTCCCCCAAACCACCCCCGTCTTTCATTGAGCCAGCACGGGTCCCCAGAGGCACCGCTTAGACCCAGTATGTGATGAGTCCGGTTACACATCATTGTACGGCAACTGATTGGTTTATTTGCTTGTTTTCATCCGGTAAACATTTTTACGTCGCTGTTTACGCCTCCATTTGGTGCGCTCAGGTTACAGAAATGGCCACAGGTTCGTATGGGCCGTGACCAACACTATCTACGCCATGGTTCCTGGTTTCGTCCGTTTCTACAAGGTTCCGGGCCTCCGCAAGGACCGCAAGTACATTGGTGTTGTCCTCAACCGTGGCGAGAAGCTCCCAAGAGACGAAAGCTGCCAGTGGGCCGGAGTCGTTACACCCACCTTGTGAACCTCAAGGAGATTGCACAGCAAGAGGCCACCGCACCGGCATCATGACCACCTCGCCCACAGTCAACAATATCCACTCCCCGGATAGAGTGTTCCGCTCTACAGAAAATCGTTTTCCGACACAGCCCGAGCCATTAGACGGGCACTCTGAGCAGTGTCTTCTACAGTAATAGGATTCGGACCGCTATGCATGCGTACAACAGTCCTCTGCGCTTCTCGCAACATATTAGATGTCTAGTCCCCACGCTCAGCGCGCAGCTAGGTGACAGACAAGGTTGCATTGGGATCTAATACAGAGCACGTGTATGTATGGCGACATTCATATGTCAATCTTCGCGTTTGGGATCCTTGGGAACAGACTATAAAGAAAGCTGTCACGATCGGATTTCCAAAGTACACAGGTATGGTCCGTGTCGTGTCGTAAGCTACTATACAGGTGAGAACAGCACTGAGCTGGGGCTTTGTATGATACAAGAATTTGGCATAAGATGCAGTGCATACGGAGAGGGGCCGGTATCGTAGGGATGTGAAGAAGGACGATTATGAAGCGTCAGGGAACTCCGGGAATGTTATATCTACTTGGTCGAGGTCCACCTTCTCCACGTACCGTCGTAGCATCGGAGGTCGGTGTCCTCTGGGTCACTGAAACTCGCGTAGTGTGGCAGACCGACGCATCGACACCCGCTTCAAGGGGTGCCCTGCCTTGTGCCGCTCCTCAGCCATAACGTAGCACTGCAGCGACGACCATAGGGGACGTCTTGTCGCCATTGACGAACAAGTTTTCGATTCCGAGTGAACGGGCAAAGGAGGCGACCCCGCTCGTCGGGCGCAACGAGGGAGGCGAGGATCGCTCGCGCAAAGCCCTCGTCGTAGCTCGCGTCGTGGTGTGATGTAGAACGACTTGAGCTTCGGCGCGCGCTTGAACATCTCGCTCCACACAACCTTCTTCGTGAAGCCCCGTCCAGTGAAGGCGCGAGTGCGTGTGCGCATCTCGGAGAGCGCAAACTCCTCGACGTTCGTGAGGTCGAACGCGCGCACGAGCGACTGGAAGACGGTGCCGGCGATGTTGTCCATGTCTCCGAGGTTCGAGATCGTGGAGTCTTCGAGCAGGCCGTGGTCTCGAAGGGGTATGTCTTCGTCGCGCCGTACACGCACACGCCCTCGTAGCCGTTCAGGTACTGGACGTACAGCTTGCGCACGTCGCGCAGCGGGTGCAGCGGGTCGAGCTCGTGCTCCTGCGGTACGCCCATGTAAAACTTGTTGTCCCTCGTACCGGTCCAGCCAAACTTTAAGCTTCATCGCGTACTCGGGAGCATCGTGCGCCCGACAATGTCCGCAATGATTGACCCGTTCGCGCGTCCCGAGCTCTAAATGGCGCAGGTGCTCAAGCTTTACTCTCCGCTTGTCCTCCTCCTCCGCTGCCGGCTGCCAGGTGATCTTTTCTATCTTGAGCACTTGGAGCAGAGGGCACTGTTCCAGGATGTCGAGTAACGACGAGACGGGGATGGAAAGTTCGACGCGTTTTCTTCCCACAGAATGACAGGAACTTGATGCGCGACACCTGTTGAGGCTGCTCAGCTGCGGGTATAGGTAGTGCGCGCGTAGTCTGTGCAGTAGTGGTGTTTCGCCCTTGAACATCGTTGGAAGCGGTCTGCACTCTCCCTCGCCGCGGACCTTTATCGTCTCGAAGATTTCCAGCATGGGCGCTGGTTTCTCAATGAGCGGCGTCAGACGCGGGTCGGGGTTGCCATTGCTTGTCTTGAGCATCGTGGAAGGGAACATACAGCCAGCGTAGTCGGTGAATTTGCTCGGCGACCGCTTTGATAAGTGCAGCCGTTTTATCCCCTTCCTCATATCCAGGTGGTATGACGAGGCATACTCCTGCGTCTAGAGAGCGTTCGAGGGCAGTCATCGCACCAGTGGGATATCGTGTGCTGAGCTGTCTCCAGAGGATGGGGGCGTTCAAGGCGATTTGCCGCCAAGAATGGCACACCTTGGTAATGGACATGTAGCGGTACGCGCCGAAGTAGTTCTCGAGGGGATTCCATTGGTCCTCCTGAAGTTCTGAGAAGATGAGGATGAGGATGTCTGAGGATAGTCGGTTGAATGGTTGTAGGCCTGTTGCGATAGCGCGAAAGTAGAGCGAGTGACTGGTCTAATTGCCCTATCTGTTCACGCATCCGTCAACGAGATGCGGTCGCAATATCGTTGTAGACTCACTGTGGCTGCACTGTGCTGTGAGGAGGCACTGTAGGGCATTCGAAGCTAGATGACGACTGCGGACATACGCCTCATGGGACTTACTGTTCGGTGGTCCATCCTGGGAGACTCCATGACTTTGGGTCCAGCAATCCTTCCAACGACACTGTCATCTCCCTAATATCCTCTACTGTCCTTGTGCTGTCCGAAGCGTCTGGGACCGACCATCTGGTCGACCAACCGCGACCGCGTCGGCTGCTGGGGAGCGTCATGAGCCAGTGTTTGCCATGACGGAACAGATTCGAGAGTGAGAAGGTTGGTATGATGTTCGAGGGTGGGTATTTAAGCGAGAAGGGCTGCGTCTACACGTTCCATCAAGGTCGAACACGATGCAAATACAGGGCGATGAGGGAGTCAGTCCACTCCCGCAGACGGCAAGGCGCTCTCGGTAGCGCGTAAGGGCGGTTACAGGCAGTGTTCCCGCTTTAGAGTCAGGACAATGAAGAGTCGCATAGCCACGCTATCATACCCCTGGCTCACTTACCTCGCCAAGCCATCTCGAAGCAAAATATCCGTTGAAGCCTCGCATCCAGCGAGCAAAGCCTCATATGCAAGGCCATCTTCGCCTCGACGTTGATAGATTTACGCGTCTTTGGGAATTTTGCAGACAGAGGAAAGGGTTAGAAAGGCGGGCGGCGGTAAGGATAAGTTTAGGATATCATCCGTCTAGCTCGGATCGCATAGTGCCGGAAGATCCTTGCTTGCTGTTCATAGCCCGACGATGCGTATGCGGTGGTAGGCGAGGTAAGGAAGGAAGGCTGTGATGGAGGGAGAAGATCTCACAAAGGTGCACTGTACATATTATTATGCCATGTATATATCTTCCGGAGCCTTTAATCTGCACACACTACGAGGTATCCCCGAGATACTTCGTGTCCTGAGGAAATCTTTGCAAGTCTAGAAGCTTATATGCTGAGGATGAGAAAGGGTCGAGAACAAACGTCAAATAAAAATTCGCAGGTTCCTGTCTCATCATCGGCGCTTCACTTTCACAAGCGACCGTCACATTTCACTCGTATAATCACATCTAATCACTTGAGTCTAAGAGTAGCTGAGTTCCTTGGCCGGGTTAATTATCTTTCTGTGTCTCTGAGGGTGATGCAATCTTGTTCTCAAGCTCGACAGCGAGTGACTACCACCGTACCACGCGCTGCGCATCTCTGGCAACCCACCTGAGCTGTTTGGATGTCGGGCTTCTCGTTCGAGGGGGGAACAAGGTTCTAATCCCCCGCAGTTCATCACACGTTGACGACACACGCTCTGCCTCAGGGTCCCCGTGGGGCCGCTACACGGATACCTATAAGTAGCTCTTCTCAGGGTTCACAGGCCCAGAATCGACGGGTAGGTTTACCCCCAGGCTCGCCTGTGGACGCCAACAAAGCATCAGCTGTGCTGATTCGAAGCAAAGTCGTGCCTTTTTATCGACCTTTGATACCTTACGAAACACCCATGGCGACAGACTACCAGCTCAGAGTCACTCCGGTGAAGGTTACAGGTATGCTTGCACCCTTGATGAGTTGAAATTTGTGGTCTTATGCCGAGTTTGTAGAGTTACCTCCGGAAGACAAGCTTATTGCCCAGGGTCATGCGGTACTGGATACTACTGACAGCTGGAAACAGGGAAAGACTTACTACAATGTCGTCAACACAAGCTCTCGCGCGAAATTCACCGGTGAGACGGCGAACTGGCACTGCCGAGTGAGCGAGCATAGTCCAGAGGAGGCCACATTCGACGACTTCTGGGGCAGACTGGCACGTGAACAAGGGAGAGAATGAGATGAAGTGCGTACTCTATCGCAACCAATGACTTCGTATTCGCTAAAGAGGACCCCTCGGTGCCTAGATACGTTCATGAGATTGAAGAAAAGCCACTTTGATCAAACAGATATCGCCCAGCCAAGCGATCTGGTCGTATGTATTATCATTTTCCCCCACCGGTCTCGCCAAGAGTCTTTACGGTTCTGCAGACGATAGAGTTTAAAGAGAGTTCGCCGCGGACTGGGGTATATTTGTCCGTTCAATCGCATGTTACCGCGCTCATCTCGTTTGTCTTACAGCATCATCATCTCAATACCAGTCGATCTTCTCTTCGGACCCAAACCTTGCCAAGCTCGAGGAGAAGGGCGTACATGGACACTGTATCCCCCGTCAGCGTGTTGAACGCATCAAAGAGATTGACATGGGAAAGTCGTCAGTGGCGGACTGGCAACGTCCAGCCGTGCTGAGGGCAACATCCCTCAGTTTCATGACAGAACGCGGACGCGATGGCGAGCAGCATATCTCGGTAAGAGTCTATTCGTCGTATTTCTTTGTGATTTGAACCTAGAGGTGCTTTCCAGGACGTGCCGGGATTCTTGAAGTGGCTGGAGTCGGAAAAGGCGAAGGCTCCTCCCTCTGCGGATGCTCCAGCTACATAGGTCGTGCTTGTCCACGTCGCTGTATACGAACATGTGTGCAAGATGTTCATGAGTATATGAGAACTCCTCAGCAGCTCGTATTGGTGTGTTTAGTGCCCTGCGTCTTTCGAATGTCACCAGCCAAATTCCTTTGATGAACCTTGTCCAGGCGCATTAGCAAGTACAACGTTCCCCAGCAAATACGCATAAAGGCTAATCTTGCCCAAAGCGGATGATCCCATATTGCTCTCCAATATATTACCTGCTGGGGTCCTCGCAGCCTCCGATGCGTGTCAATGGCACGCGCAGCTCAGCATATCATGGCCCCCAACTGATATTAAATCACGAAGTTCAAGCTTGAAGGATTTCCACCTAGTTATGGGGCCTGTGAACATCCCGAACTTGACATCCACAAAGCCTGAGCGGGAGCTGAACGCAGTAGATTCCCTATTTTCAGTCGTCGACCAACTTCAATGATTATGTGGAAATCAGCTCAGTACTTAACGGCGGAGAGGGAGAACGGAGCCGGCGCAGCAGACCAATCCAATCCCACTCACCATGGCGTTCGACAGCATCCTGGGTGCTATTCTCATGGGTGGACTCATTACTTCCGTGTAAGTTCGCTTTTCAAATTCATGAACAGCATCCCAAGCTAACCACCACGTTTGATTATTAGTCTTTACGGCGCACTGTGTGTTCAGTGCTACATATTTTTCCCAGCGCTTTAGTAAAGACTCGCCGACGTTGAAATCCACGGTGAGTTTGACTTGGAAACATTGGACATACGATCCATGTACTAACGTGTTACGTATGCCGGTATGGGGCTATGGTACCTCATCATCTACAGTCAACTGTCCGTATCCGCTGACAGACTGCGCTGCAGGCTTCTCAACACAATCCATCTCGTATTCTTGGCCCACCTTCTGTATTGGTTCGAACCGGTGTCCACATTCAATGCTTCACGACATTTACTGATCGGCCGCCTCAGGTACATGGTAACGAACTTCGGGAACCCATTCGCATTTATCGTAGACCTGCCTTGGTAAGCACGCGAAGCGGTCTGCTGAGCGAATTTCCTAACATTAAGTGTGTGATAGGAGCCTTGCGGTACGCTGGTTCTTCCCCACATCTGCTGCTGAGGTCCGCTGATGAAATAATAAATGATGTAGGGCAACCTCCCTTTCAACCGTAAGCTTCAGCTGTCCGTCATCATGTATTTGAGCTGATTTCATCATTGCACAGTGTACTGCCATCGCCCTCATACATTGGTTCGTAAATCTCTATGCTCGGAAAACAGTGTCGATTCACACAAGCCATATTAAGCTGGTACACGTATCGGGTCTGGATATGTATGTATGACTCTGTCTCTTCTTGTCACGAGACTGACTAGTCGCGAAAGTGAGCAATAAGAACCCAATATTGGTCTACCCTCTGGTGCGTCATAATCACAAACATTTTGTGCGTTATATGTCATTGACGACCTCACTAGCTTTGCTTAGTTTTGCTGGCTTCTGGTGCGTGACAAGCTGACTAACCCGCTAAGTCACTGAGTGAAAACTGACGCGAATGAGGTTTTGGATATGGTACCTAACTTTGTGTATTGTTTTTTGGGGGAGTCCTGAGCTCAATTGTGATCGCTAGCATCGGACATGCATAGAGACGTATACCATTCCTTTCGTCTTCTCTAATCACGCAGCTGAATCATATGTCAAACTAGCACTATACATCTCAAAGTAGCGTCGTTCAAAGCCGTGCGTAGCGTTTCAACATTTTGCTACCACCCGCGTGACAAGGACTGCACCGTTTCAGTGGCTCTTCTATTCAAGTCTGTCGTTTTCAGCCGCAACGGATCTATACATTGCCATTACCCTGTGCGTCGTTCTTGTACGCCGAAGAGAAGGTCTGCATACGCGGTACGTACGTCGCAAGAGCTGTCTTCATCAGCTGATGATTTCGCACATCCCGCCAGTACGAACTCCATGATAAATGTGCTCCTTGTGTATATCGTAAACACCGGCCTGTTGACAAGGTGTGCTACTTGTCTATACGATATTTCTGTACACATAACACTCCTTCAGCTTGGTGGCTATTGGCGCCGTCGTGACAGTGATTATTTCAGTCCCTCACAGGAGCGACTACTATGTTAACATTTCACAACGGCATAGTGCGCACTGATGCCCAATAACTTTATCTTCGTTTCAAGTAAGTGCACTTCATACTTGTTCCCAGCCTTATTCACTTTAGACCCACTTCATAGTCTACTTTGCCATCAGTGAACGTGAGTCGATGTCTTGGTAGGCAGCGCAGGTATGGGTCAAGCTCAGCGTTGCGTAGTATACTCGAACTCTATGATGGCCTCGTAGGTGTCTCGCTCAAAACGGCCGATCTTTTGGGCTGATATTCGATGAGGTTGAACGCTCGACAACAATTCAAGACGCAGGCAAATGTTACAACACAGCGTGTAACCAGCATGATGTTCGCTGTTCAGGAACCCGAAATGTTGGTACGGGTACACAGTGGCCCGCTTGATAATTCATATGAGCGTCTTCTTAGCTGTGCCAACGTTTTCCATGTATAGGTTGGAAGCGAGAGGCGGACGGTCACTTCGATCCCAGAAATGCCTCTCAGGAAAATCGAGTGTGATAAATGAGCCTTGATTTTTCAGGAGGGCGGTGTCCAGCCTGGTCGAGCCTGGTCGCATCATACTATTACTTTTCGTGTTGATTATGAGCTTACCTATCCATCTTCCACTTAATAGTGCAAGAAATCCCCGACCAAATAAACCGCTGAGCTCTTTTATAAATCCGAAGATGAGACCGCATGGAGTGTAAGGCTCCCATGATCAGAGAACTATGCAATAATCCCGTCGTAAGTGCTGCGTACGTATACGTAGTTGCTGATACGTTAACGTCACCATCACTATGACAATAGTATTTTCGTCTCTGCATTCATTATTGGGTGAACTGAGAGGCTGACATACATTGACAATGTATTGTTTACGTAGTGCTTGCGGCGTCGAGATCTTCCGTTATTGGTGTCGGAGGGTCGTGGATGTATGTATCATGTCTCAACGAGTGATCTTGGATCATTGATTGCTTAGTGTTCTGCAACACAGCACGCTCATTGGTAGCAGTGTCTGCAAGTCATTCATAACTCCACTCGAGCTCGCGCGTTTCTTCTATCTTGACCGCGTCGGGTTCACCGCAGATCAACCCTGAAGATTCTCGAGAAGCGAGGCCACCCCATGATATATACCCGCGCTCGCCAAGTGTGGCTACATTTTTATATTACTGAACGAGGCTAGGCAGCCACAATCGTGACAGTGAGTGCCTGGGGCACATAATATATAAACGAAGTGCTAGAGATAGACTCATCTCGTGCTTCTCCTATTAGATATTCACCGCGTCACTCGTATTAAGGTAAGCTAACAACGCAGTTATCTTTGTCATGAATTAAATGGCGAAAAATTATCGATCAGATCAGCTGGTACTGCTATCGCCTGTGGATTCGTGAGTTTTATAATATCAGCAACTAGGGCTCACTGGAAATTACACCCAATAGTGAGCGGGCAGAGCCGACTCTTGACGTTTCCCTTGGTAATTAACCTATTCGAAATGTCGCGTGAAATCATCTGACGCAGCTTGTGAGTACCTTACTCTTACTCTTACTCTTGTTTGTCCGAATCCCTGTGTTCTCAAACCACCGCGATCACTGCACAGTATACTATCTTCTGGCGCCTTGTAAGTGTCAACGCCTTGCTAGGACGATGTTCATCGACTGAGAACCCGTACTTTCCGCAAGTGTACTCGAATTCACTGTTGGCTTCGTGAGTCAAGACACGTTACTTCGAGGCGTTACGGAGGCTGACACGGATAATGGAGGCTGAACGCACGGGATCGTTTCAGCATGGACAACGGCATGCACCTCTATCCACATATCAAGTGCTCGCTTCGCTGGAAGCATTCAGCCTTCGGTACGGTCCCCAAGCCCGTCGGTCGACACGCTTTCGCGGTTTCGCGCATGCTGAAGCCGGACTATCGATTGTCATTGGAACCACGAGCTGACAAAGAAGGAAGACGAGATAGAGTCTGCACAGTAGATTCAGCCTGTAAGCCTTGAATTATGGTTACGGTCAAAGGACACCTGGTGTGGACAAACGGTTCGACACATTTCACGTTTCATGACGATATTCCATGTGAGCGTACTCGTGGCTCACCGGGCCATGCTACTTATATTCAATATACAGTTTCGTTGCTTCATTGTACAATATCATAGCTTATACTAAGCAAGTTCCAGGTATCGTTCGACTGGAAGGGCATCAAGGTTTTTCTCTTAGCGAACTATTGGATTGCGTACCTTCCCAGTTGGTGACTGCTGCTTCGTTCCATACCTTAACCTCATGCTGTCTCGTACCGCCATAATGCTCTACGAAAAGTCGTTCCCGAGAACAGACTCTTCGCGAGCGACACTTTCAGGTCGCATCATCCGCTCAGTTGCGGACTCTAGAGACACTGGAAGCATTTGGACCTGAAACCATTTGCTACAGCTGAGACAATACCCAGGTGTCGAAATATAGTGCGTACCTTGCCCGTCTTTTTATCTTCTGGAGATAATTGGCTCATTGGAGGGCCAGACAGTTGCAGCTTCTTCTCGATTCCGCGGAGGGTTTCCAAGGCAAAGATAGCACTCATGGCGAAGTATGGGTTCATGTCCGCGCCTCAGGCACCCTAACTTCCATTCGCGTCGCTGAGGGGGGCACTGAAGGTGGAGAGATGATGCGGATGGAGGCTGCGCGAGAGTCGTAGCCGTAGGTTACCGCGTTCGGGCCCAGAAGGCACTCGCCACCGACAAGGCGTTTATAGCCATTGATAGTGGGTACAAGCTAGGAATGAAAGTTAATAAGCATGCTTCGCGTCCAGAAAGCAAGAATATTCACTAGGGGCATAACTAACACATCCATACTATTTAGTGGGGCAGGCTGGTGAAAGAGAAAAATGACCCAATTATCCACGCACTATCGGAACGGGAGAGACCATCGAGGGTACGCCAGCGAGGAACCACTCGGCTTCTTGAGTTATAAATTTGGTGTCCTCGTTCGCTGCGCCTTGGCGACCGTGTCTTCAATTCAGCATCGGAAACCGCAAAGATGTTCATGACCGCTGTTGTCTCTCAGAGAAACATGAATGTGGCTACATGCGCTGTCAGCAATTTTCAAATCCCTCTCCAATGTACCTACCCACTACAGCCAGGCAGCTAAAAACAGGGGCTCTCAACACTGACGAGAAAGGAGCAAGTGAAAGCGTAAAAACTCAACGTTGCCCCAAGGTTTAGCCATGAAGCTTGGTATGATTCCATGCTTCATACCAATGCTCTTTGCCGCGAATTTGAAGAGTAAGGCGTTGTCGGCCATGCGCATTTGAGCCGACGTATACGCAAGAGCCGTCTCATAACACCAGGTCCGGTTTCAGTGTCTAATTAACTATTCAACGACGTCAGTCTTTTAAGGGTGTCTTTGCAGACGTCTACGGTGACCCTCCAAAACAACTTCAAACTTTTTTTTGGCGCTCTCGTCGAATAAGTCATGAGAAGTAGTCGGTATTGAGTTGCGTACGCAGAAGTAGGAGTAGCCATGCACTAGTGAAATATGATCAATACCAGCGACGAAGGCAGAAGATGGACTGGGTACTTACTGCCTGACGTGAGGGGCTGCAAATTCGTGAACTTCTTCTCGGCCACTGTTTGGGGAGTCTCTGGCGATATGTTAGGTATTAGGCTCATGGAAGAATTCCAGAAATAATACCTTTGAATTGGAAATACTAAAAGATTCATTAGCAAGCGCAATACCTTACCCAGGCATGATGTAGGCTCGCCTCGTATTCGCACCCAGCGTAGCAATCGTAGCCCTTACTTTGGGCACGCTCAACGACCTTCTTCAGAACACCCCGAGGATCCGCACAGATAGGCTCTTTAGTATCAGGGTCCAGGAACGAGAGCAGGAAGAAAGGGAACGTTGTTTTCCCAAGGAATACGGCGGAATGTTGAGAGATCGATTATTTGCGCAAGAAGATCCCTGTAGCCATTGGCCTTGTTCGAGATGAGGAGCTCGTTGGGGTATACGGTGTCGTGTATGTCCCAGCCACTGTAATCCAAAACATGGTTAACAGGCAGAGATGGAATGAGATGTATTTGAGACGTACAAGACGACGCTACAGAAGCCGAAACCACCACCAGTAACAGCGCTCAAGAATTTCGCCTTGGACTAATCGGGGCGAAATCATAGCAGTTAGACCTAGGTGACCTGGCCAATATGTTGTACGTACCATGAACTTGCCCGCCCAAGACTCCATCGACTGCAAGGATGTTCAGTCACACACGATGTCAATCAGCGTGTCGAACACTGACCGTCAACACCTATATATTTGGATAGTAACACACGAATTATTGAGGAGTCCTTGAGCACGTACCAGCAACCTTGACTTTCAAGTCATCCTTCAGCAGCTCCTTGAGCTCCTCAACGGTCTTGGGCGCGTTCTTCGTGGCAGCCATGGGTTAAAGCGTGTGTGGTCCCGGGAAGAGATGTGTCCGGGGAATATAACCGAACGGCTGCGCAGGCCGATAGGTTGGCGATAGTGGGAGGGGATAAGGAAAGAGAGGAGCCATCCTCTATCGACGCTGGAGGATGGGTGATACCATAGGGCGCCTAGACTCCATTGTAATATCGACGCGTCCTACGCGATCATATCTTCGCTTTGATAGTTCTACCCACGGCCACCTCCTCAATTGTGGGGATCTGCGGAATCCAGACAGCGTATGTTTTTCTCACATCAAAGCAATAGAGCTAGGCACTGACAAACAAACCAGTCAGACAAAAACTGATCAAGGCCATGTACACTCATGAAATTGAGCTGAATCTACCTGCACCCGCTGCAACGGTCTCTTTCAGTGCCCATGACCGACTTGCCGTTGGATCGGGTGGGTTATACAACCAGATTGAATTTTGCACACTCATGTGATATCTTCGCAGACGACGGGCAGCGTACGCATCTACAAACCTGCCTTCTCTCAAAGTCACAAAGGCGATACGAGGGCTTGGCCAAGATGTTGGATCCTTGGCTTGGATCCCAGAGAAAACGTCTCCCTGTCAGTTGCTGTGGGTAGCCGGCGGCATCAAGGTCAGCTCTTACTCGTTCACTCCGCGAACCATGATACCGAAACATGTCATAGGCTTTTCTGTTCGACACCAGCACTGAAAAGTTGGTTTTAACATCCGCAGACGCAATTCAGACGTTGACTATCGGTGAAGACGAAGAGGACGTAATAAATGAGGTAAGTTGTATGGGGCAGCGCTACGATTTGTCTGATTTCCTCTAGAAAGCTTAGCGCCAGCGATTCTAAGAAATTCATGGCATTCGCCACTGATAGCGGAACAGTTGGTACCGTGGACCTCTCAAATATGTCCATCACACGAATGAAGGCCAGGCATAATAACGTATGCAATCGTCTCTTTCTACCCTTGAGTTGCATTCTCATATGGGTCATAGATATGCTCATCGGCGAAATTTGTCCCCGATCGCCCCCAAGTGAACTCTCAGTGGGGGCTTTGATTCAGCTTTAATTCACTTCGACTTCAAGCAAAACACAGTCTTATCTCGTGTCGACATCGGTGAGTGGAACATGTCGTATCTCATTTTCGTTACACTGAAGGTCACGTCTCAGCTGCCCATTTCCACCCCCATCATCCGGAGTCTCGCTGTCGCCACCTTTCGTGCTCTCGACATCTCTATCTGCGGGCGGATTGGTGTGTGTGCAACTACAGCTGACGGACTAACGCTTGTGCAGCAGATTGGGCAGTGGCGGAGACAAAAGCACGCTCCATCCGTAGGACAAGGAAAAAAGCGGGCCCGAAAATGGCAAGGCTAAAAGAGTCGGAGGGATACTTTGTACAAGTTGCCGACGGTCCCGTTGTCAGCAGGTAATAACACACAATTATCATTCATGGAAAAAAGGACAGCTGGCTCAATCACCTCGCAACAGCGCCTTCTCAAGTAACGGAAAGGCCGTCATAACCAGCACCCTGCTAGGAAGGTTGGCCCCCCAGCACGAGATCGTGTATAATACCAATCAAACAGCTTGAACCCACGAAGTCCTGGACCGCGGAAGTCAGGACACTTGCGAAGGTGAACGCCATTGCGGTAAACGAGACATTCCTCGTAGTTGGCGGTATCAGTGACCCAGACAAGGGTCTAGTCGAGGTTTGGCCGCAAGACAAGCTCAGATACAATAGCAGAGCAATATATCTAAAGTAAACTGTGTAGATGTAATAAATACTAAGGAAGCAAAATCCGAAATCGGAAGGTATCATGACGGTTTATCGTCCTTTTTGGTTTTTTGTTGTGTCGGTTCAGCATCTTGCCTGTTTTTTATTTGTTGATGCTTTGTTTTTAACTGTTTTTTGTTTTTCGGTCATGTATTAACTTAGGTTGTTTGTTTTTTCTTTTGCTTTGTCTGTTGCCTGTTTGTTTTTTTATTTGTCTCTTATGTTTTACTTAGTTGTCTCGGAGTTATATAATATTTTTATTTCCTTTTACAGTATTGTTCGTGTTTCTTTTATATGTTCTTGCATAGTGGCTCTCGGTGGTATTATCTACCATTGGTTTCGTATTCGGCTTTTAGTTTTTTTTTGTGTGTTTCTTCTTCTTTTTTTTTTGTGGGGTTTTTTTTTGGCTGTCGTATCTGGGTTCATATGGTTCTATCTGCGTTTTCTACTTGTGTCTCTTTTTTTGGTTCTCATATTGTTTTTGTTTTTTTGGGTGTTTTCGTCTTTTTTATTGGTCACGTTGGTAGTCTTTTTCTCTCGTTCTTTTTGTTGTTTACTGTTCGGTTCACTGTTCAAATGCCTGTTTTCAGTCTCGTTGGTAGTCCTTTCTTTGACATATCGCATCTATAAGTGTGTGCGCAGTAGTTTTAAGTCTGTCACTGGATACTGTCAGAATTCATTTTTCCTTTTGTCAGTTTATTTGTTTTTTTGCTTTGTTCTTATTTTTTTGACAGTCTTTCTTCTTGTTTTAGTGGGTGTATCTTTTTTGTCTGTGTATCGGCACTGGCTTCCGGAGACTGTTCAGGCCTGGATATACCCATCCTCATCGATGTCCTCGTCGGGAACACGCGCTGCACAATTGGCTTGGTAGGTTCCGGTGGAAGAACCGCAACTTCATGTTGGTCTGTGCGAGAGGACGAGCCTGCGACGTCTCTTCAAGCTTCCGGGAGACATATTTGATCCGCATGACGCCCAACTCGTTGTAGCCCAGTTGAAGAAGTGAACAGACAACCGTAGCCGTGATAGCACCTCGGTATTATCCCGGGAGCCCCAGCCTGGAAGAAATTCATTCAAAATTGAACGTGAGATATCAAGCAGAAGTACGACGTACGTTTCCATGCGTTTTTAGGACACCACCGTGAGAGCACCGCTTATGACGGTGTCAGGAAGCTTGTGTGTCCTCATATCCCACAGACTCAAGGGCTGGGGCAGGGTGTGCAGTGCTTTTGTCCCTTCATTTCCTCCTTCTTCTGCCTGAGCTCCTGGCTTCGTCGAAGGAACTGTCCCGAAGTCACAGTTGATAGCAGGATAGGACTGACGACATATTCTCGGCAACCTATTCAAATTGTGGTGAGGGACATCTTTCCAAAAGTATCAAGAAACGCACTGAAGAAGGTTAGTAGCCGCGCAATACCGCTGTTGAGCGCGGTTGCAGACGCGATGGTGAGCAAGTGGTAATCCCTTGAAGGTTCCATATGCGCTAGCAAACAGTCGCAGCTGCAGCAGCTATTGCCGTTTCTGTCAGCCGAGTATCAAAAGGGCCATAAGCCTAAAGACGAACTTGCATGTTATGACTGTGCCTTGCGCGACGGTGAGCGGTGCATCCGGGTCCATGGCCGTGGGTGTGGAGGAAGAGGAGCCAGCAGCTGCAGGCCGAAGTTCAGAATGAATCTGCGCATGTCGCAAATCTAAAATCGAGCCTTCCAAGAGCGCCGCGTTGAGACGCGCTTGAGACCTCTCTTGAGGCGCTCTTGAAGGGACCTTGAAGGGGTCTTGAGACCTTGATCTGATTACGTAATCAGCCCTGTAGCTCTCGAAAGAATAATCGCATCACTCAAGGTGGACCCGCCGATCTTTCAAGTCCTTGCGAGATTGCGCTGATGGTTACAAGGAGACCTCCGCCGTCTCAAGGTCTCCCAAGTGCCAGCATCCACGGCACGAAAGGTAAGACGCCGAAAAACGGAGGATGCCGGTGTCTCCCACAGTCGAACCACGGCGTCTGACCTTTGACTTCGACGTTCAACTTTCAACCACCACTCCTCCCTCCCTCTGTCACCTCTCCTCCACACTCCTACTCCCTCCTGGCCGCCGACTCTACCAACCCACCGCTCCCTGGGCTACCCCCGTCTCTCCCTTTCCCTCTCCCCGCCGGATGTATCGTCAAGAACGCGGCTGATTCGAGCCGGTCACCGCGCGGGGCTGGCAGGGTATGGGAAGGACGTCTTCGGCGGTCGAAGTAAGTCCTATGCCCCTGCTAGCACTGAACAGCATACTCACCTCCTGATACCATTCACCAGGGCTATCCACACCCAGGTAGCCTAGAAGGCCGCCTTTTGGCCAGGGACTCTGGTATGTACTTCTCACCTACCACTGATGTCATTCAGCTCACTCTTTCACCAGGTATGTAACACCTCTTCAGGATGCTGTCAGCTGTTATGCACATACTAGAACTCTGTAGGTACTGTAGACTGTAGTAGAGTTGTAGATTTGTATGTAAAATATTGAGTAGTGACCACTCATAATACCGTCAGACGTCCAGTACAATATTATTAATTAATAATTATAATGTGTGAAAATCGAATATAAAATAGCCGGATTTAATCCCGCAAGACTGTCTCAAGATGCTGTAGTGCCCGGAGGGACCATCCTAAAACTCGGAAGGTCTCCAAGCGGCCGTGGGAATCTTGCAATGATGGGACGCCATCTTGCAACGATTTCTTTTTTTCTTTGAGAGACCTTGGAAGCCATCACCCGGCGTCTCTTCCCTTGAACCGGCTTTGAGACGCCTTGGAAGGGGTCCTGGAGATTTGCGAACACATGTCAGCGGAAATGACAGCGCGACCTCGCGTGGCGCCCATCAATTAATTTTGTGCAGCTCAATGCGGGCGCTTAACACATACTCTTGGACGGTCTCGCAGAGAGGCGTCCGCAAAACCTTCCGTCCGCGCCAGGCTGCTATGGTGGCCGTTGTGCAGCATGAACATGCAGGAAGACGCGGCTGCTCCGACCACGCAAGCGAGTGCGAGTGGAGCAAGCAGCCAAAACCGCCCCGCGAAGGAGCCGCGTCTCTTTGCTCCGTTTCGTGCTCTCGGGCTCATCACAAACCACGTCCCATTCGTCCTACAAACACGGTCATACAAGGGTGCAGCGGACGGGCCTACATTGCATCTTGTGACATGTCTGTGGCAAGGCGTGGCGCGGAGTGTGGAAGGTGGAAAAATGACGCTGCAGTTCGTAGTGTGAGTAAGTGCAAAGCACTCGTGCCAATGTTTGGTATACTCAAGTTATTCCCACTTGTTTGATAGGACCTCGGATGCGCAAGAGCACGATCACATACTCTGGGCCTATGGATGGGAAGGCTCGTGTGGGCTGCTGCCCGACGTAGCGATGTCATCAAGTATACCTACGAGGCCAAGGAGGGTCGCGGCGAGTCTGGAAATACGTTTGGGCTCAAAGCTTTCTTCCATACTTAATATTCGCGCACCGGCAATTATTTGGCACTGGACGGAGTGATGGAAAACGTTCTCGCCTTTACTATGCATGTTAATATGGGACCACCAAATTTAGACTAACGGCTATGTAACCGTCTTATTATCAACGCTGGCAACGCATTGAACAAACCTCTTCCAGACGTCAAGGTCCACCGTAGGAGTTTGAGCCTGGATTCACACCGCAACAAAAAAAAAAATTGTTTTTTTTTTTTCACCCCCCCCCCTTATCCCCTTCCGCCTCCACCCGTCAACCGACCTGAACAAAGTACTCGTCGACAGATCCCAGGGCAGTATGCAGCTATGGATCATCCCGAACGCAGTTGAGGTCCTATTCCAATTGTCACGCATGCATCACCAACCATAACATCGTTGCAGGACATGCATTTCACAAGTTCTCTCCTGACACTCCCCCCACTTCTTACGTCCCCGTCAGCCCATGCAAAAGACGGACGCCTCCCGTTTTTTGGGGCCATTACCCGGCTGCACGCTCAAATTTCTCCAGACTATTGACGTCCGTGCGGTATTGGGTGTTCCGCTGTCTGGGGAGAGATCTCGGTCCTACGACGTTCGCCATGGACGAGAGTCTCCTGAGAATGAAAATGCCAAGACGGCAGCTTGATTCGATCTCTAGGCTTCAGAAACCTGTGGGTACATAAAAACACTGTGCAGTCTCGTCGATCCTTCTGAACAACAATTCTTTCAGATGCGTTGCACCCCATTCTGGCCTCTCCGCGTGTTCAGCTCTTCGACACGGACACATCGCGCTTCTGGGGGGTAACCTCAACGCAGGCAGAGCCGCCGACTGCAACATTCGTTCGAAGCGTGCGCAGGATGGCGCCGTCACAAGCAGTTCAAATGGATCCACTGGCCAGCAACTGCTAGTTCACATCGGGAGTAAGGACTAAAAGCGTCAAAACAGTGGATCTTCGACGCCCCCACCGCAGACTCCCCGCCTGCTCAAATAGTTATCGGTACAGGCCACACACGCACCCCCACATCCATACGGTACTACTCGGCGAGGACGGGAAAGCAGCTCTTGACACGCCTCGCGCCGACCGCAGTCTGCGGTGCACGAGCGATCGTTGCGTGACTACGCGCAGCTTTGAGCTCAGCCAGGGCTCGCTCCGCGAAAAAAAGGCGACGAGCATTGGCTATCCCCGTCGAGTCGCACTCAAGTTGCCGCCAATCACGTCGCTGTCGTATTCTGTGACCGACGGTCGAAGAGGATTGGGATGATGTGCTCACGTGGGCATACGGACGAGACGCTTGCAAAGGACAGTGGTCGAATGAAGGACAAGAAGATGGGGAATACACCTTGGGCGGCTGTCACGGGGAAGCAAAAAGAAAGGTGTATCGGTGGGATCTGTGAAGGTCAGAATTTCTCCTCTTGTTCGGGGCCTGCATTCACTAACATTGTGGGCACAGACGTGTCTGTGTTACGGCGTGCGGAACTTTGGCATTGCATCCTCCTCCACCGGTGCCTATATATACTGTACAAACATTGCAGTCGGGCATCAAGCGCAAGTCTTTCGACGTCGGGCCAGTTCCTGAAGGCGTAAAGCAGCGTGTTGATGCTTGCATCGAATACCAGACCAAAAGGAACGATGCGTGAATGGCCTGGCGAGTGATTCACTAAACCGAGCCGTCATTTGCAAGTACGCTTGATTGGAACGATCAATGTGAGTTTGTACATGAACTAGTTGACTGTGACCACTGACAAAGTTGTCTAGTTCTTTGACTTCCATACATGCTGAGTGAGCTGGGAGCATACGCTCGTGCTCCCTTCATCCGCTGTCTCGATAACACTCCATCGGGATAGCGGCCTCCTTGCTGTGATCTGTGACGACCTTGTGGTCCGCGTCGTCGATATCGAGACTCGGAGGGTGGTCCGTGAGCTCGGTGGCTTCCGAAGTCGAGTCCTTGACCTCGTGCGTTTCACTGTGCTGTTCTCGTTCGCTCGTTTGCTGAAATCTTTGGAAGACCTTCTCCCCTGACGCCAGATGAGCTCATCACACAACATCGCTGGACTCGATCATCCGTACATTTGATATCCCGACTGGGCGACTTATCGACGCGTTCCGTACTTCGAGTGTCGCGACGAGCGTTTTTTCTCACCCACGAACGACTTCCTAGCAACTGCTCATGTCGACAGCGTTGGAGTTTATCTCTCTGGTGGTTTGTGTTAATCTTTCTCTATCGCGTTTATTTGTTTATTGAATGTAATGATAGGGCGAATCGTGCACAATATTCGGAAGTGTCGTTCCATGGGCATTGTGGACGACGACATCGCCGACGTGGCGTTACCTTCTGTGCAGGGCGAAGCTGAAGACGAAGGTAAATATCGGTTGAGCTATCCATTTACCTCACGTACTTACATCTCTCAGCACTCAGCACTCGATGCCCTTGCAGCTCTCACAGTCGACGACGCCCCACAAGACGTCTTCATCACCCCACCACAACTCGACGGCGAACTCGTCACGCTCACGCTTCTCCCGCGAAGCCGCTGGCAGACTCTGCTCAACCTCGAGGTCATCCAGCAACGCAACAAGCCCAAGGAGCCCCAAAGCCGCCCGAGAAGGCGCCGTTCTTCCTGCCCACGCTGCCGGGCGTCGCGCACCGGTTCGACGTCGCCCAGGCGGAGAAGGAGAAGAAGACGAGCAAGCCGACGCGCAGGCTCGAACGGGCTGCTGCGGGCTCCGAGAGCGTGTTCTTCCAGAAGCTGCAGGCGGAGGAACAGGATGGCGACTGTGAGTTCTATGGGACTGAGAAGAGAGTGTGGTTGGCTGACGTGTTGTTTTGTAGACGAAGGGTTTTACTCCTATGTGAAGACCCTCTCACCCGCCGCGATCGACCTAGAGATCCGCTCGCTTGTCACTCTCTCGACGCTCAGCGGCTCTTCATTTACTGCCCTTGTGCAACCGACTACGCTCGCATCGCGACTTCGAAGCCGTGCAAGCATTCCAGAATGTGTTCTTGCGGATACATGGCGATGTGCTGGCGGCAAACTCCCCGAGGTCATAGAAGAGCTGGAGAAACTGATGGAGGTGCAGAAAAAGGAGAGCGAGAGGGTGCTTGAGTTGCTCGCGTCGAGTCTGGGTACCTGGGTTTTGTCAGGGATGTCATATAGCAGTAACATGGGACCATTAATCAACGTTCTCTGTACTTCGTAAGGGTATTCTTGCATTGCGTAGACCCCTCGTTCCGTGATCCAGCAATGTCTTCGAAACGTGCCCAGCGGCCTCCAGCCTCCAGCCCGCGTCGTGGTCGCTTTCTCACGCACACGAAATGGCGTCAGGATGGGTCCCGTAGGCACTGGTAAACCAGCGCCTGCGAGTATATAAGGACGGCTTTCCGCCCCCCCGTCTGAACCTTCCACAGACTCCATACTTACCTTGATGGCACATGCCCCTTCACCTACCCGGGTGTGTGGGCCGTGGGGGCCATCCATAGCACGGCGACCCGTCCTCAGAGGGAACCTGCGGTTTGTACGGGCTTCGGCTCGTGCACCGTCTCAATATTTTCCTGTTCTGTTTCGGCCCTCGGGGCTGGCAGGCCTTTTTTTTTGGCTTCTAAGTTGCGCTAACCCTAACCCTATATTGATGTATCGTAGCCAATGAGAATAATAAATGGATATTCTATTGAATTTACTCGAGGGCCCATTTAGGAACGCTGCTCTACTCTATTCTCTCGCGTGCAAACTCAGTCTCCAATGCAGACACAATGGGGCGAAGACAGTCATACTGCGACTGTCCAAATGCCGTGACGGCCAGGACAGCAAGCTTCAACACCGCCCTTCCATCTTTCTAGTCTCCAAGGCAGACTTATCGAAATAAGGCCTGCCTAGGGAGACTAGGGCAGACCCAATGGGCGAAGATAGTTGTTCCCCTATATAGTGCAAACTGCCCCTTTCGACGTTGTCGTACGGTAATCCCAATCATCCTAGGACACAACTTCCTTGCACTATCTGGGAAAGGGGTGGATGACCACAAACGAAACACTCGGTGTTCCTGCGCCCCGCTGACAACGCTGCCCTGAGGGCGCTGACCGATGCTGAGCAAGACAGGCAGACAGCAGGATATTGACCGCGCGGGATGCAGGGGTGCAGCCAAGGAGTTGTATGGAACTAAGAGATTCGTGCAGCGGGGTTCTTCGTCAACAGCTGGGAAAACGCGCTGGCTTTCTAAGCAGGCGTTGTCGCGTCATCTACCATCTATGTCCTCCGCATGATATCAGCTTGGGCTAACAGGGTTCCACATATAAATGCTCTTCCTGTTTAGACACGCTCGCCATCTCTCCTCCCACCGCCTCCTCTCTCCCAAGTACCTCTCGCAGACTCGAGCTCTCTCCACCATGTCCATCGTGCACTTACCTTCCCCACTCCCAACGGAATCCCCGCTCGATCCTCCTCGAAGAGTTCAAGGTGAGTCTGTCCGCCTCGGTAACGCATACATAATCCAACTAACGCACGCGCAGTCCGTCTACGGCGGGCCCGACTACGAGACCGTGCACATGAGCATCCGCGACGCGGACATCGGCAAGGTGCACAACCAGGTCAAGTCGGAGTGGTTCCTGAAGATCAACCCGAACGGGCGCATCCCCGCGATCACGCACGACGGGTTCCCACGTCTTCGAGACCTCCGCGATCCTCGTCTACCTCGCGCAGCAGTTTTGACAAGGAGAACAAGTTCTCGCGTCACCCCGCCAACGACCCCCAGGGCTACAGCGAGGAGCTCCAGTGGCTCTTCTTTGCCGTGCGTCGCGCCGTGTCCCTGCATCTAGCTGCATATTTAATTGACGGGTCATTGCAGCACGGCGGTGTCGGCCCCATGCAAGGCCAGGCGAACCACTTCAACCTCTACGCGCCCGAAAAGATGTACGCACCCTCCCCCTCCCTCTCCTGACCCCACCTAACCCTCTCCCAGCCCCTACGCAATCAACCGCTACCTGAACGAGACGCGCCGCCTGTACAGCGTGCTCGAACACAAGCTCGAGGGGCGCGAGTACCTGCTGGGCACGTACGGCATCGCAGACATCAAGGTCTTTGGCTGGGCGCGCTACCTGCCCCGCACGGGCGTGCCCCTCGAGGAGTTCCCCGAACGTCAAGGCGTGGGTCGAGCGCATCGAGGCGCGCCCGGCGGTCCAGAGGGGCATTGCGACTGCGACGCCGTCTGAAAACTGACGCCTTACGAAACTTTAATCGGATGGAAGAAATGGAAGAAATGCATGTGTATTAGTACGGACAGTGTTAAGCATGATTAGCTCGTGTGTACCTTTGGCAGGGATCGACGACGTAACTTTAGGAACGTGTATTCAGTTGGACAATTCGACCGGTGTGAATAAATAAACCTATTTATTGCGCATATAGTCTATGAATAACGAAACTACAACACCTCTACTCCTTTTTTCGGCGGCGTCGCAGCCGCAATAAACCCGCCTGCACCGCCGGCCGCGTCTCGATGCGCTCGACCCACGCCGCTTCACGCGCGGAAACTCGTCGAGCTCGAGCCCCAGGCGCGGCGCGGCGCGCACCCAGCCGAAACGCCTTGATGTCCGCGATGCCGTACGTGCCGAGCAGGTACTCGCGGTCCTGCAGCTGCGTCTCGAGCACGCCGTACAGCCGCTTTGTCTCGTTTGTGTAGCGCGTGATGGCGTATGGGCTGCGTGGGGTCAGTGGGAGGCGGATAGGAATGCGGGGAGGGCGTACATCTTTTCTTTGTTCCAGATAAAGTGGCCGGCTTGGCCTTGCATGGGGCCGATGCCGCCGTGCTACAAATTGTACGTATAAGCCTGTGTTCTGGGTGCGACAAACAGTGGAGACATACCGTGAAGAAGATCCACTGGAGCTCCTGACTGTACCCCTTCGCGTCCTCCGTGGGGTGATGCGAGAACTTGTGCTCCTTGTCAAAGTGCTGCGCGAGGTACAGCAGGATCGCGAGACGTCTCGAAGACGGGGGGAAGCCGTCGTGCGTGAGCGCGGGGATGCGGCCGTTCGGGTTTGATCTTGCAGGAACCACTCGGACTTGACCTGGTTGTGCACCTTGCCCGAATGTCCGCGTCGGCGGATGCTCATGTGCACGGTCTCGTAGTCGGGCCCGCCGTAGACGGCCTGATGTGCTAGGCTCAGATCCACGGCCAAAGGTCTTGCGACTCTCTGACGCACCTTCAATTCTTCCAGGAGGATAGCGGGAACGATTCCATTCGGCGTGGGAGCCGTATAGTTGATCAGCTTGCTGGATTCAGTAGCCATAGCAGACAAAAGTGCGAGTATTGAGTATTGAGTGAGGTGCGGGTTGAGTGGCAGGGGGCCGGTGAGCAAGACGCAAAGCCTGCCTAGCGGACGCGAGCATTTATACGCATCGCATACGTGCTGTGATCGACCTCAAGCGGGGTTCGGCTTAAGTAGATGGGCTGAACTCGCCAGATAGAGCGGTGGGATGACGGGGTATGACAGCGATGACGCGTCCGAACGCGACTATGGCCCTTGCTTGCTAAGCACCCCGCAGGGTGTTTGCCGAGGAGAGTGCTGAGAAATCGGTCGCTGGACGCGTCTGGCGCGTCTGCTCGCGAGCGCCGCTGGCGTCGTGTTAGTCCGCCGTCGTCGTAGCAGGTGCCCGACGAGAAAGTCGGGCGGGGTTTTTCGAGTCGCCGACCGAGGCCGGAACGAGGACGCGCGCCATCGAGCTCTGAAGAAAGCACGCGATATGGCAGAACCGGGCGCGGTCGTATTGTTCATTTTCCTGCCGCAGATGTGTAGGTTGTTGACTGGACTTTGTGGAAAAAGACACTTGCTTGATGACAAGGGGCTTTTTTTTTTGGGGGCGGAGTGACATGCAAGCCGGCTCGTCGACGTTCTGAGTCGTCCCCGCCTCGGGCGCTTCCAATCCAAGCGCCGACGTTGTGGCGTAATGTTGATGACCGGTGTTTAATTTCTGAGACATAACAACGTCGGCACTGTTTAAGTACCATCGGAATCGACTTCGACACTATCATGTATTATCAACAGTTGGTATCGTAACTCATTCTACAGATCAATCCTGCTTAGGCGGGTTGGCGATCTCAATGCCCGCCTTCACGGCCGGCCGCGCCTCAATGCGGTCTAGCCACGCCTTCACATTCGGGAATTCAACCAACAACTCAGGGAGCACACGCGGCGCGGCGCGAACCCAGCCAAAAGCCTTGATGTCCGCGATACCGTAAGAGCCTGTGATGATACTCGCGATCCTTGAGCTGCGTTTCGAGGACGCCGACGAGACGCTTTGTCTCGTTCGTGTAGCGGGTAATGGCATAGGGACTGGAAGAAATGTCAGCGTCCCGAAGGAGATAACTCAAATTATGGAGCTCACATTTTCTCTGGCGCATACACAGTAAAAGTGGCCCGCCTGGCCCATCATTGGTCCTATACCGCCATGCTACACATCCGATCATCAGCTCGAGCAATCCGCGCATACATACGACAAAAGCTTACAGTGAAGAACAACCACTGCAAGTCTTCGCTGTATCCCTTGGTGGTGGTCTTTGACAGGATCATGCGAGAACTTGCTCTCCTTATCAAACTGCTGCGCGAGGTACAGCAGAATCGCAGACGTCTCGAAGACGGGAACCCATCATGCGTGAGCGCGGGAATGCGGCCATTGGGGTTGATCTTCAGGAACCACTCCGACTTGACCTGGTTGTGCACCTTGCCGATGTCCGCGTCGCGATGCTCATGTGCACGGTCTCGTAGTCAGGCCCGCCGTAGACGGCCTTGGGAAATAAGATGTCAGTGACGGCGCGTTGGGTATTGGAAGATGCTACAATTGCCTTCAGTTCTTCCAGTAGGATTGAGATGACCCATCCATTAGGAGTGGGCGCGGTGTAGTTTACAAGGGACTTGAGGACGTGCTGGCCATTGTGATCTGCGGAAACGTCGAAGGGGTGATTCAAAACTTGAAGTGTGGGTCGGCAGAGTCGAGTCGGGAAGCGTAGGGGGGTATGGTGTGTGTACTCCTCTGTATTCACTGCATCCTATAAGTACGTGCTGCCTGCCAAGTAAGCACTTTGGTTGGCTGGGCACAGCTCGACGCGAGCGAGCCCCGTTCCTTGTTGCTTGCTAAGCACACGGCATTCTCTACGAGACCGAAGGGAGAAGTTGCTGCGTGCGTGTAAGCCATCTCTCAGGGGGGGGTGGTTGACGCAATGGCGGCTCGTACTGGTAAGCAGTACGCTAGTCAATGCAGCCCCGAGATCAACGGCTCCGCGTACTGGCCGACGTTCACACCATGTGCACCTAGAAAGAGCATATACGCGTTGATTGACACGATGGTCTTTACGAAGTCCCATACGGTGTATCGTACCCCAACTTTGTAATGATGTAGCCTATCCCATCCATCGAGCTAGTCCCCGCTGATGCAAGCGTACTGTGGTGGGAGTAAATCGACTCCCCTCGCAACGAAGTCTTCCCCTCAAGATTGTCTCAAGGCGTCTATGGCAGGTGTCAGTCCACCAAAATGGCAACTGTGTTGGATCACTTTCATTCTATGATCGAAATACTGAGGTAATTCAGAATGTATTAAGAAATCGAGTTATCAGAAGTACATGGGTTTGAGAACCATCTAATGACGGTATCCGGGTACACCTGCCAGTAGCGAGGGTGTCAATCTCGCAATGTGTCTTGTGCTCTTTCCAATGTCTAGATATTGTTCAGCTTTAACCGTAAAGGTCTTGCCTATGCTCAGTACGATTCTTGTTTGCGCGCAGACTATATAAAAGGAGAAGATCCGCTGTCTAGCCAACAGTTTCTGCTTTTATCAGCCGCCACGCATCGAGAACCGCAAGAGCCAACTTGAGCTCCTCCGCCCTGGTCAGGTCGACTCACGGAGTTTTGGCAGCTGTACACGATGTAGCAGTAGCGGGCCCGCTCTACTGTCTGTGCAGTTTCCGGCTGGACCTTGTCCCTCCCGCACCGTCGCTCTTCACGATACACCAGAGTGGTTGCTAGCACAAGATGCGGAAGTCCCCACTTAGACGCGCGGCGCCCAGGCTACAGCTTCGGACACGTCGAGCCGCGCGCAGAGGCTCTTCCACATATGCTCGAGGAGGGAGAGCGTCTCGGCGTTGTGCGCGTCCCGAAGGCGCACGATTGTGTCGTTTGCATGGGATGAAGATGTTTCCACTTGCTTCCGGAGGTCGTCTTCAATTTGTTGCGTGTCCACTCTCGTGGCTTTCTTCGGGGTCCTGAAGAAGGACACGAAGAGAAGGCTGATGTATGCAGCCCACCATGACTATGAAAAACCCTTCGTCTTTGCCTTAATAGAAATTGCGGTGATCAATCCATTTTAACGCGAGGTATCCGAAGATGCATAGCTTTTGCTGTCCGCGAGACGTCCTCGAAACAGATGCAGCTGAATGCAATCATCAAGCGAACCCATCAGATATCTGGCGGATCACCTGCGGATGGGGAAGACGCCGTGGACTCATCATACTCATGAAGATAATGGTTAGTTCCACATGACAACTCGGTCGCGACTGGTACTTACCTGTTCAAGCAGCGGTACACCAGTCAGTGTTACCGTGTCATGCAGGCTAGCTGCGGCAAAAGCGTCCAGACTCTTCTGGCGCTTGAGGGGCATCTAGGACATCCTCGTCGACATTGAAGCTGCAAAGAAGTGCGTCAAAGCATAGTTCTTCGGTCATAGTCTAAGAGTGTCGACCTGATGCATCCTATCCTCCCTTTCAAGTGACATGTCGATGACATTGGCGGCTCCTGTAGTATGTTAGCGGGTGAGGATCGTGATGATTGAATTGATGTGGACAGTCTACGTACGCTCAACGCACCTTCTCTGAAGTACTTCAGAAGCATTTGGGAGGTTACTTGGGTCCCCACCACTCCTGTTGTGCCCCTTATGAACTCCATGTGGCGATTTCCCAGCGGCATTGTGTGCGCGACGTTTCTCGCTCAGGAGCTCTGTGGCTCTGGGGTCGAAGATGGGTAGCTTTTAAGGTGGCGCGCTTCGTTCTACGTCGAGGAGGTGATGACGTTTGTCACCAGCAACGTTAGGGCTAGATCTACAGGTCGTCTCTGATTTTTGCGGATGACGCTGCATGTATCATGAGACAATTAGTTACTCAAACCCCGGACGAAGAAGAAACACAACTCACGACCCCGTACCAATGAAGCGTCGCAATGAGGCGCAAGAAGGCAATGACAGTTGTGTGGCGACGACTCGTTCGCGGTCTGGTCACTTGCGAACAAACACCGACGAGGTTCTTCGACAAGAACGCGAGGATCTTCGCCCACTTCGCGATCGACGACCTCCAACTATTGCGTGGTCCTGTGTCCCCCTGTACCCGTCCTCGTCCATGTCGAGCATCATGGGGACCATCGCACGAAAGGGGGCCTCCATTCACATGCTGCTTTGGGGAGGGATAGCTGCGGACCGCGGACCTGGTCGTTATGCTCGAGTGGGTCGGAGTCGGTGGCGCGGATATCCCTCGAGGACAATCTTGACGAGAACCTCGAAAAAGTGCGTTGTTGCGCTGCTCGCGCTCGAAGTCGATGTGGCAATGCGAGGGTGTGGAGGTAGTATGGGATCGCCGGGCTGGCCGTTGCTACCGTAGACGCGTTCTATAAAATTCCACGTTGAGGTCGTCGCTTTCGAATACGTCCTTTGCCTCCGATATTTCGCGAAAGCTCAGACAAGGTATGGGTGTGGTCGTCCATCGAATGATGGCTTGTATATTGGCTGATGCGTTTGTTAGCTCATTATCATAAACACCAACAGGGTATAACAACCTAGCTAGGTGCGCGATGAAGGGGAGATTAAGTAACGAGACTCTTCTCTCTAACTAAGTAGAGTAGGACGACAACTGGCTCTTATACTACCGCTGATCCGTTGAAGTGCTCGCTTGCCACGCCATGCAAGATCTTCTCCTGCTTCTCGCAGCTTGTATGCGATCATCTGTGGTAAACATAGATATCGTGACAGTCAGCTATCAATGTATGCGCGAAATGAAGTCCGCTAAATATGGGACCATTGGATCGGCTTAATCGTTGGCAGAGTTTGAGAGCATTCTCCCATGGGGAAGGCGATCGTAAGATCGTGCTCTGCACAGTGTGCTGATTCTCCTTAATAAAAGACCATACGAGCTATATGCGAGCTACTGGACTTACAGGATCTTCTCAAGGACTCGAGTAGGGTTCTCTAAGAGCTCCAAATCCTCGCATGAGCATGGAGGCCGATGCAAAATCTTTGGCTGAGCAAAGCCTTCATTTCCGTTAACACGCGGCGGGAGCAGAGTACGCGTAGCACTCCAACACTCCGGTGAACCCTAATTATTAAACATCTGGAAGAAAGAGTGAGCTCATGATTCGCGCCCTTGCAAGTATAGACCCGACGTACCAAGCAGCACTGGCTGATTGACGACGATCTGGCTTCAATACGTTCTTGGTGGCGCCGATCGTGCCAACCGATGATATTCAGAATTCTGTCCTACACAATTGAGCCACTGCACAAACTTTCCTCAAGGTTCATAACATTCATAGTGGTGGCTACTGGTGGTCGGGAACAAAGGGAACAATTTAAGCGCTTCTACACCGCTACCGTGAGGCGCCTATGGCTTAAATCACTCCGGTGATTTTTTCACGGTAGTGGGCAGATGATATACAAATCGACGGTACAAAACGAGAATTCCCACAAATCAACCGTGGTTAACCTAACTTGCCCTCTCGTCTCCCGACTACGCCCAGGATGCGTGCTCTCAATCAGATGCCATCCACGAAAAAAACGGCCTGAGATTCGACAGCCGCAACCCGCTCGGGCCAAACAAGCCAATTTATGCTCTTTGTAATCCCTGCGCCAGGATCATTAATACGGCAGGGAATAGCGAGCTACGAACACGTACATTTTCTGGCAGCTTCGCGAGCAGTACGTGATGTTTCTGGCATCGCGTGCAGACCTTGATCCTCACGGAGCTATCGTCGCGCCTCGGGCACCATGGGTTGACACACTGATTTTCCTGCTTCCCACTTGGCACGTAAGCTTCGTTTCGGTCAGATCGAATGTGCTTGTGAGGCGCTTCCACGAATAATACGCCTCCTTGGCGAACGCGTATCCGTCATAAGGCACGGACGAAGACGCGTCGGGACATGGGGAGGAAAATCTTCTCTATCTGCGCTCGACAAGCGTCGGCAAAGGTTGGCGTGCGATGTAGGCCCCGCCTCGGGGCTCGGTCCGTCGTTTCCGAGGGATATGTCCGATCTCCTGGATGTACTTGTAGTAGCCCATGTCCTCGAACGCGTAGTACCTAGAGTGTCGGCGACATTTATCTGCTGCGGGTGGCGGAACGGCTTCGCGCATCTCAGCGTCCGTCAAGAGCGCCGTCATGGCGAAATCGATAGAATCGGGAAGAATGGTTTCGATCCCCGAAGATCCAGTGTAGTGAGGATCCAACGTCGATAGCCTATTGAGCGCACGATAAGTTCAGAAGCAGCTGTTTGAAGGCGACCACTTACGCAATAATCGTGAAGCCCAGGTGATAGACCACCTGGCTATATTCAGGCCTCCCATGCTGTCTCTGTCGCTGCATGGCTGTCAAAACACTTTGGCCAACATTCGCGTCGGCCAGCGCTGCGCCGTAGAAAGGAGAGCCCTGTGCAAAAATCGAGAAGCACCTGCAGCTCCAGCTGTAATGCTTGATCGACAATTTTACGATTCTTTGGCGCATAGCGTCAGCTCAAAAAAGGAGACGGAAGCTGACTTTCAGACGTACGGTCAACCATTCCTCGAATTTGTGAGTAAGAGTATCCACACACCCAGGATGTATACGGCACGAGTGCGTCGCTCGGGATCAATATTTGTAAGGCGCGCACTGACCACAGGTGTCGTAGAGCTCGTGAATGAAGGTGTTCACGTGGTCGGTCGCGGTTGGGGACGGACATATGCGTCCAGCATGTGAGAAGGAGAGTCATGACTTTTCTCATCATGTAGAAGAGCACTATATTGTAGCCGTCAGCCGATTTTATCCTAGTGCTTGGACGACACTGACTTTCTGAATTTGGGGTCTTGTGAAAGGACGGCCAGAGTCTTTACGACGGTATTGCGTAGGTGATCTCCATGCTGGCCTGCGGGCAACAGCTTCGGAAGATCTTTGAGGATAGCCTCGAATATCCTGGAAGAGTTGCGGTACACGTTGTCGAGAATTCCCACGTCTTCTGGACCCTTCTGATTATTCTCGTCGTATGTTTAGGAGAAAGTTGTAGATGCCGCATGACTAGCGGCAGCTCCCAGTAACAGCGCTTCGACCGAACATGGTCGTCTTGCTTGAATCGGGTGGCAAGACATACCCCTCGACGACCATCCGGGTGAGACGCTGGACAACTGGCAGTGAACGTGCCACCGTCTTTGAACTCGTTAAGGAGAAAACGACGACTTTTGAGCATGTCTAGGTCGACAGCCCGTCCGTCAAGTCCAAGTGCGCGAAAGACGGCCTGTTCGGGTGCCTCCCGAAACCGTTTTATGTTATCCGAGTCCGCCGAGATTTCGATATGGCTGCACGGGCATTGTGGTGCGGAGTTGTCCAACTTGCACGAAGGAAACGTGAGATACATGTTAGTTCTGTGACGACGAGGACGATCAGCTCTGCAGAGTAGCGTAGATGAGTAGCCGCACCATTAAAAATGTACTGAAGCTGTCAACCGAGTCGAAGCTGTGAGGAGGTGTCCGGTCTGCTCAGAGAGGGTAGATATGGAGGTGGGGGGTGGCCCGAGTGAGGAGGATGAGGGTCGTGGGAGACAGAGACGGGGGACGGGGAGTGGTTGGAGTTTTTTTGCTACATTCCGTTTACGGTATGTTTCCTGTTTGTCCGTATTCGGGAACGGACGCGAAGTCGTCGAGATAGGACATGTTTGACGGGCGAATGCCTGGGCGACTTCGATCGCTCGAATGCTTCTGTGAAGAGTGACTCAAACGGTCCGGCCCTCGTCAAAGTTACGTTGTGCAGGAAAAGAGCACCAGGAGTCCCAGATTGACCTTGCGAAACCCTTTGGACAAGAACAACCTATCCCTGAGGTTGTTCCGGGCCTTGGTTGCTCTAGACCTTTGGAGCGCTTTATGGTAGACAACTAAATCAGGCGCAGCTAGTTCTTTCGAGGAGTCCACGATGACTGGGGGCGTTAGCTTACTCCTCGGGTTTAGAGCTTCGCGTTTTATCACCACGAAGTCTCTGCTAATTGTGAAGTGAGAAACATCAAACCAAATTGGATGCCCCGGACCGACCTGCATTCACTTCCGCCTCTTATTGACTATCTGTCCGGATTCATGACCTTGAAGGTCTGCGTCGACATGACTGCACAGCATTCAGTCAAACTCGGGGGTTTGCTAATGAATATATTTGTGCCCTTGCCACACTAATACGTCCATAAACGTTTACTACGAGACTGCAAACGCTTCTTGAGATCGCGACTCCATGACAAAGTAATTGTGTGACGCACCGTTCAACCCTACGAACCGTCCGGAGCGAGAAACATTGTCAAAACGTTGAGCTCATCGCAACGAGGTCCATGACCGACATTTCGCTCATGGTGGACGAGAGTAACGCTGGGCGTCTCTGGAACATGGGATTCGGCCCCTGGGCTGTCTACAGGAAATCAAGCTGATGATGAATTGGCGTGGGTTGTTCAGGGTCTTGAACGAACGTTTCATGGGTTTCTTGTCCCAAAACAACCTAGCCCAGAAGTTCTGCGTCAAGCGGGTTTCCACCCCTCTGCCATTTATAATCTGATTCAGCTCGCACAATTTCGTTGCATGTCTGCCACGCTCGCAACCCCGGGCCTCTGAAAAGGTCTTCTTGTCTTCAACACTCGCGACAAAGGGTCTACCTATCACCCTGCACGACCATCGTTCAAGAAAGCTCGCCACAGCTGCAGCAGAATTGCCTCATAAAGATTAGTTTCGATATGAGTTTGGGACTCGAGTACGTAACTCACCGCACCGTCCATCCTGTCACACGACCTAATTACACCACCGCAGGCCCTGAGGTCACTTTTTTTTGCCACGAACGGCGGGTTCGTACAACAAACGGTTACGGCCCCCGTCGTCGAGCAGCACACCAGATACGATGCTCGCGCAGCATCTCGCGGGACACTTTGTCATCTCCGCGGGCTCGACGCTCTTCAGGCGTGCCGCGGACTCGGGCGCAGCTCCAGCTTTGCATCCTCCACCAGCCCGCGCAAGCACAAGTATGTCCTGCCAAGTGGCCGCAAGGACTTTGGCGAAACGATTGAGGGGGGAGCGTGCCTCAGGGAGAACAGACGTCATGAACGAGACCGGCTACCCCTGCGAGCTCGTGCCCTGCGAATGGCGACGCGCGCGACGGACGCCAGGAGATCTCAGGGCAAAGGATGTGGCTATCACTCGCGATGAGATGGTTGAGCCAGTAGGCGTGACGGTTCTGGATAGGGCGAAGAAAGGGGGGAAGTTGATCATGTGGTATGTTACGAGGGTGCAGGACGGCGCGGGCAAGCAGGCTGGGACACAGATGGCTTCTGAATGTTACGAGTCCCGGTTCCTGAATGTTGAGCGTGCCATACCCATGTTGACTTCACAAGAAACATCGAGACTTAGCGACGCAAGCCCTCGAGCTCATACGGACTACAGAGGCAGAGCCCTCGGCCGGAATGTAATCTAAGTAGACATCCCCCTAGGCGTGACAATTCCTGAGTTATTCAGGGGACATGGCGTTTTCATAATTGTCGTCGTCGTCGTAAGTACGTATACAAACAAACATCAGTTTAGAAATCGTAAACAGGGACCAAACGCGGACCAATCAAGAACGAATGCAAAACGTGCCCGCGTTTTGCTTTAATATCCTCTCCTCAGCCTTTCATTTTCCTTCCTCAGGAACTCATTTTCTCGCCCGAATCTCCTTCAGCTCTTCGCCCACTGCTCTAACGCTTCTCTCATCTCTTTTCTCCATCCCCTCCCCATTCTCACCAAATCCAATCATTGCAGGCCGAGGATCTCTGACTTCGTCTCCCTCCTGTAATCGTACATGGCGTCGCGAATAAGCGACTGCAAAAAGTTCGTGGGCCGGGTTGACAGACGATTGCGCACTCGACGACCCGCCCTCTGGGACAGCAGCCGGCAGGTTTCTCGACGGGCTGAACAACGACGGCAGCGGCCCCCATCCGGATGCCGAACCCGACGCCACCCTCCCCTGCGAGCGCCGCGGTGAAACGCGCACCGTCATCTGAATCGTTGCCTTGTCCCTCGCCCGGATCGTCGGGTCCACACGGCCCCCGCTGCGCGCCCCGTCCTCATCGACGACCTGTATACTCTGAATCTGGAGCTCGTTCGGGGGCACCTCGAGAAAGTCGACCTTGCGGCGCTCCGCGGGCGCATCGTCGTCCTCCGCCTCGGCCTCCTTCGCGATCCACTTCTTCAGCTCGGGCGTGCCGAGGCCGAGCACGTCCGTCTTCGGCCGCGCCGCCGCCTCGCGGGCCTTGCCCTTGTCGCGCCGCCGCAGCGGGATGGGCGTGTACGCCTCCCCGTCGGAGTCGTTCCTCGGGCAGCGAGGGGCTCGGCGTGCGGAGGCGGATGTCGATCTCGGTGAGTTGCTCTTCGCGGAAGGCTTCGAGGAGCGCAGGGACGGGCGGGATGGGAGGAGACGCTGGGCGAGGCACGGGAGTGGGGTTGCGAGCGGGTTGGAGAGGTTAGTAGCGGAGGTGCGCTGCACGGTCGTGCGAGACCGTGGGCGGGTACCGAGGGAGCTTGAGGCAGCGGTGGTTGTTGTGCGTGACTCGCTCGGACCAGGGGCAGTTCGTGGGTTGGAGGAAACGAGCAGACGTTGCAGAAACTGTCCATTTGGCGAACACTAGGCTGTCGCAAAGGTTTGTCTTGCGCAGGGATCGTAGGGGAACGCTTTGAGACGGGGAAGGGCCGTTTCGGCTAATGACGTCAAGTCAGTCGCGTTTAGCTCATGTTACAGACACAGCACCTAGCGTTCACTACTGGGGAACGCTGCTGGGTTCCTCGTCCGACCCAGTTTGAGGCGGTCCTAGCAAGGGCTGTCCTCTTCATGGCGCCAGCAACCTTTCTAGCCGTAGGGCCTGTGGAGGTCCCCACACTAGTCGCACTCGTCGAGGTAGATATCTTTGTCGCCCGCGAGCTCAAACGCTGCCAGTGCCGCTCGTGCCACTCGTCGCGCGAGAACTGGCACTTGTGGCCGACGAGACCGTGCGTATTCGCATCGGCGGCGGCATGGGCGGCAGTACGTCTTTCTCGCTAGGCGCGACTGAAGTGTGGACGTGTACGTGGTGTCGGCGGGGTGCTTTTGCTGGGTCAGCCGCGGCTTTGGGGCTTGGTTTAACGGCTTTGGACGGACGTCGCCGAAATCGTGCGGGTCCGTACAGCCCGAGCGGGAGAGGGTCCTGGGCTGAGACTAGTGGTGGGTGGTCTCGGTTTGAGGAGTGCGGCAGATGGGGAGGTTGAAGAGTGGTGTGTGCGCGGATTTCACAGATTTAAACTGCGGGGCTGGCAGGCTCAGGAGCGCGGGTTTCCGTCTACTCAGGATGGGATGTAGCCGGTTTGACTCCAGTACGGGGGTGCCTCTCCTACTTTGAGCTTCCTCTAATACGCATGCATTGAGTAAAAACGAATAAAGAGTGTATGAATAGGCAGCCAACTTGGACCGCTAAGCAAATAACTCGCTCGTTGCTAGGGCTGATATTTATGCTCTTGGCAGGTTATCGAGGGGCACGTAAATCGAGGACCAAAACCGCACCGTCGTCGGTACCGCCGTACAAAGCGGCACCTTCGGGGGGAAAACACCAGCGAGGTTAATCGTGCTTGCTAGTGGGAGCGTGCGGAACAGCCTGCGGACGCGTGGTTAGCGAGCTTCTGTCGTCGGACTATCGGTAGGCAAATTGGTTATAAAGGCTGTAATTGAGAAGAAGCGGCACAAAGACGATTACACACCCCTTTCGTCTTTGTACTAAGTATATCAAATTAACTACGCCCTGTAGTTGCCACCCCACCGCGACGAGTTGACTTGCCTGAAACGGACCCTTGCAGGCGGGTGATAGCGACCGACCTCTCCGGACCGTCCTGTTCCAGTCCTGAAAGACCTCGCGGCGCGGAGACGCCGCCTTCGTGACGTCGATTAAACGAGAAGACTGCGTCCCCACCAGAAGACACGAGCAGCTTCGACTTGGAGTGTGTGTGGATATGCGACAAGGTCGACGGACTCCCCCCTTCTTCGGCAGCCCCTGCAACTCGGACTGCGACGCGCCACGCCAAAATCGATCGATGCACAGACTGCACCTCCAGCGTTCCCCCCGCCGTGCTGGGGCCTTGCTATCGATGCTATGCCAACTGACGCGTCCGGAGCTGAGAAGCCAGCCGCGTCGCACGGGCGCGGTGTGTTGTGGTGTGGCGAGTCTGATTGGCGGACCCCGGCAGCGGGGGCCGGAGTTGGTTAGTTCCACAACAGTGCTATACCATCGCGATCGCCGTAGATGAGCGTGTCGCCCCTGTCCTTGCTTGCGAGAGCACTGATGGGTCCAGCTGTCGCGACCTATTGACACGGACCCTAGGGATGCGCCCTGCCTTGCGGCATATCGGTGAATATTGGCGCTTTCCATTTGCGACAAAAAGTCCTGTGCACTGTTGTCTGGTGCCATATACTTGTTGTTGGGGTGTCTGGGAGCGGAGAGCGTTGGGGGGAATGATGAAGGGGCCTTTTTCAAAGTCGAGGGGGTCGAGCAGAACGAGGGAAGTAGTAGTACAAACCGCGAGCATGACGGGGAGGGACAAAAGGGGACGAACCAGGTTCGCGCTTCAAAGCTTCAGACGCCGATTTCGCGCGTCGCGACGCGCCAAGCACGCCGCTTTGAACCAGATTTTGACTTCAAAAGCAGAGTATTGATCGTTTCGTTTAATCCGGATTATTTTATTAAAATTTGTTTTAAAACTGGAAGTACGAGACATATGCTAGATGTACAGTAACTAGAAGTACAAGTGATTGGACGAGTCCGATGGGTTTCATTTCATACTACACAAGTTTTCAGTTCCAGAGGTTCGAAAGAGACAGCGCCTACTGCTGTTCCTGCTTTTGCTCTCCCTGCTTCTCTTGCGGCTGAGTCCTTCTTCTTCACAACGACGTAGTTGTCGGCGGGTCTGCGGAGCTGGGGTAGCCTCATCCTCGCCGGGGATGCGTCCCCGGTTGTCCGGGTGCATTCCGACCTTGCGTTCGGCCCTGATCTGGCTAAGATCGTGGCTCACGAGGGGACCGTTTGCCCCGCCAACGGTCCCCGAATCCCCAATAGTGGATGGTGGCAGCAAGCGTGCCAATGATGGAGAAATCCAGTGAGAATGGAGAGGTAGAAGCGGTACTGAGAGTACCACTTAGGGGCTATGAGAGTATTGTCAGGAGTAATCCCTGAAATCAGGTGCACTACGACTCACTCCAACTCGGCACCAGTGGCCCTCAAATCGGCGTTATACCACATAGAAGTGAAGCCGATCCATTGCGCGATTAAGGCGTTTGATAGGGTCCAAGGCGAGCGTGCTCCAACCCAGAATGACGGGTGCCGCACCCAAAACTCAGGCGCTTGTAGCCCTGCTGACCGCCGTATCCCGCAAACTCGATGAAAGCCCCAGTGCAGAGTCCACCGAGGAACGACAGGATCACTGCACCGTAAGTGACTTGGATGTCGAGGGCTTGATGCAGATGGTAATTTAGCCACGCCAGTTGATCCATCGAAGTCCCCCCCACGGTGGCTGACGGATACGTGAGTTATATGCTATCTAGGGAAGAAAGCAAGATGCATTACCAGCAGCAGCTTCGCCAGCCTGGCGAGCGAGGTAAATGGTAGTGAGAGTAGATCCGAGGTTAGGCCCAGGGTTCCGCGAGTCCGAAAGTAACATATGGTTGGGAAAACTGAATGGGGGCCACAGAGTTCGTGATACCAAGCTACATTACGCATTGATCAGGGGTGTAGTCGCAATTTGTTGAGTGGTCAACAGCCGCTTACGAGGGGTTTCCATTGCAAGTGGGTGGGCTTCACTGAAATCATCAAGAAGGATAGGTTCCATACCGCACGGCGATGGTCCTGGCAAGGTCGGCGGGGAGTTACCGTGACTTCTTCTCTGATGTTTTCACGCGGCATGCCCGATAGTCTTGCGAGCCAGGGCTGGCCAGAGACGTGGGCTGGCGACCGCTGCGTATAGCGATTTCTGCGACGGGTGCCTGCCTAAATAACCAGGGACAGGGGCACGTGCACTGTGCGGGGTAGAAGGTCGTGACCGCGAGGAGCGGGCATCTGTGACCGTCGGAACCGTCGCAAGGCTTCGACGCAGGGAGAGTGGGTGCTGTGTGTGCGAAGATGGTGCACGGATGCGTGTTGAAAATCATTTGGTGAGGAATTTTATAGGGACGTCGGAGGTCAATGTGCTGCTCGTTGTTTTTGAGCGTCGTCGACGTGGTTCCGTGGGGAATGTAGTGTGGGTCAGTGCCTGGGCATGGTTGGTTTTTGTACTCACAAAGGAAGTGCTGCGATGGTGCACTTGTCATGGGGGACGTCACGACACCAACAACGCCAGACCATCCACCTTCCGCCCCTCAAAGCGGCCCCCACGTCTGTGGCTAAGGAAGCTGTAAAGCCCCAATTGATTATCCCCGCAATTTTCTGTGAGTGCCAGGTACAGGCGATAGCGCAGCTACCGTTTGCCATCAAATCGAGGCACTGTAGCGCTACCCCAGACCGAGGGACATGATGCTAACATGGCGAAGTGTCTGAATCCGCGAAGCCGTTACACGAAGAGCTGCTGCACTGTAATAAAATGCATTGGTCCATGGGCGTTACTTACACACCGAGTGTGTAAACCGACAGTGAGAGAATCTGCAGATACGTGAAAAAAATGCGCGAGGTCTAGAACCACCCCAGACAGAATTAAAACTTGAGACGAACGCATGTATCATAGCGCTCGTGGAGAAAAGCAAAAACAGAATTAATCTTCTGGGAGGTTGCTGCTTTTGCGCTTGTATCGAGTCCTTGGTCACGCAACCACTGGAACACAACCGTCACTTTTGTAGTAGCGGCGTACATGTTATCACAAGCATTGGTACGTACTTGTCTATCATCCTTGAGAGACCCAATCTTTTTCGCCTGCAACATCGTGCCCGCGTCAATGGGGGACAAATACCCACGCTACATCCAGGTAAACATACCGTAGAAATCCTCTTCATCCCGGTACCGGGTTTGTTGCCACCCTTTGTGCAGTTGGGTCAACGCGGTTTTTGGGACAATGTGATTATGGAATTCGCGGTCCTTTGCTTCGATGAGTTTCATAGCTCTACGATGGGTTCAGACGCCAACATGACGATCCGGATGACTGGGCCCATCAGGTACCCAAATCCTAGAAGCGCAGGTAGGTTAGCTGGGAGTTTGGTCACCAGCATGGGACTGACCTGCCGCAGCCCATGGTTGCAGGCGCCGTACACGACCATTGGGTCAGGTTCTACGTGAATGAGTTTTGGGTGCATGCACACGAGCAAAGGTGACGTACAAAGATGGGCTTGGAAGGATCCATCCCATTTCGCCGAAGATCATAATGCCTCCCATGAAACCAGCCATTGTTAACGGGATAGTCATAGCCTTGATGGTTTCAGAACATGAGCTGGGTGGCAATAGTGTGACACGCATAGGGTACGTACTGTCTCCCATCTCACGCTTGTTCTTTGCGTATCCCGACGGTAGTCCGCCCCACGTAAGAATTTCTTGTTTCGACTTCGCTCGGAATGCCTTTTTCTACTCCTTCGCCTTCAACACAGCCCTCGGCCGCATTTGCCAGTATTGCTTGGTTGAAGCCGGAGAAGATGTACCGCCCTCGTCCTTCGCAGCTGCTGATCCTTTCGAAGCTCTTGGTCGCTTTGCCAAGCGCAAACTTAAGGCTTGCCGAAAACTGGTGTTCAACGAGGCCTTCGATGAAGCACACGAAGTACGCAGCGATAACGCAAGTGGTCGTAGTATTGTGGGTTTGCCATAGTTGTTGGACGGAGGATGAACCTAACAAGATGATTGGTGAGCCCCGGAGGCGGGCGACTACACGCTGGCGCCCTGTGAATCGAGATATCGATCAGAGAATTTTGATGGGCTAAAGACCTTTGCCGAAATGGGCTTCCCTTATACCGGTGTGCTGTAAACAGACCCTCCGCGAGTCAGACCGGCCGAGGCCCTCGCAGCTTGTCTCTCTTCCCTACCACCAACCACGCCAGGTGGACTTTACACCGAATATACACCGTCGCCGCCACACGATGGTACGCACTCATCAACATGCTCCAATAGTTGTCTGAATACTGACTACTGCCCCCGTATCATACAGACAACTTGTATCTGCTGGTCCGATACTCCCGCCGGAGCTCTTCACGATGAGACTCTCGACTACCCTCTGGGACGACGACGACCACGCTCAAGGCATGTAGCCTGACAGTTCGCTCCTGGGTCCCCCACAGGCCCGCCTCCATCTCTTCCGCACCATTCGAATTGCCCCTGTCAGAGGCTTCCCTGCAACCCAGCTCTCGTCACTTATCAAGAGCAACCCCCCTATCTCCCCGCTGCGTGCGCAAGCTGACCATCAGCGCTACAATATTCGGAGGGTCGGCGCGGACAACCACAGTGCCATGGAGGACGACGGCTGGGTGAATGCCTCCGCGGAGATAGCCAGTGCCGTAGGCGTGCACTGGCGCGGGTGAATACTCTCGCGCTCGAGCCGACTGAGGTGGAACTCGCTCGCACAGGATACACGGGAGGCCTACGAGGCCGTGTTCGCTAGCGTCAAGACGTTGTTGCTCTTTGAGGTCCGGTTCCATGCCTCGGGTGACGTGCTACAGTTCCTGAGTGCATTCCCCAACCTCGAGGAGCTCTACTTCCATGCCGTGTCGTGGGACCATGAGTCTCCCGCACCCACTCCTTCAGACTCTGCGTCCGACTGGCTCTCGGCGCAGACATCCACGATTCGCGACAAGATGCACTTGACTTACTTTATTCCTAGACCCGAGGTCGTCTCCGACCTTGGTGACGGAGTGGATTCTGAGCCACCCCTCCGAGCAGAAGCTCAGGACCATCCAGCTGCTTGCTGGAGGGAGATAGACAACACGAAGTCGCTCGGGGGACCTATTGAGGGTCAGCGGCTCTTCACTAGAAAGTCTGCAAGTTTGAGTTTCCTTCCGGCATAGCAGAAGAAGGTAATGCCGTCCCTTCCCTGGCTATCATCCTCTTACTCACAGTAATTCCAGCTGTACTGCACAACCACGTCAGTCTCGTGCACAACACCTCTCTGCGTTCCCTTTGCTTTCGGGCGGCCTAGACGTTACCGTCGACACATCTCGCACTTTCCCTCTCCAACTACCTCTTCCCCTGGGTCACCCTCATGCTCTCAGACCTCCAATCGCCCTTCCTTCGCGAGGTGACCTTTGAACTAGAGACCCCCGACGTCGCTGGTCTCCAGGGCCTCAACTGGGCCCGCATCGACGCCGAGCTCTCCAAGCGAGAGTTCACTGCATCACGGTGCGCTTCTACGTCAACTGTCCCTCCGCGCAACGAGAGGCAGTGCGGTCGAGGAACAGATCACGGCGAGATCACTGGCAAACTTCCGGGCTTCATGGCTAGAGGCACTCTTCGAGTTTCATGCATCTAGATGCCATTATGCTAGAGCGGGCCATGATCGTATTTGGGTCTGTGACAATTGGCGGCCTGGCGCTGCGGATGCTACTTTGCGCAGATACTAACTAATTATGGGTCTGGGGGCGGACACGGCAGCACGTTCCCGTGGGATCTCTTACTATTATCTAATTTTTTTCTCGGGTCTTTGGGTTGTTTCACTGGGTCTTACGAGCTAGACATAATTTGTACTCATTCCAGTGCTTCACGTGTAATGATACAGTGCTTCATGTGTAATGATACGGTGCTTTTAGATCTCGGCTCAACGTTCGAGCTGGGTCGGGGTGCGACGTTCGCTGTCTTCACAGGTGAGCTGGATTCAGTGGCATTGTCCTTGTACTGACAGAGTTCTATAGTTGGCACAGGATTTCGGCTGCCGCACATTGTTTCATCATGCTAAATTACTACGGACCCGATACACTTCCATGCAACAGGCCCGGACCCAGATAGTCTTCCAATCCAAGAGGTGGAATGCCCGATACCGCTTATAACTCTTTGCACTGGCAGAAGGGCCCTTGTGTCCGGCCCCGGGCGCAGGGATTTGAACCCATATGCCCACACACGTCTCCTGACCAGCTCCGTGTCTAGAACCATTCGTTGTACAACGAAGAGATCAGACGACACCATCACCATGGCCAGAGGACATCTTGGGCCCGTAGTCCAACCCCTAAAGACAAGCATGATTCATTCAGCAACATATTGACACCTGCTGGGTTGGGACGCAGTGGCCACTAACGGTAAGACTGCCCTCTAATGACCCAGAAATACCATCTTTTGACAATCCATACACAAGTACTACAGTCTCCGTCTGGACCAGTGACGAGTGAACTGGACCACTTAGAGCTCATTTCTGCTGGCAGGGAATGGACGGACATCATTTACACGTCTTAGTCAGGTTAGCTCCAATCGACTCCTGCATTCTAGTCCCATGTGCCGAGTATGAACTCTTGTAGAGGGTCCTCGTGCATGATAGAATTCCGACGCAAGACTGGAGGCTACTTATTCTACAGCCGAAGTCACGATCTGCATATGCTGAAAGTCGAGCCGAGCTACTGCCTGCCCCAGATAACCACCCACCCGCTTATATCGCACACCATGGCTCTCCCACAATCCTCTGGCCTCGAAGTGTCCCGGGAACCATCCTATCATTTGGGGCCAGTTCGCCCCCAAGTTAGGTGAACCGGACTACCATCAAGTTCGCGGATAATCATCCCACTCCTTCCCTCATTTCACTATCGTGTCGGCAATAACATGCCGAACTGCCCTCGTCAGAAGTTTCTAAACAGCCGGCGGCTAATAACGTATTTGGTTTTTTCCGATGGGCCAGGCGTGCATGTCTGCCTACGCACGTCCCCAAGCTACACAGTCATTGTGTCCCACTACTTATCGTAGACGAGAGTACATGGGCGCCATCTTAGACCACGGAGACTTCTCGATGACATTGTCTGTGGAGCGGATTTTTGTGCACTAGCGTCTTACGTGACTAGAGCGCTGGAATTAGATCCGTATCGCAAGATCCTTATCCTTGAGCGGGAGGTATGTACTCGCCAGCGTTTGAACAACTGACGGCGCCAGACTCAGTCTACAATTTCCACAGAAGTTTCTGGCTACCTGAGCATTTCCAGGTGAAGTTGTGCGTATTCCTAGCGTCTCGGGACCCTAGCTAAGCCGTGTTGATTGTACTCTAGAATCTTCACCGTTTGCCATACAAGATGGGTATTGGGCGGCCTTCCGAACTTTTCCATGGACGCTGTCCTCCAAAACCTGGCGGACAGAATCATTAAAGTGGGTCCCGAATCTACGATAACGTACACACTGGGACTTGAGTACATGACCTGTTTAGGTATATGGCATGGGCTCTTGTCCGTTCTTCGGCGGTCGATCGACACTTTCTGGTATGCTTTTGAACTTGCCAACACAAACGAGACCAATGTATTTACTCTCGCTAGGTCTGCTTGGTGCCAGAGGCCCTCAACCGGACGTGAAGCTTATGCGCGGGTTCACCCGAAATCATAATGACGGATACCACGTCGAAGGATGGTTTCTGGGAGAGAGCCTAAACGATCTACTCCATGTCACTCCCGGTCACTCCAGCGATAAGATCAACGACAGGTGTTTGGCAAAACTTCAGCTCGACATCCATGTCGGCAAGCAAGTGAAGGCTGGAGACAGGTAAGAGGGAGCATTATCAGTAAGCGAGCGCAAGAGTGTCGAACCGGGTCCGCTCGCGCGTCGGCAAGCAGGGACACCTACCTCGACGCTTTCCTTGTATCAAGTTTTCGACTCCTGGTCACGTTGTTAGTGTCCTTAGGGAGTATTCAGAGAGTAAGAATACAGCGACAGAGCGACAGCGCCAAGCAAGAATCATGGGAAGCCCACTCATGATTGCCACCCACCCGACACCGTTCGTCCTCCAAAGGTTTTCTGACCGTCATCCTGACAATGACAACGTCGTCAACGATTTCTTCATGAGCGCGTCGCCACCCGCGGCGATTTGTGCTTCCCCAACGGGGAAAACAAATGTCATCCTTGCGACAGGCGTCACGATCCCGGCTACCACGATTCTGCTCCAACTCGCTGGAGAGCATGCAGTCTCGAGCGGGGCAAACGACTTACAGGTCAACTTCCTTTCCCACATTACCGCTCGTTTTCCGATTGACACCGGAGAGCGGGACGGCCGACAGCGCTTCGTCCGGTTTTGAGACATAAGCTATCTGATCACTTGGAAATAGCAGCAAGCTACCTGTGCTGTATGGGACGCAACTATCGGGCATGCAGTACACACGTCCAAATCACAAATCTGTTCACTGCCATTCACTCACCTTATCCGGAAATACGATTGCTGTTGATGCCGCGCGCGAATGCCCAGACTAACGCGGCTGCGGCCACTTTAGAGCAACTTCGGGGCTCGCAAGAATATATCGTTTCTGGGTATAGGCCGGTCCCAGCCCCTCAATCGAAACATATTGACACTTTTTCCTAGTCTGTGCTACCTTGGGGGAGCTGACAGAAACAAACAAGACATTCTTGGGTAAAGCTCAACAACACTCGCCGACCCTGACGTAACGACAAACGTTACCCTCTCAAGTGACTCTGGATAAGAAAGATGAAGAATTTGTGGAAAGTGGATGGATACAGCTACGTAAGACGTATTTATTTTACGCTCAACAAGCTTCTGACTTTCGTGCCAAAGCTATGACGCTATCAAGGTCATGGCTGGGGATGTGGCCCATAAGCTTACAGTACTGGCATAACGACTCCCCCTCCAAGCAACAAGAAGAGCAGGCTGGAGAAAAAAACCGAGCCACCCCCAATCTGAGATAACGTGTACCAGGAGTTGTACATGAAGCATCGACTGTACCCTGTACATGGGGGGAAAAGTACGATCCAACAGCTTGTGTTGATGAAAAGTACAGGCCATTTGGAAGCCAAAATGTATATGTAACAGCGCTGCCCTGTTCCCCTCGGCAGGTCCTAGGTACGTCCTTTGAGACAATCGATCGCTAGCATGATCCAAATCTCACTCACATAAGGATTTCACCTAGGCTCCTGGAATAGGAATCCCGTCTGACTGTGACCATATGTGCGCTTACCCGCTCAAGAACCTTGCAGAGAAACTAATCGGCCGCGAAATGAGCAACCGTTGCAAATATTGTAGTTCAGTTTCCCTCCTAGACGCCTAGGGGCGCCTTCTACACCGCTCGCACCGAATTCAGTTAGCTAGTCAGTACTAGTGCAGTCAGCCACTTGCGGACTAAGTAACCTGACGACGAACACTGGTCCGAGGTCCTCTCGATGCTAAAGTGAGATAATTATCGTACGGCAAGATGCTCTCATGTGACAGGTGTATGCCAAATGAAATAGTCTACAAGTATGTGGAAACGTCCGAATTGTCTCAGTATCTCCTCGCAATTGACGTCAGGGCTTCTAGTTTCCTGCGACATCACCAAGACTGAGATTATTTTAAGAGTGATAAACGTTTTCATTGTTTCTGTTCCTGCTGAACATTCGGAAGGAAGTATTTATTACAATGAGCCGGGCAATACGTGTACACCTGGCAATGTTTTGATAGCCAATACCATACAACGAAACTGAGCTTTCAAGGCCCTATGCAGCGACCCTGTTCCTGGGTGGCGCCATCTACTGCGCCGAACGCTTCGTCCCATCCAGTCCCATCAATCGCCCGGTAGGCCGTTAGGCCTTGGGAATCTGTGAAAACGACGGTATTACCCTCCTCTGATTTTTTTCCCTCGTAGTCCCTAGATGCGGGGGCTTCCCTCGCGAAACTTTGTAAGCGTCTGGAGAATCGTCTTGACCTCGTCTTCGTGGACAACGAGTGTCTCGCCCGCAAGTACCTGCTGCCAGTATGCGATTTACCAGGGTAAGAGCGGGCTCATCACTGGAAATGAGCTCCGCTTTCCACTTCGCTTCATCGACGGTGATGCCTTTGTCGGCGAGGCTGGAAGCAAAGGCAGTGATGGCGGGCCTTGCTGACGTGTCGCTGCGGTCGGACCTTCATGAGATTTGAGGTGTAGAGGCCAGCTTTGAACGGGATGGGGAGTCAGGGTGCACGTGGCTCTTCATGAGAGCTATCAACTCTTCCTTTCTTCACCGCCTTGAGAATCTCGATCCTTTCTTGACCTGCGGTAGATTGAGTATACGGATCATGTCTATGATTACTAGGAACTCACGCTCAGTGTGGCAACCAAGGCAATCGGTGTCAATGAGGTGCCAAAACCTATTGAGCTCTTGGGAGAGATCCACAGTATCCCTCCATCTCCAGTACTTCTCCAGTCCGTGCTTATGCTCGTTGAGCACCTCTTCAGTCATACCCTCCACCATTTTTCCATCATCTCTACAAGGAACGCATCGACACGCTCCTCGAGGAATGCAGGCGCCCTCTCGCTCTGCACGGTGATAAGGATGCCGATGTCGTTTGTCGCATCCCAGCCAGGAGGAATAAGCGGTGTAGCCAAGCTGTTCGCGGGTGCGCAGAATGTCGAATGTGGGCTCATGGAGGATCTGCCTCAGCAATGCCACGATCACGGGAAGGTGTGTCCCGTCTGCCCCCCCGAAGTACAGGTAGTAGCTCAGCGAGCCGAGTTCGGCTCGTTTTTTGTTTCCCAAAGGAACCTCCCAGACTGCATTTACACCGCTAGGAGGGACGAGCATGTGGGTCTCGATGGACTCGGGAAGAGACGAGCACCGTAACGCCCGTTCTGCAGCTTTCATGAGCTGAATGGCTTCCTGTATTTTATTCAGTCAGCCTGCGGAGTCATTTATCAAAGTACTTCGACACACCTCTCTGTGTATATTGCCAACTGTGACATTGCGGATCTCGACTTGGTCAAATAATTTGGCAGCATGTGCCTCGAACTCGTCCAGAGTGATAGCTGATGCTCCTTCAGTCCGACGGTCATGCATGTCAGAATAGTTAGCCAACTTACAAGAAACTTGGTCGATCCCCTCGGACGTGTGCCATGCGTTGTCAGTCGTAATATACGACATATAGTAGCCAGCGATCTTGTACGGATTGGAGAAGTAGAAATTACGCCATCCTCGGATAAGCTGCGCACGGGGTTAGTTGCTGCCATGAAAATCACAATGAAATAAGACTAACATGAGCTTTCGCGACCTCCAGTTGTTCAGGAGTCGTCACGACTAGATTACGTGCCCTCTCGAAGACCACCTTCGCTAAGGCACCGAGCTTGTCGTTGTATCCGCTTATGACGATGCATGGGCCGAGGGGGTCCGTTTGAAATCTGCAATCCAAGCCTGCCACTTTTGCATCATACAACTCCCCAGAGAGGGAATCAGTGGGCGAGATCGGTGAAGAGCCTTCGATGTATTAGTGAGAAGTAGCGACGAGTTATGACATCAACTTACGTGGTCATTGCGAAAGCCCGTGGGGATCGATATGCGATTGGACTGTAACGTCAATAAGCACCAAAGTCGAAGGTTATAGAAAGGAATAGCATACCTGCGAAAGTCTATGACGATAGTTTTGCTCTGGGCACCCAGAATTGATCGTCTTTCTTTGTGCCAGAGCTTGGATAATGGGGTGGAGTAAACAAGCGTGGGGCGTTCCGCGGGCTGGCAAGTACTGAATGAGCTAAACTCGCAACTAAGCATTTGGTTAAATAATCACCTTCTCGATTTGTCGCTTATCTATCTCGACGCTGGTAGGGATAAATTTTGTTGGGTTCAGGCAGGTAAAGGTCGAGTATGTCATTGGGGGGCTTGGGCCTTCACAAGTTCAGTACTAATTTCACAGTATGCCAGCTCGATACAACGCTCACCTTCGAGAGAAATTCGGCGTCGAACCGCTGTACATGATACTGTGTACCATATATGGGCTCTGTCTTCCACTCCGCGGACCCCCAGAGAGACGTTCGTGCTGCTTCTGCCTTGGCTGAGAGGAACACACGGCCAAGCTCTAGCCGCATGCTATCCAGAATTTTGCGCACCTCCTGCTCCCCCCTCTTCGTTCCACGCCTCCGCTAGCCGGCGGCTGGAGAGGATGTGATCGCGAGGCATAGCGGGCCATGTCATCTGAGCGCTGATCCCTTGTGCGTAGGCAGATGAGGAGTATTCCTTCTTGCACTTGAAGTTGATCTCATGCATCGCGGCAATCTCGTCTTGACGCCATTTCGAAAGGGTGGATGAGCGCATCATCGACAAGTATTTGAAGACCACAAGGATAACGTCTTTATAGTTGGCTACATGTGGCAACGGGTTAGCTCAGTAGTAACATCCTCGATGAGAGTTCTTACCAAAGCCCTCATCGGTTAGGTCAATGATAATATGGAAGCAGATGAAACCTTTGGCGAGGGAATCGTAAGGTTCACATCCCACTCCTATGACCCACCCCTTGCGTTGCAGATATGCTAAAAGCGACCCGGGACCCTTGTGTACAACAAAGTAGAACAGAAATTCGAAGGGCCGACGACGCCAGGAAGATGCAGGATAGGGCAAAGGGAAAAAGATTTCGAGTAGGTGGATATCCATGATGCTTTGGGCGGATACCAGTGTCTAAGGCGTGCATGAGAAAAGGCGCATAATTTCTTCATGCCAATACACTCACGCTGTACTCATCCTTGCCGAATGGATTGTCGAAGACTTCGATGGAACGGGGCGGACTGGCATTTTTGTCGGGGATAACGGAGAACAGTTTATTGGTCATGGCCGAAAGCTCATTTAGAGACTCTGTTTTGTATGATCAGGAATTTGTTTGAGGCGTATATTCAGATGTCAATCGTCACCTGTTCCGATAATGCAGAGTCGCATTCTATCAGCCACGTATTCCTTTCGCACCACCATGCGATTATCCTCTTCCGAATTTCCGCCATGATCGAACTATCATCTATGTCGATGTCTGTAGCACTTGAGGAAGCTGTAGATGCAAGCTGAGTAGCAGCACGGTCATTCGCGGTGGGCATTGGTAGATGCGCCATCTCCGTCAGCCATTGGACGTTAAGGGGCCCTGGGCTTTGAGATCACGAGCAGCCTTGGACAAGCTGTCGATGTTTCCGGTTTCAAACTTGCCACAGGTAGCGTGTCCAGACTTGGTCAAGTGTTTGGACAATTGACGCCGGCGCCAGATGTCGGATTGGAGATTCTTCTTGTGCTCGGGAGTCGACTGCCTTCAATTCGTGTGAGACAGATGTCGTTGTGAAGAGCGGACAGTGGAAGAAAGCCGCGAAACGAGCGAGAGCCTCCGAGAGAGCAGTGGCCGAGACGTCGAAGTGGTAATTTGTGCTGGCTATCTTTGTGTGGGCATTGCAGCTGCCATTGTTTCTTGTCAGATACTATGAACTATGAGCTAGGAAGCCATGACGGATATGGGGTTGTCTTACTGAAGAGAACTCATTCTGGGCTGAGGGTACAGCTCTGTGCCCTGTTGTGACAAGCCCTTAGAAAATTGCCATAATGTACTTCGAATGACATACCATGAACAGAAGATGCTCGCAAAAGTGAGGGCCAAACCATGCATATCATCCTGATCGACATTCTCGTCAGCAACGGTGGTCTCGCTGCGAAACGATCACCACACACCGGGTCCTCCGAGTGTCCCGCCATAACAGTCATACTGGCGGCAGCCAAGCCTTCTCAGCCTTCTCATCGCGCACAAGCATTACCTCAAGTCCATTTGCGAGCTTGAATTACTCGATATTCACGTTCGTCCCGCTCGGACTTGCGTATAGACTTCGTGAACACATCGAACGTAGGGTCCACGGGGTCCGAACGTGTCTCCACTCCGTTTCGGATATGTTTCATGCGGCGTGCAGTAGCGCGGGCGTGATTAATCGAAGAGCGAGGGGATGTTGAGTATGCGATGGGAAGAGGGGGCGCCGACAGCTGGGCAGCGGACGTCGCATCTTGCTTCAGAGGGGCAGTCTTATATACGTATTGCTCAGCGGCAGGCCACTTTGCACAATTATTCGGGCCACCATGCACAACGGTACACTCCAGGACACGCCATTCGATATAGGCACGGGGCACGTATGATCACAGAGGAAGGTCGGAGATACTCGTGATTTGACACGAGTTGGCGTGGCATTTCTTGCACGAGCCATCCGGCACGAAGACTACCTGGCTGTCGTTGAGGTTGTGTACCCCATGGTGAGTACAATGGCCAACCTTTGACAAATCCTTTCAGGAATCGCTCTTCGTTGACGGGTCCGTCCCCTGTGGTCATCGCAGTAGCGATGGCGTGTTTTGACCACGGAACGCGCGTGGATGTGCTCTATCCTCGACTTGACAAACTTGGCAACACATACGCAGGAGTATTTGTCAATTCAATATCCGTGCCTAGGGAGAAATTACCCATTACATACTGAAGGCCACTAGATCATCACCGTTGCCCGCAAACACTGGAGGTCGCCGGTCAAATCATACCGATCGTGCTTGGATCGTGCTAGACATGGAAGGATTGTGAAGTTCTTGATGGTGAGGGAAGAAGCGTTGTGCGGTCGCGAGGGGGCCGTTTGACCCTCGAGGCTCATGACCAGGGAGCACTCGCGAAGCAAGTTGTGCACATTTTGTAGATGTCCGCGTCGCCGATGGATACTTGCACCTGGCACCGCGCCGTGTTTGTGGTCCTGATCGTAGATCGCCAGCTACACGCGCATCAGCTAGGCTGGAAGTAGCATCATAGTGCAGTCCACATACCGAGCCCCATTTCCGGAGGGATAGCAGGCGTTATTGGTAGCAAGGCTGATGGAGGATGATCTCGGACAGTGATACAGGGCTCCTAATATCTATTTTTGGGACACAGAGTGTTACCCGAGTTGTCAGTATAGAAGTCCCTCTTTCATAAGTACGGCAACACTTCTACCTCTTCGTTGCAGCCGCGAAACGCTATGCAATTTAGCAACACAGGTGGAGTACTTGCCTCGGGATCGCAACCATTGGGCAGCCGACGCGTACCGATTCCCCGTCGAGAGAGCGCGCGTATGAAGTGCACGGTTGGTACCCAATCACATATCTTGTTTCAAGTGATAGACTTGTAGAATAAATCGCAGTCAATTCAAAGAAGGAGAGTCAAGTAGCTCGCCGTACCGTTGATGGTGACGTCCAAATTGCGTAGCACTCACAAGTTCCAAAACAGGGCACGCATGTTATTCAAGAAAAAATGTACTGGTGAAGCCCGCGCCGCCTCTGGCGGCAGTAACCTTGCTTGTCTATCTAGCTATTTGACAAGCGAGGCAGTAGACCAGATATAATGTCTGGTCACTAGTAAAACATGCACAGGCTCTATATCGTGTTATTTATGATGCACACATCGAGTTCTCCTGCCCCACCTAATAGCAGGATACAATTATTTCACCCAAGTCTACCCAATCCGTATAAAGACCTATGTCCATTGTCAATGACCACATGCGCGCGGGACACGAACCTGCCCGCGTTGCCTTCCTATGGCAGGATTTCATCGGGACTTTCTACAGTCCTTACGACAATCTGCAGTCACGAAAATGCAGATGACGAGGGACGTCATTGATTGTTTGGGCGTGATCACCAACTCACGAGTCGCCTACCCTAATACGGGTGTATACACGATGGTGAGCCCTGGTGATTCTGTGTGCTCAATTGAGCGCGAGTAGTTGAGCCAGGTAGACAAGCAAGGTCGAGACGCGACTTACCACTCTGCTATCAACGGATTTGCTGTGCTCGTCAGGTGTACCATGTCGCTCTGCCAGAAGGAGCCAGAAGAGCAGCCGCATACCTTTCAGCCCCCTGAGTGTGCCGGGGACCGTGACCGTTTGCCCTGCTGCGGGGATTACAACGAGCTCTCGATGGATTTGCGTGTTGAGCCTGTGGGGCTGTGAATGGTAGCGTCGGCGTGCCAGCAGGGCCTTTGGGCCCATCTCGTGCCAACAAAAGATTGGCGTCGGCGGGCTTTCTTTTGTACATCCGGAAGACTTCTTCGGCGAGCCTTCGAGCTCTAGCGCAATGAGCGCGCACGGTCCGCGCGGGGTCACATATACAGTACGATACTGGCTGTGCCTATTACGAATCTTCACGCCGTCGAAGATTTGGTGAGACGGCCGCAGCACGCCCTTAAGGCAGCGTAGCGGCTTTGCCAGTGAGTATTGTGCGCAAGATGAGACACAACAGCCTGCCGTGAGAGCTTATTGTTTTCAAGTCAATGGGATGTTATAAATAAGAACCTCACTATCGGGGAACTTGTCGTCATCGTGCGACGACTCTGACGGGTTACGACCCATCGGGTTCATTCGTGCGCTCGCCCTGGACTGCTGGTCCCTGGATGGTCTCGTGCACGCGCCGCGTAGGGACATCAGACAGTCCAGATGTCATACAGGATTAACTTGAACAACTATTTTGATGGGTGATAAAAGGTTTGTGGGGGTCGCCTGGGTCGTGATGTGCAAGTCTCGGTGAGTTGCACCTCACGGTCAGCTATGTCGAATCTGAATCAGGCCCGTCTGTTCGCCCTGAGGCGTTGGATTTTGTCGGTCGGCATACAAATGTCACCTTCCGTTCTACGAGTGGCTTATAGCAAGCAAAGAGGGGTGACGTTGCCGCGGAAAGGTGATGGCAAACGATGGACGTGAGCAAGACCTAGCGCGTCGCGTTGTACTCGCGTCACACTGTGAACGTCTCTTGTGGACAGCGCGTCATGCTGCGTTACAACTACCTAGCGATACAAAACCACACATTTCAGCGAAGGAAAGCCGTCAATACTAATTTGGTACATAGAGTGGTTTTTTTTGCTTTATGCTGACAGAAGAACATGTTTTCATCGAGGGAGACTAGGGGCTATTCAAGAGAAGGGTTTCCACAGCGTGGTGTGTGACGTGACCGTGCGTGATGCATTTGCGGGCAAAGTCCGGTGAGTTGGGAGGTTGAATTTCAAATAATTGTGCCCCCCGACAGATTACCTTGACAAGCAAGGTAATTCAATTATCATGATGGCTGGAGTACATCAATGTGGGGTTAGGGTTAGGCGCAGCTTAGAAGCCAAAAAAAAAGGCCTGCCCAGCCCGAGGGCCGAAACAGAACAGGAAAATATTGAGACGGTGCACGAGCCGAAGCCCGTACAAACCGCAGGTTCCCTCTGAGGACAGGGTCGCCGTGCTATGGAGGCCCCCACGGCCCAACACACCCGGCCCCCCCCCCCCCCGGGTAGGTGAAGGGGCATGTGCCATCAAGGTAAGTATGAGGTGTTCAGATGAGGCGAGCCAGTCTCTTATATACGCGAGGCGCCGGCGCACGGACCACATTCGTGGCGTGGGAGACTGAAAATGGAGGCGTTCGTGTCGATTCATGCGGTAACTGAATGCAATTGAGCTCATGGTGGTTCATGCGACTTCGTAGTGGTAGGATCGACGCTAAACGTGTGTGACCATATGTAATGCTATCAAGTTGCATAATGCATCGTGATCTTCGAGGTTTGAGTTTCAACCAGACACGTAGACGGAATAAGCGTCCGCTTTGTGAGGTTTAGACTTTCTCGCGAGAAGTCAACGAGAAGCCAGCAGGACGATCTCTCGTTGTTACCACAAAGGGATTTATGAATGATCGTTGTATATTGCGAAATACTCTATGACAAGTTGAGGGAAACGATGTTGCAAATAGCTCACAGCATACACTAGCGATGAATAGATACATTAACTCGAGTCTGAGTGTTGTGCCAGAAATTTATTTGAAGGGCGACGCATGTCACGCCGTCGGCAGGTTGTTCGATATACGTCGCTAGTTGACATCGAAGAGTGTCCAGAGGAGACCGTAGTGTGGTAAACACTTCGTAGCGCGCTTACACCCAGGCCGCGATATATGCGTGCCATTCCAAGAAGGAAAGGTTTCGGGTTGCTCGGATCCGGACCTTGAAGGTTCGTTAGACAACAGAAAAGGACATGGAGATGCCACGCCACCCTTGATTAATCGATGAAGTGTTTCGACGGACACTCCGCGGTGGGGATCCAGCCAGTGCGCGCTGTTGTACTTTCGTTTTGACCTGATGACACAAATATAAGCTAGCCCTTCACATTCAAATTCAAAAGACATACACATCCAAGGGATATATCAAGGCCCATGATGAAACACCCGCGAGTGAGCCGCACAGGAATGGGTACTTATAATGAGGGATGTATTGGCATCCATGTCGTAGTGTCGGTCCCTGTTCTCCTGACGGAAGGTCGTCCCATGATGTGTCGCAGGCCGTCGTATTCAAAGAAATACAAGCGAAGTTCCGAGTGTGTCTCTCACTGCACTGGTGAGCATACAATGACAGAGTCCGCCGATAGATGCACGCACGGCAATGTAACCGGAATCCGTGTGTAAAGTCCCCGCACTAGCCTCCTACCCGAAAGATCCCGCCCCAGTACTGCTTGCATGGTGTTGGGCGGCTTGGTTCAGACGCTCTCCTATTGCTCTCTGCGATCGAATATTCCAACTGTCGGCGAACCTGAGGTGATTCATGTGAGCCATGATGATAAATGGGATCAATAGGCGCGATATATACTACTTTGACAAGCTCAAATGCTTCAGGGAAGGTCAGAATCGCTGTTTAGTTGAATGGTGTGACGAGTCACTCACGCGTACTACCGACTGAGATGAGAGAGGCCCGACAGCGCTCCACTGCGAATATATCAGAATGAGACTCGGTCCAATGCAGCACCTTCACGCACCCGAGACCGCCAGCTGCAGCCGACCGTCAAAGATTCTGTCATGAGAGAAACAATGGTGATTCTTGCAGCAACTAGAACTCCTTCGTTCGAGTGTAGAGATGGTGAATGAAGCCGCGTCCTTTTTTTTTTGAGTGGCGACACCAGCCATGAGACGCCGGTATAATCACACAGCGCGTGGTACTTACGGGACGAACGAGATGGTCATGAGAGGAATCCATAGTCCTCTGGAAAACCCCATGTACACCCTCTTCTCGGTACACCTGCAGCGCAAGCCTAGGGATCGTGACCTTGTTCCGGGTGGTCTGCAGTCTCGACTTGATGGAGTCCAGCTAACACGACCTGAATATAAAGCCCAACGTCGCGAAGGGGCCATACGCGAAGACTGACTGGATAGCCGGCAAAAGTCGAGACATAGCTCGCGAGAGATGGCGCAGACGACCGGCCTTGTTTCCTGCAAGGGGGCGCGCACGTCGTCGGCTCGGCGGTCAGTGCGCGCATGGAGAACAGGCAGGCGTACGTCGCAGATTTTTTTCTTTTTTTTTACTCATTGCGGGCGGCCCGGTCAAAGAAGATGGTTCGAACGGCCTGCGCGGGGAGACATGCAGAGGAATGAGATGAGAAAAACCGACGCCTCCGGATCGCAGGGCGTGAATTGCGGCCTACCCCGTCCCCATTACACTCATAGGAAATCGTCACAGGGCCCCGAGGCAGACCGTTTCGGCGTGCGTCTGCACGAGCAGCAATTCGCAGAGAACGTCGTGGTGGCGGCCAGACGGGGTGGGTAGGTGAGTAAAGAAGATGTTGGGCGGGTCAGAACGAGCCTGAGCGGAGTCGAGCCTCGCTCCTGCTCGGTGTCCCTCAAACCGGTCTATATGGGCGCTTAACGAGGATCTGCGCGCGATTGCTGCGTTGGTGCACAAGTGCATCACCCACAAGATTGATTCACACATGGAGACGTAAAGAAACCCCCGCTATTGCTCCCAAACCGACCGTGTGTAATTCACTACGAGGAGCTATTAACCGAGGCAGCTGACCCCCTTCTCCAACGCGCCGCTAGAATCCCCCCATCCGCTTTTTCGCAGGTTTCTTCTTACAGGTGCCGGCCGCCCACCGAACGGACTGGGAGGACCTGGGTGCTCGGGAACGGCATCTCTTGCGACGGCTGCGAGGAGACGGGAGGCTGCTTGGTAGGTTGGCTCTGCCCATATATACAACGTCGGCTCCCTGTGACTGCGCAACGGGCCTTGGCCGGAACAGGGCTGGGTGGCAACTACCGAGGGAGGCCCTGCAGGAGCAACCGCAATCAACGGGGGGCATCCGAACCCGTGGTTGTGATTTGACTTCTACTCCGGGCGCCTTGCCCATCTTTCTTCCTCCCCTGGGTAGAGCCGTCGCAAAGGGCTTCTGTGTCTGATATCATACGGGTCGTGGTATTCGTACTCTGCAGGGTCTGTACCGATCTCCCAGTCATTAAGGAGTAGTCGGACCCCACCAATGGACATTCCATCGGCTTGGGGACTACGTCTCTTATCTTGCCATAATGGTCTTGAGGAGCCGGACGCAGGAAGTGAAATTGGACGGCTGGAGGTTCGGGCATGCCGAGGGACATGGCTTCCGTCGCGCGAGACATGGTTTCAAATGCGTCGTCCAGAAGCTGACCAGACTCTTCCAGTTTGATAGCATGTGGAGCATACAAACATCGCTTGCGAGGGCCAAATCCAGAGTCAACTGCTCACGAGCTTTCTGTTTCTGACCGTAATATAGACGGTCCTGGTCGGTAGTTCGTCCGTGAGAAAGGTCAAAGGCTTTGAGCTTGTTGTGTGTTTCCTGAAGCGGAAGTCGACACATCCGGTACAAATAACCTCAGCGAAGGGGTCCAGTCGTGGTGCCATAGGGTGCCCCCCTTTGCTACTCGTTGACGCGGTATGCGCTCCTGAACCAAGGCACGATATAACCACGGACAGAGTTCAGCAAGCTGCCCGTCAAGAAGTCAGCTCGAGAGGGATGAGCCGGCTCATCTCCGGAGCGGAAAAGGCGATATCGAATATCTGGACAAGATGTCAGTTTCTCGTACGTGGTACAAATTCGCTGACTGACGTCGTCAAGGTTTGTTCTACGGAACGTCGAGATTCTGCCAGAACGACGACAATGGAGTCCAGAATTGTCGTGAGAACGCCGACGGATCCTCGATAATCTGCTTGGGCTCGTCAACGCCAAAAATGCCTAAACAGGATTAAGGGAAATTCAAACGGGGGCATGAATGAGACTTACGCCGGTATACTGGCTCCAAGTCGACCTCTGTGTGCGCCTTTGCACCGAATGCACCGATGTCCGCCATGGACTTCTCCACTGTCTTTTCCAGCTCGAGTACCTCGCGATTCCAATCATGAGTTCTGCCAACCGGTCGCGTCTTTCTGGCCCAATTCGAGATCCAGTCGGGTGGATACTGCCTCGGTCACATAATTGCAATAGCATGGCTGTAGAGTCGTCCGTGTCATTAGGATGTCGAAGGAACACCTGACCACTCTCCTTTCGCCAACGGAGGGAGTAGAAGGTAGAGAATATGGTAAGGTGTTCAGATGACAAAACATATCCTCCCTTTTTGCGACGTCCGTATCTTACAGTGACCAACGCATTCATGGTGGACGTCAGGAATGTCAACGGGCCTGGATATTGGATTATTGCGTGCGCATATATCCATGTATTTTACTCACCTCCACCGAATGACAAGCTGTGAACACGTAGGGCGGTGTGTGCGTGGTCCCAAGCTCGAGCGTGTTTCACCGCAAGCACCGGTCTTGAAGTAAACCGTTGGTCTATCCATATCACCTCTTCGGTGGAGGACAGGCGGATCATGTCATCAACTGAGGGAGCATCCACAGAGGTATAAACCGTTTCGCCGGACGCTGCAGTCGCTAAATTGATGCTGTCATTGCTGGCCTGCGATGACGTTAACTTTATCGCCCATCCAACTCACAAAAGATATTATTTACCCTGAAGTCTAGCAGATGCAATCGTTTTGCAGAAAGCAGCAGTGTTTGATTATGGCCCGGAAGACAAGCTAACCTCCAGAAAGTGGTCCATCTGTGATTGGATCCGTCTGCGTATATGCGATTTGCCCTGCCAACAAAACAATGAGACTTCTTCCTAGACATGTAGAGAGGCAACCTTACATGGTGGCAGACGGTGCTTCAATATTATACTCGAAGACGGTTCCATGATCATTGACACACCAAGAAAGGTGGGCCTCAGCAAATCTGCCGAATGTCGTGTCTACTAGGAGCCGGTCGCCAAAGTTGGTCCTGGTGAAAGAGGCAAGTTCTGTGGTAACGATGCCGTGAAGAGAATTGGCCTTGGGTTGAACCTCCAGAAGTTTTGGTTGAAACCTGCGCTGCGGACAGCGATTAGACACTCAGACCCCGATTGTTGAGGGGTCGCGGGCAATGATTTGCTGAATGGGCGTTTCGAATTTCCGGGACAGGTGTTGCGTACGGGAGGGCTTTAAAGAGTGCGAGATCCTTCTTAGTATGTGGGAAAGGGGCGAAATATCTAGTAGGAGGTCAACAAAGGAGCGACTTCGTGGTGGATCGTCTTACTGAGATCACAACCCGTAGGTCCCATCGGAAAGGCTAGAAAAGCAACATTCCGCCCCGCTCTCCCACGGGGTACCTCCGATTACTGGTGTCAGGACATTGCCAATGCAAGGGTCAAACTCCTTCCACTGCGAGATGTAGCCGTACATTTATCCGATAGCTCCTCTCTGATGAGCTCGGAAGCAATGTCGACATCGGGGTAATGAGTTCGCAGGAAGTTCGCCTGTAGATGATAAATTGAGTTCATCGCCAGCTTTACGAGTTGATTATGCATACGCCTTGCTCTGCTTGGTGCATAGCACTCAATTGCGGCTCCGAGGGCCATTGCGGACGCGAGGCAGGGAATATCTTGACTGCCTTGTCATGCGCATTTAACCTGGGACCTAACACGACTTCAGAAGATGGTAGTGTGAAAGGCTTGTTTACTGACCAGGATTATTAGTTGACAAAAGGGGACCATTCCAGACGCTTTCCCTCGCGACGCAAATTCGCCGCTGTGAGGGAACCGTGGTCTACGACGGGATATGTCTCGCGGCTATCAGGTGCCGCTTTGTAATTGTCATCCTTCCTGGGTCGTCCTTTTCTTCGAGGTAGGTGTTCGCGTTCTGAGAGCTTCCCGGCCAGAGATCCATGCATGAGTTAGGATATAAGACGGTCACGGAGAGAGAAATATCGCGTTGAGAGTTCCGGGCAAGCCATACCTCTGGCGCTTAGACGGACGAAGTCCGCACTTTTGGCGGCAAAGCGCTCATTCCTTCGCGCTCTGTCTTCCGCCACCACCTATGCGAACATGCTCAGGTTCTGGGCTTTTGAAGCCTCGGGCTACCGTGCAAGGTCAGGCATATCCATGCTACCGCTGTCAAACAATGCGACCGCATCGTCGAGCACAACACCAGAAGGAGCAGAAGCGAAGTGGACTCCGAACTCAATACGAACTGGTCTCATTGCGCGCGTGCAAAACGCGGAATGACAGCGATGTGGGACAACAAACGGGGCGCGCGGTTCCCGGTTACTTGTACTACAGGTATGGAATCATTGACTCATTAACGGTTTCAATATTAATTGCGCGCTGTAGCGCTGGAGAACTGCCAAGTCACTGCAAATGTTACCACCGTCCGCGCGGACAAGTCGGAATACCATGCAGTACAAGTCGCTGCCAGTGACCGCCCCGCCCAACAAAGACGACTACCAAACAAATGATTGGGCATTTCAAAAAGGCAGGCGTGCCTCCGAAGCGCATTGTCAAGGAATTGCCCCAGTCACTCCAGACGCACATGTTCCGTTGGTGTGTAATCCTACCCAGTCTCTGAGAAATCATGTTGATGTTCCTGCTCTTAAGGAACCACGTTATCCGCAATACATTTCGTCCCCGGACAATTTGTTGATGTTGTGTCAGACTCGTGAGTACCTTGCCCAGGCATTGCGTGCTCCGTTCATTTGTTGTGCTAGCATCGGCAAGGGTTTCCAGGGTGTCATGAAGAGATGGAACTTCAAGGGTCTGCGGGCGAGTCAATGGTGTCTCGATATCACATCGTTCGGCGGGGAGCCATCGGTGCCCATCAGGTACGTCCATCACCGTCCGCAAGGAAACAGAGCCTAATACCCCCCTCAGGACCCAGGACGTGTTTGGCCCGGCAAGAAGATGGCTGGAAGAATGGGTTGGTGTACGCACGACAGCTCAAAATCTGGCAGTCGTGCGTGTTGACACCACTCTTGACCTCATCTTTGTTCGCGGCTGCATACCGGGAGTGGATTGATGCACACGTCCTCATCCGGGATGCGAAGAAGAAGATGCGTGACATTGCGCACGTCAACTATGCTAAAGGAAACTTTGACAAGGTACTTCCTAAAAACATCGACGATTTGCCCTTCCCTGCCGGCACGAAAGGAGCTCGCGGCCCAGTTACCACCAATCATCATGGCCCCCTCGCATCGTGTTACCAGTCCCTTCACACCTCGGGAATAGAATGTGGTTTTGTGATACTTATATTCCCATAAATGTCATTTCTTTGATTACATTCCTTCTACCAGGATGACTTGAGCATTTCACTCAAGCTTTGACGTGACAAGTCCGAGCACTTCGGATGCCAAAAAAGGAGTCTTTCCAGCAGTTACATCATCTATAGCTCACTCGTGCGTAGATGGTGTGTACATCTGCCAGATGGCCTCTCACGAGTACAGCCTGTGTCGCTCGGAATGGCGCGCTAACGTTCACTGCGTGCATACACAGACACTAACCTTTTTCCTGCCTATGAGATTAGAGACCGCAACTGAAGCGGTGCTTAGACGTTTGGCAGTCAAGTCACAGTGAGTCTGCATATGCCATTGTAATTGCAGACAACTGATTGCGCTACGTAGCAACATCCATAATGTGCGCGCCCGCTGTCTACCCTCAATACGACGAACGACGTGCCCTCCCACTACGCAGGATAGTATATAACGGGTTTCCAAAGACGGTCCCAAGAAGACGGTAACCTCCTAGGCATTCGAATTGTCGTTTCCCGAGCCCGGAGCTCTTTCGTTGTTTCCTGGACTCTTTTCTTTTTTACTGACAAGGCCTAGTGTCATTTCCCTTCCACTCTTTCTACTGCCTCATCATGCGTCTCACGTTGGCAATCTTCTCCCTAGTCCTAGCGACAATTACACAAGGCCGGCCTATTGCTCAACCGTATGCCCTGCCTATTTCTATAGCACTTCTTCCTCTGACCATTACTCAGACGAGACGTTCCTACCCACGTCTCCTAGTCCAATCATTCCCAATCCCAATGATTCTTCCGCTACATCCTCGGATAATAGCACTCAGGCCGGTGGAAGCACCGCAACCCCTTCTATCGTAACGGCATTTACGGTGTATACTACGTTCCCCGCATCGGCCCTTGACACTTCGCTTCTCTCATTCTCCACTGATGCTTCACTACCCGCATCTCCTACTGACAATTCCACGGATGCATCTTCGTCTCCCCCTTCGTCAACGCCCACTTCCCCCCTTCCCTCGCCAATAGCACAGCAAGCTCTGGTCCCAGTACAACGGATAGTGCAGCACCATCCCTTATTACCGACGCATCTACATTGTCCCCTAACTCCACATCGAATTACTCCCCTGTCACCGTCACCGTCACGGACAGCTCTGCACTCCCTAATTCGACAGCATTCGCAATTCCGACCAACGTGCCGACCGCATGCATGGCCATTATGGCTTCAGGATCCTTCTCGCTGACAGCCAGTCTACCCACAAGCACGGCTGACCTGAATGCATCCGGCAGTTGTCACTTTGGCGTCTTCAACCTCCACGGACAACGTGACCGCCTTAATCGTATCGACGGATGGTCTGTCATCTACGGTCTCGTCCATCGCCTCTTCCACCACGGCAACAACGGATAGCGCTGCTAGCGCCACATCCTCTGCATCTCCGGCAGGAAGCGCCAACTCTACTCAAAGTCTCGCGGACCTACCGGCTGCCACTGGGGCCCCGGGATTGTTGAACTTCACGAACCCAGGTTACTGACGCCACTGTTCAGAAGCGTATTGCTCAGCGCAGACCAGACTGCCCGACGTTGCACAAAGCTGGCAAGATCTTTGTGTAGGTCACTTATCTATCTATCCGAACCGCTCGTTCTAAATTTCACATTTCGTGCTAGCTCGTCAGCGGCGGTGACATTTTCACTACAGAGCCTTGTGTACAGCTGGCGGGTGTCAACGGTATCAACGCACTCCTCGCGAGTGCCGACCCCTGTGACCAACAGGACAACGCTGACGCAAATGATCGACTATGCCAAGTCCTCCGGAGTTACCAACGCGGACGATCTCATTGCCAACGCTGTTGCGTACCGCCAGCACCCCCGCAATGCCCCTCAACATCAATGGGGTCGTTCCATCAACTCCTTACTGTCAGAAGGCTCCACGCAATGCAGAACTCACAAGAAGGGAAAAAATTGTGGAAGGCACAGCTCCCTGGAGTGAATCCCGGCATCTTTTGGTAGTCCGTCGGTTGGACTGGTGGCGGGGGGGTTACGGTGATCGTGTGAGTCGTGACCTTTAATCCTCTCCGTGAAGTCTGGTTAATAATACTCTTTTTGTCAATAGCGTCCTCATGTCCCCTTTGGTACCAGCCCGGATGTCACTACGTGCGGCTGCTCTTGACCTGGATCCACACAACACCCCCCCACCCACACCAACCGAAGGACGCCTGCCCGAACATATTACTTAGTTCTTATTTAGGAACCACTTTCGAATGTCGTAGGTATTATATTGGGGAGCAAAACTCTGCAGACTTAACATTTCCATCATATAAAAACGAGGATGCTTGATGGCAAGGATCACCTAAGCAAGCCAAAATGACCCTCCTGGGGAAAGATCTGACAAACTACCCACGCCCGGCGCCGCTCACCAGAGGGCTATAAATTTGTGGCGTGATGATTGGCGGACACGCTTCTACATACATGGCAAAAGCCTTGGATCCTAACAACCCCAAACACGCTCATCGCGTGCCTCTTGCAGCGCACTCCCTACGTTCACCGTGCTTCAGACACACATACAACCTCCGAGCCATGGATGGCCCTGCCGAAAATCCCAAAATGCACGATACTACGCCCAGTCCGAAGTAATATCACCAGCCTCCCTCGCGAGCCCCCAATTGCTACTCCTCGGCTCGCTAGTTCTTGCAGCAGTCATCTTGGCGTGTTTGTACCCTCTACCTCCGAGTGAGATCATTGACCGACAGGGTTGTAGGGTCTTCGTTGCCGCGCGCAAGAAAGCCTTGTCCAAGGGAAAACTCGCTACTACTTGTGGGACCCTCAGATGGAGGGAAAGACAGCTATTCTATCCACTGTCCGTTCATCAGCCTAGCTTTGGATTGTACCGTGCTAACACGTTCTGTAGCTGCTATACAAACAAACGCTGTCTACACATGCTTCTATGCAGACGATAACATGGCGCAAATATCTCTGCCGCCTAGCAACAAGTCACTCAGACTCATCGACATCCCTGGACATCCTCGCATAAGAGACCAGTTCCGGGAATACATCCCAGACGCAAAAGCTGTAGCTTTCGTGGTCGATGCGAGCACCATATTCGAGGAATGGTGCAGCCGTAGCAGAAGGGGAGTACGTCTGTCTGACACCCGGTACTGCGGTTACGTCGTTTTACTCAGCTTCACCCCTCCTTGCAGACATTTTACACCTCACGTTCTCAATACACTCATGTCACTTCCCCCAACTCAAACACCTCCAGCATATTTACTATAATTGCGCACAAAACTGATCTCCTGAAAGCCTCTGCGACCGCAAGTGCAGAGCAGCTCGCTATCAATTCGTGTCCGCACGATCTCTCGAACGCGAACTTGACAAGCGGAAAAGTTCCCATGCCGGGGGCGTCGCCGTGGATTGGGGCTCTCGGAGAAGAGGGAGAAAGAAGGGCTGCTGAGTTGGGTGGACTCGAGTGTTGCAGGAAGCGGTGAGTTCAAAATTCGCCGATTGGGAGGGTGGAGAAGTGTCTTTCATTGGCACATCCGTCACGGTCGGCAAGGCGGCAGTGATAGATGAGGAGCAAGAAAGACGGTCTTTCACCCCTTCGAGAGTGGCTTGTAGAGCTGCCATATTAGCTGCTTTCACTACTGTGACCTGGGAGTTCGTTCACGATGTACATTATCACAACCAGTTTTTTGCCATGAGGCACCACCACTCTTCAACGAGGGCGTATGCTACGATATTCTCTCGTGAAAGACAGGATAAAATTGAATGTATTGCGAGTCAAACTAGTTACAGGATGTGCGGAAGTTCTGACACTCACCGCACCATGGGCCATCCAAGGAAAGACGAGTGGGAGAGCTCTTATTCTGCCGAGTTCCTCTATGCAACCACAATCGCCTCGCCGTCGACGTTGAGACAATTCTGGAAGGGCGTGGCACTGTCTTAAAGGATGCACGAGAGAGAAACAAGCGACACGACCAGTATCGCAGAATTTATAGCACGCACGCTTTGCTTGTATCTGTTTGGCCTCAATGCGTGACGGGGTACCCGCATCGTAGCGTGTAACGTGGCCGTAACGTATGTGACATCACGCCACCGCCTACAACCCGCGTCATAAACTGACCTTGTCCACCACGACCGCAACTCTTCCACTCCGCACTTCGCCGCCATGTTCATTATCAACTGGTTCTGGGACGTCCTTGCACAGCTCGCGTGCGTGTTCTTCAAATTTCTTCGGCTTCCCATGCTCACGAGGAAGCCATTCTCAGGTCTACTGCACAAGAACGCAAAGATCTTGTTCCTCGGTCTTGACAATGGCGGGCAAGACGGTGCGTGACGCGGACATTGCTCCGAAATTTTATGACTGAGAAGGACGTCCGTAGACCCTTCTGCACATGCTGAAGAACGACCTGTCGGGCGACGCTGCAGCCGACTCTGCACACACCCAGTACGTCTGCGTGACCGTCGTCCCACGGCAACGTGTATTCTTACCGCACACAGCCTCGGAGGAGCTTGCCAGCGGTAACGTCAAGTTCACGTACATACGAATCTCGGTGGACACCAGCAGGGTGCGTGGTTTCTTTTCTATGCTCGTGGGGCGGCCCCGCTGAAAATACGCGTTTCGCGCGTGTAACAGCGCGCCGCCCTGTGGCGGGGACTACTTCCCCGATGGTTCGACGGTATCGTCTTCCTCGTCGACAGCCGTCGTGACATTGAGCGTTTCCCAGGAGTCCAAGGCTGAGCTTGACTCCCTCCTCTCGATTGAGGAGCTTGCGAAGGTTCCCTTCCTCATTCTTGGCAACAAGATCGACGCGCCAGGCGCGCCGTCAGCGAGGAGGAGCTCAGACATCACCTCGGTCTCTACCAGACGACTGGCAGGAGGTACGGCGCAATTGCATGTCTTCGTGCACTCTCTCTGACTCGTTCATAGGGCAAGGTCCCCCTCAACGACATTCGCCCCATTGAAATCTTCATGTGTTCAGTCGTCCAGAGGCAAGGTACGGAGAGGGATTCCGGTGGTTGTCGCATACGTAAGCATCTTCGTTCGTCCACTCGGGCACAGTAAACGTGTACACTTACACTGACCCCCACGACACGCTTTTAGATCTAGACGTTTCTACCATGGAGGCTCGCCGGGAGGGATGGTGGATCGGATTTGGTAGAATACTCTTTTGCGCTAACTCGTTATCGTCCTAGCCCCGCTATGTGTTTGCTGAATTATATGCGTTTCTTCAGTTTCTTCCTGGCAGTTGTGTGGCGGCTGAGAGTATCGTGTGAGCCGTAAAGCTTTTAAAGGTCGAGAAAATGGTGACACGCAGGGCCCAAGCGAGCGCCATCGCGTGTCATGCAATGCCTCTCAACTTGACACGGTACCTCCAACCGCGCTCTGTCCCCCCTCATTCAGGACTGTACTCCTTGTCTCGGACTCTACTACGAGTTGGTCTAATTCTTGTACAGCGAATGGCACCCCCCCCCACCCGATGCCCATTCAGTGGGTGTGAAGTACACGGACCATCGACTACCGCTTCTTTCAGTGACGCGGACCCACTTCCGTTCTACACCCCTCCGACGGGAACAGAGCGCAAGGGGCCCTTGGAAAACACTTGAAGGTCGGAGAGTGCGTGACAAAACTTGATAATACCTCTTTCGTACTCTAATACCGCAGCAACATAGACCGTACACGCGAGCGACATACAGGTATACTCCGACTCCTCGCGCGCCTGCTCGCGCCGAACGAATGTCTGGCTGCACCCCTCCGGTCCGGAAGTATCTCTTCGCAGGGGCAGCGTGCGATCTCATCGCAGCCGTGTGGGTCCTACATCTACACGCTCCTCGCCCTGACTCTCCGTCTTCACTACCCTCCTGCCACGTCTCGGACACACCCGTGCCCTCCGATTACACCAAATACATCCCCACGAGCGAGCAGCGCCCCAGCGACAGTCCAGCGGGACCGGGAGGCCGGACTGGACGTAGAGGGAAGCTCGCGTTGGCGAAGCTCCTGGACGCGCATTGCATCTGCTCAACCCTGTTGGCCCAAAAAGAAACCCTCTAGTCTTCACGACGTCAGTACAACACAGCTGGCTGCGTCTCCGAGGCCCGGTGCTCTCTCTCTTTCGTGATATTCCGCACAGTATGGCGTGCGTTGTCGTCGGCCGGTGGGACGGTCCGCGGCAGTGTGGATCGGCTTAGGGCACGCACTGGAAGGATAGTGCGTCCGTTCATACTATGGCGTCCGCGTCCGCTGGAGTTATGGCGCGTGAAACAGGGCGGGGACGAAGGGTGGTTGAGGGAGGTGTGGTAAGCTGGAAAAACAGATGGTGGGGTTTCGGCAGGCGGGAGTTTCGTGGCTTGGGTCGTGGCAATGTATGCATGTAAATGTTTTTGTCGCGTTCGTACGCTAAGTGCGCACTGCGAAGGTCAGATGGTGATCTCCCGTTTCTCTATGAGAGTTACATCTAATCCCTGCAAATCGTCTCTGACCACCGACACAGAACTTCTCGCCATATTTCTAACCTCATATATCTCACTATCGCGCGCGCGGCACTATGAAGAGGTCGAGCCACCTTCCCGGTCTGCGCAGCCTGCTCGGTCACCCCTCAGCAAGCTTCGTGCCTCAGATGGTTCTGGTCGCTTGGCGCGGGATTGCTCTTCGTGTGCAAGCAGACAGGACCTTCGTGTTTACTGGTGGTTCCTCCCAACTTTCGTGTTTGTCCAATCTCAATAAGGTCTGCAAATCTCAGGTACGTTGTTGCACACCCTCACCCTACGTATTCGTTGCTTTACGAGTTGCGGTCGGGACACAGTAATTTCCTTTGTGTACATCATTCTCTTCCTGCCGTTTGCTGTACTGACCCCGCCGTTTTCCGTACGACAAACACACGTCTGAGGTTCTGCAACTCGCGTGCATGTTGATAGGCACGCAAGCTCTCTGGTTGAGCGAAGCATACAAACTCGATTTCTAGGTGAGAATGTCTTCTACTCGTGCCCTCTGGGCGCGTGGCGTTATATACTTGTGGCGACATGCACGGGTTTTGGGGCTGGGTGTTCATGCAATGTTACGAGGGGTGACTGTGTGAGGTTTTAGCAATGGATTATATTTGCGGGTAGTATGCTATCCGTTAATAGTACATTTGTCATTTCCTCGCGGATTCCGTAGATTAGCGTCGAGGAAGGCTAATTCACGGGGCGTCAGTTTGTGAAGCCCTCGGCGCCGTCTCGAACTTCGATCACCTTCGCCGACATCGGCCTTTGTACACAATGAGACTGCGCATTTCGGCGAGCAGGAGGGGGACGTACGGTGTTCTGGAATTCTAATCAGCCGCACTAGCGTGAAGAGTGAGCAGAGTCATCCTCGCTTGACGAGGGTGCCCAGTTAATGAGGACGAGGGGGAATGACTTGCGGCCGTCATCGTGAGTGCGCTCGTAGGAAAGCACGACGTATCGCGGTGGAGTTTCTCTGGCAGCTCTGTCGATAGCACACGCGATTGAAACATCCACTGCGACATCGTAGGGTAGTGAGACTTCACCCTCAGCTAGATCCTCGATGCTAATTGTTGTCAAAACTGCTCTACTTCCTCCATGATGAGCTTCTGCTTGTTGGATCTTGACTCGACTATGGCACGTCTGCTCCGGCATTGCGTCGGGCGAGACCTGAACTGCGAAGCGAACGGGACCGCTTGAGTTCTTGAGGAATGTCAACCGTGCTGGACTATGCCCAGCTAAATACCTCAATGAAACATGAGGCAATGCCATATGCTACTGACTGCAACCATAGGGTGGCCGCTTGGGGGAGAAAGTAGAGGGCTTTGTGGCGAGAATCGCATCTGTAGAAGCAAGGGAGCGAGTAGTATAGATTAGATTAGATCCAGGGAGCAGGGCCAACGCGAACCTTATCGCATCTTACCGCGTGTCAACTCATCCACTTCAGAACGATTTCCTACGAAACATACTACTTTGAAGTCTCTATCTTGCTGGCAGTTATCACCTCTATAGTGTTGAGTTCATAACGCCTCTGATGACAAGCAAGGTTTGCGGCGCTTCGCGAGTATGCTCCCCCTGGATATGTGATAACAACTCGCTAGCAGCAATCTCTGAACAGAGACCACGATGAGCGTACGCGTGGAGAAAGAGAAGATCGGTCAGCAGGTTCAAGGGCGAATAGAGGTCAGCGGCTCCGAGAGGGGCACGAAGCGGTCCTCTCTGAGCTCTCGTATTCCTACCCTCTCAAACTCTTGTCACCACGACTTTCTCTACCGGATGTCTCCGTGGTCTACGTCCTTAAACGTATGGTGGCGGTTTGGTAGCTGGTGATAGCGTTGACCTACGCACGATTGTAAAAGATGGCATGTTTCTCTTGTGTGCTTCTAACACAAGTGGTGGGTCGCTCCCGGCTTCTCATACCCCCGATTAACCTACTCGAATTCTTGAAGGGTTCAACAAAGGTCTTCAAGACTCGCATAGGACAGCGGCATGCACGTCCTACATCTCAACAAGAACCTCATGTGAGACACCACACAACGAATGACTGTCAATATCAAAAGTGCAGGCTCACTATTTCTCCTCCCTGATCCTGTCACTGCTTTCGTTCTGCACGGTACAACCAGATCCAAGCCTTTCGCATGACATCCGACGCATCAGTTGTTCTCTTAGACTGGATAACCTCGCCGGACGTAAATCCATGGGAGAGGACTGGGTGTTTAGCTATGAAAGCATCGTGGGTACTTCTCCAGCCTTAATGAGTTTTTCGTGGACGGAAGGCGCGTTGGCTCGTGATGCGATGCTTCTAGAGGAACAGAAGACAACATCAAAGTCCTGCCCTTTCGCTCGCTCTCAGATCGTCTCAACCCATACTCCTGCTATGCTACCGTAATTCTCTACGTGCCTGCCCACGGATCAGGAGTACAATCGAAACACTTGTCCGCCAGATTTGGCGAGATTACAGTGTTCAAGCATGCTGCTCGACCAAATTTAATGTGGTCAATTGACCGCCTCTGGATGGCGAGAAGGGACTGTATTGTGCGAGTGGCGGCTCAGGTTACAGAAGACGTGCGAACGTGGCTAGCTGGGTCGGAAGAGTTACTAGACTCTCTACGTAACGCTATATTGGCGAAGATGTGTGACTACAGGACTATTTGGTCGATAAACCAGGATCCAGCAAAACGTATTGGTGAGGTCGTGCAAGTACTTCCCCAGAATCCGCTCACGGCTTCCTCTCGAAGTAGGTGGAGTTAATCAACGAAATGATTTTGCAGCATTACATGGGTGCTAAAACCGCAAGGTCTATGAACACTGGCATTACTCTGCATAACGTCTCTCCCCATCACCGCGCCACGTGCGCAGAACCCGTTAAAAATCCTTGACGTCTCTTATAATTATCTTCACTGATGCAAAAACCCTAACAACTCACTCTACCTACCCACGTCTGGGTTTGCCTAGGCTACATGCGCTCACAATAAAGCAAATGCATCTATGCGGTACATACTTGGGCCGTCCGTCTTGGTCTTAGGGCATTATTTCTTGAAGATCTAATTGGTAAAGTGTGTATTAGATATCACAACCGCAGTTTGACACAGCCAACTCAGTCGACCTTACCTTAGGTGCTATAAATTGCAGCAGCTTCCTCGGTACGTAGTCTAGCTCTTGTAGTATGCTGCGCGTTTACATGGCTAATACGAATTCGTCAATCGTTAGGCAAAAAAGATGGTTGGTACGGGTAGTATTTGTCCGGGGGTACCAGTATTAACAAGCCACTGTTTTGCGATTCAGGTACGAAGACCGATGAATCGGCGGGAAGATGTTACGTGATGAGCGGCGCTTGTGACGTCGAAGCGACGTTTTCATTGAGACCCTAGGCAATCTTCGTCTTAGTCGTCTCGCACGATTCAGTAAACCTCACACCAAGTGGGGCTTCCATACAACAAACGGCGCCAGGCTTTGACAACTCCAGCGAGTCCTGTTGCCGTGGCCAAGCGTGCATGGGGCCATACGAATACCCCAAAGGTGGATACTTATGATGCGGAAGTCCACCGGATCGGAGAAGCTGTGCGCCTACATTGTGAATCATTGTGAACTTCTGTGGCGGATGGTGTACTAACACAGTTCATCTTCTATACTAATCATCATTTGCTGGACTAATCGGTTGTGGCTTGAAGGCTCGGCGATGCATGCGCAGTCCTCGGGCATTGACATAAAGATGCAACCTGTACGTGTGAATCCTGTACAAGGATAAGATGCGATTGCCTCAGAGATGCGGTTTGACTTCGTCCCCATGTCCTCCACCGACGCACTATCTTAGCTACTGACACGTGACTGCCCCTGTGAGTGCCATTCCTCCACATTCGTCATTTCGTTGATTCTAAGGCAGTATCTTGGTCATCAGTGCAGGTCAGTTTGTGGAGGATCGGAATCGATACCCACACCATGGACGACGACGTTATCTGACAAGTACCAAGCTTTTAGGCAGTCTGCTTAATTGGGGCCTCTTTTGTGTGTTCTCGTCTTTACAAGTCTGTCCGTCTAACAAAATTCTACTCCTCGTCAACATTGCTGATACGTCCCTCTTTAGATCTATACAATCTCGCGTTCCCCAACGATAGCGTTCGCTGCAAAATACTCGTCTACGTCATTTACCTGTTGGACGTACTGCAAGCAGACGTTCATTGTTTCACCGGGGATGTGTTCCAAATCTATGCGAGTGCGCTATGGGGATGTGAATGAACTCAACCTGATGCAGAAAAAAACGAGTGGCTCGCCGTCCCCGTGTTCTGCAGTATAGGTGTGTAACTCCATCAAGAGCACGAATCACACTTAAATTTAGACAGTGAGACGCCATTGTCCAGATATACTATGCTGGCGCATACGAATTTTGTCGAGATCATGGTGTCTAATGGCATTAGTAAATCCCGGTTCGTGTCATTCTCTCTTGTATTCATGCCGCTACGCTTACCAACACCGAATTCTGACCGCAGCTGGCACTCACGCAGTCAATACTGGGACTGGTGGACAGGAGTTTCGTTAAGACCAAAATTCATTGGCAACTTTTCGAGGAGTCTGAACCCATAAAGGAAAAGGCCCACTTGATAACTATCGTCAATGTACCTCAGCCCAACTGAGTAACTTGTAGTGCACTGACACAACTTTCAGATCTGGCTTGCAGGGAGCGCAGCATGTGAACGTTCTCATCGCGGTCGTAATGTCTTACCTTGTGAGAATTCACGTCAATCTACATGACAAACACTGAGTAGTTATGTTGCGACCCTCATAGTTATTACGCAAGGCAGCCCAGTTGGCCCAGGGGCAGCACTCGCACTAGGGTCAACCGGATAGTCCAGCTAATCGTTGAGACGGGAACACTGACTGGTACGCCTCAGACCACGTATCTGCATCGAGTACCGCTGACCTTTTATCAGCCCTAGCCGCGCTTCTTTCTCTCGCCTTGTTCGCCGCGTTCCCGCAGCGCGCCTACTATAGTTGCATCGGCGCCGTCTTTGCAAAGCTCTACGCAAACTCGCTGCTCGTGATATTCAACAGCCGCATGCAGATCAACGGGCAACTGAACTCACAGGATTCCTCGTCCACCATGTCGCGTACTAGACCCCCCGCGATGAAAGTGGGCCCGGCAAGATTGGATGGTATACAAGTCCAGGAACAGAGATCTTCGTCCATACAGACATCGAGATGAACGAAGAGGTGAGTAGCTCACCAGATGATTAGGATATCGTCCCATTGCTAATCATATATAGAGATACCACCGAAAGCGAAGAGAAACTACGATGGCGTGTGGTAGTCCCATGGTCGCCGTGACGTTCAACATTTACATTATTGGAAAAACTAGTAGGACCCTGTCGTCGAACAAGAAATAACCGACCCAGTTTAATGCATATCATGAAGCTCAGCTGAGAACGAAAAACGAGCACTACAGTGTGGAACACGGTGTGGAGAACCCGGGACTAGTGGACTATCGTGGAGTCCATTCATCCACTAAAATCGCGTGCAACTCGTGGAACTTGAGAGGTACATCGTACGCACGTCTTTGAAAGTCCCTCTCATCGATCCCACTCTGACTAAAATCATAACCTTGCTCCTGAGACTCAGTCCATTAAATATTTTGCTAGCTCCTGCGCCTTTCTACACCTAGGCTTCCGAACGACATCAGCGGATGAAACTCGGAAGCCGATGAGCGCGTCAGGGTTATCTTATCTAGCGACTGTGCGGGTCGTTGTGCCGTGCCTGTTTGTAATACACCACGGCTCGTCATCGGCCGCCGCGAGAGAGAGGTTTTGAATTGCTGCGTCCCGCCCGCGTTGTTGAGAACGACGTAGGCGTGCGCGTACGTGATCAGGCCTGCGGGCCTGATCGCAGTGGATCACATCCGTCGCGGGGCAATAATAATCGACATAAGAACAGGACTGAGAAGGTTAACAACGCCACCGAAGCAGTAATGAAACCCGATAAGATGGTAACAAAAAGTTAAATTGGCGATAACTGCGGCTGCAGTGCAGCTCGTGTGCTCCACGGTGATGTTCCTTGGCCAGCGTGCCTATCTCATGCATTCCTGCTTTCTCAGCACATTTTCTAGCCCAGAATGTGCAACACATGCTCTCTCGCGACCCTTGAGCTCCTCTTTCATGTCTCTCGTCATTTAAGGCCCTCGCAACACCCCTGTTCCTCGCCCGTCTTGCAGCCTAAAATGTCGCCGTCCAGGAACACCGTCTCCGAAGCCTCCTGTCTCGAGCAGGGCCGCCTCGCGCTCTGCAGCGAACAGCCGTGCGCCCTCGAGATTCCCTAGGCGTGCGTCAAGAAACTCGTACTCGCGCCTCCATCGCGTATCTTCCTCAAGGCGGCGAATCTCTCATTATCCCCGAGGCAGCCCTCGGCGAGGAGGCTACCGAGCTCCTGCAAGAGTTTGTTCATCCTCATCGCGACAGGGATAGCACACATCCTTGTCGAAAGAGAACGAGGATGAACAGGATGGCGCGGAGAGCGATCTCGAGTCTGTCGAAAGCGAGGAAGAGAAGCTCCCGTGGTACAAACGGCCTTCTCCTCTCTGGTATGTCATTTGTGAAGCATCTACGTATCCGATGCTGATTTAACTTCCAGGTTCCTTGTTATGATACCGATTACTGCGTCTGCGAGCGCAGCAACGATGGCCCCGCGGGTCGAGATATACACCATGCTCGCCTGCAGTGCCCTCAAGCCCGACTACCGGTCTGATAATGGCACCTTGCCATACGCCCTCTACGACCATGTCGGATTCAGGTAGCCAACACGGCCGCATATAATACCATCCATATCTAACCTCGAGCTATAGACAGGTCGCGGATAGTGTGCTGCAGAGACCCAGGCGGGCAAGCCGCCGTCGCACAGATCAACATGCCTGCTATGGCCACTGTGCTAGGTGTTCTCACCTGCCTGACCACGCGCCTGGTGGGGCTCGGGTGCGTGCATATATGCCATAAATCCGCAAACCCCCGTGCTGAGACGGCGATAATAAGCTCTCCGATCGCTTTGGTGCAACCGCATCCGCGTGCTCTCGTTTGCGATCTTCGGCCTCCTCATGACGGATGTCAATTTCCTACTCGTCTTTGGTTACCACAAGTTCCTCCCTGGTGGATTCTGGTTCCTGCTTGTTGGTCCGTTCCTGGATGGACTGCTTGGAGGTCAGATCCCTACGTCCTCTCCGCTCTCATGCATGGCTGGAACATCATACAGGGATGTCAACGGTGACTGCGGCGATTCACGCATACGTCGCAGACTGCACGACACCCGAGGAACGGTGCGTCTACCCAACAGCGCAAGTAGAGCGCGTACTAATGGCCGCTTAGATCACATGTCTTCTCCCTCTTCCTCGGCCTGCTCTTCATGGGCTTCGCCCTCAGGACCTACATTCAGGGTGCCATTATCATCGTTCACTTCACCGGTAGTGTGCTTTCAGTGTTCTACCTCGCCGCGTCCACACACCTGGTATATGCCGCACTTGTGATCTTCTTCGTCCCGGAGTCGCTTTCCAAGCGCCGGATGCACGAGGGCGCGTGCGGGCACGCACCAAGAACACCTTTCACGATGGCTAGGCTCAAAACCGGCAAGGCAACTTCTTCTCGCGATGGCTGCCGAGTTTGTTTCGGTTTCTTGGAGGCCTCTTCGGTGTGGCTTGCGCCCGTCAAGGTTGACAAGAAACTTGCCTCGCCCGACGTCAACCACGGCCAAGTACGGGGGCAAGGATTGGAATCTGTTGCTTTCTTTCGTTGCGATGGCGTACGGACTGCATGCCAACCTCTATCCTGGTGGGTCTTGATTTTCACGCTCCAGGTCTTAAGCTGATGATTTCTCTCAGGGATCGTATCCTTATAAGTTCCACATATACCTCCGCTATGGTTTGGCTGGAGCTCTAGAGCAGGTATGTCTGATTTGAAACGCACCTTGCGCTTCTGACTGAGTAACTCGTAGATCGGCTACTGGCTGAGTATTGTAGGCTTTACACGATTGCTGCGTTTCTTGACTGTACTGCTACCCCTGTATGCCCACCGCCCAACGCATAATATCTTCCAGCTAACACACATTACTCTTTTAGTGATTATCAAAGCCGGAAAGCGCTACATGGCCAAACCCGCTGGTGGGGAAAGCTGTTCAGCTCCCCGTCTCGCCAGAAGAGCCTCTCCAGCCAGCCTCCCGCAACACGTACTCTTCCTCCCGTGCCCGTGCTTCCCTCCTCATCTCCCTCGCGCACCGGAAATGGACCATCGTCCCCCGCGCGCCCGCGCGCTCCGTCTCCTTGCGACTTCGCGCTCGCCCGCGTCTCGCTAGCCTTCGAGGTATTCTGCTACGCCGCGATGCCCTTCGCGCCCAACGCGATCTGGTTCACCGTCTTCACGATGGCAGGCTCGTTCGGCTCCGGCTTTGGGCCGGCGATCCAGAGCGTCGCGCTCGGGCTGTACACGATCCGCGGCGGGACCGAGTCCCGCAAGCTCTTCTCGGCGCGCTGAGCGTCGTGCAGGTCGCTCTGGTGAGAGCCTTTCCCTTCGTTGATAGCGCAGCTGGCTGACTGTATGCGCGCGTGTAGCTCGCAGGTCGTCGGGACCGAGCTTTGTACGGGTTTACGTACATGAGCACCGTGCGCACGTACTTCTTATCCCCCCGCGACGATCTTCTTCGTCACGCTCGCGAGCATCGTGCTGGCGTTCATCTTCCTCGCGCTTGTCCGTGTGCCTCGGGCGCCGCTCGCGGATGTGGAAGACGTCAATGTCCTCCCGATCAGCCGGGGCTGTACGCGGATAACGGGGGCGGGCCGCGGACGAGGAGGTGCCGGTGATTGTTGTGGAGGATGCGGGCAAGCCCGGTCCGCTAGCTCGTCGACCTAAGTTGACTGTTGATGTCTTTCGTGATTATATCGCTGCTCCGCCTTTCTGTGAAGCGTCTCGATTCACGGTTAACAGATCGCCTCTGACTCTGTGTAAATGATAGAGCCTCTTTCATACGTTCTTGCCGTATGCAAACCACGTCTTTGTACAGTGTACAAGTAGCCTAGATACCTACTCCTTTACCTTATATTCACGCCCAATATTCTCTGGAAAGACTCCATAACTAAATTACAAACCTTACATACAGACATACATAAATCCAGAATAGTCTGGCAGAGTCCACAGAAAAGTCAAACACGCCGCCATGCGGGTGTGCGCACCCCATCAATCCGCCTCCCACCACCGCGACCGCCAGATCCCGAGACCAACGAGGATATTCCCGACGCCCCAACACCGCCGAGCCCGCGCCAAAGAAGACAAAGAGCCACCAGCAGAGGCCGATGAGCCTGTCGAGCGTGCGGCCGAGGGGGTATTTCTTTGGGAGGGCGTATGGGTCCGGGCGGGGAGTGAATGAGGCGGGAAGTTGGAGTGTTGGGAGAGTGGATGAGGATGAAAGATGACGCAGAAGATAGTGGGAGGAGGAGGACGGATACGACGGGTTTCTGGTCGGGGTGTCAGTAGAGTGAGGGGAAGAGGGAGGAAGGGGCTTACGTGGTCTGAGGTGGTATAGGAGGGGATGGAGGTGTAGAGTGCGTTGGTGATATTTGACTTTGTTGGCGTGTCGGGTGTGTCGGTATAGGTTGTGTACATGACGCGGTCTGTCCACGCAAGGATGTCGTTTCAGGCTGCATTGCGTTTTTAAATCTGCCAAGCCACAGATGTAGAGAGACAACATACTCGTATTTGTCAACCTCCCCGAGTTTGTACTTGTAGCTGCACTTGAACTTCCAGAAATCGCCTTCGCGGAAGCTGAAGAACGCCCGGTGGTTGCGGTCGCGCGCAATCAGTGAGCTGGTCGTACTCCTTCAGATCCTCTCGCACGTCCTCCTGCTCTAAAATGCGCGCAAAGTCGGGGGTCGTGGACGAGCTGCTGTGCGCGAGAGCGTGGTTTGACGGTAGGACGATCCTAAAGTTGAGGTCTCCAAAGAAGAATAAATGCGATGTTGAGTACATCGTTGTTGGCTCTTGTGACCCTGAGCCTGGCAGGGGCTTGAAAAGTAACGATCCGACAATGTGTTGATAATCGTGTATGCGCTGCTCGAGCTTGTGCGCATGTGCCGTCAAGTGCGCGCATACGAACACCTAACCTGCGAAATCAATTCACATCCCCCTGCGCGGTGTATAAATGAGATTCACGTACGTGTATGTCTCACCCACGCCGCCATCGTGTCTGCAGGCAACGAAATAAACGCGAAAGCGCAACGCCCACGCGCCCTTGTTGCCCATGTAGGCAGGCCCGCAGCCCGTCCACTGCGTTTCGCACGTCGACGACCTTGCGTCCTACATCATCGTCGAGAGACCATACACGAGCAGAGCAACGCCAACGTTCACGACTGTTGCAAATGAGCGCGTGTATTTCTCCTTGTTATTGGAGGCGTTGTTTCTCGATCTCGGAGAGTATGAGCGCGTTCCGGCTCTCGATGACCTTCGTGACAGCCCCGACACTAACATACTTCAGTAGGTTTATGACGCTCGTACAAGAAGTCATAACAGTACTTACATCCGAGGTGGAGGGGTAAAAGTTCTTGGAACCCGACCGCGAACGATGTCTGGTGCCCGCGGCTCACGCGCGAGGAATGTGGAAGAAAACCTGTAGAGTCGGTGAAAAGCCAGTCTACCAGGGTCTTGTGGGAGTCCCCGCTCAGCTTGCAGGTTTTGTATTATAGGATGCTATCTGCACGAGCAGAAGACGTTGGCTCGCCATGTCCGAGGTTTCTGTAGGGGGATGGTTTGCGCGAGCTTAAAGTGAGGCAGTCGCGAGCCAAGCCGCGCGCGCGGAAGCGGCGAGAAATGGTGACGTTCGGTCAGACGCCCACTAGCTTGACTACTGCAGTACTGCCAGTTCAGACTCTAACATTAATGTTGATTGATTCTCAACACGCAGTCGTTTCAAAACATCAAGGTACAATGTATAACGGTCTGTTTTTATTTGGTCCCATCCACTCCATCAGGTGAGGTATACCCGTCGCGCTCGAATGTACATGAAACAAACAGAGAATCTAATCAAAAATCACGTTCACAGTATGCGGCCAGGTGAGATTCCACCAGCAGCACACCGGGTGGCGGCGATGCGAGCCGCAGCATCTGCCTGGGTGTCACAAGTGATGCTGTCAGTGGTTGTCAGCATTAGGGTTACAACGGTATCAATTTGTTCGAGATCACTAACCTCGTTCACAACCCCTCGTTCCGGGAGAGTTGACCAGCGGAGAGCCACGCAGGAGAGACCGGCCGAGCAGGGGGTCGTCTGGAACTTGCCCCCGACGCAACTGGGCGAAGTCGCCCTGGACACAGGCCATCTGGCCGTCGGTGCAGGACGAGCTGGCGGAGAGGCTCTCGAACCTCGGCGTTGAGCTTCTGGCGCATCTTCTCCGTTCTGGAGAGTGTAAGGCGCAGCCCGGCTATTCGTCACGCATGAGTCGACTTGCAAACACGTCAGTGGGAGAGGAACAATGGACACATACGATCCGAGCGAACGGCAGAAAAACACCACCAGTTTGCGCCAGTGTTGGCGATGCGTGTGCAGCGGCATCAGCCTCGGTATCACAAGTGATGCTAAGGGGTACGGGCCATTAGTCTCTTGATGATGAGTACGATCGGGAGATATGGCGTACCTGGTGCCAAGGCCCCTGCAGAGTTGACCAAAGGAAGCGCGACGCACGTCAATCCGCCGGAGCACGGACAAATAAAAGGCAAAGAAGCGACGAACTTGCCGTGTTCGGCACACTGCGCGAACGCACCGTTTGCGCAGGCGTTCTCAGCGCCGTCTGTGCAAGGCGCGACGAACCGCGCTAGTAAAGGGTCGCGAACAACTTGCACACGCGTTCATAAACGCCTGCGCGTCCTTGCCGTTTTGGAGCGTGAAAGCTGCACGGCGCTCGGCCATGGGGCTTGCCACGGCGGCGTGAGGACGAGGGTAAGGAGGGGGAAGAAGGCGGCGGAGGTGAACATGGTAGAGATCGTGGACTGGGTGGAGCGAACGTGGAGCGACCGAGCGCAAAAATTGAAGTGTTGAGAATAAGAAGGCGAGAAAGAGCAAACCAGGCTCGATCAGGAGTGTGAGTTGGGATGGGAGGTTGAGACCGAGTTAGAGCTTCATCCTGCATCCACACCCTGTTTATACCACCTGCTCTCTGCTGTGTACAGGAACGGAAGTCGGAGCAAGCACCATGTGTTCTTTCTCCCGACCAACACATCTGTATGTTTTCCATGGTTCATACCGCTCCACGCCCTCGATGGTTCCGGACGGCATCTGTCAAGAGATTCAGCTGGAAAGGTTAAAAGGGGGGCAGGAAACAACAAAGATGAAGATTTCTTACGCTGATGGTGCACTAAGGCCAACACGGCGCGTTGCAAATTTATGACAAGTACTGCAGCTGCGAATAGCATCGCGCAGTCCTGAGTTCCTAACACAGACCTGGCGTTCATGAGCAATAAGCTTCAGAATCGGAGCATCCCTTGTACTAAAAGAGTACTCAGCAATCGTCGTGGATTGACCCGTGCATATTGAAGTCCCAAGTGTTACACCATTGTACCAATAGACGGCATGCGGCTGCTGGGAAATACCATACGGTCTTGTCCAGGTTTTCACCCATTTGAGAATCATCACCTATGGTAACAAGTAGATGGACTTGATCCTGCCAGGTTTATCCCGCTGTGGTACTCTGCCGCGGCACTGCTTACTGGCCTTGGGCTATAACGACACAGCACAGAGGAAGATGTTGCCGAGATCTCAGTTGAACAGGACCCTCCAGTCCAAGGAGGAATCGTTGGCGAACAAGATGAGTAAGATGCATACCCAGGATGACCGTTACGGTTACCACAGAATCTGATTAGCTAGCACATCCCATACTAGGGCGCAGCTTGCAAACATTCGTGAAGCAGCTGGATCTTGAAGTTATGGGCTTAGAAAAAAGCACGGTCGTAAATGAAAATGAGAGACAGCGAGTCGTTAGAGAGAGAAGGGCTAAGAGCCGGAAAACAAAGACAAACACAAATGAGCGAGCGCGCCGTCGAGGGATTAATCGATCACTGTGAGTTGTGAACGAAAGTCTAAGTAAACAATAATCAACGGGTCGCGAACGAGACGGTCTTGCTCGAAGAAGTGCTAAAAATATCGTTTCCGGACCAGACATATCTAGAGAATCATCTCCACGGTCGTAGTCGTGCGACGAAGGCCTTGTAACGGTCAAACGTTCTGAGTAGTATCAGTGTACGCGGCAAACGTAATGGAGTTCTGGGTCCATAATGGTCCGAATGAAAAAGCCACTAGAGTCTATTTACGCGCTCGTTTACATTCAAAGAGCCAAGAGTGGCTCGCCCGGCTTCATTCATCCAGACGAAAACTTCGAGCCAATGTGTCCCACGCTCAAACACGGATAGAACTATTGAAGATATGCCACAACCTACAATCACCGACTTCCGACTCGCTCGATGGGTGCCACTATCACCGACTACGCGGTTGCAGGATAGTAGTTTGTAGCAAAAGGCGTCTTAAAATGAACAAGTATTGTTTCAGCATTGTGAAAATGATATTACGATGCATTGTGCGATGTCCAGGTAGTGAACCCCGGTGACAACAGAATTTAAGGCTTCTGTGCAGATAGCCTCTGGATTCTGGTGACACTCCACGATGGGACGTGGCGAGTCCGACAATGTCAGAACACGATAAGTCGTGTTGAGCGATAGGTCCCTTGAGGTCCTTGAAGCAATAATGTCAGCACCCTCATACCTTTGGGTAGTGCGCCTTCTCGCGATCGCTCGACGCTGGGGATCACTTCATTGGAAAACATTGGGCCAAGATTTGCAGAAGCTGTCTTTACCTCTTCATCGGATAACGATTCTCTATCCGTCAGATCAGTACGCGTTCTGCCATTATATGCGGTTGCCTGGGGAAAGAGTAGGCTACCCCGCTGAAGAGAACCAGCTCCCTCTCATTTCCACTTCGCTCCGTCCAATGGCAATGTTCCTGTTTTCGACGCTCGAGGCGAACGCTGGCAGCGATGGCGGCGCTTCACGCTGACGTGTTTGGGTCGTACCTGTCTGCGATTTGAGGTGCACGGCTAGCTCACAGCGAGGAACTACGGAACGCGTTTTATTGGAGTACAATCGGCGAAATCCCGGCCCCAGGGTAGCGACAGCCCTCTTCAATGAACTCCTACCACCTCTTCCTTCTGTTAGTGCCTTTGAGAATCAGAACGCGCTCTTACTATGGGATATAGAATGAGCACGCAAGCGCACTGACTTATGTGGAACAACTGCTAAGACTCACGGGACTCACAGCATCGTAGTGATGTGGCGGCCAACGAGACCGGAGTTAACGAAGTGGCTCCAAAAGATAACTCAGTTTCTTGGAGCGAGAGTTTTGAGTCTCCTCTGTCCAACTCTTCTCCAGCCCGTTTTTATGCTCATACGCTGAACTCCTCCTCGGTCATATTCTTGCTAAACGTCTCCGTCATCTCAACAAGGAACGCATCCACAACGCTACTCGATATAAACCGTCTTTGCGACATGACCCACCTCTCGCTTCTGCACCAAACGTGATTACACATGCAGACCTCGCTTTTGTCGCCCCGAAAACCACATTCGCGCAGATGGGCGGACGTATAGCCGAGCTGCTCGCGAGGTGTGCGAAGAATGTTACTCACGTGGGTCTCAGAAAGGATTTGCGTAAGGAGCGTCACAGTCCACACGGAGGCGCGAACAGTCAAAGTAGTTGCGAAGTGCAAGTAGTAGCTGAGACACGAACGAGTTTGACTCGTTGTGCGTTCTGGTAAACAGCCCATCTCCAAGCACGGAATTTCACTCCGCGAGCCGGGAACACGCGGACGCTCGTCGATGGGCTCGGAGAAAGGCGAGGACTTCAAGATCTGTTCCACGGCCTGGAGCAGCTGGAGATCGCTTCCTGTTTACGAAAGTCAGTTGGCTCGTCGCTAGATTGACAGCTGGACTTTATTAACATACCTCTTTGTACAAATTGCCTGATCATAAGACGGGAGTCCCGTATCTGAATTTGGGCTGAACAAACTTGCGATGTGTATCTGGAGCTCCTCAACAGTGACAGCTGATGTCAGTCAGCCTCATCGGAAACGCACTTCGGACACACCAATCAACTTACAGGGACACTCCTCGACGATTGATCAGAAATATAAAGCCAATGCTTCTCAACCATGACCATAATACGCATCAATAATCAGAGACGTAGTAGGGGATTTGACACGAGATAGTTTCATCCAGCACTGTAGTGAGCTGCGAAACAATTAGTGGACCCTTCACAATCACAGCGTACTTTGGCTAACCTCAGTCCTTTCACGACACGTAGCCGCTCAGGCGTGACAACAACGCTACACGCCTTTTCGAAGACTGTTTCTGCGAGGAGGGCAAGTTTGTCGTTCCATCCATTGAGGGAAAACTAACAAAGAGGCCGACGTCGCTCGCCTCGAAGCGGTACGAGAGACCGGATACCACTGCGTCGTACGTGGACTCAGAGAGTAAGTCAGTGACTAGCTGGGTGAAGAGCCTTTTGCCGAATGAGTGGGAGGGGTTCGTGAACAGTAAGATCAGCTTACGTAGTCATCGCGGCTGCCCGTGGGAGTTCGAAAGCAGCGGGGCTACGAGGGTTATAAGTACAAAAAAGTCGGCGCAGTAGTCTCTCGAGGAGACGGGAACATACCTGCGAATACCGATCATGACACTTGCCCGGGGCACCCAGAAAAGCGATCATCCTTCTTGTGCCATAAATTAGAGAGCGGGGAAGAGTAAACGAGTGTGGGGCGTTCTGCGGGGCTAATGTCAGAGCTTTAGTGAGGTGGGGGTATGACTAATGTTGGAAGACTATTCACTCTATCTACCTCGACTTTGTCGACCTTGAAATTGAGGTAGGGATAAACTTGTTGGGTCCAGGTAGGTGAAAATCGGGAGTATCATTGGAGATATCAGCCTGGAGAAGTCAGTCAGTCAATACTGCACTACTATGCAAATCGATGCAGATCCACCTCTGAGATGATTTCGCTCAAACGCTGCACACGATAGCCGCGTCCCGTATATAGGCTCTTCCTGCCAGTCAAAACCACCAGCGAGCCTCTCGTGCTCCTCTTTTCTTGGCCATGAGGAGCACGCGACGCACGCTCGAACCGTAGGTCATCTAGTATGTCCCGCACCTCTTGCTCGCCGTCCTGGTCGGTCCACTCCTCTGCTAATCGAGGCCCAGGAGAGCACCTGATCACGGGGTGATATACTGGCCAGGCCAATAGCTGCGAAACCCATTGTGTATAGTCATCTGGGGATACTTTCTCTTGGAACCGAAAACTTGATACTCTTGCCGCCTCAGCAATCTCATGTTGGTTGCCCATTTGGGTAGTGCCGAGGAATGTAGCATTGACAGATACCTGAACAATGCCAGGGCTACCTCCCTATAATTGTCTGCAAGTTCGCCTATAAGCATCTTGTTGCTCCCCAGTGCTACGCGGGTCACCTTGCTACTATCACCAAAACCATCCTTGGCGTAAGATGGATTGTCACCGTCAGATTATTCAATCCCCTTGCAAGTTTTGAGATCTCGCAGACTAGTTTTTGTGGCCCATTCTCTGCGCTTGAGATATTGATAGAGCGAGCCTGGTCCTTCGTGCCCAATGAAAGTGGCAATAAAGCCAGCAGGTTTGCGACGCCAAAAACAGGTTACTTGGTATGCCAAGGGGAAGGAAATTTCAAATCTGTAGAGCTGTTGAATTGTCTGCTGCGCATATATCAACGTCTACAGGAGGTACCATTGGAAATACTTCATCATTTGACAGGACAAGAAAACTCACGCCACATTCGTCCTTGCCGAACGGGTGGTCTTTGATGAGCGCGGGTAGCGGCTCAAACGTCTCCGCAGGAGATAGGTTAGAACACAACTTGCCTGACCATGATTGACAGCTCGTCCAAAGACTCTATGTTCGCCGTTGAGATTTGTTCCGGGAAAAAATTCAAATTCTTAGTCACCTTTGCCAACGACAACAGAGTCGCATCCTGTTCGCCGAATATTCGCTCGTCCACCATTCAACTAGCCTCCTTCGAATCTCTCGTCCAACTGGGCCGCCATCCCCCTCATGCTCGAGGCTACCCGAGACAGCTGGCTGGGCGGGAACAGCAAATGACTCTGAGATCAGGGGCGACAGAGTAGTGGGTATAATTTTTTGCTGTAGCGCCGTCGTCCAGTAAAGAGAATATCTTCGTTTGTACTGGGCTTTGTAAGACCGTCCCCCGTGGCGTCGCGGGCAGCCTTAGACAAGTTCTCGATATCTAGCCCAGTCCCGAATCTCCTCCAGGGATGCCCGGGTTGCTGAGGTGCCTGTTCAATTCAAACATACGCCAGTCGTCGCTCTGTAGATTCTTCTTGTGCTCGGAGTCCACCGCATTCAGCTCGCGCGACGTGGATGATGGTGCAAAAAGCGGACAGTGGAAAAAAGGCCGCAAACCGGACGAGAGCATCCGAGACTTGAGGGCAGTAGCCGAGACATTGAAGTAATAGTTTGTGTTGGAAGTACTCGTATAGGCGTTGCAGTAACCATATGTTCTTCGACATATACTACACGAATTGTTAGTAATCGAGACGTTGGGCCATGTACGAAACTTTATGACCTCATAAAAATACTCATTTTCCTGAGGATATATCTTTGTGCCCTATTGCATTGTTTCAGACGGTCATTACATGTAGTCCCACACCAGCATACACACCATGAACAGAAGGTGTTCTGTTCGCAAAAAATGAGCCAGACCTGGCATGTCATTCTAGAATCATTTTCACGTGAGCGGAGCTCGACCGCTTGACTGCATAAATACCACCCACAGGATCATTCAAAATTACCTACAGCAACGTCCAGACTCGCCCCAGACTTTGTCAGTTCTTTCCATCGTGGTACGAGCATTGCCTCAAGTCCATTCTCGAGTTTAATGATCCGATATTCACGGTCGTTCCTGCTCGGGCTTGCGGATATTGCTTGGTGAAACATGTAGAACGAAGGTGCTCCGGGGTTTGAAACGTGTCTCCACTCGGGGTCGGAAAACAGTCATTATTGCGAGATGGAAGAGGAGGGACGATCGAGGGGTTTAGGTGTTGAGCGAGGCGATGAGAGGGTATTATGTGAGGAGAGATGAAGCAGCCAGCAGGGGGTCCTGGAACGGAGGTAGTAGCATCCGACCACAGCGGTCTTCCACCTTTTATATGCCTCGTAGACGGCGACCACCGCCAGTGCTTGGCGGCTCGCGTATACTCGTCGGTGATTAGACCTAAGTATCGCGCCTTACGGCGCTGTGACGGTAGATGTACTCGGTCTACGCTCTGATCCCAGTTGTCCCACATAAAATCTATCGCGCCCGTGCATAGAAGCCGAAGGGTCTCGTCCGGATCTTCATCCACTACTGCGCCCGTGCTACCGAGACCTGTCGGCTATATGTAAGGCTAGAGGGTACACAGTGCGCGACGTACTAGACAGACCGCCCATTAAAGCTCCCCCACTGTGGACCTCCGAGATGCCGCGGGCCGACACGAGAACTTCTTGAACTTTCAGCGTCGGTAGTGTGAGCAAGATTAGCACAGCTCGCGATGACAGGGGAAGCAGATGCGCGCGATCGTAAAGTCGCGAAGTCGATGCAGCCATTGGAATCACTCCAAGCCCAAGGCCCCGACGCGATACTTGGACTCAGTCGCACGCCTTGCGTGGCCGATTCGCAAATATTCATGTATGCGGTGTCGAGGTAGGGTCTGAATCACTCTGGGGCGGCCTATATGCGCGCAACTTGTGTCCATCCCATATCAAATGATGTAAAGTACACACCTCGTCCTTCTGCAACCTGTGTACCGATCGGACTGACAGCTCAATACTAGGAGACCCAGTGCCCACCACCGGCTAACACGGGTGAAACCTAGTCTCCATGCACGCCCGGATACTGGACTTGCATTATCCACACTGCTGGAAAGGACCGGCCTTAATGCTTTCAGCTGCGAGAGGGGCCGGACAACAGATCCATGGCGTGAACAATGATGATTGTACCAAGAGAGACTCAGATCTAGTTCCAAAAACGGGTTCGCGAGTTTATTTAGGTAAAAGGCAAATTTATTAAATTTTTCCATTGGTTTGCCAGTACATCAGTACAGGGTTAGGGTTAGCCGCAACTTAGAAGCCAAAAAAAAAGGCCTGCCCAGCCCGAGGGCCGAAACAGAACAGGAAAATATTGAGACGGTGCACGAGCCGAAGCCCGTACAAACCGCAGGTTCCCTCTGAGGACAGGGTCGCCGTGCTATGGATGGCCCCCACGGCCCACACACCCGGGTAGGTGAAAGGGGCATGTGCCATCAAGGTAAGTATGAGGTGTTCAGATGGGCGAGCCAGTCCTTATATATGCGAAGCGCCCGCGCACGGACCACCTTTTCGTGGCGTGGGAGTCTGACCTGCGACTATGCTGAATTATTTGCTCGATCCAGTTGTGACGAAATGCGTATGTCCTTCGCAGCAGAGTGATTGTGGATCCGCAATACGCACTGAGATAATTTCTGATCGGTACCCAAACAAAGGAACCCAAAATCTTGACTTAGACATCACACTGCACTCCCGACACACTTGAAGCTGCGCACTTACTACAGCATTTTGTAATAAGCCGAGTGGCGAATATTTGAATTAAAGGGGCCGTACATTGCAAAGAGTCCGAAATACTACAAGATATACTATATTGCTGTAAACTAGAGCTTTGAGTTGGGCAAGTCGTTTCCACTCCACGACAGGCCGCGGCGAATCCGTCAGCCTCAACGTCGCCCGGTAGGCCTTGGGATCCTCAACGACAGTAGCACCCTCTTTAAGCCTGCCCTCGTAATCACTTGACGCGGGAGCGTCTTCAGAGAACTTGGGCAGCGTCTACCTGCAGGGTGGTCTTGACCTCATCTTCCGACAACGACTTCTCGCCTGCAAGCGCCTGCTGCCAGTACGCGGCGGCTTGTGTAAGCGCAGGTTCGCCGCTGGAGAAGAGTTCTTCTCTCCATTTTGCTTCGTCGACGGTGATGCCTTTGTTGGCGAGGCTTGAGGCAAAGGCGGTAATAGCGGCCTCGCTGACGCGTTTTGGCCGCACCTTTTGTGCTTTGAGATGGACAGCGAACTTGGAGCGGGATGGGGATGCGTGGTGGACGTGGCTCTTCATGAGAGCAATAATTTCGTCTTTGGTGACTGTCTTGAGAATGTCGACGTTTTCCTTGCCTACATGATAATATGAGCATGCGTTAGAGCGAGAGGATTGTCAGGACCCACGTCTGAGGAAGTCAAGATAACCAGAGTCAAATCTCCGGTACCAATACGTGTTGGTTTCCTCCTTGATATTCTTCGGATCCTCAGTCCATCTTTTCTCCAAGCCATGCTTGTGCTCATTCAGGTCCTCCTGGGTCATACCATTCAAGGTCTCCGTCATCTCGTCGAAGAACGCATCCACACGCTCCTCGAGGTACGCAGGCGACCGCTCGCTCTGCACAATGACGCGCATGCCCACCTCGCTCTGGCCAACGGTGTTCCACTGGCCGCAGCTGACGATGGTAGCCCAGCTGCTCACGAGTACGGAGGATGTTGAACGCCGGCTCCGACAGGATCGTGCGGTGTGAGGAGCGCCGCGGTGACGCGCAGGCGCGGGTCGAGCAGGCTGCCGAAGTGAACGTAATAGGTGAGCGCCGAGTTGGGTTTTGTTGGCGTTTCGGTACGGCGGTCTCCCAGACCGAGTTGGCGCCACTCGGAGGGATAAGGGCGTGTTCGTCGATGGGCTCGGAGAGGGGGGAGGCTTGCAGCGCTTGCTCCGCAGCTTGGAGCAACTGGATTGCTTCCTATATGCGGGTTTAACCGGCTGCCGGTGAAGGTCTAACGATTGAGCTTACATCTTTGTACATGTTGCCCAGTACAATACTGCGGATCTCTACTTGATTCAGGAGCTTGCCGATGTGGGCCTGAAGTTTCCTCGACAGTGACCGCTGCCATTCCGTTAGTTGCATGTATGTGCTTGAAATACTCGAGCGGGCTCACAAGGGAGTTCTACGAGCTTCTCAGAGACCGACCACTGCTTCTCGGTCATGAGGGGGTGCCGCGCATAGTAGTCCGATATCCGGTACGGGTTGGCTCATGAAGAAGTTTTTGCCAGTCCCGGACAACCTGCACAAACGTCAGGGTGACTACCAAATATCACAGGGCGATCAGACTTACAGCAGACCTGACAACATGGAGTCGTTCAGGCGAGGGACGACAAGGCTCCGCGCCTTCTCAAAGACCACCTTGGCAAGGACGTCGAGCTTGTCGTTTGTATCCGCTCAAAAGTGACGTACAGACCGAGGTTGTGCGAGTTGAAGTTATATGATAGGCCGGCCAGACTTGCGTCATACGAGTACTCGGAGAGCGAATCGGTGACAAGATCTGTGAAGAGCCTTCGGAGAATCAGTCAGGGATGTATTTGATAATGGACAAGTTAAGCTTGCCTGGTCATAGCAGAAGCCCTTGCGGACTCGTATGCAAACAGGGCTATGGCGTGTATAAGCACGGGGTTCAGATTAGAGACGCTAGAGGCGTACCTGCGGACATCGATGATAACGTCACGCCCTTTGGAGGTGTCTCGGCTCGCGGTACCCAGAAACGGTCGTCCTTCTTGTGCCGAGAGAGAGTCGAAAGCGAAGAGTGGAGTACACGAGCGTCGGGCGTTCCGCAGGCTAGCGGATCCTTGGTGAGCAAGAAACGTGATTTACATTAACAAAGTGATTACCTTGTCCACTTCACGCTTGTCCACATTGAGGTTAGTAGGGATAAACTCGTTAGGTCCAGGCAGGCTTATAGAGCTCGGGGACATCGTTATCGGCCTCAGCCTGCACAGAGTCAATGCTTTGCATCATGATATGGAAAACAGAAATCCACCTTTGAAATGAACTCAGTGTCAAAAACCGCTGTACACGGTACTGTGTGCCGTATATCGGTTCTTTCCTGCCACTCAACGGCACCAGCGATACGCTCATGTTCTTCCTTTTTTCGCCATCAGCAGTACACGACCGCGCTCTATCGCATGCCGTCCAGGATCTCCCGCACTTCCCGCTCGCCGTCCTTCTCGTTCCATTCCTCAACTAGCTGGGGGCCGGAGAGAATCTGATCGCGGGGGACGGGCCAGGCCATGTGCTCGGACACCCAAGTCGCGTACGCCTCTGGAGAGCGCTTCTCTTGGAATCGGAAGCGGATGTCGCGGATTTCGGCGATCTCGTGTTGGTACCATTTCGGGAGAGCGGACGAGCGCATCATTGACAGGTACTTGAACACCGACAAGATGACGTCGTTATAGTTGTCTGCGAGGGAATTAATGATTTTTACTATGATTGATTTTGTCTGGTCAAAGAGCTTACCGATGCGAGGCCTTCCTTCGTAAGCTCGAAACGGTCACGCGGAGCATGGCAAATCCTCTCGCGAGATCTTGAGGTCCGCAGGACAGCCCAGTGGTCCCAGCCCTTGTTCTTGAGGTACGAATAGAGCGAACCAGGACCTTCGTGACCGACGAAATGAGACACGAAATTGGCGGGCTGGCGACGCCACAGAGGTGCCAGGTAAGCCAAAGGGAAGGAGACCTCGACCGCGTGGAAGTTCATGATCGTTTGTGCAGATATCAACGTCTGTGCCAATGTCAGGAAACGCGGTTGCGGGTGACCCATAGTAGACTTACGCCAGATTTCATCTTTGCCGAAGGGGTGGTCGTTGATAACAGGCAACGGCCTCGACATCACCGTAGGAGATGGGTGAGAAAAGCTTGCTGACCATGACCGAGAGTTCGTCCAACGATTCTATGACCATGGTCAATTTTGCTCTTTCGGCAATGACGCGTTGACAATACCCTTTTCCGACGACGCAGAGTCGCATCCTGTGGCAGAATACTCCCTTTTTGCCACCATTCGACCTAGCCTCCGTCGGGTTTCCCGCCCAAAACCACGCCTCCAGCTCCTTCGAGATCAAGAGAACTCGAAGTTGCAGAAGGAGCGGGAGAAGCAGAGCGAGATGCCAATGGGGTGGCAGAAAGACTGTTGGCGGTTGAACTGGTGGCAGAGCCATTTCCGTTCGCATCGGACTTCAGAAGCCCCTTGGCTTTGAGATCACGAGCAGCCTTCGACAAGCTATCGATGTTTCCGCTACCAAATTATTCCAAGGGTGGTCCGGGTTTGGTCAAATGTTTGTTCAGCTGGAACATGCGCCAGATATCCGACTGCAGGTTTTTCTTGGTGCTCGAGGGTGTAGTTGACCGCGTTCAGCCTCGCGTGACGTGCATGACGGCGCGAAGAGCGGGCATGGAAGAAAGCCGGCAAACCGAGCGAGAGCCCCCGGCAGAGCGGTGAGGTCGAGACATTGAAGTAGAGTTCGTGTTCGCAGTACCCGTGTAGGCATTGGAGTGTGGCCGTTATTCTTCGCCAGATACTGTACGAGTTGTGAGTAATGCGGCTATGACCACCACGGCTTCTCTCACCTCGGAGTACTCGTTCTCTCGGGGGTACAGCTCTGTGCCCTATTACCCCAGATTAGCCGGTCGTCGCCGAGGGCCACGTCAGGATGCGTACCATGAACAACAGGTGCTCACAAAAATGAGCCAATCCCGGCATGTTCATCCTAGCCAGCATTATGTGTAAGGCAAGCGGGTTACCTCGAGAGGACAGTCGCTACGTACCGGGGTCGTACAAATGTCCTACCGCAACGTCCAAGCTGGCTGCCGCTTTGTCAGCCTTTCCATCGTGCACGAGCATCGCTCGAGCCCATTCTCGAGCTTGATGACTCGGTATTCACGGTCATCCTGCTGAGACTTGCGTATAGATTTGGTGAACACATAGAACGGGGGGGCCGCAGGGTCCGAGACGTGTTTCCACTCGGATTCAGGAATAGTCATCGTTGCAGCGGTCGCCGCGTTGAGGGTGATCGGGACAGCCAGCCACGTCGAGGGAGACGACGAGGACCGAGAGTAGTCGTCGGGCCCGGGCAACCACGGGGTCGGAAGTGGTGGTCAGAGGCGCCTGGCTGGGTGAGAAGGCGTAAAACATTTGGACGCAGAGGGACAACCACTTCCAATAATTTATATGCCCCCGCGGTTGGACACCCGCCCTTCACTACGGACTAGCGCTATTCCTGCTTGGCAGGTCTGAGCCTGCACTCTGTGAGGGAAGACCGAACCGGAAATGTACGTGATCGGCGCCGAGTACCCTCGCACGGTTTGCTCACGGTAGGAGTACGCCCGGTTTTCGGAGACAATTATGGTCGTCGAGATCGTGTCGCACCTGACGATAACAACAGAAGGGATAGTCGTATCTTTACCAGGGCCATACAGATAATGACACGGGCAACCGGCTATGTGGATAGGCCAATACTCTTCGCCCCAACAAAAAACGATTACCAGCGTGAATACACCAATTAGGGTGAGGGAAGCTTTGCACGAGCTCCGACCCCTCCCTTTTTTTTAACGTTAATTTCTAAGCCATGAATGCAATAACAAAGACGACGGATTCACGCCGGAGCGTACAACGCAGGTACTGTCGACCCCCGGAGAGAGCGTCCAAAGGTGATGATGAGCAACCAAAGAAACGAAAATGATGGAGACCGACATCACAGCGAAAGAAACGATGTACTAAAGTACCCACACCACTCGAGAGTCAATCCATAGTCCGTAGGTCACACCTTCCGCCGCGCTGGAAAGCTTGACCCTTTCGCCATAGATTGTTGCCTGCACATCTGCACATTCCAGCGAGTTGCTGCCGCTAACCTCAGCCCGTCATCAGTTTTCCATTCAGCCGGCGGAAAAGTAACACGTGTGGCTCGGGTGCTAATAGACGTGTTATGGACGTGAGACTCTACGCGCATATAGCATCTTGTGCGGGCCACGTACCGTTGTACTTCGTAGTGTTCCCAACCGAGACTCTGCGTGATCCCAATCCCCTTCGCCACTCTTTCTCTGACACATAGACGCGCAGTGTTCCGGAGCTATCGGGATATGAAGAACTGCTTTGGGATCAATCTTGAACGCAGAGGCATTTCGGGGCCAGTATGACATGATCGATATTCGTTATTCGTCGTCTGAGTTACAACAACGCTCGGAGTAATGGATTCTGGAAAGCTGTCGCGTGAGACCCCAGCGTGCTGTAAGATATCACGGAGGAACATGCTGACTCTCCGATATACGAACTCACAAAACTTCGCCGCGGTCAATCTCTTTTGTCCGGGTCTTGCTCATATTCGCGTAAGAAAGTAACACGACGACACAGAGTACGGTGATCAATGAGTCTGAATGCAAGAAAGTATTCGGGGCACGGAGGCGGAAACAGGGCAAGGTGCGCCTTGTTCTGCCAACAGGCGCCCATTAAAACAAGGGCCACGTGAGAAACGCGTTGATCGCGATTTGAAGCGCCGCGACATTTTCTCCCGCTTTGATTCTAGACCACCATCATCCCACAAATGCAAAAACTCAGCGTATGACGCGTTTGTCGACGAGTTACGGCTTTGAAGATATTGAAGACGACAAGAGCGATTGTTAGCAGAAATTTAGGCGGTGTCTACGCGCAGCAGCCCACACCCATTCAGGGTCGCACTACCCTGGTCAAGCTAATTTCGCTGAATTCGATGATATTGAAGACTTCGAAGACGACCCAGGTAGTGCAGGGACAACTGATCAAGTATATGTGCGAACTAACGTTTACACTTGCGGTAACTTGAAGCATTCTCCTCTCCGTCACCTCCAGAGCGCATACATAGCCAATTTCCAAACGGTCCCGCGCTCATGATCAGGGGTAACCACCTCAGTCAGACGAACCCCGGTACCAGGACAGTCGTTCCACCTTCCACAGATATCCAGCACGCGGCCTTACAGCCTCGTTTACAATCTGCGCGCCCTAATCAGTATAGCCAGAGTTCCCAATCTAGAGGATCCTCGAAACGAACACTGCCCGAGAAGCGTCTCAATCGCGGTAAGTTTACGTGTACACTTCACGGACTTTCTTACAGATGACCCAATTCTATTCAGATGACTACTTTAACCATGATATTCCAGCCCGCAACTCCACCGCTGCAATCTCACAGACTCGCAATCGAGAACCTCAGCGTATTCATCCGCCACAAAAAAAACGGGCCAGGCGGCACCGAGCAAAGGGGCTCTCACCCTCGTAATGCTCACGGCATACGGCTTCGTTCCTACAATCCGACCTTCGTGCGTAACATCGCGGGGGATATAGCTCGCATATAGTGACCCTAATCGCTTCTAGCGGATATGTATCGGGCAATGTTCAAGTTTGGCGTCTTCAATGCGGTTCAATCGACTTGTTACGACACAGTGGAGCTATCTTATAGAGCAGCCGGACCCGGCCGATTAATCATTCAGTTGTACTACAGGTCATGCACTCGGATGATAATATGGTAAGGTTCTTTCGTAGGCCAATGAGCACTGAAGTAAACTTTGTATCTAGGTCAATCAGCGGTAATACAGTGCTTCCCAAGTGTATCGGTCCCAGATTTATCGTTCCCAGCTCCCACGGGAAGCGGAAAGACCGGTCTTTGTTTGAATTAGCTATCATTCGAATGCTCATAGAGTCAAGCAAGTAGCCGGTCGTCAATCCAGGTGCATCTATGTTGCCACACTACGAAGAGGTGACAAATACCGTTGATGTTGCGCCGCAAAAGGGGTTGACCCATGACTTCGAACAGGCCCGTCTGTTCCGAAAAATATCGCGAATCTAATGGACAAACGAAAAAGTTCCAGTCCCTTGGAATCAATTGTATGAGATACACAACGTTGTTGCTCACACGACACCTCTATTAACATTTGAACCCAGGCTGCGAACTGACTGGATGACACCGTTCAATTCGGAAAGAGTGTTGGGCACGACGCAAAGAATGCACACCGTGATGTAAGGGCTTCGGCGTTATATGACGGAAGGCAATCACACACTCTGACATCTGCCCCCTGAAGTGTGCACCAACGGAGAGAAGTGGGAGAGTCTGACCCGGTAAACTGGGTCGTTGCTACCTTTGAGTTCGCGTACCAGGTAACAGGTGGATTGAGTTCTGCGGACAGGGCCTATGATCATACAAAGACTCACTATCGGACACGAATTCAGATTTTCTCTTTGCGTTCAGACGAAGTGGCGTTCGTGACGGCCTGGCCGAAATCGAAATATCGACATGACCCGACATAATGCACAGCGTCGCACATCCTGAACGCAGTCGCGCGGGCAGTACGTCTGGACCGGTCGTGATTTCGCGGTATGAAAAATTTCGCGGCGACATCTGTTCGATTTGTGCCTCGGTCTCACGGCAACAGAACCCAATATCCACGACGTCGCCGCATGGATTGGCAACCGGTTCACAAAGGTAGAATCACTGCTATCGGTCGTGACGAGGAGGTCAGTGTTATAAAGCGCATATATGCAGTCAAACCATCTTAATACGGAGTCAGTTTGGCTGTAAGAGTATCGGCTATTGCAAACTTCACACGACAACGTTGCTTATCCCGTTTCAAAAAGAAAGAGACGAATGACTTTGTCTTCCAACGGCTAACACTCGATTTGCAAACTCTATGGTGTATCCAAACGCATTCCGTGGACAAGACGTGGCGGTCTGATTTTAACTGCTGTTACTCGATAAAGGTGACCGTCTTTCGTCGGACAAGGTAATTCTACTTGCTCAAAGTGGAAAACTTTTAGGTGTCATGGCAGTCGGCCAGACAGATGATGAAAGATTACGAATCCAGTCTCAAGAAACGAGGACAAGGCTCCCCGTGGGTTAAAGCGTCACTTTGGAAGGTTCTTACAGCCCTTCGCTCTCGCAATGATGACTCATATTACGCTAACAATCGTTTGTAAGGACCAATCCGTTCCTTCCACGACAAGAAAACTCGGAGAGTAGAGTTGTTTATTGGCATCAAAACCCCAACTTAACTCATCCAGTGGCTATAGAATCTGGCCGAGTACGGAATCGGTTATTCATCATGCAGGGGTGACCTGGGACGATCGCCGCGCCACGGAGGAGTTTGTTCTTGCAGAAGGTTCTTCTTGGATTGTCGTTTCGAATCGGTGGGTACTACTATACCTTAATGTCACTCCAGATAGATCAAAGGCTCTCGAAGACTCTTGCTGGTATGGCGTGAACCATCGTCTAGGATATTTGTTAAAGGACTAGTTCATAAGTACATGCTCTGATGAGACCACGTAGCTGGCCCATTACAGTTATCATCAAGGGTGTGTTAGGCTATACACAGTTGCGGTCACCGCCTCTGGCAAGAATATTCAAGATATAGACATGATTGCAGATGATGGGTCGTGCAGTGAGCTTTTTTCATTGATCTCTATCAAAACGCTCTACCACTCATATAACCTATCCACAGGGTCGTCAACCACAATTTGGTTGGTCTAGTCTCTGACCTTGTAGACCTGTTCCTCTGACAAAGCCTGATAGACAAGGAAGGCGTGGCCCGTATCATCATGTGCGAACCCGAGCTTGAAGCAAAATACCGAGCCCTGGCACAAGGCTCTCCACTTTGCTCGAAAGTTCTGCTTAATCTACACTAAGTCTTGCAACCGAAGAACATCAATATAGGAGATCCGGGCTCGGAACCAACTCACCAATACAGACACCTGCAAAAGAGTGGTGACACTTACCTGCTTGTTTCTTTAGGTGAAACTGCATCAGCATGACACCTCGTCATTATTGACTAGTTTTGGTAAGGACGGCAACCAGCAACCTCCTGGCAGCCCGGTAATCGAGCGGCCCATCACACTCGAGCATTGGTTATGGAAATGCCATCCGAGACTCGTGAAAACTGAAAGTGTAATGACTCAATTTGCCTTGAGTCCTCAGGACAAAATGACACAAGCCACCGACCGTCCATGTGATGTCACGCCAGAACCGAAGACTGAGGCTGGGAAGATCATTATGAGTCAAGGTTCAAGATCCTGTGCTTATTTCCCGGTCTCGCGACGCTAGCCGTCACCAATGCAGATGCTCAAGTGCCATATCTTCACCTAGTAATTCAATATTCGACAAATTACGGAACCTTACGCTCAAGCGACGTTTCCTTTGTCTCCCTTGACTGATTTGTTTATCCGCCACTCCTGAACCAACACCATCGATGAGCCTCAATCCTCTCAAGCACTCAGGCTTTTTTTGTAGGTGGAGACACTGGGCGAGTAGAAGATCAGGGCGTTGTCGCAGGGCCGAGGTGGTGGGTGGGGAATAGGGGTTAGGGTGGAAGTGCGGAATGTGAGTGTGTGGCATTCAGAGAAGAAAAGTGCGATCTTACTGGTCGGGAGAGAGTTGTATTTCGCCGCATTGTACAGCCGCTACAATGCTCCTAAACTTCGCTACCCACACCAAGCTAACAATTTATGAAGTTCGCAGCTCCCGAAGCTATGTTGCGCGCTGCTGAAGAGTAAAAAATTGCTCGCCGGGCTGCATGTACTATGCAGTACTAACACAACAGCCTGATGTACAGGTTCGACCGAGAGCTAAGATCCGCAAAGGGCGAGAAACAGGTTACCTGACCCTATTCAATTCCTGTCGGCTACGGGGGTGAACGTCTGTTGTGACCTAGCTTATTGGTGGAAGATATCAACAGCTCCCACGGTAGCTCAAGACGCCATTATCGCTTCAAGATTTAAGAAGGTCTGAGAAGACAGACCCGACAAGATCTCCCTGATAATTCCAGGCATGTCAGACTGCGTTTTTTCGAGACCATTTTCGTTGCGTCGTCACCAAAGCCAATGACTAAATGTTGCTCACGTCGGTTCAGGAACCATTCTAGGTGGTGTCAAGTTTGAGCGACTCACTTGAGTATAAAAATGGTGACAATCAACCTTCGCTCGAAGCTATGATGTAACCGTCCTTCAAGCACATATCACACGTATCAGCAAGAGGTGAGCAACCGCTTTTCACAAATGTCCTGTAGCCTGCTGACCGCGAATCTGCGGAACCAGAGCCAGCAATGGTTGATTGTTCTCGCTATCGCAGCAGAAAGCTATGGCCGCGCAGATCAAACATGGAATGCGGAACTGTACGAGTACACCTTCATGAGCGCATAATATAATAATGCTAATCCATCTCATATGGTCTATTGCAGTATGCGATGTTTGTACCTGCGAAGGCTTGGGAGGACCGCAGACCTGTCGTCCTACGTCAGAATCGATCAAATCGGCCTCCTACCCCCCCGAGAAAAATCGTCAGTGACCTCGAATTATTCTCCTCTACCCACGTACTCATGATTCTTATTTAGGCCCCCCCCCCCCCCATCCAAAAGTAATTGGCATGTGCAGATTTTACGCCAGCCCGATATAACTTACCCGTATAACAGGTACTCATGCAAACATGGGATCAGATACTTCTCTGAGGATATTCGCAAGCAAGTAAGAGCCATTACGTATTGAAACCCGTCGAGGCCACAGTGATTCTCGTTCCTGCACGGTGGCTTGTGGCTGACGCTGAACGTTAGCTCCTAAACATCGTCCTCGAGGCCGCACACTCTTCGCGTCAAACCTAAGTTACTAATGGCCATCGTCAACCAGTTTCCACAGTTAAGGTTTAACTTGTTGGATAATCGAGAATTCGTTTGATATTATGGTACCCCCACAAGCGATGGGACCACAGCCCCGTTACTTAGAAGGGGAACTGCTCTGTCACTTGCGGCCGTACTTCCCCCCCCCCCCCCCTGGCCATGACGAAGATCCTACAGTCGCAAAAGCCCAAGAAGAACTATAAACCGAACGGTATAAGGACTATGTCACTCATCGATCCTCACAGTCAACTCCGATCTACAATGTATTGAATTTCGGAACGGCTATTGCGTGAGTACCCCCATTTCCTTGTTCGTGGAGCACTTTGCTCACCCATTAGAGACCGATATAGGACGAAGAGCATTTTTTTTGAGGCCTTCCAAGACGTTTGCTGATTATGCAGTAACGGCAAAACTGACCAAACCAAGCCAGTCTGGTTACGCTGGTTCAGATATCATCAGTACGGTTTTCTTTGACACACGATCGTCGATATCATTGACATAGGGGCTGTGTACAGGACATACGAACGCTGGGGTGGGACCCCGTATCACAGACTCTATAAGCCGGACATCCCGTCCGCTGCCTGCATATCCCACTGTCAATAACCCCGGCACGCAAACTGCCAGTAGCAAGCCATGCTGCAACGCCAATGATATGCCATCTGCTCTGACTCTACGTCGTCGTATAGGAGCGTAGCTGATCTTGAGATTCGCTAACGGTGGACGAGGACTATCTGCGGATGCAATTCCGTCGGAGACGCGAAGTTGTCGTTTTCGAAAGGACATTGACCAGTTCGTGCGATGTCCACACGCTAGTGACCGACTCGCGAGCAGCCATGATTTTGTAGAAAAGACGTCGTCGAAAAGAAGACAGTCCACAATCCAAAGAAGCGCTCCAGACGACCTTCTCCCACCTCCAAGCCAATTGGCAAACATAGATCTCGACGCACCAGTAGTTCAATTGCCAAAAGGGACTCCTGCCCCAACGGGAAAACTATTGCGTACGTGTCGTGCGCAGACCTAACGCCCGCCCAAACACGCATTGTGACAGTCTCTAGGTGCAATCATCCTCTGCAAGGATAAGACTGCTTGTAGACACCTCTCTGGTCCCGTTGTGAGCGATTAGCTTAGTGGCGCCTAACATCCTTGCAGCATGCCATAGAAGGACTTCCTAAGCCACCAGCGTGGACTTTCGGGACCTGAAAAAGCGATCGAGAAGGCACTTTCACTAACACGACGCTTCCCAACGGAAAAAGCCCTACGAGGGCCTCGGTCGCCGATGAATCCGAAGGGAAAAAGCAAAAGCGAACCCAAACTTCAGGGGAAAGCCAGATAAAATGATTCGACAACTCGAGGCCATGCATACATGGCACCAAACGTCAATGCCAGCATTCAACTGCACCATTCCCTAAGAGCGTCGGCGCATCAAGCTCGACAGCGGCAAACGAGACGCCAAACACGATGTAAACGCAAAGACTTCGGACTCTTCGACCGACTTTCGATCTGGCTTCTCAGACTTCAGGCTGATAATCCTACTGATACATTCGAATTGCCTAACTCCGTAGACTCTGGCGACGACTTTACTCGGATACGAACGCGACGTCTTGACTTCGTTTACTCAGAAACCTCGAAAGACTAAGGCGACTAAAAGCTCTTCTGAGACTCGTTATTCTGACCCAGACATCGACTACCTTTATGTCAATGCTCGTTCTCCTGCCCCTGGAAGTCTTGACCTGACCGGTCTACTGATGAAGTGGACTGACGATGTCGTCCCCACCGCTGGCGACGCGCTCCTAGTCGACCCGCCGGAAACGCCCTTCGGGACTATAGCGATGACACAAGGCCGCCGAAGAAGCGTCAAGGATGTCGACATTGGTGGAGCCAAATCTGAAGGTATCGGATGATGCGGAAAGCAGGCCTTTCGCGCAGCTCTTTCTTACGAACTTAGCCCCGGAGGAAAGAGCCTCTATTCTATCAAAGCTCTCCCGAGGAACAGGAAGCCGAGATGGGACCGAACCCGTGGACAACGAAGAATTTGAACTCGACGAAAGTATATTCGACATTCAGACCGCTCCTCAGCCGTTCCTCCGTTACATCTGGGTTCAAGAGGCTCGAGTCTCCGCGAAAAAAAATAAAGGCAAGAAGGGAGCTCGCGCTCGTTCCGGGATCCCCTCAACACGCGACGCCGCCGCGTGCCCCTCGCCCAAGCGGCCGTCAGCTGAAAGCAGTGTTGCAGCGCGCGAACTGGGTCGGACGTACAGCCAAGGAGCCAGCCGATAACCGACAGTCCTTGGGATGTGGCTTTGGAATAGTTTGAGGAGTGGCTCGCGAGTGATGCAGTGGTCATTGTAGACAAGGTGGACTAGGACTGTGAGCTGGGGCTACTAAAGTAAATAATGCATGCATGCCGAAAAGCCAATGAACCACGATCTACTGCTCCTTCTCTGCCTCCTCCCTGCCTTCGCCCGAACCCGGCTCATAATCTCCTCTGCCTATAGCAGCACGGAAGCTCGCCTCGCGCTCGGGCGAGGCGGCGGGCACGAAGACGTTCAGCACACTGCGGAACCTCTCGTCCCAGGCGACAGGCGTGTCCGGGCTTGATGATGTCCCAACCCGCCTCGTCGCTGCACCACCGCAGCTCCTTCTTCATCCGCTCCGCGCGCAGCTCGACCTCCCGTCGGCGGCGGGTAGTTTTGCTCGTCCTTCGTCGGCTCGCGCGTCCCGCGGGCGAGCGCGCGCGCCCTGTCCAGCTTCGCGTGTGGGCAGCTCGGCGTAGTACGACTCGCGCGCTTTTTGGATTCGGAGTGGAAGGACTTGACGATCGATGTGGGCTTGTACCACGGCTCGACGTCGGTGTCAAAGTCCGGTCCGAGGAGGGTGGTGCTGTCGGTCTGGTGGTCTACTGCAGCAGCCTCTGTGGGACTTTTTTAATCTCCCGTGCTCTCGAGGAAAGCAGAAACCTCGGGCGCGGTTATCGGTCGGGTCTCGCCGACGATGAGTTTGGTAGGCGGCCTCGGCACCTGAACGAACTTTGGGACGTTTCATTAAAGAAGTCCCAGATCATGACGGGGATTTGTGAGAGAGATTTCACGATGTGGTCGAGGAAAGAGACCTTGACAAGGAGAATGGGAGGGATGTTGATGGCGGTATTGCAGCGGGAGGAGCATTTAGGTGAGCCGGGATGGACCCGCTAATCGGGTGTAGGCGTCGGGGAAGGAGTACTACATTTTTGAGGTGTGGTGGATGGTGTAAAGAGAGAAGGGAGGGGTGAGAGGAGGGTGCCAGCTTAGACTTCGTCGGTATTGGCTCGTCATCGTCGACATTGAGGATAGCAGCAGGCTCAACCTCTACTTCATCAAAGCGACGTCGTCCGCCAGGACGTTCGCAAGCTGCTCTTCTTTGTCCACGATCTCCAGACCCTCCGACCAGCCCCGTTTAAGTCCGGCCATGAACTCCTTGAAAGCAGGCCTGCCGACGATGACAATGCCGCCCTGCAGCTCCCGAGCACGTTTCGCTTCTGGCTGCATCTGGGGCAAGTTCATGGGATTAAACGGCCTGCGGATCTATTCCAACGTCTATTCTCCTGCGTTTCTTGATGTCGTTGGCTATCCGGTCGGTGAGGTCACCGTGTCGTCTGCCGTTAATCATCTCATAGTCCACAGCGGCTGCGACGAGAATTAGGCTGCCACGCGCAAACGTTAGCTCACAATTGGGCCAATAAAAAAAGCGTACTTCGAACCTTGACGTACTTCCGAAAGAATTTTCATGCTTCGGTCGTACTCCTCGTCGGCCGGCCACTTGCACCCGTACACGGTGACCTTGCGGGGCAGCTCCATGCTATGTAGAGGCAGCTTGGACAAGTGCTGGACCTTGTCGACATACTCTTGTCGTATTTTCTTGCATTCCCGACGGTCGTAGATGTAGTAGCCCGCGATAGTAGAAGTCACGGACAGGAAAATGAGCCAGTTCCGGGACGGCAGCGAAGGTCGTTTGTCCAGCCAGGACGGAGGGATGCCGGTGTACTGCAGCACGGTCTTCACGCCGGACTGACGTGGCTGGGGCTTGGGAAACGCGCTGTCTCCACCCTTTGTGCTCATCGCCGACGCGTGGCAATGGCCTCGGTGTCGTGAATTTCGGAGATATTCACGAGAAATGAGCCGCTAAATTCCGCGGACGAGTTCGACCCGGCACACGCGCCTAAAGTGCTGAGTCACTCAGACGCCGTCAGCAGAAAAGAAACCAGCGCTCAATATTTCTGAACCTTGCGCGTTTGATGCGTACCACCGTCTCCAGATGTGCATCTCTGTGGCGTAAAAAAAGAGCCTCGTGCACACGTAAGACCGTGAGAGTTCGAAATATCAAGGGTGTCCGGATGTAATATATTTTTACAGCGAGAAAACGGCGAAGCATATGGTGGTGGCCAAATGGCACAGAGAGAGACGATCAGGGCGAGATGGAATGAAATGTCTTACGACACGACAGGGTCTCACGACTCCCGCTCGGAGGCTTGGTTGAGTTGCTGCCGTTTACGGGATCCGCCCCTGGATATGCGTGTGAGAGTGAGTGATGAGACACATGAGGATCATGACGATTCACGTACGCCTCTGTGTCGAGACCGCGCTTCCTGCCACTCTTGGCCTCGTCCAAAAATTTGTCCAATCCGAACACATCACCCGTGTCTTTCTCGAACTGTACCGGCCCTTCTCTGACCTCTTGCTCGTTCGCACCCTCGAATCCAACCCTGGCCTGGCCGAGACCAAACCGGTCGTTGTCGAGGGCCTTTCCGATGCCTTCTTCGGTTCCGCCACCAAACGACTCGTCGTTGCCCTCGGAGATGTTGCCGACGTGCCTTGTAGATCGCGGCCGCCGCAGTTGACCCGTGGAAAAGCGGCCGGGTCGTACAGGTTGTACGAATCCTCGTCGGCAAACGAGCCTGCGAGAGACTCCTGATTGAACAGCCGCGAGTCCAGCATGGACTCCTTCGTCAGTGTGGGCTTCGCCAAGCCGAGCGCAATCTTCTCCGATATGTCGCGGTTCTGTTGACGGGCCAGCATTTTCGCACGCTGCTCCTGTCCCATATTGCTCATCCGCAACTCGCGCTCGCGCTCGCGTCGCTTCTCCTCGCGCATCTTGTCGCGAATCTTCGCCGCCTCCTCCTCGTCGTCCCTCGTCTTCGGGTTCGCTGCCGCTGCCACTGTCGCTCCCAGTACGCGCACCAAGCGAGGACTGCATTGCATTGCCGCGGCGCGCTCTGCGCTTGGCTTCGTGTCTCCGCTCGCGACGCGGGGATACCCGCGCGGCTCTTCTCGCGCAGCCCCGCTGAGCTAGCATCCGGAGGTTCTCCTCCTTCGCAGCCTTTTCCTTCTCCGCGAGTTTCTGTTGCATGAGCGAGCGCTGTCGCACTTCTTCTCGTGCGTGGCGATCGGCGATGAACAGCGCCTCGGAGAATTTGGCGAAGTTGTCGTTGATGTGAACCTAGAGAGCAAGACACCGTCATGTAAGTCGTTGAATGGTGGACGTCACCAAGGATGAAACACGAACGTCTTGCAGGCCACGCCCATCAGCAGCCAATCGCTTGTCGAGTGGGATCGTGTAACCCTTGTTGTTCTTCCAGTTTGAAATACATGGTGGGATCATCCATTCCTTCTGCTCCTGCGCCGTCGCCTTTCGGGGCGGGCTCCGGAGTACAGGTGGCGGCGGGCTAGGCGGGCCCCTGGGAATTTTCTTATGTTTGAAAACGTGGTGGCTCCAGGGGATCCTCAACGACTTCCGTCATTTTGATGATTCTCTGCTTCAGCCCGTCCGAAAAACCATTCTGCTGGCCCGGGGTGTAGCGAATAAACGACGTCTTTCCCACAGCGTCGGGAATGTTCTTTGGTTGCGCAGCTTTGATCTTGCCGTTCGTGAGTTTTTCTCGAGAGCGGCGCGGGTCTTCTCAGCTGTCGCTTGAACCTCATCCTCCGACGGCCGTTCCATGGATCGGTCGGTCTCGTCAAGGTCTTTCCGGTGAGCCAGTGGGACGAGGTCCTTGAACTGTGACTGAACAATCTTCCCAGCACGCTGGCCCTGCTGGGCAATAGCGTCATAGCGCACATTGCCCTCGGAGTCGACTTGCAATGCGAGAGTGTTGCCGGAGGACGCCTGGATCCTGTCGGCTTGCGGCCTACAGCAAATACGGAAACAGACGTACCTTCTTCCTCCCCATATCCAATGGATACTGGGCAACATGGCATTCGGGATACGCACCGCCATCGCCTGGAAAGTGTCAGTACGCCTGGTACAAGTAGGAGATAATGATGCACGCACCATAGTCCTCTAATGACGTTGGCTTCCACCCTGCTCTTTGTCCGTATGGGGGAATTACATTCCGCAATACCACGGACTGCGAAGCCTGTGCAGAGCTTTGTGCGACCGGTTGGACGACCTCCTCGTCCTCGTCGTCGGACACCGAGGGGGCGTAAACGGGTTTGGGTAGGAGGCTATGTATAGCTTTGAGTTTCACTTTCCGAGACGAATGTAATCCAAGACGTACGAGGCTAAAGCAGCCATAGTAAGTGTCTAATGAGAGTCGAGTGATGGTGGTTCTTACCAGACCCCGCCTCTCGCTAAGCCGCTCGCCAGCTGTTTGCACGTGTTTGTGTCCCACGCGAAGCGCGCGGTATAGCACTCGCGTCGACGCCGAGAGGTCATGAAATCCCATAATATTTGGTTTGTGGCGCAGTAAGTGAAGCACGACGAGAACAGGGGCTAGTTTACATAGTATTCGACATTTAAAATACGCAGAGCGAGAGGAGAGACGACTGGGAGCCTGAGAGCGGGAAAGGGGTAGCACAAGGAGGGAATCTACTGGGCCCACGACGAACTCAAGAGCTCCTTCAGGTAGTTTCCTTCCTCCTGGTAATTGAGGGGAGGGTCTTGTTGATACCGTAGCGAACACGCGATTGCTCCTGCGTGTGTATTGTGGTCAGCGCTCCGAACGTCCAGGCAAAGTGATATAGGACTTACCATATACGTCTCGACCTTCGCCCGACAGGTAAAGTTGTACATTGTTCCAACAGCACCCTCAAGAACTTTGTTGAATGCGCTCTCGTCGCGTTCCTGCGGTAATGCAATGTGAGCCGAAGTCCGGGTTTTGGTATGATCCGCACTTGCCTTAAGTTCCAGGAGCTGGTCGGCGGACATCTTGAAGATGGTGTTGCCAGCATCATTAAAGCCCTGGAACCATGCCTGACCAGAGTGGTCTGCGACAGCCATGGAGAAGATGTATCTGTATACCGTCCGTAAGTACTTCGTCCGATCGGGGAGATTACTCTACTTGCCGGTATTCAGGCCGATCGAAAACCTTGTTGCACTTCTCGCACCTCCAGCCTTCGTGGTCCTGGGAGACCTTCTTGCTGCAGCCCTGTGTTTGACATGCCGGATACATGATGTTGTCGGCCTTAATGTGCATGATTGTGTTGGGGGGGCGCGCGAAGAAAAGTATTCCACCTTCTCTGCTCCGAGCTCGGAGTTGCGGACGTCATCTAGAAAAGCGGAGCTCGCTGCGGTTGAACGTGCCACCAGTCCCCGTAGACACGGAGGTTTGGGGCTGGAACTGCTGGCCATTGCCTTCTGCATCATACCAACCCCGCAGAACGTGAGCATCGGGTATGTCTGGGTTGACTTCCATGCTGCTGGAGCTCATCATGGAAAGGGAACGGCCTAGAAGAGTACTCAGTTGGAACCTGAATGGATCTCTGAGTGTTGATTACCTGCAAATTCGCTGACTTTTACGTTCTTCCATGCGATGATGGGCTCTCCTTCGGCCTCGAATTTCTCAGCCTGTCTGCCCCACAGGGTGAGTCGTACAGAGGCCCCAGAGCGATCGACGATAGTAAGCTCGCGTTTCTTCGACTACGGAAGATGTCAGAGTCGGATACAACGGGTCAATCCACGAACTCACTGTATTGTTAGTCTTGCTCGTGAAGTCCGTAAGTTCGCCGAAATCCTTGACAATACCCAGGACATCTATGACAACTAATCGGTGGACTAGACAGCACGAGAAGGCATATACACCCTACCAACTTGGTCGCCCCTCCCTTATGATTGCCGAGCTGATCAAGGGGGACGAAAGTGTAATGCTCTTGAATGTCCCCACCGTCGTGGCACTCCTCGATGCTAGTCGCCTTTTCTAACGCAAGTTCGTAGTCGTTGTTCACAGAGGTGAACTTCTTTTTTGCCAGATTAACCCGCGGCCTTTGGAAATGTAGTACGTGTGGCCTTCCTCGAAACTTAGCAGTAAAAATCGTCGACGCTCTGATGAAGCCCGTGGCCTTGATCATCGCCGGTCTCCGTCGAATAAGGTTACTGAGAACAGCTTTCCCTCTCCTCTCTGGTTAGAGTAGGTGCGGATATCGCTCTTCTGCTTGACCTTCGCCCGGATAGTCCAGTTGTTCATGTAGGGGCTCAGACCTTCAATGGGAAAGACGTTGGGGTGGCCTGATGCTTGCGCGGCCTTACGGGGGGGGGAGGCAGGTTTCGCCTGTGCGGGAGCGGGCGTGCATTCGATGTCGAGGTGGCTGGTTGAGCCTGGGGCGCAGGAGTACCATTGGCGGAAGAGACAGGCTTGCCTTCACCAGGCGGCCCTTGGAGCGCAACTGGGTTCCCAACCTTCGCCGCCTGAACCGCGAGGACGGTCATGTCGAGGATAATGAGCAATCTGTCGCGTTTTTATTAGCATTTTCACGGATTAAACGCGTCAAAGGAACGCGCACTTCTTGCCTTCCGCAACGGGGTTGCATGTGCATTTTTCGACGAGTACAATGGAGTTCTTTGCGAGCTCTCCGCTCTCTATTTGTGCATTGATCTGCGTAGCCAACATCGCCTGCAAGAAGTACTCGCCATCGGAGACAATGACGCGATATCTTTCCGCCGCGGAAGGGCCAGTCGTTCGTGCCTACTTTCTTGATGGAAAGGACCTGCATGGTTGGGCGTACATGTGAGATTTGTTCGGACTCCTCGCCATCTTTGGCGTTATGTACGCGCATGCAGAAGCCTGCGGTGAGCTGAGGGGTCTCTGCCATAGTGAGGATGGTGATCGTCGTCGGTGAGGGCCGTCAGGGGCCTGGGAAAGACGCGTTTCGTTTATGAGCGCGTGTGCTTAGGTAAGCAGTCGCGTGTCTCTCTCTAAAAGGCAATGCTGAGGCTTGCTTTCTACCTTCACCTTCCTCGTGTTTGCAGCTGTGTCTCACATACGAATCTGTTGCCATGGGCGTGAATCTTCTATTCCATAGTTGTGCCGGTGGCCACACTCATGTCTGTATCGGAACAAATAACTAGAATTGCGATGCTTGTCAAGTACTACAAGCCAATCGAGTAAGTATCCAACTATGCGAAGGCCGAACTATCTACTATACTATCGATTAAACTGGATTAACTAAAGCTATCTACGTGGTGAGTGCGAATAGACTATCTATGGCTACAGTTCTAAACTCAGGTTAGATAATAAATACATCGTGGACAAACAAAGAGTCTATGTGATAGCAAGAAGGCAAGCGTCGCGAAAGCATGATGAAAACAAAAGGAAAAGACACTAGGTCGTTGGACCTAGATCATAGTGCGTGTGGTCGCATCTCGGCCATGCTTGAGCAGCATGGAAGCCTGCATGCCGCCCGTACCGCGCGCGCCAGGCCACCATCGCGCTCCTTCATCTGAACGTCGGAGGGGGGGGGAGCACTGTGGGACTGGGTGACGACGTACAAGGTGACGATGCGAATGTGCACGTCGCGGAGGCGCTTGAGCGCGGCGACAACGTTGTTGTACGGCTCGCGAAGGGCGGGGTGTCTTTGGGCGACATCGCGGACCGATCGGGGGCAGGCGGTGAGGTACTGGAGATACTCGCGGTGGAGGCCCGGCATGTAAAGGCGCATTCTCTCCATGAAGCCGGTGTCGGCCTTTTTGTTGGCATCCGAGGGCGCAGGTTGCCGCTTCTTCGCCAACTTATGATCGACATCCAGGAAGATGTCGAGCGCGTGCATGACGCTGCTTTGGCCGGCAGAAGGTCCGGACATGTACTTGACAGCGCCTCCAGAACGCCCTCGTACACCCATCGCGGCTTGGGAAGAACCTTCCGAGGGTGAGCCAACCCACCACGGGCGGCAATACCAGTAGAAGGATTTGGGGTCGACGGTGTCCTTAATGGAAATGAAAATGTCGGTGAGTTCGTCGATGATCGTCTTCAGATGAGACAGATCACGAGCGATTTTGTTGATAGCGGCGGCGTCGGCGGTGTTGGGGAGGGTCATGAATGTCTCGATAATCTGGAGCATCTCGACACCTTTGAGCTCGATTGCACCCGAGCTGGCGTAGAAGGCGCGTTCGGTTTCGTTGCCTGAGAGCAGGTTGACGTAACGGATGTTGTCCGCGGAAACGGGCATGTCTGGGCGCACGAGCTCCCAGTTCCACAGCACCGTGTCGGCGAAGGTCATCACTGGCGCAGTGCCTAGCGCGTCCGAGATGGCGACGATGGGAATGGCGATCGAGCGCGGGATGAGGAGTGTGGTGGAACCATCGCGGGTGGGTGTCGAGTGCACATAAAAGTGTAGTAGGAATGCTAACACCATGTGCGCGCGCTGCATGTAGCGAAGGTCGGACGTCAGGTCCTTTACGTCGAGGACGGGCCACTAAGGCAAAATGAGGACGAGAGCAAACAATGAACGTGACGTCAACAACTTACCGAGCGCACGCGCGAGCTCGCCACCGTTCACGATACCGACCGCCCGTTTTTGCGAGTGCTTCGGGGGGGATTCGTCGTCTCCCAAGCCCAGCATGCCCTGAGCGTCAACCAATGGCCTGCTCCATCGGTCGTGAGGCGGAGCCAATTTGGGGCAATGGTTGTGGCGGGAAGAAACCAGAGTTGGCGTCGACGTCGAAGTCAATTTGACACATTGTGCGATCCTGAGTCAACGACCCGCGCTGGAAACGAACGGGCGACGTGTCGAACATCGACCGCGCGAGGAAGCTCAGGATACTGACGCAGCTGCTGATATCCATGGAGAAGTAAAAAGAAGTACTAGAAGACTATATGAATAGGTAAAAAGGAAGTCGTCGTCGAGTGGCGAAGACGAGAGAAGGGTGAGAATGAGAACTGTGCGGACTCCTAGGACCCTGAAGCCTTTCGAGTTATATAGGTGTCGGGAGGATGCGAGGAACGTGGAAAGTAAACAAACGGCATTGGTAGGCGCTGTGCGAATATCCGAATATTATTACGCATCGCGCACTGGCTAGAACTTGCAGTGTGCTCCGTCGCGAGATTTGCGGTGCCGGTTCACCGTTCCAGACTCGCGTTACCACCCAGCGGCTATGAATTCGTCCCTAATCGGTAAAGAAGACCCGTTGCCTCAACCCGCCTCCCGTTGCGAACGGAGACTTTCCACGTGGGTGGGAGTCGCCTATCTGGCCGCCGCAAGACGAGATCGCGTTTCCCTCCCCAACGACCAGCCCTGCATTGCTATCACAAACCCACCACGCGACCGACCGAAGTGTGTCGAACTCATTGGCCTACGCAAGTCGTCCACGGGATCTTTGTGCGGAAAGTTCCCAGTACCTGAACAAACCGTTGGGGCTGATTTGTTTTGCACATAACAGGGCTGTCACTCACCGCGGCCTGACAGCATGGTCTCCAATCAAGCCCTGGGCAGGGCTGACCGCAGCATATTCGCTCCTCTGTCCCCGGTCTTGGCTTGAAGGTGTGTGTGAGCCTCAAAAGAGGTATGTCGTGGCGTGGCCGGCCGTGGCGCCATAGATGAGTCCTGGCCTCAGTGGTTGCGTTAACACCGATCAACCCTCCTGACTCCCTGCGAATCGGCGCCTGGGCACTGAATTATAGTGTTTCATCTTCATCCTCGGAAGCAGTGTACGTTAAACTTTTCCAATCTGAGATTCGGTGGACTACAAACTCAGCCTTGATGATGTTGAAGTAAGTAACAAACGAACAACCGCAGCCTGTGTAGTCCTTCCAGGCGGGTTGCGGGCTCTATTCGCGCAATGACACTTCCGTCCCGGCGTAGACCTTGGCGTGTCCCACAGAGTCCAACTCTATGTACGCCTAATATCCTTGTTTCCTTTCTGGTTGCGTCCGGATTTCCGAGATGCTGTGCCGCGGAGCGCGTCCGCGCCCGACGCTTCAGCCTGGCTCCCCAGAGAAACTTCCGCGTGAGAGATAGGTGTGACAGCGAGTCGTTGAGACAGGGCCCGCCACGCGCCGTACGCGGCGAGGCCAGTCTCGCGAAATCGGCAAGCAAACAGCGGGACGGGAACATGAGCATGTCTGAGATTTTGCTTTGAACTCGCCCATACCAGGCCGAAAAGCAATACGGCTATCGCGTGGAGTGCATCATATCGCCAGTGGCGCTCGGTCATTGTTTTCATTACCAACGGTAAACCAAAGTAACTAAAAGCGTATTCGCGCTATCGACAAAATCTCCGCGGAAGGTGCTTTCTGCGGACAAGGACGCGGGGCGGCGAATGGAGAGGGGAGGCTCGATAAGGGACTAGTCCTTCCACTTGAGCGGGTACTTCTCCCCAGATTTATCCGCCTCCTCCACGCACTTGCGTTCAACGACGTCGAGGATCTTTTCCTTGACGCCATCTTGCCCTGGCGCGCAGAGACAAACTTTTTAACGAGTTCATCTTTTGTGAGGGCGGAGCCTCCGCTTGCAGGGTGGGCTACCGACTACCATTTCTTTAATCTCCTCCTCCGTTGGCAGCGCGAAGCGCATCGGGGAGCTAGCCTTGGACGGCTTGGTCTCGACACCCTCAGGCACGTCGACTGTAGGCGCAGTTCCATTCTCTGCCGAGAGAACTGGGAGAAGAATTTGGCTTTGACGTCAAACGTCGTCGACCTCGACCAACGTAGAAGGGTTTCCAGGCAGGTCGTCCCCTGGTTTTCTCAACCAGTACAGCAGTGACACCCGTAATAAAATCGTCGCTGGCACCACTCTAGAAAAGCATCCAGAGTCAGCGGAAGTGAGACGAAGGGTTGAACACAGCCGCAGTAATTGACTCGTCCACTTACACAAAAACGCGGTTGCGATGTTGAGTTCGGTCTGAAGCGCTGCATGCAATGTCGAAGTCTTGCCCTTGCGTATCGCGCTGCGAGCGCGACCTTCAAGCTAGTCGGACTCCGGAGCTCCATAGCCGTGAGAGTTTGCTGCGCCCATGTACGGATCTCGGCATCTTCGTGACTCTCGATGACCTTTTGCAAGTCGGCGAAGATATCTTCAACCTTATTGTGGCCAAACACTGCGTCAAGCACCTGTCGCTTGGCGCCTCTGAATGTGGGAAGAGGTTCTACTGGATCCCGCTCTTGGGAGTGCTCCTCGATGATGCTGTCAATCACGCCCCAAACCGGACGGTCCAGTGACGCTAACTTTTCGAGAATAGCTTGTATCCGTCGTGACGGCACGTAATGCGTAGCCAGGCCCCAATTCGCTGTTTCACGAAAAGGACATCAAATTCAATAATGAAGATTGAGCCGTGGAAAAAGATGGCAGCTTACTACACATCTCTCCCCTTGATAGTTTCCCCAGTCAGGCCCAAGTAAGTGCCGATTTCGCCGTCTAACCTGGACAAGAAGAAAGTCGCGCCGACATCCGGGCAGTAGCCAATCTTTGTTTCGGGCATGGCAAATACTGTGTTTTTCGGTAGCTATCCTAAACGAGGCGTTGACGGACAGACCCCACACCACCGCCCCACTGAGATGGAAATGAGTATACAAAGAATTTTGGAGGAAATAGGAAAGACTGCTGACTCGTAATACCATCCAGTACCGCGACATATGGTTCTGGTACTGCTGCGAGTAAATAGTCCAATTCAAATCTGTCAGAACGTCAGTGGCGGTGCCAATGGCATTCGGAGTAGGTAGAACGCACTCGCGTTTGAAGAAGTCGACAGCTTGTGGCCTTGTCTCTTCCGACTTCGCCAATTCGATGACGCCTGACAAATACCGCAGCCGGGTGGGAATGGGGTTCGAAGTCTGAAAGCGGTTTAATGTCACGAACCAGCTACATCGCCTCCCGCACAGAAAGCGCGCCCCGCCCCCGTGCCGACTAGGATCTTGCTCAAGGACGACTTGCTCCACTCCTACACAATAGATTAAACACGTATACCGACTGCGTAATCGGCTAACCTCGGCGTACCTCGACGAATGGCCGCAGAGTATCAATCATTTGAGTATCGAGCGCGTTCAGTTTCTTTGACCGGTTCAGAATGTACTTTCGGACCTGTCCGTGTGTCTCGAAAAGGACGGTGTGGCTGAGTGCAGAAGCGTGTTGAACAAGATACGACAGATATGCTTTGGGAACCAGAACGCACCTCACCGCCATCGCCCTGGGGTTTGCCTGAGCCAGCCTGGGTGCTGGCTTGCATGTGCTGCGAGATGGCACGAGTTCGTTGAGCGGCGACGAGACTGCGCTGGGACATTCTGACGGCTTTGCGAGCCAACATGGGTGTAGCAACAAAAGACGAAGAGGACGGTGATTTCAAGTAGGAGCTCGTGCAGCGGGGAGACCGTCTAACCGTTTCCGGTGCGCGGCCGAGGAGGACAGAATTCACACCACCCGCGCCTACCGCGTCTCCGCCTCCTGACCGCGTCAAACCCACGCGCGCGTGGTTCGTGGTCTGCTGCCTTTTTCGGCAAGTCTCTAGCGTTGCTCACCCCGAGTCACTCAGAGCTACATAGTTTACACAGTATTCAAGTCTACAAGGTACCTTCACACTAATAAAAATGACAGAAACGTCGACGAATATAGCTGGCTCCTCTACTGCGCCTGCGGTGGGGGCTCGGCTCATTCTCGCCGAGCACCTCGGCACTATCAGATATGTTGGTCCCGTAGATGGCACCCAAGGACTGTGGCTGGGTGTGTCGAGTGGGACGACCCGACTCGGGGAAAGCATGACGGTGTCAAAGACGGGCGACGGTACTTCTCGTGCCTGTAAGATATCTCCACAATGAATGACAAGCATGACTCGTTCTCACAATTATACAGTGTGCCCGGTGCCGCGTCCTTTATCCGTCCGACTGCCAATGGCATCTGTTACGGCACCTTCCTTTCTTACCGCACTTGTATCCCAAGTACATCGAAGTTCCGCTGGGGAGCTCCGTGGAAAAGGTGATCTTGGGATCATCCAACGGAGCCATCGAGGTTGAAGCCCCTTGCGGGGCTGGACAGGGTTCGCGGAAAAGCTCTCCAACCTGCAACGACTACGAGAAGTCAGTCTAGACAACACGGCGTGTTGCCTTTCCAAACCCACTGGTCGGGGGAAGTACAGCGAGTACAGCGATCATGTCCGGTCCGTCGAGTTCGTCAATGGACTGATCGACGATGGTTAGATGCAGGACTGTGTTACCATCGTTGAGGAACTTCGTTCTGTTGGGTGCTTCTCCTGGTACCCATGAATCTTTCGCGCGAATAATTTGCCATACCCGAATCCGTTTATTGTGCCATGGCTTATCAAATGTGAGTCGATAGAAATACGAGGGCTAGACCTGACGAAAAAACCTCTTTCCGTCCTGGGATGCAGTCGCCCACATCGTATCCGAATTGCCCAAGCTGGAAGTTTTAGCTCTAAAGTAAGGAAATTGCCGCCGCTTCCATAGCCGTACCGCTTACTGAGAATCTTCACGCCAGTCTAAAAACCGGTCGCTTTTTGCCGACTCGAATACGGTGTTATTTCAGTCTGCATTCTCAAGCATCAAAGAGCTGCAAATCAATTCCACCTCATAACATGGGACCAGAGCTCAGGCACCTCATCGGATATATGCCCTGTCGATCCCGATTGGAAACGGGATACAATAGGCTATTCACCCTCTCCGCTGTGCCCGACACAAAAGCTGGGAATGTACCGGCGAGCCCAACATTGCACGAGATCAATTTAGATGGGAAACCTGCTACATCCAATGGTCTGCGGTATGTTCTGCCCCGGCCTGAGTTTGTTGGGTAAGAATCACCGTTCGTATGCTTTGAGGCAACCCGCATTGAGACCATAGATCCACGGGGACAAAACCCGCGCCGGATCTTAATCAACTGAAACACCTTTCTCTCATGTCAAACGGCCTAAAGGACTGGAAAGATGTCGACCGACTCGCATCATGGTGTCCTACTTTGGAGTCACTGACGTTAACCGGCAATCCGCTGGGTAGAAGGTTCGTTATTGATTCGGGGTCCCTTGCAACTCCGGCGGGCGGAAGTCCTATCGCTCGACGTTCTGACTCGAGCTTCTAGACGATGAACTCAGAAAAAAAACACGCACGGCAATTTACGATCGCAAAGATCCCTACTTTAACGGTCCTTGACGGTGCCCGTGGTACGTCTCCCGCGGGGGCCCTTTCCCAAGACCGCGATAGAACCTCTGATCGCAACGCTGGTTGACTGTTAACAGATCACAGCGAAGGAGCGTGTTTGACTGCGAACTGTTCTACGTCTCTCCTACATCGGCGCGCGGGGCCCCGGTGACGAGGCCTCGCAGCGAGACCAGCACCCAAGGTACAAGGACCTCTGTTCCAGTGCGTGTTTTACCGCCGCCCGGTGCAATGTAGAATCACTGATAAGGTGCCCGTCTCTGACCTACACCTACACCGCCACCGCCGCACCGTCTGTTCGACCCATGCTCTTGTTCTCCACCAGAGTATGCAATACAGGAAAACCGACGCGCGTCGCCCCCAAGGCCGCGCAAGACTAACGCTAAGCCCGTCCCCCCCCCCCCCGTCTCTTTGGTGCGTCGCCCCTGCGCTATCATCCGCTCTGTGGCGCCGACTGATACCGCCCACTCCTCCCCCTTGTTGTCGCAAACACGTACCGTGTGCAGGCGTCACCGCCCCACCGGTGCATGGCGCCGCCGTCGGGGGCCGACATCAGCGCCGCTAGCACGCAGAGCCTGAGGGTGTTGCCGTCAATGACGATGCGGACCTTGCGCCTGAAAAACTGGCGAAGACGTTCAAGCTGAGCAAGGCTGAACAGGGCGGCGTTCGGGTGTGGCTTCGGATGCCCGATCGCGCGTGTGCAGAGCTGGACCTCGCCGACGATAGTCATGAACTCGACTGGTGGGGGCTGGAGGACGGTAGTGAGATTGTGGTCGTCACTTCGTAGCCACCAGGGCGCAGTGGATCTCATCGCCTGTGATCCGAGTCGTCCGGAAACATAGAAGAGGAAAATAAATGCTTCATATTACAATTTTATAGTAAGTATCATGATACACAGGACGCAGCGGGTGATCCAAATAGAACCGATAACAGCGAGGACAGCATAGATGGATTGAGATGAGACGGAAACACAATGCGCGGGAGAGACGACTAGTGCTGAGCCCAGTCAATGGTATTGATGTCAATGCCCTCTTGCCACCATCTCCCAGAGCGGGCTAGAATGGAAGGTTAGCATGTCAGAGAATAGGTTTATGTAATTGTGAAATTACTTGCCTCATGTCGCGGAGGCGTTGGACAACGGCCACAATTTTATTGACGACGTAGTCGATTTCAGCTTCGGTGGTGAAAACGTCCCATGCCAAAGCGAAGGGAAGAATGCGCCATGTCCTCCGCAGCACCTGGGGAGAATTGTTCAATTAACACCAAATCATCCTGATGGCATACAATGATCACAACATACCGAGGGCGCGGAGCACGTATGAGGGTTCCAAAGAAGCAGAAGTGCAAGCACTTCCTGATGAAAGTGCAATATCCTGTGCACAAACATCATTGTCAGTTCTTTCAACTCCGAATTCACTGTGATCGGGCGACGGCGTACCTTCAATGCCATGAGCAAGCTCTCACCCTCAACATACGCAAAGCTGAGGTTCACACAGCCGGCATAGCCAGAAGCATCACCGTTGCGGATGACATGCTCGACCTGTGCGTTAATCTTGTTGATGAGTCGGTTCGAGAGCTGTGTGTTACATGCTCGTGGTCCCGCTAGTAAAAGCAAGATACAATCAGTAAAACGATCTTGAGTTTGAAAAAATATATGTGGGTTCCGGCACAGTGTGAGCAAAAATCAGTACCCCTGCACGTAAACTCCTTGCCAAGCTGGTGTCATCAAGACTCCACAAAGCTCACAGTCAAATTGAATAATTGAAAGCGCAGAATATCATCAAAGCGTTTGGCGGGAGGGAATGGGACTTACCGCCATCTCGAGTTTGGCTATGCGAGCAGCCTCGCCGATACCGACGCAAAGATGCGGGGCTAGAGTGCCGCTCCGCAGGCCGCGCTCCTGACCTCCACCGTTGATGATAGGCTCAAGGCGGACACGAGGCCGTCGACGGACATAGCAGGCACCGATGCCCTTGGGACCGTAGATTTTTATGACCCGAGATACTCATGAGGTCGATGTTGGACTCGTTGACGTCGATGGGGATTTTGCCGACGGCTTGAGCGGCGTCCGAGTGGAAGTAGATGCCCTCGGTGCTTCCGGAGAAGAGCGCCGATTTCCTTCATTGGTTGGATGACGCCCCGTCTCGTTGTTTACAGTCATTATCGAGACTATCGAGGTGTCCGGACGAATTGCTGCCTCGAGATCCTCGATACGGACGATGCCGTTCTGCTGTACAGGGAGATATGTGACATCGAAACCCTCCTCTTGAAGTTTTCTGCACGAGTCGAGAACACATTTTGTGCTCCTATGATATCGAAGAAGAGCGTTAGCGCAATCTTGATGGTGGATTGCGGTCATCGCAAACGTACGGTCTGAGTGGTGATGATGTGACGTTTCTTATCCTTGTGGAAGCGCGCAAACGCCCTTCAGTGCCATGTTGTTCGACTCAGTTTTTTGCTCCAGAGGTGAAAATGAATATGATATCTTTTTGGATCCGCACCAATGAGGTCCGCAAGATGCTATAATACATCGTAAAATATCGCGAAACTGAGGGGAAAGTAGAGCCATACCTTGCGGGAATCCTCAATCGCCTTCTCCGTCTCCCATCCGTAAGCGTGAGTCCTGCTGTGCGGGTTTTCCGTATTGGTCTGTGAGGAATGGGATGGGAGCATAGCGTCCAAAACTCGAGGATCCACCGGAGTAGTCGCCTGTGCACATTTTGAGCCGGGCTTCACCTGCGATCCGCTGAGGACCCCTCCCAGGTTTCGGCTTTGCGAATTTGAAAGCTCTCGCGACGCCGAGGACGCCGTTACCCAACTTCAATGGCAAGAACTTCATGGGAGCCAAGTATGCGCCGAGGACAATGCTCAAACCGTGGGATATTTGTTGACGCCGGGATTTTTCTTTGCAGCATCGTCGTCGAGTTCGCCAAAGAATCTCGCCCCAGGCGCGACCCGTACGAGGCCGACCGTGCGCCTCGCGCCAGGAGGCCTCCAGGTTACCGCCTGGTTGTCTCAGGGATCTCTCGTGACACCAGCTGGCAGGTATGCCTTCATTTCTCTCTGACGACCCGCTGGCGGCCCTCCAGGACCCATGGCCATTGGAAAATCAACAAGGTATTGATACAACCCGGTGCTTTACAGGACCTGAAGGACTTCGGTCGCGAAGCTGGCAGCGTGTCCTACGCTGATATCGACCGTGATCGCCCTGGCGAGGGGTCAGTGTCTTCAATTCTCATTGCCTTGCCGCCACTCATGTCCTTAACCAGTGTCCTTGAATACCTTTCTCGCGAGGACGCTGAGCGCGCTGTCAAGGAACTTGACAACAAAGAACTGCGCGGCAACAGCGTCCGCGTCGCCCTCGATACTACTGAGGTGGGTTCAAAATTTTATGGAGCACTGCTCGACTTGCTCACTGCATCGTGTAGCGTGGACCTATCGACAACTATCGCCGCGACGACCGCCGTGATGACCGCCGTGATGATAGGTATGGTCGTGACGAACGCTACGGTCGGGAGGACCTGCTACGCACGCGATGAGCGACGTGATGAACGTTATGCTCGGGACGACCGTCGTCGGGAGGAACGCCCGGCCTACAGGGAACGCTCTCGCTCCCCCCGCCCCGCCGCGCAGAATATGAGGATCGTCGCCCCAGGTCGCCGCCCCCCAGGAGGGAGCATGAGGAAAGGAGGCCTGCAGGGTACGATGACCGACGAGGAGCGTATGATTACCGCGCAGAGAACCTGACCCTTATCTTGATCGCCGTAGGGACGGACCGCCGGCGCGAAGAGAGGGACGAACGGTACGAACGGCCCCCGAGGGCGAATGGGGATAACGGATGGGCTCGCTGAGGTTGGCCGTAATGCGTATGGATTTCTCCCGTTTGGCGTGCCATCGGACCACGATCGTCTTTTCCCCAGTCCTCGAAACTTGCTCCAAAATCGTTGTTGTCCGTTCCTGGATGTGTTGCTGGCCATGATCTGTACCGTGAAGGAGACCTTTGTTGCTCGATTGGCTTTTAACGCATTGGTTCCCCGTGTGGTCCCGGCCGCGTCCTGAGAAGAAGGTACATGCCTCCCCTCCCTTTGGCGGACTGTCCATGCCCGGTCGAGTCCTCGGCGAGACGAGTGGCGAGTGGCGAGTGGCGAGTGGCGACTATAGGCGCGGCGCAAGACGCACTTGTTGGCAAGCGAGTTGAGTGGCACCGTGTGTGCTCTCCTGGACCGAATGCGTGTGCACGAGGCGATGTCGGCTGTCGAATCCCGCTGGTTGCATCAAGTCCTCCCCGTCGTTGATGCCATGAGGCCTGTTGAGTACCGTTGATTGGAGGAGGCCCGAACCGTCCATCAAAACCTGTATCCCAAAATTGCCAGTCCCTTCTGCTATTTTCCCACCGTCGAGGATGGTTTTTTTTCTCCGTGCCACTGTATCGCACAATGCCACCGGGCCCAGTGATTTGTGTTTCCGACTAGCCCCACGGTCCCAATACGACGAGCCGGAGACTCGAGTTGAAACCAAGTGGGTATTCCTGTAGATGTATGTGCATGTTGTACGCCACGAAATGTGTCAAATACCTGTTCGCGACTTGCAATATTAATGTTCCGTCAACCAACCCATGATTCGCGGGTGAATTCGTTCTCGGGGCTGAGCTCAATAGCATTCGGGCACTCGAAGTCAATTATCTGGGCCTTGGACCCTGCACGCGGTATATACGGATTGCACAGACTTTGTATCTGACTTTGCTATGCAGCCCCATCGTACGTCGTTCGGAGGCGGACAGACAGAAACAAGCTACGTTTATTTTTACTCGTCTGTGTACCTGGTAAAGCTAGTATTACCTGTAGGCTGTACACCAAGGGACGTCATGGATCGCTGTGTGTGTTGCAACCTAATTTGCTATTTGTGAATCGAATCTGCCAATATGTACTGCCCGACACTCAGGGTATACGGTTCGAGTCACTCACCAACCATCGGCTGCGCTGTACCTCGTCAATGTTGATTGGCAACAAATCGCAGACTCACTGATAGCAGCTGTCCATGGCCGTATGCGCACCTCTGCCCGGCGGCTTGTAGAGGCTGTGCAAAAAGTACAACCCAGTTCAAGCGCACAGAGTGGAGGTAAGGAGAGACTGTATTCGGCACAATAAAATACAGGTATACAGTGGTATCACATCTCTCACGACGAAAGACCCGGTTCTGACGTGCGTGCTCTTTTGGTGGAGGCTCCCGCGCTTAGAGTGGTGGGTTGGCAGCAGACACAAGGTCTGGAAGTATGCCTGGAACCAGGTACCGGCCTCAGGGGCGGGCCTGGGCAGCGTCGGACTGTGGCGGGAGAGCGTGAGAAGCAGTGCGGCGAGCGGGGGCGGTGTGTAGCACTTACCAGAGAGCAGGTGGAGTCGTAGCGGGGCGAGGAGCTGTTGGAGGTACCGTCGCACTCGCCTCCGGGCTTGACCCAGACGATCGAGTCGATGAGTGACGAGCCCGGTGCTTGTCGTCGGGCGGGTACCGAATCCGGCGCCCTTGATGTTGCACCAGTCACCCCACTGCTGACGCAGGTTCTAGCTGGCCTGAACGACCCTGGTCGACGATGAATGTCGCCGGGAAGCCCTGAGACTGCAGCTCGGGCGCGAGGGCCTAGGTTTGACGAACAGTCAGCCAATGAGATAGAGGGGTATGATGTGGCAAGACTTACGTTGATGTAGTGGATCTCGTCGTAGTTGGGGTTGCCCTGCGTGATGGGGTCGGGGCTGGCGGCGCGCTCAGGGCGTTGTAGTTCGCGACGTCTGCGGGACTTGTTAGGAACTCTGGCGGGTTTTTACTCCAGGAACGTTACTTACTGGTCGCGAGACCCTTGATGAAGGGAGACTTGCCAGCGGTGGTGAAGACCTTGGCGAAGAGCTGAGCGGCGGGAGACAGGTTGGCAGGCCAGCCGAGCCATCCAGCGTGGCCAGCATCCATGTACATGTACACGCCAAACCTTGGCAAGGTTGGTAAGCGCGTAGTTCACGCAGTTGAGGTACGTGGTCTGGGCGTTGGCGCACTTATGGACGTTCAAGTTGGTGACCAGGTTCGCCAGTGAGTCGGGCCTCAATGACAGCGACGACGCGGACATCGGGGAACTCTGTCGTGCATGGTTAATTCAACTGCCTCCAGAAGATGCAGGCGGAGATACGCACTCTGGATCTGAGCGACGATCTGGTCAATGTAGTTCTCGTAGTTGGCATGGCCCCATTGTTCGCCCGCGGCGATGCTGAACTCTCCATTGGAGGCCTTGGCGGCCGCAATCACGGTCGGGAAGGTCGTAGATGACGATCTGGAGGAGCTGCTTGGTGCCAGTGCTCTTGCCCAATGCGCTGGCATCAGAGAGATAGGTTCCGAGATCAGGGATCTTTGAAAACCGAATCTAAAGATTGTAGAAGTGAGATTCAGGTACGTTTGGTGGGGAGACGGTAGTGCGCACCGAGCCAGGTGAAGGTCGGGATGTTGGCAACGGACTTAGCCTTGGCCGCGAGGGTCGCATCGGAAATCTGGGCAGCCGCGGCGGTGACCTCATTGGCGTAGTACGGGCTCAGGTAGATCTGGTAACCAGTCCAGGGGTTGTTAGCAGTGGGGGCGCTGGTCGAGGTGCCGCTGGGTGCGGATGAAGTGGCAGAGCCAGAAGAGCTGGCGGGTGCGCTCGAGTGGCTGCTGCTGCTGGCGACCGTGCTGGTGGGGACAGATGCACCGGGGAATGCATTGACTGTAGTAGTCGTTTTGCTTCGTGCAAGTTGTTCCAGACACGCAAGTGGTGTGGGTCCAGCTGCAAGAGTCCGATGAGTACCCTCATAGCTGCTGATTGATTCCGGTGTGACTTACACCAGCCAATACCACCGCATTGGCCCCACTCTTGAGCCTGGGCGGCGACGTATGCCGGGAGGAGAGAGGGGACGAGGGCGGCGAAGAATGCGGCGGACTTCATGTTGCACCTAGGAAACCTTGGAAGAGGACTGTGACCTGGAGACCAGCAGAGCTCCCTTCGCTCATATATATGCGAGCGGTGTGCTACTGGACGACTTCTTCGCGTTCGCGGGACAAGCATCTGGTGAATCAGAAAATGCCGGCGAAGACCCCGAGCACCGCAAGCGGATAGACGTCGGGGCGAGGTCAGTAGGTGGGCGACGGGTCTTTTCTGGAGGCGTCATGAGGTCCGCTCCTCCATCGAGCCAACGTGTGCAACGCTGAGATGCGCGTCGGTGTCAACGATCTGTCGCGACTGCACAAAGTGGTCGGTTGAAATTCGGTTAAACCCCTACGGAACCTAGGGCTCGAGAGAGGGATGTACATACCGATGAATAGTGGCTTGGCTTGCAGTATCCACATCTTAGCAACATGGTACGCTAGTTCTCTGACGTCCACTCATGGCCGGTGAAGGCTAAGATAGAGTTGATCATTGCAGAGAATTTGCCCGTACGGGTGCAATGGACATCGCGCGTCCATCTGGAAGATGGTTCCTTGACATTTCGCGTGCTCCGAGTCCAAATGAGACGCGTCAGAGCATGTAGCGGGAATATCTGGGCCCCAGGTTGAACAACATCACTTGACGGAAAGTGGTTCTGATTTGGTCGTTGAGCGTTCCGCACTACCATAGAGCGACCAGCTTCAGCCAAAAGGCCAGACCACGAGGGGGGACGGCATCACAGAGGCTGGTCACCAAGAACCCGCGTTGATTCCGGTCACCACTCCTCGGCAGCTATAGTGGACGAAGCCTGGTTGTATCCGGAAGCAGCAGACGATGTAAAGGAGGCGCTTGTGGCTTCGAGAGGAGGAAAATCCCGAACGAACCTATTTGCAGCAATGTCGGTACAGTCTTTGGCATGATGTCGCGTCGACTTTGGCGATGCGAGAGCGTGCGGGGAAATAGAGGAAGCGATCAGTTCCGCGCCCCAGACCATACTTTCCAAGTTCGGCATAGACCTCGGATTGGGGAGGACAAATATGCGCATAAACCCGCGAGTATCATCAGGCGATCCCGTGAGCGGCTCCGGGTACTATAGTCTTTTGGACTTCGCGAGGAGATGGAAATATACCGACAACCTTACCGGAATTGGTTGATATGAAGAGACCGCGTCGAGAACTTAAACAAAGTAGTCGAGGAGGTAAGAGTGCTTTCGGGCCTAAGTACGATTCGTTGAATGATACTCACAGAGAAGAGGCTAAGAGGGAGATATAGTACCTAAAGTGTGTAAACGTGCCCCACGGACGATGGTCAGTGTTCTTGGTCAGTCCGGTATTACCGATGACTGATGAGCCCAAAAGTCGGAAGAACGCAACGACCGTTTCAAAGTGGTGCAAGTCGCCGAGGACCTGGCTGGGCAATTATCCTGGGTGATTCGTCGTTGATACTTCGCAAAGCGCCAGTGTCTGCAGCGGAAGTCGTGGACAACCAGGCTCAATTCGACGTTGCCAAGAAATGAGTTTCTGAAGGTTGTAGGTCGTAGAGGTCATATACTAATGCTTGTAGGTATTTAGGAAAAAAGAACAAAAGCTTTATTGAAAGATATAGACCACAAAACCTAGGTGTCGTATCGGTCGTGGGTGAAGACGGTATTTGCTGGATAATTGAACGCCGAAAAAAGGGTTTCTTGTGTTGTGATAATGGCCATGAGTGGACGCGTAATGTCACTCGATGTTATTGAGTGCCCTCCAAAAAATCAGTCTACTTAGTTTCAATTAGACGCATATTTCCACAGTGATACAATCCGCAACGGTTTGATTCATCAAATTCCAGATGTCCTGTTACTATCGTCTCCGTGGCGCGCCAGGCGGAGGAGGGTTTGGGAGACTGGCCGGCGGTAGCAATGGACACTCCCAAAACCACCTCCAGAACCGGCCGCATTTGAAGCCCACCGCCCAAGAGGTCGGATGTGGGCGTTACTTGGGGTATCTGTTCTTTGAGCGGTCCCGGTATAGAAATCGAGAATGTCTGGCCCCTTCTTTCAAGGCAGTAGTCCTTCTTAGGACCAGCAGGGAACCGTGTGGTGAAGGCTTTGTCTGTCTCCGAATTGACCGGGTTCTGAAGGGCTCGCCATCGTCTATCATAAAACCGTCAGAATGGTATACGGGCTATGAGGGACGTCCCGACATTTACTTCGTGTAGTCCTTGTTAGTGTTGCAAAGCGGACATCTAAAGCAGCTTGAATCAACCAGTTCAGATGTTTTTTTATTGGAGATCATATGACGTACTGAAGTCAAAGCTATCTGAGCGTTCAAGGAAACCCATTCCGATTGTAGTAAGCCCCTCTTGCCCGCATCTTCCACACGAACAACGAAGTATCGTGATGAGTCTAGTACTAATGCCTCGACGGATGGTCTCGCGGGATCATAGTCTGCTTTCGCAAACACACTGTGCTCCTCGATTGGGTAAGTTCGCGATCACGCTCAAACCCCAGTAACCACGCACGTTCGCTTAAGGAACATCAGCTATCCGTGTATCCGAAAGATTTTACGATGGATCATACCGGTTGTTTGCTAGAATCTTCCGAACTCGGATGGCTACACCAGTCGATCGTTTCAAATGCACATCACTCAGGTCGACCTTTCCACAATGGGCTACCAACGCCTCACCACAACTCCTCGCGCGCGATGACCTTCAATGCTTCTTCAAAGGCGGAATCTTGAAACACTGTCAGCCCAGGAGTAGTGACCAAAATAGACATGAGTTAGAACGCCAGTAAATAAGAGAGTAACTCAGATGATCACTGAGGGGACATCCCTTGCCGGATGTACAATATGCTTCTCAACCTTTTCATATTCACCGAATCCTTCCCATGTCGCTACAGGTAGAGTGATAGAAAAAGGGTTCGAAGTCGCGACCAGGTATAGGTGTTATTTGTAGATAGGGTGCTCGAAGAGATAGGCAAGCGACGAAGAGTGCACTACTCGAACAGTCATCAAAACGGCTGTTACCCACGTGGAACGCGTTTCCTCATAGAACGAACCCACCGAATACAACCTTTATTCCGTGCACAGCCCGATCCTGGATCTTTGTCACTTCGATATCAACCCACAGATGACCGGGTCCCCCAACATACCACCTATCAGTACCTCTGCGATTGAGATCGTGACGAGATCTCGCCCGCGTGCGGAGAACGGCCTTCGAGGAAGGACACCAACCACCGGCATTGGGTTCGGCTCCAGCTGCACCTCAGCCTGTCGACCCCGAGTCGCGGAACCTATTACTCTGCTGAAGTGGTGACACTTGGGTACTCCAGCCTCAGGCAGACGAACCATTCCAGAAGAGTCTTTCGCATCTTTGTTCGCGAGCTAGCCGCTCAATCCAACTTCAAGCAACTGGTAGAGGACTGGTGAAGTTGTCCCGACTTGACATCAGGGACGTGCGTATGCTCTTATTCATGCGAACGATAGCTCGAAACCGACTGGTACAACTTCGTATTAGACCGATTCACACCTGACAGCCACCAATTAGAACGACACTCCTCTAGTGACGGTACCCCTGGTTCTGTCATATCTGATTCTAGACGACGCGTATGCCATACCACATAAGTAATCACTGAGCATTTGGAGGGTCCTGACCATGTGCGAAGTATCCACAGCCGTTGCTAGCGACAACGCATCAACGAGTTACCACACCCACGATAACCTGAAGGCCTGAACCACTAGATGTTCAAACTCACTTATTCACAAACTTGTATGCCTCAGTGTCAGAGCGAAAATATGTATCAAATGTGTTCCATGCGTGGCCCCAAAGAGGTTCAGTGAGGCCCATTCCAAGGAATTTACGATTCCCGGATAGTCGTGGACGTCGCCACAACTACTAACGGAGCTTCTCACACGCTTTTTTATCGGTGTGTCTTGTGCTACTATTGGACTCGCGCGGAGCACAAGGACTAAGCTACTTGAGGTAGGAGTACAGAGTCACTGTCCGGACGAGTGGGGCCTTGTGGTAATGTATGATCCACAACGGGACTATCTGCGGTACTAGTTACACATGCAACCTGACTGCAGTAATTATATTGGGCTGACTACTCGGCGAATCAGGTTGTCTTCTATTCAGCAGTACTATCATCTATCGTCATGTACCACTAAACTCCCGCTTTGAGTGATTCATTACTTTGTTTCCCAGCGGCCGACCCAGATACTAAATGGACCTTATGACGCCACCAAGGACCTACTCTCTCCGGTGCTTGTATCTTCGGAGAGTGCCATCAGTGGTAAAGGGGTCTGCTGCAGGTAATTTGAATCCTTATCATGATACACTGTAGATTCACTGTTGATTGATAAACAGGCCAGTCAAGCATTATGCCACACCTTTCGATGATCGTGAACTCAAACTTTGGAATAAGTAACTTGTATCAGCAATGTCGTTCGTCTCATACCATCTGTATATCTATCATCAGCCTGAAGTTTTGCGTAGCTTATCTGTTTATAGCACATCACTGTATTTGCTCATGATGGCTCCACATGAAAGGTAGATGGAGATCCGGAACGCGTACACGCTGACGGCTGCGCGTCTAGTAAATGTCGTAGTGAGTGACAATTAACTGGGGCGTCTGTCACGACCAACATGTGTATGGACCTACAAGCGTCCATAGCCAGGTCCGCGCCAGTCCTATTCAGCTCTCCTCCTCTACCCAATTTTCCACCATCATACCAGCCCTAGCTGATCTCGCCGTCGCGATCACATCGTTACTTTTGGACTTTTGGTGTCAGACAATTCAACCGCTCAGTCAAACGCTCCAGGCGGCTACTCTTGACCAGAAGGGCTTCCCGACACACAGTCAAGGACGACGGGTGGCAACATGAACGCAATGGAGGGCGGGCTCGCAGAGAATGCGACTGAGGCAAGTAATAGTGCAAGGTCTTCGATCCGTTATTTTTGACCGTGCGGGCTTTAATACTACCGGCTGGAGTATGTATTGCGTGATTGCGGATGGTGGAGAATGTACAAATACATGGATCACACCTGGTCACGGGATTCACAACCTTGAGTCAGATGCGAGAACTACCCATGTCGAGGATGGATTGTAGCAGGGGTCAGCACAAAGAGCGTACGGGAGTGCGCATCGAAGTCCTCTTCGCATGCATCGACGAAACCTGAGTAGTTGTAAAGGGTATTTGAACTTGGAACCGGCAACGCTCGTAACACTACTCACCGAACGTTTTCCTCCCCCCAAGAACGCCCAGAAGATCCTCGGCGTGGTGAAGGGCAGCTTTCCACCGGATGAGGTCACGGTTGTGTGAGCCCGCCTACATGGGTTGCGACGTTGCAAAGCTCAATCGCGATATATGACGCTACTACCAGACATGAACTTGAAGATCGCACCCCGGCCAGGGAAGAAATTCTCTTAGTTGGCACTCCGAAGGCGACGAGATCAAAGACCTTCACGTACGTTGGTCGATGTTCTTCCGGGCCCAACCACTGATGACTCCCTCTTAGAATTAGTTTATTTACCAGAATTATCACGTGAATGATTCTCGATGTCGACTTCAGCGCAGATCCGAAAGCTGCAGTGAAGCGTATACACGAGATCAACGAAATCGTCGCAAGATCAAAGAAACACACAAGACCAGTTGAAGGTCAATATAATTAATCAGCCCTTTGCCCAGTTTGAAGGTAAACGACTCTTAGTCTTGGACATTGATTATAGTACGTGTTAGGCAGGCTTCGCGATGAAGCATGTACAAGATATGCTGGACGGTGCCACTCAGCAAATTCTTGACACCAAACCTCTGACTACGGGATCTTTGCCTCCACAAGATGTGCGCACGCCCCGGGTTACATGAGTTTCTCGAGGCTGTATACCCATACTATGATATATGCATATGGTAGGCCGATCGACCGTCGTCGCGTGACGATGCTAACCGTGACACAGGTCGCAAACGAGTTGGATATGGCTCGACAAACGAAGCTGGTGGAACTGGAGATGCTGGATGTGGATCAGGATTCTTACCGCATCATTATCAGGTGCGTGGCTTCTTGCTTCATCAAATTGTATGATTGACTAATCATTTCATCGCGCACGTAGATTTCCTTTGGTTAGTTCCCATGGAGGACACGAGGGGGGGGGACATGACTGTGCGGATCTGACGGCACTGGACAGTGCTTGACAAGACTTCCATGTGTGGACTGTCTTTTTTCGGATCGAGACGGCAAACAGCACAGAAATTCCGTCAAGGCTTTACAGATTATCTGGAATACTTTCCCGCAATTGTGAGTTTTATTGTCGCTCATCGTTTGTGTGGATTCATTTAGGCATTTAGTGGCCCAATAACACTGTACATGTAGACGACCCTTGGTCGGTCAGATGCTCTGGGTCGTCATGATACTCACCACTGACTCGTTTCGTGGGTTTGAACATGTAGGGTCGTAACTTCGCTCTGAACCCGAACCAAAGGTCTGAAGATTCGCAGGGGCGTTTCAAAGATGCCTACCACACTCCGCAAGCGCAGACAGATCAGGAAGCTAGCGAAGGTCTCAAGATATCTCTGTGCATATAGCCAACAGAATATGAAAGCTTCGCGAAATCTTAATCACAAAGTGAGGACCCTCGTACCGTTCACGCTCCTTGCTGACACTGTCTAGGATGGAAGGCTGAATTTGAAGAGGGCATCATGACCCAATCTCTCGTTGTTTCAACAAACTTGGATACTACTCTTTGTTTAGCCATGTTTCAAGGAGTGATAATTGCAAAAGCCGGACATTATCCAAATCGAGATCCTTCGCTGGTAGATTCGACTCTATCCGAACATGACAGCTGTATTTCAAGAGGTCCGTATACTTTATCTCAACGAACTAGTGACTTTCAGAAAAAGAAGGGTCGTTGCACGCCTGGGGCAGTCACTTTGGGGTCGACCGCCCCATCGGTATATGACCTCCATTATCCCGGCAGACAAACGGCCCGGCTTCACAGACTAATATCTTGGCACTTACGTTAGCGGCTCGCGCATTGTCAGAATAATACCCTCAGATGGTCCGACTCTGATCAAATAAACTGCGAAGAAGCGGGCACGGGGGGCCGTTCCCCAGTCATAGCCAAGTCGCTACTGCCAAGTCTAGAAAAAAAAGCAAGTCTCCAACCGGTGGAGCCGGCGGGCTCGACCCGAGCGAACAGAAAACACGTCTTTCCATCACCTCTGGCCGCGACAGGATTTGGAGGCAACACAGCTAATCTGTAGTCGAGCATATGATTGTCCATTTCGTGTTGTACGGTTTTATCTCACGTACGTGCCTCTATTAAGCATTCCCCTTGTATCCAGCAGATTCACGAGCATACGCCCCCACAGGTTGCATAATGGTTCCCCGTAAGGCGCAACCAAGGGGCATGTGGGTACGGATCAAATCTAGAAGAGCGCGTGGCCGCGGAGTACCGATAGATCGCGAGGTACTGGTAAGGCATAATCTTCCAGGAGTTCGCGGTTTTTCGAACGCCAAACTCGATGGGCAGCATACCGTGGTGTCTTAGCACGACGACAATTTCGAGCAGCTTGTGACAGTCTTGTGGTCCAGGAAATTTTTTGAGCACGTGTACATGTCAATGCGCTCGCGCAAATGCGACATCCTCCTCTGTAAGCCCCGACACTGACTCAAATTCCAAGGCGGCTTGACGCGACGAGGGCCAGAATCCCAAGAGCGCGCGGTACAAGCAAGATGTTTTTCAGTCGCCCGACCATGGTGTTTGGTCACAAGATGTGTAAACAGATGCGCGGAAAACCGACTCGGCTCATGTGCAGATAGTCGCTGGAAGTAGTTGCGCGCCCCACTGAAGGAGATAACTATGTTGTTGAATGTTCAGCCCAGGTGGATTCCGTCTCCGACGTTCACTAATGCGTCCGAAGCGTGTCTCGAGGGACAGGTTCCACGGTGCGGGAGAGAATCTATACCCATTGTAACCTCTGACGTTAGGTCATGACAGGGGCATGGGAACGCCAATCCGCAAGATTAGTATATGCAGCTGTCTTTGGGCTGCGCACAGCCACGCGCCCGAAACTCCATTCGTCGTGCCGCGTCTAGAGTCCGCTCCTCCAGGAAACCTAGTCAGCTGTCTATTTTACGATACGGAGTGGCTCGGGGCGGCCCTTGAGTGAATGCAATACCCCGCCGGACCTGTGCGCTCCTTCCTTAGCTGCAGTCATGCTGACGGAGGCCCGGCGGGAAATGTGGTACGTACCAAAATATGCGATCACCGTGCTATGCATGACCAAGGTCCGCTATGTCTAGGTACGCCGTGATGAAGTATAAGAGCCAAGGGCCATAGGTAGGAGTTCGTGCGACTCTTCCTGAAGAGTTCCCTCGACGAAGATGGCTCCTGGCCCTGCTATCCGCGCACACCAGCCCACAGTTCGACTATCACCAACTGGTAGATCCCAACGCGAAAGTGGTGGAGAAATTCGAGGATTGTCAAACTAAATCTATGGATTTTTCTTCTGTAAGCAATTATTTGTATTTTTCCAGAATGCGCGAAGGGCTCACCTTCGCCGCGTAGGTTGATCACTTCTACTGCAAATGGTTATGATGGCAGTATGATGAGTACGCCGCCAGTCATCCCCTTCCAAGCTCCTATCGACTCACGCACGCAGATGGATTGCAGCTCATTGACCAATGGCAATCCGCTTTCGGGTTTCCAAGTGGTTCAAAAGCTTGGTCTTCTCGGTGGCTATTCAGAATATCGGATCCCTTGGGGCCGCTTCCATTTACACCATACATGTGCGACGGACTTGGACGCAAGAAAAACCATGATTCATCGGAGCTCTAATTGTGGTCGCGGGTGCTATTATCCAGACGGCGTCTCAGAATGTCGAAATGTTCATCGGATCTCAGTTTCATGCGTACGTCACTCTGTGTGTCATTATTATAAAAGCACCACTGAACTATATTCCGAAGTTGGTTTTGGACTGGGATTCTGTGTGCGTTCGACGAGACATACTATGCACTGCATCACTCATTTACCTGGTGTTTATAGACCGCCGCTGCTCCCATGCTTGTCACTGAAATAGCATATATCCGTACGTATCACCACTCTGCTGCCTTAATATCATTGATATACTGATGACATTACGGTTTTACAGGACTCAAAGAGGGCCCGTGTCATCCGTCTATAATGCCCTTTGGCCGGCTGGTGCCGTTGTGTGAGTCATTCATGTCTTGGGTGTACAACCAGTTACTCACATACCTCCATTTTCCTAGCGCCGCATGGTTAACATTTGGAACGTTCCATATCCCAAAACTCATGGCGTGGCGAGTTCCATCCGCCGTTCAGGCCGCCGTACCCTCGGTCTTGCAAGTGTTTCTCATTCTCTTCCGCTCCTGAGAGTCCACGCTGGCTGTCGCGAAAGGACGGGACTCCGAAGCTCTTCGAACGCTTGCATACTATCATGCGGACGGCGACGAGACTAACCCTCTCGTGCGCTTCGAATTTGATGAGATTAAGAACGCCATCGAGGGCGAGAAGGTACAGAAGCAGACCGGTTGGTTGCAGCTGCTCGCCACACCCGGTAACAGGAGACGCATGCGAATCATCGTCGCCATCGCATTCTTCTCTCAATGGAGTGGAAATGGCTTGGCGTGCGTCTCCATATCTTCGATCTTTGAAACCGCTGAGGCTTACCCTGACCTCAAACCCTGACACTAGATCGTATTATTTGAATAAAGTCTTCGAGACCATTGGCAGTACGTAGCGCCCCTTGAAAACCTTACTTTTGGCTCAAGCCTTCACTGTTATAGTCACCGACAAGACCGAGCAGTTGCTCATAAGTGCCTTCCTCAACGTGTGGTCTGCTATCTGTGCGATATCTGGTGGACTGTATTGCGACAGGGCGGGGCGAAGACCGCTCTTCCTCATTTCAACAGCGGGCATGCTAGTTTTCTTCATCCTGCAAACTGTTTGCTCCGCGCAATTTGCTCTTCATGGAAACAAGGCGGCTGGTAATGCTGTGGGTGGCTTTCCTTTGTAGGTGGCATCATACGTATTCCTGCCTGCACCGCTGATTGGGTTTTCGTCTCAAGTCCTATACAGCGCGTTCTACGCCATCGCATATTCACCCCTCATCACGTCCTACACGCTCGAAATTTTGCCATTCAACCTCCGCGCCAAGGGCTACACCATCTTTGCTTTCTCCGTATCCGCCTCACTCGTCTTCAACCAATATATCAACCCCATCGCCCTCGCGGCGTTGCAGTGGAAGTACTACATCTTCTACTGCGTCTGGATTGCGTTCGAGCTAGTATTTGTGTACTTCTTCCTGATCGAGACCAAGAACAGAACCCTCGAAGAGACCGCCGTGTACGTAAATCCACCTCTCTTTTGCTTGAAGTTTGGATTCTGGACTCACCTTTAATTTCCGTAGCATCTTCGACGGCTTGGATTGATGTCCGAGGGGTGGATCGGACTGCAGTCCAGACCTGGATCTGGAGGTGGCAGAGGTGTTTGAACAGGGTGACGACAAGAAAGACTCAGATATTTGATGATGTGTGTAATGTATAGTACTCATTGTACGATGCCGTGAATAACCGGGGGCTACTACTTGATTTTTGTGAAAACGATGCATGTGCGCATTTGTAATTTCAAATTTTTAGGGAGGTGTGGCTACGCTAGTTTGAGAGGGAGCAAGCCATGGGGACGCGACGACGCGATGCATGGTGCGCGAATGGCTGCTGCGCAAGTGGGGCGCATGTGCGCCAAAGTGCGCTGACGCGTTTTTGCATGACGCATGCGTCGGGACTTCCATATACGGAATTGATGCGCCTTGGCGTTCAATAGGTTCACGGTTCCGAGATAGACGCGCTGCTGTTAAGAGTGGACGGTGAGTCACCTTAAGGCTTGTTTCCTACTACCACCCTCCCTTCTGCATCTCTGCGAGCCCCCAAAGCGTCGTTGAGTACTCACTGATGGTGGAATTCACTTTCCGGTTTCACTTGCAGGCCGTGCGAGCGCTGCAGTGCCGCGAATGCAATCCCGACTGCCGCTATCACGTGTGCGGTCGCTGAAACCGAGAGGCCTCTCGTTTTATATCAGGCCAGCACAATTCTTTCGACCACTTCATCTCGCGCGGCACTTTGTGAGCGGCCTTTCACACCGCTAGGGCGGAGGTGGATAGGAGACATGACTCCCCAGAAAGCACCCGCCGTGCCACGCCCATCCGCGTCTCTTATCGTGGTGAACTCCCGCAATGAGATTCTATTGGTCCACCGAAACCCGCAATCCAAGTCCTTCGCTGGGATGCATGTATGTTTCATCATTTTATCTCATCTCATCACACTATAATAACATCCGGTATTACCAGGTCTTTCCAGGCGGCAACTTTGACTCTAAGCAGGACAGTGACTTGGCATTGACAGCCATCCGTGAGACGTTCGAGGAGACGGGATTACTGCTTGCCTCCACTGCGAGCGGTTATGTGCCTGGGCATCAAGAACTGGACAAGGCTCGTGACGAAATCAACGCTCAGAGGATGCTATTTGGAGATTTCTTGGAGACTCATGGCCTGACTGCGGATAAGGACTCTCTCATGCCGTTCACACAGTGGATTACACCACCTAATCAACCTAGGCAAGTCTTCTTCCTGCTTATCAGTCTCTTCATATCCGCAACATGAAAGTAATTATGACCTGCTCCAGGCGCTTCCAGACACAATTCTATGTTGCTGCGTTCCTTGATAGTGCGCCGGCTTCCGGTTTCTCCTCAGGCAACAAGATCGAACGCCTGCCGACTCCGGATGGCGGCCAGGAGGTCATTGCGGCCCGCTTCGTGCGCCCGTCTATCGCGCTAGAGGAGTGTAATGCGAAACAGATAGCCCTCATGCCTCCGCAGTTCTACCTTGTGACCACGCTCGCTTCAATACTGGACGGCCCTGCCACCACTCCGCATCATCACGAAAGCATTCAACGACTCTCCCCAGGGCAACTTCGGTCAATTGATCATTAATCCTCGTCCTCTCCCACACGGCGCTCCGGCCGGCTGGACCGTTTTGACTTATGAGGGAGATGAGTCCCGTGGCGGTGCGAAAGGTCGCCTACATCGGTCACTTGTGAAGTTTGAGAAAGGCGGGGTGCGTATCGCGCCTGGTGGTGGGGGACGTCCATGTGCAACATTCTGACTGCTATTTCTGTCGGATCTAGGTGGTCTCGGGAAGTAGTGCTCCAGCGCAATTTTGACATTTTCACTGAGATAGACGATCGTCTTGTTCAAGCAGGCACCCAAACTATGAAATACATTGCGTCTATCTCTTCAGTGGCTTTTAGCTTCTGCCGTGGAGCGTCGTTTGGTGTGGCCTGGTGACATTGTTGCCATATAATTGACGATCGGTATGCCGCCGTGGGGATTTAGCGTTAACGCTGGTTTTTAGAACTTGACCTCTTCTATGTCCAGCAATGTGGAGACTCGTCCGTAAGTATTGAATGCTATCGGACGAAACTTTTCTAACTCATTTCAAGTCAGACTGTTCAGTCGGTGCGGACGATGTTTCGTTTTTGCGCCGAAGGCCCGACAGGCAGTATCCTTTACCATATGTCCAGCATATTTTAGCTGTGTTCAAATTAGCATTTGTCCCAATGGATGTTGCTATCGCTGCTCCGTACTGGCGCATAGCCTCACATTCAGAAACACAAGTCAGATGCAAACTACCCGATTCGGCATTTCGGCATGGCCCCGGTGATGGCGATCGGTTCACGAGTTACGGTAAGGACGGTCGCGGACTGTTGGCACAGACCGATCATTTGGTCCAATATTCTGTTGGATCACAGCGTTCTGGCTTCCTCAGAAATGCACCACGCTGGATTGGCCCTGGGCTGTCTAGGAGACATGATAACCCCGCCACTCTGATCGGTCGGCGAAAAACTTGTACGGGATACTTGCAGGCACAAAACTCGCACGCTGTTGAAGTCTCCTCAAGGGGGGGTTCTCGTTACCACACGTCATATGCCAACGTCGCCTGCCTCTTATCTCCTCGTTCACAACATGGGCTCATCCTCGCGCCGGGTGATCTACCTGAGCTGGCGCCACGCCCGGAGGACATCGGCGCAAATGCAAATGTTCGCACACGCATTGTGCAACCGAGCTCTGTTTCACGTATCTTTTGTTGCGTATCTGCTTTTCTATTGACAGTAAGATTGTACAGAAAAAAGTGCAGCCATTATATCCAGAGCACGATTCTAGGCTTGGCAGCGTGCATCGTCACACGACCCTTGGACACCACAGCCAGAGTAAGCTCTGCATTCTTCTGCATGAATGATCCCATCTAATTTTCACAAGGTGTATCATTTGCACGTCCCATTTACTCTCGGTGGGCATGCCGCTCAGCTCCGTTTCCACTTCAGGTGGATACGTGTGCAAAACAAATTCCCGTCTTATTTTCTCTGCAATCGGGCGCCGCGGCATCACCGTCTGTCTCAAGGTTCGAGCAGGCTGGTCAGCCCTCTATCTTTGTCGCTCATGCTATGTTCCTGGGTAGGAGAACCGCCAACCGCTCGCTACTCCGGCGTGCATGTGCGTCGGGAGTGATAAACGGGTGGGACTCCCGCCTGGGGGTGAAGAATCCCATGCGTATCTGGCCACTACCAGCGCTGCTGTGGTGCCATATATACAACAGGAGATGCTTTCCCCACGCCCAGAGGTCCCCCGCCTTATCCAGCCGACCATGGCTATCGAATACGACACCCATGCGATCGACGAGAAGGAGCACCCCTTCCCCCTCCCTCCCCCCCTCGGTCGACAAGGTCTCCCTCGACTCCGATGGCAATGCCGATCGACTCCGACGCCAAGATGGTGAAGGAGGTGGAGGCTATGGAAGATCGGATCGAGCACGACGAGGGCGACCGAGGACGAGTATAGGGTCGAGGAGGCGTATGAGGTCGCTCTGAAGGTCAGTCGGTACGGTGTTTCTGTTGATCTCTGCCTTCTAAGACGTACGCCAGGTCCTGTCGACCCGTGACGACCCATCGCTGCCTTCGCCTCACTTTCCGCACATTTTTCCTCGGCCTTGGTTTCTCAGCCTTCGGGAGCGTGAGTAAATAGCTCTCGGGGCTTATCGCCGCTGGACCTGTCGGCCAGTGTACTCGCCCAGATCTACTACTTCAAGCCTCAGGACCTTGAGCGTGTCCACTCTCTTCTTGCTCGTCTTGTCGTACTGGTTCGGTAATGCCATGCACATCGCGCTGCCGTCGAAGGGTATTTTAGGTGGATGAACCCCGGTCCTTTCAACAGTAAGCGCATAGCTCTCCAGTATTCGGCGTGATTTGCTCATCGGCCGCTAGTCAAGGAGCATGTCGCCATTATCATCATGTCTTCGACGGCCGCTGGCTCTGCCACGCGCCATCCAGGTGATCTCCGTTCAGGACCGTGAGTATCGCCCACATCTACAAATCGGTAGTTGCTCACGGCGTGAATAGTGTACTACAACAACAAGATGGTTTGTCAGATTCTCATGGTCATTCAGCCGGATGCTAAGGGTGTGCATTAGCAACCCTGGTATTGCCATCTTCACCTTGATCGGGTTCGCAACTGCTCGGATACGGTTTCGTCGGGTCTGCTCCAGGACATCCTCGTCAAGCCCACGAAGTGCTTCTGGCCCGCCAACAGTAAGTCCGTGTCACCCACATCTCATGCCATTGCCCTTACATTACCCGCAGTTTCGACCGCCAACTTGATTCCAGGCTCTGCACTACGATAACCAGATGACCTCGAAGCGTGTGCGGCTCTTCTGGGGTATCTTTATGTGCGCTCTTGTTCTTCTGGTTTTAGTCAATTATCTTTATTTACGGTATTTTCCTCCCGTGAAGCTTCATGTTCTGGTAAGTGTTCCTACTGCGCTCCACGTTGCTTGCATTGGCTGACCTTGTTGACCAGTGTATGTCTTTGTCTCACGGCTTCGCATCCATTTACTAATCCATCACGGTCCTTAGTGGGAGATCATTCCGCAGTGTATGTGTCCAATCTTCATTTGTGCTATCAACCTTACTGACGCTCAGGCTTGGATTTGCAGGGATATTCCCTCTCTTGACAGGTCTATCCATCTTCTGCCTGGCCAACAACAAGAGCACAGTATTCCGCAAACGTCTTCGGTGGCGCGAGCAACAACGAGGGCATGGGTCTGCTCTCATGGTGCCTTGACTGGAACCTGATTGGCTCCGCTTTGCCTCTACAACCGATTTGGCTCCAGATCAACCAGGACATCGGCATCATCTTCACCTACATTCTTATGAGCGCCGTGTGTACTATGGGAACTTGTGGAACGCAAAGCAGTTCCCATTCATGAGCCAGGCTATTTCGTATGTCTCTATTCGCATCATGCATCTAGCATTCTGGGTACTCACAGTTCTGCAGGATCAGAACGGCAACCAGTACAACCAGACTGCGCTCCTGACGAACGGCAGGTTCGACCCTGTCAAGTACCAGCAGCTCGGGGTATGTCTACCGTCATCATCTCTTGGACGAAAGCTCATGTATGTGTTCAGCCCGCGTACTTCTCCGCGACCAACGCTCTGTACCTGATCACCTCCAACTTGTCGCTCGGTTGCAGTCCTCACCCACGTCATCCTATGGCACTGGGATGACCTCAAGCCTTTCTTCCGGTCGTTCAAACCCGTGGGAACCGTGTGCCCCTCGTCGTTCACGACCGGTACGTCCCTGGTTCTTTGTCCGTCTCTTCTTTATGCTCAATCTATCCGCTGTAGCACTACGAGAAGATCAAGGCGTACAAAGGCATCCCCCGTTGGTGGTACTTCATTGTACTCGCTGTTGCGTACGCCATCGCACAGGCTAGTGAGTAACGGGTCTTCTCATGCAACTGTAACGTTGCTGACCCTGGACAGCCAACTACACCGGCCACTCTGGCATGCCATGGTGGACGCCTGAGCCGTCCTCGTCATGATCTCGTTCATCTTCTGCACGCTCTAACGGCATGCTCGCCGCCACGATTGGTTTCTACGAGTTCAACTCCTCGGGCACTGGTTTCTTCCAGATGATCACTGGTGTGTTCCACTTTCTTTACCCAATAATGGCGTGGACTCATAGTGCCATTCTAGCGTACATCCTCCCTGGAGAGCCGGTCGCGAACATGTACGGTGCTCTCTACGGCCAACACCCTATGATCCAGGGTATCGCCCTTCTCCAGGACCTCAAGCTTGGTCTATACGTCAAGCTTGCGCCTCGCGGACCTTCCTCATGCAGATGTCTGGTAAGTTTGTCCTCGCCTGGGAACTGATTTTCTTCTCACCTTCTTTAAGGCACGGTTAGTTGGACGCGATCCTCATATTGTCAGTACCATACCATTGTCGGTTTGGGTTCTTCCTAACACCTATAACAAATAGACATAAATGATGTTGTCGATCATTAACACCCAGAACGTGACGGTATGTTGTCCCGTACCACCCATATCCGTCTCAAGGTCACACTCATTATTTGCCGCAGCAATCTTGTCCATCTCTGGTACCGTTCTCTGGTCCTAGGCCATAACGCACAAAACTATAGAACTGTAAGCCAGCCCCACCGACGACCCAAATACCTAGGCTCAACCGAACCTAGCCGACGACAAATTTCCCTGGGGTGCGCTCAGGCCCACAGATTTCGGCCCCCACGGCGAGCTACCACATGGTCCCCGTTTTTTTTCTCGCTGTCGCCATCGAAACCCTCTTCCCTTCCACCGCTTTCCGCATTCTACATAGCCGTGAGTGGCGTTTCAGGTTCACCAGTCTCGTAATCGTTTGTATTACTGACGGTACGTTTTAGCACCGTACATCCTGGCCCACGTGCAGAGATTCCAAAACTATCAAACCAAACCCCATACGTCACTCAATCATGCAGTACTCGTGTATCTTGTCCGTGGGCATTAACACGTCTGTCAAGTAAGTGCGATGTGTGTGGTTTATGGATAGGAGAGCTGATGGTATGGTAGCCCGTCGATGGTTGCTCGGTTGTCATCTCGCAGTGGTACGTCCGTACGAGATACCCGAGGTGGTTCACGAAGTACAAGTACGTGTGATTTCTCTTCGCACCGCAATCGTTCTAACTTTCAACCTTCAGCTACATCGTCGCCGCTGCTCCTCGACGGATGGCACCCAGGTCATCAGCTTCATTCTCAACTTCGTAAGCTACCTTCACTACGACCCTCTCAAGTACAATAATTGCATATATGTTCTAGGCTGCTCCTTTGGTGGCCGCGGGCACTGCCCAGTCTTCCCCAACTGGTGGGGCAACGTTGTAAGACAGCCCTTCACAACTAACTTACACTTGGTATTTGACATCGCTCCCCAGACTCAAATCTGTCGGGCAGATAGATGTGATTGCGCCTGATAACTAGTCGTTATACTGTTGTTTAGTACCGCGCATTGTTTAATAGGACGCATAACAGCAATGTATTAGTAGGGATTATTAAAATTGGCAATCACTGAGTCAATGTGATGCTGAACGTCGAATGTTTGAATTTTGGGTGGTGCCGTTTGAGCTTGTGGAATTTTTGGCTTTGAGGACTCGTATTGAGGCTCACGACATATGCGTGATCGATCCGTGAGATTGTGTTGGCTCCAGCCCCCAGCCGGAGGGGACAACCGAATATAGGTCACTATATGGAAGCATTCCATAGGCAAATAACTATACAGCACTCTACTGGGACATGTGTTATTTCAGTTGTTTAGAGCAAGGTTTCGCCTAGCACTCATAGTGGAGGTCTTATTGTCAACGATTACCAATGATGGTCGAGCGTCGTACCCATTCCTGCTCTTGCGAGCAGACGAGAGCCCGACGGCGACGGTCTGCTTTAACTGACCTTGCGTCCTCTAGAGAGGGATATAACCTCCCACGATTGTCGAGCGCGACAAGACAGCCAGGTCTCATAAATGGCCTCCCGCAGATTGTAGTGTCCCTCTCGGAAGGTCAATCCACCTCGAACCTAGAAAGGTGTGAGTATACATTGCGGTATGCGCTGGGGTTTATCACGCACAGTGGCGTTCAACCGTCGACGGCGACGACCGAAGGATCCAACGAGTCCACATCGAATCAACTCGTAAAATGGATCGGGGAAGCTTTCTCTCGGGGGTTGACATGGTCTGAGGCAGCCCATATCGACGACCTTTTCCGATGCCGTACTTGTCGACCTCGTGCATCGAGAACGCCCCCCCCCCTTTTTGATGCCGTTCTCCTTGTCAGGATCGACCTGTCTCGCCCCGCGTCGAACGAGTGGGAGTCGCGCAGACCGATGTACGACGAGCCGGTTAGGCTTCAGCGTGGGCTTCTGATCCAGTCGTACTCGGGCCGGCTTTGAGCCGAGTCCGAGTCAGGAAGGCGGACGGGCATGGAGCCGTGGATGTTGCCGTGCCCCGGTCGTCTCGACGGTGTTGAATAGGGCGCGTTTTCGTTCAGACCCCCGATTACACAGTGGGCATCGGCTTATTGTCTGTGCTCCTGTTTCAGCCTCCAAATTCGCGAGAGACATATAGACGACTCACTCGAGTGTACCGAGAGACAGTACCCATACCCTATTCATACTGTATAAGGCCCGAGGTTCCTGCAGACGGTACAACTACGTACCAGAGAATGGTCGCCTCCCAACGTCAATGCAGCACTACCATTTCGTTCGCAGATCACCGACGATAACTTTCAACAGCCTCGCAGACCTTAGACACCACTCGCGGTTCTTCAAGCTTGCCATTGGCGGGTCTGCAGCGACCGAGCCGCGATATGTCTTTTCAAACTGGTGGTGTCCGTCGAAGTGAACCTGTCCCAGACGAGCTCCTCGAGCTGCTTGGGCAGTGGGGACCCGCCTCGACTCGACGAGGTGGATTGGACGCCTGATCAAACACCGAGGTTGTTGGCTGGTGACGGAAGAGGGGCGTCAGTGGGGTTCTGTCGATCGAGCATGGGGCGTGAGGGACGTACCTGGCCGCCGCTAAAAACACAAGCCACACGTACCCTCGCGCCGATTAGTGAACCAAGCTCAGCTAAAACACCGGTTAATCTCTACCTGAACGGACAGCCTACAATCTGTGCCGCCAGCGTCAGCTATCTTCCCATGAAACGAGTAAGAACGGCACCGCACACGCGACGCACCGCGACACGCTTTCGGGTTGGGCAGGAACTTGCTGATCGCTGCCTCCTGCTGGTACAAAAGGGCGCGCATGAGCGCGAAAAGTGGCGGGCGGCAGTGTGCGCTGTGCGCGTAGGCAGCTGAACGTACGAGCGAGAGCGCGGCCGAAGGAGTGCCAATGGCGATTTTGAGAAAAGAGCAAGAGATGAAATGAGCCGAAAATGCGCAGTAAATGAGGGCGAGCGGTGAGGAGGGTGGGTCAGGTGGCGATTCGACATGGCGACAGGCGGGGGTTGGGGGATGACTCGGTCGATATCCGTAGACTCGGAAAGATGAGTCGGCGCCCCTTTAGAACTTATGACTTTTTTTATATATCCTTCCGGGCGGGCCTAGTGCTCGTTGGCGGCTCGCTTGCTCAGGTTGTCGTCACGAGTCCGAGTCTGTACGGAGACCGTAATTTGGGGAGGTTTGTCGCTCCGGAAGAGATATTTTTTTCATGATTCTGATTTCTAGCTCGGTAGTGTAGCAAACAGGGAGAGAAATATGCGAGTGGAAGAATCATAAAGAAGTTAAAGAATGAGTCCTACTTGGGATGAGCACATCCTGTGCTGAGCATGGTTCTTGAGCCGGTGCCACAAATAGCACCGGTCCATTTCTCGGCGACCTCTGATGACCTCTGTTTGTGACGCCCATTACATTGGCATCCTCTCCCCCTGCCATGCAAACACACAGAGTATGTGTAAAATGTCATACAACAAGTTCTTATTATACGAGAATAAACTCAGGTTCTTTATTGTCGCCTCCAATGCAGCGGACTCACGACAACCAAGATCATCAAGCTTGACCGCACATCGCAGGGCGAGGAGCTCGATGTTGTCGAAGATGAAGCAACATACACGGGTAAGCAGATGACTGCTATGCTCAAGATGTTGGAAGACGGGAACAAGGCAAACGGCGGGGGCTCGGCAAGCCAAGGGTGTTCTTTGGGATCGTCGGTGATGCAGCATATAGTCACAGTCGGAGGGGCGCTGAGCGTCGTGTAGGCTTCATTAGGTTCACGGCTGGCTGGTATATGGTCCTTGTTTACGCGACGCTGCCCTGTTGCGCTGCTGGGCATTTTTGGGTCATTATATCTATCATCTGGAAGAGGTTGATAAATACCAGTTCCCTTGAACCACAAGATCGAAAAGCCGGCTGAGGAGCAGCGTCTCATGAATATATGGAAGCAGGTCGACCTCACGAAGAACTTTTACTTCAGGTACATTTTATTATTGAACAGAATTTTGCTGCTGTTGACAAGCTTTGTAAGTTACACATATGACTTGACGTCGAGCCTTCAGCACAACCTCACACGTCCATATGCCCGCACGATGTTTAAACGACCGGTTCGCCTGGAACTACCACATGATGAACAAAGCCATTCGCTCACGATGTCAACTTTGGAAAGGGAGACAACGAGAGAGAAGCACATCTGAAGCCTCAATGGCTCCTTCCGTTGGTGCACGGTCATCATGTCGACCAAGCCAGTAAGACTTATCGCCTCATGATGATTCGAAATGTGTGCTCAAAGATTGCCTAGAACTTACTGTCCTTTGGACGCGTGCCATATTTATCACTCTCATTGCTCGTCGCTCGAGGCATCACGCTGGTGCCAGATATCTCAAACGAGGAGTAAAACGACGAAGTCCGTATCATTATTCAGAATTGTCTTTGGTCAAATCTGAGTATTACTCTAGGGAAACGTTGCCACGAAGTAGAGACAGAGCAGATTGTGTTTCTGAGACTATCACAACACCGTTCTACTATCCTGCACTCGATCTGACGACTCGTCTTCGTCATCTTCAGCTGATAAGCCGCCCTTTGCCCAGACAGGCTCGACGTCCTAGTCCAAATTTCACGAGTTACGTTCAGTTGTATGTCATCGATCACTCGATAGTATGCGCTTACTGACCTTGATAGAGAACTAAAACTAGTATAGAGGCAGTATTCCGATATACTGGACGCAAGAGACGAACGCCATGGTTACCCGAAGCCACCAATTGAAAGTATGTCCCGTCTTTTGCGTTCAGCCAAAACTACCTGACATTATTCCTAGTAAAGTGTCATGGACCCTTTCTACACAGCGGCATCGGAAACATTTCGACGACCTCTTCGCCCGATACGGCGCGCCGATCACGATTCTTAACCTCATCAAGAAACGAGAGCCGCAGTACGCGCGAGAGCAAGCTCCTGCGCGAGTACACGAACTGCGTCGACTATCTCAATCAGTTCTTGCCGGATGACAAGGAAAATGGTGTATCGCGCGTGGGATATGAGTCACGCGTATAAGCAGAAGACGCAAGATGTCATAGGACTATTTGACAGAGGTGAATATCTTCAGAGTGATCAATGCCACCAGACCAGAACAGCATCTAAACTGATGCTCAGGACATCGCGGAAGAGCAGCATCAGTGATGACAGGATTTTTTTTCCACTCTGGGCCTGAGCCATACAGCCACTATCTTAAGAACGAAGTCGAATTTGAGTGAGTACCCCTACCTCCTTGATCCCGTATCATTCCTGATCGTACGACAGGAGCAACAGGCACGCTATGATCCCCTGGCGAAGCACCATCTCGTGCTCCAGATAAATCGCTTGTGTGTGCCGAACCATGACTGCGTCGACTGCCTCGATCGTACGAACGCAGCACAGTTTGTGTTCGGCATAAAACGCGCATGGGACATCAGCTCTCTATGCACTGGGCGTCGTGGATAGCCCGAACCTCGGCTTATCCCCCCCTTTCGACACCTTTTTACAGGACCTTCGGGATGCGGTCAACATGCTCACCGAGATGTATCACGACCATGGCGATAGTAGGCAATCTCATTTCCCTTGTTTAGGTGTGATGTTACTGACATCAGGCCAGCTCTTGCAATGCAGTACACGGGCAGCGCGCTTGTCAATCGATAGAGTGGAGACGTACCGTCGTATGCCGCACTGGAACAGCCATTCGCGAGATATCATCGAGAACTTCAGGCGGTTTTACACCAACTCCCTTCTCGGTGCGTTTCTACTCGAGCTCTGTTGAATTTCTCTAACGCGCCCCCAGATGCCGAAATAAACAGGCCGCAATCAACCTCTTCCTTCGGCATCCACAACGATCGCGCGATCACGCACATAGATCACCGCAACTCAGCTCAGGGGGGATCGTATCGCAAACTGTACAAGGCGGATAATAGCATCTGCAGCCGGCTTATGACCTCGAAGACGTGCGAGCGCGGGATCGACGAGTTTGTACGGGAACGAGGCGAGTTCTGGGCGGAGTATTACCGCCGTTGTTGTTCACCCTCCCTGGGGAAACATTTGTGTATTCGATGAATAGCACGCTGAAGCTGCCTGGGTAGGTCGCCTTGCTCAGGGTCGGAGATGGGTGTACTCATGGCCTGAATAGTAAAACTTTCGCATGATGCGGACCCGGGAGCGACATCCTAGCCCTTTCCAACCTCGGAACACTGCCCCGTTGCATCCACCCAGGTATGCACGTTCTACTGGAAATATTATAAGCAGCAACCTGACATGGCTTCCGCAGACTCATGGATGGCGTCCCGACGCTGGATAAGCTCAGGCTCACCGACGGCCCGCAAGAGCATCCACGTCGAGCCCTGGCACACGCGCGTCCGACGGTCCAAAGCCTCCAAACCAGAAACCAAAGTCGACAAAAACTCGACCCAGCACCTCGCCGCGGCGCTGCTCGACCCCGTCGTGCCCGAGGAGGAGGCGCTCGAGTACGCCGCGTACCGTCGAGCACTCGCACGCGCCGCCCGAGCTGCCGGGGCGGCGCAAGGACCAGAAGACGTACGAGATCACGGTCGCGCTGGCGGCGCTTGGTGGGCGGACGAGGGCGCGGCGGTGCGGTGCGGGAGAAGGATGTAGAGATTTATGGGGTGTATGTTGAGAAGGGCAGGCCGTATGAGGCGGAGGTGGTGAATGAGAAGGAGACATTGCCGATTGTGTTTTGATTATGAGAAGTGGTTGACGAGGCGGTGTGGCTTGAGGGATTTTAGGATTGTGTATTTGTACCTTTGTCGGTCATCACTTGCTCTCCATAAATGTTACTGAGTGAAAAGGCCTACGCCGGAACATTGTTGGTGACCTCGACTTCTTTCTGTACACTGTTTCTCGCAGATATTCAGTCCCCAGCCGTTGATTGCGATTATAGTAATAATTGGTAACAGGCTACTGTAGTTAAAGCTTGCCAGACTTCTCTAGTAGCGCCACAGAGATCGCATCGCGCGCATCCCGACGCGGTACCATATCAGGGCAGTACCTTCGCGCGCCACGTGGCAATGGTCGCGGACCGCGAGAGGGGCTTGGCTGCTTCGCATGCGAAGTCTGGATTGAGGCCGTTTCTCCTCCATCACAACTGTCATGTCCTCTCTCAGGTCCTTTTCCTCGAATATTTCTGGCTTGGGCCTATTCCTTTTGCTGAACCGTGACGTTGTCTACTCCATTCTGAAAACGTGTCACTGTAGCACCATAAGAAATCCGGTAAGTCAAGGATGATCCCCGTGAGGCCGATAATCCAACTCGATGCTTCGACGTCTTTGTTTGTAAGCCGTGATAACCAAATACGAGGGCGAGCGTAGACGATTAGATCCTCGAGGCAACATTCGATGGTCTCCTGCGCTTCCTCTGCTCGAGTCTCCGGATCCGCTGCGGTAGACACGTAGGCGAACGGCAAACAGGGATCTGCAATCACACCACAGAAGGATCAAAATTAGCTTTCGAACGGTTAGGAGGGTCCGGTGTACGACACGGCCTGAGTCAGGGCATGGCGCGGAACGGAACCTCGTGTCGTCAACGAGGCTCTGCATGCTGACATGGTCGCTGTGCAGCCGTGCGCGACATCTAACCCATACTGTCTAGGCTTCGCGAGTCTTCTGTCTGCCTGGTAGGTTGCTGCGTGTCGCTAACCACCGCTGTCCGCCTGCTCTCGCATGGAAACCGGCGCACCCCGGAACGTCTGTGGCTGACGCGCAGAAGTCGCGCAGGACACCCCACTCTACGTTGTGTTGCTGCGCGAGGTCATTTCCCAGGATTTTGGAAAAGTAATTTCGGAAAAAGTGGTGGGCGTAGGAGAGCAGGTGCACGACCACGACGATCGGTCGAAGGCGCAAATGACCCTCATGGGCAAAAGAGACGCGCCCAACGCTGTCCCAAAAATAGACACCATTGCATCATACTGCTAACGGGGACAGATCTGTCCTCTTCTGAATCCCAGCCTCTTCACGACACGCCCCTCATCAAATTATCACCCCCGTATCACATAAATACCTATCGGGGGCAACGTCCTCTTCTCTACTTAAACTATCATCTCTTTCCCCCCTCCTCTCTCTCAGAAACCCGCGACGACCTCGAAGAAAGCCAGCATGACCTCCAGCCTTCAAACACCCCACCATCACCCCCACTGCCTCTGGGAGGACTACTCCCCCTCGCGTCACTTCAGAGATCTTGTGAGTTCAATGCGAGAACATGCGATTCAAGAAGCAACATCTTTGCTGTCTTATGCGTCCGAAACCATGCAATCAATCGCAACAAGTATGCTCATTACAATGTCAACTCAGGTGCACGATGCGTTGAGGGTTCAAGAACGAAACCGACTCTGAGGCCCACAAGGTCGGTTCACTCGTCAGCTATTGTCTATCACGCCGCTCATTCTATCTTTCCAGATCTTCCGCGAGTCGGCTGGACACAGGCCCAGAGGCTTGCTTCCGCAGACCCACCAACCCGTGAGATTTCTACATCTTACACATCGGTGGCATGCGATTGACATCATATACCGCGCCATAGGATGAGGAGACTGTCCCTGGTATCGAGCATCCCGGTAGCACTGGTGTCATCTACTGTTCCGACCGCGCGATGGCGAACGGCTTTTCTCCTACACTTCCTCTCACGAATGGGCGAACCTTGGTCAAGGAGCGCCTGAAGTTGGCAATATCCCAAACGCGCCCGAACGCCCCACACACATCCAAATCCCGTTCGAATCCCTCGAGCGTACGCGCCCCACGGACTGGTGTCAAGGAGCCTCCGCGAGGCAGTCGCGCACTTGTACAACCACAACCTACCGCCAGGGCAAGGCGAAGCCAGTACACGTACGAGAACGTTGCATCGTCCTGGATAGGCCCGTGTGCCGGTCTTGTCGCGTGTTGCTTGCTGTTGTCGGCGATCGCTCTACTGCGTACGTGCTCCACTTTTGAAGCGCAATGACGCGTTTTGACCCGTGTTACCGCCCGAAGTAATATCACCAAATTCCGGACTACACCGCTTATGACCAAATGTTGAGTTGCGTTCAAGAGGCTCGTGCCGGTCCCCACTGCGCTTTTTTGAACAGGCAGGTAAGCCCTGCCGCCCTTAATCCCGTCAGAGAGTGCGCGGTCGGTGATATGATGTCTTCGATTCTAGAACAAGTACAGGATGGACCTCGATCAGCTGCGGAAGGACATCCGCACGCAGGGCATCGAAGTCATTCTCGCGTCGAATCCTTCGCAGTCCCCACAGGACAGGTCGTGCAAAAGCAGGAACTCAAGGAGTTGGTGCAGATGTCGCGTGAAACCTCAACAACCGTCATCCTCGACGAGGTGCGTCTTTGAGTGCGATCTTGTATGACAGATTTCTCTCATCGTTGTTACAGTTCTACTACGCGTGGTACATCTATCCCGAATCTGACGCTGATATCGGCAAGTCTGTTTCGTCCGCGGAGTTCATTGATGATGTCAACGAGGTCAGTCTAGTCTGTCATTAATTTGGTGGACGCAGCTGACAGCAGCATGCAGGAGTCGATCGTCATTGTCGATGGTTTGACGAAGGTACGAGGCTTCGCTAATATGTGACGCGCTCGTGCTGCGACTCATTTCGGCATGTGCAGAACTGGCGTCTTCCCAGGCTGGCGTGTGTGATGGGTTGTCGGCCCCACTAACCTGAGTTAGGCGGCTCTCTCGCAATCCGGCTCCTTCCTTGACGGTGGTGCCAACCACCCGTGGGTACCCCTCTTTCAGATGTTGGTACCATCACTCACGGCGCACACGCTTACGCTAGAAGCTGCAACTTGCTGCCATCCCTCTTCTGGACCCTGAACACGTCCAGAAGGAGAAGGTTCGCCCTTCAAAAACACTTCAAGGCCAAGCGTGACCATGTTCTCAAGCGTCTCGAACGTCTGGCCTCAAAGGTTTCCGTCCCCCCAGAGTCGAACCTTCTACGTCTGGCTCAACCTCGAGCCAACTTGCGGCTCCGCTCAACAACGGTCTTGTAGCGTGGTGTCTACTGCTTCTCGCCGCCCCTTAACGAACCTTGCTCATCCCGCCTACAGACCTTTCTTCGAGGAGCTCCTCAAGGAGAAGTGCATCGTCATCCCCGGTATCTTCTTCGACATCAAACCCGCACACCGCCGCAACCTCTTCTCTTCGCCCTGCCACCCACTATGTCCGGCTCTCGTTCGGACCGCCGGTCGAGCAGCTCGACATGGGTATCGACGCCTCGATGGCTCGTGTGCTCAAGCGCGCGACCGAAGAAGGAGGGCATGCACGCCTTTGGTCACTCGTACAAGAAGAGCTTGGACGGCACCGGCACGGGTCTCGAGCATCATGTTTAATGTCCAAAATACAGGACCCCGTCGCGTCTGTACGGCAGGAGAGAGTCCGGGATGGATATGTATGATTCGATGGATGGAATAAACGAAAAGATATTATATTGTGTATTGTAGCTATTATTCGATATATTGATATTGCGTTTCCCGCAAGTCTACAAGTGTCCGACACATCTGTGTTTAACTCGCATTTCCGGAATTGGAGACTTGCCTGCTATGGCATCGTCTGCTACTCGTCCACTGGTACCACCCATCGTAATGATGATGTGTCATCATTATCTTCCCACGCTCTGATTAGCCATATATGGTTTGCTGAGCCAATTGTGATTTGACGGATGTTTTTTCGCGCCATATTTAGAAAGTGATCGACTGTCATAAAACTACTATATATGGTGTTTCCTCACCTGTGCGACACCGTTTTTGATCACTGGTTTTCACTTGCTGCACTACGTGTCCGCGACAGTGCGCCGCGGTACGTCATAGGTTCTCTACTTGTATGCCATATTAGGCACTTTTGCCCTAACCGTTGCCGAAAACGTGAACAACGCATCAAAACGACATGTGCAAAACACGGGCGCGTACAACTTGACAGGCCGATACGAATCTGTTGTTTACAAGGTGACGAGTGCCTCTCCAGCATTTCTATACTGTCCTAACCATGCCAAGCAGTATGTGGTGCCCCGTTGAGATGCTAGAGACTACTCAGTGGCACATCTGAGCTTGAACTTCGGTGCTGGTTCACCCGCATGTGTCGCAACGAGGTGGCGCACCCTGCACTTTGTCGTGACTCTTTTGATTGAAAAAGGCAGGTCCGGCGCCGTCTAACGGATAGCTCACTTAATTTAATGCTATCTTACCCTTCACTTTGCTGCCTACATTACACGACAAAAAGGCAGGTGAAGCTCTTTGAGTGGGGCCGATGACACGACGCCTAATGTCGAGCGCCCACATGTTCCTTTGTTTTCCAACCGTACTGGAATCGGGCTGCGAGATGTGTACAATCTGGCTACGATCTCGTACGTACCATCTGGTTATGGCTTTCGCCATTTTTTTATTAGGACAAAACCGTAGTATGAACGGGTATCATTCCACGAAAGAATGTCTCATGCTGCTTACGTCAACCTTACTGTAAACGCCACAGCATAAAGATGATTTACGCATGTAATTTACCTGAGACCTGGTTTCCTCCGGTTTTGTGGAAAGGGTGCCACGTAGGTTATTTCTTCATAGCGAATTCGATCTAGGTGACCATGTTACTCTTTTGGCACGCGTATGGAGAGGCATTGCCTGCCATGCTGTGTCCGAGCGGACGCGCCTCGAGTCGTCCTCCGTTCGAATGTGCCACCGTCCGCAGACCTTTAGTGTTCGCAGGGATGAAATGGAAAAGGCGCGCTCATGTAGTGAGACGGTGTGGACGCTGTGGTCTTGTCTTTTTACTTTTTATTTCGTAACGGTGCTATACATAGTGTTTGTCTCTTAGTTCACAACAAAACCTTGCCGGGTAAGCTTGCGCGTATAACATAGGGAGGCCTCTAATGGCTATATGTATGTGCTAACGACTCCAGACCCACCAAAACTCGAACACAACGAGCGACCAATTGCTCTAACCAAGAAATGTCAAATTAAAAAGCAAACACTATCGCTCGCGATAAAGATCACCTCTTTCTCCCAGCGGAGGCAAGGGGTTGCGATAGCTCGCAGGCCTCGGGCTCCCGGGACGAATCCGTAGGCCCGCAGGCTTTGAAGTGGAACAACGACGCCTTCCGGTGAGGGTACATCAACGCGCGCCAACAGGCTTGTGGCGTCGATGCTAACACTCCCTGCCCATCGCGTCCAGTGCAGCGACGGGATTAGGTACAAACCCGATGCTTTTCCCAGCGACGGTCAAAGATGAGGATTTCGAAGTGGAAACTCCTCGAGCGCGAACCATCAAGCACCGGTTGGGAGCAGGGCGTGGCCGACGGAAATCCACATGACCTGTGTGGTGACACCTTGACGAGGTGAAGAAGACGGGGGTCAAAACTCTCGATTTAATGTAACCCAATGATGCGATAGTACGATGATAGCTTGGAGGAGAGAAGTAGCGCGCTTGCGATCACGTACACAGAGGACAACTCTCAAACGCTACAGATGAATAAGGAGAGATCGTCACAGAGTCGGCGAAGAACAGCCTAAAAGGCAATGAACGGATCCGTTCTCCCGGTGAAGAAGAGGGGCGCGATAGGGGAATAGCCTGGAACAGGCTAAGCAACCTTCCAAGCACCGCATCCGCTCCCGCCGAAGGACGGTACCAACCAGCCTCTCCGAATGTACTCAGGTCCGTCAAATGGCAGTGGCTCCACCAGACGTGCCCAACAGGCCGCAACCGGTGGTTTCCCTTTATCCTGAGGTCCCTGGGTGTTAGAAACGGATGTGTGCCTTTTGGGCGTAATATTCCGCCTAGGTGCCCTTCATTGTAGCAGTCCGAGGGGCTTCGAGTCCACACAATGGAATGTGGCGGAAGAAAATTGTGACAGCTATCAATGTGAGTTACAAACGTCGACGCATGGCTCCAAGAGCAGGTCACTTACTCTTGTGTACTCACAGCGCTCATGGCAACCTCTACCAACGCGCCGGCGGATCTGGCTCACTGACAGAGAGCCAGGGACGCAATGTTCCTACACCTCCTCGCGATGCACCTTATCCAATGGCGACGTTTGGAAGTGCGGAAACCCTGCCACTTTGGCTAGTCTTATTCATTCGTAAATACGGCGAACGTGGTCCCTCTGCCTCTCGGAGTGACCATCGAACCGTGCACTTAATCTACACGAGCAAAGAATCAGGATGTCGTGACGCTGAAGGACAGGCAGATATTTGAAAGGACAGGAGGCCATGCGTGTCATGGTCTCTCTTCTGGAGACCCTCAGACTGCATTAATGGTTGCCCCGAATCCTAGTGAGCCGTGCCGCCCACGGTCAGGTGGATACTGGGGGCGGATCGGCAGCAGCAGCCCGCCTCCTCAAGCCCGCATTCGTACAAGGCAACGTTTTCACAAGTATCAGGTCGGTATTACAATGGCGTCTTCATAGATCAAGATACTGACCATGGCGTACCGTTCAATGGGCATGCCAATTTGGCCCCTAGCCATTCCGATGGAAACAGGTCTATACAACCCCAACTGCCATCCGGCAGCGATAATTGCCACAAGTCACTGGGTTTTTGTAGTGGCAGGGCGTGTCTAGCTCATGGCAATTTACTACGCTCATGCGCGGATTCTGGCAAACCCTGGCGCATTGTGCGGGAAGCGATGAAGGGCGGTGTTCGGTACAGTGAGGGTATGTTCCCAATATTCGAAGGGCTCCATCAATTGTACATGAGTTTCCCTATTCCCGCATGTTCTCCTTGACGGCACTAGGACTTGCTTCCTGTGGCGTGTTGCCTCGTAGGAGGGATATTATAGCTATGTACTGCAGCTTATTACTTGATGCTTATCCACTAATCTTGCGTCTTTTCAAACGCTTACAATGCTTTAGTTTTTGTCGTGCATCATAAACCTCATGCCATGAGTGTATAGTAGCCCATCACCTACTATCTGCCGTTGCCACTCATCTACAACTCGACTCTTTGTTGTGCTTACCTAATGACTAGTATGTCGCGCGCTTGGCAATTGGTACATAATCGGCGCTACCTGCTTTGTTATCAGCTTGTTTATCTACTCATCATTTGTTTTGTTACTTTCTCTATGAGCCGTTTGTTACATCCTTTCGCACGCTGGGTTACTCTTTGTTTTTACCCAGATGTTACCTGTTCTTCTGATCACCCCGCTTATTCTCAACTTTATTTTCGCCATCCCACCTTCTCTTGTTTGTTACGGTCTGCCGCGATTCGCTTGAGGTTTCGCTATAGTACGTTGTGCTGCCCACCCGGTATGTGTTGGCATGTCTTACAACTTCAAACTTTGCAGCACCCCGCCAAGGCCCTTTCACTGGCACCGCCGAACTAAATGGTACCCAGGCTGAGTTTGAGGGTAGACTCGGTGGCTTAACAAGTTTTGACCCGAAATGGTTGAAGCCAATGTTGTTGCAATGAGGCAGTGCGTTTCCTCGGAGTCTACTCAGTATCCAAAAATCCCATAAAGGAATTGACTCCGGGTGTGAACAACGCGGAGCGACCCGTCTTCCTTTGTTCTTTTAGTTGTGCTCACTGTGCCGCGGGCATCTAGGATCACCGATCCTCAGTATCGTGAGTCTCATTAGCACTGTAAATCTCCGCGCGCACTGATTTGCTATTGTTTAAGCCATTCTACATCTAACGCCTTAACGTGGTGTGGCGATGCCTCCCGATGTACACGTTTTTCGTGCATGGAAACGTGAACCCGCCGCGTGTCTCTCCACCATCTAATGATGTGGTCCAAGTCCCACAAAGGGAGCCTCTGTTTTAGCCTGGGCACAGGGAGAGGAGGGCAACCTTTGGGTGCCACTGCTTTGGACGGTTACCTGAAGTTTGCCATGACTCTACGCCTCCGTATAAATAGGGTGGGTCCTCCTGCGGTTGAAGAGCGACAACCCGGACTTGTTTTAAATCGACATCCAAATTTCGCACCGCCACACACACTCTCCAATCTTCCCTTCGAGTTTCCCTAAATGTCCCACCGCGAAAAAACATCCTCATCCCTTGGTGAAGCTGCAAAGGTCGGCCATGGGAGCCGAGGCTACCATCACGAAATGCAGCAGCGTACTCACACAAAAACGTAACAATCTCAAGTCTCGCAGAGCAGAGCTGTGGGTGCCTCTACTACTCGAGCCGCAGCGAAGACTTTACGCACGATCGAGTACGAGGAGATCCGTGACCGACGACGAAATCCCGGAAGAGGGTCAGAAGCCGCCTCCGTCAGCGGCAGATCAGGGCCACCGTCACGCTCTCAGAGTGAAGATTTGGACGTTGAAGAGCTGCAGCCGGTGTGTTCAAGCCTCTAGTGAAGGCGGATACAACGAAGAGTATACTTCAGAACGCAAGAAGAAGACGAGTAAGGATACCGACGATGGCAACGACGCCGATGAAGAGGAGGATAAGGAGGAGGAGGAGTGAGGAAGGGGAAGAGGAGGGGGAAGAGGAAGAGGAAGAGAGGCGGGAGGGGGAGGAAGAGAGGCGGAGAGGAGGGAGAGGAGCATGCCGACGAAAACGCGTTGAAAACGAACTGGGGTCTGAGAAACGACAAGATGGGCGCACTGACGAGGATGAAAGGCCGGAGTCCCCTCGACCTGGACCAGCCCCTTCCAACGCCCTAGCCCGACCAGGCAACGATGTCATATACCTAAAGTCATCTTGCCCGTGGACCCTGGTCGGCGCGACGGCCCTCTCGTACGCCTTCGGGTGCCCGTCAGTGGATAGTTATCCAGGGACACCAAGCCACAGGGCGTTGGATAGAAGATGCCTGCTGGCAGGCAGCGTGAGGTTGTCGACATTAACATAGCTGTGAAATAGCACTAAATTATCGTGATCGACAGGGCGAAACGGGACGCGCACTTGTTCGCAAGACCCCTCATGCAGCAGGTCAGCGCATGGACCGCGAGCCTGAGCAGAACCGGCCCAACGCTGGCGTGCGTAACTCTCCAGCACACCTCAGCCGGACGATGATGTGCGCGAGGATGAACAAGCTGCTGAGGAACCCGACGCATATCGTCGGGCCATTGCGCAAACGAGAAAGCACGTACAGCCCGAGGACCCTGAAGTTGCTCCGGTAGATGACATTCTTCCGAGCTAGGAGGAAACGACGTTGTCCTCCTCAGCTTGCACCCCAGGCAATGCTTTTCAGGATGTCGCCCCCGCCCAGCTCGATAATGCGAACCTTGCACTAGCCATCCAGCAGCCGCAGCCTATCAACGCTCTGGGAAGAAACCTCGAATGGGATTGGCTCGCTGCCGGCGCGCCAGCCAATCAAGGCGCGCCTCCAGCCCAACTGGGACGGTTACGACGATCGTTTTGATTGGCTTGGGTACCCTGCGGGAGCGAATCAGCACATCCTTCCTGCTGAGCCTATCCAGGACCAGCACGCTCCCGCGCCAACCAGCTCTTGGGTTATCCTGTTCGGGCCAACACTCCGGCATTCCTGCGCTGGCCAATAGGGGCATACACCCCGCGCTGGCTAATCAGGGAGGCGCACCCTTTCAGTTCGATGCCGGCATTCCCAGCTCGCTGGCCAATGGGGCTGCGTTCGCGAAGCCGATAGGGCATCCCTACTATCCCAACAACCGCGACTTTGCTGCGCTCGCACACGGGCTTGTGAATCCGTCCCCATTCGCGCTCCCCGCCAACCAATGTCATCAAACAACTCAACCCTGGCCAGGTCCAGTTGGCGACCCCCTCCCTGGCCAATCAGCTGTCCTACATCTTCGGAGGCCGCGAACGTCGTGCCTGGGGCCCTGCAGGCTCCGGTCGCGTTCGGGGAGGCGTACGCTGCGGGCGATACCTTGGCGGGGGCCCGCACCTCGAGGGTGCGGGCGCCATGCAGCATTTGCCCTAACGTCAAGGCACCGCAGTGCGTGAAAATCACCGCATTTGATATGTTTTGCGACACATGAGGAACTGAGAAAAAAGACCATTTTACAGAATACGCTGGCCCATGCACAGGCCCAGGCAGGCTACGCAATGGCGCCACAGGGATACCAGTCCCAACGGTGTCCCCCTCGGGGCACATGAGTATATGCACCCGCCGCTGTTCGACGAGGGCTGTGCTCGCGAATGTATTCAATTATGGTGTCTGGGCAACGGCTTTCAAGGTGGTGCGGCGCAGTGAGTGCGCTGTACGCCCACAGACCCTTGTCGGGCGCACACGGCGAAGAGAGGGGTCTAAACCCCTTCAAGCATGCGGGCCATGCCTGTTCTGCGCTCCTCCCAATTTCCTAAGCTCATGGACCTTTTAGTCGTCATTGAATCTGTAACTTTACTATGCCTAATCTATCTCCTTGCTACCACTTGTCGTTGCACCGCTATTCCATGCTCGTTTTGCCTCCGAAATTACTTGCGATCTGAGAGAGTCTCGACACCTTGCGCGCCTGTGCGGTAGGACACAAAGCGCCCGCGCGCTTTCCCCGCGTCCGGATCAGTGAACCCCGCACTCGGCTAATCCTTGCCGGTTGGGTTTACCACTCCTGACGTCGACGCTGGGCATCGTCCGCTGCACAACCTTCCTCACTAACCGCGACGACGAGAACACGAACTAACTTTGGCTCAGAACATGTCTACCTTTGGAATACTCGCACGCTCGTCTCTGAAGAATGTACTTCGCTCGAGAACATTAGCATCGTCTAGCTCAAGACGACATGCTTCATTTTACAACGTCGATCTGGCTGGCTTGACGGAGGAGCAAGCAGAGGTGAGCACACGACGATCATTTTTGCAGAATATATGCGCTTTATATAACATTATAAATGTAGTTCCGTGAGGCCGTACGAGAATTTGCGCAGAAAGAGGTGGCACCGCGAGCCGCTGAGATCGACAAGTCTAACAACTTTCCTTCGGTATGGCATCCATCGCAGCTAATATTGCAGATCTGAACCTTACCTGCGTGTGTAGGATCTATGGGAGAAGATGGGCGATATGGGTTTGCTAGGCATCACCTGCAAGCCAGAATACGGTGGTCTCGAACTCGGGTACTTTAACCATACTTTAGCCATGGAAGAGCTCTCACGAGCGTCCGGCTCCGTAGCCTTATCTTACGGTGTGCCCACTCTAATCTCTGTGTCAATCAGGTTAGCGTTGCGCAGTATCTTAAATGAATGGGGTTCACTCTTAGATGCGTCCTCTCGCAGATTCACCCGCTGGGAACAGATAAGAACAGAAGAAGAAAGTATCTCCCCGGACCTCATATCTGGAAGAAAGGTTGGAAGCCTTGCCATGAGTGAGCCAGGAAGTGGCAGCGACGTAGTTAGCATGAAACTGCGCGCCGATAAGGTCGACGGCGGGTACAAGCTGAACGGGAACAAGTTTTTGGTTAAGCCCGGATTTTCTAACGCGCGCGCGGCGTTGCCGGCAACTTATCCGTCGCGCCCTAGGATCACACAAACGGCCCTACGGCCTCGACGCTGGTTGTGTACGCAAAAACGCTGCCGGACAGGGCTCCGCAAGGGCATAACCGCGTTCATCATCGAGAAAAGGGTTCGCGGGCTTCTCGACATTTGCCCGGATGATGGACCAGAAACTGGACAAGCTGGGGATGGCGCGGGAGCGACACGTGCGAGCTGGTCTTTGAGGACTGTTTCGTGCCTGAAGGTGCGCGCGCTTGCCGGCGTGATGGTGAATCATGACGCGTTCTGAGCGCGGGATCGTGTTCCGCAGAGAACGTGCTAGGCCAACTCTGAACAAAGGGCGCCGGATATTGTTGATGTCCGGACTCGACCTCGAACGCCTTGTCCTCAGCGGCGGCCCCCTTGGGTGCGTGCTTGTGTTTTCTCAACGGCAGGACGTCCGGCAGCGGCGACTGACTTGGCATCCACAATCCAGATTGATGCAGGCAGGTGGCTCTAGTGGTCCTTTGTGTGCTCACACTACGCACAACTTTTCTACGGGGACTTTTGGCTGACCGGTGCCACTCTCTCCCGTTAGCCTTTGACTATGCCGTGGAGTACGTGCACGATAGGAAGCAGTTTGACGGTGCCTGTTGGGACCTTCCAACTCATGCAAGGTAGTGCTAATTGATGTCCCTTTCCCGCGCTGCTATACCGATTAATTGTCGTCTCCACAGCCAAGATCGCAGATATGTACACCAAGATGAACGCCTCGCGCGCCTACGTGTACGCCGTCGCCCGCGCCTGTGACGCAGGCAAGGTCAGCCGCAGAGTAAGTGCGCACTTAGGCCCTTTGGCGGGCCTTGAAATCGCAGCCTAATTTCCGGTCACAATAGGACTGTGCGGGAGCTATCCTCTACTCGTCTGATAGGGCGGTCGAGGTTGCGCTCGAGGCGATGCAGTGCCTTGGAGGAAATGGCTACATCAACGGTGCGCACTTTACACTTTTCTGGTCGCAGGACGGAGCTGAACGGGCCGCTACAGACTACCCTACCGGCCGCATCCTGCGCGACTCGCGTCTGTACACGGTCGTGCGCTGGCACACAAGAGATTCGACGGATGCTAATCGGCAGAGAATTTAATCAAGAGCTCCTCCGCGATTGATCGTGCGACGGTCTGGGATACGACTCGGAAGGGCACATGTACCGCGCGCGCATGTGAAGGCGGTTACTCAACCCCCTGTGTATGGTCAGTAAACGATCGAACGTGCAGTGCGTGACGGATAGGAGCGTCATTGTTTGTTGATATTCAACGGATTTTCTACAAACTCGCATTTCTGGAAATGCTCTGTGGGACGTGCGCCGTGAGATGCTGAGACGATGGGTTGCGCGATGACGCGCCCCCCGCGGGCCTGTCTAGGATGGAGACTAAACCGCAACAGGCCAAGATTTGGCTGGGTGGGCGTCGCCCCGCGGGCCGTGCACAACCACCAATAGCATCCGTGCACCCATTGGGCGCCTACGGGGCGGACACTTCTCTGCATGGAAAACAAGGGAAAACACTGCCGTATCACGTTTGCAGGCCGCTGTCTCCTCGACCCCGACGCGCTCTCCGCCTAACTATGGCCCGTGTAAGGTACTGCGCGTTCTCATATTTTCGTATCGCCAGAGACTTATGGATGATTTTAGGCTGGGCTCCTGCGGACCCGTTACGGGCGTGCACGGATGCAGACCGCCCTCCACCCGACGCAGGCGCACGCACGCAAGCTCTTGAGATGTAATTTATCTCGAAAGAGCACGAGGGAACCGATAGACGCAGGCAATCGCCCGGCGCTCTGGTTCGGTGGTTACGAAGCACTCGCCACGCCTGGTAAGATTGTTCAGGATTCCTGGGCGAGCGAGCGATCGTGAGCCAGCCCACGAAATCTAAGTTTCTAGGGTGCCCCGTATGGGCGTCAGCGAGGCCCACCCATAGCGTCGCCGCCTCCTGTCGACAAGACAGTTCTAGTTTTCACGCAGACGTCAGATCTCTCACTTCGTAGCATTAAGCTACCCCTATACGTATCGCGGCTGACCACTGATTTTCCAAGCTAGGGCCTAGTTAGAGTCAAATGATGGCAACATCAGCCACAGAAGGCCAGCAGCCTTTATAGGTCCACACTACCGTCAGCCGTAGCCTTTATGCGACACACATTTCCCCTTTTCTCGTAAAAGGTCGTCGCTGTCCCTCGCTTCCCCCCTCACCGCCCGGACCATGTCTGCCTCTCCGTCCCAGTTCGCAACCATGACCTCGGCACCCACCCCCCTCTCCCTGCACCCGCCTGGCGTCCGCTCGAGGAGCCTGCATCCGTCCGACGTGCAGCCTGTCTCACAGGTTGCAATGCAGAGACCCCCGCAGAAGCATGTCTGGGCTCAGGAGTCAATTCCTCCGCCCTACGCGTCACCTTCCTTCCCCCTCGACCCCTCGCTCTACGGGCACACCGTCTCCGTCCTCAGCAGAGGACCCCTCCCAACGGCGTGCAGCTCATCCCCTCGCCGATGCCCCCCACGCCTGTCCAGCGACTCCTCCTTCCAACACAGTACCATGCACACCCCGGAAACGCGGTACACTACCTCCCTCATCCCAGTATGGACGCACGTATGCTGCAGCGGGTCACATTCTGATTACGGCCCCTCGATGGTGTCCCACCCGACGGACCCCGCGTCGTAGTCTATAATTACCGGGTCCATGCTGATCAACGCGGCCCATCGATGGGATGGAACGCGACTGAGGTCATCCTCCATCCCTCCTCCGCTCCCCGCCAGCGCAGCGCCAAGGCATGCAAGAAATGCAGAAGGCGAAAGACCAAGGTGTGTGCATTCTTCCTAGAATTCTAACAATTCCACGATCGTTTCTGACGCGCTTTCCCACCAGTGCTCTGGCGGCCAGCCGTGCACTACACGCTGCAACGCCCGCGGACTCGACTGCGAGTACGACGAAAAGGCTGCTCCGCGGGGCCCGTTCGAAGGCGAGGATGGAGCTTCGCAAGAAGCCCTCCAAGACCGGATCAATCGCCTCGCGCACAGGGGGGATAGCTCGCCCGCAGACAGTCCCGACGAGAAGCCATCGGGCGACGGACTTCATTACCTCGACAAAGCGTCCACCCACTTTGGAAGCTCAGGCATACCAGCCTAGCGCAGATCTGCACCCGCCGCAAGCTTATATCGGCGCGCACAAACGGTCATTCCGCCTGCGCTCGACGAGTCGGTGCCTTCTTTCGGCGACACCGATCCGGCCTTTTACGCGCCCTTCGTCGGTGACCATCATCCTCCCGCGCCCTCCGACGGCGCCCCCCGACACGAGCTCGCTGATCCAGGGGCTACACGGTGCCCGAGGAGGAGGAGACCGTCATCATCTCCCCTGTGCTGCCCGACGGTGCCTGGCAGATGGGCGTGCACGGCTTCGATTTCGACGATTCGGACAGCTCGCGCGGCCCTCGTCGTCGCACAGCACGTCGAGCACGTCGAGCTGGTCGGTGACCTCGTCAGCGGCCTCCCTCGCGTGCGTTTCGTTTTCCCGCTTACCCCTTTCGGCGCGTCGCTGACTCCGCACTTTTAGCTCGAGCGCTTCCTCCGCCCAGACGATCTGGTCCACGAGCCTGCCGCGGTACCCCGCCGGGCGGCCCATGCAGCACACGCTGCACACGTCCTCGTCGAGCTCGTCGCTCAAGGACGCGCTGCTCGACAAGCCGCGCCTGCGCACGTCGCTGAGCACGCTGCCGAGCATCGCCCATGTGGCGGCAGCCGATGCTTCCCTGCTCACCGACGTGCTGCGCCACGCTAGCCTCTCCGATCGGGCAGCGCCCCAGGCGCCCCCTCCGGAGACATCGCTCGCCCCCTCACATGCCGCCCTCACCGTCGGACACCTCGGCGTTCGCCCACCCCCGGCATCGCCGACCTCGACTTTGCGGACGTCCTCTCGCACCTCGCCGCCGCGGACCCCCACCCCCACCACGCGCAGCAGCACTCGCCCATCTCGCCCACCTTTGCCCCCGCGCACGACGACGCGGGCGACGTCACGCTGCGCGGCCGCGCTGCCCCAGCGGGGCCTCGCGCACTACGCCTTCGCAGCGTCGGACTATATGCACGAGACATGCCCGGGTCTCTGGGGACGCGTACCAGTTTTGGCGGGCCGATGCACCACCACTCGCCGCCCGACCTGCACGGCGCCCCGTCGGCGTACCACCACTGACGAGGACCACGGCGTGCTATCTATTAGTCTTATAGCTATCTATGCTTCGTATGCGCCATGCATGGACTCTACCTAGGCTTACTACTCTATCTCTCTGTTTAACACCATGCCCCACCTGTCCTGTTGTAAACGTGTACCCAGTAGCCGTGTTGTACTCGCTTGTTCGCCTTCGTAGCCCCAGGCATCTAGCCGCGGCCTTTCGCTCCTTTGTAATCACCTTCTCTTCGGGCTGTAGATATACTGCTTTCGTCTACCACTTGTTGTCTTTGAAATACCCTGTAGCAGTACGCCGTCATGACCTGTCTCCCACTCATCTCCTCCTTTTCGCAACGTTCAGTCTCTTTAGGCGTCGACCCTGTTGTCGCATATACTATCACCGGACCCGCATCTCCCCTCCTCCTGTACCTCCTGTCGTGTAGGCGTATCTCGTATGTGTCTTTTGCCGTCTAATAGTCGCGTGTATAGTATATATCGACAATCCCAGTGTCTGTATAATACACAAAGTGCACCGACCGTTGGGGCCGTATCGAGAGCGAGAGCAATGAGAACAATCAGGAGAGCCCAAGAAACGAAAGCTTAGACGAGAACAAGAAATCGAGATGGGTTGGATTAGATAGCACGGCCGCACGCAACGGCCGGTCACTGGGCTGGGCCCCTGTGCATTACTGGCCCCGCCGTCCCTGCCTCTGCGGCGTTGGTGGCGTTCCGGGACGACTTTGCCCAGCGCAAGCCACATGCATTGCAGAGCGTCTTCGGACCTTGGGGACCCTGGGATGCACACAGTCAGCAGCGCACGCTCCTGTGTGGCGCAGACCCGCCCAGCTCACCTTTGCGCCATTCGTGGCGACTCGGTGCGGCCGCACGTCATGCAGCAGTGGAGCTCCTGCGCGAACGTCTTCTTGCTCTTGCGCAAAGTGCGCCTTGGCGCGTCAGCACGCGCGCTAGGCGTATAAGGCGTGGGGGTGTGTGTTGCTCACCTTCTTGCGCGGGAACGTGTGGTCCGCGGACGGATCAGCGTGCTCGCCGCCAGAGAAGAAGCACCGCCGGGCGAGCCCAGCGCTGGCCCGCCACCATCGGGCTCCCGCTCCCTGCCCCCGCCCATACCCGATTACATCAGCGAGCCCGCCGAGAACTGGCGGCTGTCGAAGCATGCTCGGCTCGTACCGGCGGGCGTGGTGTTGAGCGTCCACGCAAAGGACTGCCCTGGGGGACGGTCGTCGCGCTTGCGCGGTGTGGGGGCGCTGCCCGGGTACGGGGTCTGCTGGGAGAGCGTGGAAGGTGGACATGGAGGCCCGCTGGCCCTCTATCCGGTCTAGCACGGCTTCCTTTGCTCGTGTGCGTCGCGCAAACGCTGCTGCAGCCGCTCGTTCTCGATCTTGAGTCTCCAGGAAGGTGTTCTAGCCTGCATGTCGGCATCGAAAATGATGCTCGTTTAAAATCGTTGTACGCGGCGCGAGCGACGCAGCGACTCACATGGCCGTATGCGGCTAGGTATGGTTTAGCCATGGCGAAGAAGCACTTGAAGCTACCGTTGTTGTGGGACATCCCAGGCGGACGGGGACCATCGCGGTCATGACGTGCATGTCTTGGATGTTGTAGCCCACTAGAGCCAGAGGGACGAATATTGTCCATGTAGTGCGCGTAGCCTTTGATCTCGAACAACACCTCTTTAGAAGGAGGCCTTGAGGGCTGCGCTGGGGTGCCGTCCCTGCCCGGCATTTCATGCAGATCCCACCCGTTGGAATTGACGGGGATCGTAGTGGCCGTAGCGATCATGCTCTGTCCTTGTCACCTTAGTGCGGACATAGGCCAAAAGGTCCGTACGCCTCGTGAAATCGCATCTTTGTATTGGAGAGCAAACGCTTCTCTATCGTTCTCTTCCGGAAAGCCACTTAATGGAAAAGTCGATATCGATTTCCGAGGTGATCAACATAACGTTTCCTTATCTCAGAGAGGTTTTCCATCCACCAGGTCCTCGTCCTCAACCAGCCGATGGCAGATCCTTGACCGCCGGCCCACAATACCTATGAGTACAACGACGCCGGTCTGGCCTGACGAACGAGCATGTGACCGCCTCGCGTGAGCTCGGTGACAAGTAAGTCCGCCATCGCTTGCGCTTTGGGTAAAGTCGAAAAAAATGAGCTGGGGAGCGTCGCCTCGAGACGCCGTGGCCGTCGACGCGGCGGCAGACCCTGAATTAGTGCGTGACGGGCTGAGCTTCCATGGGCGACGGGTTCGGGAGGTGGGCATGGTTTTGCGAGTAAGAGTTGTCGCGCCTCAAGACGGAAACCGCGAACGGGCATGAGCCCAGAGACAGCACCCACGCTTTTTCGGTGACGGTTCCGAGGAAGCAAAAGCGATGCGGTTTCCTGGGCGGCGGCCGCGCGCAGCGGCCGCGCGTGCTGCTTGTCGCCCCCATGACGCACTTGTCGTCATTCCCAAGGGGCTTCCGGATCACGAGGGCTGCATGATCGCTGATATATAATGACTATGTAGAAGTTATTGTCAGTAGTGCATTAATCTATCAAAAAGGAAGACACGTAGAACCAGTAGACAGTGGGTAGGCATATGACAGGCATGGCGGGACCGGGAGCAGGGAGAAGGAGATAGAAGCATACGGTGAAAATGGATCAGCATATGCCGAGAGGCCGTATAACAGCTAGGTATCACACCGACGGGTACAAACATATTGACAAGATAGAAGAGATTTCCTAGGTGGGCGGAGCAGTAATAAGAAAATCGCTAGATGAAATGACCAGCGTCCGTGTGCCTCAGTATCCGGCGCCAGCGATACGACAGCATTCCATGTCGCATAGTTTCTCAAGTCCGAGTCCAGGGAAGTGTCGCCTAAAGTTCAAGTCGCCTCGGCTTGCCAATCCAAGTATTCGTCGCCGGTCCGACAGACATGGCAAGAAATCGGGTCGTCCGGGTCCCTCTGAGTCAGCGACTGAGGCGGAGGGATTCCGCCGCCTTGCCGCCGGCGCAAAAAATAAAAAAAAAAAAAATAAAATAATAAATAAAAATTATAAAACTTCGGGGGATCACGCGCTGTTAGGCATTCGGGTCTTGTACTACTTTAGCGACCAGCCGACCTGCCACGTAGGGCGATGTGAGGTGTCGAGTTGCTCTCATGACTCACGCGGCTTTTTCATGGGCTGATGATGCAGATTTTGCGGCCTGAGGAATGCCTTGTGATAAAAGTGCGACATGAGAGATCTGTCCTCTGGCCAGAACAGGTAGTAAACGTACTTTGTACAGACACTCCGTAAACTCTTGATCTTGCAAGGGTATTGCGGGTCCGAGTGCGTCCAATGTCCTTCCTGGGTGCTGGATTCCCAGTGCCTTGGCCGATGGCCCTTGTGCGATGTTCACGGGCTGCCTTGCAGGCGCAAGGCGGAGTTGTGCCTCTCAGATATCCTTCGGTCTCACAGAGTGTGCCAACGCTGGAAAGCATCTGCCGTCAGGAAGTAGATCCATGGTATATCATATAGCTAGGACGAACCCAAACTTTTGGTTGCCCGCCGAGAACCTTGTTGGCCGATCGCTGCCCAGTCCTTGCTCCCACTCGCCACAACAATCTGTTTTCTTCGCCATGAGCTCTGCGAGTCGCTCTGGAGTTATTCTTTGGGTGGGACTCAAGTATTCGGTTCCGCGAGGCCTATCCAGTGGACGCGTCAGCCTGTTTCCATCACCGTCCCAAGCGTCGCCCTGAAAGCCACGGCCGTAATATCCGGTGAGCGGCAGCTCAGGGCAGTCTTTTTCGAGCGGCAAGTACTCGGCCTGGTGCTGTTCTTGCTGGCCACTCTACCCGTCTTCGCCTGGCCATCAGGCACTTCCCTCAGGATGCACCAGGTGGAAGTGGCGAGTGTATCCATAGTCCGCAAGCGTCCTATCTGGTACTCTTCCCTACAATTCCTTTTCTTCGTCGCGGAACCCGGTAGAGCTTGGCCGCAGAGTTTCCATGGCATGACACGCCGTGTCGCCCAAGTACAATAAAAAAAGCATGTTGAGACAACGTCCGCTGCGCTCGACGATCTGCTGATCAATACGCACGAGATCTTTTCGATTGCTGCATAGACGAAACGCGCGTGGTGAGTAACCAAGAGCGAAAGAGAGCAGAGGGCTACTAAACCGTCCTTTCTGGTTGTGCGAAAGTTTGTTCTCGAACTGCTGCTCTCGCATCTTGTCGTTGAGGCGCATCCGCGCCAACGCTAGTGGACTGGAAACCTTGGGTGACTTTGTGGGGCTCTGGTTGACTGAGCCGTCGGTAGCCGCGCGGTAGTACCTTGCGCCTCGTGTCCGAGACTCGGCGTTGGACCCATTCGTCTGCGAGGGGTAACGCCGTTGTCCTGAATACAGCTGAGGAGGATACCGTGTGTTGCCAAGTAGCGTTATAGCCGAGTGGAGTCGTCGATGAACCAGCCACGTTGTTCCTGCTGTAAGCCGGAGGGTTGGACTAGGTCTTGAGGCCGCAGAGAGCCAGCTGGAGTAGCACGAGAGGAGACAGATTGATTCAGAAGATGAAAACTCGGACGGGGGCTGCCAGATATCCCGTTGCTCCAGTAGGGAAGCGCCGACGAAGCGTCCGGGGGCCCTGCCATGCCAGGAAAACTGTCGACACGATTATTATCTAGAGGTAGGTTTGGAGGCATGTTGAGTAGAATTTTAGGATAGAATGCGCGGCGCGTGCGACTTGTGGTGGTGTAGCCGTCGAGGGTAGAAGGATAGTTGGTGGTAATAGGCCCAAATTTGCGAGGTTTATATCCCCCAGGACATCGAGTGGGCCTCGCGGCGTGCCACCGGGTGGCCACGGAGAGGACTTGCCTTTTTGGTGCTGAAGAAAGAGAGGCTACTGCGGTGGCATAATTGACCAGTAGCGTCTTGTCTATCGTGCTGACTATCGTGGCTACAGCGAACAGCCGCAAGGGGACCTGTGTGACGTCCCAGCAGATCGACCGCCCTCCAAATCAGTAGCGTTTTCTGACGAGAGACAAGCAGAAACCTTTCAGCTGTGTCAAGTGACTCCATTGTGTTTGTCACTGGTGGTCCAACCTGGACGTTGTACGAGAGATAGCGCCTGCTTGTTCTGTGCTGCAGGGTTCGTCACGCCGCAGGCCTCGAGTCTCGAGCACGAATGCCCTACACCCCTGTGACAAATGCACTAAGGAGAGAGGGCACAAGAAACAGCATCAGAGATATCCGTGGAAATAAAAGGTATAACTTGGCTGACTTTTCTCCATGCCGGATTCGGATATCAAGAGTCCTGCCCGTTGTCGAGGCTGGTTCACGGCTAAAGCTACTGTTAGGACCAGGCGTCTTCGTAGAGTAATGTTGCCTAAGAGTGGAACCCGATCGATGAGATCGTATTATTTCACGAGTGAAGGAAACAAATAGACGAAGGGAAGATGGGCCGGTCGTGACACAGACCTGCTGGTCGTAGTGAAGTCAGAGGTCTGTGCACTCCGCAGGTCAGAGCGAAGCAAGGCAAAGCATGCCTCAAGGCATGATGATCAGTGCTTCTACAGCTCCTAGTCAATCTAATTGTGGTTGGAACGCCTTACCATCGAAATGCTCCGGGAATTGCGCTTTTTTTATTGGCAAGATAACACCTGTACTTAAAACTGTGTAACGGGTCCACGTGAGTTCCACGAGTCGTATCGAAAGTCGGATACAATTGACTTACATGAGTAGCTACAGCAAAGCAAGGATCTCCCACTTTACAGCTTGTACCGTCGACCGTGGTTTACGGAACGTGGACGTGTCGAATTTTCCGGAATCGATTGCCGCGACGCTCGCCGTGGTACACGTGACAGCGCCACCAAGGGCCCGCCTTCCTGACTTGATGGAGCGAGATCCTCGAGCCGCTCATGACCGGTCTATCACTGCCTGGTGGTCTTCTACTGCATTACTAACAGGGGAGATAGCTCGTAGGATTTCGGTTATCTATACTTTCTCAGCTAGCCATTGAAGGTGTCGCGGTCTCCAGGCCCCAGGGGCCGAGATTGATCGAAATAATCGATGGGATAATAGTACAGAGTGGAGGGGAGAGAATTTAATCTACAAAGACATACAAATCCAAATGCGTACGGGGGGTTGAGGTAGTTCAGCTTGAGCTGCATAGGCAAAGAAAGGGCAGATATAATGACCAGAGGAAAGGATAGAGAAAATCGGGCAATGTCGACGACGGTATGGGGTCGCCTGTGGAACATCGATTTCGGAATCGAATCGAGAGCAATTATCCTTCGAAACCTAAATCTCATGAGCTATTGTGTGGCGGCGGATTGGATGGAGCTTGTGCTGTGAGATTCGGGGGGATTGTCAGAATTCGGGCGATCAACCTGTGCTTCGTTCCCGTTCGTGGAAGTACCATTGATAGATTTCAGAGGCGCCCTCAGCGGAAGCGACTGGCGAAGACGAGGTCGTCGGGGATTTTGGGGGGGATTTTGTGAAGGCAAGGGTATCGGCATTGAAGGTAGCATTTGGGTCGCACATGGGCCGCTCAAGCTTCACGAGCGCGGATCTTGGTGATCTTTTTGGCATCCCAGACACGAATCGCGACGTGTCTTTTCATGTTGGTCGACCTTTATGCTACAAACATCATGTCTAGAGAGCGGATGAGACGACGACTCTCTCATAGCTATGGGAGATTATAACTTACCCATAAGTACACCCGATACGTCCTGAAACGACTTGCAAAAGAATAGCCAGGGTGGCAAATCCTCTTTCGTGATACCCAATGCAGCTGCCACAAGCCTCGCGGTGACCAGGGCGGTCACAGCCCCTAGAACCCTAGAGAGAGGACGTAAACTTTACTTCTACAAAAACACCATGCAATACTAGAACCGGACCACTCGCAGTCACACACAGAAATGTCATTCGTATCAGAGGACCGAGAAGACCTCACCGTCTGGCGCGCCACTTTGCGATCTACGTCGCTCGGCACGACAAAATGCGTTTCGGGTCAGTCGCGATACGTGCATCGTACGACTCCTTAGACAGTGATGTGGCAGTTAGATAAGCCAATTTGGAAATTCCGTATAGCCCTTGACAGGTCAATTTCCTCGATCCCAAGCGTCATCTGAAAGCACGGCCGTAGGTCTGTCTGTGGAAGGTCAGGGGTGTTCCTTGGACTTCGGTAGATAATAGCCTGGGATGGGACGTGGCTTGCCGTGCATAGCAGAGTGGCAGCGGTAACTCCTCGTATCGACGTGCACCAACAAAGGGATCCATGGGAATTCCTCTCCTCTTCTTCTGTCGCCAATCGGATAGAAGCAGCCGTCCTTACATCTGCATCACTGTAGGCCTCCGATAGAATTGTATGATGTAATTGAATAGAGCTTTTCGTTCCTCCGAGCTTCAGCTGGCTCTCATGTCTCCGACTCCTTGCGGGCGATCTTAGCACCTCGTATTTTTGTAAATACAGTCGGGTCCAATGGGTCTCGTCGCTCTGTGATGCTAATCGATTCCTGACAGGCTCGTCGCTTTGTCGTCAAATCGATCGTAACAGTTTGCCACTCTGTGGTTTATCGACCTAGAAGAGAGATGACCAGGATGAATAGCGATGGACAAGAAACTGACGAGGGACGATACGCTTGGGGCGTGCTGTATTTTTCCTATTGTAATGCTTCTCCCGTACCACCGACGCTGGTGACTCGATTATGTAACAGGTGTGGCGCCTTTCGAGGGACCAGAATTTCGTTTCGCCAGGATTCTGGTGAGATGAAGCAGGCGCTTCCACAGCTCGCGGGCTAGGAATTCCCGTGGGGGGGGTGACCTCCGCCTGTCCGTAGATCTGCTGCATCTTGTCTAGCTATGGCTGAGGCGTTTATTGGGTATGTTCCAATGACGCCCGGTGATCAACTGAGTTGACCATCCCTTGAGTCGCATAGTTCTGAGGAACGTCGGAGTGCTCATGGCTCTGTGCTTGCACGAATGAGCTATCGCCCAGGTTCGACGGCCCCGCATGCGGGTAGATCTCGTGTTGCTGGAGAACACGCGCGGCGGATTTCCCTTTGGATGAGGGGAGCGTGTCCGTTTGGGAGGAGATGCGGCTCGTTGCGCGTATATCTGAGGAAACTGTTGGCTGTTGGTGACAGGGAAGGAGCTTGTGGCTTGTGTAGAGGCGGATATTGGATCCCTGGGTTGAGCTGTTGCTGCCAATGGGGCATAAGCGACTGTGCCGCGTGGTTTCGTGTCGAAGGTCGTGTCGAACATGTCCAATGAGGGTATATTACCCATGGAGTCCGTAGGCATAGGTTGGGGAATCGCAAAATTCTCCAGGCCGCTCATATTGCGACGAGGATAGGTACGTGTTATCCACAGCATGAAGGAGGTTGTCGATTGAGTCGTATCCACTAGACTGTAGGGCGTCCTGGACTTGCGCACTGTAAAGGGGACGCATCTTGTATTCCAGAGTCCTGAAGTGCTGAATATCCGAGCGTGTTTTGAGAATACGTAGGGTCCGATGAGAGTCCTAGAGGGTCTTGCGGGGTGGGGTTGAAGGGATCGTCGAATCCCGGAAATAAGTGAACAGAAATGCGACTCGCCACTATGACCAGTTGGGAGGCTGTACAAGCCCCTGAGACTCAAAGGAAAATGCGTGATCGTCTCCGAGATAAGACCCTGAAGATCCGGGGGGATTAAGTGGCTGGAATGTCGATGAGGCGAAAAGGCGCTCTATCGCTTCGGCGGACTCTGCCAACCATGTCGCAAAGGGCTTTGTCCGCCAGCAGAGCTATCCAAGCCTTGTTGGCCTCGACATGGGTCGTTTGTTTCCATCCGCAATGGAGGCATGTCAATCATGGCGCAAGTTGATTGAGCTCGACGGGTATGGAGTGCCAGTGCGGATGCTGTAGCAGGAATAGGTCGTTCAGCGACTGCTGGTTAGAAGCCAGGGTTCGAGATCTGTGTGGCCAAGAGGATCGCACGGAAGGGGCAACTAGCCTCGGAAGAGCTGTCTTTCAACGTTTGGCGTCGAGATGAGGTTTGGTTTGATTGTCTTGTAAGGATCGTTACAGTCGGTGGCGGGGCTAAGCTGTATGACGTCCAATGATTTCATCATCAATAACGTAAAACAGGTCCGACAGAATACAAAGGAACGTCGTACAATGTATCTGGTCGGCCCGATCGCGTGGAAGATGTTAGGTCTGGATTTTGGGTTGAATTCGGAGGCTCTCAAGCACTGTTGCGTAGTTATTCATGTGTTTGACGTCCAGAGTTCTTACTGATAAGAATATATGAGACTGACTTGAAGTGATATTTCCAGCCATCAGAAAGAAGCTTACTGATTTCGCTTCCATACTCCAATCGCTGTGTCCAAGAGTCGCTTTCTTCTCGATTTGATTTGAGATAGCCGTGGAAAGATGATTATGACAAAGGTTCCTAAGCCTTGCCCTGGACCAATGTTACTTTAGACACGATTGAGATGCAGCTGCTCGCGCAACCTAAATAGCAGCCAGAGATCAGCCGCAACGAAGTGGCGCGGTGAACTAGAAATATCGAATTCTGCATGCCTTTAGTAAAACAGATAAGTTTCACATTCAAAAATAACTTACATTAAGAAGCTTGCAATTCTTGAGAGAACCAAGAACCTTCTGCGATATGGGGAGTGTCAACCTCGGGTTCAACATGAGGGGTGACGCATCACAAAGGGACAAAGAGCGCGGCAAACACAACCACACAACGCCACCAGGGTCCAGCACCTTCCCCACTTGGACAGCGTGAGCCAATCAGGCTTGAAGCTGACCACACCCGCACGATCTTATCCTTCGTGAACCTCGCGTCCTATTCACTCTACGACTCATCATATTGATTTGACTAGCTATTTGACGCGTCATTCAGCCTACAAATGGCTAATTATTCAGTCACCTCACGTCAACTCGGCGCGTCTGCCTGATTATTTAAATCAGACAGTCAGGTTGCCGTGCAAGGTTCTGCGTGTGAGGGATCATGATTGTCTTTGCATACTTTTTCCGAATGATTGATAAATAAAACAGCTACAGGACTCTACCAACGAAGCGATTGTATCCGCAAGTGATGGAGGGGAAGTGAGGGTCAAGTTTAGTGGGGGTGCGTTCATTCAATGTGGGCTGCCCGCGTTCTACTGATCCACAGTACAGGATATGAACTGTGCAATCTATTTTCATTGAGGTAGTCGGAAATGTCACTGCACACGAAAACGCTATCAAGGCTCACGCCATTATTGACATGGGAGACAAGCTCGGTGCGTCTACCATTTGTGCCACTCGGGATTCAGCAACTGACCTTCGACGTAGACTTGTCTCTAGTCGACTTCGTTGTCGAGAAATGTCATGACCCCAAGTTTGCTCATATGTTCTGAAAGAATTGCCCGCCTCCCATCCCACCGTCTGCTCTGATATGTCAAATCATCTTGCTATTCTACATTGTACAAAACATTTCACTCGATCCTGAAACCTGGTATCCTAGTTCAACCTCTTTTTGCCTTAGCTTCAGTGAAAATACCGCATGGTCAGTTAAAAATGGTGCGATCCGACTTGAGACGTGTCCGGAAGCTTTCAGTACTAATCCCTCAAAGACGGCCAAGAGATGGTAAATAGGGTAGTAGGCCGATTTCTTCGCGTCAAATTATGATCAGACTTCAGAGCCTCGACAGCCGACCAGCAACAAGCGGGGCGAGGGGCATTTAGCTTATGATTGGCGTTACGCCTCAGACGAAGGGCCCTCGTCTATTTCGAAGTCCCCCGTGTCCTCGGCATCCATCTCTTCCGACGCGTTGGTACCCTCGGTCTCTGCAAGAGACGTGTTGAGCTGTTCATCCATGTCTACCATGTCTGCGTCCAGATCTGGCTCGTCCTCTTCTTCGTCTTCTTCCTCGTCCGCGTCGGTCTGGTTGTTCGCACCCTCGGATGGCGAGTCGTCTGAGCCGTCTGAGTCTGTAGAGTCGTCATCGTCATCACTCTGCTCGTCCGCCTAGAGGTGAAGGCGCGTGAGAATGTTGAGTAAGTGTGCGTAGCTGTCACTCACATCGTTCTTCTCTTCATGTTGTGTGAAGGAGCGTCCTATGGGCACAAGGAAGTTGAAGCCGCGTTTCTTAATCTCGTCGGTCTATGCATGTGCGGTCAATGTTAGCCTCAGAGAGCACATATTTGGCACGCACCAAGTCATCCAAGTCATCCTCCTCGTCACTCAGATCGTCCATCTCCTGAGCCAGGTCGCGCGTGACATTGAAACGCGGCCGGTCGCTGGCCAAACCGTGGTAAGGGCACCGGATGCGGGTTGGGGTGGCTTCGGCAGGAGATTGGGGAAAACAGCACTTCGCGGAACTCAAGGTTGGGCTTGCAACAGACATGTTTACTCGCGCGTTGTGTGAGGCACAGACGGTTCAAATGAAAGGGGGAGAGCAAGGGCGTGGTCGTCGCGGCACGCGACAAGCATGGGCGCTACTCATGGCGCGCGACCTGCTCGTGGGTCGAGCGACTTGGACTCGGACTCAAGCCTTGTTCCTCCACCCCCATTGTTCGCTATGGGACGCCCTCCCTTGGCAGAATCATTCTCGGCGAACATCTCTCTGCTCTATGACCTCTACCTCGAACGCTACCCTGAACGCGTTTCTACGCTGGCTTTTGTCTAGACCTGTCAATTTACGCTCCCTTCTTCGTCGAATACCCGACTTTCGACCACCTCTTGCCGATTTCTGTGACATTCTCAACGCCGAAATCTCCCTGCTTTCTGCTTTGCCGTTGACGTTCGGTGTAGTTTTTGCTCTTTTACCTTCTATACTCGCTGTCCCGCAAACGGAAGCCGACGCATCGAAGAGTTTGACAGACAGTCCCCCGCTTGCGCGTGCGCCTTTGGACGCATTACTTACTGGAGTTTCTGACCCCCACCTCGTCTGTCTGGCCGGAACTATACCTCTGTGTTGCTCAGCAGAGTCTAGTCCTGGCTCATCTGACATCAAACTGCCCCTTGCAGCCTTCTTCATGATATTCTAACATGGAACCGTCGAGCTCAGGCATCCCACCACAGACTTGCCGGCTTTTTATCCTGCATAGCCACCGCTCCCCCATGGGTGGCCCATTATTGCCCTCTATTGGCATATGGTGGCGTGCTCGCGTTGCCTTCCAGCTTTCTGTGCTTACAGTTTAAGCCCATTTTAATCCCGTCGTGAGTGTTGACCCTGCATGTATGCGCTGCATAAGCTCACAGCTAGGGTAGAAATCGCCCCACCCAGTTCTTCACCGGCCTTCTCTAGAGCTTCTCATTGCGATGGCGCGGCAGCATATACGGACGCGAGTGGGGATCACGAAGCTCGTGCGAAGGCTCTTCCCCACGACGCGCCCTCTCCCTGCAATGACAATGTGTTGTCCTAGATGCCCATTCCATACCTTCTTGCTTGCCGGCATATGTTCGCTCTTTCCAACACGCCTTGCCTCCTGGGACATCTGCCATGCTCAAGGGTTCTCTACGTACTGTGACAAACCCTCATTCACACGTGGAGCCTTCGTCCATGCTGCCATAGGACCATTCCTCGCTCGCCAGTATGTTACGGAAGAACGCTGCCAATCGCTCTGGAAACTCGAACGTTGCGCGGTGTCCCCGTCCCTGGATGTGCAAGCCCCGACCCCCCTCTGCTGACGGACCAGCAACCTGGGACGGTATTCTTTTCAGGCTTATTACATCAGGATCGTCGCCGCTGGTCGTGGAATCCGTGCAGAACGTGTCGGAACAATACGCCAGCTACCTGGATCGATACTCGCAGGAGCTTACAGAACGCCTATTCTCCGAAGGTGCGCGACAAGTTCGTTTGCCCAGTGGGGCATGGCGGGTTGGCGCGAAGAGCAGACTGATGGTGACATGGGAGGCGGCTCTCTTCCGAGCTGGGTTGATGTCGCGGTGGGTTGTGCTAGTGACGCGTAACGGATATGCTTAATGCTCAATTTATTTGCTCAACGAATAAATGTTCGATGCACTGCCCTCGATGGACTACGACAGGCCTCGCCCAACCTCTACCGACTCCGCTTTCCGCCGGCATATGGCAATGCAGAACCGCGGCGGGAAAGCAGGGCCACTTGCCGGCGCCTTTGTGGCGCACCCGGAGCGCTACTTGGGCCTCGGCCGGGCGCCTCTTGCGGTCCGAGTCGGTCACCTCCCAGTCTGGTCCTCCTCGTGGGGAGGAGGCAAGGTTAAGGTTTGCCGGCTTACAGACGGAGTTTCTCATCGTGCTTGTGAGCAAGGTCAAATGATGCTCACGGTGCACGCATGTGAAGGCCTTCTGGCGCACCCAGCTGGGTGCGCCACCCCATGATCTAGCTGACGAGAGCCTGATATGCCCTCTGATATCTCTGGTAAGCAGCTCCAATCATCGTGGTCAGCTCTGGGTCAATTCAACCGTTCCCAGACCGTCGCACATGCCCAGTCGGGAGCTGTACTTGTAAACCTGTGCTATCCATATCATCCTCGTCGCGGGGACTGGATGTCGATCCAAATGGGACCTTTTTCGGACATTGCCCGTCCGTCAGTGTCCGAAACGAAACGCCTCGCACGGGCCTTCGGCCGCTGTAGTCGGCCCAAGACGCTCGACGAATCCAAGAAGGCGTCAGGACGACATTCAACACTCCTACGGTTCTACCAATGCTTGACCCTTTCGGGCTTGTATGCCATCCGTACAAGTCCGTACGGGTCGACAAAGGAGCAGGGTATAAATATTATAGAGCCGCTGCGATATGTGATCTTCACCACCCCTACCACATCTCCCCTACCTTCATAGGTTTCTATCCCTCCGGACACAGAAATGGAGACTCCCACTGAGCATAGTACAGCTCCTCATACTCCCCCGCCACTCTGGCGAACACCTTGTACCTCTCCGCCCCACACAATCTCGGGGACACGACCCAAACGGCCCTGATCTCTCGTATCCTTTCCGTTGCGGAGGCTGGTCTGACCAGCGAGTACCGTGACACCTCAGTTTACTGGTCTCATTCCTGGAGATGCCGCCTTCCGACGTGTACCTTCAATACACGCCAACGCTCCCGACCCCCACCCATTCGAGACGCAGAAAAGGGTAGGAACCTCAAGGATATCAAGCTCGTCACATTCGTCCTTCCCCGAACGATCCTGAGGATCCAAGAAATTACTCGCGGTGGTTCAAGTGGTGTAAGTAGCTTTCCAGCTTGCGATCTCGCCCTTGCTGACCTCAACGCATACCAGACATCACTGCCGTTTGTGCCATCTCCGTCGTGGAGGTTGCATTTGCTTCCTCCGTCGTTACTGGCGATTTCGATGGCCTGGAAGAACAGTTCCACATGGGCGACGTTGTAATCGCACTCAGCGTTTCTCTCATGGTGTGCGGTTTCGGCCTTGGCCCCCTACTCTGGTCGCCTCTGGTATGTCTCTCGCTCATACCCGGGTCCCCGCTATCTTCTGACTGTGTAACTTAGTGTGAAGTTGTTGGTCGTCGACCGATCTGGATCTTGCCCACGATCGTGTACATTATCTTCATCATCCCCTGCGCCGTCGCCAAAAATATCCAGACGCTCCTGATCTGTCGATTCCTGTGCGGCTTCTTCGCGTCTGCACCGTTGACACTCGCGGGTGGCACAATATCCGACGTCTGGGATAACGAGGAGCGTGGATTTGCTATTGCACTGTTCGCTGCTGCTCCATACGGCGGACCCGTGCTCGGCCCCATCGTCGGTGGCTTTGTCGGCGAGACTGTCGGTTGGGCGGTGGATCTTCTGGGTAAGCTGACCGTGTACCTTGATCTGCGCCACAGGCTAATTTTGGACTTCTCTTAGGTGAACATGATCTTCGCTGGTGTCATGCTCTTCTTCAAGGCTTCGATACCAGAGACGTTTGCGCCCGTCATCCTGAAGCGCCGTGCCGCGAAACTCAGGCAGGAAACTGGCGACGACAGTATTTGCACTGAGCAGGAGGGTCTACAAAGTCGCGTTCACAGACATGCTCATGGATACACTTATCCGACCATTTGCTATGCTTGCAACTGAGCCAATTCTGCTCCTGCTTTCCCTCTATATCGCCCTTATCTACGGTCTTCTGGTGAGTGGTTTCTTCATGGGCTACGGAACCAGCGCTGATTGCTTCCTCAGTATGCCTTCTTCTTCAGCTTCCCCGTTGTTTTCGGCGAGGACTACCGCTGGAACGACGGCCTTGTCGGCTTAACATTCATATCCGTGTGGATTGGCCTCGCCATTGCCCTCGCGATCATGCCATTCCTTCAAAGAGATTACATGAAGCGTGCTGAGGCCAAGGGCGGAAAAGCCGAGCCAGAAGACCGTCTCGTCGGTATGATGATCGGCAGCATATGGGTACCCATCTGTAAGTCCAACCCTCCGTCCAACGTTCTCTACCCATCTCTCACCTCATCCCCCCTACAAGCCCTCTTCATCTTCGGCTGGACGAGTCCCCCGGCCGTCATGCCCGGAGGAGGAAACTGGGTTGGCCCCGTCAGCTCTGGTATCCCCTTCGGCTTTGGCATGGTCGTCATCTACTTCTTCTCCGCAAACGCGTACATCATCGACGCCTTCCCGGGTTACGTCGCGTCTGCGCTGGCGGCCAAGACTGTCATCCGGTCTGGCTCTGGTGCGGCGATTGCCCTTGTTCATCACGGCCATGTTCCATAATCTTGGAAATGGTTGGGCAGCAAGTACCTGGGCCTTCATCTCTCTGGGCATGGTGAGTCAAGCCGTTCGTTTGGTTTTATGAGTACGAAGCTGACCCGACGGTAATAGTGCCCGATTCCTTTCCCTCTTCTACCGCTATGGCAAGGTCATCCGGTCAAAGTCAAAACGTGCCACATCAGCGTAGACTTAGAGTGCTGGGCACCGTTTCTCCTGTCTTCCTTGAGCTCAAACGCCGCATTTACGACTTCATCTCGTACTTTACATTACTGTAGTAGTAATTGTTGAGTAGCTGCATTCTCGCATATACCTTGTACTGGTGAAGCGCCGCCTCTGGCGGCAGCAACCTTGCTTGTCTCCTCGTCCGCGGGCAGCAGACAAACAGAAAATCTTTGACAGTCATTAAAAATTTGGATTGGCCCGTGTGCTACATAACGTGTCTGGCCACTAGTACACAGGGTCCATACCGGCTTGTTTACAGCGTAGTAGCGTACATGTCCGAGTTCTCTCCTGCACCAAACGGCAGAATGCGTTTGTCTCGCCCAAGTCGACCCAATTTGTATAAACATTTGTTATGTCTATATCACATGTGGTGGACACCCTACTCACATTGCATGTCCTTAGCAGGATTCCTCCCAGCCCATCTACAGTCTATGAAAATCTGCAGGCACAAGAGCATGATTAGCAAGGGCGCCATTGACCGTTGAGCGTTGTCACGAGTCTGTGGACTACTCTATGTGCGGATGCAAGGTCTCTGGGGAGTTCTGTGCTCACCCCGCACATGGCCATATCGGGTCCAAGTCGTAGTGTCGAGTAGACAGGCTGTCCTAAATACAACCAGACAAGGTCGGCCGCACACCCTTCCCCCGTCCTGAGCGTACCGAGGACCTTGGCTGGGGGATGGTGCTTGGCCTGCTGCGAGGGTGCGACCATAAGCTCGGTATGCTCGTGACAACATTCATCCTGGGCGGCCTTCGAGCTCCAGCACATTCAGCGTGTTCACGGTGTGGTACTGGGGGTGCTTATTCGACACGCCATTGGTGATTTTGGGCAATACTGAGACGGCTGCGCCATGCCATACAGCCTGCTGACTATTGAAGGGAATCACGCGGCGCCTTTGATTCTTGTGCGCGAGACGAAATGCAAAGCCTGCTGTGAGGACTTGTTAGTCAAGCAAATGGGATTCTATACACAAGTACTCACTATGGTAGGTTTGTCGCCATAGACTATAGTGCGACGACTCTGACAAACCACGCGCGTGGGTTCTACCTCAGCCCCCACTCGTGCGCTCGCCTTGAGGCTTGGGCTTCTGGATAGTCTCGTGTATGCGCCGCGTAGACATCAACCAGATTATACGAGGTATGATGAGCTAAAAGAGCTGTTTTGGCGTTCTGTGGGATTGCCTGGGTGCGATGTGCAGGCCTCAGTAAGTTGCGCCTCACGCGCACGGTTGACCGTGTCGAACCCGAATCGAGGCCCGTCCGTTCGCACTCAGGTGCTAAACTTTAGTGGTTGATATACAGATATCACCGTATTGTTTACTACCGGCTATATCAAGTGAAGGGAGGGACATGGTCGCGGAAAGATGATGGTAAACGAACGTGAGCGAGGGCGCGACCGCGTCGCACTGTGAGCGTTTCTTGTGACGTCACGTCACGCTGTGTTACTATCTTCTAAAACCACAGGTTCTAGGCGACAGAAAAGTCGCCAGTGTTATTTGGTGTACATCAGCTATCATTAAAACATTTCCGCTTCATGTTGACACAATTAAACGCTTAAGTTGAAGGAGAAGGGAGGCCACCGAAAAGGCGGGTTGCCAAAGCGTAGTGCGTGACGTGACTGCAACTGATGCATTCGCGGCAAAGTCCGGTGAGTTGGAGGTTGAATTTCAAAATAATTGTGCCCCCCGACAGATACCTTGACAAGCAAGGTGACTTATTCTGGCTAATCTTCTTCCTACATCCCTCATTGGCTCACTATCGCAAAGTTCCAGAAATAAACAATTTCTTGAGATATTAAATTAGAGTGCGTTGTACAGTGCTCAGACATCAAACCAAGAAAATGAACGAGAATACAGGCGGTGAGGATACATGAGTAACATTGACGGTGTGGCGTGACATATCCTAGATTAGGAATAAAGATCATGATAGATATGCACATTCGTTCGGATCTTGCATGTAGGCCTAGAGGGCATCAGCCAAGCATATCGGCGTCGTTGCTACGATTTGTCCGCCTGTTCATGTGGCGTGGGTGTACGGCGAGAGAGGTCTGATCCAGAGCTTGACAAGGCCCGTCTTGTTTGCTGTAAGCATGCCCCGGTGATAGAAGATCAGGTCCGTGAGGAGGTCGCCTTCGAGTTGTTTGATCTACACGGTGCGTCAACACTAACAGACATGCATCAATTGTCTCGAAACATACGAGAACAGGTTGAAGAACGGCGACTTCGTTCCGAGACGGCGCGGGATGATAGCGGGATATGGGGCCGTCTAGCCCTGGACCACCGAGAAATACGGACGATTCGCCACGCCGTCGAAGGGCCAATGAGATATTGGACGTCATGGACATCCGTTGATGGTGACCAGTGGTCTGATCAAGGAGGTCAACGGGTGTAAATGTATGCCAAAAGGGCTGGATATACCTGTAGTTTCGGTCTGTGTAAAGCACCGCTAGAGAAGTCCCACTATACAATTCCCATCAGAGATGAGAACTGACTAGGCAAGAGCATACTTACTAATATCAGCTTGTTGTCTTCTCCTACACTGCCGAAGCGGTATGTCCTGCCGTCACAACGGATGTCGTCGAAAGAGACAGCCAGAGACGAAGGACGAATGTCCCTGACATCGTGCCACACCACTCGCTGCTCCCACGGGGAGTAAAATCGTAACCAAGTCATCCTGACCTCCAGTCTATTGAATGGCAATGTATAGAACAGGGGGATGGATCCGGAGATAGGGCACATACCAGATGTATCTCCCATCTGGCGACCAAGCGACACAGGTGAGAGTGCCGAAATATGAGGGCCGTAGCAGTCAACCAGTCTGATTAGACAGTCAACACACATAGAGCTGTACAAAAAATCTTCACTCACTGTTCTGCCACAGCATCTATCACTCTAAGACAGCCGTCTTCAGAGATGGCTGCTACGTATTTCACGTCTGGAGAGAACACAAAGTCTTCATAGAGACCATCATGAATGACATGCAAAGCATATATATGCGTCCACACGCACCGACGACTTTCTTCTTTGACACCCGCCAGTGGCTAACGGGGTTCTTCGGGACGCGGTCTTTCTCCTTTTCGACCTTTCCATTTGTCGTCGCTGCTGACGCTAAGGAAGCGGGGTGCCATGGAGGAAGGGTGACAAAAATCGAGTCTAGTGGGTTCCAGGGACCTGTCGGCGTGTACGGAGCTTGTGGAGAGCCATTGAAGTCGGTTGGTGACGACGTCGCGTCTGGGTCTCTTGCTGTGAACATGCCATCTTCTCGTTCTTTGTCATATAACAGTATAGTGCCGTCCGCGTGCGACACCAGAAAAAGGTTGGGGGGGCGAGGAGGGTACCCATCGTATCGACGTGCATGGGGAGCTGCATATCCGACCCTGAATTCGGTTCAGCCAGAGCGTTCTCTGGCGATCTGCAATGACGCACCTGTTTGTTTAACCGGCCATACCGAGACGACACAGGATCTAGAAACATTAATGAGAGTCGGAAGACGGTCTTAAAGCCTGGATCCTACCAAAACCACAAGAGGTCGCCGGTATTAAATCCAATGATCACATCTATGCGCTCCTGTGACACTGTAGTCGGGTTGACATCATGACAAGTAGGATAGGCAGAGAAAAATATTCGCGCCAGAGGATCCTTCCCCAACGTAAGAGACCCGTACTGCGGAGGGACTATTCGGAAACTCACCTTGGCCTTGGTACCCGCCTCTGTCCACACGAATGACTTGGACAAGTTGTAGAACAAAAACGTGGTCTCCCCCTGCTTTGATGATAGATTCCGACTCAGATTGTCGACATTCTGAAGCCCTCGTGATGAAAGTTGAGGAAGTTGGTCCGCATGTTGTGCTTCGGCCGCGCTATGGACTTCTTCTTGCCCACTTGTGACGGGCCGCCGAACAGACTGTTGAGCTGGTCGTGCCCGAGCGTTGGACTCGCGACATTGTCTGGCGAAGGAGAAAACGTGGATGGGTCTGGCGAGGGAGCGTCATCCGGAGTTTCGCTGCTTGACACACTCAGGCCGTCATCCCGCTGTCCCTTCTCCTGCTGCTGCCTATCCCTTTCCTTCTTATTCTCCTTCTCCCTGTTACCTCCGAGTAGCTGGGATAGCACCTGCGAGTTGGCGGACTTGCCAGCGGAGAACTTGATGGTCACCGTCTTGAGCCTGGTGGGGTAGTTGATGGGGACGGCGTTGACGACATGCAAGACGTTGAGCTTGTGCTCCTCCGTGACGGTGTAGACACCCTCTGGAGCGACAAAGGTCGATTCACTCTCCATGGCTCATCGCTCGGTGCGGCGAAAGAGAGTGTTGGGGCGAACAGCAGTGTGTCCGGCGGCAGAGGAGGTGGTCACGGACAGAGAGCTGTACGGTGTCATACACCCGGATCTTGCGCACGTCTGCTTGTCTTTTCACTCCCATGTTCTCGTCAAGACTTGCTCCTCTCTCGCGACAGCGACTTCAAGCACCTCAACGTACGCACTCTTTCGCTTTCACCAGTATTATATTCTGCGTGCTGACCGTGTAGCAGAGGTCGGCACACCGCTTCCAGTCAACCGGGGTAGAGCCGCCACCTGCCGGCGGCCATTTGCCCTCGATTGCGACCTTCGTCCTATCTGCGGACAACACGCGAGTCTGACGCTACGTACCCCAGGGCTGCGCTGGGTGGACGAAGACAGCAATGATGTTGCAGTGTCGGGAGACACGAAAGATGAATGTGTTACCAGGCGGTCCGAGATGCTATGAGGTACATCTGTCCGCGAATTTAGATGGGATGACAATTGCTGACTTCTACCTGCAAACCAGTATCGCGTTGACTAAAGATGACACAGCAGTCGTATTTGGCGAAGATGTCGCTTTCGGCGGGGTATTCAGATGTACCATGGGTCTTGCCGAGGAATTTGGTACGCGTTTTGCTACTCTGAGCAACGCGTGGAGCTAAATTGAATATTTAGGAAGGGAGCGTGTGTTTAACACACCGTTGACTGAACAAGGCATTGCAGGATTTGCGTCGGGGTCGGCGTCGATGGGACATACTGCAATTGCCGAGATTCAGTTTGCAGACTACATCTTTTCCGTGCTTTTGACAAGTGAGATGTCCATTCCTTTAGTACACGTCAAATCATGTAACTGACCTTTTCCTTAGCTTGTTAATGAAGCTGCAAAGCACCGATTCCGTTCTGGTGGGCAATTCGATGTGGGCTCGTTGACAGTCAGGTGTCCCACCATGAGCGTTGGGCATGGCGGTCTTTACCACTCACAAAGCCCTAAGGCTACTTCATGGGTGCATCTGGTCTCAAAGTCTGCAGTCTTTTTGCTTTCAATTTCCTTGTCTAAGCATGTTCTCATAACCATCCTCTAGCTTGTCATTCCTCGCTCTCCCCTTCAGGCCAAAGGTCTGCTACTGGCGTCCATACGCGATCCAAACCCAGTAATATTCATGGAGCCCAAGATTCTGTACCGCTCAGCAGGTATGTGCCTTCAGCTGTGGTAGGATCCCCGATACTGCGATACTGAGACATTGTTGCGCAGTCGAACAAGTGCCAATAGACGATTTCCACATTCCAATTGGCAAAGCAGAACATCTCACCCACCCGAGTTGCAACGACATCACGGTTTCTTCACATGGGGTAACACCCCGTCTACCACTGTGAGACCGCTCTGCACATGCTCGCCAACCCTCCGGAATCCCTCGCGCCGCATGTCCCCCCGAAAGCGTCGGCACGGTCGGCGAAGGTCGAGCTGATTGACCTGCGCACAATACTTCCGTGGGATGTGGAGACGATCGAGGAGAGTGTGCGCCGGACAGGAAGACTGGTCATCGTGCACGAGGCGAGCCGGACGGGTGGTGTGGGTGGTGAAATTGCAGCCGAGATTCAGAAGAGATGTTTCTTGAAGCTCAATGCACCAGTGAAGCGAGTCACTGGATGGGAGTAAGTAATATGTCTCCTTCGATAGCTTTCGGGGGCTAACCAGTTACAGCACGCCCGTTCCAATGCAGTACGAGAAGTTCTACATTCCAGACGCTCTGCGGATACTCGACGCCATGGTCGAGACCCCTCACGTATTAAGACAAGATATATCACGCTCGACGTGAATGTCCATCATACTGTAGTATTTGTTGCCTGTACAAAACAATACACTAATGTGACACTGAATTATCAGCTACCATCAAAGAAGTGCGCTCAAAACCGAACTAGCTCGGGTTGTCCGTGAACGCCTTGGCCTGAACCTCATACAGCTTGCAGTATTCCCCACCTTTCTTCATCAGCTCCTGGTGTGTGCCGGACTCCACCAGCTCTCCAGCTTTCATGCAGCTAGATCGACGCTCGGTTAGCTTTTAGTATGACATTGGTAGGGGTGACTGACAGGATGAGATCCGCATGCTTGGTGAGGTGACCAAAGCGATGGGTCACGAATACCATCGTCTTGCCTTTTCCGCATACCGCGGAGGCTTTCGAAGAGTTTCATATTCGCCAGTAGGGTCAATAGCCGAGGTTGGTTCGTCGACTATCACGAGTTTCGTCTTGTCAGACATTATACGCATAAAGGTCCTGGCTCTATAAATTGGTGTGTCAAAGCTAAACCCGACTGCGATGTGCCACTACCCACGCAGCACAAGACGCTGAGACTCTCCGCCTAAGTCGTGGAAAGTGAGCATCAGTGAATAATAATTCCGACGCCCCCTCGACGAGCTCAACATGGTCAAGAGCTCACCGGATATTTCAGTAACTTTTTCGATGGTCTTTCTGAGCTCTTTCAATGGCCCATCTGAAATTTTTATAACACCTGCTTGCGCAGGTCTGTACGGGTTCTAACTCCTGATCCCACTTATCTTCAAAGCTATCAATCAACTCGGATGCCCCCGCCCAGCCGTGGCTGCTTCGACTATTTTCTTGAAATTATCTGCATCCTCGGGATCTCCAATGCCAATTGTTCTCGGCCATTGTCAGAGGGAAGATCGAGTGCTTTTGTGTCAGTAGCGCGGTAGCGTTTGTACAGATCTTGCGGTGTGTAGGTTGGGATGATTGGTCTTGGATGATGAGTTGCCCGGCTGTGGGTCGATAAAGCTGTGCGAGCAGCTTGACGATGGATGACTTCCCGCTTCCATTGACGGCCAACAATGACAACCAGTGACGAGGGTGGGATCGTGAAAGATACGTTACGGAGGGCAAATTTGTCATTCTCTTTGCCGGGATATTGAAAACTGACATCACTGCAGGTGGAAGGATACTTTAGAACCTGGCAAAGGTAAAGAAAACTACAATTACCGTAATTCAATAGACATGCCTTCTTCTGGTTTGTGCATTGGCCGGCGGAAAGGGCATAACGCCCGGTGGTATTTTCTTTTCGCGTCCGAAGAATCATCGACATAGAGTGACTTGATGAAGATGATATTCTGCAAAAGACTGTCTATCCACGAAACGCTAGCGAAGCACTTTGAATAACAGAGGACGTTCTTTGTAGTGTGGCAAGATATGTCAGAGAAAAGATTGCCGGGTTTTGTATACGACTCGAATGATGCAGTAATCTCTGTGCGGTTCGTGACACGGGCATCAGTGCTCGTGACGCGAGAATTAACACAGCTGACTGTACTCACAAGCGGCAGACTGTCAAGGAATACAGTTGCACATGGTTCAAAGGGTGTTTTGTTTTCGAAGAAAATTTCAGGCTCATCTGTGGCGTTCGAAGTCTTGCTCGCTGCCTTGTTGTATTCTATCAAATGCTGTCGGTGGGCATTGTAATGGTCTCATCCATGGAGTCAATGACCGAACCAGACATCAAGTAATCCCCCAACGCTCCGCCAATTACCTCCTGCTTGTATTCAACAGTAGTGGCAATTTCAAAAAGAGCCAACAAACGACGATAGCTTCGATCGCTTGCGTAGTAAATTGTTTCTGTGTGTGTCGTGTCATCGAAGAAATTAAGCTTTCCAAAGATGTAGATCTTAACCCTGTGAATATTTGCGTCTTGCAATCCTCGATTGGAAAAGTGTGTACAGGAAGCAAAGCCCAAACGAGCAAAACCCCATCCGTCGTGGCCCTTCATGAGCTTGAAAATCACCACAATCTGGGAGACCATAGAGAGCTGACCACTCGGATAGACTCTATACTAGATCGTAGAACGTGCTGGGCCATATATGGCATAGTACTGTATACTATGTTACTTGTATCTGACGACAGATTAATAAAGACCGAAAGACGTGGACGTTCAAAAAACTTTACTCTCACCATGTGACGACGGTAGATCTAGTTCTATAGGTGTGCCTTCATCACCCGCGTTTTACAAAACGTGGGAAATTCTAGTGTTGAGGACGGTTTTCTGATGAGCGTCGCCTAGCGGTTTTGTTAAGAGTTCAAATACTGAGATCGGGCTCAGCTACCGGAGAAAGTACGTGCCCCATGCCCATCGCCATATCGCGGATAAGGTGTTTACTCCGAGATGCAGAGCTAATGCGTTGCATTATTCCTCTAATATCTGGCCCTTCCGAGCTCGTGACGGTATTCTCGGACCTGAAACGATCAGGTTGCATTTTGACACTAAGGTTATGGCTAGATTCGATTACCTTCATCATTAGTTGATTAGTGTATAAGAGTGTGAATGCGTCGTTGACACCAGAGATGGCATGTGAGAGTAGGTAGATGCTGAATAGGATAGGAGCGAGATGATATACGTCCGTCAGAAATTTGAAGATATAGACAACCCCTTGAGCGGTCTCCCAGCGAGTGGTAATCGGTTCCCAGTATTTCTTGAGGGTTTTTCGTGTAGGTCGTAACGCAATTACACGCCACACTCCTGATTGATAGGACGATAATGCTGGATCATATCGTGTAACTGTTGACTAGTTTCCCTCAGAATGCGAGGTAAGATCGGGCTTCATGTCGATGAATAAATCCTGGCCAATTGTTGGAAGGTGTTCGGTTGGAGATCAAGCTAAGAGAACTTCTAGCAAAACAAGGGTTTATAAAGTATTCACTGGAGAAGGATGACAACGACGCTTCCGAGATACTAAGATCGGTTAAAAATCATCTGTCAGCACGGAGAAAATGTTAGTGACTCTACCTCAAAACGCTTTTGTTGCAGAAGAAGCTTCCTCGATCCGAGCGGGGTCGGGTACTGGTACTGTCTGGTAGGGAAAGGAACCACTAGCGCTGTGCAAGTTGCGGGCTACTAGTCCGCTCCCATGAGGTTAATAAGTCAGCCCTCATGAACATTCACCATTCAATTGACCCACAGTTGCGCCGAAAAGTGCAAGTCCGACACCGGTGGTACGCAATCGTCAAGGAACAGGAGGCGTGCATTGGACTCTCCTTCGAGTCCAGCGGCTCGCCCTTGTCCTAGGAACTGCGCGACATGAGTTTTAGGCTGCCGGTGATGAGGTTGATGATGAGACTCATGGTCCCCAAAATAGCGTCGGAAGTAGTGCAAGGACCTCCTGCGATCGTTGTAAGGAGTGTCTAATATTGACACATGCTTGATTTTAAGACCACCAATACTTTACTCGCGCGATTTGGATCAACCAGGAATATTTGTAGGACTGAACAAGATCTCAGTGAGATAGAAATTGGTTCTTTCTTTGAAGAGTATACGCAAGAGTCCCATACAGCTATCCCCTCGCCCGTAAAATACTCAAACGTCGCCGTGTCAATTGTGGTGGGTACCTGGCGGGACCAGGAAGAAAGGACCATTTTTTCGTCCAACTTGAAAGCTTGACGCCCGGTGCTGCGGCCAAGTGACGCTCCTTTTAGACGACCGCGTCTTTGTGGCGAGGCGAGGCATCCCTCAACCCTACACCCACCGCACCCCTCACCACTATCCCTCATAACTTCTCTCATCAGCTGAGGTGAACACTGTGCGCTGAACCGATACAAGTCTGCCACTTACAACCACTTGTGGCTGAGATTGTCAGGCTTGCAGCGGTTGATCGGGACATCCACCATGGAGATAGAAGTGAAACGCATACCCTTTGCAGCCTCCCCGTGGGACTTGAAAAGAGTGATTGGTGCCGTTTTGCATAGCGATCTATTTTTCAAACCCTGAGGATCCTAATGCCCGACTAATGTGAGTTACAGTCATCTAATGACGCGTCTTACGCGACTCACACTATTTAGAAATTTCGACGTAGAAACTCAATGAACATGAAACAATCTCAGCACGGGAACAATGGTACTAGCGGGGGGAAAACTTATCAGTACCAGATGCCAGAATCGCACACAGATTCCTGAGACACGTCTATGAAGAGGCTATTCGTATGGAAAGGGGAAACTTTTGTTCTCAAGAACACAGAACAGACCCTCCAGATGGGTGAAAGAACGCTTGGAGAAGACCCTATATCTCAACCCTGAAATAGAGGAGGCACTGGAAGACAAGCTTCTCAAGCTCAACGTTGGACTACACGTCGAGAAATTACAATTTGGAGTGTATTATAGAAAACCCTGGCGACACAACCAGAATCTCCAGGCTTTTCTCCGTGGAATATGAAGTGAAATACGCTGATCGCAGTGCGGGGATGCTCGAGTTCGAGTACAAACACAAAGCCATCCGTATCACGGTAAGCACGGCTTTGTTCCATCTGCTAAGTCTAAACTCCCGAGGATAGCTTGGGGATAGATCGACCGAAGAATTCGCGGGTATACGTTGTCATCACTTTTGCGAACATTCGAAAAATGGCGATGGGCCTCGACTATGGCAATCCCTGTAAATTCAAACGCATGACTAGCGCAGGTTGTGTTTCTCATCATCAATTTACAGTCATATGCTTTGAGTTTCACACGCCGACAATCTTCCAGCTGGAGAGATTCCACCGCACATTAACAGGAGAGTCTTGGAAGGACGAACGAAAAATTTCGCATGCGCAAGGATAGCCTGAGCGACAACCACGCTGCCATCGCTCCTTACGCTCACCAACTCCGCATCATTCTTTCACGATCAGAGCGACCTCGACAAGTTCTCCGAGCTGTGTCACATCGCTGAAATAGGACGACCGTTTAGGACGACGCGTGGAGGCTTTCAAAAAGAATTTCTTCGCGCCGAAGAATGTCTTCTACAAGTTCCAGACAATGCTTGCGGAATTCGACTGGCTCGTTGCCTTCCAGCTCGAGGCACTTCTACGCAACGGATTGTTGAACACTGAGGACTTATGGATCGATTCTATGGGCCCATCAAACAACTCTGTGCCGCAGACCGAATACCGCTGCGGATACGCTTCGACTGTTCACAGAAAACCTGCGTGCAAGAGACCCCCGCGAATCGACCATGGAGTGTTTCGAGAAGGTTTGCTCGCGAGACGATCCCGACCACGCCGAGCTTCCCCCAGGCTGCTTCTTGTGTCATCACGTGACAGTGACTCCCACCCGTATGTTGCTGGAGGGACCCTTTGTCATCCAATCCAACCGTGTCATTCGACACTATCGCGGATTTTGAGGATCATTTCATCCGCGTTGACTTCCGTGATGAAGATCGCCTGCAATACCGTTGGGACAGAGACGTACGTACTTTCTCACTATTGACTACGGAACTTCCGCTAACATTCATTCCAACTACAGACTGACGGGACTTCGCTCTTGGAAGATCGCGTCGGCATGTACCTCAAGAAAAGGCTTCGTACTAGCCGGTCGAGCCTTCGAATTTCTGGCGTACTCGAGCTCGGCACTTCGGCGAACATGCTGTCTGGTATCTGAACCCTTTTTTGCACCCCACAAAGGGCTATGTCACTGCGGAAGGCATTCGTAAGAGCCTCGGCGACTTCTCCTCGGTCATTCAGACAGCCCGCCAAATACGCGGCCCGTCTTGCGCCGTCTTGCCAGGCTTTCACCGCCACCGATCCCTCCGTAGACATTCGACGTGACCAGTGGGAGATGATGGACGACCTTGGACCAGGAAGACTACTTGTTCACAGACGGTGTGGGCACCGTCTCGAAGGGAGCTAGGAGACATGATTTGGGATGCGTTGTGCGATGCGCGAGACGACAGCTATCGGGAGAATAACATACAGCCCTCAGCCGCGGTGAGTGGAGTCTCCTTTCCATATCTGGCCTTCACTAACTCGATGTCTCCAGTATCAAATCCGATTTCTCGGTCAGATTCAATGTTGCTACTTGCGGGACTCGTTGCTCACCGTTGCTCTGCAGGTTTCAAAGGGTATGGTTGCTGTAGACTGGCGTCTCAAAGGGGTCAAGATGAGACTCCGCAAGTCAATGGATAAGTTCCAAGGCCCCGAAGAGGAGACCGCCACTATCGAGATCGCGCGGGCGTTTGAACGTCCCAACACCTGTTATCTGAACCGGTAAGTTATTTATAGTCAAAACATCATTATTCCTTACATAGCCTTGCAGTCCGCTCGTCATGGTCTTGGAGGATCGAGGAGTCGAGAAAGAGGCTTTCATTGAACTGCAGGAACAAGCTGTCGCCGAAAATCAACATGTCGAGTGACAAGATACTTGACTGCAGAAAGCTTTTCCGAGAGCATGGTCTGGGTAAACGGCTTCAGGATCTCATACGTCTGGCAGTTCCTCTCCGCCATAGGCCATGGGGGGATGGAGTACGAGAAGACATCACGTTACACCCTCAACGATCCCTTCTTTGAGCGCCTCGTCCAGTTCGCCAAGAACGACGTCCTGCGTTCGATCAAGCACAGCGCTCGCATACCCCTACCACAGAGCTGGCTTCTGGTGGGTGTCGCAGACGAAGGGGCAGCGTACGTGAACGAGGGATGCGAGAACGTATACACGCTGGGGCCCCATGAGATTTATGGTAAAAATTATTTTTTACCGAGCTCCTATCTCTCATTAACGCAGTCTTTAGCTTGCGTACAACGCTCGCGCGAAGAGGAGCCAATTTGGATCAAAGGTAACATTCATTTCTTTCTCGTCCCCCTAGGTGATTCACGCGTCGTCACAGGTCCCGTCATGATAGCTCGTAGCCCGGTAGTTCATCCAGGAGATGGTGCGCTCCTCCTAATTTCAATATTGCTCACTATTCACCTCTCGTACAGTGCAAAGGGTTGATGCTATTGGCAAGCCTCCAGATGACGGGGGAGACTATGCTTCTTCCGAGACCTCAAGAATGTCGTTGTTCTTCCTTGCGTTGGTGAGCAAGCTGTCATGTAGCTCATTTAGGTTCTACTCACAGTCTCACGTGCTAGGCGATCGATCTCTCGCCTCGATGCTCGGAGGTGGTGACTTGGACGGGTACAACGTCTCGTCCACGTACATTTACATAACATACTAAAACCGCTTTCCTAGTGATCTGTATTCTATCATCTGTGAAGACACATTGCTCGCACCCGAGCACGCAGATGCCGCGGAATATCTCTCTGTCGGCAAATATACGTTAGATCGGGATAGTACTGTGGAAGACATTTGCGACTTCATCATAGAATATATCGACTCTGATGTCCTGGTAGGTACCCCCTTTGGTTCTTAGCAGCAAATTAGCTCACTCCACTGCACAGGGATTACTGTCAGATCGCCACTTGGTTATCGCTGATCAATCCAGGGTAGGTGATCAGTTCGCGCAGAGCACACACGTGTTTAGCTGATAGCTTGAGACTTTAGGAGGGCACAAGAGATGACAGATGTATTCAGCTAGCGCGGCTGTGTAGCCAAGCTGTCGACTATCCAAAGAACGGAGTCAAGGTTGACATGTAAGCCCGGCGAAGAGCCCATCATGCGATAAACTCAACACCTGTGATAGACAAAACTCTCCTCGATGGCTTATTCCATTCAAACCTGACTGGAAGCAAGCAGAAGACAATGCACCTTTCGGAAGACTGATTACTACGAATCCGACCGGCTCTAGGTGAACTATATATCGCAACGTCCACCTAATCGACACCCCGAAGACGGTGCAGTTCCCGACCAACGGTCTCGCGTACTCACCGACAGCATATCCCAAGCACTATCCCCCTACATCCAAGCCGTCCTCGGCAGCGCTCAAAACGCAGACAAGGACCTCGTCGCAGTGGGGCCCATCTTCCGGCGGTACGCCGACGAGCTGCGGTACATCAGCGTGACGCACTCGCTCTCGGACTCGCCCGAGGCGCGGCTCGTCGAGGAGGAGGTCGTCGTCGGCACGATCAGCGCCGTGTGCTCGCAGCGCGCGCTACGCTCCGCAACGACCGCACGTACCGCATGGGCCTCCACACCAGGACGCTTGTCGACAGCGTCCGCAAGAAGCTGTACCGGCCCCTTCGCGACACCGCCGCCCCCCGAGGCGAGCGGGATCATGCGCTATGGCCTCCGCCAGGCGTGGCTCGCGTGGGACTATGCGATGCGGAATAGGCACATTTTTGGTGCTAATAGTTTTGCGATCATTTGCGCTTGGATGTATGCTGCTGCTGCGTTGACTGATATGGGGCAGCTGAATATGAAGCCTGAGAAGCGGGGCGAGGTGGACACGGATCTGGACAAGGAGGATTGACATGGATTGCAAAATGTATTTCTCTCGATGGTTCTCAGATTACACAGGATGTACAATAGTCTTTCGGAATTGCTACGGTTGCCAAGTACCAAGAGTTGGCGATGTTTGAACTACAAGTTGAATGCTCAGGACGAAAGGAGTGCTTTGTAGTGCTTGATGAGTGCCGTGGCGTCCGTTGCAAACCTAGGCGCCCCCAATGTAAACTAGCAGTAGCCTTGAGAGCAGCAAGTACTTACGCGCTGTCTCTCCTGCTCTTCTTCTATTCGAGCACGCGCGTGCTTAATAAGCCTTCGGCGCGACTGATGGCGTTCAACAGAATGCGACTCGACTGTGACGAAGAAATGGGTATGGGCGAGACGAGTATCGAGAATGAAGACTCACGCATTGCGCTCGCTTCGTTGATGGCCTCGGCTCGGCGATGAGAAAGATCCTCGAATAGGGGTTCAAATGAAGCTAAAACGGCTTGCATTGCCTCCTTGAAATTGTTTGTAACAATATTTGAGCCAAAACAGACGCATATAATCAGGTAATTCTCACTTCACGAGCGCGGAAGAGCGACAGGTCCTTCAAGTAGTGTTCTTGAGGGACTTCGCGTGCCTTGAGCTCGGCAATCGTGTGTCCTTGTACTGCTCTCTGTAAAATTCAATATTGAGCTGGGTATATGCATATATAATGATAAGACATGCATATATGCGACACCCTCTTCCACGGCTGCCGCTGCGTTCTTTCGCGCCTCGGCGAAGAGCGCTTCCTTCTTGGCATCGAATGCGGCGGACCTGGCAGTATTCTTACTTGACTTGCGCTCTGCGGTAAACCCACTTGAGTAAAAGTGACGAGTTCCATTCCAAGAACCGCACTTTGGAATTCCTTCACCAGTTCGATCATCTCAAGCATGCTGAAACGGCGAAATTGAGTATATGCGCCATGAAAGTCTTGAAGCAGGTGTCATACCTGTCTTTGTCATCGTCTACATTATCTTCCTCATCTTCCTCGCTCATTGACTCAACGCACGCTCAACAGGTTTCTCGCTCGTTACCTTTGGGTTTCTCTTCACCGCGCCTGTCCACGCAGCCGCCTGTTCAGTAAATCACATGCGCGAGGAAAGAAAAGATCAGGGACAGACCCTTTTCCGCAGCTTTTCTAGGCATTTTCCTTGCTAAAGTATTGTACACTGAAAGGGCCTTCGGCTGAGAGCAAACCCGGCGACGTGACCTACCCACCGCGGTCACGCTTTGAGCTGAGTTCCAACCCGCGCGGAGCCCCAAATCGCGCGACGCGAGTAGCGGCGCACAGCGTGATGTGACGCGTCGTCTGCGCGTCTACGCGCGCCACTCCACGCGCGCCTCGAGTCGCGCCCCACAAACGCTCGCGCGCGCCGGCTCCACTCCTCCACGGTTGTGTCGCGGTGGTGTGGGATCCCGTATGCGGCGCGCCACTTGTGGCGTCACCTCACCCCCGGTTTGCGAGAGCCCTTGATTTAGGCGGGTAGGGTCGTGAGTTGCGAAGGCTGGCGGGAGCACTTGCGGTGTTTCGTCGGGGATTTCGTCATTTGGGATCGTGTTTTTTGGTGCGGTCGTGGATGAGGCGGAACTGAGGTCGCTCAGGCGGCGGGAATGAGGGTGGTAAGATGCGGTTGCAGATCGTACGGACGTGTGTTTCGATGACGAGGAGGGCCATGGATCTGGCCGCGCGTGACTTTGTGGTTTTGGGAGCTCGTGGTACCGTAAATCTTCGAGCACGGCTGGCTGCTTCGCGTGGTGTGACAGAAGCATATAAGCTCTACTCTTCTCGATACAACGGCCCAATGTAACGTCCCAAAGCACCCACTTGTTGTACCCGCCGAACGGATTCGGTTTCAAAGCTACGCACTTCATTGGGGAGGTCGACTCGGTGATAGCAATGGTGAAGAAGTAAAAATCCTGGCACGAAAGAGCCGAATGACCAAGGCATTACTTCTACAAGCTCTGCGAGCGCGCCTGGAGGAGACTTCGGGGGGGTACGATTGGGAATTGAGTCGGAGCAGATAGACTTGCGCGCAAATCCCGATCTATACGTCGCCAACCACAGGGTCGATATTCTGAGACGGCCCGCCGTGCGTCGAATTTATTATTCGCGGTGGTTACGCGTCCATCTCAGGTACAAGAAGCCTGCGCAGCGCACCCGGGAAAGACACGAGGGGAGGAGAAACCGAGGTAGCTCCACAGATGCAGAAAGGGGCGTGTTGGAGTCGGTAGGGGTCCGTCCCCCGACTACGGGGCGCGACCCGAACACGCGCCGTATATAATCTGGGGCAGCGCGCAGTGGGTTACTGCCACGAAGTGTATTTTGGCTCGTGCTGCGTGGTTGATACGCTCGGTGCGCCGTGTCCGTAGAGTGGTGTAGACAGATGATCTCCGTCGTATCCGGGCTGTTCGGCCACACGTATCGTTACGGTGAGTGGTCTGATTTGTAGATATTCGTTGTACTCACCACGCAAGCCAGAGCGGTCTGATACGCGCGTCGAGTGACAGTTCTCGGCACAGTAGAAAGTGCAGATGCAGTCCTAGCCACTCTTCCTAGAGCAATAGGGTGGCACAACTGCTCCGGTCGAACCAGAGGATAGAGTTTAGTTTTGAGGTCGTTACTTCGGAAGCATTTTACGGTACAGCAGCTCTGCCCAGGCAGCAATTTAAGGCCACTAGCAACTGAACCTTGTAATCAGCCGCCTACACAACCACGATGCGAGCAAAAGCACGCACACGAACAGCACAACCTTCGCGGCTAGACGACGCAACGCGCGCTCGCCCGTCTCTCTCGCAACCACGTTCGCATTCAGTCGCCCCACGGGACGCGCCCGCAGAAGCCCCCGCCCTGGCTGAGACGCCCCGGTCTGTGGGCCACGCCCCGGACACAGCGGGCGGGACGGACGCCGCTTTGCTGGACCGGCCGCAATCGCAATTTCTAGGTTGGAAGCCCGATGCGCGCTGGTTCGCCCCTGGACTAGACCGCAGAGGCCAGAACCGCCGCCCTCGCGTTTCCTCGGGAGAAGCACGCCGCACATTCGCAGGCCTGCTCGCGCAGCCTGTGGGCGCGCCCACGCTGTATTGGGAGGGCGACAGAGTCTGGGCCGGGCGGCGGCCGTGGCGGGGTGCGTCCGTCGCGAGGCGGTACCGACGCTGCGGCGGGTTTCAAGCTCAGTTTCGTGCCCGTTCGTTGCGCGTGTGCTGGGGCTTCCGGATGTCCCTGGGGGCCCGCAACGAGGCGCGAGACGCGAAGAAAAGACTGCGCCGCGCAGAGGTCTACTTTCGTCCGCTTATCGGTGCGCGGCGCAAGACCCGTGTGCGCGAGCTCAGGGACACTCAGCTGACGACGTAGGATCGCCAGGAGGCTCCTTTGCGCGTTTTCTAACCGTATTTTTCAGCGTGTGCGCGGTGCGTAGAAGAGAGCGAAAAAAACTGGCTATTGGTCCTTGGCTGTGCTTTCGGCAGGAAGCAGGCGATTGCGGACATTTTACGTGGAAAAACGGATGGTTTTCTATCGATGCTCCCAGGGCCAGGCCGACGTACGCTGACGGATTCGCCAATAAGGGTGCGGGAATCAAGTTCGAGAAGGTCGGAAGATAGAAAAGTGTGCGACATGCTCAGCGGACAGCCAGCTTGCGTGTTGCGGCCTGTCAGTCGATTGATTTCCTAGCATGCGAGACGTTGAGTCTGCGTTGCAATCAGCCCTGATGCAGATGTGGCAGGTGTGCATGGGCCAGCGAGGAGGTAAGGAAAAGCTATTTCCTGTCGCGAGGCAAGGCGTATCGTGGGGTGGACGGACCTGTCTTGTAAATCTCCTGAGCTGCGCGGTAAGTACGACAAGGGCTGTACTCTTCAACTGCTGCTGTTGTGTGGTAATATTAGGGAATAGACATACGGGGTAAGCACAGCTTGTGCCGGGATTTTTGAAGGATCGTAGGCTGGCGAGAAAAACCCAGGGCATTTGACGGCACATCGACAAGGAGGAGACAATGGATCAGAGGGCTGCCAGACTCCCATGGTCTGGACTGGACAGCTGTGTCCAAAATGCGCTGCTGTCTGGGCGAGTTCTGGAGCAGTTGCTCAGGGTGACAGTGTGTTGAACGGGAGCCAATCCGGAACGCCGAGCGAGATCTGGCGATCGCCATCGCCCTTGGATCTAGACCTGCCCTAAACGGGACGGCGGTATAAAAATCCCCGACTAGGAAACGTTTCTCGACGCTCATCCCCTCATCATTGGTCTCTGAAAACTCGTCGTCTTCCGTTCGTCACGGACGATGGGACTGCACCGTGGGGTCCTCGCAGGAGAATGGACATTGGTGCAAGGCATAGACTGTACCTCCGTATCTCCCTGAGCTTGTGTTTGTTCCACCGGTTCGGGGCTCGTTAGTGTGGTATACATTCCTCTTCTGGCCTGTATTGTAGATGTGCAAGCAAATACATGGACAGTTGCCAACTCTACGTTTACTCTTGGCGGCGACCGTGTGCGACGTCGTGCAGCCAATCTCGGACGACGACGACAGCAACACAAATTAAGATATAGCAGTAGCAGATTGAGATGCTTTAATTATGAGGAGGCCCGCCGCAAGTAACGACCGGGCTATGGTGAGGTCGTGGTATCTGGCAATCGGCGAAAAGTTCCAGGCTCTTGTGGTCAGTCGCCCATTACCGTCTCCATCATAAAGATCCTTTCACTCCTCTGGTCTCGACATTTTGACCCCTTTCCTCTCTCTTTCACCACCACCAACACCACCATCCCCCCCTCTGCCGCGCGCATGAACGCCAGGAGTACGACGACCATGCCCTACAAGCTCTCCGCCACCCTGGCCGGTCACGCCTCCGATGTCTGTCAACCATTCAGACACCACACTTCCCCCCCGACGAATTGCTCACCCCTCACCCCCACAGGTTCGCGCCGTCGTCTTCAACCGCGAGACGACCTGATTCTCTCCGCGTCCCGCGGACGTTCGACCGCGATATCCTGGACCCAACTCTCACATCCCGCCTCGCCCGTTCGCCCAGGCCGCCGTGCTGCTCCCCAAACCGGGCAGCGGTTCGTCAACTCGCTCGCATACATCCCGCCGGTCGCCGGACGCGCCAGAAGGTGAGCACCGCCCAGGCTCCGTAACCGAGTGCATGTATGGTGCTAAGCGGGCGGGACGGGAAAGGCTACGTGATCACTGGCACGCAGGGACGGGCTCGTCAACGTCTTCTCGCTCGCAGGCGGCGGGTCGGACCCCAGCTTCACGCTCATCGGGCACTCGCAAAACGTCTCTTGCGCTGCACGCGCTGCCCGACGGTACCATTATTTCCGGCTCGTGGGACAAGTACGTCATCGTTCGTGCGACCCAGAGTCCCCCTCTGACTCGCGACCCCAAGGACGGACGGCCGAGGGTGTGGAAGAACATTCCAGGAACTTTACGAGCTCAGTGGACACGAGCAGGCTGGTGTGGGCCGTGCTTGCTCTGTCTCCAGAACAGTTCCTCACGGGTACGTCCCTTCGTGCGCGCTCCGCTGCTTGTGCTAACATTGGATGCGCCCTACAGGTGCTGCCGACAATACTATCAAGCTGTGGCACACTTCCAAGAATGTCAAGACATACACAGGACATACGCAGCCTGTGCGCGGGCATCCTTTTACAAATACCTGACATCGGCTTCGCTTCGTGCGCAATGACAGGTGCGCCATTTCATCTCTTCTCACCGCGCACGTAATGAACAGTCAAATAGTGAAATTCGCGTCTGGACGCTCGAAGGCGACCTCATTTACAATCTTGACCGGGCATACTTCGTTTGTATACAGTATCGCCCTGCTCACCGAACGGCGACCTCGCATCCACGGGCGAGGACCGTTACGCTACGCAATTTGGAAAGGTGCGCCCTCCTTCTTCGCTACACATAGACCCACGGCTCTTATCACCTCTCTATACCAGACGGCGAGTGCGCACAGACGATCGTGCACCCCGCCATCTCAGTGTGGACCGTGTCCGCGATGCCAAACGGAGACGTCGTGACGGGCGCGAAGCGACGGATCCGTGCGCGTGTTCAGCGCCGCGGAAGGAGCGGTGGGCGTCCGCGGAGGAACCTGAAGTGCGTACGAGGACGCGTCGCGAGCCTCGGCGCTGCCCGCGCAGCAGGTCGGCGACGTGAACAAGGCGGACCTGCCCGGCGAAGACGGCCTGCTGCAGCCCGGTAAGTTGGCCCCGCTGACGTGGTTCCTGCCGCCGTGCGGACGCTGACGGGCGCGCCGGGTTGCAGGAAAGAAGGAAGGCGAGGTGAAGATGATACGACGGGGGGAGAGCGTCGAGGCACATCAGGTGCGTGGGCTATATGCGGCCTAGTGCGTGCGTGCGGGGGCCCCTCATCGATCTTGCTCAGTGGAACAGTGCTTCAATGTCGTGGCAGAAGATTGGTGACGTCGTCGATGCTGTGGGATCGGGTAGAAAACAGCTGTATGAGGGCAAGGAGTACGACTACGTCTTGATGTGGATGTGCAGGAGGGCGTTCCCCCGCTGCAAACTGCCTTATAACGCGAGCGGTGGGTGTGCATCTGCCCCGTAACTCTGTCGATTTTTCTGACTGGCCTTTGTTGCTAGAAAACCCGTATAACGCGGCCCAGCGCTTCTTGCAGAATAACGACCTGCCGCTAAGCTACTTGGACGAGGTTGTCAGGTTCATCGAGAAGAGCACCGCTGAGAGGTCAACATGAGCACCGGTGGTAACAACGATTTTGTAGACACCCTTCACTGGTGCATCACGCTACCAGGCATCTCAGAACACCGCGTCGTCCGGAGCTTCAGAATACATGGATCCCTTCACTGGTCTGTCAGTTATACTTGCTTGGCAAATAATCATACTCATATAGTTGTAACTATAGGTGCGTCTAGATACAGGGCACAGCCCAGCGCGCCAGCTGCACCTGCACCCGTTGTTTCCAGTGATCATGGACTGGCGGTTCAAGATATTCGGGTTCAAGCGGCGCCTCCTCCTCAGCCACCTCAACCTGCTCCTCCTGTGGGCGGCAAGCTACCGGTGGTATGTAACAACGGCTATGCTATGGTGGCGTGTCGCTTACAGAGTTTGTGTAGACGAATACGCTGCCCTTCAAGCAAGCAAAAACATACCTCCGATGCGAAACAAGCTCTTCCAATTCAACGAGGATATCCAAAATGAGATAGTGAGTCTTCTAGACCTTCCATTCGAAAAACCTAAATGCTGATAGCCTTCCGAAAGTCCACCGCCACCCTGGCCATGTAACCCCGACGAGCGCAGCGTTATCGGACGTACGACGCGTTCCTCTATCTGCAACAAGCACTGTATCCGGGACGACGCCCAACACCGCCCGCCCATTACGCAGCAGCAGCACGTCGAGGCGCTTTCATCGTCGCGCTCCTGGCACTTTCCTGGAGCGGTGGCCGCTGGGCTCGCGTTTCCCAACGTACGCTCTACATCTTCCCTCTCTCTGACGTGCGCGCGCGCGCTCAAGCTTGACCCCGCACACCCCCAGTTATCGACCTCTGCCGCACGCTTCGTGATTGGCTACTGCCCGATTGCGCGTACGTGATCCGGCGTTCAGCAGGGCTACAAGATTGTGAGGTCGCTGTTCGAGCCGCGGAATGGAGCGGGTCGTGGGCGACTGCCGCCGATGGACCGGTCACGGGATACGAATCTGTCGCTCTCCTGCGTGGTCTGGCGAATGTGTTCCAGGATAACACGAACTTGGGCGACACCGAACCTGGCAACTGGTGTGAACGAGGTCAGTCGAGGCATCTATGTCCCACTGCGCTGTTTCTGATGGCAGCCCGCGCAGCATCCTACAAACGCCTCGAAGAAGCCTCCGTATACAAGCCCTGTCCAGAAACACGCGCATAGCGCTGGGAACCTTGTACTTCAAGTAAGTTTGCAACACGCTCCGCGTTCGGTCGGCACTGACTGGCCACACACACAGCCTGTCGTGCATCGGCCTGCTGCCAACGTCTCGCACACGAGCAATCTGCGCGCCGGTACACGAGTCTAATCCTACAGGGTCTCGAGGCAGAGACAAGCGGACTCGGAGCCGGGCGTTCCGGCTGCTGGCCGCCCTGGGGAACACGGTGCGTGAAGATCTGTTGCACGCGCTCGAGATTCTGTGCTGACTTGTTGGTAGGCCTATGCGGCGCGGCGCAGCATGGGCAGGCACTGCCCGCGCAGACGGCGAAGTGCGCGGGAGCTTGTGGGGTGCGGCGGCGCGTGTGTTTCCAGAGGGAGCGGATAGAGTCGATGGCGCGCAGAGGAGGTGGGCGGGCTGTTTGTAGCCAAAATACTGTGTGTTTACGGGGGGGACGGACTATGGTCTGCCGCTGAGATGGGGCCAAGGACAGTGTGTACTAGGCGCGGCAGGCAGAGGATGTATAAGCACAAGACGGCACTTGTGGTGGTATTTCTAGTAGGAATGTATGCTATGTAACAGGATTCAGGAAGTCGCCCCCTAACGCCGCGTAGCCCCCGAGGCGAAGAAAATTCGTGTTACTGTCAGATATGTGCTGGTAAGTACACCATTTCTTCACATCTCTCTCAAATTTAATATATTGCTGTTTGTATGCTACATTACACTCCTGTATACTCATCCACTTTGTGCATGGAATGATAGCAAATCTGGCGCTCAAATCTTTCGGATCCCCTGTACGGCCGCACAGGCTCACCACGAGCCGCCATCTGCGATTTGCTCGACCGAGACAATGGCCGCGCTGACGGTGTACCTGGTGCGCCACGGCGAGACGGCAGAAAACCGCGCGGGATCATGCAAGGCCACCTCGACACTGCGCTCAACGCCGCGGGGCGAGGAGCAGGCGCGTCGTAACAACAGCAGGCGTGCTCGAACGCGTGCGCTTTGCGGCGGCGCATTCGAGCGAGTACCTCGCAGGGGAGGTGGCGCGGGCAGTCCAGGTTGCGTCAATTTACGTGGCACACATGAGGTATTTGGCTGAAAAATGCAAGTAGACGGCGGAGGCGGTCCTGGAGAGACACCCAGGTGTGGCGCTGCAGACACATGCGGCGCTGCGCGAGCGGTGTGCGTCGCGTCTGTGCTCAAGCCACGCCTCGGCAGCTTACTTGGCTTTTCTGGAACCTCCATATATCTCCGCCTCGTCCTGCTGCCATTGACCTCATGCACGGATTTCCGCTCGATTTGGTCGTGTGTCTGTGCATCTGCGGCCGACGCCACGCACCGCAGTACATGGGCGACATGCAGGGGCGTCGCGGCGGCCGCCTGGCGCGGCGCGCTACCTGAGAACATGGAGCCCGCAGCGACGTTTGTCCAACGTGCAGAGCGTGTGGTGGACCGAGGAGGTCGTCCGACGAGGCTTGCCTCGGGCGGCGCGCGCGGCGGCAGGAGCGGCGGCGGCGGTGCAGGAAGGAAAATCGTGACCTCAGGCGGCGTTGGCTCGTGGCGCCGTCGGTGCTGGTGGTCTCGCACGGCGGGCTGTTGCATGTGCTGCTGCAGCAGTTGATAGAAAGCCGTCGGGTGGCGGTGGGCGCGGGCGTCGACGTCGGACCGATATCGTTTTGCGAACGCGTCGGTGACGGTGGTTGAGCTCAACGCGGACGGGCGGGGGACGGTCGTGTGTTGTTGCGGACACGACGCACCTCGAGGACGAGCTCGTGGCGGCAAATGTGGATATTGTAGGCTAATTACTCGTCTGCGGACACGACGCATTTCGTAGGCTAAGTAGCTAGGCAGGGCGAAGGCAGTGAAATTAAACGGGGTGGCCTGTTTATGGCGGGCGCCTAGCATAAGATTAGGAGGCTGTGCATGCGTCACTTGCTATTCCACATTTGTGACGTTTGAGTTGGCCCATATAACTCACCCCAGGCCAGCAGCGGCCTCAATCCCTTTTTTCCAGTTTTTCGTTCTTTCATCCCACCACCATGGCTTCCCTCCCCACAGAGCGCACCGCTCTGCTCAACGGCAACGGCAACGGTGCTGCTCGAGCGCTCGTCCTTTTCTCGACCGTCTCGCGCACTTTTCTCAAACCAGAAGACCAACCCGGCTGGATTGCATCCTACCGATTTTTCTTCTTTGGCTCTTGGCTTAACATCCTCCTCGTATTCGTACCCACTCAGCATAATCTCCCACTACGCCGACTGGGATGCCGCCCTCCGTTTCGCGTTCAGCTTCATCGCCATCATGCCCCTGGCCGCTGTGGGTTCCATTCAATTTCACCCCTCTGAACAAACGCTCACCCGCATATATGCTGCCAGCTCCTAGGCACCGCAACCGACCAGTTATCGCTCAAGCTAGGACAGACGCTGTCAGGCCTGCTGCTCAATGCATCCTTTGGCAACGCTGTCGAAATCATCGTTGGCATAGCCGCCCTGGCTGCAAGGTGAGCCTGCGAACACACGCACGCCTCTCGCGTGGCCGCCGCCCCTGTCAGGTCGCTAACGTGCACACGGATCAGGCGAACTGCGAATTGTACAGACCTCGGTGAGCCGCCTTCTCTGACATGGGGCGCGTGATCCGTAGATTGAGCTGAACTGTGTGGTGCCAGCTACTCGGGTCTATCCTGTCCAATTTGTTATTGGTTCTTGGCTGCTCGTTCTTGGCAGGTGTGTTTTCGTGTTTGCGAGTGCTTGACCGCCGAACGATGTGCTGAACGACGTCCAGGCGGTCTGAAGTTCCGCGAGAGCAACTTTGAGGTCACGGCGGCCCATGGCGTGAGGTATTTCCAGTCGTCCTGCCTGCCAATTGACCACTGACACGCGCACTTGCAAAAATTTAGGTCGAGTTCCGTAAGTCTCCAGTCAGCTTGCTCCCACGAGATTGCACCCGTCTGACCCAGTCCTCGCGCAGCTCATGACTCTGACATGCATCAGTGAGTGCCAGCGGTGCACTCGGAAACGTGTCAATTGAATATTCACGCCATCATAGCACTCGTCATCCCTGCGGCGTACCACAGCGCCAAAGTCCCGCGGCGGTATGGACGACTCGGACGGTTTGTATCATACCTGGCAGGTCGTCGATGGCAGCGACCTGGACGAGCGGTCGAGTCGAAACCACGGCCTCCGTATCATCTCGCCGTGGCACCGCCATACTACTCCTCTTCGTCTACCTCGCCTACCTCTATTTCCAGGTACGCCTCGCACTGTCTTAATTTATACTGATCTAACAGACGGGTAAATCACACAGCTGAGGAGCCACTCGTACTTGTACGGACCTCACGACGAGGAGGGAAACCCTCTCCCGGAGCCGGAAATTGCGGAGGAAGACCGAGAGGAATCTCACATGAGCGTTCCTGCCGACAGCTTCCAGCCTTCTTCTTGCCACGGTCGTTAACATCATTCTGCGACCCGACTACCAGTAAAAAGTTTTTTCAGCGACTTGAATACTTCAATCATCAGCTGAGGCGCTTTTCCAGTCGTTGGCCTCGATCGAGGAAACCGCGGAGCGCTACAGCATTCCGAAGGCCCTTCATTGGTCTTATTCTGCTTCCCATTGTTGTACGTTGTCCTCGTGTGGCGGTATTCTTGGATCCGGAACTGATGATGAAATTAGGCTAACGCTGCGGAGCATGTTACCTCCGTGTGGATGGCTATGAAGAAACAAGATGGAGCTCACGATCGGAATCTGCGTCGGAAGCTCGATTGTGAGTAGTGTTTTAATATGCGGGAGGCACAGCTTAACGGCTCCCGTAGGCAAATTGCTGCCTTTGTTGTGCCTCTGCTTGTTATCGTCGGGATGGATGTGAGGTATCATCAGCTCGCGGTGTTTTCTTACTCGATCGCTGAACCACGTTCGTTTCGTCCAGCCACCCACATGAACCTGACGCTCTTCTTTGCCGACTTTGAGACTATCGTGTTGTTCGTAGAGCATCAGTGCTGCTAGTCAACTTCCTATCCAGTACGTTACTCTCCCCACCGCATATACGTACCCTCCTAACGCGCTGCCATAGGACGGCAAGTCCAACTACATGGAAGGCCCTCATGGTACGTTCCCATCCTCTCACTCTCCGTAACCCCCACATTGACAAATCCCTACCCGCAGGCTCATCACGCTCTACCTCGTCATCGCCCTTGCCTGTACGCTACACTACTTCCACCCGCATTCCATTCCGCACGGACCTCAAACCATACACCCTCCAGTCTGGGTATCATAAAAATACCACACGCATATATGCGCGCTAATACCCCCGCGAGGGGCTGTCGAGGCGCGGCCGACGGCGCACGGCGCATACTGCGATATCCGCAGGCTCGCCTTCGCCCTCGCCCGCTGGTCGAAACCCTCTTCCCTCTCCATTCGATCCGACCGCTCATTCGCTTTCTTTGATTTGATTTGGTTTGACTCACTGCTGCTGCGATATCGCGATACCCACACTACTGTTGCTTTACGTCTATCATACCACCCTGTGCCACCTCCCTCCTGTATTTCCGCTACTATACCTGCTGCTCCCTGAATAGTGTTGATTTAGACGTTGCGGCGCTTGGTACATAGACGACACGCTTCCGTGAAGCCAAGTCGATCATAGACGTCCGCACTCAATACACGCGCGCGCCTTCTTCTCGCACGCTTCCATTGTTGGGCACGGCGGGCGTGGGGGTATATATATGCGTCGTGTGGCCACCGCCAAGAGCACAAAGGAGAGACACTCAAGAAGTGATGGTGAGGTCATACGTGCTTACGTCGTCAGGCTGTCACTCTGCAGCTCCTCGAACTTTTGCGCGATAGCCGGATGTTCATCTTCAGCGCGGCCGTTTCTGGCGGTCCATCAGCAGAGCCACATGGAGAGGCAGGAAATGCGAAAACGTACACGACGGTAGGATCGTGCGCAACGAATAGCACATACGATCGTTCTATGGTCAGCTCGTCGAGCACCGCCGTGAAATACCGCAAGCTCCATCTCAAGCGTGTGGAACTCCTCGCGCACGCCGCGTACAACTCTGCTGTGAACGCTCTTGATGAGCTCACGCTCGTGCGCTCGTACCACGTCGCGTCGCGCTCGAGCGCATGCGTTGTCGGTTTCCTTCTGCTGTACCGGCGGCGAGCCGCTCAACGTGAAGTGGTGCGTGTGCCAAAGCTTGAGAGGGTCGAGGGAGGTGGATGCGCGGGCGAGGGTAGCGCGGAGGGTGCGCGGGCGCAGGCGGGGACTGTGAATGGTTGGGGTGCCGAGGTTGCGATGACGAGGAAGGTGGTGCGTTCGAAGAGGACGACTTCGGTCGCGTTGCAAGCAGCTGCGAGCTTCGCAAGGTGGGTGGTGAGTACGGACGCGTATTGGGATCAGGGTGTGTACTATTCGCGACCATGCCCTATCTCTCATGTTCGTATGCCCAGTTGAACCGTAAGACAGAGGACGGACCTTGTATAAGCTTTCGTCGTATATGCTCGCGTGCCAAAGACCGTAATCTCCATATCCCCACTCGCCTGCGCAGCTCCGCAGCCTTCCTCTCCAGCACAGGCCCCCTCGGTGGGCGCACCAGATCCATCTTGTGCACTAGCAAAAAACACGGCCGCCTCGGGGCTGTGACTTTCGCAGCGCCGCGAGACACTCGGCATAGTACTCGAGGTCGCGCAAGGATTTGCTCCGGCTCTCGACCTCGAAGAATCGTAGATAAGCACGCCGACGTGCTAGGAAGATGGTTGACTGCTGCGTCGACAGGTACGATGTGTCCAATGAATGCGTCCTGCCCGCCACAGTCCCATAGGTTCAAGATCAGGTCTCCCAGGAAGCGGGACGTGGTTCTGCTCGACGTACGATTGTCGCGACCCCAGGCGCATTATGTGTTAGTGAGGCGGGGTTGTTCGAGCTGTCTCTGTTGTGTTAGACTGCTGAGAGTGATATGAGTGTGCATGCTCACAAGATTAATGACCGCATCGACGTCTTTCCGCTACCTGACGCTCCCCATGAGGAGAACCTGTCGAAACGCGTACGAATGTGCCGCAGCCTCTGTGGAATGACAAGACAAGCCCACCTTCTTCTTCATTATGTTCTGCGTGAATAATACGCGAGCTGAAGAGTGTTTAAGTGTTCGCTTTACCCGCAGATGGATAATGCACAAGATGCGCCGAGAGTGTGGTGAAGAGCTGAAAGCAAGGCATGGCCGGGGCTCTCAAGCCGAGCCGAGCATCCTAGGGTCCTACGGACGGGCGCCTGCACTGATGATGTTGCGAATCGGGTAATTTGGAGATAGGAGTTCATCGGGATCATAGAATATGGACACGCGTCGGGTGCTCGCGAAGCTATTTTGAAGCCTGACGCTTCAATTAAATTCAGTCTTGTAGTATCTACATGCAAGATTTACTCGTTGACACTCCATGCCTCTCACGTCGACTTTTTGAATGCAACCATAGTCGGCTTGGTCCACGAGTGGCTTGCAAGTTGCGTGAGCCTGTGGCCAAAGCGTCGCGCGCTACCGAAGTCGTAAGCGCCCTGGCCTGAATCCTCGTTGACATGTCGGAATCTGTACAGTAAAGGTCTAAGAGGTTTAGTAGCCTGCATAGGTTGATGGATAGAGCTCATCAGCTATTCTGAGCCAGTCTAGAGGGTGTTGTATGTGTCAGTGTCTGCGCAGGAAGTAAACAAGAATACCGGGGGCCGTTCGATGGCCACAACGAGAGTTGGTGGAAGATAAAATTTCTTGGTATCAAAACACAAGCTAATGCAGAGCTGAGTGTAGCCACAATGAATTTGAGGCGAAATATCCACAGTCGAGAGTGCTAGAGCAATGTCATTGGGAATGCCGACCCAGCGGTTTGTGAACGGGCGCTACGTGCTAACATTTGTACTTGTTTTGTTCGGGGGGGTCTCACAGTGGTCTCACCCCTTTAGACAGGATATGCTCGCTTCGCTCGCAATAACGAACTTGATGATCCAAGTTCATTCGAGTTCTCGTTGACCATAGATCATACGTGGTATCGAGGTAGACTTGTATAACTGTCTGAGGTAATATGTAGTGCTCGCCATTATCTCTCTCGAATTTCTAGCGGATTACTTCGCAAAAGAATTCGTACGGACGTCTCTTTCACTGGCTACTGCCATCCAACTCGGAGCATTGCATAAACACGATCCTGGCTGGCTTCAAAACATCTCAACCAAAAGACACCGACATGTACGATTGTCTCAAACCTATGCGCCTCAAAGGGACCGGGACACAACCGCTGATTTCTAAATCGGCATTTGGTATCAAGTGACATATGCCGGCCGTCGCCGGGATATACGCCACAGAACGCAGAGTCAGTCATACTACCCATCCTCACCGTACCCTTTCGCTGAGACCCTAGCAAGCCATCGAGAACGAACAATGAATCAGCCCGAGAGTCGTACAATAGCCGATCGGTATTACTCTCTCGCTCCTCGTCCTGATAGAAAGGCGATTATCGTCCACATATAAGGAGTGGCTGCATTATGAGCGGATAAAACACTTCGACACGCTCAATCCTCCATCTGCATCTTAGCAATGTCTTCCATAGTATGGCTAGGTACGCACTATGTTGTTTGTCCATCCTCAGCGGACGACCCTTAAGCTAACCCTCTTCACCAGTGACCGGCTCTTCGTCAGGCTTCGGCCGTGCCATGACAGAATATGCGCTGTCAAAAGGCGAGAAGGTCGTCGCCACCCTCCGCAAGCCCGCCGACATCGCGGATCTTCAGCAAGAAATACACCGACACCCAGCTCTTGGTGGTTCAGCTGGACGTCACCGACCCACAGGCTATCCTCAGCGCCTTCAGCAAGGGAAAGGAGGCGTTTGGCCGCATTGATGTTGTATTCAACAATGCAGGATGGTCTGCGGCGGGTGAAGTCGAGGGCACGCCCGACGAGATCGGGAGACAGCTGTTCGAGATCAACTTTTGGGGCGCCACGAATGTGTCGAAGGAGGCCGTGAGGTTCTTCAGAGAGGAGAATCCCGCCGGTGCAGGAGGCAAGCTGCTCGTCGTAAGCTCGTTTGTGGGTATTAAGCCGGTGCCGATTGGTGGTTACTACAGCGCAAGCAAGCATGGTGAGTCCCACCGAAAGTTCTTCTCGGCCTGTATGCTCATCGGAGCATGTAGCGTTGGAGGGAGTGACACAATGCCTCAACGAAGAGATAGATCCTAAATGGAACATCAAGGTAAATATTTCTCAACAATTTCTAGACATACGCGCCACTCACCGCCTGCAAGATCACCAGCATCCTCCCTGGTCGGTTCCGTACGTCGGTTATGCAAAAAGGCTTCCTCGCACCCACAGCACCCTGCATACACCGAGCCCACCACGCCCGCCGCCCTTGTTCGGGGTGCCGTCGCGGCGGCGGCATCTCCTGAATTCAAGATGAACGACGTGAACAAGGGTGTCCGCAAAATCTTCGAGATCTCAGAACTTCCTAGCCCTCCGTACAGAGTGGTACTTGGGAATGACGCTGTGGGTTCGTGCAGGCTCAGCTTGACTATTTGAAGGGACATCTGGAAGGGTCGGCAGTTTGGAGTGCCGGTGTGGAAGAGGATTGAAGGTAATAGCCTTCCGCGATGCTAGCTATGCTGGGTTACGGTAAACGAATGATCTATAGCTCTATCAGAATTGGTCAAAGTTAAATTCCACGATGAAAGTCGCCGGGCCATGCGTGTACAATATTACCGCAATGATTAGAACGAGCTGACAAAAATCAACTCAAACATTCCGTGGACGTATTGCTGAAAGCAGAAGTTACAACAGGACCCCGGCCCGGCTGAAAGCGACGTGCGTCGCGAGTCCCATGCTCAGTTCGTTGATTCTCGTTCAACACGCCACACACGTGACACGACCCCAGCGACACATAAATAGAGGCCTCCCCGGCCTGTTCTCAGTAAGAGCTTCCGCCTCGGGCTCTACCAGCTAGATCCACCCGGGTCTAGTTGGGCGTGGTCGCTGGAGGGGGTCGGGAGTGGGTAACTACCGTTTTCTGTCCAGGGGGCACTGGGGGTCGGCGTCGGTCCTCGTCGGTGCATTCGCACTGGCGGGACGGTCGGGTGTCTTGGGCAGTGGGCCCCCACTTTCCCCGCCCACAGGGTGCTCGTCATCCTGGCCTCAGTTCAAGGTAATCATGTTTCTTCTCGAGGCATGGGCGTGGACCTCTTCGTGGTCTTCGAGACGAGTAGTTTTCGAGCACACGCTCGAGAGCGAAACCAACGCGCGCCACCTTTTCGTCTTTTGCTACTGTGCATGAGTAAGCTTCACATCACTACCCGGACTCCTCGCATATTGACTGTGATGTCTTAGGTTGCATTTTGAGTCATCGAGTTGCGACAAACACCAGGTAGGTCGGCGTAGGTACTAGGTATTAGTTATTAAACACCGTTTTCTCTTGTACTTGCCTGGGCACACATGAATACAAGGCTTTGGGAGCTCACGGCGTTTTTGTGACCACTAATGACGCGGAAATGCGTGAACGTAAATTGAAAACAGCGGAGGCGTTTGAAGATGGCGAAGAGGAGATGATACATATATGAGACGGGCCACCACCATCCGTGGTCCTTTACTTGTATGGAATTCCTATGAAAATAGTCAGCCAGTACCCTGACGACATTCTGTATTGACTCACCATTTTGCAACTGCAAACAGTTCTATCAGTACCATGGCTCCATTCAGCGGCTGGCCACTCACCCTCTGGAATTCATCATACGCAGTGCTTCGTACGTTCTCATGAGCGTTGCGTACAATACCCATCATCCATTCGGCAGCCTGACGTTCGTTAAGGCCGGGCGCGAAGCGTTCCCGGAGACGTTTGATCGTCGGTTCTCCCTTGAACGACGGGAGACTGGTGTCCAACATGAGCTGGACAGTGCTGACGAGCTGATCGACGTGGGGTCGGATTGCCAAGAACGCCTTGACGGTGAGTTGTTGGAATAGCTGATAGCCTTTGTGAGTAACGTCCTCCCATCAAGACGACCATCTCGTGCGTAAGCTTGAAGGAGTTGGGCTCGAATTTGACACCCTAAGAAAAATCAGTACCAGTACAACATACTTTAACAATACAACGTACTCCCGGACGTAATAACACAACGTCAAATGATTGTTAAGTAAATGTTGTACTCCTGAAGAGTGAAGAATATACTCATCTATGTCGAACAAGAATCCAAAGTCTACAAATCATTAGAAGCCGCTCATCTGTGACAGTAGATGAACATACCGATATGCACTATATGACCTTCTCCGTCGATCATGATGTTGCCGTTGTGTCTGTCCTTGATCTGCAGAATATAGCAGGCCACCGAGTACGCCCGCCATAGATTGGATGAAATTCAAGCGGGCCCGCTGGAACTCTACCGTGTCTTCGCCGCCGTACTTGGCGACAAAGAAGTCGAGAAGATCGTTGACCTTCGCACGTCCCATCTCGTCTCGCGACGTGGCATTCGGCACGACATCAATGACACCGCACTGTACAACATGAGCCCTGTCGGTCTCAAGTGGGTGATCAACGACTTACTCCAGGCGCAGTAGCGGTCACCCGGTACGGGAACAAGTAGACCGTCAGCCCAACGCTGTTGAAGATGTTCTTGAACATGGCGATGACTTGCAACGCGAGTACGTCCTTGGCGACAGTCGTCGCCGACTTTGAAGATCGCCGCTTGCCAGACGTCATATTCCGCGACTTGGACTTGAACGTCGTCTCCATCAGCGAGCACATCGCTCTCAGCAACGGCGACGGCCCTCGTCTTCCGAACTTTGAAGGTCGCCATGAAAGGAGCCTGCGGTATAATGTTCAGAGTAGCTCTTTGGCGAGAGAGCATTGCAATGCTACCTTGGCATGACTTTGGAGTGGGCGACCAGACTTCTTGTCTATGTCAACGACTACACCGTCAGGGTTACTAGGCAAATTAAACTCCGACATCGACGTGGATCTTGGCCATCTCCTCGTCGATTTTCGCCTACAGTAATTGATAAGCACCATGTAGTCATGGCTGGATCAGCCTTACCTTCTTCTCGGGTTTTAGTCTTCTTGATGAATGGCTTGAGCTTACCAGAGATTGACGTCACTGTGTCGAAGAATGAGAACTTCGCGATCGTAGAACGCTTTCGCATCTCCGGTAAGAGCAGCCACAACCATGGCTGTCACCCGATCGAGCTCAGGCTTCATCGAGTCCTCCTATGGCGACGTATAAGACTAAAGGTCCGGTTCTCAAAGAAATTACGTACCACTTCTCCAGCATCATCCTTGTAGCAGTTGGCCTTCATGTTCCAAGATGATTTGATGGCAGAACAATTGCGATATCTTCGCTGTCTCGAAAATGAAGCGAGCAACATATCCTACAAACAACGTCAGAATTTGGACAGCGGGGCAAAGCTGTTAACTTACCAAGCTCATCGTATCGCAACGCTTGTACAACTTGAGGCACGAAGAAGAAAGTCAAGTTTACTGGGTGCTGCTCCAAGACGCGGTGAGCATATTGCAACAACAACGGATCATTATTGTATCGTTTCTCGAAGAACGTGATGGCCAAGACGGGAGGTATTGGTGCCCAGAGCAAGAGATACTAAGTATGGCATGTTGTCAGCAAGAAACGAGAGATCGATCGCGAAGATTTGCGCATACCTTAATATCACGTTTAGTATTCGCGTCAAACTTGTCTCCGATGAGGAAATGCAAGGCTTCAGGACAATCCAATATTTCACGAGTGTTCGATCGGACAAGTCGGGTCCAACCTCGTTGTGCAACGACGGGACATTGAACCGCTCCGACAGTGCGATTGCGATGGCTGGATCGATCTTCCACACCGTTCGAAGCGTGCTTACCCATGATGACTGTTACTGTCAGCTCATCACCTAGATCAGTTAGAGTAAGGATGAACCCACATCCATCATGACCTTCTCTACGGCGCCAACATGATCGATACCTCGTTTGGCATCGTTCGTTGGGTTCGTCCATACGGAGAGTCGGAAAATCTCGTTCTCAACTAGCAATCGAAGAGGAACATTTTGGTTCTTCAACATACCCCTATAGTCTAATGACACCAAAACGTCAGCATCACTGTGCAAGATAAGTGGAATAGCTTACACTGGGAGCTAGAGGTTGCCTGAGTAGAAGACTGAAGACTTGAGATTGAGGCGAAGCTACGGATAGCGTCCTGCTGCAAATACGAGAGGAAATTCGGATTAGAATCTTGACGTCTGTATCAATCTGGACGGCGGCTTGACCCAAAGGACCATCTGCATTGCTTGGAAGATCGCGACTTGAGGAAGCTTTGTGCTTACTGGAGGCGAACCGCAAACCAAGAGAATGCGGATCGGTAAAGACAATCACGAAGCTGGTGTTCGCAATACGCGTCAAGGTGTGAGACTTCGGAGTACCTCGAATCCAAACAATAATAGAGAGAATCGGCCTTCTCTGGCAAGGGGGTTTGTGTGCTAGTCAAGTGTTTGTCAGTATTGGCAAGTTTGTCAGTCGCTGTCTTTTGTGATCATACCACATGCTACATACCTCATATGTTCGGAAGCCCGGGTTGATGCAAGGACGCATGCGTTGCATGAGTAGCATCAAGCCTGGCTTACGGTACCGCGATGCGCGGCTTGCAATCTGCTAACCAATAGTGTTGAATGATCAGCGTGTGAGGTGTCAAAAGTCTGCGGGCCGCCTTAATAGTCCGTTCGGAGTCTTCCTTGTTCGAAGGGCTGTACTCTACTGAGTGGTAGAATGGATCCAAGTGACTAGAGAGAAGAGGAACATAAGAATTTTCGCCGCAGTGAGGTCCGGACCAACACTTACTTCATCGACCTTGAGAATATTCCGCGACTGTGTTTAATTGTATCCATCCATGCAGACGTGAGCTCGGACATTAGAACGACTTCATACTCAGGCTTCTCTGAGATGACCCATGACCATGCCTCGATTCCCGCTGAGATTGATGCGGGGCTGAAGGTTTCGAAAGGCAGTGCCAATGAGGTAGTGACAGAGTCCTCTATCGAACTGTAAAAGAAGTGAGAATATCAACGGTTGGATGACCTCGCATAGAGTCTACCTTGTCTAGTGAGATTATGGCGGCGTCGCCACATTGTAATCTGAACAAAAGTCGCTTTCAAATCCCGGAATGTTAACGTGCTACTCTGGGTTCCTCGTTTCTCACGCAAGTTCACGGATGGTTTACGGCCATCTCTGGCTTTTTCAGCATTAAGCGAACTTCTTGAGGCGAAGCATGCGTATCCTCGCTTCCGGGATCTGGCATATATTTATGAATAAATCCTCTCGACGATCTATAGAGAATCATACCCATCATTCTTGCGATGTGGAAGCCAGATGCTTCGCCTGAAAAGTATGCTTTGGACACGAGCTGCGCGGCCTGCAACTTTCGAGCGATCATACTGAGTATGCGAACCAAGTAGAGATGTGAGTGAAGCTGCAGACGATCGTGTCAGACTCATTGACATAACCAATAATTCTCGGGGAAAAAATAACGGACACAGCTGTGCGGTCAATCGGGCCCATATGCCTTGACGAAGTCCACAGCGATGGACGCGCCAAGTTCCGAAGGATCCGCGAGCGTAACCAAGGACTTTCCACTGAGATATGTCTAGAATGACAATTGAACAAAGTGGAAGTTATTGAATAAGCGTGACACACCTGCAGCGTGGCATGTAGCTCAGCAGGCGCGCGCACCCAAGGCAAGTTCAAACCATGGTATTCGCATCTCTTTGCAACTGAGCCAGCATTTGCCCACGTGCTGCGTAGTCATCGGTGAGTTGCAAAGTCAGATTCATTTTCTCCGAGTGGAAAACGTAGGTAGGATTATCCTATTATCGATTGCGGTCAGCAAGATATATCACGTATAATGAAAGTACCGCACCTCGTCCAGGTACTCATTCTCGCAAGCCCTTCGAAGCAACGTGAGAATCTCGAGAGTTGCAAACACGAGCGGGGGATCGCATGTGAGGGAACGGGAAGGATGCTAATAAGGCGGTTTATGAACTTCGAGGCGATGTCTCGTGCTCTGGCTATCCGATGAGTGCTTGATACCAACAAGGCACGAAGCTCCGTGGACAGCGCTTGGGCAACGCCTGCTTGGCTGCAAGTCCGTTCAAATCTATGACGCATTCGCGTATAACCTAGCATATAACGTCAAATCACCTCGGAAGTCGCGAAGACAAGATTTAAACTATACCTTTTCAGCCACCGCCTCCATGCATTGAACGAGACTAACATTCTTGTTGAGGCCATTGTTCGCGAAGTACGTTACCAACGAAGCAGGTGGCCGGCAGCAGCCCCGCAGTCTTTCCATGTCATGCATGACCAATAAGAATATGATTTGCCCCGGAAACAGGCCCCTGATTTCGCTCGACCGGAGCGAGATGTGTTTGGTGAGGAGATCTCGGTGTTTGTGGATAACCTGGGGAACAAACTCAGAAAACAGTCCGATAGCCATTGTACCGAGGAGCTTACCGTCTCTGCATACTCTCGCCTGATGACTGGGGTTGTACTCCAAGTCGCTGACGATTGTGTCGTGTGCTTCATCCAGGACAATTGGTGGTGTTTTGGCTGCAATACGCGCTAGCGCAGGCTTTTGCCACTCCATTGCCATTTGATCACGATCGTCCGCAGACGTGAAATGGAATAAGATGCAGATAAACCACATATTCCGGAACAAAGTGGTGAGAGGCGATGAGTTGTCGGGCTGAATAACAAAGTCCTGCTGATTCAACAGAGCGTCGATGGGAAGTAGAAGTGACGCCAGCTGCTCAGTTAGGGCTTCAACTTTGGCACGATGGTTTGAGACGGCCGTGTTTTTGAATAGCTATGCCCTTGTCGCAGAAAAGAGTCAGGAGCTCTATCAGGTAGATTTATACAGCTCTGGTCTGCGACGTAGTTCACGAGCGAGCCTCGTTTGCGCTGCAAGCACCTACAGAAATCACGAGGTCAGATTATAACGGGGCGTAATGGACTAGTGTCCCTCACCATATTATTTGAGAATCGAGGGTCATCCAGGTTGGGCAGAGCGGTTTATCTGCGAGAAGACTTTGATGATATCTGCAAAAGCGCCCTCGGGTGCATCACCAAAGCGAGGTCAACCAAGTTGTATGCAATAGCAGCCTCCACAGTCGGTTCCGCGTTCGCAGTCGTTGTAAAAGCATTGAGATGGTTAGCCGGGTAACCTGCAGGTGATAATGAAAACTGGCGCGCATAAACAAAAAGGTCAGTACTGTACCTCTTCTTCCTGGAATTCCAAAGCAAGCCGAGTAACGACAGAGATAGTGCTAATGCCAACAAGACGCTTCTCGTCATCGCTGAGGCCTCTCAAACCAGTCTCAATCGAATACAGAGTGGCGCTGTCCGCGGAGTCACTGAGCGAGTTCTTCATGGTGTTTGATGCTTCGTAAGACTCCTTGCTGGTAGCGGCAATTTGGTTGAGTAGTGAGTACATATAGGACATGATCAAGTCATCTCCAGGCGCAAGCTGACACAAACGTATGAGGACAAGTGGGGATTTGATTCGAGGGATGGGCTCACACGTCGATACAGAGAGCCAAAGTTTTTGGCTGCCGCGACGAGAGGAGGCGGTGTTCGGGTTCCGGCGGTGAATTCAAACTCGAAGATAGGCAATGTGCAGTTACAAATCTGCGAAGGTGATTCGCCATCTTCGCTGCAATTTCCGGGAAGCTAGTATAATAACACATCAGTAGGCAGAACATGACGACGATGTATATGACTGACTTTCGCACAAGAACAGCTGTAGATTTCAAACGCCGCTTCTTGGACCAAAATGTCCCCGAAACGGGCGAGTCCTCGCTGAGCAAGCAGTTGGATACGGGAAAAACAGCGCTTTGTTCAGAGTGCCCGATGCGGCAGAAACACAACACAAGCGAGTTTCTTTCAGTATGCGTCAGTACTGTCCTGTTATTTATGCTAGAATATACATCGCTCACAAGACTTTCTGACATGGTCTCCCATGCGTAACTCTCCTCCGACGGCTCGGCTTCCATCTCCTCAATTTGTACAAGCAGGTTAGTAAAGCACTTCATGGCGTCGTCTATGGTTGTTTGCAATGCAGCTTGATACGTATCATTGCCCTGCGTCGAGATATCTATTGGCTCGTGGAGTAGGGTCTTCCACGCCATGTTTGCGGCTGCGGCCTCGAAGAGGTCGGACATACAATCGTCTTGCTTGGTAGAGGTAAGAGTCAAGGCTTGCGCAAGGATAGTCCACTGTGCCTCAATGACACAGCATACTATGAGAGGTAACCACTTAGGGGGCGACCGCGCGAGATGTAGCGAGAAAGGAATGTGCGAATGAAGTAGGACACCATCCTCGGGATCTTCCTCCTCCGTACGCAGGACGTCAAGCAAGCAAGTGTGGTTCATACCAGCGACAACTTCCGTGATCGAAAAGAGGCATTCAGATGCGACGAGATGCTTGTCCACTCGTCCAGAGACCAAGAGAATGGAACAGAGGTGATGGCTCTATAGAAGCCATGGAACGCAGGGGCGGATAATTGAGAGATGATGTCGGAAGCTTAGACCCCAATAACATCAGTTTCAAGAAGTAGCAGAACATGGGTGATACTCACGTCCTCCTTTTGTCAACATCTCGACGATCTTGAGGGCCGACGAAGTCACTGATAGGCAGTGGTAGCAAGAGGCTTGTCGGTGTTCGGGATGCAAGGTCGCGATACGATAGGATGGGGCTGATACCGTAGCGGAGACAATGCTGATCGGACAAAGCCCAGTCTAATTAAGCTACAATAATTGTCAGGAATGAAATCAGGTTCATGCGACGCACCGTCCATGCCAGACAGCGTCGAAGTCGATGTAGGGAACGTCACGAAGTATACTTCAATGAGAACAGGGACTGTATCTTCAAACCAGGGGAGCTCTGGCATGTTGACAGCAAGTTTGTGCAAATCCAATATTGCATTGAACACGGGAGCTTTGGGCTGTATAGAATGACAACACGTCCAAGGCGCGAGTTTTGCCGTAGAACTCACACATGAACACCCTGACCTGTTCTGCATTCTCCTCTTCTCACTGCACGAGTCCTCGGCCTGTGAGCGTGATCAGGTCTATTGACTGGTTCAGCTCCTCCAGTGGTATCGGTATTATCTTTGCTGTCGCCAACATTGGCGGCCAGGTCATTCAGTATGAGCTGATGTATATTAAACTCCAAGCTGTGTGGAGATGCGGTCAGAACCCACAGGTTGAGTAATAATATGGGCTTTTCAACTGACCAAATCCATATCCACCGTCTAACTCAATATATAGGCGAATGAATTTCAAGAGACGAATGGTTTCCAAAAGCCGTTCACGAAGGGTGATGATTGCTGTGCGCAGCTCGGCAGAGCCCTCGGCGGCTGCTCGGCGAGTGTCATAAGCGCCAATTGATCGACGCCACCACGCCATCGCATACCGAATTTGGACGAGGCTCACATCTCTCGCGCTCGTTCTCGGTTGGTCAGCGCTATTGTATCGAAAAGACAGTACGACCAGTGTGATGGCCTGACCGAGACTCTGGAAGTACTTCCAATCGGGGACAGCTAAGGACAAGAGTCTCGCCAGTGATAGGATTTTCTCTGGAATAAATCAAAACACAAATTGTCCAGCTTACAAAAAATATGAAGAGCGCATTGTTCCCGGGTTGTCGTATGTTGATACCTGTCTGTGTAAGACAAGCAGGAACTCACGAGAGATGAAGACGTATTCGCCGGTGAAGGGGACAATCGTGGGGATTGCCGTGAAGCACTTACTCTATGGGATGTTATACATATGCGTCTATTCACCAGTCTTTCGAGACCGTGCTACCCCCGACCAACATCGAGTACTTCCAGTCTACCTCGATACCCTGGTCTTGAAGATTGCACGAGCATCCTCCGGCAATTTTTTCGGAAAGATCCCGTAGTAGCGAGCAGCAAGCCCTATATAGTGGGGCCAAGTCACCGGAGAGGCAAATGCCTAACAGACCAGGATGAGTCGATGGTGTTATGTTTGAGGTGACTTCTGGAAGACCAGGGATCTGTACGCACCGTGTTTCAGGAAATGTCCTAGTAGAAGCATGTCATTGACTCACCAGAGTTTTTCAGGTACCGGCTGATGGATCTTGTCCTTCATTGCTTCGTAGATGAGCTCGGCGTCGGCGAGTGATGGCGTCCTTTGTGCAAGTGTGCATGGTGTGGTCAAGACAGCTGTAGCCGTTGCAGATTAAAGACCTGCATTGGTCCTTGAAGTCAGTTTTACTCATTATGCCAGGAGTGCATATCACACATACCAAGTCTTTTCTTGAATACGACAGCGGCAAGACTTCTCTAGCCTTCGCTGTGCTAAGCTCAAAGCGAGGAATGATAGCAATGGCCTTGATGCTCTTCGACCAGCCGAAGCGGACGTAGTGTCCATAATGCCCCAAAGGAGGCTGGGGCGGATCCATTCCCCACTCTTCGCTCGCGTCCGGAGGATACTCTGGCTAAGAACCTCGCTGAGGGGCGACGCTTGCTGCTTGTTCTGTCGCCGCAACTGTCCAGCTCCCTCAGGTACGACCCCACAAATCCGCCGACGAGAGCTAGCAGGGTGGTGACATTATCTGGATGTCTCTCGACCATCAAACGCGAAGTCGAGCATGTCGCCTCGACGGGGAGGTTGAGCTCGCCGAGTTCGCTACCAAGGAGTAACACCTGCAATAACGGCTGCGCCTGACGAGCCGAGTCCGCGACCGCAAGGGGATCTCATTTTCTGCGTGGATCTTCTAGGTTGGCTGGGAACTTTGCGTATCCCGTGACACCGTAGATACGTAGAGTGCGACACGGTGTGGTGAGGTTTTTGTAGGCATCGAGGGGGACTTCCTGTCTGCGCCTTTTCGCCGGAGTAGGTGATGACGGGAGGAGATAGGCAGAGAGAACTGGGCGGAGGGAGGAGTGACGCTCACAGTTAAAGTGAGGTGGAGGGAAAGCGACATCGACCGACCACATCAAAACCGGGACCCGATGTTGGCTGGAGTAGTTGCCGGCACGCGGATGAGGTGAAAGTCCTAGAGCGACATGGCTGCGTGGATGGCAGCCTGATAGTAGAGGCAGAGGATGCAAAACGATGACTTGGCGTGGCTCGAGTCATATCAGAGTGACAGGTTTATGGGGTAAGCTCGCCCCTTGTATCCGGGTTAATGGCTACAGATTTGTATTTCTATTTCGCATTTCCTTTACATGTTATACATTTGGTCCATTTCCTCCGTTTGTCTAGCACGTCTCGTCTAGAATTTGCCCTCAGCCCATCTGCGACTCGAGTTCATCGATGCCATCGACTCGACGGCAGCAGTGGCCCCAGTCCTCTCCGTGTGATTGTGACCCTTGTCCGCGTCCCCGTCACAATACCCGCTCTCTCCAACGCTTGATCATTCCGCTGATGAGCGTCAGTGGACCAGGCACACGACCGACATGATGACAAAGGTGAGTCCCAGTATAGTCGAGTGTTACTCAGGTCGATGAGCGCATGCGACATACAGCTTTCGCAGATGTACTCGAAGTGCATGTTCACATGGTCGGACCCCAGTTGATTGAGAACTCCAATAAGCAATGACGGCATCAAAGGGTTGGCTGGGCCCTTCATGGTCCCACCGGGGCAACCGGTTGAGACGATGTCTGTCCTAGAAGAGAGTGGGTGCTGGACGCCCGAGGTGTATTGGAGCCGAAGTTTAACCCAGGCGCCGAGGAATGTGGCGGTGAGACTGTTGTGGCCACCCAGTGTTTGTAATAGGTGCTAGCCGGGTCCCCTATTGGACTCTGAGGTGTGTATGAGTATATGTTCACGCAGTTCATATCCAGTCTAATCAAACGTGCTCTGATCAATCACAAAGGAAGCTCGTAGGCTCCAGAGCAACAGAGACTGCTACAACCATATGTTGCTTGAGCTCTATTACTCCGTACAGATCCTCAACGTCAGCGATGTGGTGCCCAGTGACCAGTCAGACTATCGCACTGACATCATTGTTGCCATCTAGAGTGTAACGATGGCGGCTACTAGGAGATTCTGAAGACGTTCCGAGCTTTTGTTTGGTGGGTGCAGGATGGACGGGGAACCTTGGATGTGAGCTCATCGCTCGACGCGCATGGGCAGGGAGCGGTGCCAGGCTGTTCAGGTAGAAACGACCATTTACACCGTTGACTTATGTTTTGCGACTGACTTGCTTTTTGATGATGTCTGACCCATCGGCTTGCGCGCTGAAGCGAAAGTTCACGCTTTCTGGTCTCCCCTGTGAGTTCCTCGTCGCGCGGTTGCGAGGAAGGGGAACAGAGTACGACCTCTGGATCTCTGGTATACTACATTCTATCAGGTTTGAAGCAATTATGGTCATATGGAGAATTAAAGTAAATGGCTCGGAGGGAGGGCCAAGGTCTGCTCTGGCGTCAATTTTGAGCCAGGGCGTATCACCGTAACGTTATTCGAACCGAGTTTCTCATAACTGAAATTGTGCATTCAGCAGACTTATACTCTCATTTATTTCACTTTCCTTCGGAAGCAGTCACACATCACCAAGGCTGCAGAGGCTGTCACAAACAAGCGCATCCTAGGCAAGGAAGTAGTCTGAGACTCGTGCTCACATAGGATGGGCACGTCGAAGCACAAGGTGCCACCCTTGGACGAGGTTCGGGCAACATGTGTGAAATAGCCTTGCAAGTTCGCTTCCTCCGTGCGATTTATTCTACCCCATTACATCCTTGCCATAATGCGATAACTGAACATCCTGTCAGAAGAATATTAAGTTGGGCCATGCAGCTCCAAAAATCAATCGATCTTTAGTAGTGACTTGCTGACTTCAGGATCGAGTTGTCGTCACCTCGCAGTTCCACTGTAGCCTAGACATAGATGTCCTTGATTTACACCTTTCACTCAGGACTCCTCAAGCTGTCGAGATGATCTGTTTTCTTTCTTTTTTTTTCTGCTTCCACCCATTAAAACCCAGCGAAAGAAGACAGGCTTCTACACCAAAATAAAGAAGACTGCTTCATCCTGTGAGCTCTGTGTCACAGAAAATACGGTCCGACCACCGCTCATAAGCTTGCTGCATTTCAGACTTCTTCCAGCAGTTCAGGGTCTGAATCTGATTCGAAAAAGCAAGGCAGTGAAAGCCCAGCAAAGAAGGTGCATCAAAAGGTACGTAGCTTGGTTCCTATAATTAGAGCGCATTCATTACGTATTGTTTCATGTAGACTTCATCCCTCCAGCTCCTCTGCACTCGTTCCAGCTCCGACTCCTCTCGGTTCCAGTTCGCGACAGTTCGGACTAGCTCGACAGCTTTGCGGACTCAGGTGAGTACTTCCAAATTTGACGTTGCGCGTTCAGACTCTTTGAACTGATAACCTACTGTGGTAGAGGATGTAGAACCCACGTCTGGACCGCCAAAACCACACGTCTTGACGCAGAAACCATGACGCGAAGGGCCCAAGTTCTACTTGAGCCATTCAATTGGAGACGATGACCTCCGGCAAGTGAGAAGAACGACTCCTAGAGTCTGAATCTGAACAGCGATTATGTGACTTCCGACTCCACTGCGGTGGCCGCCAAGAACTGGACAGCAAAGAAGGAGGTGAAGCGGCAAAGCTGAAGAAGCGGGAAGAAGGCGGAGAGCAGCTTCGCGCGATAGCGACAGTGATAGCTGGAAGTGAAGGGGACAGCGAGGATTACGAGCGGACATCTATGATGAACACGGAGGAGAAAACGGCCAAGGCGAAATGTATGAGTGACAGGTGCAGGGTGAGAAGGAGGACAGTAGCGATACGCGACAGTGACAGCGACAGCGATAGCTGACGAAAGACAGCGGCGAAGGAGGTCAAGAAGCCAAAACAATGGCCAAGATGGCTAGTCGACAGGCGACTCGAGTGATTCAAGTTCGGACTCGGACTCCTCCCCGGATCGTCAGACTCCTTCAAGGACTCGTCAGATTCCGGTCGGACTCACCCGATTCTTGTGCGGGTCAGACTCCTCGGACTCATCAGACTCGAGACTCTGAACTCGCCCGCGAAGAAGGAACCTGAAGTGGAAACCGCGACCAAGCGAGCGGCGACGACGAACGAAAGCGGCGACGCGGTCGTGACTGCTACCAGCTATCAACGTCTCGTCGAGACGGCCGGAACGCCTGCGCAGACGCTTAACGGTAAACGACAACGACAAGAAGAAGGGAAAGCAAGCCACGGGTACAGGGCGAGCGATTCAGCGCGAATAAAAAAATTGACAAAGTCACATTTGGCGGAGCGATCGCCTGAACAAGGACAACCGCTTCGAGTGTCGAGGCGTGCGTACACCCATCCGTGATTAAATAACCCAGGACGCGCACCTAACAATCGCACCCAGAACGCTTCTAGCAGGCGATTACGGCGCGAAGGCAAAAAGTCAGGACGCTCATTGTAACCCGCGGTGCGGGTGTTTCCGTAAGGAGAAGAACAAGGAAAAAGAGGGGAAGTGGAAGACCGTTGGTGGCGACATTACAGTGAAGAATGGGTATCAGCCCACATCGCATGCTTCATTTTGCACTCCCTACGATTCCAGATGGCCGACCCACAGTAGCAAGGTTGTCACCGATTGAACGCAAGTTGCGCTAACTTTAGATTCTAATTAGGGGGATTTATTTTGTTCGTACACCTAGTGTAATGTCCATTGTTTGTGTTTCACAAATATCTTGACAAAGGGCGAATGAATTCTGCCGACACACCAAGGGGCCACGCCAAGCTGGGTGTGGGGACTCTTCAGACTGATAATAGCACTCCGAAGTGAACATCCTTCCCATTTTGCGTATCGCAGATGATTTCCGGGCAAGTAGAAAGTTCGTCCTATGTCGGATAGGATGTTTGCTTTATTCCAATGCCTCTGGCAAGCTGTGGTAACTGCTTCTGTCCATGTGTGATCATTGGTGCTCGCACCCAAATCGTGGAACTTGATCAGCAAACCGATTGTCGTCAGAGACCACGGCCCACGAAGACGTGTGAGCCGAGTTGTTGCAATGCCGTATTTGAAGGCCTTCTTTCAAATCGACTTGCAAACATTTCCCGCCTGCCGGGAGGCCTGGTGTCAAATACGCTCACCAAGCCAAACTTGGGTTCGTGTCGGGCGCCTAGCGCGGAAGTCTGTACTTGGTGTCTCGCCGCGCTTGCCCAAAGAATAACGGGTTTGTGGCCACATGAACTCTCTCCCCCCGGACAACAAAGTTGCTCAGCGCGTGTAGGTGGCGCCCGATCCGCAAAGCCCTTGCTGCCACTGGCGATTGTTCTCCGTGGATACGCCGAGCATAGGCCCGATTGCGGGCGCGAGAGCCCCAAGGCATTGTGGGATAGACATAGCGCGATGTGACGCGCCGCACAATTGCAATTTGCGTTTTCGGTTTCTGGTGGGGTAATAGTGGTAGCAAGATTTGGTTCACCGACAAGAGAATGCGTTTGTATGGCAGTTGAAAGGCAATAACGGCGCTTGTGTTCAGCGCCTTGTGTGTGGCTGTCGAGATGGTCCTGGTTTAAAATATCCCCGATATTGTTGCGACAAGCAGAAGAACTCACCTTGTGAACTTTCATGGCTGGTTACTAAGGTGTTTGTCGCAAGACATACTCACAGCTGAGCACTCAGATCGCGGAAGTCAGAAAGGCCACCCTCCAGCGTCATAGATTGCTGAATTCAGGCTCATCCTCACGCATGGTGCGGCTTCTTTCTCGTTTTGTGAGAAATTTTGAGGACACCCGGCCATCCGCCTGCACCGAGTGTTCCATGGTTCCAGGAAGCTGTTTCGAATGCTGATGGACAAAGATAGGAAGAACTGCACCGTGTGTATGAAGTCAGAACACCGAACCGTTGCGCTGCCCGTCTATCTAGGGGAAGGTGTAGTTTCTCGTGATAGCGTAGTCTCTGCAGGGTCACTTCGCGTGCTGGGAAGTTTTTGGTTGGATCAATGTGCACACATAATTTCCAATGCCTGTTTCCTCACACGTCGCAAGGACTCTCGGTGTCCTTAGCTCATAGCCTGGATCAACCTCTCCTCAGTGGTCCATGGCGACGTTACTTTTTGGCACGTTCATAGGAGGGTCGTATACCCCGTCCCCATACCACCAAGCCCGGTCGGTATAGGTCTGAGGGATCACCCATTACTTAGACCCATCTGCGAAGAGATCTCATTCCATCTTGCGCCCCCCTGCGTGCTGCCTAGAGTTAGGCGCATTAACACGACGTTTCTACCTGGTCATCGGAGTGATGCGCGTATGCTATACAGCGCACGCCCAGTTTAGAAAGAGTCGTATAAAGAAGTGCTGTGCGGGCTTTACGGAGAAATTCCTCCGTCCGCTGACCCTCGGTAAGCGGGTGGAACGGCGGGGTTCCCCACGGAATCGACACGCTGCTGTGCAACGCGCCGAATCGTTTTGCTTGGCTAGCGGCGATCGACTCCATCCGCGAATTTGCGGACTGCATCCCGTGGTTAAGATGTATGGAATGCACTACAGAGGGGAAGGTGCATGTAGACCCGCTTTGCTGCTCTCTCCGTATCCGGAGTAGAGTCGACAGCAAGAAAAGAAGACAGACTGAGTCCGGGCCACCAGAGTTCGCGACGGCTAGTTCAAAATGAGATGAATGGGTCTGCACAGCAATCGCGAAGGAGCGAACCTATGCTTTGACCCCAGCCGGTTGCAGGCATGCATCGCAAAAAATGCTCGTAAAATTCTGCTGTGCTAATTGGAGGGGGCGCACGCGTCGTGGGATGCTGTTTTGCCGCCAGAGACGGTTGGCCATGGGCGAGCCGTCTGGCGAACATGGACGCGATGTCCAAGGTTCGGTTCCGGAGCCGGGCGCTTTCGTGGCGTAGGCACAGGAACGGAGCAGAGACGGCGAAGGCCGGCCGGGTTACCATGCCAGGCACCGACTCCGGTGACTGCCACCGGCACAAACACGCGCGAGTCGAAGGCAGTGGCAGAACGCCGCTGTATCAATTCGCCTGCACGCTTTATACTTCAGCAAATTTCGACAAATCCTACTCACGCAATGCACTTCGACTGTGCGTGGAGGTAACTCGTCGTGTGTGTCCCTCATCCTGCTGCTTTTGTCTTCCTCACGTAGGACGCCTGTGCATGTCATGTTCGCACCGAGGCATTCCGTATCCCCGCCGACAGCTCCGCGGCTGCAGTAAATTTGCTACTGTCCGGTCGTCACCACACCATCTGCTGCATCCTCTCGTAGCGCGCGACCTACCTCGAGATCACCCAGGATGATGAAGACGACACGAACAAGTGCAGATCAGTGGGCTTCCGTGAGGGTCGTGCGGATCAAAGGCGCGGGGCCGCGCTCGGCGCTGTTGTCGTGGAGAAATCGTACCGTGGCTGCCTCGTGCCAGGTGCTTCCCTCCCCCACGTAATGATCGTCGATGGTGAGGTGTGGTGAAAATACATGAGAGTTGGTCATCCTTATGCTCCAAGTGATGATAGGTTTTTTAAGGCCACCGGCAAGCTGAGAAACCACAGCTCTAGGACTATGAATAGCCTATCGGCCATTGTCATGGCCATGAAGGCGAATGAGGGATGTGGGCATCCCGTACATGAATCGTCCTACCCACGACGAATCGGTATGTACATTTCATTCTGCATATACTCGTATCATTTATGTGAACTCCCCTTCGTGTTTTGTTCATCGTCTGCAACGGGGACCACCAAGAAGCTTCCGCTTTCTCCCTCAATGATGCCGCTCGGCTTCTACTAACCGTGGGGCGGGAGGGGAGGGATGGGGATCGCTGCCCGTGGCTGCCCTTGCCCCCGTCCTTATTGTGGACGCTGGTTGTCCGAATTGTGCGAACCGTCATACCAGTCTGATCCTACCCAGAGCGCGCTAAATTGAGACATCTGAACATATGCAAAGCCTTCGACGCCTGCGGGGGAGCACTCATGCGAGGTGCGGTGTCGTCGTCTCAAGGGACCCCCCTCAGCAGCCTGTACCACGAAGCGATGCACACGCAAAGCCCAGCCCCACGGCGCGGACGAAAGCTGGTCTCTCACGACTTCGAGGGCAACGGCGTGCCGTGGGCGAGGACAAGCGGCCTGACCCCGTGGGGTATCTAATCATAATCAAGACCAAGTGCCAGTAATCCGACGAGCCCTATCGCAGGTTCGTGTCGCCCGTGGGTGAGCACCGCCTGGCGCCAAATAATGATTTTGATCTCAGCGTGCTGGATAGCGTCATATCCCAACATCGCGGTCCTGTTGAGCCTGGGGGCATTTGACGATTTCTCTCGTGCCCCTTGTCTGCTTCCTATGGAGAACCCTCAAAACCAGCAGGTACGCCTGCTGAAATGGCTACCAGCAGGGTCAGTCTACATACCCTCCGCGGTTCAATCCGCCTCACAATTTTAATCTCCAACACCAGGCTATGAACAAACAATGGCGGGTTGCAGGCTAATGGGCTTCGCGCCAGCTCCAGCTCGTTGTACTGACTTTGACGGCGGGGTTCAACAGAGCTCCTATCCACAGTGCCTCTGCGTACGTTACCCCCCATTGGGCACGGGATGGAGCAGCTCCTTGCCCCAGCGACAGGGTGTAACGCGTATGAACAGGCAGCGACCAGCACTAAAAAAAATATGAGGAGGGGGGGGGCACTTACTGCGTCAGGCTCTAACCCCTGGGGACAACAAGAACGACTAATAGGCCGGGGACCGGGGGATGTCCAACCCGAAACCTTCACGCGGTCTACCAGACCAAGAACGGCAAATGCGGCATTCCGTCCGTCCCCCGCTTCCGCCTCTTAGTACATCAACAAACCAAGGCCAAGGTCCGCGCATGGGTTCGGCCAACAACCAAGGGCAACCAACAGTCGCAAGGTTAGCCGTGCGTCGTCGTCAGGGCTCGGGCGCGGCTAGGGTCAGGGCTGGTGATAATGAAATCATTTCATCACCTCGTACCTATCGACGTGCCCCACCTTAATTGCAAAGCAGGGCTACAACCCTCCCGCGAGAATTTTGACACAGTAAAGCGACCTCTTCTGCGTGGAGTGGTTGTGGCTCTTCAATTACCCCGTGATATTGTAGGGAACGGCATTGGACGCTCATCTTATCTCACGCTGATAGGCTCGTTACTTCGTCATCAAATCGTACACTGAGGATCGACGTCCCACAAGTCGCTGAAGTATGAAATTTGTAGAGTTCCTACGACCCTGGGAACAAAGAGGCTCGACAAGGCATGTCATCGGAGAACACGGTCGCGCGGCCCCCAATCTACCTCTTCTTCAGTTAGATTGAAGCTGCATAGGTAATGTGTTTCTAAATGCTTGTATCACCGTTTCTCTTTCTCCTGCGCACCGGCTCATGTCTTCTCATCTTCTTTATAGCAAGTGAGCGGCCACTTCTGCGGCAATGGCCCGAGATGCTGACAGCTGTAGTGACTCCAGTTCCCTGCCCTTTACTGGTAGTTGACTTGTTACACTACTCCGTGACGACTGGCTTTGCCAGAGTCGATTACCTCGTAGCAGCACTGTCTGGGCCTCCGACAAGTGGAAGGGTGTCTTTCATAAGGTTCAATATGGATTATTTTGTTCGTGATGACATCCCAATGGGCCAACCTGCGTCACATCCGGCTCAATAAGTCGAGAAGTATGATATTCGTCACCTATTCGTAACTTAACCGAATCGCCGTTAGCAATCACGCAGGTTAGTGACGGGGAGAGCCCGTGACGAAACTCCCGTGACACTCAGGAGCTGCATCCCTGAGGCTAAAGACACCGGGAGAGATGCTGCGTATCTTCCATTCCCACCCCGCCCGAACATCCCTCTCCAAGACTTCGCTTTACTACGAGGTATGTGCATGCACAAGAGACCTGTATAAACGGGCAAGTACTAAGCACTCTCGCTGTCCAGTTACAATCGTTGCAGAAATCCCAGGCTCAATCCGGCGCTTCCTCTCCTGCACCCGAACTTCGTCTGGGAACCTTCAATCCTCCAACATTGCAAGGTCGCCGCATTGTGCTCGCCCAGAACAGAAACACAAGTGTAGCACCCCCCCCGCACAGCAACCCCTTTGGCGCCGGGCGAGTATGCGATACCCCGCTGCCAATGCGTACTACTCCCGCGCAGGCTGGGATCTGGCCTGAAACATGAATGAACATGAACGCCGTATGCTGGCAGATGGCTGAGATGCAACCTCAGCAATCGTATGAGCAACATTGGGCCCGCGTTCGTCGCCAACCCGCTACGCCATGCAGATCGTCATGCGCCACCCGAGCCCCTGGACCCCATGGGCGGGGGTGCCATTACATTGATATCAATAACACAAAGATTGAAGCATGGGACGGCACTGTCCAGCGTGTTCTGAAATCGCTTGCCGCCTGCGTCTGGACGACAATCCAGTATTGGATCCTTATAATAGACCATCGCGAAAGCTTCTCTACGGAACTATTGTCAGTTTTACCTCGAAAGGAAAGTAACCTATGAAAATTCTTCGATGCTAATTTATCAAATTATTGTTATAGTAGTATGGATTACATCCTTTGTTGATTAGCAATTTTTGTTTTTGTTGCCTTTTTTCAATCCTTCATTGTAACGACTAACGCAGAATTACGCCGCTTCAGTCTAATTCGACTCTTTGCTACCTATGCTCTCTGTAGTCTGTATTCACACCCATTCGTATTTTTTGTGTCCAATAATTACGACCACCTCCCTTTCCGCTTTTGTGAGCTAACCACCCCCAACCCCCGGTTCCTACTTCCATTCTTCCCTGCTTCGTATCTTATACCCCTGCTTCGTTATCAGCTTTTAGTTTGGCAAATTGCGTCGTGGCAGAAACGGACGGTGAACGGACGGTCGGACAATCGAAGGTTCGCTCCCCTGTAGTTTGTCCTGCGATGTTGCATACGTACAATGTAGTCTCTTCGATTTGGTGACTCCATGACCAGCAATGAATGAATTGTACCCGTGTGGGAACCTTGAACGCGTGTTTGTGTCGCGGAGTTGTAGGTACGCGCCCGGCGAACCTCGCGTTCGCCTCGGTCGCCGCATCGTGTTTCAGTCCGCCTGGCAGCGACTCAGAGCAGCTCAGAGCTTGCTTTTGTCAGTCCTGCCGCGTTGCAGTGACCTGACGACGGTTTGCAAAGTCCCTTCACATACATTGCCAATTAGTCTGCTCGAGTAATGTCCGAGTCGTACTACTACTGGTCAGATCGGCGGTGGAGTGTCACACGGTTTGTATGTATGCTCAAACCTCTTCGCCTCGACGCGTTTTCAGTTGACCGGTAGGCCCGAATCTGCAGGACCACGACAAAGGGAACATACCTCCGATCCGCTGCTGAGATCACTGATAGGTTGTTTCGCTACGCGTCTGAAGACGGAGTCCTCACGTTGAAACTTGGTACGATATTGCCTACATCGATCTGTACAATTATTGACTCAGACTAGGCATACTTCCAAATGGCGCGTCATATCTCCTGCTGCTTAACGACGAAGAAGTGCATCCCGAAGTCAGGTCCATGTTTCGGAGCCGCGGTCACGAACAGTCGCGCTTCATCTCATTGTCTCCCGTGACGTTCACCGTACCGGGGGCTCTCGTCGCGAAGCTGAACAAGCACGCGCAAAAGTACAAGAAGAAAAAGGGTAACCAGCCCGACTGCGACCGCAGTACGGCAAACACGCACTACACGAGCAGCGGACAGTCTCTCGAGGTGCTGTCGGCCAATGGGCTTCACAGGGCTTCATTTGAATACCATCGGTGCGTGTTGCGGACGGAGCGCCCTCTGACGACATGTTAATGAAATGTGCATCTGCAGCGTGTTCTACCGTCTCTGTAGGGGATCGATCGACCCGTCTGAACATGGTATACAACGTGTACCATGGCTGGACAATATCCGTGCAAGGTCGTTCGCATACAATCTGCACAGTGCGAGCTTGTATAGACTCAAAGAAGAGCGTAGAAGCAATCCAGTGGTGCTGGACGTTGGCCTCGCTGAATGGATTCTGCCCGGTGGCTCCATTGACTTGACGGTGGAACGCAGTGACTATTTCACTCTCAAGAACATACTCACCAATCCTAACAAAGGGGTACGCGTCGGTCTTATTGTTCCCCCTCGTGCTGCTGGACGTGTTGCTTTGTAGAGCTATTTGTTTGGGGACGCGAAGGAGGTTACTGAAGCAGATATCACGGCCCGCCTGAAGGAGTCCTTCAAACGCGAGGACGACGCAACCAATTGTTCCTGGTTCCGCTGCAGGACGCGGCACGAAGCCCTCATGTCCCGTTTCCTTATAGGTATCAACACAACGGTTGGACCACGCACTTTGAACCGGTCGTCGGGATTTTTACGCCCGATCTACTAAGGCTCGGTTCTTTTTGGGAGACGTAATCTCCGAGCGGTCTCGTCCTTACAAAGATTAGAGACAAAGATAGATACTCGAATGGACGCGGTCCGCGCGAGCAATTATTACGGCACCAGGCTTCCAGGTCCGGCGATCAAGGGTCGCCTGAGCGGGAAAGCGACCCCTACAAGCGCGAACGATCACCGCTGCGTCGAGATGATTGCGCGGTGTATGTGGTCGATGTGCCTGAGCTTTACGAAGCGATGAGGAGCATTCCGCCGACCCGAGAATCGCTGCTCGATATCGCGCGGTTCTTGGATGTCAGGTTACCCGACGCCAACGGAAATCCTCTCACAAACAATGGCACGGGTTGGTGTGCTGGGAACGAGTGCAGGTGCGTCCGCTGCGAGCTGGTCAGACAGAGTCGCGAGTCGCTAAACGGGGACCGGTTAAGCCTGTTAGGACCTATATCTGTGAGAGCCACGTAGAAGGGAATATGCACTTGAGGACCAAGATGCATTTTGATGTCGAGGCCCAGAGGAGGTGTGTCAAGAATGATTTCAGAGTCTGCAGCTCCGAAGACCCCTATCGACGCACGATGACGAGGTGATCCCAGCAATTTGCCGCACTGCAACAACCGGCTGCACTAAGCTTCCCCCTGTGATCAGGCGTACCAAAGAATCCACGTATGGATCTCCGAGCGTGATGGAAGATCTTATTGAGGGCCATTGTGTAATGCTTTTATACTCCACAATTCTTAACAACATATATGCGGTGCCTTTGATATACCCTAAATTCGTTCCGACATGACCCACGGAGGGGTCGTTGTCTCCTTGTAGCCGAATAATGCTAATTGCATAATGGTATTCGTCGGCAGTAGTGAGTATGTCTGGTCTGGGTATTTTTTTTTTACCAGGGTTGTGGTGTACGACTGCAGGTTCTGCTGTTGACTCACCGCCCATACTGATGACTTCATCTACAGTGCACACGATTAGAAGGTGAAATCACAGTATGTTGACGTGAGCCCATACACGACTGGCACCAAGCTCAAACACCGATGTTTGCAGTAACCGACCCAGGCCCTGAGAATTTTCCAAGTCGAGTGCTCTGAGCCAGCTTCAGTCAAGGTCTCATCAGGGTGCCTCGCTCAAGACGATCGGTGTAGTGTGATCTGCATATGTCAAGCCTAATTTCTTGCAGCCGTTAACCGCAGCAATGTTCTGCCGAGTCGCGTGAAACAACAACCTCTTTTCTTCTTTTCCCCACGTATTTGAGCAATTCGGGCGTATGCCAAGAGAACTCGGACTTTCCAGCTCGGTTTAGGCTGGGATGCCCTTCGTACGGATTGTTCAAAGAGGAAATGCCTCGATAATGATGAAGCCCATCCAATGCGAATCACGGTGAGAATGTCATTCACTCCTTCGCCCTCAAGATGAGAGGCTGAAGAGAGACGCGCCTCAAACACGCGCGATCTGCAAGCGCTCACACGCGTCGAGCGCCTAACGTCCTCTGACCGCGATCTCCTTTCAGTTTCGCGACGCTCGCTCTCCTGCCACCAACTCCTCGTGTTGATGCTCTGGTTTTCTAGGAACAATTGCTTGCGCCCGGCGGATGGAGCGAGCACTGCCCTCTGCTCACGCTCGGTGTCAATATGCCATCCTTGGTCAGACCAGCGTGCGATGTGAGCGTACACGAGGCCTCGCGGGCGTGATAATCGAGGTGCGACCACCTGGAGCTCGGCGCGACGTGCGGTTTCATCGTCATATTTGGACCTACACGCTCACAGAGTGGAGAGCTATTCGTAGTCGTCGCACTGCTTGCCGGTGTCTCAGTTTGCTACTTGAGCTCCGGAATTGCTGCCCGGACGAGGACGCGACGCTGGTATTCGACTCCATGTTGTATTCTCTTGTGTAAAGCTTGTGCCTTAGCATGGAGCTTAAAGACCTTATGTGGGCAGAGGGCTTTTAATGTACTTCTGACAGCTAGTCTTTACGGGTTGAGTATCCTTCCACGCTGCGTCCTTGGCCGAAAGGCGAGTGAATCTCCCCCATTTCCACCCGTTGCGGTCGTAACCTACAACGCCGCTCACACAGATTAGGAATTACTCCCAGGTACAGTTGTATTACCCACATTGTATCCCCACATAGCGCAGCTTTTGAACCCTAAGAAGGAACCTTCAGCCTGCGTAAGGTTGACAGATCCTGAGGAAGTTTGTCAGGCGAACCACGCGCAACGCTCTGTGGGGGCAAATATTTCACTCCTTCTGTAGTTTGCCGGTAGCATAGAGGTAATTTACCGTAGGCATGGACTTATATCCGGTCGTTTTTCTCTGATCAAGGATGCATACGCGAGCCTTCACCGGTCCTATTTCAACGAGCGCGTCCACAGCATTCGGGATTCTCCAACTAGGGCATACACGTCGTGCGCTGATCGACTTCGGAGTTGACGTACTCGCAGAACTATAGCTTTGTTGCCGTGCTCCATTTCCCCCGGATTTTCACGGGAGGAACCCCATTTCATTCAGTGATGCGTTGGGCGAAGAGCAAATCCCGGCCCGAACGCAAATGCTTATCCAAGACGGGACTGCCTGCGATCACAACCCGCCAGTTTTCTGCCCAAGCCGCCCAGCCCACGCCCGTACCGCAGCGTTCCGTGAAGCGCGTTTTTGAGACAGGTACTTCCGTGTGACGCTTTTGGCAGGGCTTTTCGTGCTAGGCACAAACGTGTATACCAAGCTCCTTCCGACGACCGTGCTGGGGCCTGTCATAGCATGAGATATGTTTTTTTGCCTAAAGCCTAACGGGACAGTGCATGTTAGCGCGAGCTGAGGCGTCATAGATGTCTTTTGTTGATCTATCGGGTACACACTAACCTGCGCGTCCGGAGCAGCGACTTTTTTGGCAAGAAATCGAGATCGGAGGATGAATAAATCGAGCTATCATGTATATCAATTGTGGGATGTCCAATCGGTTGCGCGCCGCTATCACACGACGCCGCAGGTGAGTTTTCCCTTGATACTGGCTGCCGGGACGGCGGTCTCTGACAAACCGATTTCGGATGTCCGAGCAGCCGTCCATGACACGAGGAGATGCACTGTAGGCGCAGTCGAATCCGCTGCTCTCGCTCGCCCTCATACATTCGCTTTCGGCATGTAACAACCAAAGCCTGACCAGGAGTCGCTGGGTTGGTTGGGCAGAGGCGCGTCCACCCGTCCCACTCAGATACCGCTAAGCACCTCGGGTCGGAAAAAGTTTGACGGCGGAGCTGAGTCTATATCGAGTGCCTGCTGTTCCGAGGGCCTAGCGCATCTGCAACATGCGGTGGTGCCGGTGCTAGCAACTCTTGGGCGGCGGCTGGTCAAGTCGTCGGCGTGCTCGGGCTGTGTAGTATCCAAAGGGGATGTCAAGGTTTATTGTGAGTGCACATGCGACTGTATTCTGAAGACTGACGACTGACCACCTACTACGTCAAGATGATACCGCAACGGAGTAGGATGGATGACAGCCTGATAGAAGGAAAATACCTGTTTTCTCGCATTGTGGTCCCCTGTGGGTCCCTGCCGCATGCGGCGAGTTCTTTGTTGGAAGGGCTTGATCTGCACGACTGCCGCGGTAATGAGTCATGGCAGATCGAATTTAAATATCGTGAGATCTGGCTCACCCCGGCAGTCAGACGAGTCGGTCAGGGCTGCATCCCCAGATCAGACACGGCGGGTGCGCGCGCGGGGTGTGGAAATGCGAGGGTCGGCGAGGCTGGGTGATGGCGAGCGCGGGAGGCATGGATTGGGCCGAGGCGTGAATGTGTTGGAAGAATGGTGGAGCTCGCGAAAAAGGCAAAAGGGATTCATGCGAACGGACAGTGTGGTAAACACAGGCTCGCGAGCTGAACGGTGCTAGGGAGAGAGAACAATAAGAGTGTCCCAAAAAGGAGAGGGCGCACACTGCGCTGGATATGAATTCAAGTATGCGGCAGACGCTTGAAAGGGCTGCCCCATGTTCATTCTGGCCCTCCCATCCTGTTCCCGAAATTGTCGCCCGTCGTTAACGAAGCTCGCCTCCAGCTTGCCTATATAACTTACCACTCCGTCTGCTATACGTCTGCTCTAGATTTTGTTTTTCTCTTAACATATCGTGTCTTCAGCTCGCTGGCACACCTCCTAACTGTCGCCTCCCTCCATCTGATCTTCGTCCGCTCCTCCTGCCTCGTTTCGGCCTTTCCCAATTGTCTCTCGTCCTCAGCCTTGCCCATTCAATTCCGGTTCCTCTGTTTCCATTCCGAGGGGTCGCGCAGACTGCCGCACAAAGCATTGCATTCGTTCTTCAAGACAAAACAAAAGCTACTCCATGTTTCAAGCGCGCCGCGGGTAATTTGTGTCCAAGGACCCGATGTGCCAGCTATCAAACCGCCCCGACAAGGCCTCTCTCTACCCGAAGAGAGCTCCCACCGGATCTCAGGGGGCCCACTCCCTGGCCCGGGGTCACCGCAACACAGTCCAATCCTCCGCGCACCCTCGAGCGCCTCGCCGTGCAATGCGCTCCTTCGTACCTCGTCCCTTCCCCCCGCCGTCTCTCGCACATGTGTGCCGGTCGAATACATCATCGACCAGCTTCACTCGCTAGCCCCTCACTACTGGAGCAAGCCCGAGACCGCAGACTGTTCCATCAGTATGTTCGCCTACTTCATTTAACTTTCCTTAATTGATTAAACCTATTCAGTTGTCCCCCTGGATGGGATTCTTCGTCAGACTCGGGCATGGGGCCTCTCGGTCGTCTGGTCAAAAAAAAAACGCCTGACCCTTTCTCTGGGGACTCATTCCAGGACAGCAGGACAGTCCCGTCTGGTCCTAACCGACGGGCCCCAGAGCCCAACGTTCGCTCCGGCGCCACTGAATGGTCATATGAATGGTACGTACGCCATGTTTTGCGGTCTATGCAAGACGTCCTGACTGCAGACAATCATAGTTGCATATGACTATCTCTCAGCACACTCTAGCGCTATTGCGAGGCCTCTTCAGTTGGGGCAGTCTCCGCTCGACCTAATTCCCCCTCCGACCTCTCCCCAATCCACCCCGCGTGAATCATTCTTCCAGCTCTCCCTCTCCCTCCCAATCCTCCCATTTCCGCAAACCGTCGGTGCAGTCTCGTGGTCTGCCCATTGCAACCCCTACTTCCTCGCGTGCTGCCGTCGTCCGTCCACACAGCCGACGATCTACCTCCCCGTCCCCGACCCGTCGTGCCCCTTAACCTCCGCCTGCTCATCCGGCCATTACATGTACGTTCGGCTCTACGACGTACATTGAGGAGGCATTGGACGAGGGCACCCCGCTACTTGGGAGGGGATGGCGCGGAATGTCGAGTTCCTCGGCATGGGTATGGACATCAAGTCTGTCTTGGTCGCTGGTACGGTCGATGGCGCCGGGGCCGCAACGAGCTCGCGCAGAGGTTCGGCCGGGACTACGAGTACGATGAAGACGACTACAGCGATAGCGACGATGACAGCTACATTGATAGCGACGAAGACGACGATGTTGCTCCTTCTTTCCTCGCCACCACTGTTTTCGTTCGACTGTGACGACAGAATGGACATCGAAGACAGCTTGAAGGATACGAGTCTAGAGTCTCTCGTGGTCGTCAGCGTACGACGCGTCGGCTCGGCCATTGCTATCTCTGACCCCGGACCCAATTCGTGCCCGTGGTCAGGCGATGCCTCAAATCTCCCAATCATCCTCTCCATCGTCTCGCGTCCCAGCCGAATAATTTCCTTTCCATCTCTCGCGGACGTCGCTTCTCACTACGACATGGCGTCAACACTGTCAAGAACGAGCACTTTGATTTGTACATCAGCAACACCCAGCCAGGAGCATCGTTCCCACGCCTTCTTCCCTTCGTGAGTGCCATCAGTCCTTTCGTAAATCCCCTGGTCTCTGATCGATGCCCGTCCGTAACCAGGAAACCATTCCTTCACTTCGACATTTCAGTTGGCAGTTGATCCTTCGCCTTTCCTATCCAACACGCCCCCCACCCAACGCTCGTGTAGAGCTGGATCTCAGTAGAGCACCTCGTTCCCTACGGCCCTTCCCCCACCTGTATCCCCCGCATTGTACTTCCTCATAATCCCGCGGCCCTTCGTACACTAGGGCAAACGCTCCAGCCCGCCTGCTTGCTGTTGTATACTGTACTACTTATCCCCATGGACCTTCTCCGTGCGATACCTCTAGTCCGTACCCTTTCCGTGCTGGCGCGCCCGTCTCTAAACACGCAAGGTGCAACCCCACAATTATTTATTAGTTTGAATATTAGTCGTTAATGTACATATATCTCACATTCGTTCCAACGTCGTCTGTCTCTACTCCTCACTACTCCTTTGTCTGACTTTGTCTGAACCGTTCCCGAGAAACGCGACGGCCTAGACTGGGCGACTCCGGGTTTCTTTGGCACCCGACGTGCTCAGACCAGAACCGCAGCAGTTAGGGAAATTCTGGAACAGTCACAAGCACCCGCCCGTGACGGGGTGCGGGCATCGGCGAGGACTTTGTGTAGCGATCTTCCAACGCCACAGCACGATCGAGTTGCGCTAAGGGCCGCAGATTCAGGGCGAGTTTAGCTCGAATTATCATGTGCTCCAGATCGTACATAGACGTTGCTTGTGCCCTGAGTTTATTCATGGTTGCCCTTTGGCATGACGCGCTGGCTTGGACGGCCAGTGCACACCCCCGCGGGGATGACATGGCGTCGCGCCTTCTTCGAAATGGACGGTCTGCCGACGAACAATGCTGGAAGAGGCGCAGCGGCATTTTATTGTCTCTGTGCCATGCACGAGCGGCATAATAATGGTACTCATAGCTCGTATTTGTTCGCACTGAGGAACCCATCACTAAATTCTCAATGCGATGCTGGCTGTGTCGGAGTCAAGTCAGAGTGCCGCATGGCTGGCCTGGGGAACGGCAGCGGAGAGTGATATTGACGAAAAACAAAAGGAGGGGCTCACGAGAATCCTGCGTGTGTGGCCCGGAGCAAAGTTGAAAATGGACGATACGCTGCTCGGGACGTCCATAGCTCATTGTGAGACGCACAGAGACTGGCTAGGAATTGTGAGAGGTGACCAACTTAGAATGAAGTCTGCTGACGCGCCATCAAAGATCCATGGAGGCTCAGAATTTGGCGAGGCAAGTCAAGCATTAGTGAACGTTAGTTGACTACTAAATCGCCGCCATCTGGAAAGTCATTCCTAGAAGCGATAGTAACCTCAATGAACCAGAGGTGTGCTTGAGACACACCTGAGCTATTTATTCGTGAGTCTTGCTTTAATATTAGTTGTACGAGACTTGCGGGAGTGACGTTCGTCCGCGAAACTATGTCAATGGGGCCCGCGACTCTCGGTTTGCGCTCGCCGCCTGCCGAAAGTAACAACTCATAAGTGTGGAAGGATAGCCAGATCACAGGCGTACAGATACATCAAGGAGTCAAGTTGCGTTCCCGCCGAGTCAGTCGTAGTCAATGTCGTAGTCATTTCATGCGCTCCGAAGGAACCGGACCCAGTTATATAGGACGTGAGCTACGTACCGGGGGTACGGCAAGCACGTTGTGAAGACACCCCACCATGTCCAATCTTCGCCTTGTGCAGTTCGATACCCCTCACGAGTTCTTGCAAAGCCGTAGGACGATCACGACGATGCCTTCCTCAACTTCCCCATTGGGGCCTTGCTGGATAGCATGGACGAAGTGCAGATTCGGGCGCGCAATTTGAAAGGTTCTGCCAGAACATTGCTCGCGGTTTACGACGGCATTTCCCTCGTGTAGGTTTTTTATACACTTTGTACCTGCAGCGCCGCTCAAAGATAAAACTCTTGCTCAGGATGATTATGGTGAAAGTCGCAGAGGATTATGCATGGATACTCGCCAGCCCTCGAGACATCAAAGTCGAGCTCGGTATAGCGGAAATGACGTCCGCAACATCACTCCTTGTATCACATCTTTCGACGACCATCGGCCCGAAGGCTTTCGATGAAATTATCGGAGAGGAGGAGCTAGTCGACCTGTTCATACGTCAATGGGTCGTAGTTGTGGCAGCGAAGGGACTCGGGGTCGAGGTCTTACCCGCAAGTTTCGGTCCAAAGTTTCCTACGCAAACGTTGGCTTACCATACCACCTCCGCCACCAACGCTCTCCAAGTACAGCCTGGAACAACCCACACCCAGACGATGTAGAATGTTCTTTCCCATTTCTTCGCCGACTTCACCACACATTCCCCGCTGCCCATGACACTGGAAGCTGCCCCGAACAAAGATGGTGATGCACATTGGGCTGGGAGAAGTGTGGATCTGCAGGGTCGATGGAGAGATAGCCGGCTTCTGTGCTACAGGAAGGGCCACTCCGAAGACGATCGCCATCCGGAACGTCTATGTTTCTCCCCAGTACCGGCGAAAAGGAATTGCTGATGCAATGACAAAGGATGCTAACGCGATACTTGCTTGGCGCAGAGCCCTTGGGCTTTGGTGGAGGTCTTGCAGCGGCTGGCCCACCTCCGAGCATCAAGCGTGAAGTCGCTCTAAACGTGGCGTTGGATTACGTAGAGAAGATCTACAAAAGTTGTGGATGATTTCTACTGGGTGAGGACGATGTAGACCCAGGAAGTGGCAAGAAGGGATGGTTTACCTCTGTATTCCGCGGAGTGCGATTGCTGAACAGCGAAAGTGAGTTGTGTCGTCTCACCTGAGCCCTCCGTTTCTTCGCGTTCTCATGGCCCGCGTTTCGCCGCTTTTAGATGACGAATTGAGATATTTCAAAAAACTGAGCAATGAATCGAGTGCTGGTAGTGGGCGTTATGGGTTGCTGGACCATGTCGGTGTGGGGAACGATCGTGAATGATTCAGACTTTGACCGGAGTTGCGACTCGTGGGTCGATATGTCGTCGTTTCTTGATATATGGCCATGAGGGGTGTTTATTGCGCGGAATTAGAGGAGAACTCTTCGGTCCCGGCGGGTTCAATTGAGGTTGTCAAGTTTGTCACCTGGCAGGAGGATCGAGATGGATTGACGTTGTCAAGCAGGCCCGCCCAAGGGCCCATCAGAAATCCGTCCAGGGTAAACCCTTGGTTTGAAAAGAAGTAACAAAGTTTTGAAATGAGCCTCAAAACGACTTCAAACAGATTGAAATGCTGTTAAGATCGGAAACAAGCGGTCCGGTCAGATATCAAAGTATTAGTAATGATGCCTGTCCTCAGGTAACAGATCGCCACTTGGACCTGGTAAAGTAAGCTGGGCGTCGCGCGGTTTTCTGCTTCCCACCGGACGCTTGTCCTACAACCTTCAAGGTCGTTGAGGATTTCTTCCCAACGTCTCCTCTCTGTATTAATAATTCGCCATGGCCGTCACCGTCGTCGTCGAACGGTGCGACGACCTCGGTCCAAGTAGGTCAGTACACACGCATGACCTCGCTTTGCTGCCCGCTCACAGGACCGTGTACCAACAGCTCTCCGTATTCGCCCCCCTACCAACCAAGACGCCTCCTCCATACCCGCTCGATTCCAGAGGACCGTCATTAATGCCGTATCCTCTACTAGTGTCTCTGTTGATGCCAACGTCCTCCACTCCTTCGTCTGTCGTTTCCAGCACCGCTAACCGCTGCGCGCCCTCCGCGTCCTCGGGGAAGAAGCAAGTCTTTACATTCGACCAAGTGCACACCCCACCCACCACCCACCAACATGCGCTCTTCACTTCCACTGCGCAACCCCTAATCTCCCGCTTCATCGAAGGCTTCAACTGCACAATTCTCGCGTATGGTCAGACTAGCAGCGGCAAAACCTTTACCATGACTGGTATCGACTTGGACGCGGACCCAACAGATCCATCAAACGGTATGGGCATAATACCCAGAGCTGTCGCGAGCATCTTTACACAATGTCGCGAGCTCAGAGAAGAGCGAGGGAACGCGTGGAATTACAATCTTAAGGGGTCCTTCATCGGATTTACAACGAAGACCTGATAGACCTTCTGAGTATGGACGACACCGGTGCTAAGACAAATGTCCAGATCCGAGAGGACAAACAAGGTCACATTATCTGGGAGGGATTGCGGGAGGGTGAACGTGAAGAAACTCTGGTGAAGTCATGAAGTGAGTCCGGTTCCCCTCTCATTCGGTCTGGACCGACAACCAACTAACCGCCTGCAGCCTCATCCGCCAAGGCACCTCCATACCGACGCACAAACGAGACAGACATGAACGCACAGTCCGTCGCGCTCAGCACGCCATCTTCTCGCTGACTCTGACGCAGAAGAAGTACAGGACTGGGTCCGGGTTGCCACCACGTTCCTCCTCTCCGTTGCCTCCAGGTGGCAGGTCGCCATCGCGTCTCGCACGCCCCTCATCCTCGATGTTTGGAAGCAGCCCCGGAAACCGAGTGTCGTCACCAACCTTTGGCAGGCCCGGGACGCCCAGCTTCGGTAGTGCGATCGCCCGGGGTGGTGCGCGACCCGCAAGTTCGCTCGGGCATCTCACTGCGGATCGAAGACAGAGCCTTGCGCCTGGTGGCCCGCAGACAAACGGCGACGATCAGGGCGAGTGGGTCACGGTCGTGTCAAAATTTCATTTCGTCCGATTTGGCTGGCTCTGAACGTGTGAGTCCTGTCGACTCCGAGCTCCCCGTGACATATCATATAACGCATACATATAGCTCAAACGTACGGCTGCTGCTGGGAGAACGTATCAAGGAGGGTATCTCTATCAACAGCGGTCTGCTCGCGCTCGGTAACGTCATCTCAGCACTCGGCGACCCCGCGCGCGCGAAATCACACACCGCGACCTACATCCCGTACCGCGACTCCAAGCTGACGCGCCTTCTGCAAGACTCGCTCGGCGGCAATGCGCACACGCAGTGATGATCGCGTGTGTGAGCCCGGCCGAGTGGAACGCGAACGAGACGGTAAACACGCTCAAGTACGCGAACCGCGCGCGTGAACATCAAGAATCGCGTCACGCTGAACGAGAAGGAGGAGGGCTGGGACGACGTCGAGTGGCTCCAGAGCACGGTCCACGCGCCTCCGCAAGGAACTCAAGGGCCTCAAGGACGGCGGCGTCGTCGCGCCTGGCTCTAGTGAGCCCCGAGGTCTCCTCTGCTGCCTTGTTTTTCAGAAAGTCACTGCGCAGATGTCCGAGCTCCGCCATAGCTATGAAGACATGCGCGCGAAGTACATGGAGCGCACCGAGGAGCTCACACGTCTTCGTCGCGAGCTGGCAGACAAGCAGCGGTCCACTGGCGGCGCGGTCGGCGGCACGGCCAAGTACGAGGAGATCGTGGGCCCTGTCATTGAAGAGTACGAGAAGACGATCAGTGCTATGGAGGCCGAGCTCAGTCTGAACCGTGCCGCGCTGCGACATACAAACGACCTGGTTGATGAGAAGGAGGTCGAGCTTGCGCAATTGACAGAGAGGCACTCAACGACGGAGATGTACGTCGAGGAGCTTCGTTCGCGCGTCGCCAAGCTTTCCGAAAGGGAGGCCTCGACCGAGGTATGTCGCGCCAATCATAATCAGACCATCACTCATACTGATCTGTCGTAGGCTTACATCCACGATCTTGAGGAAAAGGTAAAGTCCTTTAATGAGGACAGCCTCAACTCCAGCGGGTCCATCAGCGATCTCAAGCGGGAGCTTGCCAAAGTCAAGGATGTTGAAACACACTCGTCACGGTACATTGCCGACCTGGAAGCGCGTCTGGCGAAGTCGGACGAATCTGTTCTATCACTGCAACAAGCTGTGGAACAACTTGAGGAGGAGGTCGAGGCCCGCCGAACAGATGTTCGCGCGCTGAAGACGCGGCTGGAACAGTTGCAACAAGATGGCGAGGGATGGCGGACTGATCTCGAGGAGAGGGAGAAGAAGATTGCGCGGATGGAGGCAGAGCTCAAGGAGCGCGAGGAGGCTCTGAAGACGACGGCCGAGACGCGCGACCGGCTGGGCGTGCTCGTGAGCGACGTGAGCACGGCGCGGAAGAACCTGGAGGTGGCGAGCATCAAGTCGGACGACTCGTCGGTGCACGAGCCCGAGACGTCCGAGCTCGTCGCGCTGCGACAAACACACACGGCGACGCTGGCGGACCTGTCGTCCGTGTCGGCCAAGTACCCGCGACGCGCTGCGCGAGATCGCAGATCTGGCTGCACAGCTCCAGGAGGCCAAGGTGAATGCTTCTATTCCTCCGACCCCGTTGTCCGAATCGCCAGAGCGCCCTACTGAAGTCTCCTCTCCTCGGAGGCGGATGACCAGGGGCATGTCCAAGGACGGCATCGAGGCCCCACTGAACGGCACGGGCCGCCGTGTGTTGTACAGGCACGCGGTGTCCACGGAGTCGCTACACGCGAGGTAAGTGCAAAACCAATCCGTTGCATATCACAGTTCCCAACGCCACCCAGATCTGTGTCGCAGTCTGTATCGCTCTCGCAGGAGCTGTCCTCGGCGCGCTCGCGCAAGGCCTCCTTGTCGAGCCACAGCACCAGTAGCAGCCTCTCGCTCTCGCCGCACCACCGCCCCTCGCTCTCGCTGCACGTCAACGCATCCGAACGCTCCGTCCCAGAGCCTCGAGTCCGAGATCATGCGCCTCCAGGAGGTCCTCAAGGAGCGCGAGGCAGAGATCACCGCGCTCGAGGCAGAGCTGCGCAGTACCCACAACCCCTCGCCGACGCCGCCGGCCCCGCGCGCCCGCGCCGCAGACACCACCCGTCGCGGGCGACGACGCGAGCCCCGAGCTGGGGCTCTCCCCACGCACGCGGAGCCAGTTCCAGGAGCTCCGAAACAGCATCGACCCCGCCGGCGCGCCTGAACCCGACGCAGACGAGTCGCTCGGCCGGCTCAACGAGCTCATGCGGTAGGTGGTTTCGTTTGTGTTTCGTCTGACGCCGCTCACGCTATTCGTAGGTGCATGGCGCAGAAGGAGTCGTCCCACCGCGAGACGGTGGACAAGCTGAACGCGGAGCTGAGCCAGATACGAAGGCAGCACGACGAGCTCACTGTGCTCTCGGCGCGCGACCAGGTGCGTGCCACGATCGCCTGTCGCGCGTCTAACGCTGACGCAGTACAGGCGCTCAACATGTCGAGCGAGATCGAGGGCCTGCGCAACGAGCGTGAGGCGGACCTCGCGGCGCTCGCGGCTGCGCGCGCGCACGAGGCGGAACTGCTTGCGGCGCTCGAGCGCGCAGAGGAGGCGCACAAGGACGCGGTCGACGCACTCCGCCAAGGAGCACGCAGAGGCGCTGCGCGCCAAGGAGGAGGAGGTGCAGGGCATGCTCGCGCGGCTCCACGAGGAGCACGAGGGCGGCGTGCAGGCGTTGCTGGGCCAGCTCGCGGATGCGTCGGCGGCGCTCGAGGCGGCGCGGGCGGAGCACGAGGCTGCGTTTGGGAAGATGGAGGGCGAGCGGGCGGAGGAAGGCGGACGAGGAGCTGAGGCGGGGCGCGGGCGGCGCACGAGGGCGCGCTTGCGGCGGCGCTGGAGGAGGCGAAGAAAAGAAGACGCACGAGGGCGCGGCGGAGAAGCTGCGCGCAGAGCACGAAGATACGCTACGCAAGAGCGCGGCGGCACACGAAGAGGCGCTCGCGGCGACGCGCAAGGAGTACGACGACGCGCTGGCGGAGATGATGGCGGCGCACGCGGAGGCGCTGCGCGCGCGGGACGACGCGGCGGCGGAGGTGGCGCAGCGCACGGACCCGGGGCGAGTACTACGAGGCGCTGACGCGGCTGCGCGCGGACCACGCGGGCGCGCTGGAGCGCGCGGCGGGCGAGGGCGCGACGGCGCTGGCGCGGCTGCGCGAGGAGCACGCGGGCGGGCTGGCGCTGCGCATGGCGGAGATTGCGCGCGAGGGCTCGCTCAGCGAGTCGCAGAGCGCGCGCGACGAGGCGCTGCGCGGGCTGCAGGAGGCGCATGCGGCGGCGGTCGCGAGCAAGGAGGGCCAGTTCGCGGAGGACGTGGCGGCGCTCAAGGAGGAGCACGCGGCGGCGCTCGCGGCGCGGGAGGAGGCGCACCGCGCGTCGGTGCAGCGCCTCAAGGCGGACCAGGCGGCGACGCTGCACGACAGCGAGGCGGCGTTCAACGACAAGCTCGAGGGTCTGTACGCGCGGAGCACGCGCGGGCGCTCGCCGACCGGGACGCCGGCGCATCTCGCCGACACGGAGCGGCTTGCGGCCGAGCACGCCGCGCGCCTCCAGACGCTGCAGGACGAGTCGGCGGCCGAGATTGCACGCCTTGCGTCCGAACTTGAGATCATTCGCGCGGAGAAGGACACCGCGGAGGCCGCACGGACTGAGGCCGCGAACGCGCTCGCGGAGAGCAAGACACAGCACGCAGCGGCCGTCCAAGAGGCCACACAAGGCCACCAAGGCGAACTCGCGCGACTCAAGACCGCACACGACTCTGCGCTCGAAGACGCCGAGGCGCGCGGCGAAGAGGAGCGCACGGCGCTGCAGGGCGTGCACGCGGCGGAGCTCGCGCGGGTCCAGGCCGAGCACCACGCCGCGCTCGCAGCGGGTGCAAGCGGAGCTCGTCGCGGCGCAGGAGCAGCACCGCCAAGACCTCGAATCAGCCCGCGCACAGACGGAGCGCCTGCTCGCCGAGGAGAAGACGCGGCTGGAGAAGACGGTGGGCGGGCCTCGAGGAGCAGCAGGCCGCGGAGCTCGCGACGCTGCGCAAGGAACGACCGGAGCTGCTCGCGCGGAGAAGGACGCGGCGGCGGCGGCGCATCAGGCGGCGCGGGACGAGAACACGCCGCCTCGCGGACCCGCGCACGCCGACGAGAGCACACGCCACGCGGCGCAGCACGCCGTGCTGCAGCAGGAGCACGCGCTGCTGCTCGCGGAGCTCGAGGCGCACCGCGCCGCGGCGGACGAGTTCGGGGCGCAGCGCACGGCGGACCGCGCGGCGCTCGACGCGCTCACGGCGGAGAAGGCGCGCGTGGACGCGGCGCTCGCGCACGCGCAGGCGCAGCTCACGCGCTCGCCGAGCCCGCCGTCCGCGCGGCGCACGGGCCTGCCGGCGCCGAAGCTGCCGCCGCTGGTCCCGCTGCCGAGTGTGCCGGTGCCCGGGCACGGGGAGCACGATGTCGGTCGCGTCGTCGCGGAGCGCGGAATCGGCGGAGGCGCCGTCGACGCCTGCGACGAGCGTCGCGCCGAGCGTGGCGTCGCCGAGCGTGGGCGCGGCGGGCGCTGCCCGAGGCGAAGGTGCTCGCGCAGGTGGCGGAGCAGGAGGCGATGATCAAGACGCTGAACAAGCAGCTCACGCACTGCGAGAGCGACCTGCAGGCGCACATGGACATGGTCACGACGCTCGAGTCGCAGCTCGCGGACGCGGAAAAGAATCGTAAGTGTATCGTTAAAGTGTGTGGGTGCGATGCTGATGGGTGTGCAGTGCGGAAGGCGCGGATGCAGGCGACGGAGGTGTCGCGCGAGCGGGACAACCTGACGACGCAGGTGGCGTCGCTGCGGCAGGAGCTGGCGGAGGCGCGCAACGAGGTCGCGAACGTGCGGCGGTCGGTCGTCGAGGAGAAGCAGAGTCTCGAGAGCCGGCTGGACGAGGAGCGGGCGGCAGAAGGAGCGCGTGCGCGCGCAGCTCGACTCGCGGATGGAGGAGATGCAGCGGCGCAAGAGCAAGTTTGCGTGTCTCTAGGCGGCGCGGCGGCGGCGAGCTTGTTTGTCTTTGGCGAGCCTGGGTGCCTCTTGCCGTCGATCCTCGCTTGTATCTCGGGCCTGGGATCTGGCTTCGCGTGTGCCGCGGAGCCCCCGGCCGCTCTTCTCACTCTATCTCTCTCTCAGTGTTCGGAATTCATCGGTATCGGGTACGACTAGAGCATAGTGTCTTGTTTATTATTCCTCTTTCTTTCTCCTTTTTCTTCTCCCGTTCATATAATAGTTTGGCGCCCGGGGTGCGCTGTCTTCTTTCGCCGCACTCAGAAGAGTAAGGAGAAGGAGAGCAGAGTTCAATCAGGGGTCGCCCTGCTCTTTATTCAGCCCGCTGCTTGGTCTCGCGCCGTTTGTTTTCGCTTCGTTGTGCTGGATACCCCCTCCCGGATACCACCTGGCCAGGCCCCACGTTCGTTTTGACTGGATTGGTTGTTAATTGCGCGTGCCAGCGCGCGTCGATATCTATAGTCTAGTGTAGATGGAACAAGAAACATGTCGCAGTTGCCTTTTGCGGGGGAAACGACCCGGAAATGGCAAGACGCGGGGAAGGGCTGGGGTGAGTCGCCGGGGACGTAAGACAAGGTCCGGGCGTGCACAGGACGTTTGATAGCCACGCTGATGGGCAGCGCACCCATTGGCCCCCGAGGGCCCAGACGGCCGGGGGCATTCGCGCGCGAGGGTCATCTGCCCCGGGTCTAGTCTGGCGGTTGCGGATCATGGCCCCGCTTCGCGATTGGCCTCACGCCCACCACCCTCGACCAGGAGCTCCTCACCCATGGCATCTCCCGACGTCTGCATATAACATATTTTATTCCCCCCGCCGCCCCCATATAAACCGCACACGCCCCCGGCCCCCTCCCACACACCCCACCACCACCCCCGCCATGTCTGCACGACTCTTTGCCCGCGCACTCCCCGCCGCGTCCTCGCGCGCCCTCGTCGCCTCCACGTCCTCGTCGTCCTCGGCCGCCGCACGCTTCGTCGTCGAGGCGCGCAGGTCCGGTGGAACTCCCAGGTCGCCCACAAGGCCCGCAAGGAAAAGTATCTCCCCGACTTTAGCATGGCCGGCAAGGTGCGTCGCGCGCGTTCTGCCTCCCCACCCCCCAGTGCTCACACCCAGCAGGTCGCGCTCGTCACCGGCGGCGCGCGCGGGCTCGGCAACGAGTTCTGCCGCGCGTTCGTGCGCTCGGGCTGGCACCTCGCTCGCCATCGTCGACCTCAAGGAGGAGGAGGCCGCCGAGAGCGCCGAGGCCCTCATCAAGGAAGCCTGCAGTGCGCACCCTCCGCTCCCGCCGCCCCGCCGCGCCCGCTAACGCCCCGCACCAGTTGACAGCGACATGGACCCGAACGACTACTCGGTCATCGGCATCGGCTGCGACGTCTCGAGCGAGCTCTCGGTTGCAGCAGGCGTTCCGCCGCGTCATGGACACGTACGGGCGCATCGACAGCGTCGTCGCGAGCGCAGGTGGGTCCGTCCGCGCCCGTTCCTCGACCATGGCTGACGCCGCGCAGGCATCGTCGAAAACTACGCGGCGTTCGACTACCCGTTCGACCGCATAAAGCGGCTGTACGACATCAACGTCCACGGCGCGTTCTTCACCGCGCGCGAGGCCGCGCGCAACATGATCCCCCAGGGCGGCGGCTCCGTCGTCCTCGTCGCCTCCATGAGTGCCAACGTGAGTCCCTCCGCATGACGTTAGCAGCGCCATCACGCGCCGTGGTTGCGCTGCTGCCCCGCCCTTGGCACACGCTGACGCCCGCCCCCAGATCGTCAACATCCCGCAGCCGCAGACGCCGTTACAACGCCGCGAAAGCCGGTGCGTGCTCCAGTTCCCTGTCATGATTTACTAGCGACTGATTGTGGTGCAGCGGTGAAGCACATGGCCGCGTCGCTCGCGGTGGAGTGGGCGAAAAAGGGCGTGCGCGTCAACTGCCTCAGGTGCGTCCCTGGTTTTCCTTGCGTCACCCTAATCCACCCGCATTCGCTCATGCGCCGCGCCACGCAGCCCGGGGTACATGCTCACGAAGCTCACAAAGACAATCCTCGCGCACGACGAGGAGCTCAAGGTGCGTTTGCGCGCTTTCTCTCCCCCGGTGTATGCTGACGCCCCCCGCAGCGGACGTGGGAGAGCCTGACGCCCATGGGCCGCATGGGCGACCCGGAGGACCTCTCGGTGCGCACACCCTCCTCCCCACATACAAGTCTATATTCTAACAATGCTGCAGGGCGCGATCGTGTTCCTCGCGTCGGGACGCGTCGCGGTTCATGACCGGCTCCGAGATCCGCGTCGACGGCGGTTACTGCTGTGTCTAAACACGCCCCTGCCTCCCCTTCGCACAAAAGCACCGCACGCATTTTTTTCTGACACGATATAATCAACACCGATACAGGGCGCACGATAGAAGAAGAAGAATCCTAGACTAACTTACGCATTTGCATTTTTTACTATACTCATCTCCTAGGAACTTTTTTTTTTGTTTTGTTTTGATCTGTGTCTCAAGGGGCCCGCACGCGAACTTTCTGTCTGTTTCTCTCTACTCGTTGTTTCTCTCCCATGGACGATCGTTGCAAGCACTTGTGTTGTTCCCCCGCCGTTTTTTTGAAGTTCATGTGTATTTGTTTGTTGTAATTATTTATTCATGCAAGAAAGCTGTGAAACCTCTCTTCTTCTGCGTGCGGGGTAGTGTCTCCGGAATGCGGGTATGGGGCAACCCTACACGCATGAAACTCAATCTTTGCGGGGGTTGCGAGATGCGTTCATTTAATCGTACGAGCTCCAAATTGCAACAGCATCAGGTGGTAGCAAACGGATCACTCTGGATGCAACTCTCCTTGTTCTGCACCCGTCATCGTCGGATGTGGCGTATTGATCAACTCCGGGCGGGCTGTAATTCGGGTGCGTTCTAACCACACACTCCATGGTACAGTATATTCAGTTATGCGTGTCATGTGTCTCTCAACCCCGCAACGCATCGCGCTCCATGGGCGAAGTTCGGCGTCATGTGTAGATGTCGGCGCGGGATGGTTGGACGCTGCGCATACAACTACTTTAACCACCTTGTTTAGCCTCGCCGTCATCGTCGCGGGCTCGTATTGATCAGCTCCGAGCGTACCACACCTGTGTTGTACCTACTCACACTCCACGGTGCGACGTTGAATGCAAGCGTCATGTGTCTGACGCGATGGATATGGACGCGACCTCAGTCAGGTGTAGATGGCAACTTGAATCGCCTTTGCGCAACGCATCGCGCTCCATGGGTCTCGGGCACGCGTCGACTTCAACGCCATGTTCAGATGTTGTGCGGTGCGTTGATTCGACTCTAACCACCTTGTTAGGCCGCACCGTCATCGTCGGGCTCGGATGTGGCGTACAAACCAACTCCGAATGGGTCGTGATTCGTAATTTTTACGGTGCCCATTCACACCCTATGGTACAATACTCAGCATGCATAATCATGTGTCTCAACCACAACTCATCGCGCTCCATGCACTCTGAGTACCAACTCCAGCGTCATGTGCAGATGTCGGCGTGGGGTGGTCGGACAGTGCGCATACATTGAACTCCGAGTTTACTCTGACCACCTTGTTCAACCTCACCATTATCGTCGGGCTCGGATGTGGCGTATTGGTCAGCTCCGAGCGTACCACAGCCCTCCTGTGCCTGTTTACACTCCATAGTGCGATATTCTATTGAAACTTCGTGTCATGTGTTTGGGATGGGGGCATGCCAAGGATAGACTCGGTCTCGCACTCCGGAGGCATTGTCAACTCTTCGCACACGCATACGAGCTGTATTCGTTTTTTAGTTCGGTATGCATCAGACGAATACTTACCGTATGGTGACCTGCGCTACTTGCCACGGGTCAATGACCACAGTACGTCGCGCTCCATTGACTTCGGGCTCTGCACCCAGCACAGTCGGGTTTCGCGGGATGATAGGCTCGGGCAACTAGGCTGCTCCCGTGTTTCGCACTCCACTTGATGCAAGTTCTAAATTGAATATTCAATGTCGTATCGCGGGAGAATACACTCAGGTGCAAGGCGTGTTTCTTTTCGCACTCCAAGTTTCAGCATTCAGCGCCCGGGTACTTACGACGGGGCCGTAAATATGAGAGCAACTTGTCGCACTCCAAGCTCACATCCCCACTTGAATGCTCAACAGTCAGGTGTGCGCTGTGTGGCGGACATCAACTCTCTTGTGACCCTTCTGAACTCCGTGGCTAAAATTACATCTTTAAGTGGGGTTCAGTATATATGTGGTACGATTGCAGATGTGTACGAACCTCGTCCTATGCTTCACACTCCAAGCTAACATCTCAATAGCCATGATCATGTGTACATAAACGGAGTTGTTTGTTGAACTTCCCATCCACTAACCCAAAGATCATGAGCTCATATCGGGTACTTATAGTGGAGCCGATGGGCTCGGGCGGCAGCTCCTAACCTTTCAATGGAGGATGCTAGTCTCGCGGGATGATGAACTTGAATACAAGCCTCCGCGCTCCAAAACAGCATCAACGCCTGGGTAAATGTGACGGGATGTTGGACCCGTAAACGGCTTTAACTCCTCGTCCAAGGTTCTATATCAAGACCGAGTGTGGCGGGGCCACGAATTCTGATACGAGTCTACATTGCAGCTGTTCGAACGTTGCAACGTCAATGTCATGTGTTACAAGATTGCGGGTGCGGACATACCTCCCAGGCCCCAAGCCCAGCATTGCACGTCAGATCTGTTGGGCTTGTAATTTTAGGCATAATTTACTCGCTTCCCATGCAAAGGTTCCAACACCGTGACCGTCATTCAGCGTAATGAGTGGAATATGACGTTGAACTGCAGCACCTTGACGGTCCGAGCTCACATTTCGATGGGTAACGTCAGGTGTGGCAGGTAAGAGACACTGAGCCCGGATGTGCCCTTGAGTGCATGCTATTCCAACCTCAAACTCTCAACTAACATGACCGTCGGAACGAGAACCGCGCTCTCGGACTTGTCGAATCACCAGTTGCTCTTCTATGAGCGTGGGGAGCTACCTGCCTATCGCGAGAAAATACCTAAAATGGGGGCTCCGCGCCTGTGTCCGGCTCCGCCCCAGACTCCGCCCCTCCGCCCCCTGTCCGCCCGTTGTCCGCCCGTTGTCCGCCCTTTGACGCGGAATGTCCGCCCAGTGTCCGCCCCACGCGTGACGAACACGTCGTGACATAACATATCCGCGTCACCGTCCGCGCCGGCGTCGGTGTCGTCCGCGTCGACCAATATACAGCTTATGACTGAGCGTGAGCACAAAGCAAACTCTTGAGAGCTATAAGGTCTATCCAATTTAACTTATAGGAAGCTCAACAAATAGCAAAAACATGTTTTAAGCGGGCAGGCTGCATTTTCGGATCAGCTGTGCCTAAGAAAGTTCAAAGCGGCCATTTGATGTTGATATTTGCGAAGTAAAAGACTTATTTAACTTGAGAATTGACTACAGTTTTTATTATTCATGCCCAGAGTATCTAAGGGCGGGGTTTGTCACAAACAAGGATGTAGACCATGGCGCGGAAACCGGACAACGACGCGGATAGTCACATAGCGTGATTGGTGTGATCTGGGCGCCTGCTAAGTCACGGACGCTTTGGGGCGGACAACCGGACAGCCGGACAGCCGAGGGCCGGAGGGGCGGAATCCCCATTTCTCGTACGCTCTCCCTATCGCAGGTCAATGTGCCTTAGATGCGATCAATGATTTCCCTCGGTGATGGCCTAAGCATCCCGATATGGAACAACAAGAAGCGTGGTCGGTGCGGCGGTCCATGGGCCACTCGCTTTCTCTCTTAAATCACAACAACCTCCACCTCACATCTTCCTTTCTCTCCTCTATCTACCATCACACACTCTCACCACATATCACACTCATCTAACTTTGTCATTTGACTACATTGAGATGACACTCACGCCAGACAGCATACCCCAGTTGAAACGAAGCGCGCCACTGGATGGCAGCAGCTCTGGAAGGCCACATAAAGCAACAGCGCGTGACGAGTCAGCAGAGCGATGACGACGTGATCGAGAGCAATCAGCCTGAGGTAGAGCTCACGTCTTTCGTCACATACTGCGGTAGTTGACTGACGGGGTACAGACCGCGCCGGACCAGCAGTTACGATGTCAGCGATTGGTCCGACGGGGCTCGTCCCCCTCTGCGAGACCAGCCAAAACGGAAACGTACTGTGAGCACACAGCCTACGGTATGCCTTCACACTCTGTGATCACAAAGAGCCATATAATGCAAAGTCAGACGGTATCGTCACCAGCTAGTAGCCCCCGCCACCGCTCGAGAAGTCGGTGTTGTTCGAGCAAGTCGCTACCACGGGGACCCGCACCCCACAGCCCGAGCGACGCAAGAAGCGGCGTCGCCTGACGCGTAAGCAAGACAAAATACGACGTCGTCGCCGCGAAATGGCCCGAGGTGCGTCTTCTCATCTCTGCTCGCCGAGTGCGCTGAGGCTGAGCGGGTGGCGGGGTAGGTGACGGTTGGCCTGCGGGCGCGACGCGCGAGAGCGAGATCGCGAGTACGCGGCGCCCGTGGGAGATGGGTCGCGCAACCGGGACGCCGCCGCCCCAGGTCGAGCCCGAGTTCTGGGCCGAGGACATGCCGCGCCCGCCGCCGTTGCAGCTGGGTGATCTCGAGTGGGCAACGCGCAAACTTTGGTGAGTGAGGTGTGAATCGTCGAGCGAGTTGTGTGCTGATATGTTTGTGGCAGGGAGCGGCGGATATGGCGAGGCGTGGGCCGTGCGGGTGCGTCCTAGACCGATGGGGCACCGGATGGACGTCGCGGGCGGGCAGATGGCGGTCAAGGTGTTGCATAAGCGCAAATTCCGCAGGATGGAGCCAGTGGGTTTTCTTTTCTTTTTCTTGTGGAGCTTGTGTCTAACGGGATACGTAGGCGGACGAGCGCGACTTCGAGGACCGGCTGCACGATGGAGAAAAACGCGGAGCGCGGGATACTTCGCGCGATGCCATGGCACGCCTTCATCTCCGGCTTATACGACGCGCTCGCCGACAGCCGCAACGCCTACTTGCTCACCCCCGAGCTCGGCCACTGCGGGACACTGCGTGACATCCTGCGACGGGGACCCCTGCGCCCGTCTATTGCGCGTTTCTATTTTGCGTGCTGCGTGAAACGCGATACAGACGCTCTGCGCCGCAAAGCTCGTGCACGGAGATGTGAAACCGGACAACTTTTTCGTCGGCGCGGACGGGTATCTGATTGCTCGGCGACTTTGGGATGACAGGTAGCGTCCGCGAGGGGGAAAAACACATAGGAACGGTTACGTATTCCAGCCCCGAGCTTGTGGAGGGTCGATGCGGAATGTTCGAGCGCGGTCTGGGCGATTGGTGGTCGCTCGGATGCATATTGTATGAAATGGGCGTGGGCAAGATGGTCCCAGTGCGCTGCACGCATAACGTGAAGTATCAACTGACGGTTACGGCAATAGGCGTTCCGCGCGCGCAAGGGACGTCCCCAGGGAGGGGACACGAAGGCGCGCGACGAAGAATTGCGCGCGCGTGTCATGCGCGGGGCAGTACTTCTGGCCTGCAGATACACCTGTCGACGCGGCGCTCAAGGACCTCGTCGACGGAATGCTGCGCTACGACCCGCTCAAAGCGCTTGTGTCCCGTGGGCGGTGGACCAGAAGGGCAACGCGGTTGCCGCACGACCGCCAGATCGCGCACTCACCCGTTCTTGCGCGGGTTTCCGTGGGGACGAGTTGAAAAGAACGGACCTTGCTGGTGCGCTCCGCGTTCTTCTCTGCTGTTTCGTGTGCGACCCACTGACGACACCGCGTCAGGCTCCGTCCGTGCCGAAAGGCAAATCCCGGGACTTGTCGCTGGGTTGGCATCACCGTCAGTTGCCAGCGCATGGAAAAGATGCCGGGCTGCCACAGGTGGCGCCTTTGGAGCACCAGGAGTGGGACCGTCGTTTCACGAAACGCAGCGGGAGATGACTGGCAGGCAAGACACAATGATTAGGAGGCGCAGTAATGCTGTGGCGCGACGCCCCTATACTAGCCGCGGTTGAGCCGTGTGCTGGGTGAATAAAAATGGCTGGAGTGTCTGTGAGCTGTGTTGTGTATTTTCAGCTGCTTTTGAATCTGTTGTATCTAAAGTGGTTGTAGCAGCATTATTTGCCTGATGGCTGAGTCTTGTAGTTTGTAGTTTTTTCATGGTTTTGGTCTGAATGTGCGTTCGGAAAGTGTTAGCCAGTCTTGCCTGTCAATAATTCTGAGCTCTCCATATTAACCGAGATGTCTACTGTGAAGCTAAATGTCAGCACTTCATATCAGGTGCGCGCAAACCAAGTGTCCTTTTGGTCGCCTGCAGGTCGTGGGCCCTCGGTGTTGGGTAAGATCCTGAACTTTCTATAACTAGACTCAGACAAGTGAATCACTTGTGCTGTCTCATTATGCCGTCTAGCTAAAGAGACTCACAGTCATTTCGTGTACGACTGCGTCAAGCCCGGTAGTCTCCTCGTGGTGTCCAGCTTACACGAGGAATCGCGGCTCGTAGGCCCGTTCCCCTGTGTCGATGCGATCAAACCAGGCGATCTGGCCGCATCGCGTGTCGCAGTAGTCGCGGCGTCACTGCTTTATTCATCACGACCTCCTCCCTTCGGTCGCAGTTGTAGACTGAACAGAGTCCTCTGCACCATAAATACTTAATCACTCACAATGGCTGCTCCTGAGGTCTTTAACCTAGGTCAGACGTCGATCACGTCTCACGCATTCAATGCGGATCGTAGTCGTGAGTAACCGCCTTGACATTCTGGAGGGCAAGAGATGTTCAGTCTAGATCGTATAAACTAGGTGTTGCGCTCAGCTTGAACTCAAAGGATGCTCAGATCTTTGATCGTCAGGGGAATGACTGGGTCCCTACCGAGACCTTGTCCGAGGTACGCTCGTATACATTCAAGGTGTAGCATCGGATAGTCGCTTACCGTAATGGCTTGTAGCACGACAAACAAATTACATCCATCGACTGGGCTCCGAACTCGAATCGTATCGTCACGTCTGCGCAGGACCGCAACGCTTACGTGTGGCAGCAGACCCCCGACCCGCAGACGGGACACATGATTTGGAAGCCCACACTCGTGCTCCTGCGTATCAACCGTGCCGCGACATACGTGAAGTGGAGCCCGAACGAGGACAAGTTTGCTGTAGCGAGCGGTGCGAGGTGTGTATGAGTTTCGGGGTAGGCGAAAGTGGATGCTCATCGGATGCTGTGGACAGGGCTATTGCGATTTGCTCGTTCGATCCTGAGGGCGACTGGTGGGTCTCCAGGCTACTGAAGAAGCCCATCCGCTCGACAATCCTTTCCGTCGACTGGCACCCTAACAATGTCCTCCTCGCGGCTGGTGGCGCCGATATGAAGGCTCGTGTCTTCTCTGCTTATATCAAGGACGTCGACAAGCGGTGAGTGTAAACTCAATCTCTACCACTCTTGGCCTAATATACATGTCGCAGTCCTGCTGCTACGGTCTGGGGAGAGAAGCTTCCGTTCAACACTATCTGTGGAGAGTATGCTAGCCCTGCGGGCGGTTGGGTGCACTCCGTCGGATTTTCGCCCTCTGGAGATGTTCTTGCCTTCGCCAGCAAGTGTCTTCCATCAGTGTATGATATTATTTTGCTCATGATCGTCCTTCAGGTCACGATAGCTCGGTCACAGTTGTCTACCCTGGCTCTCAGGCCATTTACCACATCAAGATGTCAACGCTCCCCCTCGTGACACTGACCTGGACCAGCGAGGAGGCCATTGTCGCTGCTGGCCACGACGATCTGCCAGCCTTTCGTTTTCTCAGGCAACGAAGGTGGTTGGCAGCTTGTGGGCACCCTCGACGACGCCAACGCAAACAAGGCGTCTGGTCGATCTGGTTTCGGCGGTGCCCCGTCGCCCGTCGGACGCCTGCAGAGCTCTGCATTCAACACCTTCAGAAATGCGGACAGCCGTGGTCTTTCTGGTGCTGGGTCGTCCGGGTCGAACGCCACCGAGTCCGAGCTCTACACCATCCACCAGAACACCATTACCAACATCCGGCCGTATGATGGCGTGCCTGGGTCGGTTTCCAGGATCAGCTCCTCGGCGGTGGATGGAAAGCTAGTCGTTTGGGACGTGAGCGCAGTGAGCCCTGTCAGCGTCGGTGGACTGGCGGGCAAGTTGGGCGGCATGAGCCTCCGCTAGATACACAAAGTCCTCTTTAATGTAGCTTAGTTCATGGCAAAGGAATAGGAAAAGAACTTGTACAGATTCGCGCCCCACGAGCGATTTGCCATGATCACGAGTGTGTGCATACCTGAGCTTCCGTAGTGTCTTCTGCGGCTCGTTCCGATTCCCCTGAAAGGAATCGGTCAACAGGAAGGTAAAAACCACTGTCACGTGATTGTTAATTGACGCCCAGCGCAACGTCTTCGAGGGTTCACCGTGTGATGTGTTGATGGCGTAATTTGGACGCTCGTGGCGTGACTCGTGTTTCCACGTGGCGTGACATGGTGTTACCAGCACGTCACTGATTGGTCACCGACGAATCAAACAGACTGGTACGTCAGGTCATAGCGCTGTGCTAAGGTGGTTAGGTTGTGCGAGTCGTTTCGTTGCAGTGTACTATATTCATACGCCTACAGCTACGTTTAGATCATACACTGAGCTTCATTTCGTCGTGCGACCTTTTCCTCCGCTCATTACATTGCCTTGTACTCACACGAAGTAGATGATGTCACGCACTCTCCAGGTCGCCGGGGTAGGACTCGCGCCCTTTTACATGGTCGTCGCTTTGTTGGTACTCACGGGTCTGGTAGAGTGCTGAGATTTTTTCAGTAGCTTTAAGCTGCGGAGGCGTCTCTCGATACCGTTGTGAACAAGGGTCGTCGTTACCGTCCCGCGTACTTCAACGACTCGCAGCGTCAAAGACTCAGCGCTGGAGTGCAATGTTCTGCCAATCTTCGATCTGGGCGGGAGAGTCTTCGATCTCTTGACAATTGAGAAGGGTATCGTCGAGGCCAATGTCACCGCTGGTAACACCTACCTTGGTGGCGAGGACTTCGACGACCGTTTTTCTCAACCGCTTCGTCCAGGAGTTCAAGCACGAGTACGAGAAAGGTAAGTGCCAAAGTTCAAGTTGAAGAACATCAATTCAGGCTCTGACATGGTCCATCTCCAGACCTCCTCCCTCTCGACCCTCGGGTCCGTCGAGAAGGTCCTCCGCGACTCCAAGACCGGTAAGTGCAACGTCCACGAAACAGTCTTTGTTGGCGGTTCCACTAACGTCCCCCCTACCTAGAAGACCGTGTCCGACTTCTCCAACGGCAAGGAGTCTAACAAGTCGATGAACCTCAACGAGGTCTTTGCCTACGGTGTCGCCGTCCCTGTCTCTATTCTCTTTGGTGATGCCTCAGACAAAATCAAAAACCTTCTCCTCCCCGACTCTTGCCCTTGTCGCTCCGTGTTGAGAGCGTTCGTGGCACCAGGTCTGTTCTCATCAAGCGTAACACCACCGTCCCACGCCAAGAAGCCCAGGATCCTCTCGACTTGATGTGACAACGAGCCCGGTGTCGCTATCCAGGCTTACAAGGACGAGCGTGTGCGTGCCAAGGAAGACCCCCTCCTAGGCAATCTCGAGATCTCTGGCATCCTGGCGGCTGCCGGTGGTGTTCGTCAGGTTGAGGCTACCCTTTACATTGGCTCAGACCGTGCCCCAACGTCCTAGCATTCCAGAAGACAGCTGACAAGTCGAACCGCATCATCGTCGTCGTCGACGACAAGGGCTCTTTGTTGGAAGAGGAGAACGAGTGCATGGTTTACGAGGCTGGAAGTGCAAGGGTCAGTCGCCTCACTCGCGCGCCTTAAATGTCGACTCACTAGTTTTCTTTTAGTTGAGGGAGAGCCTGCTACTTCCCGCATCGCCGTCAAGAAAGGCCTGATTCGTATGCATGCAACTTTCGCAACACTTTGAACGATCTGTCAAACGCCGTCAAGTTTCCCGTGGACGAGAAGGCAAAGCTCTAGGCCGCTGTCGACGAGGTTATCTCACGGCTCAACAACTCGCAAGAAGCATGTAAGGAGGACTTAAAGGAGAAGTGGAATGAGTTTGAGGACGCCGTGAACTCGATTGTCCAGAACCTCTGCGCCAGAGTACCGGCGGTGTACCAGGCGGCTTTCCTGCCGACGCTGCTCTTAGTGGTTTCACCGGCGATGCGGCGCCAGGCGGCAGAAGGAGGTCCCGAGCGTCGAGGGGTCGATTAAACTGCGTGCGAGCGTGGAATCACTTAGCTGGATATCCGCTTTGTAATTTTCTCGTCTTGATGTTAATTGTCCTTTACCTTCGTCGTAAAAAGTTAAAGTAATGCCAATACATTGTACATTAGGCATCTTAGATATCGCAAATTTGAGTCTGCCATAGGCAGGCGTCGGAAAGTTGCAGCGAGCCTCGATCGGAACATCGCTGGTGTGCGAGCGAGTAGACGAGATGTATAAAATGGCTCGCGGAGGGACAGAATGGCGGGCGAGACGACAAATGGATTACTGCGTCGAAGACGTCCGAGTAGTGGCGCATAGTCGTCGTCGAATGGAATAGAACCGGCCCGCTTAAACATCGAAGGGGAAACGGTAGAAGTGGATCAGTGTGTGTCGAAATAGTTTCAGCGAGTGTCGTTAATCGCGCAACTAACTCAGCTGATATACAGTGAGTTCGTCAGACAAATAGTGAAATGAGAAAGGTAACCAATATTCATTGCCTGATATCCTGCCACCTATCTATGTATCCTACTATATGGGAGTTAGCACTCCTCCGACAGTGCCTGCTAGCTAGAGTTTCCATTCTGGTGGCACATTGTAGTCAGTGCTTTCAACCAATGCAGGCCTTCATGGCTCACCAAAATGGAATACAAACTTCTCAAATGGCCATAGGCATTTTTGCCAGCCATTATCAAAAATCTCCATGCTGAGGTACAAGTGTTTGGTGCGCACAAGGCCACTTCTAGATGAAAACCTTATACATTTACAGTCAAGTGGTATTTTTCTCTTGTCTCTCTTGTTCTTGTGGATGGTACCCCTGTGAAGATAGGTAAGTATGCTTCAAAAATATTGCCTCTAGAAAGTGGAGCAAAGGAAAAGGTCGACGCTCCTCCGACGCGTCGAAGACGACACACACCCTGCCGCGAAAGAAAACGTATATATGTCACGAGCATCGCCTCGCTCGACCCGCGCCGTCGCGCTACACGTCGTCTGAGACGTGCGTCGACCATATAGTAACGGCACGTTTGTACGCGTCGCCGTTGACAAACCCACCGCGCGACTGCGACGCGCACAAACCGTCCGCACAGCGCCGTTTGACGAGCTTTTTTTTTGACGAGCCGTCGACCCTTTCGAATACGTAGAGCCGTAGTCTTCCTCCGCGTGTGCTCAGCGTGCGGCACGTCTATACTTGAGGTGGTATTCATCTTCTGACGTGCGCGCTGACGTGCGTGGCGTTGGGGAGGGCGGCGAAAGTGGGCATAGAAAGACTAATTCTCACTCACCTAATCAAGACCTCCTTCGCGCCCCATCTCCGACCCTGCCTCCTAGGTGAACTTGCAGCTGGCCGCCCAGTCCTCAATAGTGGAACGTAACTGTCCGTCATTCTTGTAATAGTCTGACGAGCCCCAGACCACCGTCGTGCTGGGCAATTAAAAGGGTTAGTAGCTTGCAGCAGACCCCAAGAACTATTACATACCGATTAGTGTTCATGTAGCTGTATCCCAAGTAGAATGCAAATATTCTGTGAGGAGGGAAGTGGAAGGAGTGGAGTGCGAGAATTTGTACCGAGTCCTCGAATGGACGTGCGGACTCCTAACCCCAGCGCCATCGACCGCTTAGTTCACGCGGTATGTTCTGGCACTCTTGGACGAGTCTGGTAGAGTGTTGCTCGAACTGACCTTGTAGGAGTCACTGCTGTCATTCTGCGCCCCTCGAAGTGCCCGCCACGCGGCACGTCGCCCTCCTTAGCCGTTCGTTGTATCACGCGTCTACGGCGAGTCTCATGTCAATACTCGATGCGCCCACAATCCTGTGTGGTTCTGGTTTTCGTTGAAAACGTATTGTGTTGTATTTGAAGTCTATCTGCTTCGTTACCGTTGTGCTTTGCTGCGTGGTGTTCCCGACGACTTCCTGACTTCAATCTCGCGCGTCGATTTCGCGAGTCGACCTCGCGCGTCGACCTCGCGCGTCGACCTCGCGCGTCGTCGACCTCGCGCGTCGATTTCGCGCGTCGATTGTTCAGGAGGGCGCGTGGAGTTTCGAGGGCGCGTCGATTCTCGCGCGTCGATTTCGCGCGTCGATTTCGCGCGTCGATCTCGCGCGACGCGTTCTGTGTCACACGCGTCTTCATTATGGGCGCCTATCACTTCCAAGCCCTCAGCGACAAATGACGATCCAACGATCCGATGCCAAAGGTGGGGTCAAAGTGCGATAACATTCGGGAGGAATAGCTTTCCGCTGTCTATTCGGGGGCACGACTACGCAAGCTGTCTATCGTAGGGAATTGCTTGATGACCGACTGCCAACGCCGGCCACGAGCCGCGCGTACCTGGCGGCTTCTACAGGATCCTCGGCTTCGAATGTTTCCCACGAACGGCGGCCATAGTCCATCCAGCGGCGAAAAAGCCCTCCTGCAGCGTACTGAGTCCAAGAAATGCGCGTTTCCGTTTTCGCAACTGGCACGTTGCCGTGGCGTAAGGTCGCGGAAGGGATGAAAATCAGGGCGCCAGGAGGAAATTCAATCACTAGGCCGAGGTCGGGAAGGACGAGATGCCCGCCCTTCACGTAGTCAAATTGACCTAGAGAGAAAATTGGACACATTCCATTGGCTTTATTACCGGAGTCAGTATGGATTCTCGTGAATGAATTAGGGGGAAAGTTGATCGATATAGCGGGCCAAGGGCTTCCTTCGAATACCTCGCGGAGGCTATCATCGTTGTCGTATAGCCGACCAAGTACTTCGGCGTACTCGCAGGTAAAGTTCTGGAAAATATGTAGCAAAAACACCTTTATGTTCATCAGCGCGAGATAGGATCAAATGCGGACTGACATACTCCCTTGCATAAGATGCCATACGCATCATCATGTTGGGGTCATTCCTGACTTTGTCCATGACTTCTTTGTTGTGATCCGAGTGCTTCAAGTTGGCTGGACACTTGGTGATATGTAAGCTTATGGCAGCAACTACCCGAAAGTTGATGTACTCAACTGTTTGTCCACCGCCGTATGATACGCCATACGCGATAGTTTGGAAAGTCCCACGCCTTTCTTTACGTTTTTTATTTTCGAACTTGAGATCTTGCTTAGCCTCCTTAATAGTCCTTGGCGCATCCTTCCACGCATGACATCCACGTCTCGTCATCGGGTATCTCTACCATGACTCCAAATCCGAACCCGTTTACGGTCTGCCAAGACGTGAGTTGAACTACAAGTGCTGTCAGTAGGGTAACTTCGCCACGGCATTTGGTCTCCTCACCGGCCATCCCACTTGACGAGTTTCATACCCAGTTCGAGCCAGGCGTCCAACTGTTGAGGTGGACCACCAACGTCCAACGGCTTTCCAATGTATCCTCCACTTTTGCAGCGTGGAGGTCGGCCACGTCGAAGTCGGTCTCTAGCGTCTGGAATTTCGTTTCAGTTTCCTGAGGGCCGGAATACCGGGTTTGTACCCGCGTGCGTTGGTGTTGGCTTTCCTTAGCTTCCATGCGTTTAGCCAATCTTCGCCTCTTCGCGTATGCTTTGGATCTCGCCTTGGAGCGCTCGTTGGACTTGCGCTTCTTTCGGTGCTCGACGGTGGTCTTAATCTGGCCCGTTCAGTCCTTCGTCGGAGTCAGGGGTGCTGTGTAGTCCCGGACCAGCGCCATCATGATTGACTGAACACGAGTCCGTAGGGTCGACAGGGGATGTGCGAGGCCAACCAGACTCGGCAGGAGCGTTCAAGGACTTGAGAAATGGACCAATCTTGTGCTCCGTTTCCCACCCATCCGATTTTCGTCTTCGTTCCTTTATCGTCCTGTACTCGCTTGTCTTCCCGCCTCTCAGAGGGCTTCACCGACAGCAAACTTCCAAAGTCGCAAGAATCGGTCCGCATTACAGGACTTCAATGCGACTCCCTAAGCCTTGTTCCGGGCCAGAGGGCCACCCCAGCTAGTCTCGCGTCTTTCAGGTGCAGGGTAATGCGTCCAGAGCGTGTCTATACGACGTTTTAGTAACGACTTTGTTTGTGTTTTCCAACAAAGGATACGACTTGCCTATTCATGAGGCGTATCCCAGCACGCGATGTCTATGAAGTTAAAAGAACGTCAGCAAATGTTTCACATACACTAATCGAAAGAGTCGAAAAGCGTGGAAACTGGCGGCGGCGGCGGTAATACGCCACACTTCGTACAGCTAGTACACTCGTGGACAGCAGATGAACATGTGCGGCTCTTCGACATCCCCTCATGTTCAGCGTAAGCAGCTGCATGAAGAGAAAATAAGGTGTGGTTCGACTGCGAGTATTTGACGCATAGGGCATGTGCGGGCCCATCAACATCAAGTACTCTACGTCTCCACCACTTGTGGTCCATAATGCAATATTTTTGGTACGAAGTAGATGTAGTGAACATTGACTGACCGTTGTGATCTTTGCGCACACAGTAGTTCCTTCTCTTGTTCGTAGCATGTGGTAGTCGACGACAATAAAAACGTTGGTGAACAGACGCGATTGAACCGAGACAGCCGTCAGGAGGGAGACGTTGCCGGGGTCCGAGGTCTCCGAGGTCCGAGGTCCAAGGTTTCAAGGTTCGGCGAAGATAATACCAAGGCACAGCTCACGTACAGACCGCACACCAAAGTAGCGCTCCCTGACGTTGCCGAAACTCAGGAGACCGTTCAGCCTGCCGTCAACACCTTACGACTAGATGAGAAAGGCTGTGGCATTTCTCTCTTAGATGGGTCGTTGCGAAGTTGAAGAGCGTGTCTCGTCTGCTCTCAGATTTGAAATTCGAAGATAAGGCCGTGACGGCAGTCAGACGCAATGCTATAATGGAAGATTGATTTTTTGATTTTGATGATTGTGCATATTTTTTGATTGAAGATGGGACAGTGAAAATAACTTGTTATAGTGCCGAAGTATGAAGAGGTCCTTGCGTACACTATTTTGCTTGGCCCATGTCGTTCTTTACGCAAGTTCAGAAAACCGAGGACTTAGCGCCCACGAGTAATCTCATTACTACACTGCCTTGGTTATCGAAAAGTGGTCCACAACGAAGACCAACAATCGATGCTTGGTCTCCGATGACTCACCGCGCGCAATGGCGCTTTCCCTCCCTCCCCTGTTCCGTCCTACCTCCCCCCCTCTTCTTTGCCCTCCCCCTCTATATCTGGTCTCTATCCGTTCACGTCCGTAATTCTCCTTTCGGTGTCCTACCCGCCTGCGTTCACCCGTTCTCTCTACTGGTTGGACTGCCTTGATTTGTTCCGTTTACTTCCTCTTCCCTCTAGGGTGATCACACTCATTATTCCCCCCCGGTGCCAACGCCCCCCCCCGCTTTTCCCTTCCCCCCCCCCCTTCCTTTTGTTCGGATTCTCTTCCCGCTTCCTTCCTATCTCCTCCGCTTCCCCTCGCTCTAGCGTCGCACCCCTTACTTGCCTTCCTCCCCCTGTGGTCAGCCTCACGCGTGAAGATACCACGGTGAAGATTCTCTGGTCTCGTCGCTGAAGAAAGAAGTACTTTATCCTACGCCCACTACTCCTGGACGACGTTCCTCGCGGGGTCCCCTCCGATGTCGCCTCCTGTTGACTCCCCCCCCCCCTCTTTTGCTGTGGATTTCTTCAAGCTCGGTTGGTGTCCGCTGGTGAGATGAGCTCTATGAACGATACCACTGAAGCTGTAGCCTCCTTCGCCATGGTGCCATCGTGTAGATGTGTGAAGAAACTACCGTCGCCCTGTTGAACTCGGTGTGTGGATCGAAGCACTTACTTGAAATGACCTCTGCCGGTTGGATATGCTCGACTTGCAAATTTGGAACGATACGCGTTGAATGATAAGCCTGGTGACGTTGGGTGGTGAACGATTCTCTGACATGCATCTACCTAGTGAAGGCATTACCCCACGACCACACAAAAATAAAAAAAAGAGACAAAAAAATTCAAAAAATACCACACCTCCCCGCCGTCCCCACCCCCTTACCTCCCCTCGCTTCGAACTCCCCTCTTTGCCTGTCCTGGTCGTCTGGGTGGTGATGTGAAAGATACAGGGGGAGCCCTGGTTGTGGTGTTCTCTGGTGAAGACCTGTGAAGATTAATGAAATTATTTGAGGCTGAACGAGACACACGAAAAATTTTTCGAAACGCCCTACCACAGGTGAGCTAGACGTTTTGGCGGAAAGATTGAACGCTGGAAGATGGAACCGAATCTACCTGGCGGGTGAAGATGGAACTCGATTGAAGAAGACTAAACAAGAAAATAAAACAACTGTCGGTCTCTGAGGTGTGGGGACGCGGCTAGCTCGGTATGGTTGATGAATCTGATTGCCGGTTCTGGGTAGATCGCGGCAGAAGCAACGGATCAACGGATACTGATTACCACACCCACGAAACTCTGGAAGATACCAACGGTCTGCTTCAGCATGTGAGAACCGATCTTTGGATGATCGACGGACTAACCCTCAGATTATCACCCGTATTATGGGTGAAGATATAATGAAGATTTTATTTCGGATGACAACGTTTAAAGATACTAGGTGATTGACGATCTACGATACCACACACAGACCTTACCCTGTGAAGATTCGAGATGATTTGACAGACCGTACCACCACGGTTGGAATGAACGAAGTGACCCGACTCATCACTCGATGACAGTGATCCCCTAGTCAGATGAAGATTGAAGCATCTACGCTGATGAAGCACCTATGAAGATATTTACGAAGATTAAAACAAAAAAACTTCAAACATGTATCGGCACCATCCCTTCACTGCGCACTTTTTTTATATTTGGCGCCGACTGTTCGGCGTTAAGTAATATCTTGATTCGCCTGGAGGGGTCACTACTTTCCTCTCTGCCAATTTCCGATCTATCATGGGCACCCATGGCAGTAGAGAACAGTCACCCCGATGAATAACGAGGAGGAACGATGGCCAAATTGCACGTGGGCCGTCGGCTCTTTGAACTTCGACCCCCCTCGTCGGCATCTTGGCTGTCGTAGGCCTGCAGGAAGAATGTCGGATCGACTGAACAACTCAGAGGGCTCACATGGAGCCCGGCTCAGAGCCTTTCAGCCGCTGGCCTGGACCAATCAGAGGCTTCCGCGCGGCCACAACGAGATGCGTTCGATGCCACAACCGCACGAGACGCCCAGAGGCGCAATGACCACCTCATGTGTGAAGAAATTGAGGCCACACCAGTCAACAGTTCGGAGCTTATAATCTACTATTAGCGCTCGTTACTTAAGGCATCACCTCAAGATGCACTACATAGTGCATCGCGACCTACTCTGGTAATGTAGGTAAGTTGACACCTAAACCAGTCCCGAGTCTGCAAAGCATTCAGATTCGTGCAAGTTGCAAAGTATGCACATTGCATGAGGGTCGAAACATCCCTCTGAGATAGGCAGAAAATTTTACCAGAATAACCGTAGTTGGTAAGGAAGCCCTAAAATGACTACTCTCAATAAGTAGTAAAACCATCTATGTGGCCTTCACGATGGCTCGCAGGTTTTGGCGCTCGGGAGGGCTCGTGGGGAAGGCTCATGGGAGGGCTCTGAGCCGGGCTCTGAGCCGGGCTCTGAGCCCTCAATTGTTCAGTCGATCCGACGCTCTCGACGTAGGCTGATGGCTCTGGACGAAGGGGACTGACACCGTCACTTGAGAGCTGAACGGCCGCTGCGCTCTCTTACATAATACAAGTCAGCAGCACAAAGCGGCTACCTGATCTGTCGACGCACGGGCCGCCAGAGCCAAGCGCACAGAACGCCCCAGTCTCAATTTATACAGGGTTCGGGCTAGCACTAAGAGGCCCGCCCCCTCTCGTCTCCTACCTAGACGATCATCGCTACGACTCAATATTTCGCTCCCCGAAGCCATGCCTAGATCTCCTCCCTTTCGTAGCGCCCTCGCATCCGTTCTCGAGTCCTCGCTCGCGCCCTAGACAGCAGCCCTTCGCCCAATCCGTACTTACTAGCCCGGACACAAACGCACTACTAATGACCTAGGCAAGAAGAAAAGAAGAAATCCAAGAACCCAATCAAAATTATACATTTCGAAAGTTGTGAAGTTGTATGTTACAAGGTCGAGGACAACGTTGAGAACAGCGGGAGACGACGGGACTCGAACCCAGGCTTTTGGGTCAAACATTTAGTTGGTGCCGGCACCAAAGCGCCGAGCTCAAAACGCAAGACCGTCAAAGTGATCCTTGAGCTTGCTTGAGCATCGGCTTACCTTACTCATGGTGGACCGTGATCAGGGCGAAACATTGAAATCTTTGTAATTCCTGACTACGTGTGTACATCGTCACGCTATATCGCTCTGTTGAACCAAGTTTTGTGGTACCGGTACGTAGGTTGCTCGAGCCATACATCTTCTCCTTTTTTCTGATGTATTTTACTGCTACACTATTTAGTACATGAGCATTTTGTACAAACATCATACAGACTATTTGAACACACATAATTATCTTCAAGAATCAACACTGATACCAAAACAAAATACAACGTTATTTTGCCAGGCGTTACTACGCCCTAAGCATGCCAAAACGCGGAACTATGATTATGAGCTGCTCGTTCTCAAACCTGAGCCTTCGTGACATTGACATTGCCATCACTTCCAAAGGAGATGTGACGTTCAAAATGGCCTAAATAGAGCTGTTCTTAGTTCTGTTAACTTTGTTCCTCGTACAAAAAACATACCTCCCGCTGCCTTCCCATGAATCCGCCAAGACGTGGATAGTCTTATGCCTTCGAACTGCGAGTAGACTGAATTACAAGAAACAGCTTGTAAGTGGAATAGAAATACAGGTGACCAGAGAAGATGCATACATGGATATGCGATTGAAATCCGGGGAGGTGCAGAAATATTCTATAACTCCGTCGCGTGCACCTCGGTTGTGATAGATACTTGAGGTGGTGTGCCTGACTGCGACCCAAGAATGCGGAGTATGCGTGGGCCAGAATATGGCCGCCTAGGAGCAAGGATGGCGGGGTATGGTGGAGCGGCTGAAGATACAGTACGGGTACTTGCAAAGTCCTCCCCTTCTATCCCATCGACTTGGTGTCCTACAAGCACTCTTCTGGTGACTTGGAGTGGAAGTGAGCTTGGAGGTATGCCCTGTTCGCCAGAAACGGTGGCTGAGGAGGATAAATAAGGCGAGGGTGGTGTAGAGTCCTGTGGTTCTGTAGGCAGAGCTGTCGTTGGACTCACGCGTGGTGGACCACCGTGATCTGAGCTAGGACGTGCTGCAACGGACTGGAGGACGTAGCTCGGTCCGATTATTTCCCAGTTTCGCGCGGGGTCATTGTCGAGATAGGGAGCTTGATTGTTGGCCATGGATTTGGTTCGTCCAGTGGCGACGTGCTTGAGCCAATGTGAACGTGCGATGAGGGGGTTGCTGAGCCTGATGGTAATCTTCTGCCGCCAAAAACTCTTAGGAGAGTGTTCAACGAGGTGACTAAAGTTGTGGACGGCGTGTATTCAGCATGGTACAGAGTGGCAAGTCGGGATGGACGGCTGCTGCGCCTAGAAGACCGTGGCTAGCAGGCCACGAGACTCTGCCGCCAGTGGTCCGATTGCTGAGGCCCTTGTGTGCAAGAAAAATGGACGGGAAACGGCGCGGTTTAGTATCAGCAGCGAGGAGGTTGTATTTTGACCACTGGCACGATGGGATTGTCCATATCGAGGTACTCGTGGTGAACGCCGTTGAATTTGGGACCGCCCTCTGGGCGCCGGTCTCGACGGCCTCATTGCGAACGGATGTCAAAGGTGAATTGACAGGCTCAAATACACGGTAATACCACCGTATAGCTACTCCTCCTACTAAACGCTTCATCGCGGATGACTGGCCGTCGAGTGCGACTATTATGTGTCCGTTACAGTGTACAATGCTAGGGTTGTAGATGTAGCGCGCCTCAGTTCTGTTTCCTATCTCAGGAGTAAGTAAATTTGCGGTCGTTGATCTCTCGTATACATGTGCTTCTTATCTGCTCGAATAAGAAGCTTCCGGCCCTAAGATGACAATGATGTGACTTCAAACTACGTTGCAGCAGTCGCATAACTATCGTACTAGGCACGCCCGTGCTGCCAAATAAGACCAAATTTTGTTGGACTGACCTGTCCACGTTATCGCCTTTTATATATAGCCTAGAGTGCCCAGCCGGAGCAGAGAGATCTATTACTGTGTAAGTTTTGATGCGACTGTTGGTTTGATAACGATTCGTCCACTTTGCAGTCAGACAAAGTGGCGAGTCACGGCGTCAAATGGCTTTTTACCCAATGCGGAGCAAACAAGTTTGGTCTTCTTTCACAAACAGAAGCGTGGGAGCCAAATTGATCAGCCCAAGTAGTTGGCAACTTGACCGCGATCGCGTCACCCTGTCCTTATCACGCGCGGCAGAACATGCCGGTCGTAAGGACCTGGGTTCATTCTTTAGTCAACCGCCCTTAGATTTTCTTTCCGTAATAGTCACTTGACGGAACTCTAATGCTTTGTCCTGCGTTTCACACCTCTGCGCTCTAAAAAGGCTCTTTCTCTGGCATCGGGCTTTTCTTTGCGCACTATGTACAACATGCATCACGGATAGTAGTATCCGAGGTGTGGAAGACCCGACACGAACAAATTTCCAACGGCTTAGGAAATAAGTTAGTGGTATAGAAACTGTAGCCTAGCTCTCGTCGCCCTCTTTCTTAGCCGAGATGAGGCGTCGGAGCTAGTGTGTTCTAAAACAGTAACATATTTGTGTGCAATTCCGTCAGATACCCACGGTTGTCTGGATCAGGTCTCTATATATTATTCACGGCCTTCTGGTCGCCGTTCTTCGACCTCTTTCCTGAACAGCTTTTTCACCAAGCCCTCATCCATTCCTCTGTAATTATTTCACTCTCCGTCTATATCTACCAGCTCAACACCAATGGCTCTGTCACTTGTCAGAGCCGCGCAGATTGGAGCGTGTTTGGAGGCGACTCTTTATCGTAAAGCAGTTCGCATCATGCGCGTCGTTCGCTCCTCACAGTCGCGGTAAATTTCCAGTCGTGTTTTTGTATACGTTTTTACAAAGCCATGGCAAGGTATCGGCGTAGGGGGTCGCCAAAGGCCGCAACCAGGACCTCTTCATAGGGGTCATGGTCCATATGGGAGGCCTCATATCTCTCGTGAGTTTGCCTGTGTGTATGACTGTAGAGGCAATGCTCATTTGACGCAGAATGTCGGCTTGAGTCTGGCGAATGCGTTTAGTGTGCTACGGCTCGGAAAAAATCCTGAAGGCGGTTCGAACATCACATCTCCACGAAACATCATTCAAGAGGCCCTGTTCAAGACGCCTGTACAAACGGCGATGACTACAAGCTACGTGGTCCTCACGTTGATTTCGGACGGACTCTGGGTAAGTGATTTTGATACTACTTGAGCTATTATGACCAGTCCGGACTGATTGGTTAGGTCTATCGCACATTTATTTTGTGCGAAGTGAAACGTTTTACGCTGCGCTGTTTTTTTGTCTTATTGATAATCATCAACGGAGTAGTCGTGATACACATGCCTGAGAGTAAACTCAACAGCAAGCTTAGGTGTTACGACCGTCGGCTTAATCATATGGAGCCATGGCCTTTGCAACTACGAAGACCATTGCAAGATTTGGTGCGGCTCTTCTGGTAATGTTCTTTGCATTCACACTCGTGTGAATGTGCTATCCGTTGGTAAGTCCTCATACATATTTTACGAAATGAGTATTACAACGTCTATTGTAGGATCGCCTTACGCGTCGCATGAGGAGTCTGGCTGCTCTCGGGGGCAATCTCGCGGGAAGAGACCTAAGAGGAGTACGCGTGTTCCGCATTATGTTTCTCATAGTGGGCGTTGTGTATGGACTTCACTTTATCCTCCCATATGGCGCATTTCGACTGATAGACAACCCCCTAGATCTCTCCAACATCGTTCTACTGGTGGTTCTCATTACGACGTTCGTGTTGGCACATGCTTCTTTTCTCATAAATACTCGGCCCAGTACGTGATTAGTCAATATCTATGTCTCTGATTGCCATACTGATTTCCGTGTTCTTGATCTCGAAACCTTCTGTGGTTCGTTCATAGGCCTGTCCCTTCATTGTGAGTAGCACGAGTTGCCGAATATATTCTTCAAACTACGTTACTAATCTCATCGCAGGGATTAATGTCTTGTGTGGCCACAGTCGGCGATCCGGGCGAGATTCCCAGCGAGACGTTCTTGACACAAGAAATCTCGCTTCACTCCTCCATTGAAATGGAAACTGCGACGGTTCCGCCGAATACGCCAGCCACTGATCCGGACACGCGAGTCACAGACCTAGGCGCTCAAGTCACTAACCCGGGCACACAAGACATCGTGCTGAATATACACGCGACTGAACCCGTCATACAGACTATCAACCCCCGGCCCGGCTCCCGGCCCGGGGTCGAAGGAGTCAGCGATTGTGCGAGCGCATACACGAGCTCCACCATCGCAGTGACATCGTCTTAATGGTATGAGTTGCGTAGCCATCGCCGTGCATAGTTTCTTGGGAGTTGCCCCGTAGTAATTTCTTGATATCGTATACGTGAACATCAATTCGAAATGCATTTATTTCTACTAAAATAAAGTCGTCCCGATAAACCGTTCGCAGGGGAAAGGGGTGTAAAGTAATAACCAACAACGCTTGTCTCGAAGGATCCCAACAATGTGACCAATCAACGCGTGCTGAGTCAGCAAATCTACATACTCCGCGGCACTCCACGCCACTCTCAATTTGATATCGCAACAAATGTGGCTGGGCAGTAATGCGGCGTATATTTACCTACTGCTATACCTTTGAGTATAGTAACTGTTGCCTAGGAGGATAAAAATGGTCTTACTGATATGCGGACCACTGTTACCCATCGTTTTTGAACCTTGTGAAGACTTCCAGTAACCATAGCGAAAGCTAGAATAACTAAGAATGTGCCGCTGCCAGAGAAAATATTAGAATTAGATTGCATTGCTTCTAAAAACAGGCAAACAATGTTCCGTCGAGGCGGACGACACTACAGACACCCTCACAATAATGACAGAGCCAGGTCTCCTGATTGAATGTATAATGGACGTCAGTGGTGGGGACTGATTTCAACTCCTTTTACTTGCGCGATTTGTAGCTAAAAACACCCAGACACAACTAAACTAGTTTCTAGCGACGAGAGGAAACAAAGAAAGTCGACTGTCGAGCGTCTTGAGAGAGAAAAAAAAATCACGCAGCCGGGTTCGAACTGACGACCCCGTGGCACTGAGGAAGTTGTGATCGGCGCGGGACCACTGGACTAGTCGGGCTTATGGTGACCCACTTCGTTCATTAGCCATATACGTCGCACAACCAACCTTTGTTCTTTGTTTTAAATTTGACATTTCATTTTGCTTTGTCTTTAGCGGTCATGTGCATTTTGAGAACGGCCCTCCTCACGAGTCACGAACAACAGTCTTGTGTCAAAATGGCGAGGTTATCAGACTAGCTGGATACCCCCGAGGCCCGCCGAACCCTAGTACCACGCCAGAGGCCCAGAGCCATGGTAAGCAACATGCTGTACTGTGGGTCAGGAGTGCCAGTGAAATTGCACAATTTACTGAAGCTTAGCCGCCACCTGGAGTACCACGGCTCTGGGGCTACTTGAACGAACTACGCTTCTGCATTCAATACTTCTCTACCGTAATGCGACGTCATCATCCCCCAAGACAGATCCTACACGTCAACTGTGGAAAGCGGTCGCCCCCAGCCTCCCGGATTTAAATTGGCGAGGCCATTGTGCGCTAACAAATCCCACGCGGTTCTGTTGATTGAATCTGGAATGGCTGTTGTGCGCTTGTTAACAGCGCGTGTTTCTACCGTTGTGCGCTAATAATTGCCACGCGGTAACGGCGCTGAATCTGGAATGGCTTTTGTGCGCTTGCCTATAGCGCGTGTTTTCAACATACCGCGACGTTCGCCGCCACCGCAGCCAGGCATAGGTATGCCATCGATATTCCATAGCGTTGCAGCGAGTTGTCCAACTTTTGTTTTTTCACTTTTACGCTAGAGAGTCAAGACTAACAACGGCCTTTGCAGCTACGAAATATCAGCTTGCCTCAGGAATAGTGCAGACATTTTGGCTGCATCATTACGGTCTAGTCAAGAGAACGTTTTATTATGCAAATGGACGTTAGTGAACGTCAGGATTTCATCAAGCGGGACGTGGAAGAAGTGTTTCCTCAGCGTCATAGTGCGAAAAACATAATGTGGCGTGTTATGTATACTAACTAAATATCCAGATGCGGCAGAACTTGCGAACCATGGGGTGTTGAAAATGGTACGAGTGAGGTTCGGTGGCGCTAAACTAAATAATTTGGCAGCCCTCCCACCTGAATGGGACGCGCGAGCTTTGAGGAGATACATGGGAGGAAATCGAACCACCTTGTACGTTTTGGTATACCTTTTTCCAGTGGGAAGTTCGCTTCCGACTGGAGACCGCAATCGGGAATGGAGGGAGACCTGAACGTGTACAGAGGAGGCGTTCAGATCCAGATAAAGGACGGATGGATTGACTGGACTCGTAACAAGGATCGGCAAGGAGAACGATACCAACATCCAGCCTTGGACGAGTTCTTTCTTGACTACCGGCCAATGTGCAACATCCTCGTCTATGGCAGAACGCACTCCATACAAAATGCATGGAGCAGAGAATGGAGACTGGAAGAGGGCGGTAGAAAAAGCAAGGACGTTCCTCGCATGCGGAATATTACGCGCTGGACGCAGAGAAAATTTCGATTCTCATCCTCGACGAGTATTTGGTAAGTCTTAGTTTATGCGAACTGTGTATTGAATTGTGAACTAACTTCGAGTTACCAGCCGTTATTGTGTTCTAGGGTTCCCAGACTATCAAAAGAATCGCATGCCAACGATGTCCTCAACATAGGCCTGACGACATTTTCACCGAAGCCTGAATCCCCAAATTTTTCCTACCATTCCACTTGAAGAACCGCCGCTATCCCTGGAAACATGCGTTATACCGCAAAGGCTGACCGCCATTGACGAGCGTCCAGTTCCCGGGCCTCTGCGAGCCGATACGCGACAGGTATGGGGCCTTGACGATGTTACGTTGGCACAACAGGCCCTGCAGCCAATGTATTCGTCGCTGGAGCAAAGTGATCCTACCACCAAAGCCCCGCATGGTCAAAGCCAACCATGCACACCACGCACGCCACCACACTCACTGCTGCCAACTGGTGCGCCGTCAGGGTCGCTAACGCAGCTATGGAGTCTGGTCAACGTCTTGAGGGAATGTGCACGACGCTCACGGCCCCTGAGGACGGTCTTACTACTACCATTCCAGGAGAATCAGACATACCAGGCTCGGAGGTGCAGATGAAAGAAAGGGATGCTGCGGTGTTGAATGAGGCGGATATCGACGTTGAAATGGGCGACAACAATGAAACATTGTTGGAGCCGACTGGACTTGTCAGAAATTACTCGGGTGAGCAAGACCTAAAATCATTGATAGAGGCATCTGATTGAAGACGGAAGTAGTCGAGGTTCCTACAATTAATGAATCTGTCCCAGCGGGGAGCCCTGCGGACGAGTTTCTGTCAAATCTTCTTGCCCCCCTCTCGCTAGAGGAGAAAAACCGATTCGAGAAAGCCCCGGGAAACATGCTAGATGATGGATACGTCGTGCTTCACGATGGGAGAAAGATATTCCAACCCGGCGACGTAGGACCGAAGGTAAGTGCCCTGCTATTCTTGAGTAATCCTCTGAATGCATAGATAGGATCCTGATCGTCGGGCCCTCGAGTTCATGGCTACAAGCGCCCCCGCTTTAGGACCTCGCGAGAAGTCTGACGTCAATCCGGCGTACGACGACGGTGCGCCTGTGCTGAATTTCGTCAAGTATCCGCAGGGCTCCCATTACACAGAAGAAATGGCGATGGAGGCGGAACTGAAAGTGCGTAAACTTCTGGGCAACAATCGAGCCATCGTGACACCATATGAACCGGCGGACGGTTCCACCTGGCAATGGAACGCGCGGTGCATCTCAGACCTGACGGGTGGGATGACTGGGGTAAAGTTCCTGGTCTCCAGCACGAGGTCGAATGGCAGTGTAAGTAGCGCAACTTAACCAGGTTAAATTCCATTAACATCGATATCTTTAGCTGCCAAGGTACGACGCGAAACGAATGGAAGAACACTGACGGTGGTCAAACCACTCGAAGAGTTCCTCAAAGTCATCGAAGATGGTATGGATCGCGTCAATTTACTCGATATGCCCAGTTCTAGGATCGAGATACCGTCTCTGATAAGGTGAGTGAAGAGTGGGTACTGCAGAACCGGTGGCTTACAAGACAAAAAGACGCATATCGGACCACAGCAGGGCACTCGAAGTGGCCCAGTCGGTCACCCATCCAAAATTCTTGTTTTCTTTCAGTAGTCCGACATTGTGCGCTTGGCGCAATGGGTCATCATAACGGGTCCAGGATTCCTTACATGGGCTCACGGCGACGGCTCGGGATTTGGCACATGGCTTGTACCCATCACTGGAAGTAAGCTCTGGACCTTCCTGCGTATTATGGAGCGCGAAGGCAAAAGTCCTAGTAAAGATGAGCTGCTTGATGCATACAGACAACATCTAGAACTCGCGAAGATATCCCGGACCAAAGACGGACCAGAAAGGCTAGCCAAATTGGCACGCCCGTTCATCCACTTGATCAAAACTAACCTCATGGTGTGAGCGTATGTGATCAACCTGCCGCGATTTATTCTGACTAGCCTTACGAGAAATGCAGGATAATGCCACCAGGACTCATCCATATGGTGGAGACCCCTGAGCCGTCAATCACCATTGGCGGGTTTTTCCTTTGTGTTGATGTGCTACATCTCATGGAGTGGACTCGACGGTGGATTCACGAGGGTGGGGGTGCAGGTACAATACTTACCATCCGGCTACGCAACGCGTCATGGCCTCCTTCATCATTGCATGGGCTAGAAGGGGCGAAACCGGTGTGTGCACTGCTCTTATCGCCCAACTATTTTCAATAATGTGCATGACCACAGTTCCACACAGGCCTTTGTATCTCTAGCACGGGGGTTATTGCGCCCTGGGTTGAGTACATGGGCAGATATCTACGAGGGAGACCTGCCGAAGGATGAGGAGGGTAAGACCCAGTACAACGAGATGCAGAAGGAAACTGTGGCTGAGTGCCAGCTGGCTTGCTCGATCATCACGGTGGTGATTGAGTTCAACGGGGTGGTGGAAGAAGGGCTATGGGCGAGCGAACAGCCAAAGGCCGTGCGAAAAAGCAAGCGTAAACGTGCCGGGAAATCTGAGGTATGACAAAAAGACATACGGCTGACTATTTATGTTGATGCACTTCGATAGCCCGCTACTGCAAATTCGGTTCCTCTAGTGGAGGACGTCGAGAAGGGAGGACCTCCGCGGTTCAAGGATAACCTCCCGTGGTACTGTCCGGGAGAGGGCTCTGTTTATGTTCCAACCCAAGCCAAAAATGGATCAATTACTGAACGCGTTTAAAGAATTAAGATTGGAATGATAGTATCTTTTTCTTTTGGGATTGTAATAATGACCGATTCAGCCAGGACGCCGACCCATAATTGAGAGAACTTTTCGGAGCCTCCTCCCGAGCACCCACCTGTCCGGTCTCAAGAGCGCCTTCCAGGCCGTTCCGGATGAATGGAAATCAAACAGCAGCCAAAATGTTATACGCGTTCGCGTTGTGACTGTCGAAGTAACTTAACCATTGGTCGATTCTTGGACGTTTAGAGAACGACCACCGTTGTCCCGGAGCGACGACACCCAGGTAACGAATTCTCTCGTCTCCGTTCCATGTACCACCGTATACCCTTTACAATGGAACGCACGCCGAAGGGTGACTATACTTGCAATTGATTGATTCATATTAATCAAAATTTCTAGCACGTCGCCTCAAAACCCACATACTCCGGTTCCTCGGCGCCCAGTGCAACCTCCAGTGTGCGTGCAAGCTCTGGTGAGTCTGCAGCTCTTAATGCATAACACAATCGCTTTATGACTGACGCACCGTAAGTCTAACGACGTGAACTGCGCGAAGGGGGGCCGTGGTAGTGTTGTGTTCGAACGTGTCGGAGGAGAGCTCGAAGGCGAAAATACCACATAAGTACGATTACGGAGGCTCCCGGACGAGCTCTGACGACCTGACTACCAGCGGCCAGCGAGGAACATGTAGGCGGCCAAAGGAGCGGTGGGTAACTCACATTATCCTTGTCTCGTCGCTTCAAGTTCTATTGCCCGAGAGCGTGACAACGGTGGTTTGTGTCGCTAACTTGAACGAGAAATCTCGAGACCAAAGCTTCAGGCACCTCGAGCACTCTCGAGGATTCGCTAACATGAAACGACCCGAACGGATGATGGCGTCCAGGACCATCCACCTTTCCCAATTAGGGGCCGGCGCCCTGGCCAACATTGACCAGGGAGCTGTAGCTGGACTCCATGTCCAGCCGTGCTTGCGGAACACGAATGGACGGCCCTCTTGCCCGTTGTGTCATGTAAAAGCTGAAATGTCATAGCCCAAGTTCACAAAACCCAGTGCAAATTTTTGGAGTACTTGTCTGCGAAGACTCGTGGCTGAAGCCCTCATGTGAAGGGCTGGTCCGTTTGACTACACACCATGAATCGGAACTCATATCAGATCTACCGCGCTCGGGTTTGCATGGTTTTTTGCATGATTCCTGACTCCTGGCGTATCGGTAACTTGAAGAACAATACATCATGAGCAACGCAACAAGCGGTCGTGCTTATCAACCATCACAATATTGTAGGGTACCATCCTGGTCCCAGCTATCCCACACGTCAAATGAGATCTACCGAATAAAAACGGTCCGCATAAACAATATGATTAGCATGATATTTTCGAGCGTCCATTCTGCTATATTGTGCGCACTCTCCTCAGATTAAAGTATACATGAAGAGACCAGAGCAGGAGCTGTACTGCACAATCATACCTTGTTTATTATATGCACGTGTTTGACAGAAATATGCAATTCGAGAAATGTCCTGAGCAAATGGCTATACAACGACGTACTAGTCTAAATAGTGTGTGAGGAGGAAGTTTTTGATGAGGGGATAGTCCGCGATTGAAGCATCGGTCATGGAAGAGTATTCAGGATCACCATACTTTGCGACAACAATGTTGCCCCTCCACGCTTTAGCGCTCACGAAATTGGTACCTTGCACCTATATACCCGATAAGTGTCCCCCCGGATAGTGCGGTTCTCGGGAAACGGCATGCCGTCATTCGATTTTGAGGATAGAAGATGATGTAGGGCTTGGGAAAAGGCTTGCTCATGCCTTCAAGCATATTAATAATCTATCACGAGCAAAACAGTGCTGAGTGCTAGAATTACCAAAATCTATGCCGTTGGCAGCGTATCTTAAAGCCCCAGCATCGTATGCCCGGCCTGTAGCCAATATAATTCATAAATACCTCGGGGTGCGGTGACCCTTCCGCAAAAGAAAGGCGCTGGCTCGTTACTGCGCTTGTGCGATATTGAGCACGCTGGTTGCCAGTGACACCACAGAGGGAACCCGATCATCAGAAGGGATTAATATGGCCTTGTAGGCTATCATCTCTGACATTCTGACAACGGCATATTTAAGACTATCTGTAACGGCTTTTAGGTCAAAAGCTTACTGCGAATTTCTTTATCGGGCCTGTCTGATACCTCTGAGTTTTAGATGCCGATGCCCGGGCTCGTCCGAATAGCTGATGTGGGGTGCGCTTGGGGTGTGTTTTGGGAGTTTGATACCATCTACGCTTTAATACTGTTCTGCGTTGTCTGAAAGGCGATGACCGGTACGAATTTCAATGGGCCTTACATCAAAAAAAAGGCCCCCCACACTAAGCGAAACCGTTTACTTACCCGAAAAGATTTCTCAAAATGTTGTTTCAAAAAAAAGGTTCATCAAGGGCCTTCGCGACGTAGTTGTCTAGCAAGCCTCGTTGCAGTCCCAGCAGCGTGTGAAGTTTCATTATTGGTTTACGTCATCTTGAACGCAATGTACACACCTTGCACCTATCACGATTTGTGATGAGCGGATTCCTCGTTGAATTTAGCATAGGTAAGACCATTCCACATGCGATCAATGTGACTTTTTGGTTCAGGGTCATCAGCCACGAGTCAAGGTTTGACAAACCAGCTGGAGACGATACACCTGCACTAAGCTCATCTATGGGCTTTAACAGCCGTACAACACCGTATTCCGACTATTATTCAACACACAATTTTCCCTGCACACAGATGAATTGGGCAGTCATTTTTAGCCAAGGCAGCTGATATACGTAGAAGGTTTACATTTACAGAATCAGGATATCCTACTCTTGTTGCCTACTGTGATAAAGTTGTACTCTCCACCCAAGGCGGACAATTTTCTGCGGATCGAGACCAACACGCCAAAAAATGCCGGCACGTGCATTTTCTGAACACCCTAAAAGTAACCATTACTATGTCTCGCTCCTCATGAAGATTCAAGCTTCCCAGTGAGAATTCGGTCTACTGGGAACTGTGCCGAGCTACCGTGAGCCACGTTGACAGGCGCCGTACACAGGCATGGCTCGGCACTTATACCAGACTAGCGACTATCGCCATTTTCCTACCTTTCCGCTATGCCGAACTAGTTGGGTCTATGTCTGTAGTACACATGAGTATACAATATATTCGTTATATTTGGTTGTGTCCTCTCGAGCCCGTGCTATGCCACGCTATGCACGTCTATTGAGTGTTATGCAGATATATTACGAGCCTCCCCAATTATTGTACAAAATACGTGTATCTACTCCATTCTATGCTGACTATACTACGTACTGTGGTTTTCGCACCCCCGTCCATTCTTATCCATCCCCATATAGTCTCGTCGACCTACCATTCAATCTGTCCCCGCACGTGCCCCCCACCAGCTGTCCGGGGACAGATATCGCCGGCTGCGCGCCTCACGTTCCACGATGACGCGGTCTTTGGCCACCCCCCCTCGACCTGCAGTGACGTGGCCCCCGCTCAAAGTCGTTTTGCGGCGATCCCACGGCCCCCGCTCAAAAGTCATTTTGCGGCGATCCCACGCCCGACCCGGCTTCGCTGCCAGCGCATCGCGCATTCGCGGCGACTCTCTGAGTTGCGCGCGGCGCGCAACGCAGCGCCATCCCACGCAAATACCATCTACAAGAAGTTTGTAGCATTGTCAGTTACGTTCTCGCTGGCAACATACAGTACATACCTTTTCCAATGGACTCCTTGGTAAGGATGAGGGCGCATGTATGCGCTGCCTGCGTCATGGTGCGACGCAGTCATTGTTCTGTGAGATGAAGCAAGTCAGTCAATGTTTAAAATCAATGTATGTAGGGTAACTCCGGACAATGGCGAGGTGAGGGGACTGGGGGACTTGGACTTGAACGCAAGTCGGAGGAGGATGGTGGTAGTTGGATGAGAGAGAGAGCAGGGCGGAGGAAAATTGATGGCGTAGCGGGCCTTACACGCGCTCGTGGGAACTTGTTTTCGATAATTCCTGTGTGCGGCCAGTATGCCGCTTACGTGCACGGACCAGACGAGATGTCGAGTAAAGTAGCGTAACGTCGATGCAGCGGTTAGGTCGAGCGCTCAGCGTCCACAAGTCCGGTAATGTGAGCGTAGCGTAGTCTTAGCTGCGCTGGTGCTATCGGCAAGGATATCGATCGGATGTGTAGGACGCACTAATCATGGAAGCAAGGATGTGGAGCGCCTTCTCTAGCTGGGTATATATTTGAATATTTGAGATAGAGGGGCATGGTATGGGGTAGATCCCAGGAGACCGACTTTTCACTGGGATATCCAAAGACTGAGAGCAAGAACTTTGGCCAAACATGTCATCACAAACATTGATGGACGTGTCATTCTCCCACCCCCCCCCTTCCCTACCCACTTCTGTGACTTGTTGAATGTGACTAAATACCCATCCGTGACGTCTCAATGAGAATGTCACAGTCGATATAAAACAAGGATATCATCGTCACGATCACAAACATTGATGGACGTGCGACTTGTTGAATGTGACTAAATACCCATCCGTGACGTCTCAATAATGTCACAGTCGATAAAACAAGGATATCATCGTCATGATCGCAAAAGTCCGGGTTGACACTCGGACAATTTGTTGGTACGTGATCTATGCCATCATGTAGAAAACACCCTATTCTTGTGATGGCGCGTTTGCATTTCGTGCTGTTACGAAGTGGGAGGTGGGCACAAAGTCCAAATTTTGCACGTTGGGTGTCAAATAACCCAGTATTTGAGTTTGTACTAATTTTATCGTCTCAATGTTTGTCTTTCTTTAAATAATATCTTGCCGTGACGCCGGTTTCGACCCCGATTTTGCAGCGGTGATCGTGTTATTAGGGGTGCCGTTTGTAGAGACTGAGCGCTCTCAAAGAGTATAAAGGTCACTTTGACTCTAAGATTGGGCTCCAACTCTGCTCATCATAACAGAATGCGCATTTTTTCATCTCCTTCCATTCCATGGATTCATATCCTATTTTTTTCCCCTTTATGCAGCGCTGATGTCTTGGAACCTCGCACACAGTACGTTCTGTAACTAATGACTTTCGCGTAATTCTCATCATCTTTTTTGTAGTTAATCGTTATGATAGCCAACAATTATGCATTGCGATTAGCGTGGTAACTTTTACGCTGACTGTTTCTTTTTTCTTGATTTTAGTCTCCTTTCTTAACATTCTCCCACTCGTTCTCGCGATATTCATCCGGATGTGCTATGTGGTCAAAACTAATATTCTTCGTGTTCAATATCGCAAACCTACACCTGTGGTAGGTGGTTCACGCCCCAGAACGGGCTTCATACCGCGAAGCGCATTCAACAATTCCACTTGGATACATAGCTCCCTGCAAGACTTAAGGCTGAAAACGAAAATCTCAAAATTTTACAGTATAATTCATTCTTCCGATGATTCACGCTATTCTGGATCTGAGTTTGATTCTAGTAGTTATGTGCAATGTCGGTAGAAGAGGTCTTACTAAACCGTTCCGTGTCAACTCCCTGATTTGATCCAAATGTGCGCCCGGACATGGAATATCAACACGAGAGCGTGGGCGAACTATTGCACCCACTACCACTGCTGCACTACTGAACATAGCTGTAATAACTTGATGTGCAAATCCCTCCTCTATGTCTTCAAACGCGTTCCTTCGCCAGAACAAAACCCTCTTTCTTCTCCTCTTTCAGCGCACTCTAATACTCCACGGACTGCGAGCTTTCCTCCTGCTCCGTTGCTCCCCATGGAACTCGGTGATATGGTCAGAGGAATGGTGCGATAAAATTAAGCCTGAGAACTTGAGGGAGGTTCCATGTGCTTGTTGTGGTGAGTCCGTCCTTGAAAAGTCAATCACTCAAGTACAACTCTATACGATGAGCTTCTTCTACCTCTGCACGAACGAAAAAGAGAAGGTGAAATGTTTTTACCAGACACGGTGTTTTGTGATGCAGGAGTATTTTGGACTCCGGAAGGTGAAAATGGCTAATGTGTGCAGGAAATGTTACCTGTCACTTGCAAAGGCGAATTACCAGATCTGTCAATTGCGAATGGACTATGGATAGGTGACGTCCCTCCACAACTGAGAGGGATCTGCATTTCGTGGAAAAAACTTTGTTGGTTGCAAGATACCGACATAACACGTGCGTGGTAACATTTGAAATGGGCCGTTAGAAAGTTACGAGCAAATGCTGTCGTGTACGCACAGCCCGTTGCAAAACTGTACGCTAAACTTCCACCACCTAAGTCAGAAATCGAGGACTGCCTCGCTATTGTTTTACTAGGCTCAAAGGATATCTCCCAAGGCGACGTGATCAAACGCACACCGCTATTGGTACGAAGGCAGTACGTACTTAACGCATTGAAATGGTTGAAAAACAACCACGTCGACTATCATGACCTGGAGATAAGCATGGAGAACCTAATGCAATACAAGAGGGCGATACGCCTGTTGAGGTAGTACATACAAGTCGTCGATGAGAGCTACCAATACACAATCACTTGCAGTATACGAGCCTGACGATACAGAGCGCGGCGTCGATGACGAGCAATGCACCTTTTCAGTACACGGGGTCTCACAGCCGATCAGCTAGCCTCGATGGACAAACTTCGAAGGGTTGGGAGAGCTAAGCAATACATGGAGAGTGGTGGAAAGGCTCTCGGTTATGGGCACGACCATGACGCAGATCAATTTTTCATAATCCAAAGATGTATCCTGGGATGTTCCCTTGGTATTTTCCTTACGGCATGGGAGGGTTTGAGAATTCCCGCATAATCAGCGAATAGGAAAGATGAAGCATGCAAAACACCCCTTACTCAATTTTTATGACAGGCGCTGGTTGCAGGTCGACGAGTATTTCATATATCTTGTCTTCAATCAAGAAACAGATCTATCAGAGCTCTCGAGGTGGATACCTGCTGAAAAACTGAGCGTCGCAACTTTGATAGTGTTACGGATAAAATTCTAAATCATCCAATTAGATGCACTTCAGTCGTTGATCGACAAATCTAAAGGTTCGTCGTATGTAAAACCTGAAGGAGAAGCAGAGACTGCTTGTTTCGAGTTGTTAAAAATTATAGACACCACGTCGCTGGACATGTACCAATGTCAGCTCAAAAAGAAAGAAGTACCAGCGATCCGAGATCAAGTCGCTCATAATTTCGAAAGGTGCTCCTTCTTTTTTTATAACGTTCTGTCCAGCAGATATCAACAATCCGCTATGCATGCACTTTTGCGGCCATGAGATAGACGAAGTCAAGCTTGTGAACCCATTGACTACTAGCGACATGTCACGTGCCGTAGCAAAAAAACCCTGTGGCCGCGGCGAAATTCTTCGACTTCATGCCAAGTTTCGACTATTTATTGACGTGTTCTCCTGCGAGCAGACAGTGATAAGGCAGGATTATTTGGGCACACCTCGGCTTACTACGGTACTGTTGAAAGCCAGGGTCCGCCTTACTCTGCACATCCACCTGCTACTTTGGATCGAAGGCTCGTTGAGCCCTCAACAGATCCGCGATAAAATTTTACAGAATGATGCCCAGTTAAAAAGAAGCTTTAACTACGTGGCTCGAGAATTGCCAGCAAGGGGGGTTTTCGTCGGGGACGATGGATGAGGTAGAGAACCTAGTCCAGGGTAAATGCTATACTTATGAAACAAGTCCATTGTACCAGCTCCCCACAGCACCTCCGCCTCTCCCCACACACCAAGATGCTCAGAAAATGGCTAGACGATGTTATGCAGCAAACTGACCATCTGTTATATTTGTGTAACAGGCACACAATCACAGCACTCATAGGAAGTGTTATAGAATCGGTCAGCCAAAATGCAAAGCTCGATTCCCAAGGGATATTTATTCTGTATCGCTTTTTGACGAGGAAACCGGGGCAATTCGTCTGAAACAAACTGAAGCCTGGCTGAATACCTTTTCAGTGCCACTCACCTATTTGCTTCGCTGTAACAGCGACGTAACTTCGCTATTATCTGGTACTTCGGTTCGCGCAGTAATTGCGTACGTTACGGACTATATCACCAAGAGCTCTCTTAAGACCTATACCTTATTTGAAGCCATAAAATCAGTTCTAGGATCGGTGAAAAATATCACTGAGGGGTCTAAAGATCGCCAGGATGGAGCACGTCGTGTCATTGTCAAGATGGTCAATGCACTTACCGCACGCTCGGAAGTAGGGGGACCAATGTTAGCAAGCCATCTTCTAGGGCAGCCTGATCACTACACAAATCAAAAATTCAAAGTCTTCTTTTGGTATTCATTCGTGGCAAAAGGTCAGTGAGTCATGGGGGGGCATCAGCGACACTTCTGAGTATCGTGACGGCGATTTCGAGCCTAACTTAGTCAAACCTGATCAGCTACGTCTTGAGCTCTCTAACAGAAGAATAGTCGGATTGGACAAAGTCTCAGACTATATCTTGCGTCCAGTCGAACTAGAATCGTGGTCATTGATCAACTTTTTACAACACACATACGTCAAAAAACATAGTATGAAGAAACACACGAATCAGTCCGAAGATACCACGAGCGACGAAGAAGTAGATACCGGTCAAAACACGTTGCAGACAACAACCAGGAGGTCTTAGGTTTTTGGCAACGCACTCGCTTCACAAATCTCACAGCGTCTTTAAGTTGGGAAACAGGGCGAAACCGTACATCATAAACTTCTGCGGCCCTGTATTACCTAGGAAGGACAAAGGGGACCGCGAAGAATATTGCAAGACTATGCTCACTTTCTTTGCCCCCGGCTGGCGATCAGGTAGGGACTTAAAATCTGACGTAGAAACTTGGGAAGATGCGTTTAACAGACTTTCCTGAAACCAGAAGACGAGAAGCTAATGGCAAATATGAATTTGCTCTACGAGTGTAAAGACGAGAGAGACAACTTCTCCAAAAACGGCGACGGTGCTCAGGGCTTTGACATCCCTGGACTATTCAATGTGCAAAACGAAGAAGATTCCTATTTTGATGACCTCGACACTACAGGCGATGTGGTATGAGGACGATGACAGTGACGAGAATGGCCGCACTGTGCCTGAAAATGGTCCAGAGACCACCGCTCACCTGCTAAAAATGAATGACATGACGGCGACAATTGCAAGCGCTCTGCATGGTCTGAACCAGGACCCAGGAGCTGACGCCGAACATACCACAGACGTACCCCACGCCAGTTGTGACCCCAGATCCGATCCAGAAATGCCCCCATCGCATTGGAAATCGGTACTTGAGGAGGCTAGGCAGATGTACATCAGCGCTAGACGCCGGGATGTTCGTGGAACTCAGCCCGAAACCACTTCTTCGACTACCCATTCCAATTCTTCTAGCACAACAGGCAGGCGAGGTGATGTAGAAGTCGTCACTTTGCAACCGGATGAAAAAAACAAAAATCGTCTGTTAACAGAGACTCTAATACCATTGACAACAGTTCCACTCACAGCCAGGTAATTGAGGAGATAGTTGCGAAGTTCTCTCTCAACGAGGAACAACAAAGAGCATTTGTCATTGCAGCGCATCATGTAACGACGCCACAGCCACGACCGTTACGGATGTATCTCGGAGGTATGGCTGGTACAGGTAAGAGCCAGGTAATCAAAGCACTGATGGAATTTTTCGAAACCCGAAACGAAGGATACCGTTTTGAGGTACTTGCACCTACAGGAAGTGCTGCATGCCTTGTGGGAGGATCCACGTATCATTCTGCGCTATCATTTGGTCACAAAAAGGTCATAACCGCTAAGGTTTTGGAAAGTATTCGAGAAAGAATGAAGGACAAAGACGTTATATTTTTAGATGAGATCTCAATGGTGTCTTGCGGAGAGCTCTTTCGCATAAGCGAGTATTTGACGCAAGCATTTGGTCAGGACGAGTTTGGCTTTGGAGGTAAGCACGTAATATTTGCGGGCGATTTTGCGCAGCTCCCACCTTGTACGAAGCCACCGATCTCACTGTATAATGGGGGCCTTACGGCCAAAGACGGTGCCATGACTGCAGATCGTCAAAAAGCTGCCCTGGGACAAAGTATATGGCACACCTTCACAACGGTAGTTCTTTTGAGGCAGAACATGCGCCAAACTGCGATGACCGAACGTGACAAAGGATATCGCGCGGCATTGGAGAACATGCGTTTCAACGATTGCACTGCGGATGACATCACGTTGCTTAACAGCATGGTCAACTCGAGACGCTCTGATGGATATAACTTCAGTGATGCTCGCTTTCGTGACGTGTCGATCATAACGGCAAGAAATGCTCACAGAGACGCTATTAACGAGTATCAGGTGATCAGATTTGCCAAAGATAAGGGGCAACCCCTCCAGACATTCTATTCTAGAGACCTTCTCACAAGGCCAAATGCATCTGAGTCTGTACGCCAGACTCAGAAGAGATTTAGTAGAAGCAAGGATCCGAGACGCAAAACAAACGTACCATCCAGGAGACTTCAAAATATGCTGTGGGAGCTATCTCCAAGTATGACAGACCACCTCCCTGGCAAGCTTTCGTTATGTGTCGGGCTCCCAGTAATGCTCAAAAACAACGAGGCAACAGAGCTCTGTGCAACTAATGGGGCAGAAGGAGTCGTGGTTGATTGGAATGCTCGTGTCGATAATGAAGGACGGTCACACCTGAGCACTTTATTCGTTAAGCTTACGAACCCCTCCACGAGTAATACGCATACCAGGTTTGGACGAGAACGTAATTCCCATCACGTGCTCGAATGTCAAGATATCGTGCACGCTTCTAGATGATAGCATACAGTGGATTCATCGAGAACAGGTTCAAGTGCTCCCCAACTTTGCGATGACAGACTACGCTTCACAGGGCCGTACGAGACACGTCAATGTGGTGGACCTCAAGTTTTGCAAAGGACACCAGTCAGTGTACACCGCCCTCTCTCGTAGTTCTACTGTGGACGGAACACTTCATCTTAAGACCCTTTAACACTACGAAAATTACAGGTGGCATGGTGCCAGACCTCCGACGGGAGTTCAGAGAGCTTGAAATTCTGAACGACGTCACAAGACTCAAATATTATGGGCATTTGCCCAGTGACTTTGATCCTGGGATCGCACGGCAGCACGTTATTCATGCTTATCAGCGATGGAAAGGAAAACGATACGTACCCCGAGATGTACATCGAGCAATGGACTGGTCACAGGAGATACCGAGTTACAGTTGCTGTCATCCTCGGAAAAATGGTCTGTACTTGGTACCTCAAAGAGAGAACCTCGACCTAGCAGAAGACAGACTGTGAGTGGCGCGAAACGAAAAACGCGCGCGATGGATAACGTTATGCCGAATAAGCGTCTTAAAACTAATCATCAGCATACTCATGACTCTAGCTCATCAATAGTCGCGGCAAACAAATAGCGACATGGACGATCACAACACGTCTGACTACGTTATGAGCTTCTCTCAAAGCGGAGATGATACAACGTGCGCCCTGGACTCATTACTAACCATATTGGCCAGCATAGGTCCAGACAATTCTATTTATGGCGACATCAGCTCCCCGGTCTTGCATTCCACACTGACAGCTTTAAAACCGGTACACTCAAGACAAAACAAGCCTCGCTGCTATTCGGAATGGATTGCATGATTTTTTGAAGCGTAACTTCCCCGCGTCGTACGGAACGGGTAGGACTTCAATCAGCTCCTTGGCGCGAATGTTCCTGACGCCGCGACTCCCTATTGGTCGCTCAAAACTGGTGTGTACCAGATGCATGGGCCCCGAAGAGGGAGCCGATGTGCTATACGACCCTGTGTGGACGTGGTTCTCCCCTCCCATGGGCGTTGGAATGAGACAAAAGACAGTGCAAAGTATTGTTGAGGATATACTGACTGGTACCATGAGATATAGCTGCCCTCGTTGTTCCAGCCCGTCCACATGCTCACAAAGGATGATTGTGTGGAAACTGCTCCGCCTCTGATCTGTGTGGAAGTACTTTACGATTTCTTTACGCCCTCAGTCTGCGGAGCTCGTTATATCAAACGTACGCGCTGACAACGTAGACATTCGATTTTGCTTGCGCGGCGTTGTTCTCTATGGAAACGAGCACTTTGTACCTCGTGTTGTGCGAGACGATGGGAGCGTATGGAAGGAAGATGAAGTGGACCGCTCTATGAGGTTTGAAGGCTGGTTCGATCAAGGAGAGAGCGACTGGTACAGTGCGGACGGATATAAAGCATGTCTTCTCATATATTCGCGATGTAAATGATGACTTCGACTGTAGTGTATACATGAACCAAATTCTATCAACACAGAATTGTCCCAAAGCACTGTGATGCGTGACGTACTTCTTAACGCGAACAGTATTTTCTTGTGCTAACCCACATTCGCTCTGAAGGGGGCTTGAATAATTTGGTCGTCTGATTGAGACGATTGTATTGGAGTATAGGACGTGACTACACGTCCGTAATCTTGACGCCATGAATCATAGGCCACACATTGTTACAGTAGACCTATAGTAGGAATCTCAAGGGGGTATGTAGGCGACCTATGCTTTGTTGTTACTGTATGATTGAGCCCCCGAGAGGGCTATTCGCTACGCATTCAAGTCGTAACTGTTCTCCCGCAACGTCACTTTAGATACCACGTTAGCTATGTTCAAATCATTAATTGGTGCATTTTATAAGCACTAGACCTTGGTTTGGCTGACTGAACGACTCTCTCTCCTCGCAGCAGCCCCTTGCACCTCTCGCCGTTACAATCTATTATCATTGATCGATATACGTTTTATGGTCAGCTTGAACAGCGCTACGAGGTTCGTCAAACTGAATGAAGCAATGTATATATGTGAAGTGGAGGTTGCAGAGATTCTCCACGGGCTTTCAATACAATACAGGCGGCAATAAGAGCCTTTGAGCGCGACGTACACGGCTGCCGAGGGGCTAATGACTGTTTTGGGAATGAGTGACGACCCAAGCGCTGAAAACATAGAGCTTCGCTCACCCTAATCTATCCAGAACCGTGGAACTGTGGGGATTCTGCCTGCGTACTCGTAGAATGTTTGACAATAATATCGTGCCGCCTCCGACTCGAAACGCTCCACCTTGTGTCTTGGGGTCTTCGCCGTGATAACAGTTTTGTCGAAGTCACTTGGGTGATCAGGCCAGAGCACTAGGACTTGACGCAGGCCCTCAAGGCTTTGGGTGCGGTGCTCAATTTTGTCCGCGAACAAGCCTACCCCCCGACGCGCGGCGGAAGGCGTGGGACGATGAAGTCATTGTCCGCGTAAACCTTTGAAAGGCGCTCGCGACGAGCCTCTTCGTCGGCATCCGTACCTTTAGCGGCCTTCCGTACCATGCTCTTGTCTAGTTCGTATAGTTCGATGCGGAACTCCATCTCCGTCAATTCCCACAATATTTCCAACAGCGACCTTTCGACGCTGTGCGCGCGCGGTGTCTCTCTCAGCGCGTGGTCTGAGAGTTCAGTTTGCCTCCACTTGACGGAGACGGGCTGTGGGGTTCGCCAGGTGATTGACGAGCCACCGAAGGTATCTTTGAAAAATGTACAAGTGTCTTCTCGTTGACGTTGGCGCTTGGCATTTTGGGCTGTGCTACGTTCTTTTGATTTTTCCAGGGCCTTGAATCGCCACGTCACGCCCTGCCTTGTGATCCTCGATAGACTGCTCGGGGAAACGCGCCAAGTATAAACGCCACATTGTGGGACTAGGCGCAGTATACCGGGGCAGCTTGCAAAGCCGAGACAGAACTCTGACTGCGTATTTCTAGCCAGTGAGCGATATAGGTATATAGACGTCCCGCGGAGTTACGTCCTGTCGCAGAAGTTGCCACAAATTGCGCCTCGGGGCAGCCAGACACCAATTCGATCCTGATCGCCTGGTACACGAGCAAGCCAATTGATCCTTTCTAGCCCATTCTGCCAGGCGGGTACTCGCTTAGTGAGCAAAGGATGCGGCAAGTCTGGCAAACGGTCGGCTCCACGCGGAGGTGCTGCGGCGCCTCTAGTTCATATGACAAATTGAAAGCCAAGTAAATAAAACTTACCCTGGCTTTTCTTAGGCGGATTTTCATCTTAGGCGTACGTGACGAGCCTTTTGCGACCTTGATTGGATGGTGTGAGGTTGGACTCGAAGATCCATGATCAATGCTGGGATCGAAAGGCAACGGGACTAGTTCGACGTCTAAGACCGAGCGTGACTGCGCCCAAATGAGACTTATTAGCTCCTGTCCGACTTGAACGTGGAGGTTGGATGGCCCCATAAGCTCGGTAGCCACAGGAGGTGGAAGACTGAATCGTACAACGAGTGGAGATTTGTGAATGATCGGGGTACCGCCTCGCTTCGTATGAGAAACCACGTGGGTGCACAGCAGTGTATAACGTCGCCGCCACCGTCTTGTCTGATGTAAAACCCCCAATAACGCCTTGGCCGTCGAGTCCTAGATTCAGCGGTAGAGGGGAGGCGGGATCACATGTGATTGCGAGGGCAGAATTCGTAATCCATTGTTCCCATGCCCAGAGCTCCAAGCAACATCGTTGTAGATGGCCCCATTGAGAGATACACTCTCTCATTGTGCTGGGGAACGCGAAAAGCATGGAGGGCGAGTGACACTTTCGCCCTCAGGGACTTGTGCATCGTGAGCGACGAGTCCGCATCCTCAGGGTTTCGACTGTTTGAAAGACGGAGGGAACTGGGCGAAGCGTTCGTCCCATGTCCTTGATACTGGTGACATGTCTCGCTTGGCAACAACTGAAGAACTCGACTGCCTTACAAAGAGAGCCGTAGACCTTGGGTTCAAGACGATAATAGCATCCATGCGATGTATTGTCATCTGTTTGTTCGAGATGTGTGGTATTCGGCGTGACCCACAGTATAGCGGCGATATGATTGGCGGCTGGCTGTCGCGGGACAAATACCAAGTGCGTGGATGAGGCGGAACGACCTGCGCTGTAACAATGGGATCTGCTAGCCCGAATCTCCCGTCTATTCGCATGGAGACCTGTGGTTGTTGGCGACCTAGGAGCGGTTCAGGTACCCAATCCATGTTTAAGGCTTTTGACAGTCCATTTTCCCGTCTTTGCTCCTGGCTTCCACCTTTCCTCGGAACCAATTATCCTCAGTGTCAAGAGTCGAATGTGTGGTAGCAGACGGCGTAACTGGGCTGATTGCTTGTGGAACGGAATTCGCCATTGACGAAGAAGGCATGACGCAACGTGTAGTGGACGAGACCCAGCAACAGATAAAGAGTCGGATATGAATGGCGACGTAATCAAAGATGACGATGGATCATGTACATGTGGCGACGTAAGCTCGATATGGAGGTGGTCCTACAAGCACAGGCGGAGACGCGAAATTTGATATGCTGACGCGAGGAGGTGAACTGTCCCCAACTCTGGACCGAGGTTGCCCGCTGGCAGGGTGGAGATGCTCAAATCTTGGTCTTTTGGGTAAAGGAGGTGCGCATCAACCTTGCTGGTGCTCAAAGAGGCGAGTGAAGATGGAGATGGGGTGCTCGAGGGTGAGCTCGATGGGGACCTGTCCCGGCGCGAGGTTTTTTGACAAAGCCCATATCCGTCGGGTCGTGGTCGGGGGTGGGATAGGCGGTAGAACAATAAGGATCCAGTCGTAGTGCGGGGCCACAGGCCTGACACTGATTTACGTGAGGCACGCCGTTTAGGGCTGTACTATATAGCGCGCTAAAGGCGCTGGACCAAGAGCGTAGGAAGAATCCTGCGCCAAAGAAAATCCTATATGGAGATTATGTCCAAGAACTATCTGTGATTGGGAAAATAGAGAGTGTGTGAAAGAAGGAGTGCATGACTACGAATGACACGGCGATACTTACAGTTCTCGTCAAGAGACTTGTAGCTCAACAAGCGTGTTGTCCCGCGTAGGTTGTGTTTGAATATTTGAATGTCTACTGAGCGTATGTAACCAACAGATACGGTCAGGGACTGCACCGTTACCTCACGAGAGAGCACCTAGTACGGCTTTCCGATAGGCGTAGAAAAATGCGTCTGAATGACGTAGCAGATTGCACAATGTGTGGCGCACCTTTTTCGGTATCACAGCTTACAGGAAAGACTGTTAGAGATTTCGACACCGCATGTTAGTCAGAGGAAACGAGAGCAAAGACACCGTAGATTTTGAATACGTACTAGCATACGACGGCGAAGGGCGCAGGGTCATGGCGTCAGGTCGTGCGTCGTGCGCGTCGTGCGTGCGCCAATCGAAGCAGAATGACGCAATCAAGATTACGTAACCCAACGGGCGCCAAATAAACAGTGTCAGACATGGTTGAATTTTTCGTGGTATCTTCACCAGCGACCACAGTCACCATAACGGCCATTGCGCGCGCGCATCCAAACACATTGGGTCTCTTGGACAACGTTTCATAACCAATGGTGTGTAGTATGAGATTACTCGCTAGTCTCCGGTTCTGAACTTAAATAACGAACAGCAGCCTCTTCAACCGCAACACCACACCCTTAGTCTCATTAGTCAAGGGACGGCTCCTAGCTTCGCAAGCTCAGAGCCTACGTGGTGGTGCGGTCTGTACGTGAGCTGTGCCTTGGTATCTTCTTCGCCGAACCTTGAACCTTGGACCTCGGACCTCGGACCTCGGACCTCCCCGGCCACGTCTCCCTCCTGACGGCTGGTCTCGGTCAATCGCGTCTGTTCACCAACGTTTTATTGTCGTCGACTACCACTGCTACGAACAAGAGAAGGAACTGTGTGCGCAAAGATCACAACGGTCAGTCAATGTTCCTACATCTACTTCCCAAAAATATTGCATTATGGACCACAAGTGGTGGAGACGTAGAGTACTTGACTTGATGTTGATGGGCCGCACATGCCCATGCGTCAAATACTCGCAGTCGAACCAGAGGCCTAGATGGAGACGTAGAGCACTTGATGTTGATGGGCCGCACAACCGCCCATGCCCCATGCGTCAAATACTCGCAGTCGAACTAGAGGCCTAGATGGAGACGTAGAGCACTTGATGTTGATGGGCCGCACATTCCATGCCATGCGTCAAAATACTGCCCAGTGCGTCAAATACTCACAGTCGAACCACACCTTATTTTCTCTTCATGCGCGCTTGAACATGAGGGGATGTCGAAGAGCCGCACCATGCTCATCTGTCCACGAGTGTACTAGCTGTACGAAGTGTGGCGTATTACCGCCGCGCCGCCAGTTTCCACGCTTTCGATCTATTTGTATGTGAACATTTGCTGACTTCTTTTAACTTCATAGACATCGCGTGCTGGGATACGCCTCATGAAGGCAAGTCGTATCCTTTGTTGGAAACAAGTCGTTACTAAAACGTCGTATAGACACGCTCTGGACGCATTACCGCACCTGAAGACGCGAGACTAGCTGGGGTGGCCCGGACAAGGCTTAGGCGCATTGAAGTCCTGAAATACCGATTGCGACTTTGGAAGTTTGCTGGGGGAAGCTCTGGAGCGGGAAGACAAGCGAGTACAGGACGATAAGGACGAAGACGAAACGGATGGGTGGGAAACGGAGCACAAGATTGGTCCATTTCTCAAGTCCTTGAACGCTCCTGCCGAGTCTGGTTGCCTCGCACATCCCCTGTCGAACCCTACGACCTACCCGTGTTCAGTCAATCATGATGGCGCTGGTCCGGGACTACACAGCACCCCTGACTCCGACGAAGGATCTGAACGGCCAGATCAAGACCACCATCGAGCACCGAAAGAAGCGCAAGTCCAACGAGCGCTCCAAGGCGAGATCCAAAGCATACACGAAGAGAAGTGACCAAGTCGGGCGTCGACTAGCGTCGCCTAGTAATATCCGGGTCGCGCAATTTTGCTTAGGACGTCAGCGCGTCAGCTGTCATGCCTATGAGCCTTCACGGAGACATTGGAAGGCGCGTGTATTCCATGATCCCTCTTAACATGATAGAAGCGGATGATTACAAGAATAAGCTGCGACACGCTTCGAAAACGTCGGAAACAGAAGACTGGGACTTATTTTTTCCTTGCGCATGTACTTAGTCATCCCCCGTACGCTTGTCGTGGCAGGTTTTATCGTCAGATCTTGGTATGTTTCCCATCGCATGTATGTCAGATATCCCTCGTCTACCGAGCAATAAACAAACTCAGTTTCGAACACCATGTACCAAATCCAGAAATCGGACATGAAGTCGCGATAAACCTTAGAAATTAACTGCACTGCATCGTGTTCGTACCGAGCAATAAACAAACTCAGTTCCAACACCATGTACCAAATCCAGAAATCGGACATGAAGTCGCGATAAACCTTAGAAATCAACTGCACTGCGTCGTGTTTCATGAATTGATGAGGGTGTCATCTTGACCAAAATAAACGAACGCTTGCGATAGCGCTAGTGGCGTCGTGTAAATCAGCAATTACCACAACACATGCATACAACATCATAGGTACGTATCCAATTGAACTGCATTACAGAACAGTCTTGTATAAAGGACTACAGCGCACCGGGGTGGAAGACCCAACTTCGCTCACATTACCTAAATCCTCCGCTGTTTTCGCCAATCCTGCTCTTTGCCAACTTATAATGGTGTCACGCACGCCCAAGCAAAACCTCGTAAGTTTTTTACCATAACCTTACATCTCCACTTTGTGCTCATAAGATGATATAGCAAACGCGTTGACGTTGTCAACCTGGACGCTGCTAGTGTGGACACCTGTCGATGCAGACGCTTTCGCCAACAACGTCTCCTTCCCAGACACTGCGCACAGTCCCCTCCCTTCGTCCCCTCTTAGCTCACCCCGAGCCAAGCGAAGGAGCACCAAATGACAACGCGCGGCCGCCTGCTACTCCGACTCCGAGACAGTCACCACAGCTGCCATCCTCCCTTCCGTGCAGAACTCGAGAATCCACCACCCACGAGCTTTCTACGCCGGTTCCCACTCGTCTGAATAGCCCCGTCACACCTAGTTCCAGAGCCTCTTCGAAATCAGTCCACACACCTAGCCTTAGATCCTCTTTGACGCCTATTCATGGCTCAGGGCACAGCCCTAGGTCCCCCACAACCCGTATGAGCTACCGAACATTGTTCAAAGTGTCCGATGAAGGTACGGCGGTGTTCTTATTCTGATTACACACGCTGAACTTTGTCACTTCAGAGTCCCCCGGCATGTCCTAGTGTCACGTCTCCAAATAAGCAGGACCTTCTGGAACTTGCCAGCACCGAACCTCCTAGTGAGGATGACAGCGAGGTGAAAACCCCTTCGTTCACATACATGGGGCGTGTCATAGCTGAACCCATTCACAGGACTTAATTACTGTCCATAGCAAAGCCGGGCTGACGGAAGAGCTCGCCCTCAGGCTGAACAAACTTGTTCGATATATTATCGTCCCGAGAGGTCCTGTTACTCATTATAAACCACCACCTTCCTGTAAAGGATTTACTATGGGGACCAAATCTCTACGGATCACCGGATCTCAGTGACACGCTGTGCGATTCGGGTACAGTGGCCACCGTCTGGGTTACGGGAGAAAAGTCCTCCCCGCGTGTAGTTTCGCGAAGAATGGCAAAACCTCGGCGTAAACAGGGCAATTCTACTACGCCCTATGCTGAAGAAGGATTTCGAGAAAAGCAACAGCTCTTCTGCGAGACCTCAGCAAGCCCCGAACTTCAGTAAGTCCCCTAGAAAAAAAAAGAATAGTCTTGGAAATGGTACTCACACGTGCGTACAAAATATGTAGTCGATCTTACGGGAGCCGATGGTATCTGGGCGAGTAGATGGGTGGGTACAAAGATGATGAGCGATGAAGAGGTGCTGTTTTTTTTTTTCAAATTGACTTACAGAACAATCTCTGACATCTCTCACAAGATACCCCTCTTCGATGAAGTTATACGATGTGCCTACTACTGCAGTCCGAGCGAAAAAAAATATATGCCGAGACTGCAAGTCACAGAAGTCGACGTCCCACGACATAGTAGTTCGTTGAAGCAACGATCATTCGTTGGCCGAATCGTCGACCCTGACGGCCGTAAACTCACGAGATTCCGTAGGCACAACTGGCAGAGCTACAGAGCCGAACTTCGACTGCAATCGGTGTGGATGATTGATCGGCATGTGGAGCAGGACCATGGTTCCTTCCGACGACGTTAACATCTAGCTCCTTTGCGTGTTCATGTGCAGGAAAGTAGGCAGCCAGCTGATTTTTTTCTATTTATTGTTCGAAATATTTACTCTTTGCTCAAATATTTATTCATCGTTCAAGTGTTCATTCCTCCTTCAAATATTTATTTATAGTTACGTCCATAGCTATGTACCTTTAGACAACCTGTATTCTATCATAGCGTTGACGTTGTGAAAATCCAGTCATGACTTTATGCTTCATCTTTGCTTGACCCATAATTGGACTTATCTGGCGTACAGTATGTCAGTTTCATTCAGCTTAATTTTCCACAGTCATGATATTCGACTTCAAAATTATCTTTAGTAACTTTGCTGGAAGAATTGGCATCGCAAGTACGAAGTGGCACCAGATTGCTAAAAAGACTCCGAGATATATACAGATATACGAGACTTGTCTTTGGCCGTTCACAAAACGTACAACATGCCTACTCCGGTTGTGTACTGATGGTATATACAGATATAGGAGACCGTTCGTCTTTGACTGTTCACGTTTATTGGACGAGAACGCAGAAATTCACAAGAGGTCTACTGTGGTTGTTTGTCAATGATAACTCGTGCTCTACTCAATGAACAATCGCCTATTGTAAGGAGTCTCTACGCCCGCTCAATCGATGAGCAGAAGTCAAGAGTAGCTTAATGCCATGCCTGTCAATGATAGGCTGCATTTGCCCCGTATCCCTCAGGACAACGAACGTAATTAGCACCAAATCATCCAGCTCCAAGAATCCAGGTTCGAGCAAGCATTGTTCCGTCATTTCGGGGTTCAGAGCCTTAATACAAAGACGGTTAAATTATTCTATATTTGTTTTCGGAAGAAGACTTACTATTTCCCCAGCATTAGGGAGATTCGGCAAAAGGCATTCTCCGCGACAGAGTAAAAGAAGATGGTTGAGCTTTCGTGCAGGTTAGATTTGAGTTTTCGTGAAGAAAGATTTAAAGGGGGTTTACTTACTACTTGACGCCAATGGGCTGCCGTATGCTAAGTACAATCTTCTCAACATGATCGAAGATCCAACATCGTCGCAGGTTTGACTCTCATTATTGCTTGCGATCCATTCGTTAAGAGCTTGTTGCCGAAGGCGTCCCCACCATTGAGAAACCGTGCGGGTGTATTGTCTGAGCACAAGACATGGCGCCTCGCACATATAATATCGTGAGTTTCGATTCTGACCTGATCGTCCAGAGTACCCCATCCGATGCTGCTCGAGATGTGAAGCCAAAATAGGGAATTATAATCCTCGGTCCGGGTTGTGGATGAGCATAGCGGCGTAGATTTCCAACAGACAGACGTCCGACACACAGTACGGCACACGCGAACGTGAGTCTAATTACCCCCAAATAAGTCACCCCTCATTTCTATTACTTAATTAACATACCAGTCGTATTATGCTTCTCTTGCCTTCCGCGTTGTAGGCCTCCAGCAATGGCGCGTGGTGCCGGGGGCGGAGGCAGGTTTTGGATCTCAGATAGAGGGCGATGGATGCGCAGGAGCTGAAAAGCCATTCCTGGAGGCAACTTCCGTCGCGGACTATATACCGTGGAAGATATTTATAGGCACCCTCAAAGTGATATGTACTACGAGACTGGGGTAGGACCTTCGTGAAATCCTACCAAGCTTTCGCGTAATAGATCGGGTAAGGGCCTCCCGAGTATCTGTGCGAAATGCTTCAAAAAATATAAAGGCGATAATAACGAAAGAATCAATGTCTCTCATTGAGATCCTCCACTCTGTGCTTCTGGATTTTGTTTTTTTGAAAGAAAAGATCATGAAGAAAAGAAACACAAAAAACGGACCTGATCGGTGGCGACAAAATGGCGCTGAAAGCGAGGAGAGATGAAGGGTACCAGTGCTTGGTGTTACTCGGCAACGAGACATGTTTTGATAGTTCAACTTGTCTATCACGTCTGTACATGTGCAAGATAGACTTACATGCAATGTGACGCAAGGAATGTGACGAAATAGAGGCCTGTGACAGCTCAATTCAGTCACAAATGGACTGATGGAGGTCGATATTCTGCAGATAGATATCCGCGCGGAGTCACGATCACGCCACAGATGTGCCATAAACATGTTTTATGGAAGCTATGTACTCGGCCTGGGATAGAATGATCCGGTAGCGTCCCGTTTGATTAATTCCAGGGTATGAGCTGAGGTTGAATGTTCGCGTGACTGGAAAATAGTATATTTCATGATATCTAAAAAGAATATTAGGGAGACAGAATGACGTACAAAGTCTGGATATCCAGTGATCAAACACCCCATAGTACTAAACCTAAATGTAATTAGCTTCCGAGGGGTCTTGTAAACGCCGTTTGTGACCACCACTGCGCTGCGCGTGATCGGCAAATGCCCCACTACTGCGTACGTAGCGCCACGCCACGGGATCGTTCATTGCGATCTAAGGGTCCAAATCAAAGCCAAGGCAAGTTGCGTACCTGGTATGCCGTGCTCAGGAAGTTTCTGCATCAGTAAAATGTCGCCTATTGTCACCAAAACTTCTGCCATGGCCACTAAAATTCTTGGTGGTAGTCGATGTGGCAACAGCCACGCTACGCCGCGCACCATGTTTTGACCGGCAAAACATATGATAGTCATAGATCGCTATCTCCGCAACTCAGTTTTGATGCGTGGTTTGTTTACGAACTTGACAGTCAGCCTCTAGAAATCAGAGGAGTCTTAACGAAAACCAATATAATTCCCGAAATTCGCATTAAATCCATGCCGTAGTGCCAAGTGGTATGAAGCTCTACATCAATGAACTTGACGAGGTGAACGCCACGAAATACTCACGTAGTCACAAACCGCGACAAGCCGAAGTACTAGTCTTGCGCGCGTTACAGGAGAATTCTTATAAAAATGGTGCATCTTGACTGCAATAACCTCATTCTTCAACACCCGGCAGTCAACTAGCAGTCAACATATTCTTCTCGTCTAACCATGGATGGATCTGCTAATCGAGGAAGGAAACTTTGCGCACGACAGCTCCCTTCATCGCTTCCATCAAGCGTATGTTGAGTTGTCGGGCTCATCCACATGCAAAGAATGGCGATCACCAACATTGAAACCGCAATGAACAACTTATACTTCATGGCTACAGTACGTACTCATCTTTAGACTGTTTATGAGATTGACCGACGTTCGTAGGCAGAAGGAATGAACTATAATAGCTCTTTGAACAACACGCTATGTTCGACTCAAGCCACGACAAGTACAACTCATGCGCTGGACGCGGTACGTGCCATTTAGTTCATTATTTAACACGACTTTTGTGAACAATTTCGCGCCAGGCCTCAGACTCCGTGATGTTGCCCACAACCCAAGTTTCTTTCGGTTCGCTTTTTATTTAGACTCGTCCACAAATCGTAAAACTTACGCACTGCTAGTGGAATGGCTCGTTTGATCTTAGCCAAGGCGGCGAGAGCGTGTTTCAACCACGTGACGTGAGTCGTCTCTTTCCCATTGGCGCTCATTTTCGTATTCGGCGCTCATGAATTCGAAAATCCCACAGTTCGCTCTCGACGACGCGACGCTGAGTACGAATGGGCTGTTCAGCGAATCAACAATACTCTGGAACTCGTCTAACCCGGCCTTTAACGATCATGACTCCAGCTTCGTTCAACACTTGAGCTCGGAACAAATTTCGCAAAGCGATCCTTTTGCGGGTCCGCTTGATGTCAGTATTATCTCTGGTACTTTCTCATCCGAGATCATTGTCATTGACATGCTTCCTTTCTTCATCAGGACTCAGACTATTCAGCCATAGGCTCTTCCGATGCTCAAATTTCTTATTCCTCAAATGTAACCAGCGACGAATCTAATGTAACTGATGAGCGACAATTGCCTTAATAATATCTGTCCGTCTCATGCTCCCATTCAGGTTACCATTGCGGGAAACGAGCCTTGCCAATATGTAAACGAAATAGCGCGTACAGTTTCAAATGATTGGGCTGTAAGTTTCCTATGATACGACGATAGCCGACACACTTATTCTCCTCACGCGGTCCAGTCTTTCGTCAACGCAGGGACCTCAGACCTTGTCATAGACTCACAATTCGGGTCACATGAGACATTTTTGGTGAGGCTAAAAAATATAAATGCGTCGTCACTTCCTGACTTGTTTCATTTAGTCAAACGCTGCAGTTGCTTCAGGGACCGACAACTTCTCGCGGGCTTTCTCTGATGACTCTGAAGGCCCACATGACCCTTCCGGCGCGCAAAATTCGTCTGGCATGGAGCATATGTGCGATGATGCTATGACATCTCCTCATCCAGCTTCCGAGACGTTTTGGCCATCGACTGCTGATTTCGCGCCGAGCTCTGAAGCTCGACACATCACAGCAGAACACCATGTTGCTCCACATTTGTAAGTGTAGCTTCGTGACGGATCTAGACCAAACATGATAATTCTGGAATATTCAGGGAGGGCGAACGATATGGGCAGAATTACTCCATGTCACGCGAACCCAACAACAAGGGTCAGCGTGAAGCGAATGGCGACCATGTTCGTGAGGAACATCACAACGACAAGGGTGAGCCTAAAAACATGCAAATCGACAAGCTCGAAGAGGTGCGAATGAGTGGCAGCAAAAAGGGCAGCAAAGGAGGCAGCTACGACGACTTCGGGCGCCACTTGGGCGGCGATGGAAGTGGTAGCAGCGCTGACGACGACAACGCCAGCAGTGTCAACTACCACTGCTCCTTCGACTTCGACTGGCACGGCCGCGACTACGACTACGAGCGCAGCCGCGACATCGACTGCAACCAGCATCAGGGCCGGGACCAGGGCCACGACCGCGGCCCCGACCAGGACAGTGACCACGACATGGACGTTGACATTCATCCTGGTCTCGATCTCGGCCTCGACGTCGACATCGACATCGACAAGGACAACGTCCTCCTCGACAACGTCCCCGACAACGACAATAACAACAATTTTGAAAACGACGACGACGTCAACGATGGCGACGGCGGCGAAAGGGCGGCAACGACGGCGACAGCGACGGCGACAGCGACGGCGACAGCGACAGCGACGGGTGACGGCCGACGGTGACGGCGAGACAAAACGACGGCGATTTCTACCTAGACGGCGACGACGACGACGACGACGACGAGACAACCTCTACCGCGCCTATGACAGGAAGATTGTCAGCGACATCAGCGATAACGACCATAACATCGGCGGTATTAGTAGCGGTGCCAACAACGACACGTTCGATAGCGATATCAGCAGCAGCGACGGAACCGATGGAAGTTATAGCGACATCAGTGACGATGAAGACGACAAAGGCGGCGACGAACAAACCCACGACTACGACTACGACTGTAGGGATTCTAACAGAGGTACAGAGGGCTGTGTGGAAGGCGCACAAGTGTGGCAGAGGTATAGAAACTGGGTGTGGACGGATGCGGCCGGGACACCAGACGAACGGTAGTGGCTGGCCAGTGGAGAACAACACCACGAATTCAAGACTCTGGTGCCCCACATGGGAGAGTTCAGACACGGTGAGTCGTTTTGCATCTCTCCTATCCGCAATTTTGACATCCGCCGCTAGGGATTACGGACAAGCCGTGTCTTGTCTCCCGAGAACCAAGCGTTCTTGCATCGGGAAAGAACAAAGTCACACTCGAACCCAAGCTTACCAACGGTTCTCCACGGTTTCTCTCCAATGAACCTGCCGAGGTTAATCAAGTGGGGACGCAAAACGAAGAACCACCTGTGAAGATCACTGCTACATGGCCTGCTTCGAGACAGTACCAGTGCTCATTACTGTCTTCGTCGAGATCACCAATGTCTGCGTTGCCCTCGATCCACGTCGAGCGCGGGGGGAGAACGCATGCTGGTTCATATGGCTGCGAGTCCTATAGCAATGTGCGACGAGTACATTATCTGGAACCTGTTGACCATGTTGAAGGCCGCACAGGCGCCAGGTACGTTTTTACCTCCTCTCAGACAATTCTACGTGTTCTAACTTCATCTTGCGGCATAGCAATTACGAATCCACATGAGTTGATATTCATCACCCCCGCCTCGCTTGATGAAGACAAAACCCAGTGCTGTAAGAGTTTACATGCTACTCAGCTTTCTAATTTGTGCTCACCCCGCCATCGCGAAACTAGAGTGTGGACATGTACGAGCAATGCGACCAGAGTTCCCACAAGACGCCTATCACAATGCAAGACCTGCACGTGTTCGATGTGGTAGCGGTCACCTTTTTCATTCGACGCACTCGCAAGACTGGTCAATGGAAATCGCAGTTGATCATGACTGACTTGGTCAAGTACATCAAAGGTTGAGCTTAGTTCTCGCACTTGTGGATGACGCGTTTATGTTTTACCTGCGAAATCTCAGACAGTGATACTTACTCTGCTCGACCCCGCGTGTATTGAATCCGTGTTTTATATTTGTGACGTCATGTAGCTCCTGTTAAATAATTTATAAATACTTACTCAGCGTCCAGATCTGTGCTACGTGACTTGCTGTTTAAATTCACGCGATCATTATTTGAATGTCCCACGCATAGTCGCGGCCTTGTGATCCGGCGCAAGAATACTTACTGCCATCAGGCGTGGGAATATGCCAGCAAAATCATGATGGGCAGACGCCACAAAGCTAGTCCGCAATGAGGATCGATCCAAAAACTTGGACAGTAAGTAGTTCCACCACCGATTACAATATCGCAATCAATGCAGTCATTCATGGGACTACTAAATAGCTGGAAGGAGTACATAAATAGAACATATTCCACTGTAGGTCTCAACAAAATACTTCGTTACGGCCTTAGGATTGAACTACATGTGCACGGCATTCTGCGCTTGACAGAACTCTGCAAGTCGCGGTGAACTTCGCCGTAAGGTTTGATATTATTATAGACCCGCGTAGCTTGAACGCTAGACAGTAAAGGATATATTGCGTAGTGCCTCACGCTAGAGCCCGAAGTGAAGTGCTGTACCTTGAGATGTTTGAGCCCGGTTGCCCGTTCACCTCATGTCCGGTAGCTTGAGGATATAGACGGAGCTGGAAAGGGATTTAGTAGTAGCTGATGATGTCGTATCAGCCATTTCTTTCGCCTATCACAGTTCAAACCCAAATGGCACATTAACATGGTGATTCCGCTTCGCAAAAATTCAACCAAGTATCAAGGTGGCGCCCTTCGCATTACTACTGCCTTAAGGTTTGATGACTTCCTGGAGTGAAAAAGCGACGGAATATCACTTCCCAGCCTCTGCATTTTGTCCATTCGGGAACATTTAGCTATGGTTTTGGCAAAATCTGACTAGGCATCAAGGTGGCGCCCTTCACATTCGCTGTTTCAAGGCTTTTTTGATAGCTTACTGAAGTCGAAAAACGATGGAATATCGTTTTTCCCAGTCGTTGTATTTTTGCCCATTTTGGGAGCATCTAGCTACGGTTGACAATGTCCCTCAGCCCATGTACTCACAAGTAGATCTATATAGCGGTGCTACAGACTTTGACATTTGGATTCTCTCCCACGGGGCCACGGCCTTTGCTAGGTTTCCATGCTCTGAAAGACTCTGTCCGCTCGCTGGATGTGCCAGATGCATCATCTTTGTGGTGATGCTACTGATGGACGCAAAGCTTAGCAAGGCAGAGGGAGGTAGGTTTATTGAGGGTTATCTGCGAGAGGTAAGGAAACATTGCTCTCGCTGGCTGATTTCTGTGCTTACTTGGCCAACTGTACACTTCAGACGAGAATTCATCTCTCATTTTGCTTGACTCCGAAGGACAGCAATGACCGTCTACTTCGCTATGTCCCTCAAAGATCCCGCTTGTGTCACATACCCTGTTCATCGAAATCACGACCGCGCACTGTGGGGTCGATCCGGGGGTGGAACTAAAACGGTCCCCCAGGAGACGAGCCTCCCTTTATTGTTTGCGTTCGAGCTACATCAATGTCAAGAGCAGCCTTTGGGATCATCGAGGCTTGCCAGGCCTGAGAATACCGTTCAAGTACCACACTATGTAACGAAAATGGAGACGCTTTCATGTTCACACTGGTAGGGAGAAATGTTTCATTAGGTCTTACCGACGCCCGAAGGGTGGCGGAAAGCGAGGCGACGTTCAGTATATCACCTCTAGTGCTTCGAGACGTCGATTGCCATGTCATTTGCTACTTTCCACTTGCCGTTCTCCGATGAGTGATGATCTACCGCGTATGTTACCCATTTACACCATGATGTCACTTCTACTACTCACACACGTTAGTTATACCGACAGTGTTTCACATTCACCACGAGACACAAGTTCATCGCCAACCATCACGTGGTACGTTTCAAGGTTACTACACGAGGGATGGGGTATACTAATATTTGACATTTTTAGCGCCGCAATCCTGTGGGCGTACACCGACACTGGGTATATAAGTGATCTATCCCTTCGACCACTGCAACCACGCTCAACTCCACATCTGCCTTACCAGACATCTGCCTTACCAGTCTAATTTAACATGTACTCCACCCATCGCAATGCTGAGGTCCCTAACGTACGTCATAATGGCTACAAAGATGTGCAAAAGATTAAAGATTCTACAGCTTTCCATCATTACCAACAACCCTTCACCGTCCCCTCAAGCTTTCCACTGGATGAAACCCACCACGGCAGCGGTCAATGAGCGTAAGATCAGTCCACCTGAAGCTGCTCCATCTAGGGAGCCCTCGCCTCCACCACGCCTTCGACGCTCTAGGGTCAGAATAGGCCGGCTAGGTCGTCATTTCATCGAATATACCACCCCTCCTGTGTCCAATTTGGACAAAGACGGCTCCTCCGATGGTGGTAGTCCAGGAAGCCTGGATGGAAACATCAGCGCAGGGTCTATGCCGTCTCTACAGACTGTCAGTGACTCCGAGTTCGGCGTGATCACGGACGACGAACCCCGGTCACACTCAGTATGTATCAATATTTGGTTATCATGACAGGTCAGAACTGGCTCTCATGGATGATTGTAGGACTCGGACAGTGATAACATGTCCATTTCGGAAGAAGGAACACCCCGTGACATAAAGCAAGAACTAGACGAAGCTTATAACTACCAAGATCCTATTCGAAATCTTCATCCAGTCCACGAAATAATCGACGACCGCAGATGGGGCTGGGGCCATGGCATACTTAGCTCGTTTGCTTCCAAAAATTCCAAACCCCTCACCTTTACTATCGTTGGAACTCTTCGACGCAGCCTCTTTGTTAACTACGCTGGAGATCCCGTCCCCACTGTCCGACTAGACCTGCAACCTTTACGAAACGGGGATTTCAATTCAACAAGCCTTATCAAGACACGCTTGCGAGGACCGAATGAGTTCGGAGGGCTGTCCTCAACCCCTAATTGCATCACATTCATACGTCGTCAGGCTCAAGATCTTCACCTGCCATATTTTGCTGTAAGTAACGACGTACCAACAAGTTCGTGGTCGCCACTAATCACCGTCTACATAGTTCACAAAGTTCAGCAACGTGTTCGATACACACCGCGCCAAAGTCGGAGATCCAGCCCTCCTGCAACAAATAGACCCCGCCTGCTTGCATGACGGGGACATTCTCATGATATTCTTTCACATTCATCGATCACAGTATTTTTCTTTCGTTCTTCACCATATAGTTCGTCTATATCATGCCGGCGATCCCATCATCAGCGGGCTTTGAGTCCATCGAGTCATTTATTTATTTGTTCACTGTTCCCAAATCGCGTTATTTATGTCCTGTACTTGTTGTGTACTTTTGTAGTGCTTCTTTGTCGTACTACGTTCTTTGTTCTGAGGCTAGCTTTCTTTAATATTATTTACTGTCACATTTGTGTATTTTTGCAGCGATGTCATGAAAGCTCCTGGCTACTCACATGGGAATGTAAATTGTCGCGCTGCAGTTTCACCATGATGTCTGATAATTACTATTGATGAGGATCACATTTTAAGACCATCGCAGTCGTTACGCCTGCCAAAGCCCTTTCGCCTTTCTGGCAGGTGCAGTGAGCTGGCCGCGCGGCGCGCAAGCTCAAGATCACAGCCAGAGACGAAAGTCAGGGAGCTCATAAGAGTCCAGGTAAGCATCTCTCGCCTCGCCACACCCACCGCAAACCCCCGTCTCTGAGGCGCCGCACGCACTACGCGAATCATGCGCATGCATGCCGACCGCAGATACCAGAACTGAATGGGAGATCCCCACAAATCGCGCGCGGCGGCCTTCTACCGCCGCGGCAACGAGCTTGTTCACGCGCCGCCGCTAGCGTGCGCGCCCTCGGCGTGCTCTCCCACAACTCGAGGGGCCTCAAAGAGGAGGCGGAGGACATGACACCTCCTCGGTGGTAGCGGCGGACTCTGACGCGGAGCCGTCCGCGGGGTGCCACCGCTGGGAATGAGGGCCGTGGATTTGGCAGCACGGCCCTCGGATACAGCAGCCGCGTCGAACTCAGCCATCCTAGGACGTGACGCCGAGTCTGGGCTGCCCGGCGTGCACGTTTGACAACGTACCTGGCGCGGTTACGTGTGCAATGTGTGGCGCGGCCCGAAAACGCAGTCTTACCACTCCCCCACCCGACGCTCGTCACCGTTCGTCGTGTACGGCTTGCGCAAGGTCGCCAGAATGCGCCTGCCAAAGCCCTTTCGCCTTTCGGCAGGTGCGTGAGCTGGGCCGGCGGCGCAAAGCTCACGATCACGCCAGAGACGAAAGTCAAGGAGCTCAAAGTCCAGGTAAGCATCTCACTCTCGCCTCGCCACACCCACCGCGACTCCGTCTCTAGGCGCACGCACGCCACGCACCGCTCATGCGCATGCATGCCGCCGCAGATCCAGACTGAATGGGAGATCCCCACAATCGCGCGGCGGCCTTCTACCGCGGCAACGAGCTAGTGTTCACGGCGCCGCTAGCGTGCGCGCCCTCGGCGTGCTCTCCCACAAACTCGAGGGGCCTCAAAGAGGAGGCGGAGGACATTGACCTCCTCTGTAGCGGCGACTCTGACGCGGAGCCGTCCGCGGGGTGCCACCGCTGGGATGAGGGCCGTGGATTTGGCAACACGGCCCTCGGACACAGCAGCGCGTCGAACTCAGCCATCCCAGGACGTGACGCCGAGTCTGGGCTGCCCGGCGTGCACGTTTAACAACGTACCTGGCGCGGTTGCGTGTGCAATGTGTGGCACGGCCCGGGAAACACAGTCGAGGGATTTTCTCATACGATAAATAAGCACATGTTACAATGTATAAAAGAGCCGGTGTACAGTTGAATAATAAACATATAAATTAAATATTTAATCTCAGCGAGAATGCATGAACAGTCCTTCAGCTGTACCATTTGAAGCCGGATAAATGACACCTGGTCCGGACTTCTAACGAATAGCGATCGTCTGGTAACGACCTTATTGGGACTCTACAAGACGACGATAGCTTCGTGAGAATGAGCATATTGGCGATACTTGAAGCCGTAGATACTACTAATTTCGTCACAAACGAGTTCCATGCGAGGGCCGATGGCAGGAAACGCATGTGCTGAGCCGTTCCATGGCTGAATGTGCAGGTTCAATGACGGCTGCCAACCATTCAGGATCGGTGTTTGCCATACACATGGACATTAAGTTCCACGCACAGCTCTTCGAGGAAGAGGGCTTTGGAAAGCGCGTAAGGCCTTTTGCTTGCAAAGGACTTGTGTAAGACGCCTATCATCAGTGGTGACCATAGCTTTGGTCACAGTATCATCCTGAGTGTGCAGAAGATATCTTCGCTCGATGTTCAGCGGAACCCCGATCCTCACGGACTCGAGATTGATACAATCTTGCAGGCTAGAGAAAGCCAACTCGTAGTGTCTTTCTATGCTATGAATTAGCTGCAAGGCAAGATATAACATTCAAAAACTCATACCTTGCTCCTCCGTCCACTGCCTATGTTTGAAGTGACACGATAGGCGCTTTAGGGCTGTGGAGGCCCGTACGAGAGCTCCTAACCCCCCAGCCATAGTACCAGTGAGTCCATTGACACGAAGATTTTCAACCCTGGTGACAAATTGACACGTTGAGATAACGCGCAAAAATTCGTCACCATTGCAGCACATCTTCAACTGTACTATCAGGTTTCTTATCTTCGTGCGTGGCTTGATACAGATAACGCGTGCTTCGCTTCTTCCAGGTGTCGGGACCTCACCCGTGCGACCATCCGAAATCCTCCACGAACAGGGTAGTGCAGTGGGCAAACATTGTTGTGAAATGAACGAAAGCTGCCCAGTGACCGCCCGCGTTCGTCTGCGAGCTAAACTGAAGGCATATGGACTCTGCTTCAAATCTCGTATCCTGTAGGGCCGTTTCGTGGACGGGTCCGAAGAGAACAACATCATGGAACCTCAGCGTGATGTTTTGAGGTAATGCGCGTAACAAGGCGGACAGTGGTGGAAGGGAATATGGAGAATAGACCGGGTGTGTGCCCGCCTGGACGCCTGGAGTGGTCGTATCTGAAGAAGGAAGCGGCGAATCTTCATGGCGAGATGGGGCGAGTTGTTTAGGAATGCGATCACTTGGTGTATGTCTTCCCCCGGAGGCGTGCGTCGTGTATCCGATCGTCAGTCTGGTACGGGGTCGAGTGGCGTGAGGGGCGGGTCGCGATCATCGACCTCTGGCCAACATGATACAGAAATCTTCGCAAATATCCTCGCTTGTGCTGGTTCGCGCCAAAGCTTGCAAACGGCAGCGCAGGCGGACAATTGAGTACGCCAAAAGGGACAGGGGAAGCGCGTAGAGCTCTGGAGGTAGCATCCACTCTAGTGTTGTACGTGTTGTATAATCTCGAAGACAATGTCCGTAGATGGCTAAGGCGCGGTGCATGACTGGGTATGAAGAAAAAGGGGTATATACTGTGACAATCATATATACCACGATGGACAAGGCCTTGCGTTGAACCGCAACCACCTACTTTAGGCACAGTAAGTTGTTTGAGACTCCGCCATTGATGTGTGACGCAAGTTCACCAACTGTCGGATTCGCCTGAACATTCTCAATCACAACAGTATCTTGATTGATCATTATTACAGCTTGCCATCAGCCGATTGCTCCCCATCTGGTGATGCTCAAATATCCATCAATGTAAGGTCAGCATATCGAAATCCTGTAAAAGTTGGTGTGTTTCATCATCGAAAATCACTGATTTTGGTCAGCGCTTGACTTGTTGCCATCCACAGTGCATCATCTGAGCTACATGTAGCTATACCGGTCGAATTAATGACATTTACGCGAATTTTATGATTTTTGGGAAATGCTCTCACCTTCGGAGTCTCTTCGCATTACGTTGATCTCACTTCTTGCTGGCGGCTGGGGTTTTATATATAGGCAAGGGGTCGTCTCTCAACCTATACTTTCCAACACTCCGCCCCTAGTCATGGCTCCTCCCGGTTACCTCAAGAGATCATGGACATGATTACCGAATCTTGCACAAGCGACAAACAAACGTTGAAGGCCCTGTCAGCGACAAGTTCGCACTTTCGTCAGGCTGCGGTCAAAAGGCTATACAATACGCTCTAATATAGATAAAAATTGTGACGATGCTAACTTCTATGAGCTTCATGATAAATGGCAGGAAAAAATGGGGCACAATAGCAAAAATACGTAAAGGAAATCACCTTCAAAGCTATGGATTGGTATTCGTTGACTGTTTGCTGGTGTCAGATTATTGACATTCTAGACGAGTTTTCCGTTCTGTACCACAGTGACCTTGAACAAGGTTGACTTTGGGCCCTGTGATGATCAATGCGTTTTTCGTACGCTTGCCGGTCCTGGAAGAACGATCGAACACCTCAACGTCATCAATTCCTATGGAACAGATGCGTACTTATATCAACCCCTTCTCGATACCGCAAGTTTTCGGGTTTCCGCAAGTCGAAACACTTGAACATCATCGAGAACGAGCGTGTTGGATCATTATCCCGGTATATCTTGCTGCATTGCACCCGGATGCGGATCGATGAAGAGTTTAAGCTACGTTACAAAGGCATGACGATGACATACACAGCTTATCACGCCTACTTGTCGTCAACAAGAATACACTGTCCAATCTTTTCATTGATCTGAACACGCAATATGACATCGGAGGTAAGAGCTGCTCTTTCTCACTCACAGTCACCATTGCTAAATAGCTATTAGATGCCGAAAGATATTCATACTTATTCGATTTTATATACGACTGCTCAAAGCTTGAGCAACTCGTGTATTCATTCGATCTCGACTATTGGTCAAATGATGCGGATGCTCAGCTCAAATGGCACTATTCGCCGAGATGCTTTCAGCAACAAGCCTTCCTCCGTGAAGAACTACGGCTTGGCTCTCGACGCCATCCTTCTCGATCATTAAGCAGACATGGATTCTGTTCTTGAATCAATTCCATGGACACATTTTCTTCCGGAAACTCTCGAAGTGTCTGCGGATAAAGATTGTCCTCCGCTTATGGGAAAACGCGGATAAAGAATGGTGTACCCCAATGGCGCACGAAGATTATTACATTATTCGAAGGATCATACAATCAAAGGTAGAAGACCTGATTGTATTTACCTGACGCTTGTACTCACGTTTCGCAATAAGATTGCACCATAGAAGTCGACACATTGTTGTCCTCCGAAGACTACACACCATCTACAATATTTTTTGAACACTGTGTAGCGGACACGAGTGGCAAATACCTCTCGTGCACCACCTCAAATTTTGTGGTGTGAATTAGCAGGCAATTATCATATTGTTGGGATATATAGCTATTTATTTTTCTTTATTGCGAGCGAAGCGAGCATATCCTGTCTAAAGGGGTGAGACCCCCCGAACAAACAAGTACAAATGTTAGCACGTAGCGCCCGTTCACAAACCGCTGGTCGACGTTCCCAATGACATTGCTCTAGCACTCTCGTCTGGAGATGTTTCGCCTCAAATTTATTGTTATTGCACTCAGCCCTGCCTTAGCTTGTGTTTGATACCAAGAAATTGCATCTTTCACCAATTTTCGTTGTGGCCATCGAACGGCCCCGACACTCTTGTTCATTTCCTGCACAGACACTAATACGTACAACATCCTCTAGACTGGCTCAGAATGGCTGGTGAGCTCTATTTATGAACCTATGCATGCTACTAAACCTCTTAGACTCTTGACTGTACAGATTCCGACATGCCAGCGAGTATTCAGGCCCAGGGCGCTTTACGACTTGGGCCGCGCGACACTCCAGCCACAGGCTCACGCAACTTGCAAGCCGCTCGTGGACCAAGCAAACTATGGTTGTCATTCAAAAAGTCGACGGGAGATGCATGGAGTGTCAACGAGTGAATTTTGCAAGTAGATACTACAAGACTAAATTAATTGAAGCATCAGGCTGTAAAATAGCTTCGCGAGCACCCGACGCGAGCCGCGTGTCCATATTTTATAATTTATCCAAAAACTGCGCCTGCGGCATGATACCATGACACGAGATGCGATTTTACATAGCGAGCGCACAAGAGCAAGTCCCAATCCGGCGCTCCCCAAAGCACGCAGCCGCGCAAATACCATTGATCTCGTACTGGACGGCTTTAGATGTTGCTTAGAGAAAGGGAAGCGAATACGCAGCCTATCGCCCCCAAACAATAAAAACATTGTTTTGTCCGATCCACCTACGAAAGCAACGTAGGTGTACCCAATGTTATCATTTTCGACCACGGCATGCTTCAAGTAATTCAAGTAAAAGCACAACGCAAGCACAACGCATGGTCAGGGGAATCGGAGGTAGGCGCAGCGGCAGCGTAGCAGACTACCACTAGTGGCAGAGGCGGCCAAGTAAAGTGAATTAGGCGCCACGTTTCTCTATCCCATTCACGACCATCTTCACGACACAGCAGGGACTTTCGTGCCAGCCTCACCACGCTCGCGGTTGAGAAACGGTGGCAGCACGACCTCGCCCACGATGTCCCTCCTCTCAGACAGGCAGAAGGAAGAACTGTACGTGCTGTGTCCTGCCGCCGGCCAGCTGTGCCAGTGTGCGGTCCCTCTCACTCGCGCGCGCGTTCATACCATGTCCTTTGCAGCCACAAGTCCATTCTGGAGTATCTCCATGCAAATAACTTCCTTGATGCGTACGACGCCTTGAAGGCGGACACAGGCGTCGATTACAACCCCGATGCAAAGTCGCGGTATGGCGGTTTTACTCGAGAAGAAATGGACGAGCGTGATTCGATTGCAGAAGAAGGTGCGGCCGTCCCCCTGTCTGCTTACAAACCGTGTAGTGTAACGAGTACCTACTTTGTCTTGTTGTGCAGATTATGGACCTCGAGAACCGCAATGCCGCGCTGCAGGAGGAGCTGTCCATGGCCCCGCCAAACGCGCCGCGTTACAGACAGACTGGGTACCGCGCGCGCCGGCTTCTTACACACTCGCTGGGCATCGTGCAGAGATCACGAGCGTGACCTTCCACCCGACATTCAACCTTCTCGCGTCCGCCAGCGCAGATGCCGACCGTGAAGATCTGGGACTGGGAGACTGGCGAATTTGAGCGCACGTTGAAAGGTCATACAAGACAGGTCACTGATCTCGACTTCGATAGCAAGGGGAACCTCCTAGGTGCGCTTGTGTTCTTAATGCTTGTGCTTGAAGCAGCATATATGCGTCTACTAACGCTTTGCCGCAGTAACGTGCTCGTCTGATCTATTCATCAAGATATGGGACGTGCAAAACGAGTGGAAGAACACCAAGACGTTCCCTGGACACGAACATTCTGTGTCCTCTGTTCGTTTTATGCCGCGGAGACCAACAAGTGGTCAGTGCGAGTCGAGATCGCACTATTCGAATATTCGACGTCGCCTCCACGTTCGTGCTGCTGCCAGACTATCTTCTCATACTTGCTGATATATTTCACCGCAGACATCTAATACGTACAATTACTGGCCATTCGGAATGGGTGCGCTGTGTAACACCGTCAGACGATGGCAAACTTATTGCTAGCTGCTCGAAAAGATCATGTGCGTTCTCCCTCTCCGCCAATGACCACGTCCCTTGACATGCTCCTTAGACTGTACGAGTATTTGACCCCACAACAGGGGAGACGAAGATGGAGTTTAGAGGTCATGACAACGACGTGGAGTCCGTGGTCTTCGCCCCAATTGCTGCTTACGGCCCTATCCGAGAACTAGCGGGATTGCCTGTGCGTTACTATTTCACATTACGTGCCCTCGCATCTGACGGCGCCGTCAGAATACTGACAAATCAAGACGTCCGGGAGCATATATCGCGAGCGGAAGTCGAGACAAGACTATCAAGATATGGGATACCCAGACCGGGCAGCTTCTACGAAATTTGGTGAGATATGCGCAATTTTGTAGTGCGGATCTTTACTGAGGTTAGTATAGGGTGGTCACGACAACTGGGTACGGGGACTTGTATTCCACCCAAGCGGAAAGTACCTGCTGTCAGCCTCCGACGACAACACCATCCGAGTATGGGAGCTCGCGACGGGTCGCTGCGTCAAGACCGTCCAAGCGCCACGGGCACTTTGTCTCCTGTCTCGCCTGGGGGCGCAGCTCCACCACTATGGGCGGAGAGAACGGCGCCGCGACGAACGGCTCTGCGGATAAAGCTCCCGAGCCTGAGAAAATCGTCAACGTCGTGGCAACCGGAAGCGTGGACCAGACGGTTAAGATATGGCTGCCATAGTGGGGCTCGTAGAATTGCTGTCTTGTCGACTCATCTGGATTTATTATTTCTTCTGTGATTTCTTTGCACGCTCTGCCCCTGCTGTACGTTCTATTTCATTGTAAGCCCACTTCATTATCTTTAGTATTTGGTCAAGACTGACTATACCCTGTCACTAGTAGACTCACCTATTCCAATGATTCGAGATGGCACACTTTTACACTCTGCCTGGGCACGCTCTCTCTTTGTCCCATACTACTATCATTGCATTTCTCTCCGCTCTCGCTGCATTCATTCGTTCGCTGTGCCTTTCTGTGTCGTTTCTATTCTCACTTCTCTCCCTTTACCATATGTTCACGATTCATACCCGTACTCGTATTATTTTTGGCTATATTCCGTTGTAGTCTCGGAAACCCATGAACACTTGGAATTGGCTGTGCGAAGGCTAGAACTTGCAAGGGATGTGTGTCATAGCGGGATGTATATGGCGTGCTCTCGTTAAGAGTCTGTATTGAGGTGTGCGTGTAGACACACTTAGGATGTCAATATCTAATGGTACAAATCGCGCTTTTTGATACTTTTCCACAATGAAGCGGTGTTATACCGTGGGATCATTATCCAACAAAACTTCCAGAGGGCATCCGGGTCCTTATAGTCATGGTGCACAACGCTGACTAGCCACCGCTTGGTCCGAATTCCATCTAGCAGCTGTCTTGACTCCGAACTTGGCGGGGTAATATGAGGCCCAATCGGCCCAGATAGAGAACGCTTCGTCCTAGAGAAGGTAAGTTTAGTAGGCAGGGCTAGCACATTTCGTTCTGTGATAACACACCTTCCACGCGAGGAATGACTCTTTCTCAATAATGGTTGACTGTGCAACTTCCTGGCCCGGGAAGGGACACCCCATGTCACGGCATTTCGTCTCCCGCCCTCCGCTACATTGGTACGCAGTTCGTCCTAAACTTAGTTAGCATGCGATAATCTCCCGATAGATGGATGCTGTTACTCCTGCATTGGCCCTGCAAAATAGTCGATCCATCCATCCCCGCTCTCTCTTATCCTCTTCTCAATCCGTCCCACGTCCTTCTCCTCGACGAAAAAACTCAAAACGAAGCATTTCTGATACAAACATATCCATCCCTGGGCCCCCAGCCGACGACCTCGTCCGAAGACTTAGCGCCGTCGATTGCGGGCTGTGAGCCACAGTCCACCAGTTTCTTCTGTGTCAAACGCTCGAGGTGACGTATGATCATGAGTGATTCGGGGGCAGAGCTGGCTCGGGCGAGAAAGGCGTCGTGGTGAGCTTGGAGTGCAGGTAGCGCAAGAACATGGTCGAAATGTCCTCTTCTGTCTTGGGGTGCCCCCATTTCGCCGCCTCAGGTCTCTGTTGAGCCATTAGTGTGAATAGAAGGCTTTTGTGGATTTCCCCATAAGATACGCACAGAGACGTTGGATGTTCCCAAAGATTGGGGTCACCGAATGCAGGGCTCTTGTAGTCACCAAATCGGCCGTTCGGGAAGTCATCCCACGACGCTGCGTTATTGAGTTCGCCCTTACCGGCCTCGGTCTCAGTGTTGGGGGCAGCCACCGCAAAGCTTGCCAGTAGCTGTGTCGGTTGCTTTGTGAGGTGTAATCATGAGATCGGATTGACGGTTGGTATTCGGCGTGCTTGGTGCAGACACATCCTAAGACACAGAACACAAATAAGATGTTCAAATCATTAAGACCAAAAGGTCGATACATACCGCAATGAGCTTGTTATCGACTTTGCCGTAGCTTGGGAAGCTCCATCCTAGCTCGCCAATGACTCTTTGTACACATTTTTTTCTAGGTTCAACGTGCACAGATGTATGCCAGGAATTTTGGCTTCCGACGTGAGTCGCTTAATCATAGATATAGCGAGGTTAACACCGTAGTCTTTTACTTTCTGGTCGTCGTGCTAAGGGCCATAGTGAGTGAGCTTTCGGCTATCTAGATGCTGAACATACTTACACGAATTTCCACAAGGTCCGACATAACCTTTACCGGAACCTTTGTTCCACAAAGTTTTGTGACACGCAGGAACGACGAATAAGTCTGTATGGGCATAATCCCCGGGATGATTGGGATTTTAATGCCTAGAATAACACTAATCAGCACAAGAGTAAGATACACAGAACTCTTGACGTACCTGCAGCACGAACTTTCTTCTCCCATCGCAAGAATCCGTCGACATCATAGAACAGTTGTGTAATGATGTAGTCTGCCCCCGCATCGACTTTCTGCTTCAGGTATTCGATCTCTCCGTCTTCGTCGTTGTACTCTCGGTATGTCCGTCGGGATACGCTGTGCATATGATCAGCAGTGGTCTAGGTGAAAGGTGCTTGGAAAGTGACCTGCCACGGCTATGCTGAAATCGCGTATTCGGGTTGTTCGCGAATGTGGCGAACTAAATCAGCTCCATGCACGAAGCGAGGGTCAGTGGGAATCCACTCTTCATCACCTCTGGGAGGATCTGGGACGACGTGAAGCATAACCGTGTGAGGGCCATTTACTATATCGACTTGCTCCGCGCAGGGCAAGGATGTTGGTGATACCTTCTCTTTCGCTTCCTAACGATTTAGTCTTCAGAGAAAGTTTGATACCTGGAGCTCGGTCATGTACTCACCCGCAAAGCCTGGTCTATCGAGCCTTTCTCCATGTTCGTACACGTCAGATGCATGACAGTATCGATGCCATAGTCGTGCTGGGTCAAGAGCCCGCAAGCTCCAGGCTACGGTCTTTGGTATTCCCACAGCCCCCCATGTAAATAGAGACAGCAAGAGGGCCGAGGCCGGCAAAAGTCTTGCAATACGCGACAACAAATTCTCAAAAACCCTGTCATGGCGTCAAACGCGCTGAGTCTTCAGGTACTGTGCCAAGTATCTGACCTGATCCGTTCTTGGTGGGAAGAATCGAGGGTGAAAAACGGTCTGTCGCCGTGGTATGTTTTGATTTTGTCAGCTAGTCTTGTTGGCATCGTGGTTGGGTGTAGGATGGTCGTGTGTACGAGTCCAAAGTGCCCGGAGGAAACGATAGATGCGTTCATTAGCTCGCCATTAATGTGCGCCAATCTAATCTTATCTTCCGGGTACTCTCCGGACCTGAGCGCTTCGCACTTAGACTCGGTGCACTGCGGCGCCAGCGACTGCCGAGCCCTCCTCTTTCTCAGCAAAAACAAGCCACATACATAGACGTCCTTCCTTCATCTCGCCTTCCTCATATATTCTTTTGAACGCGTCATATATCCCTTAAACATACGAATCAATGGCCGCTACCTCACCCGTTACCGCAGATTTCTCCTCACCACCACTCAAGCGAAGCAAGATCGTCCTGCTGGGAGATCAAAGTGTGGGGAAGACTAGTGTCTAATCACAAGGTGAGACATCCCCTTTGTGCCTATGTACATGACAGACCGTCATACTTGTCGCTGCCCGGTAGATTTATGTATGACACGTTCGACAACACGTACCAAGCCACCATTGGAATCGACTTTCTCAAGTAAAGCCATGTATTTGGAAGACCGGACTGTGCGGTTACAGCTATGGGATACTGCCGGGCAAGTAAGTCTACTCGGCCAAGTCTCAAAGTACACTACATAACCTGCAATGACCACATAGGAACGATACCGATCACTCATACCGTCTTCTTACATTCGGGATTGCTCAGTAGCAATTGTCGTCTTGACATCACGAGTACGTGTCCCATTCATTCGAACTGATCTCAGAAACTGGACTGGTCATAGACCGACAGTCGTTTTTGTCCACTTCTAAGTGGATAGACGACGTTCGCTCCGAGCGAGGAAACGATGTCATCATCGTCCTTGTAGGCAACAAAGCCGATCTATCGGACAAGCGGTATGTTACGTGGTCCCTATTCTGCCGGATATATATTTACAGACTTGAATAGTCAAGTGACATTGGAGGAAGCGAATGCTAGGGCGACTGAGCTCAACATCATGTTCATGGAGACGTCCGCTAAGGCAGGGCATAACGTCAAGAGCCTGTTCAAGAAGATTGCGATGTCACTAGTAGGCATGGAGAAGGAGGGCGAAGCTCAGGAGGCGCAAAACACCAGTATGTGTTATATTTGCAGGGGTTCATTTGGCCGATTTCTCACTGTGTTTCCCAGAAATTGACGTCACGTCAACGCCAACGAACGAAGTCCCAGATGCCTCTCAATGTAATTGCTGAATCATTTCACATTGTGCACACGTTATGTCTCGTGGGTGTATATGCCTCGTTGCTACAGAGGCAATTGCCTTGCTTTGTAGATCCTCACTGCTGATTCTATGTCGTCATTTTCCCTCTCCATGTTGTGCGGTAAAATGGATGTGTGGCACGCTAGGTGCCTAGACGTGTTGTATTTTACAGCAACTATACATTTGGATTTTGCTCTTCGCCTTGTCTGGAGTGTATTTAGCCTCTATTCATCGTGTTACCCGCGCCTTTTCGGATTCGCGTCGGTGTATTGTGCCCACGACTCGTCCTTCTGCCGCTTCTCTTCGGCTCTTTCTTCTGCAAATGAAGTTCCATCCATTTCCGAGTCGAGCTGTAATTGCTCTGAGGTCGTGAGCTTGTTTTGAGACTGTGGCCTAGGAGACGGTCAGTGAAAAGAAAGCCGAGAAAGAGACGATACTAACCCTCCGCCTGTAATAATGTTGCCCCTTTGCTGTTCGATCTCGAGGTACTGGTCGATCGACATTGTTGGAAGCCGATGGTCTGCCTGGAAAACCTGAGATTGAAACCTCGCACGATCCGAACCGCCAGCGGGCAGAATGGTGAACGGTCGTAGAGGCTACAGTTATGCTGAATATTTACGTGCGTTTCGTGCAAATTTGGTCTTACCTTGCCACTAGGATCCAGCAATGGCCCTTTCCCGTCAGGACCTCCCCGTGGTATTGGGGCGTCAAGCTTCCACATGTCATCTTGCTCTTTCCCTTTCTCAGACCTGCGACGCTGGTCCTCTGAAGGGGGCGGGGGTGGTGGCATGCTACGCAGGAGCTCTAGTTCTTGCTCTAAGCTTTCCAACGACGTCTGAGCCTGGGCATAAGTCAGACGGAAGAGGAGGAGGGTTGCCTCGCGTAGTATGTCTTCAGTATCGGAGTCTTCCTCTTCCTCGGACAGTTCTTGGTCCGAAGGTAGGAGAGACGCTATGAGTTCGAAATCTGAAATGGGCTCCGTGCTTGCAGCCTGGTGTCGCCTTTTCCTAACACCCTAGATAGAATTAATATTTCCTAGCGTGAACTGAAGGCGGTGGGTATATTCACCTCTATCTTGGCTCGTAGTAGCTCCTTCTCTCTCTGGTACTGCTTGATCTTGAGCTCCCGACGCTTTGCAGGATCCGCTACAGTACTTGTTTTCCGTTCGTATAGCTGCTTCTCCCCTTCAGGTACTATCTCATAGTTCTCCAGGTACGCAAGGAACTCTTTCAGGAACGCCTACACGCACAAAACGGTTACTGTCAGTAAGATACTCGTGACCAGAGAAGACTGACCTGCGCACGCCCTATGCGAACCATACGTTCACTCATATCGGTAGTTCGTGCGCGATTTTCTACCTCTGCCAGTACAAATGGCACAAAGAGATAGATAAGGTCGGTAGATGAAATGTCTGAGAGTGTTTCATTTGGACTGAAGAGTGAGAGAGACGCTACACGGTTGCGTGCGGTGGTCAGGTCTGAGATGGCAGATTGGATCAAATCCTGTGGGTTTAAATTGAAATGTGAATTAAGTATGGACTTCATGACCAACAAAGAGGTACGCCCGACCTGAGTGCTATCCTCGATTGTTGGGAGATTGGAAGCCTTTGCCGCATTGGATAATGCACGGCCGAAAAGCTTCGGGAGCGGAACGTCCATTGAGGTGCAGTTGGTAGGAAGGGCTTGTGCACAGTCTTCGACGTCGTGCGCGCGGGATATAGGGCAAAGGTAAGGAATTTAGAAGAGAAGAGTCGAAACAAGCGAAATGAAGTCGAATTACTGGGCGTCTCCGCATCAATGACGCAGGAGCGCCCAAATACCACGACGCTGCCACGTGCTGGGAACCGCCTGCCTCATTGGTGCATAACGGGGACGCAAGCCAGATATGCCTCAGTACTGCTTGACCAGAGCTTGTAACGACACCCGCGCGAGCGGTCTCTGCCCCTCCACTGTACCTCAGAGTCTCTAGGGGAACCCCTTATATACCTACCACGATGTCAAAGTCGCCTCCCAATTCTTCCTCACGACCCATGTCGTCCTCTCGTTCGCTCCACGGCTCGCAGTCCATGTTCCCTGGAGCGAGCAGCTCCCGGCCATTTCTCAACATGCTAAATCCTATGCTTGGCAGAGCCTATCAGGGATATATGCAGGCCAACCAGTCTGTCTTGGAGGAAGAGGAAGAAGAGGACGATCATGGACACGCGACTAGCGACATTGAGGCCGGCCATGTGCACCGCAGCTCAGTGCTCAAGGGCAAGCGTCGTGTCTCGTGGGGCGCAGATGCCTCAGAAATGAATGCACTGAGGCCTAATATTAAACGGGACGACTCAAAGCGTGAGAACGACTCGTCAGACGACGAAGTACCTCAAGACCTGATGATTGAGACTACCGCTCCTGGCGGTCGAAAGCCTCGGTCTCCTAGTACTCCTCGTGCCTCTACGCACAAAGGCAAAGAAAGCGACGCGCGTAAGCAGCCGCTGTACTCTACATCCCGTAAACCCGCCCCACCCGTGCTCCCTACTGCTGCACCCGTGAAGATACCACCACGACCCTCGGAACTAGACGTCGAAGACGATGCTGCGGCTGCCCCACCATTAGAAGAGCAAAGACCGAAACAGCTGCGCGGTCTTGACGCGTATGAACGCGCTCTTTGGAACTGGGTTAACGTCTACAACCTTGATGCGTTCCTTCAAGAAGCGTACTATTACTACGAGGGGAAGGGCATCTACAGCATAGCGCTCTCCCGTGGGCTGAACTTACTGTCGGTAATCAATCTGCTGTGCTTTTATCGTGCAAAGCGTGATTTTACTATGCTTCTAGGACTGTTGGCTTCGTGATAGCCTTCTTCTCCACCTTTCTCCTTGGATGTGTAGATTACTCAAAGAGATACGACACGATAAAGCGACGCGTCTATCTGAGGTGGTCGTCTCCCGCTGTGTGTCCAGGTATGTGCCCACAAGCCTAACCGACGACAGGAAACAACGATTAACGAGGTCTCAGATTTTCTGGCTTTACACTACTGTTCTTCATCCTGTTCACTGCGTTCTTCGTATGGCAGCTTGTAGCATATGTCATGAGTATAACTCGATTAGTAGACATGTATAATTTCTACACTCATCTACTCCACATTCCCGACGTGAGTGCAGTATCCCATACGATGTCGCCTACTAACATTGGTCTTTGTCAGGCGGACATACAAAACTATCGCCTGGCCCGAAGTTGTCAGACGCATCGGTTCCATTAGGGAAGACAACCCTCTGACCGCCATATCCTCTACTGCCACTGCCTCTGTAACAGCTAAACTAGATGCCCATGACATCGCGAACCGGATCATGCGACAGGAGAACTATCTAATTGCGCTGTTCAACAAGGAGCTACTCGACTTGCGTATCCCGTTACCGCAACCTCTGCGGTGGCTCGTTGGCGAAGAAGAGGGCAAAGGCAGGGGGATGCTCACGAGGGCGCTCGAGTGGAACTTGAGGTTCTGTCTCATGGAGTTTCTGTTCAGCCCAAGTGGGAAGGTGCGGAAGATATTCTTGACTAGCAGGAACAGGCCACAGTTGATTGAAGGGTGCGTCTGTTTCGAGTACATGAACGGCGATATAATAACTCTGTCGCAGATTACGGCGTCGATTTATATTCATGGGTATCCTCAACGCCATCTTTGCACCTTTCATCGTGCTTTACCTCCTTATGTACTCGTTCTTCCGATATTTCGAGGTATGTGCCTCCGTAGGTCGAACATGTCTTCATTTAATTGAGACATTCTTTTTAGGAATACCAAAAGAACCCGTCAAATATGAGTGGACGCCGCTACACACCGTTTGCGCAGTGGAAGTTCCGCGAGTTCAATGAACTACCACATAACTTTGTGCGCCGCCTCAACGAGTCGTATCCAACGGCAAACATGTATATCGGCCAATTTCCCAATGAGAAGGTCACTCTCATTGTTCGGTACGTACTTGGTTTCGCTGTATGTTCCGTAATAACATGTGCTCATGGCAGTTTACAGCTTTGTAGCCTTCATTGCGGGCTCGTTTGCGGCTGTCTTAGTGCTAGCTTCGGTCCTGGATCCAGACCTGGTCGTACACTTCGAAGTCACGCCGCATCGCACCGTCTTCTTCTACCTCACGGTCTTTGGTTCCATCCTCGCCGTTGCACGAGGAATGCTGCCAGAAGAAAATCGTGTGTTTGATCCCGAGCTACTGATGACGGACGTCGTCCAATACACGCATTATATGCCGGAGGAGTGGAAAGACCAACTTCATTCAAAGAAGGTCAGCGGCACCGTCGTGTAGTTTCTCATGCCTCTGACATTCTGGCTAGGTTCACCAACAATTTGGGGAACTGTTCCAGATGAAGATAGTCATATACGGGCAAGAGCTCATTTCTGTGCTCCTGACTCCTCTCGTTCTCTGGTGGTCCCTCCCGATCTGTGCACCAGCCATCATCGACTTTTTCAGAGAGTTCACTGTTCACATTGATGGATTGGGTTATGTGTGCAGTTTTCGCCGTTTTCGATTTCCAACGCCATGGTAACGTTAAGGTACGTGGGTCTGCACCCGGCATCTGAGCCATGTTTGACGAAGATGTGTTGCGCACAATAGTTTGGCGCACCAACCAAGGTAGCGGATGAACGGCTTCTGTCGAAGGAAGGCAAGATGGAGAAGAGCTTCCTCAACTTCAAAGCGGCACATCCGGAGTGGATACCTTCCGATCCCTCAGGCTCGCTCTCTACCTCAGTCGAATGGCGGATCTTAATACTGGGCTGGGTCGTCGCAGACTGTTCCGAAAGCCTTCAGACCCTTCTTCGGTGATGGAATCGACGATCCACGAAGAGGACAGGAAGCCCGATCTCACTGAGAAGGCCAGCCAGTACGATCGTGCGTTGTTAGCGAGCCAGACGGCCCGGCGGCGGCTTGGGCAGAGTAGAATGGGGGGACCGTCTTCGTCATCCATCTTCCAGAGTAATGCAGGGTTGGGTATGGCTCAAACTGCGGTTCTTGGCGACTCGCACGGCAGCACCGGGCCTCTCCTGCCCGAGGGAAACCTGCAGACGAATACGATCCTGGAAGAAGACTTGGCGGAGGATGGAGGAGTGGGGAGCATGCTCGGCGAGTCGTACGTCGACGGGCGGAGGCCAAAGGGACCGTCGGTGTCTCAGTCGCAACAAGAAGAAGATGATGAGCTAGAGGACGGCGGAGTGCTCGGATTGTTGGCGCAGATCTACGGGACTGGCGTTAATCTAAAGGGGCGAGGAAGGGGCCCACCAAGAGCGATCTAACATCGCGTTTTGAGTTTGCATGTCATGGCTGTGTTCAGTAGCTTTCTCCACTTCCTCATTGCTTCATGCAAATCAATGCTCTGAGTTTTTCTCCCGCGCGAGGGTGCGGGCGTATTTGCGCGCTGTGGGAGGGCTGCAGCCGCCGTGAGCGTCTTGCTGGGTGTCATCTGAACTGATGTGATAGAGGTCTTGAGCGACTTGTGGTACTGCTCTCATCGCCTCAGCCTCAAACTCTTGATATAACATTCTCCTTCGACCGCCACCACCACATCTGCTGGCATTTCCCGTCTCTCCTTTCCTTAACTTCGCAGGCAGCAGTTCCTGCGATGCGTCTCTCCGGCCTCGTCGTCGCGCTCCTCGTCCACTCGATCCTTGCTGCACGACCCGCAAAGCGGCATTACGATTCGCACAACTATTATGTCCTAGAACACGATCCTTCTGCTGATGCTTCGCTGGACGAATGCGCGAGGGCATTGGGCGTAGAGGTGGTAGAACCAGCGGGCGAGCTGCAGAACCACTGGCTTGTGCGGACGGAGAAGCCGTCGCTCGCTGCGCGGGAGCTGGAGGGCGACCTCGTTCTGCGGACATTTGATGCCATACGGTCTCGGGCAGGCTCCTCGCTTCACTCGCGGGCTGGCGACGAGCGGGTTGCGTCCTCCGTCAAGTATCTATCTCGCCAGACGCTGCGGCAGCGTGTGAAGCGGGCCCCTCCACCCATCCGCCCAGGCGACGCCGCCGACGCGCCCACTGCTGAAGAGGTTGCCCGGCAACAAAACATTGTCGACCCAGAGTTCACGAAGCAATGGCATCTCGTCAACGACAACTATCCGCAGTACATGATGAACGTAACCGCGCTTTGGGAGAAGGGCATCACTGGCAAGGGCGTTATCACCACCCTTGTGGACGACGGCCTGGACTACAACAGCGACGACCTTGCAGCAAACTTTGTGAGCACTCCTATCACTTGTTTAGGATCGGCACTCATTCGACCTTTCCCCGCAGTATGCGGAAGGCTCTCACGACTATAATGACCACGAGGACCTCCCGACACCTAAGCTGTACGACGATCACCACGGGACGCGTTGTGCTGGGCAAATTGCAGCGGTTAAGAACGATGTCTGCGGTGTCGGAATCGCATACGAGTCGAAAGTTGCCGGTGTCCGTATCTTGTCGGGCCCTATATCTGACATTGACGAAGCCGCTTCGCTGAATTTTGGATACCAAAACGCGTCGATCTTCTCGTGTAGCTGGGGTCCACCAGACGACGGACGCTCGATGGAGGCCCCTGGATATCTTGTCAAGAAGGCCATCGTCAACGGTATTCAGAACGGCCGTGGAGGACTGGGTTCCGTATTCGTCTTTGCGAGCGGAAACGGTGGCAGGAACGGGGACCAGTGCAACTTTGACGGCTACACAAACAGCGTTTTTACTCGATCACAGTTGCGTCGCTGGACTACAAGGGTCTTCACCCCGACTACTCAGAGGCGTGCGCGGCGAACATGGTAGTGGCTTACTCGTCGGGCAGTGGCAACCATATTGTAAGTATCACAGCCCGGGTTGTTCCAGTGTTTACTCAACTGGCTACAGACGACCACGGATGTCGGCAAGAATAAGTGTGCACATACACATGGTGGCACATCCGCTGCCGCCCCGAACGCGGCGGGTATCTTCGCTCTCGCGATGAGTGTCCGGTCAGTTACCCAAATAGTGCTCGCAATCCTCATCAACTAAAAATATGTATCAGTCCCGATCTTAATTGGCGAGATCTGCAGCACCTTTGCGTCCAAACTGCCGTACGAGTCAATCCCGAGGACCCCGACTGGGAGGTGACCGCAACCGGGCGTTACTACAGTTACAAGTACGGCTACGGTGCCCTCAGCGGCGTCGGATTCGTCAACGCTGCACAGAACTGGCAGTCTGTCAAGCCACAAGCATGGATCGAGATGCCAGCGATTCAAGTTGGCGGCGGTACTATGGACATCTTCCATACCATGGCTGGCGGAGAGGATATCGTTGAGGGCGGCGTCACGAGTAAGATGACTGTCACTCATGACACGCTGCGCGAGCACAACTTCGAAACTCTTGAGCATGTCACCGTCAAGGTCTGGATTCAACACAGTCGCCGCGGAGATGTCGAGGTCGAACTTGTCAGTCCGAATGGCGTCAAGAGTGTTCTGGCTGGGAAACGCCACGGCGATGCTGCAACAACCGGTTTCCCCGGTTGGACATTCAGCACCGTCAAGCACTGGTGAGCATGGTATTTTAATTCTTCAACAGAACAGAATCTGACATCTTCTCTTAGGGGCGAGAACCCAATTGGTGACTGGACTATTCGTGTGTCAGACCAGGGCAGCGAGACCGATGACGGGAAGTTCCTGGGCTGGACAATGACATTCTGGGGATCTGTCATTGACCCCGCTCAGGCCAAGAAGTACGAGGTGCCAATCCTAGAAGGCACATTACCCCCGCTTTTCCCTAGCGAAGACACGACTACCCCTAATGCTACTGCCTCATCATCTAAAACTATCCCCAAACCGACCGCCCACCTCCCTGGTGACCACGGTGACGCACCAGGCGAAAACGACAAACCTACTTTCCCCGGCCAGAACAGCACGAAACCCGTCGACGACGCCGTAGAAGCACCAAGCTCGAGCACAGCCACGTCCTCGGGCGCAAGCCACCGCGACACCCACGGCATCTACCACACCCACCGCGGACGAGGGCTGGTTCTCTGACCTCTCGAACCTGATGACGAACCAGGTATGGTTCTTCGTCGCCGCGGGTGCCGTCGTGCTCTTCGGCATCGGCGCGGGTCTCTTCTTCTGGCGACGGTCTGTGCGTAGGCGGCAGAACTACACGAGCCTGCCCGCAGGCGACGACGTCGCGATGAGCTCGGTCGGTGGCGGTCGCGCGGGCCCTCGCTCGAAGGAGCTCTATGCCGCCTTCCGACGAGGTCTCAGACGACGAGGACGCGGACGAGGCAAAACAAGCCTCCGCCGTGGCGACGGCCACACGCCCGTCGGGCTTGGCTATCACTCTGGGTTCTTGGACGATGAGGATCCTGCCAGTGCTGGCGGCCCGCCCACGCGATACAAGGACGAGCCCGAGCCGCGTGAGAAGCCCCGCGAGCGGTCACGCGAGCCCAAGCGGGAGTGGAAGCGGGAGTGGAGATTGGGAACACGCATCGCAAGAACACGCACCACATTCATGATACCTTCCGCAATTAATGTAGTCTTTTTGTTTTTTATCTACTATCATGGTATATTTATGTGCAACACGGATAACATGGATGACACGACGCTGGAGCGAGTAAGAAGCAAGTAAGATACAGATGGTGAGTGTACAGGACATCGGGCGCAGATTAGGATAGGATGCGGAGGCGAGTGTTGTTGGCGACACGGACCCAAATATCGAGTTCTTCGTACTGAGACCAAAATAAGCGTGGCGCGAGCATGCGACGAGAAACGACTACTCACTCGAAGAATCGTTTCCATGAACGCGGCCTCGGTGTGACCTGCGCCCATAATACGCGAACGCAGAGCAACAATCGACACCTCATCCTCCCCGCCATCGGAGTCATCTTCGTCCATGTCCATGTCGCGCTCGCCACCAGGGCCTCTGCCGAGCCGCTTGACGCGTTTGCGGCGGCCGCCGTCGTTGGTCTTTCTGAGCTTCTTGGCCTCGTCCTTGATAAGCCGGAAGATCTTGCTCGTGTCCGTGCGATCCGAGTCCTGGTTACGCTCCTCGTCCTCGAGGAGGCTCTCCTTGCTGACGTCGATGAGCCGCAGCGCCTCGTCCACGTCGCCGTGCTCGACAGCATCCGAGTAGCGCAACCGCGCGAGAGCTTGGGAAAGACGGAGAACACCAAGCAGGGAACGTGGAGAGATTGTACGACTTGAGCTGGCCGTCCTCCTCGTTCTTCTGTTGGTCATCCATCTTCTTACGCATCTGTACGTATGATTCGACGATGTAGTTTGAGACCTCGGGGGGTACAGTTGGTCGTTTCTGTCGTGCGCCAGCGATATAATGTCTGCTTATACTTCAGCTTGCATGTTCGATTCACGTACATGGGTTTACACACCTGATGAGGACCGGGTCAATGGTTTCATATTCGAGTTCTGGCGGTTGGTTGAACATATGGACGTGAGTCACGTGCTGAGCCAGTCTCTCGTCTTCGTCTCGTGGGTTGGCCTATCGAGGATGAGGAAGAGAAGGTCGAAACGAGACAGCAATGCGGCGGGTAGGTTGATGTTTTCGAAAGGCGACAGTTTGGTGTTGTACCGCCCGTAAAGTGGGTTAGCGGCCGCCAGGATGGATGTACGAGCATTCAGGGTTGTTGAGATGCCCGCTTTAGAGATGGAGATCGTTTGTTGTTCCATGACTTCGTGGATGGGCCGTTCTATCGGACTCCTCCATTTTATCGAACTCGTCGATGCAGCAAATACCGTTGTCTGCCAGTACGAGCGCGCCACCCTCTGAAAGTACTTCAGTTGAATTGTTGACAGGAGCAAGTGAGCACACATACCCAGAACCATCTCATCAGTGACGGGGTCCCGCATTACTGCAGCTGTGAGACCGACGCCAGAAGAACCCTTTCCGGTAGTGTAGATGCCTCGAGGAGCCACTTTGGAGATGTACTTGAGTAATTGCGATTTCGCAAACACCTGGGTCACCATTAAACAAATATTGATATCACCCCTAATCTTCATCCCGTCGCCCATGGTCTTCGTCGGACCGCCCCCCACACGAAGAGCAAGAGTAGGGCTTTCTTGACGTCGACGTGCCCGTAAATCTCGGGCGCTATGCTTTGCGCGAGCTTTTGGTACAATGCGGGATCCGCCCGAAGATTGAAGAGCTCTTGCTCAATCTCGTGTGGGTGTAAGCTCCATCTCGCTATACTGCTTTTTCAGCTGGTGTATGTGGTTGACTTCGAGGTAGGGTATCGCGTGAGAAGGCCAGCGCGGACGGCCTGGTAGCCCGTGTAAAGGGATGGGGAGGAAGATGCCGCCAAGATGGACTATGTCACCAGGGCTCATCTGACGCGTCACGCGCGCGCGCCGTTGACGTGTGAACAGTCATAGAGCGGGGGATGTGGCCTACAGGGGACTTGGTCTGCCATCTCTTGGATCCTTGACTGAGTTCCTGGAAAGGACTGAACCGACACGCCCGTGTCTGCATGTGCAACGAGCCGTGAGGAATGGCCGTTTTTCTTGCACTCGTTCTGGGGGGGGGTTTTGACAATCGATTATGGCGTGAATTGTTTGGAGGAAACGTCTTGGAACGTCTCTGAACCACAGACATCGCAAGTGTAGGCGTTCACGAGTAAAAAGGGGCTTCACCTCGGAGACACGCGTCACGATGCCCCGAACGGTGATGAGTCTTCCGAGATGAATACCCCTAACGTCTCTGACGGCCATAGCAACATCAGAGCGTAGTGGCTGGAAGTAGAGATTGCTGAGAGGGCTCGTAAGCACCCCTGACCATACGCAGTGGGAGGACATACTAGCGTCGTAATAGATGCGCCGGGAATCCCTCTTGCGAACCATCTAATCTCTCGTTCCGCTCTCTCCGTTGATGCAGAATGACATCTATGACTTCATCGTGTTCACTAATATCCTTGGTTGGTACCGGCATCAACTCGTCAACCACATCGCTGAACAATGACACATATCGTCGAGTATTGTTTCGTATTCGTGAAACTAGGTCCGCAACAGTCTTCTCATGCTACACAGCACGTCAGTTCTCAGTATAACGCGTCAAAAGCAGTTATCCATGCCTCTGCTATGTCCTCGAGGTCTATGACCAGCATTTGTTGTTCTCGGTTTCGCGATGCGTTGCTATTGACGGTTGTCAGAGCGTTAAGCACGCGACTTTGGTGAATACACACAAGCTGATCCATATATTTTAGACCCTTCGTCCTCGCCTGAGGCCCATCTCCGTCACCGTCAAGGTCGAGGTCGGCAAGGCCATGGGTAAGGTCGCCTCCGATGAATGTTGAGAAGAACCCCTTGATTTTCTCTGGAGGCCATAAGGATTGGCACGTGTCGGAAGATGTGATGGGTTATTCTTACCTTTTTCCGCGTCGTAGTCGACGTTAATGTTGACTACAGGAAGAGCCATGGCGGTAAGGGATAAGAGTATGGCGCCAAATCCACCGTGCGATCTGAACGCGTCCGAGTCGCGTCTTCGCGGACGGCGTCTACGCGGAGACCTTAACTTGAATTAATTAGCTCGGAGTCTGGAGGACCATGCGGAATATTCACCCCCTCTTCGTTCATCCCTTCCTCGACCTCTGGGACACACGTCCTGAGCACCATAAGAGAGTCTCCCTGAATGACACCTGGGGCATCCACTTCAAGCGGGCATAGAGAAGCTAGTTCAAGGATCCCAGAGCATTGGCCGGCTCGCGTTTCGTCCAGAATAGAGGATAGACAAAACACGCCTGCCTACGTTGGGAAAGCGTCCGTAAGTTACTACAATTTTACAATATTGTGATATTGATTTTTGAACGAAGGAGAAGACAACGATGGAGACGGTTCTATGTAGGGAAGCCGCCCCCTTCACCATTGTAAGCGTTTGTGGTCAGGCTGTCGATTCCACCTACAAATGCTCATGAGTTTTATCATAGAAAACCCGTAAAGCCAAAACAAGAAGAGTCGTATGACTACACCCGCGAGCGAGTCTGATAGAGGGCCACTCCTACGCGACGAGTAAGTTTCGCTAAGCTTCTTGACAGCGTCTCTGTCACTGACTGGTGTGTCCCTAGAATTGCTGGCCGAGATACGGAGTCAGTTTCAACGCTAGTGGCCGACACGTCGCGCAGAGTGTCACCTGAGATACCCTTCGAGGAAAGTTTCAGCGGCAATGGCTCCAGAGCTGGATCTCGGTGCGCATCCTATAACCCTCTTCAGTCTTGTCGCATAATTTTACGCATCTTTCAGCATCAGTACACAGTTTGGAGGCAGAAAAGCTCGAAACAGATCCTCAAAGGCCCGCCATGGAGAATACTATGCCACCTCAGGAGGGCCCGGAGATGTCTGAGAGCGAGGGGCTTGTCATTTACAACGAGACACAGACACCTGGCGCAAGGGGGGCAGATGGTGACGATATTCCTGTCCGCCCTTCTTCATGGCTTCTCGATCTATGAGATGCAAACCAAACGACTCATTGACTTCTCGACACTCCAACTGGAAATCACAAATAACTCAGGACGTGAATATGGCGCGTCTGGATTTGTCGAGCCATTCTTTGACGAAGATGAAGATGAACAAGGAGAAGATACAGATGACAATGATGACGTGGATGAGACTCTCTTTCGTCTATACAGTTCCCACTGCGCGTCGCTCTCTCGCCTATTTTGGATGTCAGTGTCCACCATGTGGATACTAGTGGAGGAGACTTTAAACTGAATAAGTTACTTTCTCTTTACCGGTGCCCAAGCGTTTCCAGTATTGACGCATGATTGGGTGTAGACGTGTATACTTGCAAACCAAATTCGCCTGGTACATCCTAGTGGAGTCAGAGCCACAATACGTGGGATTTTATGCACCGTTCCATATTCAACATGGTCTATTCCATGAGCTGCTTATTTCTTCATTGGCAGCAGCAGCCCAGAAACAGGACCTACGGTTGCAAAAATTTAAGCAAACTATCAACACTCTGGAAATGGCTGTCTCGCGGGCTCAGCTACTAATCACGTCTGATTATCTGAATTGCTCCAATACAGTGAGTGCTTTTTGTTGTCCCGGACTAAATCATCTAGTCAAGCGCTTTCTCTCTCCCCGCTGTGTACTGCCTCAGGTGTTGGTTATTGATTTGAGTGCTATAAAGCTTAGGTACATAGCGCACAACTTTGAAATCCTCACCGAAGATCACGAAGAGGTTTTTGACACCGTTTAAGGAAGATTTCTGCAGTCGCCACCTTGCTACAAAGAGCATGGGAATCTCCGGCATCTCCAAGCACAGTATCTCAACCAACTGCAAGTTTTTGCAGTAACGATTCAGATAAGAAAGCTAAGTAGTTGAGAACGCGAGCAGGATTGCTTAGTGTAGCTCGACCCATAGTGGTCAAACAAGCTCTGTGCGTAAGGGCCTCTTTCCATCTAATATCTCTCCAGTTCCAGTTTGGTCAACCTTGATTGAAGATCCAGTGGGACCTCGACGCTTCGGCGGACCCACCCAGTGCAACGCTTGGCCACAGCACAAGATCATTTTCCAAGGAGAGATATGACGTAGGGAAGGATCGGATTCGGAAACTTGCATCGCCATTATATCTATCCCATAGTGCTTGATAATGTCCAATATGATGTACGCTTTCATTTTGTTTTGTGATCAGTACTCATCTCACTTACCTACAGGTTGGCGATACGGTTTTTGGTTCTGAGGGGCGGTGACAAAATTTTCGACGAGCAAAGCACGCTGAGTCTTTCAGCACACTGGAGACATGCTTACCGACAACCATTTTGGATTTTGCATTGCATAGAAACACCATCTGTGTACCAGTTTTTATTGACTGGATCCTTGTCCAGCGTTTGCAAAAATCTGCTACATGGTTTGAGCAGAAGGAACCTGTCACCACACTCAACTCCGACGGATCAGATCAAATTCACTTACTGAGAAATATTTTCCAACGGGCCAATGGTATCAACCATGCTGTTCAAAAAACTCTTCTTCACGAAATGATCCGCATCCGCGGGCGCTGTTTCCCTACAAATATGAGTGTGATGACATCTCTGTCTACCACTCCATAGTCCGCGGAAAAGCTAAAATGTCAGAAGTTGGGGCTGGACGTCGGTTTGGGAGCACAAGGGGGTTTGGGGCGACGACACTTTCTACTCTGGGTAATTTCTCGTGGCTCCTAATTAGTTCCAAATTAAGTCAATTTGACAATCATTGCATAGCCTTTTATGGGATCAAAACAAGGTTGCGTTCTGTGAGCAGTGCAGCCTGAAGAGATCGAAGCCGCCCGCGAGAAATGTACGCTAGGCACAGTGAGGAATATTGCGTCTCCTGTGTGTCTGCGACAGATACGATTCTTGGAGACAAGAGGTGTGGGGATGTGACGGCTCAACCAGCTCTCTCACGGAGGTGTTAACTTCCATCATCCCACACACTGTGACTTGTTTATCTTCGCCCCCGACACACTCCTGCTGGTGCACAGCCTTTACATCATTGGTCAAATCAACTTAAAAGTTCATGATTAGCAGAGGAGCGGCGAGCGTATGCCACATAGAGTGAAAGTCAGAGTATTTTGAAACGCTACGACACTCTGGCCTAGTGTGCGATAAACACAACACCCGGTGTCCCACGCCGCATGACGAAGGACGAGGAATCGTGACCTAATCCCTTTGGCACTGAGCACTGGCGCCTGCACTGTTTAATCCAGAAAATGAGCTCACGCAGTCTTAACAGCGCAGCCTAGTTTGGACGGACTCACATCAGTACCTTTGAGGTTTCACGTATCGAAGGCGAAGCTCTTCACAACACACCTCACGATCTCTCTTGAATCCGAGCCGTCTGGTATAGACTGGCGATCAAGCACGACGATCATTATCTTGTTGAGTTCGATAGACAATATTGGAAAATACCCGCCCAACTCAGGGGACCGCGACGTGCCACAGCTCTGAATTACAGCGTCTGCGGCGTTGCGACTTCTAGTTGCGCGATGAATGTTACACGGAGCGGCGCGCCTCACTACGTGAAGACAGACAATTTTACTGGGCAAGTTATGGGCCATTGCGGTTGTATGGAGCTCTTTGAACTGGGGCTGCAGGCGGGCTGGCGACCGGGGCTTTGACCTTAGTCGGTGGTTTCGTCAGACCAAGTGCCCGGCGTATGCGGATTGGCCTCGATGTGCCGCATTATCGTTCGCGTTTCACGTTACGTGCACCCGTTATCATTCCCATTGGGTCTTTTCCTCTGTCGCATGATCACAGGCCGTCACCAGGTCCAAACCATCCCAGCTGCACCTCGTGTATAACCAATGCACACGCAAATGTCATGTTTCTTCGACATGCCGTCGCATTACTCATCACGGCCGCAAACGCCAATAACGCCTGTCCGAGTCCTCGGAATAAATCTAGAGCGTTGGCGATTCCTCTACCCGATATGCCAAAGAACCGGTGATAGTCGACTTCATCTCTGGAGGGTATTGATCTTGCGCCCACAGTTTTCTCGCATCACGGAGTCGTAGTTGACTTGTTTCATACTTAACAGGTCCGCCTTGTCAAAGTTTCTCAGTTGCGCAAACCTATTACAAGTCAAGCCATTTGCTGCAGTAGCAGCATTAGTCGATGGAAATCTTTGGCATTGTAATCTTGATTCATCCAAACAGAAAGCACGATTGATATCAGGTAGTCCGAAATTCTCTGTATACGTGGCGTACCTCAAGGTTTACACTCACGTGATAGACCTTCATTAACATGTGAGGTTAGAACCTCTCTGATCTGCAATCAGCTTTCATACGTCGAATTCTACAGGCCCATTTACTTCTTACTCGAGAATGTTCTTGGGCTTGCTATCATATCCGGCACTTTAGGCAAAAGGTGACGTGAAGATGGGCATGGTTTAAATTCATCTCTGTACTCTTCTCGCGCTAGGGTCCGAGAATCAATATCTAGTTGTCTCATGGAAGGGTTACATTCTCATCACATTGCTGGTATTGGGTATCAAGTAGCATTGCAAAGTGTTGCAGGCCCGCTGAGCATTATGGTACACCTCAGATCGGTTAGGGAAACGGGTCATATTCGTAGGCGGTGCCAAGCGTGTAGGTGTGGTTCCGCTTCCCAAGATTTTTGTCCGTTCTGACTCACCTCTCGCTCCGCGAAGGGAGAAACTACCAAACTTCTCACAGGCGAGATCCTATACCGCCCGTCCGACTTATGCCCTCTTCAGTTGACATCCATGAAGGACCGAAATACAGACAATTCCCCTTTTCATGCAGTAAACTATCGACGATGCTATTACGACCCTGGAAGCAGCTTACATGTGATCAACACAACATTTCTGATCTATCTCCTCTGCAGCCCAGATGATTGGTAATTTCCACTGTGTTTCACGCCCGCAACCCTTTGTTTCATTGATTTCTAGTAGGCTGGACCCTCGCATATCATCGACCTCGCACAGGAGATCTCACCGACAGACTGAAACGCAAGAAGTAAGGGGATCTGGTCCTAACCCTCAGTCGTCAACCGCGGTATTGGAGACCTGTACTCAGGCTACGACGACGGGGAGTCATATCTGCATTGAACCCGCAATCGATATCAGCTTCGAGCCCGCAGAGGATTAGATGGTAAGTGAAGGAGTTCGCTAATCACTATACTAACGGGCGATACTCGGCCACAATTTTGGTCGGTATGTGTGCTGTGTTTGTTCCAGCGTGAAGGTAATGGGTATGACGCTCTTGACTTACAGGGTTGTCAACGTGCCGCTCACACCCATTCGAATCACACGGGTGGGTCCAATCCCTCTCTCTAACCGGTCAGTCTGCCACTGATTAATGCTTCTCAAAGATCTACCTGTTGGGCTACGTAAACCCTCCGGAGATGCACTGCGAAAGCGCCTGTGAAAAATCAACTCCGCATAACAACGGGCGTACGCAATCCGTATGTCCCTATTTTCGCAGCACAGCAGGTACCAATAATCACTGAGATGCTCTATACTTAGTCATTATGGACGGCTGGATGGAGATGGTCAATTTAGTACCACAAACTCACAACTTTCAATACCCCACTCGTATGAACGGGCTGTGTCTTGCACCGCCCACAGTAAGACATGCCACTCTTACCACTTAGACTCCATGGGAACTACCTCAGAGTTTTAATATACGATAGCAAGAGCGAGTATTGACTGTATCGCGGAATGCGCTGTCGGTGCCCCAATGCTTCCCCGACTCCTACGTGCTAAGAGTGCACCCAGGACTGTTTCCTGGCCAAGATAGTCGAAGACCGTGAGTAACCACTAATATAACTAATCATATGGTCCTCATGCATCATCTCAGGCTCAAAGTGCGTCTCCTTAAATAGCGTTTTGCGTCAAATTGGCGTTTTAACGCGGTGCCTATACCTTTGGCTCTTGAGCTCTTGCGTTAGGAAAGAGAACTGTGGCACGGGCACAATCATCAGAGGATGTGGAAGAAGAAGGAAGAAGAACGCGAGGAAGAAGAACGCGAGGAAGAAGAACGCTGGAGGTGGAGAAGAAGCGCGGAGTTTCAGTGGGTCCGGAGGGTACACTATGAGAGTTGATCAGGCTGGAGAGCGTGGGGTAGGAGGGCGGGATCATAATCAACGAGCCAATAGTTTGGGAGAGGATAAGTCGGGGGGTGCCAGTCGCATACAATACACGACGAGCTACTAGTTTCACGGGGTACATGGTTGTAGCAAATAGTATGTTCTTAAAGGGCTAGATTGGGTGTGTGTCCGCGGGAGGGGTCTGTCGTTGTCGGGTATCATATACGTTGCGCGGCGCGAATTGAAGTCGCAGGGGGGTCGATGGGGGTAAGGGAATGACTTTCACCCCCGACCTGGCGTCTTTGTTCTTTGTGTGCAAGATGCAGAGGCGTGGAAGACACCGGTCGTTAGCTTCAGCGAAGATTGACGGACCTAGCCTTTGTATGCTGGTCGACAAGGCCCGCACAGGATGTCAGTAGCTTTCCGTTTCAAACATGACGATGCACGATGGTTTCGATCGAGTGTCGCGTAGATTAATTATACCGAGCGGAGACACTATGCGGGCGGATATATGATACAAGACCGTTCCGTCGTGGTAGAGTAGTGTTACCGGTCCGCTAGGAATTGCGATATTGGACCTGAAAATCAGATTGCACATTGAATCATCATGACATTGTTATAGGAAGATGCCTCCCCCCAAGGGGACTGTCGAACCACCGCTGCCATCCTCCGACAGATCTACCACGCGGAAGGGGCGCTACTAAAGTTACGCGGTGATCAGACAACATGCTGGACGAGGCATTCAACCGACGTACGGGCTAGTGAATTGTCTTCACCCTTTGCTTTCCTGATACTTCGTGACCAGATACAATGTACCGAGCACCCCTCAAGGGGGGAAATTTTTAGTACTTTCCACTTAGGGGGGTCTCCTGAACGATATGTCATTGCCTTTGTGTCCTTTGTTGGTAATGGCGGAAGCTCACAACGACATTGCCTGGTAAAAGGCGCACCGACATGTAACGTTCTGTTGAATTCACCGATACTAACATACAAAACTAAAACGGTACTCCGCCTTTGTGTTAAGGATCGATCCGTTTAACCACCGAGACGATAGGTGCTCAAGCGGATGGCGTCTCCGGGGGGAGAGTGCCTCATTCAAGCTGGGTTCTCGCCTACGGTATTCATGACTTGACGAACAACCGACGAGGAAAGACGCTCCTGATTGGCAGCATGAAGATAGAATGCCCCCCAAGCTGATACCCCAAGAACCGACGCAATAAGGATTGCCGGCCATTTGCGCTGAAGACATGACACGGTGAACAACGTCAGTTGCAAAACATGGAGAGGAATGGGCGCACTTGCAACGGAGGCAGTTCACGTTGTGGGCGGGTGTAGTACTCTCTAGGTTTTGAAGGTCCTGAGAATGTCTCGACATGAGGGGTAGAGGCCTGGGTTGTCCTTTCGGTTGCAGACTCGCTAGCTGTGGTGAGCCTCCTTATGCTTGAAGCCAGTCTGGAGCGGGTTATATGTTTGCTACCAGACAACGAGGCTCTCTGAAGTGTCAGAGATAGCGTCGAAGTCATTTTGCGTGCGTTTATAGAGAAGAACGCGTCCCGCTCGGGCTGAACAGAGTAGACAGAGTCAAGGCAGGAGGCGCGCTTACACCCCACGTTCGGCGTCGGGTCGGGCCAGCACTTTGATGCCTACGACGCGTTTGATTGCGTAGAAGACGGCGCTTGTGAGCTACTCTGGCCATGCCTACCTCCCCGAGGTCTCCTTCCTCCTCCCTTTCCCAGAACCCTCTAACCATCAGACTATACAAGGTACTTGCTGCTAATTTTGACGATGATGCAACCAAAGAAGCTCTTGAAACCCTTGCTGAATTGTACGCCCCTACTCCAAGCCCCGCAAGCGCGAAGTCGAAGGGGAAGGAGGTGAAGCGAGAGCAGCTGGAAACCGACGACAACGATGATGGGACGGGGGACGGGGAAGATGTCACTGCACCTTTAAAGGTGGCCGACCACGTCCATGTCACTCTGCAAGAGACCGTTCCAGGCGAGATAGCAGCGAATGCGCGGAAGAACCTGCGGAGAGACGTGGAAGGCAAGCTTGCGGAGTCTAGTCGCAGGTTTCTCACGGCGTTTGCAGAGGTAGACAAGGTATGCAGCAATTGTGTTTGTCAACGTGTATCTATCCAACAGGTTTGTAGCAACTCGATACATTACAAGAACATATCGGTGCCATGCGCACCCGGTGTGACGAGGCACAGTCACAGTTACATGAGACTAACGAGGCATGCAAATCACTCCTTGACCGTGCGGGTAGTCTGCGAGAACAAAGGCAGGATATGCAGCAACTTAGAGTGATCATGCGGCTGAAACCGAGATGGCAGGCAAGATGTGAATACACGACAAAGCATCGTCACCGCGTTCCTGCGACGCTTTACATTGGACGCAAGTGATGCTGAAGCTATTTCTTCCAGAGAGGTTCCTGTGGGGAAACGTTTCTTTGCTGCCATGGATAAAGCGGAGCATATCCGTGATGATTGTCGTGTGCTTATGGCCGGTGAAGATGGTCCCACTAAAGTAGGGTACGGTCTTTTCCAATATTTGTGCTATAAAAATAATCATGTGTCTCATATCAGAGTCGACATTGTTACCACAACATCCGGATATCTGGAACAGGCTTACGACAAAATATCTCGCTGGTGTATATTTGAATTCCGTCAAATGGGAAGGGATGCCCAGCTGGAGGTGCATCCAGTCATGCGCGAGGCTGTCCACAGGCTACGGCAGCGCCAAGAACTCTTAACGTGTGTACCACTGTCTGCTGTCGGCGCCATACGCGTTGCTCAAAAGTCACCAGAGAGGCACTAGCTCTGTTAGCCCAGACGCGTCAAGACGCCCTACTCAGCTCCTTCACAACAGCACTGACGCGTGGCGGACGTGGGGGTCTTCCTCGGCCCATAGAGCTTCATGCCCACGATCCTCTGAGATATGTCGGTGACATGCTTGCTTGGGTACATCAGGCTATAGCAGCCGAACGAGAGTTCCTAGAGGGCCTCTTCGGTATGCGCGCCGAGGAAGGCGGCAGGATGGTGGGTGCTGTACGGATGCAAGGGGGGAGCGAGGAGGAGGAATGGATGGCCGAGCTCATGGATCGTATCGTGAGCGGCCTATGCACGCCATTGAAGGTCACACTGACGGCCTCGACAAAGCGATCCACAATTTTGACGTGTCTTTTACAGAACAGGTACCATCAAACATCCTCTCAGAGAAAGTAGTATCACGTTCCGTACAAATTGCCACCTTTGCAAAGTTTTCTTTTAACAAATTTCATTAAACTCCCAATGCTGCCACCAGCGGCGACGACGGCCTCCTTCAAAGGCGTTAAGAGAGTCAGTGATCTCAATCGGCTCGTCTGTGCTCTCCGCTCACCATTGTGTTCGAACATGACTCTGGTCGAATGTTCTGCCGGTCTTACCCGATCCCCCCCCCCCAATTTCTTCGAGCGGTAGGAAGGCGCGCAGGGCCGTCCGCTTCTCGGTGATAACATTGGTAGATCTTGATTACCGTGCTGGAGGGCATCGATCACAAATCATCGCGTCGTGTGCATTCCCGATAGTATACTCTCTTTCGTAGAAACTAGACGATCCCAGTCTCACACCTCCTCTGATCATCTGACTACGTGTCCATGGCTCCTGAGAGGCTCTGCTCGGTTCGGTGACTGACTAATGTGGTATCTTCGCGGCCTCGCGGCGGGGAAGCGTCTCCTCCGGAGCAGCGCGAAGGGGAAGCCGGACTTCACCAAGCAGGTAAACAACAAAGACGCAGCAGCCTAATGCTGTCCCGGTTGGCGATGATCTTGTACCGTATGGTCGACCCTGGGCCACTTGAGATGTGTAGTCGTCGCCTCGAAGAGAGCAGCACAAAGCTAGGCCAACGTGGGATCCGCGAAGTGTATGTTATCAACACTATGACGTACTTCCAGGTTAGTTGCCGTTTATATTCACAACCGCATACCTATTAGAAGACTCAGCGTTTTTTTTGCTTAACACATTCACAGAGCGTCTTGCAATCAATTCACGTTTTCACGAAAACTGCTGAGAAACAGAAGCGTCATTCAAGGGCTCGTCGAAGGAAGGATAATACAGCTTATTGAGGATTACGTTTTGTGTTTCCCTTCGTGTACCCGTTGGATGTATGTTCAAAATTATATCTGTCACAGTATGCCAACTCTTGCTCAGAGGGCGACAGTGGGCGTCGTGGCCATCGGTGAGATTACTGATTCGTGGGGATCTCGGGCAAGGAAACATGTGGAGTCTCCCTAATTCAACTGCCACGGGGGCGCACTGCAGTATCTAGACGTGATGCCTTGATAATGTTCTCTGACACATCTTAAATTCGTATAGGAACCCCTCTCATACCTCCCTGCGGCAAGCATCAACAAGTCGCCTTCAAGCAGCGTTACACAAATTCTCGGTATGGCTCTGCAGGCAACACGGTAGACCATCCGCCTCGCCGTTCGCACAACTATCATGGCATAGCAGAGCTTGGCAAGCAGGGTGCATCGCGCTGCGCTGGCGCGGCTGGTCAGTACGTATCGATGGCTATGTGAGGAGCGTGCGAAAAGCCGGAGAACAAATATGAGGCCGCAGCGACTGTCCTTGCAGCGAGCGGCCGTTTGGACAGGTCCATCTACTTTGGCAAATATTCGCTTATCGAGGAGAACTCGGAGACAGACTCTGAGACTGGTTTTGTTGCGGCGAGGAAGACAGGTGCCGTGATAATCGTGCGTAGAGTAAAGAGGTTTTTCTTCAATATACCGGGACGCATTTCTGAGTACTAGTGACGTCCAATCTCTGGATTGTGTACCTGTTCTGGCACTTTTGCAAAATAGTCCTACCGACACAATCAAGTCCAATTTGAGATCAGAATGCTAAGCTAGGTGTGTAGTACTAATATGATATTGTACGGTTACTGTTGCTCAGATGGTATATACATGGTAAATAAGGTATCCAGTTTACAAACAATACAGTAGTAGCACCATGTTCGCGAAACGTAGTAGACAATGGACGAGGTCAAATTTTGCAAGAAATGAAACCAAGAAAAATGGTGCACATTATTGAGAGACTACGGTAAGACACGCAGTTCAAATTGAGTAGATGGGAATCTGCTCCAAGAAAAAGTTTATATGTTAAGAATCGTTGAGTTATTCCAAGAAAAGTCCGGTCCACGTGCTTATCCGTCCCGCAGTGGGAGCAGTCTTGCCAGTAATAAGACACTCTTTGACCCAACAGAAAGGAGACGCATAGTGTCAAGATGGCGGGTCTTGGACGCCTTCTTCGCCACTTCGGGGCTCGCGGAAGACGATGTAATTGTATCATCTTTGAGCGCCTTGGACGTACAATTGTCACAGAGTTTTTGCAACACTCTCGAACGCTCTCATAAACCCATGCAGAGAATGATGCGCGGAATCATGCGGGTTGCCATCGTGCGCCTTCTCATCGTTTTTACCCTGGAAAATACCATGTCCCTTATCCGGATGGGCCTCTCTCGTAAGGGTGTAAACATACCCTCCTGGCCGGGTTTCGCCTGGACGAATTCAGGTGCGAGACGCAGAGAATGTTCAGGCCCTTGAAGAGCTTCGGTGGGACAACAGAGCTAAATCCGCAATGTCGAGGATGTGTTCCTTGCAGCTGCCCCAGTCAACATCGACCATCTGGGGATACACGCGCGTCCAAGGTTTCGGAGGTACCCGCCGGGAGTAGGTAAGGAAGCCATTCACGTTCCTCCATCTATGCGAATATGAGACGCCCTCGAACAACAGTACCAGTGAGAGACACACCGCCGAAATCGATGCCAACAGCCAGTCCAGCTTGACGCAGGGTACACCGAGCGCGAGTGCAATAAGGAACTTCGGTTTGTGACTCGTGGGATCATCCGCCAAGAGGAACACACGGTCGACGTCCCCCTAGGAGCTTGATCTCGTTATTTCCTGAGCAGCCATCGCTTACCCTTCTCGCTCATTGTGCCCTCCATCTTGAACACCTCGCACCAGTCATCAATGACCACCACGCCGCCGAGCTGTCTCTTTGATGGCAGACTTGAGGCTCTCCTTCTCCTTCTCCCAGTCATCCTGTTCCGCGGGAGCCATTGTCGTCACGAAAAAACCGACCTCTGCTGCTAAGATTCCACGCGTTGCCCCTGGACCAAGTGCTGATGTCGCCATGTTTAGCGATGAGCGGGAAGCGGGGGATATCCTCGGGCGTGGATTGACTACCGTGACAATATCATCCGCGGTAAGCATCCGGTTCGCCCCATTTACTAACGATGGATCGACTCGGTATAAGCAGCTCTGCCGTGTTAAACTCCTGTACATCCCGTCTTCGAGTTGGATGGCTACTATCCTATCGGTTAGCTGCCGCCCAACGGGAAGCGTCGTGACGACGATCCGAGAGCCTTTTTTGCGAGCCTTTTTTTGAGAGAGCCTTCGTTACTACCCCTTTGACCATGATGTAGTCTCCCTTCCCGAGAGCCTTCAGCCAAAGCTCACACCGCCGCAACTTGGATATATCTATCCGACGCGGACTTCCTTACTCACCATCGTCAAACTGCACCATATACTTCTGCGAAGACCGTCTCTGAATGAATAGTGCCAACATAGTATAGCGTGAGTCTTGTTTCCAGAGGGCGAAGACGCGGGTCGGGGTTGTCGTGGGCAGTTGGCCGTTATCGCACGGTTATGCGCGCAATTGAGGACTCTGACTTCAGCCTCTTCGCGAGCTCTTGACTGGGCCGGGATCGGCGGATAGAGGCGGAGTGTACGTATTCGTTCCTAGTGACGTGCGGACCGTGCGGAGCAAGCCTCTGGACCGAAGAGGCGGGCGGGCGCTTCCGCTTGCGCGACGCGCTGGCTCGGCCTACCAGCTGCTCGGACTCGTCGTCTGCGATCTCTGTGAGGGCATCCTCGTCGCGAGCGGACAGTAACCGGTTTCCCGCTGATGGCGGTTTCGTCGTCGGACTCCTCAGTATCGTGTCCACGGGACGCCGAGCAGGCAGTGACCGGAGGAGCAGTATGCCGCCTTCTTGGCTTACCCCCTGGGAATTTGGACGACTTTCGACGGCCCCTGGTGCTTTAGGCCGCAGCCGAAGCCTCAAGGAGCCGTTTATGGGGGGTGGTGGGATCAGATGATGGAACGAGCTCATCTTCTGCAAAAAGCGACTTGACCGTAGATACGGGTAAACGGGTCAGTACGCGTTCTCTTCCGAGGCCGAGGAGGCATCATTGGGCTCCGATGCTTCTGGTGGAGCTGGTTTTACCCAGGCGAGGATATGGCTTTGGTCCTAGCCTTGGTGGCTGCGATCAAAGCTAACGGAATGTCCCCCCCCGCTGTCGTCGCCTTCCTCTACCTCCTCCTCTTCTTCTTCCTCTTCATCCTCTTTCTTATCGTTCAACACGGCTTGAGGATCAACCCGCATATCGACATCGTTTAGTCATCACAGAAGGTGGTTCATCCGTTGGAATGAGAAACAGCAGGGGGGGAGATGAACTGTTTTGCACGGATATCGGTTGTGTAGGCTCAGAGTCTGGGATGATTTCCATGTCCGAGGAATGCAGATAACGGGAAGAGGTAGGAGCTAGAGCCTGCACAGATGTGGAGGGAAGTGTCGTGTATCCAGTAGGCCGGAAGGTTGGAAGCAGGTGTGAGCTGCGTCGCTTCGAAACTCTGATTTTCGTGCTCATGGCTGTCATCGACGCGTCCGGTCGCAGGACGCTTTGATGCTTCAGAGGGCTGCGTTTCCTCATACACACACTAGCGTTGATGGGCTCATCGATTCTATCGTCAGCGCTGTGGCCAACTGCTGGACGGTTTGAAGATTCAGAAGGCTGAGTTTGCTCCCAGCGACTAGGCCCAGCGACGGTTGTTCGGGGTACTCTGTCAATTGTGTTTGCCCGTTGGTTCAGGACGACGAGCCTGTGCCAGAGCTGGCCTTGTCCCTGTTAAAGCGCCACCACTTGTCGGGATTGAACCATACGAGAGTATGCTTTTGGGACCGCCCAGTTGTAGATGGGTAGCGCCACCAGACTGCTGTGGATAACCGTCATGTGGAACCATCTCATCGTCATCTGGCTGGGTGGGCTCCGGCGTACTTGGTTGGGTGAGCTGAGTAGCTACGAAGCTAGCTAAAGACTCAGGCTCTGAATGTTCTTCCTGTGTGTCCGGGTACGAGTGAGGATTTGGTTCGCTAAAGGAAGAACGTGGCTGATTTGGAGGCAGGAAGAAGTCGTCGTCCTCTTCGCCTGGAGCATGTGGATAAGAACCAGAGTCATAGAACGGCTGAGAGACAACTCACTCTGGGAGGGTTGGGGCTGAGATTGAGGGACTGAGACTGAGAGGATGTCCGCGTTACGGATAGTTCCCGGAAAACGGCGTGCGCGAAGGCTTCGTGGGAGAGGAATCTTCTACGCCTGTCGCCAGGTTCTCCTCGTCTGAATGCGATTCGTCCTGCGTATCATCCAACTCTGATAGAGGTTTGTTGAAACACCCTGGATTCTTTCATGTATTTCTTCTGCTCAAGATCTCGCGGAAGAGGGCCAGCCGAAAAGAATCTTCAGACAATGTGGAAAGCGACCTCTGGCGCATGCGCCTGTTGTCCACGCGTGACGGCCCAGGTCTTGCCATACGTGCTCCCGATAGTCTTTGTATTGGCAGAGTTATCGAGACGAGACGAGCCAATAACGGGGACAGTATCGGTTAATGTCACGGCACCGCAAGGTAAACCTCGTTTAGTGGGTATGGGCGGGACGGAGGAATGGGTTTTCTGTCGTCGGCGCGCCCACACCATTAGGATTCAGTAGTTCGGAAGTATCGAGCGCCGCTTCTCGTGGCTCTGGAGGCCGGAAAACTGATCAAGTTACGCGAGGCTGGTGCGGGCGTGTTCTCCTTCTGCGACCCTTCACGAAAAAGGGTTATGTCCTTTGGCTGAGATTGTGATTGAGTGGCAGCAAGTCCGTGAAGATGGTAGGGCAGTTGAGAGTGTCTTGCGCTGGGTAACGATAGATCTTCCCTGACTGAATAGCTGCCTGGAGGTAAAGGATTGCGATTTGGCAGCGACCCAGGAATCGGTCCAGTTAGTATGGCATTCTTTAGCTTTTGACTGCCTTGTGATTCATCACTGCTACAGTCAAAGGTAGGTAGTGCACCGAGAGGCAGAGCTGACGTGATTGAGAATGTACAAGAGGACGGTAAGACTCACCAGACGGAGTCACCAAATGTGCCATACTCGTCACTTCAGTTCCGTGTTCTCCGGGTTCGTGTGTAGTTGATAGTGAATTGAAGCTAAGAGATGTGTATTTAATAAAGCATTCTACGCGTGATGAGCTAAAATGCGTACTTGTCAATGTCTCGTGAAACACGTCTGTGTTTGGCGGCGGGTGGAAGATCAATGTGGCGACTTTGAAAAGAGGCGAGCAGCCAGTTTAAAAATTACGATATTTCAAGAGTATATCATGCAGTGTTTCATGAAAGATGCACACCCAAAAAAGAGGAGCGGCGCGCTGAGGCGAAAAGAGGTCGAGGCAACTGAGAGAGGCGGTGGGCGACATTTCGCTCCTAATTGGGCGTCTAGTTACGCGTGCCCCACGTGCCTTGTTCGAGTTGCCCAAGGGCGCCTGGCTGTCCTTGCGTCTTGTTTCTCCCCCTCACCCAAGTCTGACCCTACTCGCGCTGGTCGCTCTGGCCAAACTCTGGCTCTCACAAGTATTCTGGAATCAAGACACTCCCTTTCAAGACGCTCCTTTATCACCATGATACTCGCAAACCCCGATCCAAAAACCTCAAAGCCTTCCCTTCAGTAGTGGACCTCCAATCCAACCCCAAGACCCCCTTGAGACAAACTAAATCAAAGCAGCATAAGCACACCTCTACAGCAGCACCAAAGCATCAAACTACAGTGCACAGTGTAGACTACTCCGAAAAAGCCAGCGAAAGAAAACCACCGACAAGACCGAGAGTTCAGACAACTCCGCGAGTAAGAAGAAGAGTAAGGAGAAGAGTAAGAAGAAGTCAAGCAGCCAGAAGACGACGCATGGTGGGCAAGCCGATATTGACGACAACGCAGTACCAGATCCTGCTCCTGACAATGGCGTTGGCTCGACCAAGGCTTCCGCTGTCACTGTGTATCACTCTGGAGCGTTGTATACTGGAGTTCTTCCCGTTGTTGCACCCACGTTTACAAATTCTCACCCTACGGTCACTTCTGGTTTCTCTCCTCTTCCGCTTGCTGCGTTTGCCACCTCCCTCTCTGCAGTCACGTCCAACCCCTCGCTTTCCACGTCGGTGCCCTCGTCTTCGCCCACGGCTCTACAGAAAAGCGCAACACACAGCCCAACCCCCAGTCAAACCAAACGGCTGCCCTACCGTCTCAATCGCTCTTCTTGCGGCTGGGGGAGTTCTGCTGATCATAGTAGGCTAGTCATATTTAAAGAAGTCGCGTCTGCTCTCGTCCGCGCAAGCACAAGTACCCTACCCCATCCCGCCCGGTCCTTCAAGACCCCTTCCGTGACGACGAAAAAGGTGGATGCAGACGAAGAATCTTTGTTCGGTGGCAAAGAACGATCCTCTACTCGTCCAGGCAGTGGCTGTGAAGTCTTGCTCAACTGGACGAAGTATCCCCATACCTCGCTGATGAAGCCTCTTCCTACTCTCGATGTCAATGATGTTCAGCGTAGTCCGCCTAGGCGGACGTCTCTCGAAGTAACAGAGAAGGCGGCTTCTCCTTTCCTTGGTATTCCTCCTACTTCCGCGGTAACCGCGGTCTCGTAACTCCCAATCGCTTGTCTGTTGTTTCTGCCTCTGTCTACCCTGGATCTCCGGGTATCAGCCATAAGGGCGGACACGGTGTTGGTATCGCAGTCGGTGGATCACCTTTGACAGCGGACAATCTGCCTCTGCTGCAGCGCTCGAACACAAAAACATCTTTGCGTAGGGTCTCACAGGCTGGCCGTGTAAACCGCCACAGTGTTATCCCCAGCACGTACGGTACTTCTGACCTGTACGGAGGTGTGGCCTCACCTATCCCTGCGACCCCCCAAGCCTTCCGCCATGTCCGCCGCTGCAGGACGCGCTCGTGTCAAGGCGCCTTATGCTCCCGGGTCAGTCTTTACGTGCGTCAGCGACGGCCCCAATACCTACTGCTTCTCTTGGCGAGGATTCGAACCCCTTTGAGGAGTCGCAATACATCCTACCTCCCATATCGCCAATGACGAAGACGGACGACCGCAGGGAACCGCGACACCAGGGCTCTCGCATCGGCGCTTGGTCTCTCCAGCCCCGGACCCTGCCCGGTTTCTCCACAAATGACTCTGTATCCTGACGACTCAATCACCCTTGCCGGAGATCGTAGGCGTAGTCGCTCTCGCAGCCAGATTCTGAGCCCCACCTCTCGATGCTGGCGCCCGACTAGGCAAGTTGATGATGGGTGACTTCCAGAGCACGAACTCGCTCTCGAACCGCAACATCGGCGACGGACCTTCGAGCGGACCTCCGCGCGGACAGGTGAAGAATGCTCCGAGGAAGAGGGTCGAGGAGAAGCCTCCGCGGGTGCCATCCCCTCCGCCTTTGCCGTCGCTAGCTCAGATGGCTCTGTCTCACGGTAATCCCCAGGGCGTTCGAGGAGTACCGTAGTCCAACATACAGCATCTATGGGCTGTATGAGACAGAGAGGAAGAGCAAGCTACCGGGCGAAGGAGGTTATTGATGAATGTGGACATCCCATTATTTTTTTTCTCGCTGGGACTCGGGGTGTTGTATCATAGATTTGTATCATAAATTCGTCCGTGTATTTCGGCAAGGCTCAGGACTCCAGCATTACGCATGAGTATATTGTACATGTGTGGAGATGCATACAATGTCGTGGAGATAGGTATGACCGGATTTGAATAAAATCTAATCGTGCTCTAAGATCTTACCGGCCTCGGTTGCATTCGGGCCACGGGAATGTGAGATGGGACTTTGAGCCCCTCACCCGACAGCTGTTTCGCAGCCTCCCCGTCATCTTGGTTCTTCTGGGTCGCAGCTTTCTCGCCCTCCACTTCCTTGATGAGTGCGCTCAGCTCGTCTTGCAGTTTCGGAGTCATCGATACCAGCCTCTGCCTGTGCCATGTCAGCGCCCATACGGATGGCAGCGCGTCGATATCGCTGGCGTCCGCCTGCGCAGCTGCCATAGCGTCCATGGTCTCATCGATCTTTTCACGTTGCAATGATGGGTGGGCTAGAATTGCGCGTATTGTAAGAGTCGCAGTTGACGACTCATAGGACTTCAAAATCTGTGTGTGGTGTGAGCGACCGTGAACGACAGTTCAAGTGATCTCAGCGTACCTCTACGTCACCAAGCAGCAGCCTCTACACGAATTGAGGGTTGACCGGAGGGTGTCAGGGAGTTTAAGCGTTTCTTCATGAGGTCCTCGTAATGCTTGCGGGCACGTAGATTACTCAACGCAACTCCTCTTTGCGCTTTTGGCGCAAAGCATCGGATATCTTGCTGGTGAGGCTGGAGAACAAGTTCTATGAACGTGCACAAGGCAACTCATCATTTCACACGAACCTGTCTATGCGTTCTTGAAGGTGGCTGATCCCTAACTCAATACCCTCCACTGCGCGGTCTGAGTTCTAATACGCCGATATCGACAGCTGTGACTTCCGCAACAGTTGCGTCCTCAACAAACTTGATGACCTTGTGGTTACGTGTGAGGAGAGGAAGCAGGATACGCCGCAAATACTCACCTCTCGCCCCGCCTGATGATAAACCTGTTTGTCTCGTTCGAGGTATTTCAGCAGCACTTTCAGGTCCAGGTCCGACAGTACAATGCCCTCCAACGCACTCTCGGCATACGCGGCCTTGAAGCTTTCAAAGTTGTACAGTGAGTCTGCTAGGGAGACTACGCCCTTGGCGTCTTGTTGCGACAGCACACCAGCAGCGGCGCGTTCCACGAGAGAGAGGACTACGTAGTCCCCTTTCACCTTCTTCCAATGCTCCTCACCTCCAGAGGAACATAAGAGTCCTCTGAGACCGACAATATTGAGCTGCTGGAGAGCCCACCATAAAGGCTTGCCCACCACGAAGGACGCTATCCGATACGGCAACCACCCGGGATGGTGAATGGACTGACGTAGCATTCAGGAATTGAGATAGAGGAAAGTATGACTTTTGTGTGACATAACTCGGTCTTCGCTAACGCAAATAAATGATTAGCCAACTGCGCGCATGAGTAAGATAGGACTGACAATGACAGTGGCTAATCCTAGCGGCTTGCCAGCACCTTCTATGCGAAAGTCTTCGGCCAACAATGGACCTGGAGCATGCAGAACAAGTTTGTCTGGTATGTGTGACCCTGTCGCCGATGAGCGCTGACCACCCATTGCCTACAAACTGCCTCCAACGTCCTCCGCCACCACTCCACATTGGACGCGAACGAACTCGGGTTTGAGTGTTTCTGGCCAGAGAAGTCAGAATATAGGAACTTGAGGCGAGAAGGAGTCGTTGTTCTGATAAGTCGGTAAAGTCTGAAGTTGTGCGCGAGACGGTCCTGCGGAGGTCATGTTCGAGCAGCATGTCGATCGTTGAAGTCAAGAGTAGCGTTCAGAACTCCCGCCGCTGCGCCTGAGTAGACGTCGGATCTGAGATTCAAGATCCCATCATTTCATGAGCGCCCCGGTGTTAGCATCGTTCGCTCAAACATGCGCGGCGATTTACATTCGACCACCGAGATATCTTCATACCTGTGGCCGGCCGAAATCCTAGCTATGTCTCCTGATACATACGCTCTCACGCTGCATGAGACCCATTTGCTTCGTCCATAAACCCACGACAACGTGCGGTGGAGTGTGTACGCAGCTACTAGAAGCTCATCATGCACGATAGCAAAATGTAACGAAGCGATGACAAAAGAGAGGGTAAGAAAGCTATTCCTATTCTATCCTTTCATCCTCTGACTTATGATTGCGCTCAAACGATATACCTGTACATACTCCAAACAGATGACATGACTATCAACCTTTGCACTCGATCCTCTATATCTTTCGGCGGACATTGATAGCTATTACTCAGTGCCGCAGATCCACGAAATCATATGCATGTCTGAGACTCTGAGGATGAGTCAGTGCCGCCAGTCAACTTCAGCTTCCCGTATTGTTCTCAAGCCTCACATTCCTGGTTGCCGCCCCCGGCGTCAGCGAACGGCCACTCGGGTCTTCTTTCCATGACACTCGTGCGTGGCTCATTTTATCTTCGTTGGATCCGTTACCAAAACCTGTGCAGTACCTGAAAGTACAGAACATAGGCGACGCGGACAAGTCTGGCAGTTAACCGCGGGGGAACCGCCCTTTTCCGTATTTCATTGTTGCGGTTGACCCCCATGTTCCTGTTGGGGGTGCGAAGAGTGCAGTGGTCAGGCAAGTCTGGCAGGACGCACAAACCTTGGCCCATATGCTTCCTCGCGCAGCGGACGCAAAGGCCAGAGGTATTTACTTAGACACTTCAGGTTACTGAGCATGCTGATTGGATTTAGCTTTTGGCCGTAGTCTCTGGTTGTTGGGCGTACATATGAGTCACATAAACTAGCGATGGATTCAAGATGCGTGTATCCATTAGATTACCGTGTCTGGTCGCATCGATAATGTGGTGATGTCGGAACAAGCACTGTAACGTGGGTATTGCATCGAGAATGGTGGCCTTTCGCCTTACTACCAGATGCAATGTGCGAACAGAGAACTCTTCAGCCCGGCAGCAGATGGATTAAGTATTCAAGTAGTGACAGGTAAGTAGCGGCTGCCTCGATGGTACACAATAGAGAATCAGCCGATCTTAAACTGTTGGAGATGAGATATCTGATCTAGGTTGCTAGAGATACCAAAAAGGCTCAGATGGTGGAACCCGCTATTTTGCCCGCCCAAGTCTCGGAGCGATGTACAGGACCGCAAATGGCTCAGCCATCTAAACCACCTCACGGGTTCTGAGCCCAAATCGGATCCGATTCTTGCGTTCTGTTGATATCCGGATTACAAGCATCACACACACGGGGATATAACGATACTTTTTTTGCAGAGCAACGCCATCCTCCTTCGCTTTCGACCCTGGCCCACCATGCTTCCGCCCCTATGGTGCAAATACCCACTATACTATACTTCCTCGTTTTCCGACTTGCGTCTGCGCAGCCCTCTACTACAGCGGAGTGTAGCGCATCTTTCCGTTGGGTTCGTAACAATGCCTCGCATCATACAAGCAATACTGGACGATTTTCATGCAGAATGAACAATGTGGATGGTCAGAACCTTGCCTAGTGACCGCATACGCATTCAGTGCTTGCACCTCCACTGGTACGGGTCGAGATACTTAATCTTCCCGTTTAGTGTTAATACGGTTACTTCAGTCTTCGATATTCCTCCAATGACCGATCCCACAGCAACCTACGGTGCTGTCCTGGTGGATCGGTAGCGTCACAGAATGCGGATGCAGCTCGATCACATACTCGTTGATTACCGCTTGTTCGCTATGTCAAGGCGCGGCTGAGCTAGAGTATGGTCTATCGCCACTCTGAACAGGGATTGAATGTTTATATTCGTCAATTAGCTGGTCTGCGTGGACGCAAAATTGCCCTCAAAGTTTAATCTCAGACTCTGGAATGTTGAGCGCATTTTGATACATGATAGTGCTTGATTTCTTAACTCACGGATCCACTGGTCGAAGATGGCCCAATGACAATCCCATAGGGGCCGGACATTCCCGCATCGGGCGTTACGGGTCCATCGTCAGTATTTTGACCATCCTCGAGATTGCTATAAAGGCGGGTGAAGAATGATGTTTTTTAGCCTAAGTCTGGGCAGCTTCAACGTTACTCTTGCTCACTTATCGCCCACCTGGCGATGGGTCGGGGTAAGCGAAACTGATATTTCATGAACGACCATGTCACCTCACCTTTGAAAGTACAGTCTCCCCTGCAACGAGCATCGCCTCTTCACAGCCCACTACACCAAAGTCTTCATCTGTCGAGCTAGGCGTCATCGTTGAGCCCGAGTTCTCCCGAGCTGATCGTCGTCAATTCCCTTTTCACAAGTTGATAAGTCCGGAGCCTCATCACCGACAGAACCTCACCCCCCTCCCCCTTCCCTACATGTCAGAAGGCTCGACCGTCTAACAGTGTCTTGCCGGTATCCTCGAACTTCTTCGGCGTCCCTTGTATCGTCGAAAGCAGCGATTCCGTACGATCTCCACTGTTGCCGCAACGACAATCATCTGTCCTTCCCACTTTTTACAAACAGTAACTCCAGCATGCCGCAGCCTCGGTCTCTGTGTTGCAGGCGGACAGCTCCCAGAGTACAGCAAGCGTCCGCAAAATCTTGAGGGCGATTTATGCGCGGCTCAGTGGGCGGCGGCGTGGCTTTACCTTCTCCTCATCGGTTTCATTGGCTTTCCCCTGTACATCCGACAGGAAGCCGGCAGAAGAGGGAGGATCGTATATATGCCTCCATATATGTCACGATGGGCTAGGCTTTATGTATGTCGTGGTCTCGGTTCCCTACTCTTTATCTAACTGTCCCTACAGGAACCCGAGGATGAGACGACGACCCCAAACCCGACTGGTCAAATGTTCCCCCATAGGTGGAAAAGACAGTCGGTCATCCAGTTCCACAACCAGTGCTCCCCCGCTGGTGTCCCAATGCGCGCATTCAGCTTACGATCCTGAATACGAGCTGCACAGCATCACAAGCATAGGGTCGAGATATCTGGGGCCTTATTTATTATATGATCGACGCAATTGTCGGTCTATCTCCTCTGTTTTAGTAACTCACACGGCAGTCCTTCCACCTGGACGTTTCAAAATCAATACCGTATGAAGTGCATCTGTTTCACTCTAGGCAGTGTAGGTCGAGCCTGAGTAAATATACCGTCAAACGAGCTAATTTGTGGGCCGATGCACCATCGCGTACTGTCGTCGTCGCGATATGCTCAATGATGTGCATGATATACGCGCCGTCGTCGAGCGACTTCTGGCGCATGTGGACATTGGTGGTGGTGGTGGACGAAAAGAGCCAGCGGCCTCTTCACTTGGACGTCGTCGGAGCGCCCATCGACGGAACGGAAGAGCTGGCAACTCCGAGCTCTGAGTCTGTCACTGTGGCAGTCGATGAGGGCGTAGCTGCACGTTTGTCAATCCCCATCAGCTAGCTTGCTGCTGGATCTGGTGAACGAGAAGTCCCGAGACTTTGGCTCGGTGGTCGGGGGCCCGCGCCGCCACAGACTTTCGATGACGAGTCTACGACTGTCAGAGTTTGCTCGATGGGCACCATCATCGACACAGTTTCTGATGTCGATTCAGTCCACGGCGGCGTGTTTCATGCTAACCCTAGAAACGGTCTACTTTACAGATATCGCGTCTGAGGGTGGTGCGGTAATTATGGGTATCCGTCGGTTTGCTCCCGAAATTGCGAGACCCACATGCAGTGGGCCGTCGTTCCACCACGTTCACTAACCCTCTCGAGCATACTGACGTACGAGTGACCACTCTTCTCCGCCCTTCATGAGAACTAGTGCCTCGCACATCGCCGCCGTACACTCGGCATGCAATGAGGTATGGACGTCGATGCAGTGGCCATGGCCTGCATTGATCTCTCCCCACACCGAGAGATCCGGAAAGTGGACTGCACTCTCCGAAAGATTAGATACGGCAACCGTCGCAATGCGCCGACCCATCATCGCAAGGTCTCGAACTTGCTGTGTCCCCGAACGCCAAGCCTCGCAAACGCTCGACTCGCATTTGTTACCCCACATCTCCCCACAAACTATCCAACCAATAATTAAAAGGTAAATGAACGGGAGACACGGACACCGCTCGGCTCCTACAGCCTAATTATCGCATCTCGAACCATTTCCGATCCATGTAGACACCATACATCGTGTTGTCATACCTCGATAGACCACAGACTCGGATCGCTGCAAATCGGAACACAGGCGGCGCTATGTCGCGGTGTTTATTGCGCTCATACATATTTTAACTCACGGCGTTGGCCGTACTGCCACGACCATTGCGTCACAAGTAGATTTATTCACATCGAGGACAATGGCCTCATCTGGACCGCACGAGGAGGGCAACAATCACAAGTCGGTCCCACCTCTATTATACCCACGCGGACCGCTCACGGGTGGCGACCCCACTACGATCCGGCCGTTATGCAATTATTCGCGAGTAGTAGTACATAGAGGGGTCGCACGAGGTCTAGTTGTACTTGAATATACCTCTGCACGCCCACGCTCGAATGTTCGAGTCCGAACTGTCCATGGGAATGTGGATCTTTCCCACCTTGGCCGGGCATTAGTGAGGTATTTGCAAGGCGGTCAGAGCGAGGAAATAGATAGCTCGAGGAGCGTGCCACTTCGTGTCGGCGGAAAGGCCAGATGTGCGTGGGTAGACACTAGATGGGATCCGGCTATTTTGGATATAGCGGTCAGCAACAGCCAGTGCTGGGGTCATGTTCGGTTTTGACACGGGCCAGACCCTGGGAATAAGCTTTGTAGTAATTTGAGACGGTCGCACGGAAATAGCGTGAATGGACTTGCTGTACATGACATCTGCAATGGGATCAAATATCACAACGTCGGTCACGCAAGCAGAATGTACAGCTGCAGCTGAACTCGTGCAGTCCAGCTGCAACAATAGATTCAGCTCGCGTGTCGGCGATGTCTCGAGACCGTCGTCCTTCCTTTTTCCACCTTGTAGTTGTCTACAAGGAAGTCGAAAGCATGGATACAAGAAAGGCAGTGTCAAATGAACGCACCAAGGTTCCCTCTATCCACCTTTCCTTTCCCACAGACCAGACCGCACCCCTGGCGCGCCGCGCCTTGAAGCTTGCCAAGGCCCCAGCCCCACCCCCGCCGATTCCATACCATGCCCAGTGTCCCGCGAGGCAAAACCGCAAACTCTGTCTCTGCACCCGACCCCACGGCGGAGGCGCGGGCATGGACGAATCTCGGGCGAATCCTTTCATCGCGGGGACGATGGCGTCCGGAAGAGGCAAAGCAGACACGCGCGCTGCCTGTGCGCTATACAGCCGCGATCTGACGCGTCGATGAGAATGTCCGGCTGGGTTGGGCGCGTGTGCAATGTGCATGGAGGGGAAGGGGAGGAGGCGCCGACGGCCGTGGCGCGCCGAGAGTGTGCTATAATCACCTCTTCACATAATGAGTGTTGGTTCATGAAGTGCAGCGATATACGCACCGGGCCATGACGCAACCGGGGGAGCCAGCTCGATGACTCGTCGACCGACTCATCTTGTGTGCCGATCTGAGTAAGCGGGTCGCATACGCTTTGTAGGGCGATGTAGCAAGGTTGAGAACATTCGGAATGAGTTTATGGCTGACTAAGTGTGGCGCACCTGCGCTGAGCTTGAGTCGGAGCGAATGAGCAAGATGTGACGGCGGACCGCGAGGCAAGTGGCGGGCGTTTGCATTGTGCGAGATGCTCGCACTTTCCAAACCGTTAGTCAGTGGGGAGGCGCCTCGAACCTCGGAGAGAAGAGAGTGGGATAGATGGAAGGTCGATAGGCAAGCGTCAAGGGCCGTCTTATGTGTGTGCGACGGCGCCCCCGCGCGTCCTGGAAGGGTGGGCAAGGGCATGGAGAGCGCCTGCTGCAGACCGAGGAAACCACGGAAAGATTAGATGATAGAAGAGAGCGCACGGTCGACGGGAAGATACGCACGGGTTTCGTGCATCTACACGCCCACGATGGGCGCGGCTGGGAGAGATATTGGATAGAGGCCGCTGAGAAAGGCAACGGCAGATATGGTGGCGGCAGACAAGCTATCGAGAGCCGGATCGGGGCCCATCGCGAGGGAAGCCAAGGCTTGGATATCCCGGTAGCACAAGGTTGATAAACTCGTGTGCATAGAGCGGGATGTCAGCTTGCCTTGTGCGCGCGGGTCGCTTTTGTGCAGGCCAAGATGGAACGGGTCATCTGGGATTGCCCTGCCTAGAAAAGTAAAAAATCCGATAGCAGGGAAGATGAGTGTTTGGCTCTCGAGACCTCGGAAGAACCTAGCGCTGTACCAGATGATCTCGCAGTGGCGTTTGCCTTCGGACGTGTTTGCTGGCCGAGAGGAAGCAGGCGTATACGCGTATTTACGCGCGTTGTGTAGGTGCTTGTGATTGGCTGCGCAGGCCGTACGCTGAGCACGAATGTTGAGTCTAAAATGAAGGACGAGAGTCATGATGCGCTCAACGGAGTGTGTGTGGCCACGGCTTCATTGTGACTCTGTTGTTTTGCGCGCCCCGGTTCATTAAGCTTGGCTCCAATAGCTTGTGGTCCCCACCCGGCATGGTCACTTGTAGGTGTCTAACCAATACGCCGATCGGACTATAAAGCGCGAGATCGACTGCAGGTTGGGAGATCAGCCACAAAGAGTAGAATCTCGTTTGGCGCGTCTGCGAACGAGGAGTCGCGTCGCCGCTCCGGCTGAAGAACGATAGCAGGGCGGGGTGAGCGTGGAAGGCCCTGCGGAAAGTGAGTTGGTTAAGGTGAGACGAGTGGCACAGCTGTACGCGAACGAATGCAGTACTCTAGGGGTAGTAGTTAAGTTGACAGGCGTTAGAAGTGCGGTGGTGATGATGGACAAGTGATGACCTGGCCATCCGCACCGCAGCGTCCCTGGGCTTTGCACTGTGGGCGTGGTAGCGCATTCGCCTGGCGTCGTGAGTTGACGATGGGAAAGCTCCGGGAGAGTCGGCGTCGGTCCAGACGCAGAGGTGGATATCCCAGTGCGCTCGGGAATTGCGCGATCGTCACGGTGTACGTGCGTGTGGCGAGTATGCTGGATGGATAGTACTGTCCTGACTCGCCATGCAGATAATTAGTCATGCATGGGGGATGCTTAGACATATAGGGAGAAGTGCGGGGAGGCGAGGCAGCCAGGAAGAGGTGAATTGAGGTGCTATCTGGGTAGGCCGAACTGCTGCATAAGACGCGTGGAGAGAGAGAACGGCCGAGTCAGCTAAATGGCGAATACCGAACGTTCATATGGCGGGAGCTTGGTTGAATCCCGAAGAGTAGACGCACACCCCGGGGAGATTCTGGAGAGTTCGTCTCGAGGGTTCGTCGAGTCACGCACGACTCACGAGCCTGAGGGGAAGATTCTCGAGGAGGCATCGAGGCCCACATCTGAAGGTTAGGAATAGCACACGAGGGAGTGATTGGTGAGGTGTGCAATATTAGGGAGATAAATTCGGAATAGATGCGAATGAATAGCACAGCAGGAGGTACTATCGTAATGAGCTGACTGGGCACGCGGAAGCAAAGGGGAGGCCGTTACGTAAGCGGGGTTAGGGTCATGCCTTCCCGATGTGGACAGGCTAGCTGGCGGACTGGTGGATGTCGGGCGAATGGGGCCGAAGAAGCGCGGGCAGCTCGGGTGGCCTCGGCCGGCATAGGGACACCAGGCGACCGGCCACATGCCTGCGAGGGGTTGCTTCGAGCTGGCTTGAGGGTGTCCCCGTAGAGGCGAGCATAGAGACTCGCCGAGGGGCAGAAATGGGTCGTTGGGAGTGAATCATGGGTCACCAGCAGCGTGGTGTGGGCGAGCGGGCGAGTTGGCTATCCGGGTCGTCTGGAGTTTGTTCTGTGCGACGAAAATGCCGAATGGAATATGTGCAAACCTCCCTTATTGGGAAGGCTTATCTAATCTCGACGTGGGTCTCCCTCGCTCGCTCCGGTGCAGTTCTTTTCTCCGTCCGTGCTTGGGAGAGGATGTATATCTACGGCCATCCACTCTTCAGAGGCGGTGGCCCTCCTTTGTATCACCCTCCTCCATATATCAACCCCGTCCCCCCGCATGCCGCCGCCACCTCTAACCGCGGTGCCACAAGCAATATCTACCCGCCCGCCAATCACGCCTACCCGTCCAGCTATGCACGACCACTCCCCACATTCATCTACAACCAAGCTGAACAGGGCGTCCTCGACGAAGACTCACATCGCCAGCCTTATGCCTCTCCACCACTTCGCACTCATCGTCGCGCTCACAATACCACCCAAACACCCGCCAGCGGATATCTCGCGCCTCCTCGACCCAGCCGCGGACGCTTCGTCGTCCTCCGCCTCACCGAACCTCGTCGTCAAGCAATGTTCGCGCCTACACTCGCGCGTATGTCCGACCACACTGGTTGAGTTATGCACGACCCAGACTAACCGCCTGAACTTCCCCGTCCTCTCCCGGCTCGCCGCCAAAATAGCCTCGCAGCAAGCCCCGCCGCTCGTCGTCGTCCGACGCACTTCGCGCATCTCGACCTCGACTTCGAGCGCGATCCGGCCCGACAGGTACAAAGACGTACCCATTAGTTGTACGGCCAGAGTGGGAGCGTGGTTGGTCTACGGAGACAGAGGATTTGGATGGGGAAGGAGGAGGAAGAGGAGCCGTCGTCGTACGAAGGTGGCCTCCGTTTCTCGCCGTTCACGTGCAGAGCCGTTCCTCGTCATCGTCATACCGCACACCGTCAAGCCGACGCGCGAGTCTGCCACCGTCTCTCTACTCTACGCCTACACGCCATCCTACTACTTCAGCGAGCCCGCGTCGACCACGTCGTCACCCGTTTGACTCATTAGAGGAAGAGCAGGAAACGCCTGAGGAGTCACCGTTTGATGATATTGGTTGAAGAGGTAGTCGCGCGAATTCTCCTGGTAACACGGGCAGGACCGCAGCGAGTATCTTGAGGAAGATGAAGAGGTCAGCCTCAGCGTCAGCTGTCCCCGTCGTCGCGACGCGCCCAGAAGATCAGGAGCGTGAAGACCATAGGAGGGATGCAAGAGATGTCCAACTCGTCAGGTTCACGAGGAGGATGAAGTAATGTTACGTTTTTTCTCGTCATTCTCGCGTCTCGTATGTGATACTGAACCATCTTACACCAGTCCTTCGTGTACTGACTGTCCTCAGGTCGTCGACTTCCGCGCAATCAACCTCCGTGTTCGTTTTGCGTCTTCCCACGCAACAGCGTCCGGTTGTCCATTACGCGCGCCGGAGAAAATCTTCCTCGTCATGAACTAGAAGATGTTTCGTCGAACACTGTCGCGATACCCCAGAGTCACCTATCACGAGATCGCGTCCCGCCTAGCATTTGCCTGGGGAACATGACAGCGAACGTCCCCGATTCACGCATTCGCATGCCAGTATCCTTATGATTATCATCGCCATCGCACGTTCCGCATAACGTTCCACACGGGCTTAGGGATGCTGGGAGCGAGCGGCGGTGGTATACATTGCCCGTGGTCCTGTCCCCACCCTCGCCTATTCTATCTCCATCCATCCTATTCACCCACGTCCAGAAAGTAGACACGCCCCCGCCTCTCGTGCTTTATGTCCAAAATCCAAGTCCCAACGACCACGGTCTCGGTCTCGGCACTCATTCCACTCTCATGCAATCATGTCTGAACACTTGAACACTCATCACGATCATCCACCATTTTTTTCACTTTCTCATACACACTTTTGCACATTTTGCCCTTTCATAAAGCCCATTCATGCTGTCACATATTTGTTACATTTTCCCTCTCTGCTCGGTGTGCCGCATGTGCATCACATCCTTGGATTTCTTTGGCATCATTCACTCCCCATCTAACGCGCATAATTCTTCACTGCACAGTGTACTATTCTCCATTTTTTTCACGGTTTTCCCTTCTATGGGTCATTTGGGATTGTTGTTTGGATGAAGAAAGAGTTACGAAGTTGATGAAGAACAGTCGATGTTGAACATCCTAATCATGATCGAACTTGCCGATACATTCGTAGTTTCGGCACAAGACGAACCCATCCACTATCCCTCATTGTCCATACCCCTAGCACGCATTTATTTTGCTGTCGATAAGACGACTTTCTATGAGTCCGCAATTGAGTAACGCAACGATTCGTACGAAAACTTCGGTGTGATGTTCTTCTCAGTCAGATTGTGTCTTGGCAGGAAGCTTTCCGCCGCAGCGGCGAATGGGGGTGGATATGGGCGCCTGGCGCGTCGACCCGACTTGACACAGTGGTTCCTTTCTGAGCCAACGGGGGTGGCCTTTCGGCCCTCGTAACGACCTGCTCAAACCTCTTCCTCATCCATCAAGGCGATGTGCCACCAGTCGCCCCTATCACCTAGCCCACAGCACCTAGGGGACGGTCGACGTTCCGAACTTCTCCGTGTAGATCGCGCCCTACAGACATCGCACGCCGAACTACGGCCTGCCGCACCTTGTGGGCTTTGACGGTTCACGACGCCTAGATGTGACATCCCACTACATGGCGTCCATGGGGGGACAATTCGGAACATGTCGCTGGGCAGCGGCCTCCCGAAAGGACGTTGGAGAGCCAGAAAACGCGTTGGGGTCGGCCGATTTCATAGGCCAGTTGTCACCGAGCCACCCGTGGGCTCTGGAACAGGCAAGTGTTTCTCTATACTCCTCAAGTCTCTACTCAGCGGGGCACGATATTCCGCACACAAGAGGGCTCCTGTGGCGCCGCAGGCCCAAGGCCACTATAACCGCTCTGCGGCGCAGTGAAGGTCACCTACGCTTGCACCAATAGACACTTACAGTCGCACAGCCGGTGGTGATCGGGTGTTTCCCTCGGCCCATACGATGTTTGCCTCGCAGCTTCCCGGACGTCTAGCCTGTCCACGGCAGAGTTCAGTCCTTGTGAGTCCTGCGTATCCGACTTATTCAGGAATTGGCACTCATTGCACTCGCCGTAGTCGTCATCGCTGCGTCTGTACTAAGGAGCCGTAACTCACTCTTGTGCACGTGAAGTGGAATTCCCGAGCCGGAGAGGATGCTGCCGGTTTGCGATGAGTCAACTTCTGCACGGGGATGCACGGCCCCCACTGTTGTTTGCTCTCTCCGATGACGGGTCCGTGGGTTTGCGGCCCGGCTTGAGACTGATCCTCTTCGAAATAGGTTGGGTGATCGGGTCAGAGCGTTCATTAATATTCGCGCACTGTAGATGTTGCTTTTGTGCAGAATGCTGCATAATTCGTGTATGAACAACTGATCTCCGAGGCAAGGACAAACAGTCTCAGAGCCTTTTGAGTGCCGATAGAGGTATGTCCAAGTACAATAGAGCAGGAGATGGTGTTTTTCTGACCTCGATACTGATAGCTGGACTTCTCACGGTCGGCACCATCCCTATTACGACTTGAGAAACATCTTGAGCAGCGATTTCGCCTACAAGACAGTATGTGTGGATAGGGGACACCCCTCTCCATTGTGACTAGCTCGCACACAAGAGCACTCTCCTACTGTCTTGAGCCGCTCCTGGTTGTCTTCTGACATGCTTGGGCATCGTTCCAAACTCATCTTTCCCTCAATTTTTTCCGGGAACGCAAGAGGCAGGTCTCGGCAGGGCTTCGTGCATACATTGCTTAGTCGCTGCAGGGCCGTTGTGCGAGCCACTTCTACTCCCGATGGCAGCGCCCAGACTTGCCTTACGGGACGTGATCATCAGCCTTGATCAGGTGGGAGATGAGTTGCTTGGCCTATGCATGGACATCACCGCTGTGGCGCTGACTACCTTGTTTACTACTCACATGAAGTTATCTACATGAATGAGCTCATCGTCTATCCCGCTCCATCATTACCTATGTCTCGATATCACCCTACTCAATCCATCGACGGCTATCTGCATCGATATGAAACTAGTCGGACTCAGGTTATTGTCAAGCTTACCACCGCAGAAGCAGATAATTTTGTCTTTTGCCTCGTGTGCCCCGCCACTTCTCAGGAGCACACCCAGCTAGTTATACCGCCTCCACAATAACCCTGAGAACCGCAGCCCAAGAACGAAACACTCGTGCACGATATACAATACACGAGTGTGACTACACATTGATGCTCGCGCTTTGCAGCACTTCCCGATATCCAAGGGACAGAGTGTGGCTCGAGTCCATACCATCTGAGTAGAATGAATGAGTGCCACTCGCGCCTCGACGGCAGAAATGAACCTTGTACACACCGCCTCTCGGGAGTCGTTAGCTCTCATTAGGAGAGTGTTTGTACCATTTGACCATGTTAGGATATTCCGTGCAACCGTACTTACAGAAGTACTCATAAATTATGCTTGTCTGAAATTCGCGCAGTTGCCACCCCCATAGTTGCCATCCCGACCCCAGCGTGCTGGTCTTCGTGAACGCTGCGCGCCAGTGCTAGATCGGTTAATCTGGCGGGGTTGCAACTGGCCGGGTGATTGCCGTGATCATCTCCGGAGAGCACTGACCGCCCGGCGACTAACCGGAGCCCTTTCCTTTGTGCGGGAACAACGGCCATGGTCTGAGTTGCTGAGAAACAAAACTACACCTCCCAGATGCGGTTCAGCGTGCTCATCGGCAGGATTCGAGCACCGTAAGCTGCGTACATCAAATTCATCCTCCTCGGTGGGTGGCATGACTGTCTGCGCTTTGAACCGCAGCGCCGCGCGCGCGGACTGACTTGGGAGGTTTACCCCAGGTTACCCCGCATGGCCCACCAAGAGGGCACACAGGGCAGCGTACGCGCTGTGCCTCGCCGTGCTATCGCAATCGCCCTGAGCGAGAGAGACGAACGTGCACGGGATAGCGTCGTGCTGCACATATGATCTAGGCGCCGCCCGCGTTCGGTCGTTTACGTCTTTCTAGTGAAGATCCTCGCAGGCTCTGCTCTGCTCGACCACTCGTATGCTTTCAGATGCAGCGGGGGGCATGGGACGAAATCGATAATCATGCTCCTACGGGCCAGCTGACCCGTTTCGGACACAGTCTGACGAGCAGCCTTGGGCACATTGGCATCGTCGTTGGCTACCGCACATGCGGATTATCTGACGGTGTTCCATCCGAGCGGCGGATGGCCACACGATACGTGTGCGTGGCAGAAGCTGCACAGAATGACGGTACGAGTTCGGATGTACTCTACTTGTGGGATCCATGTCATAATCAAGAGTATCACCGAGCCGACACTATTGACTGGAATCACAAGGACTCGCCCAACTCGAAACCGATGACTCGTGATTTGCATGATCTTTCTCTTCTGCACTACTAATGCTGATTCGATTTCGTCGATAGCCCAATACAACACACGATTCGAGCTTATCACAGTATTCGCGCATGATTGCGATACTTCCGATGAACACCCATATTTCCGGCTATCGTTTTCTGTGGCGACGTGAGCATTTATATATCAAGTAGAGGACGGCTTTTTAATCCATGGTTAGTCCTTTTCCATAGCGCGTTCCAAATTCTGATTTCGACACCGGCAAAACCTGCGCTTCACACCTCCCGGTTACCGGATGCAATGGTATTTTAGGTGGAGTGCCAAATACCGTTGTCTCTGGCCACGGGTTACACCTAGTACCGTGTGGAAAAACTCTCAAGAACAGTTTGCAATAGGACATCGTGTAGGTCTATTTCCCCGGGAAGCGGGTGTCCTATGAGAGGAATCCCGTGAGTAAATGGGATGGGCTTGGTACTCGATGATTGCTAACGGTTTCACAGGAATGACCATTGGATACTAGTCCCGAAGGGAAGCGCAACGCGCGCTCCGCACCTTATATCATACTTGTACACGCATGCGTGGTACTGCCCAAGGGCTCGAGGTGGAAATGTAAGGGATGTGAGAAGACGTTTTGTGCTGTGTTATGCTGAGTCTCACTGATGTGTTCCAAGTATGCTGAGGTACGCACGCATGATTTCACAATTTCCCGTTACAAACCCCGCTCACGAAGCACTACAGTTTGGTCTTTAGACCACCGCAGGTTTCGGCAAGGACACCCTTACGTGTCTATAGGCGTGCTTGCTTGCGGAGGCATGTGCGTCGCGTCGGCCTCCTAAGCAACCGCCGTCATCACAACCATGAAGAACTGAATGGTACGGTCTACAGTTACACCGTTCTGCAGTGCATAAACGATTGATGCACGCCAACTCCAGCCACAATGCTATGCTTTACTATTACCAGCTTCGACATGAACTGGACACTTTTGTCTACTCGACAAGTCGTTTGTGCCCTACATGCCCCTTCCTTGACCACAATTCTTGCTACTACACGTTGAAACAGTCAACATGTGGGTTTTTGTAACTCCTTGGGTCCACCTCCGACATGGAAGTCGCATCCGGGAATTGGAGGGCCGCCTGATCGCCTTCTCCTAGCGACGCAGGATCCGTACGCTCCTCGACGGATGCCCCAGACGGCACGCCGTCCAAAATTCTAGGCCCGACTTGACCCCAATAATTCAGAATATTGCCCCACAAACCCGCCGAAATGGCGAGTCCCCCCGACAATACCTCCCAACCCCGGCTAACCTATGCACCCACCACGCTCACCGCCCACTACACTTCCCCGCGCTCGACAGATGCACGCGGCGCCCTCAGCCAGCCGCAAACGCACCACGTTACCTAACGCTTTCCCTATTCCGCTCCTCGCCGCGCCGCCTGGCCCGCCTCGTTTCCCCTCCTGTGCTTATCGCCCCACGCGCACAAAAAAACGCGCGGCCCGCTCAGCTGACCGCCTCCGCCGCCCGCACACGCCGCGCGGCGTGCGGGGGCCTGGGGGGAGCTGTTGCCGTTCCCGTGGGGCCTCGGCGACCTACGCTGCGCCTTGGTGGCACCCGGCGCGGCGCGTGCCCGTGTGGGGGGGGCCCTACGCGCGTCGAGGCGAGGGCGGTCGCAATCGTCGCGTCCCTGCGCGACTTCGCCCCGACCGGAGGAGAACACTGGCGAGTGGCGCAGATGGCTGCGAGCGAGTGCAGAAAGTCTATAACGTCGTGTACGAAATTCGAGCTGCTTTGCGGGGCTATCTGACTTGCTGCGAGCAGCTCGCTCAGCGTGTATCATGCCGAACCAAGCGTTGCTTCGCTCGCTTAAAGCATAGCGGGAAGGGGAAAGGAACACGTAGAAAAAAGGAGAATAAAAGGCGAAGGAGGGAACGGGAGTGTCTGTTTGCGTGGGGAAGTACTCTGATCGTGCCTACAGGGCACCGCTTTTCGAAGTCTGTAAAGCAGCGTGGTCGATCTCGCGCGCAAAACACGATGCACGCCTCGTGGCGAACGATTATATTCTCTGCGAAGAGCTGCGCAGGCAAGCGACGTTTCTGAACGAAGGAACGTGGCGCGGTTTCGTCATGATGGGCCGCGTCGTGGCCATTCATCGTCGCTGTTCGTCGATACCTGGAGATTTGTGGGTGCATTTCTATGTGGGGTTTCTCGAAGGCAAGTATCGATCGGTCAGCGTAGGGAAAGAGCCTGATATACTTGACCATATCTTCAGCGCAGGCGATCGTAGTAGGCTGTCGATGGGGGGCGAAGATTAGATGGCCAAGTGCATCGCGCATGCTCGAGGGGACACGTTGCGGTCAGCACGGCCTCATAACAAGTCGCCTTCAAGCTGCATGAAGCTCGGCTTTTTCTTTCGCTCAGGACCCGAGACACCGAAACAAGTGAAAGTCGAAGACTCGAAGTGTTGTGTCCTACCAAGCGTTGCGTACACCATGCTTGTACGCGGATTTTATTACGAGCCCTCGGCTCAATAACTCCGGGCGGGCACACAGAGGGCTCGACTCGTGCTGATAAGCCAAAATAGAACTTGAAATTGGCCTTCAATCCCGCCTCAGTGACACATCACTTCAGGCCAACTACCCCAGTGTTGTCTCTATGGCAGACTTTGCTAGGGAGATCCGCGCGACCACATGCAAATCGTACTCGGGTCAATGGAGTAGATACAGAGGTCAAAGAGCGGCGTCCTCTAACCCGCAGGATTTGCTTACCAGGTACGACGTGTTCACTTACACTGGTCAGTATGCGGCCCGCAAGCGCCATATGACGCAGGGGCTTGATTGTGGCGTCCGCAACTGAATGCCGAGATTTCAGGATGTTCAAGTCGCATCACTGGCGGCGTGATGCGGAACTTGGAGGATTTGAGACGGCGAGGGACCATGCGCGAGCATCATATGGTCGCCGAGTTCTTCGAGCCAGAAGACGCGACGCGTCGCGGGGCTGGTTGGACAGCGATGTGCTGAGCCGCGATGTTCAGGCGAAAAGGTCGCTTTTTCCTCCCGCGCATTCCCGTTGCCGTGCGAACGAAGGTGTTCATCAACACGGCGGGCGACGTTGCGTGAAAGTTTCAAGCCTTTTGCCGTTAAAAACCACTTGCAGCCGCAGTTGCAGACGGTCGCGTGAGGACATTCGAGTTTTCGGATATTCACGCGCAAGTCGTATTCGATCACTGGACGAGGGCGCTGCTTCTCGATCGATTGCAGAATAAATATCAGTACCCAGGGATTGTTACCCCATGTTTTAGTGGCTTTGAGTGCTGGAAGGCTGCGAGGATTGAGGGTAAAATGTTTTGAGTGAGGATGGCGAGATGCGAGGATGTTGATTTGTGGACGGGAGAGATCAGATAAGGAGCGCGGGCTCGACTCGCTGAGAAGACGAGGGTGGGCGGAGACAGTTCTTAAGCGAAGTCTTGCATGCTTCGCCGGATATCGAACCTCTCCCTCCCTTGAAAATTGCGGGGCGTACGCGTTCCATGTTCGCGCCGACGTGAGCCATCGGCCTCATCCCTAGCGGTGCAGCGGCGATGTTATCCCCATGCGGGAGGCGGTGAGCCTTGTAAGGGAAGTGGCCGGCAGCACAATCGGAACACTCGGCAGCGCCACAACGCCTCGGCGGGCCATTTCGAGGCAGGTCGGGCGAAAGGACGCCACATGATTGGCTGTGCGGCCGGCGCCCGGGGCGGCCGGCTCCAGCTCGGGCGCTCCGGAATGTGGCAATTCCATTTCTAGACGCGCGGATGGAATCGCTACCACCTGCAAATCCCTGCTTGTCTGAGACCATGTATCTCCGGGCAGGAATATTGTCTCAAAATTTTGAGGCTCGCATGGACAATTTCCACGGGTCAGCGCCAGGGAAATCAGCTGGTCCTGTCAACGGGACTCGCCTCCCCGGTGACGAAGTGGAGGGGATGAGTGGAGCGAGTTCAAATGATGCCTCAGTCCTTTTTTGATCGCAGGCTATACATATTTGAGCTTCTGCAGCGGCTGACCTGCCCTTCTTCTCTTTACCTCCCAGTTCTTCAACGAACTCCCCTACCACCACCCACGACCTCTCCATGTCTGCTAGAGATCCCAGCCCAGCCGCCTCGCACACGGCGAGCCAGCTGTCGCAAACAGCGGGGGGCTCTGCGACCGGCACACACGAATTCAAAGACAAGGAAAGGGCGCGGATCCGACCTCTACGCAGATAGTCGATCCCACGAGTAGTTTCGACACTTATGGCGATGAGGAGGGTGACAGTGAGTAGAAACGCCCATTTGCGGCGCGCCTTCCCCCGACTAAATGCATTTTCATAGTTAAATATCGCACGATGGTGTGGTGGAAAGCTGCGGCACTCATGCTTGCAGAGACTGTATCGCTTGGTGTGCGTATATAATGCTCTGTTCACTCTCCCGAGCAAAACTCACGGATGACGCGCCTAGATCCTCTCCATTCCATCCGTCTTTGCCAGCCTCGGCATGGTCGCAGGCATCATCCTCGTCGTCGGCCTAGGAGGCCGTTAGCGACGCTTTCAGGCTACATGATAGGCTCTTTCAAGCTGCGATACCCGCATGTGCACAATATGGCCGACGCAGGTTACATCCTCGCCGGTCCCATCGGCCGTGAGGTGCTCGGTGCCGCCCAGGTCATCTTCATGGTGTTATGTTTTTGTGTGCGGCTCACATGTCCTCACCGGCCTGATCGCCTTCGACACCATCACTGCTGGCGCGTCGTGCTCCGTCCTCTGGGCGGGTGTATCTGCGATCATTTGCTTGGTCCTTACTCTCCCGCGTACGCTTAATGGGATATCGTATCTTAGTGTCGCGTCGTTCATTTCGATCATCAGTAAGTCATGTTGGCCTCTTTTTTCGACGTCATGGTTTCATATATGCGCTTCAGCTGCCATCCTCATTACCATGATCGGTGTCGGTATCATTGGGCACCAAGCTCCCGTCGAGGTTACCTCGAATCTCTCGTTCGCAAAAGGCTTTTTGGCCGTTACCGATATCGTAAGTCTCATGACTCTGTTTCGCCGAACTCGTGAAGCTTAAATTTTTGCACAGATCTTTGCTTACGCGGGTCACGTCGCCTTTTTCACTTTCATTGCGGAGATGAAGGAGCCCCGCGACTTCCCCAAGGCCCTCTATGCTCTTCAGATCGCGGATACCACACTCTACCTCATCGTCGGTATCGTTGTGTATGCGTACACCGGCATGAACGCGGTCTCTCCGGCCCTCGGAAAACACGGGTGTAACACTCAGGAAGATTTCTTACGGCATTGCCCTCCCGACGATTATGATCGCAGGTGTCATCAAACGGCAACGTCTGCGCAAAGCTCATCTTCGTAAGAATGTACGCATTTATTTTCTCTCGTCGTCTTCGAAGTGTACTCACCGCCCCACGCAGATTCCGCCGCAACGGCAAGTCCTCGATCCACATGACCTCGCACTCGTGGCAAGGCTGGACCACCTGGATCGGCATCTGCTTCGCCATCTGGACGCTCGCATTCATCATCGCGGAGGTCATCCCCTTCTTCAACGACCTGCTCGGCGTCATCTCCGCGCTTTTCGCGAGCTGGTTCACGTACGGCATCTCGGGCATCTTCTGGTTCACACCTCACGCCCCGCTGGGCCGAGGAGTACTGGGGCACCGCGTGGCAGAAGGTCAAGACTGTGTTCTGGGGCTTTATCGTCCTCGCGGGCTTGTTCATCATGGTTGCTGGCCATGTACTCCAGTATATGGAGTATTGCAGATGGTGCGTCCCGAATACTTCACTTTGCACAGCATATGCTCACCTTGCTCTTAGGTTACCGCAATGGAGGCTTCCCATCCCCGTTCAGCTGTGTCAGCCGTGCACTTCTATAACTTCGGCATGTTCGCCTCACGAGTCAACTGCTCGCAATCCGGATCTCTTCACGCAACTGTAATGCTCATCTTACCTAGGTTTCGTCTCGCTGTGCAAGGGATGGGTCATCTCCAAGTGTAGCTGTATAATATACCATAATTCTCTTCTTATTTGTTGTTCACGTAGTATTTGGTATACCAAATGGTGTGTTTGTATCAATGATGCAGAATGTCTCAATTTTTTGTTCATTGGCTTGAAGTGTGTTTCCGTGGTTTGCCATTACTATCAGTTGGTGTATTGCGTCTGGCAATTTCAGACTCAATTATGGTGGTTATCCACGATTAGCGTACCACTCTTACACGGAGGTGAGGCGAAATAGACTGTTGCCAGACTTCAAAGCTTCACACCAGATGTGGCGCTGCACCAAGCATGGATACAAGAGGCGCCTCGCTTTCACTTCCGTGGGATTCAGACCATAAGTACTAAGTAGCTATGGATTGACCAATGTTTGAGCAAGAGTTACAGTGGCTCGAGTAATGTACAAACTCGGAAAGAGACGCAGCGCGCGAGGCATGAGGCTACAGAAAATGCCACAGCAATTCCACTCAGAGAGTATTAAAGATGCAGGCGAGAATGAGAAGGATGTGCAATGAGATCGGCGAGACAAAACCCTATCGGAACGTGGGCCTCATGAAGCGCGACAAGGGTATGGGCCGCGAGAGGAGGACCATTGTCGTTTTGGTTGCCGTCGTCGGGATCCAGAAGGGATTCGGGGACGCATTGGATGACCAGGGCGCGGTCACGGTTACGGCGAGACGGCTGACTGACCAGACCAAGTCGATGAGCACGGTGGCACCAAATTGTGCAGGGCTAGGTGAGGGAAAAGGGGACGGGAATACATACTTTACACTGCGGTACAGGGTGGGCAGGCGGTTACGGCCGCTGGCAGGATGCTCTGGGATATCTGCGCTTCTGACAGGTTCGGTACTCACCGCGCTGGTGGGTGGCGGCAACTACTGGGATTTGAGGGCGTGCGATCCTGTGCCGCCGAGGAAGTTCCCAGTCGAGGGCAAACTTGAGGGTCTTGATTGGGCAGAGAGGACGTGGAGAGTCCAGGAGGCGACGCTGGCGGTGGGGGGTGGTGACACCCATGGTGGCAGAGTCATAGGACGGCGGCGGTAGCTATTGCTAGAGGACAAGGCGGAAGAGTTGTCGTCGTCGTTCGCGAGCGAGCACACAATCGGGAACGAAAACGGCAACGGCGTCGAGGAGATCTAGCCAGCGAGCGCAGGCACGTAGTGATGTTGGGCAGCGACGAGGGCTCTTTTACCTGGCGGAGTGCAAGAGATCCACCCCCGGTAAGTGCTGGGGTGAGTGGAGATGGGGGGTACAAACCCGCAGGCCTCAAAGGGGCCGCCCCCTTTATATACCGTCTGGTGACTGAACCTAACAGAGGTCAGCACGGCTGTCAAAAGCATGTGGCGCATGCCCTCATACGCCTGCCATATATATGTTCGTACTTTCCAGGACTTGCAATGGGCGCGATGACGATGGCCAAGCAATTGCCAGAATCAAGGACCCCTCAAAGAAAAGCATATTATTTGATACAGAGGCTGCCCTCATAGAAAGAGTGCAATTTTGGGATGTGGGTGGGTGCTTCTGGGAACCCCGTCAGAAGGAAAGGAACATATGATACACAGCCCGAGACCACCGCGAGCCACAAGCAAAGAAAGATTCCGGACAACAAATAAGATCACTAGGGGCGGGGAGGGTACACTATGGCAAAATGTCCACAGAACAGCGCGCGACTATGGCTTCTTGTTCGCCGCGTCGTACGACGCGCGCAGCTTGGGATGGAGCAGCTGCTCGTGGAGTGCCTTGCCGGCGGGGACCATGGGGAAGACGTGCTCGTTGCGTGCGACGACGCACTCGAGCAGCACGGGCTTGTCGTTCGGGTACGCGAGGAACTCGGCCATCTTCGCGGGCAGCTCCTCCGCGCTCGTCACGCGGATGGCGTGCACGCGCATTGACTGCGCGAGTGCGATGAAGTCTGGGTTCGTCATGCGCGTGTGCGCGTAGCGTTGGTCGTAGAACAGGTCTGCGCGGGGCGTTCGTCAGCCGGGAGTCTAGGAGGGAAAGAGGAGTGGAGACTGACCTTGCCATTGCTGGACCATACCCTGGAACTCGTTGTTCAGGACAATGATCTTGACGCCGATGTCATACTGCGACGCAGTCTGGAGCTCCATCGCTGTCATGCTGAACGACGCATCGCCATCGATGTCGACAACGATCTTCTCGGGTGCGCCAACCTTGGCACCAATCGCGGATGGCAGACCAAAGCCCATCGTCTGTGGCGGAAGATGAGTACATCTGCGGCGTGGGAAGAATGAGATAGAACACTTACACCGAGACCACCGGAGGTGACCATCGTGCGCGGGTGTCTCCACCGGAAGTGCTGTGCGGCCCACATCTGGTGCTGGCCAACGCCGGTCGTGATGATAACGTCCTCCTTGCGGTGCGCCGTCTGTTTGTCGAGCTCCTCGATGACCGCCTGCGGCTTCATCATCTCGCCCTGCTTGCTGGCTTCGAACGTGAACGGCCACTCTGCCTTCCACGCCTTGATATCGTTGAACCACTGCGTGCGCGAATGGCTCTTGACGAGCGGAATGAGCGACGCCATGTTCGCGACGACGTCGCCCATGACGGGGATCTGCGCATCGACAATCTTGTTAATGTTCTTCGGCTGGACCTCAAAGTGGATGATGCCGCCACGGCCCTGTGCCGCCGCCGCACGCGCAACCGGGCGCAAAACGCATCGACCTTGCCCGTCACACGGTCGTCGAACCGCGCGCCAAGCGCAAAGACATCACATCCGCCTGCTGCATCGCGAGGTTCGCGTACGCGCTCCCGTGCATGCCGAGCATGTGCAGCGACCTCTCATCGAGCTCGTCGAACGCGCCGAGGCCCTGGAGCGTCGTCGTGACGGGGATGTTGCCGGCCTCTTGCAAGCTCGCGCAGGAGCTTTGGGCGAGGAGGGTGACGAGAGCGACGCCGTTGCCCGCGTAGATGATGGGCCGCTGCGCCTGGTTGATCATGTTCCGCGGGCCTGCTTGATCATCGCGAGGTCCGTCGGGGTCTGCGAGCTCGAATGCAGCGGGTTTGTCGGCAGGCCGAGGGGGGTCCCGGGCGTGGTCGCCTTGTAGGGCAGGGGTGTGCGCAGGACACCCAGCAGTGACGTCCTTGGGCAGGTCGACGAGGGACAGGGCCAGGGCGGCCGGAAGTCGCAATCTTGAACGCTTCGTTGATGCGACGCGGCATGCTCCGAAATGTCCTTGACCATGACATTCCACTTTGTGCACGCTCTTGAGATGCCGACGACGTCGGCTTCCTGGAACGAGTCGGAGCCAATGAGAGAGGTCGCTACCTGGCCGGTGAAGACGGACGAGCGGAATACCATCGCTGAGAGCGTCCTGCATCGGCGTAATGACGTTCGTCGCTCCGGGGCCGGACGTGACGAGGACAATACCAGGCTTGCCGGTGACGCGGGCGTAGCCCTCAGCCATATGTCCCGCGCCTTGTTCGTGTCTTGGAAGGACGAACTCAAACTGCGGCGAGTTGTAGATGGCGTCGAAGACGGGGAGAATCGCTCCTCCGGGGTATCCGAACACGTGCTTCACGCCATGGCGGACCATCATTTCGTGGAAAATCTGGCCGCCCGACATGCGACAAAGGAGTGGTCGAGGGGTTCATCGGGGTTGGGCCCCAGGCTGGGTGGTGGGTAAGGAACGTTGTTTCTCGTCGGCAGCTGCTGGAAGCCTGGTGCAGGATTTGGGGCCGCCTACATGAGAAAATGATCAGCGCCCCGCATGCAATATGTGATTATGGCAGCAGGATCGACAGGTCAATGTTGCGTTGGGAGATTGGGAGCTGGGGATACGCTTCTCGGCCAATTTGCACTCAAAAGGGAGGTTTTGGGCAGGGGTACAGGGCCATTGATCGGGAGGTGTCCCGAAAGCGCATTGGTTGGACGCAATGTGACCTGTCTTCCTGGGGGAGACGGAAGGAGACAGAAATAGGACTCACGCAGAGGGAGCCCCACAGCATCGCGAGCCGATGACTGGCTGATATTCCTGACATGTTCGCGCACTCTTGACTTGGCCTCGAGCATGGAGGCACTGGAGCCCGTGGCAGCGGTGGACCCGGGCGCGGGTGAAGGAGATGGCCTTTGTTGCCTTTTGGTGCGCACTTGGGGGATGCGCATTTTGGCTGCGTTGAGCGACATGCTGGTGGATGCGCTGAGCAGCGAGCGCGAGTGGGAAGGCGGGGATGGGAAAGAGGAGGAAACCAAAGAATTGCTCGAGTCACCGAGTACTTTAACAAGGCTAAGCGCTTACGAGTCATGCGCCTCCACCACAAATCGGCATCTTCCGTATTTGTGCAGACCGCTCTGGATGGCCCCTAGTGAGCCGTACGAAAGGGACAGCATCGAGGACGACGTTGTGCAGTAATATCCACAATTATTGTGGTTTTGCACTGGCGATTACAGCGTATCCTATCGACCTCGTGCTCCTGGCAGATTAAAATAAGGTTTAGCGCGCTTTGGTATCGTTCTCGCCACTATGGGCGTCTAGAGTATGGTGGGATTCTTCTGCCAATCTTTCCGCTGCGCCCGATGCTCTCTATTTCGAGTCAACATTATTTCTGCTTTCCACGCTCAGCTGGCTGCCCACAACTACCAGCGCAGTAACGTCGGCCAAGAAATAAACCTTGTGTAAAGATTTCACGTCGTTTGCCGTATTTATTCCGCCCCGCCCCCGGTTGGATTGGTACGACGCCTGCATCTCATCTCCGAGAGGACGTGCTCTGAAGACGTTGGCTGACAAATCACGCACATGGCCAGGTCGAGTCAAGATTATTAAATTCCCAGAGCGGTACCATGGCTTGCACCTGTACGACTATGATCGACCCAAGCGTTACCCCAGATGCGCCCCCTCGAGGCCCAGCCACCCTCGGGCTCATTGGCATGGGCGCGATGGGTAGCATGTACGCAAAGGCTTTCGCGGAGGCGGGCTGGAAAAAGTGAGTTGTGGCGCCATTGATTACACTATTGTATGACTAATGCGAGGCTCTGGTAGAATCTATGTCTGCGATCTTCCAAGCAAATATGAGTCGCTGAAGGAGGCTTGGAAAAGTGTGTTGCATTACCTTCAGGACGGTCTGTGTAGTGAACACAATCTATCAGACACGCCGAACGTGCATGTCCTCAGGGATGGTCACGCCGTGGCTCAGTATATACGACTGGATGATGTACTATGTGGAGCGGCCGAGTTTGTAGACCGAGTGGTAGCGGAATACGGACCTTGTGCGTGCGCTTTTCCGTCCTGGATTGTTACCTTTCTGACCATCTATCAGCCACAAAGGTATGGCGCCCATCTGGTTGCAGGACAGACTTCTGGCAAGGCTCCAGAAAGGGCTCCCTGCGTTCCCCCGAGAACGTACCTCCCTGGAAGGGACAGTCCATATCCTGTCATGGTCACTCTGTACATGGACCCACTGTCTCACCCCTCGACGGACAGCCCTTGGTACGCGCGCGGACGGAACGATGCCCAAGATATGATTCTTTACGTCAATATTTATTCTCATACAAACACCGATGTTGGAACAACCAGAAGCAGTGAAAGCTCGTCGAAAACATTCTCGCGCGCACTCAAGTCCAGTTTATGTCTACATGTCCTATCGAATGAGCACGATATTCGTGACGGCAAACACACAAGAAGCTGTAACCACATGCGGCTTGCCTGAGGTGTTCGGAACTGTGTGCACCACGCCCGCATGGCTTCATGAAAGATGCTAATCTACAGATAGCTATGGGAAAAGTGCTTGGGCGGGAGAAGCAAGTGCCTACCAGGGGAATGGATAACGTCAAAGGCCCATCGAGACGGTCTCAAGGTCAACTCATGCTCGCATCTACTCAAACAAAAATTGGGGGCACGTCTTACGCCCCGGCCTCGCCAATCTGAACCTCCTCAGCACGAGTGCAACGCCCAGTTACGGCGGAGCGTGACGGATCTTCAAGCTGATGCTCGTCCGCGGACCGACGTCGCGCTGCGGCAGGAAGCGGATCTACGACGACGCGCGACGCAGTGTCGGGGAAGGAGGACGCGCACAGGGGCCCCGCGAACGGGGACAGCACCACGAAGCACGGGACGATCCTGCTGTCCGAGGACGTGCTCGACAAGATTCAGCCTGGGCCGCCGCCCGCCCACGGACACGGCCTACGACGATGAAGGTCGTGCGCGCGAACCCCATCTCATCGCTGCTCGCGATCGGTGACTGTTGGGCGCGGCTCGGCATCCAGCCGTTTGTGCACCTCGAGCTTGCGGCGACGCCCATCTTCCGCCTGTGGATCGGCGTGTCCGAGTACCTCTTCCGCTCGCAGGAGCGTCTCGACGCCGCCATCTTTGCTGCGCTGTACGACACGTCACACCGCTCGAACGACATGGAGTTCGTCATCGCCGCGCGCGGCTGGAGCCAGTGCATCTCGTTTGGCAGCTTTGAGCTCTACAAGAGTCGGTTCGAGCAGACGGCGCACTTTTTCAAGCCCAGATTCGAAGACGCGACGAAGCTTGGCTCTGCGATGATCCAGGCCATCATGGAGAGCTCAAACTAGGACGGAGGCGTTGTAGGTTGACGGGTGTGTATCAAAATGTCTGTATTGCGCAGACAGGTTCATGCAGCCTCAGGGTGTAATAGGCGTGCGTATTCAATTATATCTCTTACTCTATTTATACCAGCTTCGTCTTGAGGAAAGTTGCGAACTCAGACCAGTATTCCCTGAGCGCTCGGAGGATGTAAGACATGCCCGGCGACGGAGGCAGCCACAACGTTGTTGGCATTTCGCCACCAGAACATGGGGTTGCCTCATTGGGCTACACGGTTGCAGGAATGGGCATTGTCTCAACGACCGTCGCACGACCGCGCAAACGCCGACTCTCTCGACGTCCAAATCTACTGTGCAGTCGAATCTTTAGTGCGATAAAAGAACAAGAAACGACGCGGCAACACACACAGCCGCAAATACAACTCCGGGCCACGAGGGTCCTTTCCAGACCCTTGCCGGGCCACCAGCCGCACAGCAGTTCCCTCGACCGTCCCAGGTCTCCTCGTGCCGGTTCTGTTCCATGCTCTGAGAGCCAGATGGACAGATGCAGACATTACGTTGCCCTCTGCGCGACGGGCCCACAGGAGCCGGGCTGTGCCCTTCATATACAGTACTCGCCCGCTCTGCCGCTCGACCGTCCTGGAGAATGCCCATCAGATGCAGAGGGGCCCCGCTTGTACCCAGGGCGTGTGCGGGCGAGTGCATAGTGGCGCGGGTGGTGGGCTGATGAGTAGGGTTGCAAGTGCGCGCCTGAGCTAGAGGTCGGCGCTGATGAGGGCATGACTGTTGCCAGGGCTTCTGATGCATATGTCTCTCATGATGTGGACAAGCGGCGTCGGCACTTCTGTAAGTATCACGTTTCGAAAATGGGTCCGGGCCAATACCCTTGCCGCACGGTAACAGCAGCGCACTGCGTAATGTGAGGTGGACGTGTTCACTGCGAATACAACCTATGGATTTTGCCAATCTGGACGACAATGTTTACGTCGCCGAGATTTTTGTGCAAGGACAGAACTTCTCAGTCAGTCCCTTCGTGTCTTCCTTTTTTGATGACCTATTCCATATTTCTGCTTTATACTATTGTAGGTACAAGCTTGACCAGGCAGTTCTGATGTTCTGGGTAGCAGGTTCACTTGCTCCAGCTCAGGCTCTACAGGACGACGTTTCAACACGGGTTTTGAATGGCACAAACTGCTACTGTAGGACCTTCTTTCTTTTGCAGTGAACCTTGGGCTTAATTGCCTCCCAAGGATACAACCTGTCTGCCTGCACCGGTCCCCATCATCATAGCCGACACGACCTTGGGAACTTCTATGGTCGCTATGGACAAGCTATTGGGTATGCTCCTGTCCATTCTATATATACTTGCGCTCCTGCCTTGTTCTAAAACATGGCCTTAGGGTTAACGCGCGCGGAAGCAATGCGACGCTTCCTATGGGGACATACGTGAGCGGGTTGCTTGGACTGGGCGGAGTATGTATCATTTCGGCTTTCGCTTGGTACAACCGGTAGAGCATTGACATCCTGTTTTCGTAGGGCCCTTTAACTCTACAAGCGATATCCTGCGAGTACTTCTGCGAACACTCTCTCAATGGTCTTTCGTTTCTCAATAAACGGATGTTGATTTGATTGATCTCCCTCGTCCTCTTGTGACCCGAAGCATCACCCCGTAGCTGTTCGACTCGTACCCGGACATATCAAACTATATCACCTTCCAATTGTCACGCCACGACTACTGGAGATGTCAACGGGGGTATATTTACGATTGGTTTGTCCAACCACATTTCTGCGAGTAATTGAAAGCTAAGCAGATGCAAACAGGGCGAAGTAGCCGATGGAATGGGGCGAGCGTCCAGCAAGCGGCACAAATACCTCTCGTACTGCGAAAACCTCCTGGGGCGTTGGAGCAGACAGCTTCACCGTCAACGGACACAAGCTAAACCTTACAGGCTCCGCGTGCGCAAACACCTTCCCTCACACCTAACGCAACCCCAACCATCTTCCTCAGATTGGCCGGCAGCAGCCAACTCCTCTCGCTCCTCGACACCGGCACAGCCCGAGGTACACTCACCTCTTCTTCTCACAAAACACACACTAAACCCACCCCCAGCCCTCGCCCGCAGAGACATCGTCGACGCGCTTACCGAGACCTCCCCCGGCGCGCGCTTCGACGGCTGCTGCCAATACACGCCTCCCCTGCGACACGAAGGCTCAACGTGAGCATACCATCGGGTAATGCCTGCGCCTTCTCTCTCGCCCCTGCACGCAGAGCTGACAGAGACGAGCAGCGGCCAGGCGTTTCCGCTGCACCCGATCGACGTCGTCATCGTCCCCGAGCCGGGCGAGGAGGCGTCCGCGCGGACGCGGACGCGTCGATCTGCATCGGCCGCGATCTTTCTTTTTAGCTATGTCGACCAAGTTGGTACGTGCGCTCTACTGGTAGCCACACCACACAGCGACTGATGGGGTAAACATAGTAGATATGATACTGGGAGACACCTTCCTGCGCAATGTGTATGCGCTGTTCGACTACGGGAGCGGGACGCGCGCGGACGATGTGGCGCCGTTTGTGCAGCTGCTTTCTGTGCGTATGTCGCGTGAGTTGGTCGGGCGTTGCTGACGGGTGGATGTCTTGTAGACGACGGACGCGGGTGCGGCGTGGGCCGAGTTTGACGCGCTCAATGCTGCGCGGGTTGCTGCGAGGTCGAAGGACCAAACGCAGGGCAAGCTCAAGAGTAGTGCGGGGCGTCGGTTTTCTTGCTCTGGGGCGGACGTGTGGATACTTTTTCTGGATACTTGTGCTGGGTGGGATTGTGTTCATGGGTCTCTCGTGGTAGCCTTCGGGACTCATCTGTCATTTTATCTGCCATTTTCACGTTCTGTCTCGTGCACATTCTCTCTACTCTCTCCATCCATGCTGCATCGTACATACGACACATCCTCCTTCAATGTCAGGCTCGATTATTTTCAGTCTCTCTGTACACATAGGTTTCGAACACTGTTGTGTGAGTGTGGATATTGAAGCGGTATGATTTTTGTGGTCTTAGGTTTGCGATGTTTGTCCGTTGTTTGTCCGTGGTACAAATGACGATCAATGTTACATTTTGCGACGAAAAACACGAGCTCTAGCTAGCGATTGACAGGAGGGTACACTATGGTAAGTATATGTGCAGATCAGGAGTCCTGTGTGAGGAATAGTAGTAAAATACAACAAGATAGTTAATGCTGCGCCGCAGGCGTGAGTCACGATATTATCGTAGGAGAAATAGGATGAAAAGGGCTCACTACAGGTGTGTATCTGAAAGCGTGCGCGAACCGGCGGACGAGCAGTCATGCTCAGTGACGCGCCCGCTCTGGTGGCGGGATAGGCGAGCTCCGGTGTTTCTCGTACGTGACGACGGGTAGCGGCTGCACAAGCGTCGTCAGCTTCGCGTGTCGTCCACATGCGAATGTGCTCACTGTTGTGATCGTCCCTCGACGGGACTTTGCGGACGGCTTCGCCGCGGCCGCCGCAGCAGCGGCCGACGCAAGCGAGGCGCGCGAGTGGCGCACGCAGTCGTACGGCGAGGACGAGCGGATGAGCATTGGCCCGCGCGCGCGGCGTTGGCGGCGCAGCTTGACCCAGAGCACGACCGCGATCACGCCGAGCACGACGACCGCTGCACTACCAGTCAGCTCTTGTACACGCAAAAACGGAAGAGGCACGCACAGAAGACGACGGCGATGACGATGATCCAGCGGCTGTCGAGGTGCCCCGAGTCCTCTGCCGCGGCCTCTTGCTCTGCCCTCGCGGGTCCGGTCCTGTCGCTCTGCTGCCTGTCGATGCGGTGCGGTGTCAGTGCGTGTTGCAGGGCGGGCGGGGTTGCCAATTTGCGGGTGCGGTGCTGGGTTTGGGTGTGGGCTGGCTCACCTGCGGTAGAATCAGCGGTGCAGCCCATGCGGATTGTGAGTGTGAAGAGCAGCGGGAGGAGCGCCGAAAGGCGACAATGGTGATGGCGGCGCGTCGTTGGGGGAGGTGGGGAGCAGGATGGAGGGCACAGCGGTGGCGGACGAGAGAGAGGAGCGTTATATTAGCAAATGGGATATGCCACACCCCCGGGGCATGCCAGACGGTCTCTGCATCTCGCGCCAAGGGCAGCGCTGGGCGGCAGATGCGTCTTGGCAGGCTCGCAGGTTTGTCTGCGTCTCGAGACCGTCTGCTTGCCACCAGTCTTGTGATAAGTGAGCGCAAATACAGGTTGTAAATATATACCCCGGCGGTTCCGAGGCCGCACAAGCGTCGCCCCGGGCTGCTCGAGCGCGCCGCCGCCGTCGCCACGTCGGCTTGGGCAGCGTGCGCGGCAGGGCGGGGCGGCGGCGCGCGGGCTGGTGGCGGAGCGGTGCGCCAAGGCCGGAGGCGGCCGTCCGCGGCACAAAAAGGTTTGGGTGATCGCTTGGCGGCCAAGCTGTTGGGCTCCTGCTTTTCCTTCCGTCGGCCGTTGCGACGCCACGGTGCGTTTGCCTTGGCCTGCTTCAATTTCTGCATTCAAGCCTCAATTTAAATCCCGCCTTGCTTATTCGTCTTTCTCTGGCTTTTCCGCAAGTGCTCGGCGCGGGGTAACTTGATCTGGGTAACACTCTCGCTCCTACTGGGTGGTTAATATTAGGTTCTTGTCTCCGCATAGCCTCTATTCTCTTACCTTGAGCGCCACCCTCCATATCGCTTGCGAATTTGTCTCCCACAATCACACTATTTCTAGCAGCGTGCAAGCACCGACCTGTTCACGCCACGGTGTTTCCGGCCTCGGTCTCTGTAACGCCACACGAGTTGCCCCGACACGATGATGGCCCGAAAAGGGAGGGCGCATCACATGTTTTTTGGCCCGACCACACAGCGATAGAACGCCAAACCCCATCACCCGCGCCCACCCGGACAAGGTTAACCAAGTTCGCTCTCCAGTCCACGATCAGCCATGGCAGCGGCTGCTTTCCTGAGGCACGGCAAGAAGGTACGCATCACTCACGCACACTTGCTCGTCGCCGCGCACGCTCTCAAGCACGTCTCGCAGATTGTCGCCATCGGGCGCAACTACGCCGACACACGTCAAGGAGCTCAACAACGCCATCCCCAAGGAGCCCTTCTTCTTCCTCAAGCCCACGAGCAGCTATCTGCCCTCGGCGGGCAGGTCCTCATCCCACCGCGGCACTCATCGCGCACCACGAGGGCAAGCATCCCTCCTCCTCCCCTCCCGCCGTTCGCACCGCTAACGACCCTTGCTACCCGCCCGCTCTCCAGTCGAGCTTGGCCTCGTGATAGGCAAAGCCCGGCCGAGACATCTCCCAAGCCGACTGCGCACGCCCACATCGCGGCTACGGCTGCGCCATTGCCCCGCCCTTCTGCGCTTGGGGTGCGCGCACCGCCTGACGCCGCGCCAGCCCTCGGCGGATCATTTCGTGACATGACCAGCACTTATGCGCAAGCCGAGACAGGACGGTAGGTGAAGCGCAAGGGCCTGCCCTGAGATGCGCCGTGAAGTGTTTTCGACACCTTCACTCCGCCCATCATGGTCCGCCGCCCGCTCCTTGGCGCAACCGGCCGCATCGTCGACTGACCAGCCCTGACCTGACCTGACTCTCGGACACAGCTCTCCTTCGTTGCCGAGTCCGCCGTGCGCGATGCCGCAGAACCTCGCGCCTCGGAGACCTCGCTCAAGGTGCGACCCTCTCTGTGCTCGGTATATACAATTTGGAATGCCTGAGGCGTAATTGACAGATCAACGGCGCGGTGAAGCAGGACGGAAACACCAAGGACACTGATCTTCCAAATCCCGCGGCTCATCGAGCACATCTCGTCGATTATGACGCTCGAGTACCGCCGCGTGCTCTTGCGGCGCCCCTGCCCCAGCTAACGGCCGTTTTACCGGTAGGAGGGCGACCTCGTCCTGACGGGCTTAACCCCGTCCGGCATCGGCCCTATCAAGGCCGGCGACGGAGATTGAGTGCTTGCTCAAGGACCCGGAGAGCGGCAAGGAGCTTGCGAAGCTCGATTTCAGCGCCGTCGACAGGGCTGGGTCCGGGTACCACTACCAGTCCTCATGAAGTGGAAGCGCTTTTGTAGGTACTGAGATCCGCGTGCTCGCGTCGAACTCGGACGATGTACCGAACCCAGCATACGCAAAAAGAGAGTATAGTGACACTGCTGATACACACAACAACACATACATATACTATTTGTACCACCAAACCCGCTGCCACTCTACGCACTCCGCACCTCCTTCTCCTGCGGACTCTCGCTGATGGCCGCGTATGCTCCCCTCCTCGGAGCCCGTGCTCGAGATGCTCGCAAAGCTCCAGCTGTCCGCCGTCGGTGCGTGAGGCTCCCCGTCGTCCTCCTGATGACGCGTCCAATGCGCCCAAATGGCGCCGGGGCTCGCGCCCCGCCGCCCGCCACCGCCCGCCGCTCTGGAAGTCGCCAAAGTCGCGAACGCGTCGAACGCGCCGTCGTCGGCGAGCTCCATCGGAGGAGCGAGGACTGCGGAACGTGAAGCGGGTTCGCTGCAGCTCGCCGTCGCCGGCGGAGTCGGAGAAGGGGCCAAAGGCGTCCTGCGTGCGAGGTGTGAGATGGAGGTTTTTGCCGCTGGTCAGCAGGATGCGAACATTACGGCGTCGCGAGGGGTCCGAATAAAGGGCCCCGCCGAGTCATCCGGTAGGCAAGATGCGCGGGGCGAACGAGTCCTTCCATGGAAAGAGCGTGTGAGCAATCCGTGCGAGCCGCGAGCCCCACGAGGAGATGATGTGGCGCACATCGAAGCCTGTCGCGCTCAGCGGCCGCCGATCCCCCATCGTGCGAAGCCGAGCGGTGGCCCTCCTGGACAGGCGGCGGGGCGCAGGGTCGAACGTCGAGTGCGCAAGCCACCCGCCTCTCGTCCTCCTCGTCGTCCGACGTAGTCCCCGTCCGCTACCATGCGCGCTACGCCCTGCATCCTCCTGCGCCGACGGATAACCGCGCAAACTGTCCTTGTCAGCGCTCACAGAAAGAGGGGCGCTCGTACTAGGGGACGACAACTCACAGTGCGGGGGCCCCGTCTACCGTCCCCGTTCTGCGTCACTCGTCCATGTTCTCCGCACGCAAAGTCTCCGCGCTGCCCTCACGCACGAGTCGCGCCCGCGGCGGAGCGTGCCCCCCCCCCGCCGCCCCTCGCGCAGGCCCCCTCCGGCCCTGGACCCCCCGCTCCTCCGCCAGCGCGCCCCGCGTCCGCTCTCCCCCCGTCGTCGACGCGCCACTGGCCCGCGGGCGGCGCGGCCCTGATGCGGCGAGCGCGGGCTTTGCCGCCGCGAGCAAGAACCTCCGAAAGTCGCGCTTCTGGCTCGATATTTCTCGCGTCCTCACCCCGCCCCTCAACGTACTCGGTCCCACGCGGGCTGCGGCGCGTGCGGCGCGACGAGGCGGACCTCGCAGGTTCCGGCGGGACAGTGCTCCATTTGCGCGCGCCCACTGATCACCGCGTCCTCCGAGATGAGCACGTGAGGTGGCCCATCATGTAGCCGAAGCATCGCGCGCCACCTCCCTTGGTGGCGTGCGCATGCGCGGGTCGGAGCGGGCTATCAAGCGGACAGGGCGCGGGGAAAGCAGGAGACTGGTCTCCTCACAAGTCTCCCCTCCGACTGATCGTCCTTTCCGCACTGCGAGCCCTCGAATGGATGCCGGTGCGATCAGCTACTCCGCAGCCGTCCCGGAAAGAGCTGACTGATCAGTCATGCTCAGCGGTTGGACCCCGTGTTCGATGCGGCCCATGTGAGCAATCGCCCTTGGTTGGATGAGGTCGTTACACGATCGCCCCTGTGGATAAAAGTTGTTCACCACGGGAACTCGAAGACACAACAGGTCCTGCCCGCGTGTCAGTCCGGCGCGCTACATCACGAACGGAGGCGTACTAGTAGCGTCGACGCGACGTTTGCCTCCAGGAACCGCATCTTGAGCCGCTCGCCCAGCACCCAGCTGGGGCCCGCTTTCTTTTCGCTGTCGACGTTCACGCCCGACCGCCTGCTCCGCCGCGAGTTCCCCCGAGCTTCGACGGATCTGGCTACGGTGCAACGACGTGTCCGAATCCGACAACGACACACGGACCCATGCCGCTGGAAACTGATCGTAAGCGCGGCGGGGTTCAGGGACGGCGACTGCATCGGCGACGACGACAGCGTCGCAGAAGGAAACAACGCTCGAGCGGCGTCTCGGGGAGGCCCGTTGGCGGCGTGTGTGGCGGCTCGTCGTCTATCGCAATGGCGTCCATGGCCTCGTCGTCCGAGCTGCCCGGTTCGTCGTCGCTCATGTCGTCGTCCGAGTCTAGCGAGGAGGACGTGTGTGCCGCGGAATCGGGGAACTCGTGCCGCTCGGGTTCCATCTCCTCGTTCTCGGTCATCAATGTCGTCGTCCGGTCCATCATTGCCCGAGCCTATCGCTATGACCTGCGCGAGCTCCTCGAGGCGCGGACAGACCCCGCACTGTAGTCGCCCGTCCGAGTCGTACAAGTGGTCGTTATTCCGAACGGATGCGGTGAGCAGAGATACATGTTGGAGCAATGCAGGAGCCCTTCGGCGTAGAGCTCGCATATCCGGTATCGCTCGAATGTCATGTGGTGCTATATGAGCCCGACTGTCGTCAATACTGGCCCGATTTTCTGTCGAACCTGCCTCTTTATTTGTTTTTATTTTTTTAAGTGAACCGATTAAATGCGTTGTAATATCAGCATATCGCATGCGCATAAAAGTGTCGTGATCATGACATGTACCTGCGACTAGGATTACGCAGGTATTTTTGCAGCTAGTCCAGTTTTATCGCACATGAGCTCCAGCATCGGCCCCCAGATGTACGACACCCATGCGGTTGACCATCTCTGTCATTGCGCGTTCGAGAGCTTCTCGACTCCGTCCGTCATTCTTGGGTGTGCATGTGCAGGTGTTTGCTGGACTGTATGAGCCTTGTTGCTGGAGGGTATGGAAGAGGTATGGCTGCAAACTCACAAGTAGTCCGAGTGTGTTCTGTCGTATTAGCTCTATTATGATGCATATTGATTGCACACACAGACGAGGTGATCGACTCCAGATTTGGCCAAGGTTTCTGAATTCGACTCGGATGACGAGGTCGTCTCACTTTCGGTGATGGCTTGTAGTCGGTCAAAATATAGCTTCCCAGTTTCGCGGTGGTGGATACCGGCAGGGCTCGCAAGCTCCCGTGCAAAGCGGTTTGAGGGCGGCTTTTATGATGCCGGCGCCAGGACCGTCTCCGAGGCCCGCGGCGGCGGGGACGGTGCTGACATGGAGATAATGCCCTTGATGAGTTCAGCAACGAACAGTGTGCTTGTCGCGACTATGCTCGGGCGAGAGAAAGGCAAGGAGGCGCGACATGAGGTTCTCGTTCGAAAGCCACTACGCGCCCCGAGGTGAGCGCGGCTCAACGAATGTGCAACGGCCGACGCATGGAGAAGGCAAGGTACGGCGATCCATACCCTTCGCGAACACCAGCGCCCGACGGGGCCTCTGTCGAGAGTGGATGTTGCCGCCAGAGCCATGATTCGGCGAACGCGGGGGGGGGGGCGTTTCACAGGTCGCCAGATGCAACCGTCGGACAATGGCGGGGGGTTCTGTCCTGTGTATGGAAGGCGCAAGCATCTAGGGCGGACACGGGCAAAGGTGCGGTCTTCATATCCGCAAGGACAAGGGCTCAAGGGATACGAGTCACGCTATGCTGGCTTTTTAGCCGATGGGAAAACAGCATTTGACCCTTTCGCCAAAGTACGAACCGCTAGAGCCATCCTTGTTTGGGGGTCTCTTGAATTCTTCTGGACACTCGCTCTACTCCAGTTACAGTCCTCCCAGAACCGCAGCGTTAGGAGCTGGTCTGACCGAGAGTTATGCCACGTCTCGACGATAGACCATAAGTATCGTTCGCTGCACAGTACTCTGTAGTCCCCCCATAAACGGATCTCTCTATATAGTAGTTCGTGCTTGTTATTTTTTTGATGTGTAGCATGTGATACGACAATATAATTACGCACTTTTCGTTTTGCCCCTTCATCCTCTCATTCTATGCGTCCACGAAACATATCCCAGCAGACGTTGTAACACGTCTACCCGCTGAAAATAATCGATGAGTCTCGTATTCTGGGCTTTGCATTCTTGTATCAGGTCGTCCTCGTTGAGGATTGCTTCGAGTGAGACGTCCTCCTTGTCGAGCAGATAGTCGATTGAGGACATGCATTATGGAATCCGAATCTACCCCGGCAGGTGGGGTATTGAGCGTGGTGAAAGCCGCAATATTGACAAATAATTACCTCCAGAGAACATGTGAGAGTATGTGAGTGAAACAATGTGCTCGGCCCCAAGCTGATGTAGGACCGACGGACGGTCGTCAAGCGAGCAGGGACGCGGGGGACGAGAAGGAGCGCGACGTATCCAGGTCAAGAGCGAGAGCGCGACGCCACAACGGGCTCAGTCATCCGCCTAAATGCGCTTCATCTCCGATGACATCACAGCATCGTGCTTGGGCTCGTCGATGCTGGCAGTGTGAGTTCAGTCCTATGCACGTACGCAATTTCAACCCCCCCATGCCCCCGCGATCACCCCCCCACTTTACATTCATTGCTTTGCACACAAACGCTACCCTAATGAACGATCTAGGCGTCGCGTGCACACACCCAGTCCCTGTTTACTATCCCTATCTTCGGTGATACCGGCGGCAGTGATCAAATGAATGCATTGCACGGGGGCGGACATCAGAATGTGCTTGCGATGTAACCACAAACCGATGACACCACAGTTTTTCCCCCATCCCACACCACTGCGACCTGGCCGTCCGCGACCGCTTTGTCAGGTTTGTCAAATTCAATACGCATCGTGCCAGGGTCAGGACCACTGTACAGTCTGATGAGAATGAAGGACGGTTTTGGTTGTGGCGGATGTGCTCACCTTTTGATAGTACAATCGAGTGCGTCCATACGATACCGATGTCTGACTTGGGCTCTGTAGCCTTCTTGGCGCCAGTGGACTGGTGGAGGTGAATCTGCCCATATCCATGTCCAGCCCTCCCCCCCATGAGCAACAAGGCCGTTGGAGTAGAGATGAGGATTATGCCTAGATAGGCGAGCGCGCTGTCAGCGACGGAGGGTTCACGCTGGAGCCTCCAGAGAACTTACGCTCCAGGAAACGACAAAGATTGGTGTTTGTTTTGGAGTCTTTGCGTGAGACGAACATCTTTTCGGCCATGTCCTGGGGATCTTCGCGTTCTGACCCAAGGTAAAGTTCCAAAGACCTGCATGTCTACCGATCTCCTCTCCTGTCTCATCATCGATTATGCGTCCGGGACGTGGTCGCAGATAATCCGCTATCAACTATCGTCAGCGCCTTGAGTCGACGGTTGGCAAACCGAAGACGTCCAACAAGAATTGATCAAATCGTCTCTTTTCAACCCACAAAACAGAGGCCCATGCTCTCGGGCTTCGCGGCAGTGGGGCAGATCCAATGAGACGCCAGCTCCTTAACCTGCTTCTTGGTATACTTTGCAAAAGGAACAGCGTTCTTGGACAAGGCTTACTTTCGGGCATAGCGGCAACAGATAGTACGTCTGATCTTTGGTTTGATCCACTGGGCGAAGCAACTTTGGTCGATATGGCTGCGGTTTCAGACCATCCTTTGTCAGGCATAGGGCCTAGACGAAGATTAGAATCTCGCAAATAGACATTTTCTCTTCCACGTTACCAGTCAGCAATCCAAGTCTTCTCATGTGTGTACTAGCTCCTTCATGAGTGCAGTGCACAAATTTGATTTCCCTGAATTATCTTTGGCCGATTGTATCATCGTATCAAACGTGCTACAGTACTTGTTTGCACCAAACATCAGGATTAGGAGTAACCCCAGCCTCCTCAATTGTCGAGAGAAGGGGCGAAGACTCGGTTCCAGTATTCTTTCGAAAGGTCGACCTGGCAATGTCAGGATGCTGCTCTGCGTGGCGGGTATGTATAACTGCTCACCATTCTTACAGGTATGTCGAGGGATTTACATACTTTCTGTACATCCGCCCAGTCTTTTTTCCACTCACAGCCTTGGCGGTTTGCCAGACTCATCTCGAGTGTCCCAGTTGCGCATGAAGATGGCCGACGACAAGTCATAGTCCTATAATAAATCGCTTGATGAGTCAGTTGCCACAGGAAAGAAACTTATTCACCTCTTTACTCAGTAGCACCGAGCTAACGACTGAGGAGTCGACGCCACTGACATAGAGGCCGGCTGACCACTGCGCAAAAATTACTCGATCAATTGTATCGGACCTCTCCAGCATAAGAGCGATTAACATACCGCGGCTACCCAATTTCCCCGGCCGTAACTTGTCCACATAGTTGTGGTAAAATGAAACGAACGAACGTCTAGCAGCGGATCCTCGGCCATGCGAGCATGAAGAAATCGAAACGAAATACATCGACCAAAACGCCCAAACTGCTTTCGTCATACGGGCGCCAACGCGGACGCGTCGACGCGCTAAAAATCCACGTGAATTGGCCACGTGCCTAACTCCGTTTTGCCCGCCCTCGTTTCGTCGAGTGTCCTAAACGACTTCCACCACCCTCTGGGCAAGTGCATAACTCGCAGCCCTCAAGAGGCTAACAAACCATGCCAGTGTCCGCGAGAAGAGAAGTATTGCCCCTCGGCGAGGGCCAACAGAAGTACATCCCGTACAGAGCAGACGAATCTCGAACATGGCAAACGAACAGGCATTGCCGCCCCGTCGGTACATCGAACACGACACTCGGATGGCTTCGAGCCCTTCGAAGAGCTCATAGGTCAAGCGGATCTTAGGACGCCACCCAAACCGAAAGTGCAAGGAAAGAAGAAGCGTACAGCGAAGACCCACCAGTAGTTGATGAGTTTGACGAAAGACGGTGAAATGTCTATGGAGCTGGACGAAAGTGCAGTATATGCGTTTCAATTTGACAACTTGTGTGTGCTTACACCATACATAGGCATGCCTAACTCTCCTGCGACCTACTTCTCCCGTGCTCGCGTCGCAAGCATAACATCTAGTGTCAAACGGATGGGATCGTCCTCACGCCCGGTATCGCCGCACTCAGATGTCGACTTTGACCAAATCCCCTCACCACGCACCACAACACCTCTTCTGCGCTTTCTCGCCGCTCTTTCACTGATCAATGGTATATCTGCAGGACCCTCGCACGACTCTCACGTTCCACGGCCAATAGCCTAAACGACGACTCGTCGGACGGAGGGGGGTTCAACGAGCCCTTCGACGGCCCCCCGGCTATGATGACGCAGACCTTCACCTCCCTCGGATCCTGAGGATACTGATGTTCGAAGCGACCGGCCCTGTTCCTCAACGTAAGAAGTCGATTGACGTCATTACGGCCAAGTTTTTTTCTCGCAAATGGCCAATTCAAGACGAAGAAGGAAGAAGAGGCTGGCCCAAAGACAAGACACAGATGCATGAGGCGGATGCAGAAGAAGTCGACAAAACGCAGACTGAAGGGGAAGCAGGCGAAAGGGAAAGGAACAGGCTCGAAGAAACTAGTGGAGGAAGAAGACGTGGAGATGGCAAGATGACATTGCGCAGGGGCTTCAAGCTGTCGATGAGCTACCAGAAGAGCCTTACGACGCAGAAGAACCGGAAATTCTGGAACCGGAGCCAGCCAAGCCACCCGCTCGAGGAAAGGGAAAGAGCCGTCAACGAGAAGCAGACGACAGTGCAGAGCAACAAACGACCCAAGAAGAAAGTGCGCGACGAAGAACGTTGAGAATGAGGATCAGCCGGAGAAACCCAAGAAAGGTCGAGGAAGGCTAGAAAAGATAATGTTCCCTCCGCGAAGGTATCTCCATCCCCTCACGAATACCGCGCATATGCTCATCGCGATGATAGTTGTTCACGACCAGAAACGTTGATGACGACGGTAAGCGTCGGGGCACACGCATGCGCTACAAGCCACTGGATTGGTGGCGTAATGAGAAAGTTGTATATGGTCGCAGGGACAGCGGACAGACAGTGGTACCCACCATCAAGAAATTCGTCGTGAACCATTGTTGCAAAAGGAGGAGGCCCCAGCCCCTTGGTGGGGCCCAAACACAGACGTAAGCGGGCCTGGGACCCGCAGTCAGACCAAAACGGCAGGACCGGAGGACGGCTGGCCTTAAACCATGAGGAAGGCTGGGACGATTCAGACCGAGGCCGAAAGGAATTGTACTCGACTTCCCGGGTGGTGAAGAAGTCGAGAAGCGTACGTCTCTCATTCTTGGGAACAGATGGCCACACTCATAACCTTTTCTGCTAACAGGTGTGGCATTCACGGCCAAGATGTGCTCCAGGCCACAGGCCGGCAGCTGGAGCAAAAGCTTCTTGTTCCAGAATGATATTCGGAGATGGGGAGTTTCATGGCAGCTGGTCAGCTCGTAATCCCTCCCGGTCGGTTTCCAAAAAACCGACAAAGAGCACCAAAGACAACGCCTTTGTGAGTTATACAGCTTTGTAGCTGACCCCTTTTTTACTCATCGTCCTTTCTGTCCCGTAAAACAGATTTTCTATCTCATCGAGCGGTGCCGTTCAACTTCAGAGTACATCGCAGCCAACTTCCTTCTCCTACTGGGGGCTATGTTTCTGGTCCCATCGAGGCCTTTGGTCGCGTAGATGCGCAAAAGCTTTCGAAGCTGACCCGCGACGATTTTCCAGCATGAACCAATGTACCTCATTCAGAACATATGCTGACCAGACGCGATGCGAAGCTGTTCTTCGCGCAGGGGCGCAGGCGGAAGGTTGCGACAGAGGAGCTCGCATATTCGTGACGACTCCAGTCCCGCCCCCCCTTCACCACACGTTCGTCAACCCACCGTCACGGCAGCCTTCCCGTAAATTATGTCTTCAGATTCCTGCATCAGCATATTCCGCCACACTTCAAGACGTGTATCCAAGTAACATGGTCATTCTAATCATTCAGGCCTATGTCTCAGGTAGTAAAGAGTTAACCTAGCGCATGTACACTTTGAACTACTTGCTCCTAAACGAGGCCTTGTATCGCCGACTCATAGTGGTTTATGGACTTCTAGTTTGAGATAAGCCTCGGGCGTGACTCCCCGCGGCAGGACGCCAGACATTGGCGGTGTCGGCAGAGAAACGCGAGTGGGTAGGAGGATTGGAACGCGCCGCCATCAAACTGACAATGCACATAGATCTCAAATGCACCATTTCCGGGGCCACGTCGCCTCGCCTCCTGAACTTTCTGGTTTCTCATCGTTGCGGTATCCCTCGATCCTTTCCGGCGGTGTTTCCCATTCCTCGAAAGCCCTCGAGCACGGCCTCGGGGTCGTAGCGTCCGAGTTTTCTCGACTTGGAATCGCGCCCATGCCGGGACGCCATCGGGAATGCTATTACGTCGATGAACCAACAGGAATAGACGCTCTTCTTCCCAAACCCTCGATGACCGGGTTGTAGGGTTTGCGTCTGAACCAGTTGACGGCACTGAGTAGCAGCGTAGGCCCGAAGCGATGGAAGAACGCGCGTAGCTCTTCTTCTACCTGCTTGGGCGAAGTAGAAGTGGGCCCCAAGAGCCCTAGAGGCAGCCTCCAACGCTTGATTCTCTCCTTGTATGCGTGCTACAGGTCGACTTGCTGCTCTTTCGCAGTCTGCACCTTTTGGCAGTCTTTACTCTGATAGAGCGGCCCCGTAAGTACAGGAAATGCACCCCCCCCATCTAGCATCGCAAGGCCAGTTCTACGCACACAATAACAAAAACACTTCAACTGACATGCGCTACATCGTCGACATCTTCCGAGTCCAAAGCACGAGAGTTGCGACCTGTAACAAAGCGATGTCGGCCTGGGATCTGGTGCTCTAGCATGGTGGAAACACGCTCACATGTAAGGCGACACAGCAAAGTTTGTTGCATGTCACACGTCTAGCCTCTCGACTGTCGGGTGATGCAGAGGTGTGAAAGGCTCGTTCCTATGATGGTGAGGTGCAGATTGATTCGACTGTGAGCCCACACCGATTGAACGACGAGCCTTATATGTAACGTACAGATAGTTCGACTTCATCATTTATGTCGCTCACGGCGTACCCCCACCATCATTTCAGTCACACGCAAAACATCCGCCTCCACACTTCCCGATTTGTATGTGGCGCGTGGGTACCTAGATCGGCGACGGTCTCCCGAGTCATCCACCTCAGCCTGTAACCAAGGGGGTTCGATCTGGTGTAGTCTCGAGTGAGAGACATACGCTAAAGGTGCTGTTTGGGTAGCAGTGCTCGAAGCTAGGGGACAAAACAAGGGCTGAAAAACGCGCTCAAGTATTATGTTAAAATCGTGACAGCTCCGTCTCGGGGTCCAAAACCCGGTGGTCACCATTGCACAGCCCCTCCGTCGACCGGACGTACTTGGTATTTTGCCGTCTGTCGCTTGACTAAGTAGTACTGCTCAATTAGCTACCTTCCCACATACTTTCCGCCACCCCAAATTTAACACGACACTGACAGAGACAACGGACTAGCGCATTGCATTTGTAACATACTTATACTACGTTGTACATTACATTAATGACCGAAGAAGCCTTGCGCTGCTAGCTGCGATGCGGTTCGAACCTCGTTTTTTGAAGTAGTCCTCGGGACGTGGTGAGAGCGACGGTGGCAGAGCGCCGGGACCCGCGGAGGCTACATAGCTGGGAGAGCGTCGGCCGATAGGGTGGGCGGGCCTCTTGAATCGAACCGCAGATGGCCGCACAACGTATATAGGTGTAAGATCAACCCATGTTCAAGCCCACGCCGCTTCGCTCCCATCCCGGATATTCTCCTCCCTCTCCCGGCGGAACGTCTGGATACTCGGAGCAGATAGACCGAATCCGCCGAATACTGCGTCCATGTCTTCCGCTCTGTAGAGCTGTGAGCTCACCGACTTCGAAGCGAGCCCATGCAGGGTTGCTGTCGGGAGCGTTGGGGGCGTCTGGTGATTTTTGTACAAATAGACAGGCATCGTCCCGGCCCATAGCAGTTGTGTCATCTGGTCGCGGAGTGTTTGTGTAATTTGAGCAAGCTATCCGCAGTGAAGCCTAATTCTCCTGCGAATCGGAGCCTGAATTCGTGAAGCTCGTCCTCTAACTGCTTCCATGACGAGGAGAAGAAGCCTCCGTCCTCCTTGACATTGGGTCCTTCCAGTCCAAGGGCCTTTTTCTCCCGTCGAATGCGTTTACATTGCGGCCTGTGCTCCAGCCAGTGAGTTTTTTGACATTCCTTACTCTGTCATTACGGGTGTGAGTACTTGGCATGGTGTCAACAACATTTTTTGTGACGTACACAGTATACCACCCTGCTCTCACATGCGGTGCATCGTGACAGTTTCACGTTCGAGCTTGATTTGTTGCCTGCAATACAGCATGTAAGTCCATCTATGTTACTTCTGAACGTTGTGATAGACTTTCAGTGTCTGCGATTGCCAGCAAGTGCGATGTTCACGCCCTGGCAGTGTCAGTTGGGTCCAGGACTGTCGACCGGGGAAACGAGGGCTGCGGTCGCTCAGGTGGCTGAGGAAGAAGCTGTTCCTGGAATGGGTCCCACGTCTAAAAAGTGCCCGTCCCCCTATACGATGTTCAAATACTTCGGCATTTACCAGTTGCATCCGCCCGAAGTCATGGCAGTTGCGCTTCGTACTTCCGATTTGTGCGTGGCGCAGCGGCGGCTGGCGCGGACGGAGGGACCGGCTTACGGCCGGCCTAGTGATAGGGGAAATAGTTGGTTGGCATTTCACTAAGAGCAACGACATTCTGACCCATGAATGTAACAGAGCAGGAGGCACACGCTGTCGCGTCATGAGTTTCTTATGAGACCCTGCGCCGTCTAACCCTAGAGAATGTGTTCACCCCGGACTTGAAATAAGCCTCGGGTGTAAGTCCTGGTGGTAGAGAATCGGGTCTTTTTGCGACGTCAGGGGAGAAAAACTGAGGGTAGGTTGCTTGAATCCAAGGCATGTCTTGACCGGGCACACAAACAACGTGGGTGTTAAATACTGCCGTTTCCGGGACCACGACGTCCCGCTTCCTGGAAGTGTTTCTCTCTCTCGCTCCGGGACCTTTCGCACTCCTGTGGTGCCATCTTCTTCGAGCACTGCGTCCAGGTCTTCGTAGGTATAGCGATTGAGGACATCGACTTCAAAGCGAGCCCATGCCGGGACACTGTTGGGGACGTCAGGTACGTCTGTTTATCCTCAGCAGGAGACAATCATCTTCCCAGCCCTCTGATCACACGGCTCGCGAGGATCCGGATCCTGAACCAGTTGACAGCACTGGTGAGCAAGAGTGGTCCAAACCGGCGGAGGAACTCGCGGAGCTCCTCCGCTACTTGCGTAAGCTGTACAGGGCCGGAGCTGTATGCCATCGAGAGTTCTTCCATTGTTCCTATTCTGCTCCTGTATGTGCTGACAATGAGACTTGTGTTTCCGGCCAAGTGCGTTTGTTGGCATGATTGCTCTGCAAGGTCAATGAGTACATGGCGAATCTGACATATAAAGCAACTGTCGAACGCACACAGTACAACATAACATTACAAGCAGCACATCGATAGACCTTGCCATCGAGAGAGCAGAGTTGCGGCCTGTACCATTGATACGTCAGCCCATAACCGTTACCCAAACACTGACGTATTTACACGGAGGATTACAACAAGAATCTCCCTGGCGTCTGGCCTCTCGACTGGCGGGATGAAGAAGGCGGCTCATGGTGGTACTGAGAAGAGATGCGCAGTAAGCAGAATGAGGTTGAAAGCGCTATACACGTCCCCTATGCATTTAGCCGTACCAAATGCCCGATTTCATCTTGATGGCACAATCCAGCCCGCCCGATTACGATGTCACGTTAGGCTGGCACAGCAGCCAGCAATGGCAAAAAACACTAGGTAGAAATTCAGATTTCGCATTATGCGGAGAGCAGTAACATTCCGAGTGAGAGAGCAGCAGGGCAGGAAGGATAGAATAGAAGTGGGGGCAATAAATGAATGAGAAACCGAGATGTGCAGTAAAGCTTTGAGAACGAGAAAGAACCGAGAAAGAACGAGAACAGGTTTACCGTGTAACGCTGATATTCCAGGACTAGTGAAGTGAATAGTAGCTCGTGATCCTGAAGCCCTCCTCTTACTTCCTTGGTGCGCCGTACATGGTATGTGGGCGTTGAGTGGGCCCCTGGCCCCGTTGCTGGCCAGGCAGCTGATTGGCGGAAGGATAGTGCACGCTGGTGGCTCGGGTTAGGACGCTACCCCCGTGGGGAACAGCAGGGAATGCGTCGAAGAGCTCTGCGTCAAAGACGTCGCCTGAAGCTGCCGAAGACATCGACATCCACGACATGGGTCTCCCTGCCGGTGACTTCGGGGGAGGCGTGGGCAGGATAGGGGCGAGTAGTGAGGGCGAAGGCATAGAGTGTTCAGAAGCATCCTGGCGCGCATCCTGCTCTGATGATCCTTAAGTTATCTACACTCGCTATGAAAGTTATAGGGCGTACCTTCCATGACTGTCTGGTTCCTGCTCTCTTGCTTCTGAAAAGCCACGAAAACTCGCTCGACCGAGGCCCTTCTTGGAACTCTTCCACGACTTCTTGGTAGAACTTCGCACAGAACTTGCATCGGAGGTGTCGTAAGCAAGCATCGGCGGAGACGGTGGACGCGAGACGAGGACTGAGGATTCCTCAGATACCTCCGAGCACACGCTAGAGCGAGGATATGCCCCCGGCATGCTATGTTTGCCCACACGAAGCGATGAAAAATGGCGGCCGTTGTTACGAGGTGGGGGAGATGGCTGCTCCGAGGTTGTGCGAGCGCGTACGTGTGTTGTCTTCATAGCCGGAGACCCCCCGGGCATCTGGTACGAGTGGGAAGAGTCAGACGATGGAGAGGGCTCTTGGGAATGGAGAAGGGACGTGGACTACAGGCGAAAGATGTTCATTAGAAGACGGTGTAGCGGGATCAACTGTTTCATTCTCGGGAATAGCAGCTTGAATATTCACTGTAGGGTGGGGCCCGGAAAAAAAGCTCTCTTGGCAGGAGAGCGTGAAGAGGACAGTTGTTCCTCGAGTAAGCGCAGCATCTGCTACCAAAGAAAGCAAGTCGCTAAAGCCGGTGACTGGGTTTTGTGTGCTCGGTCAAGCCATCGTTACGGATTCTCTGAGCGGTTTTGGAGTCTGAGGAGTGACGCCGGGACTGCGCTTAGGTGCAATGACGGGGGGGACTGGCTCCGAGGGCCGACGTTTCGCGAGTACTTTGTGGTGCACAACAGCATGGAAGGACTTCTGAGTAGTACGGGCGCTCGAGTGCAGCTCGTTTTCAGTTGCGGCCACCGGCGGGGAGATGACACGGGCGAAATTGCCGGTCTCGAAGTGGGAGCAGGGACGAGGGACAGCACGAGTGACAGTAGGGGATACAATCTGTGGAGGCCCTGTCTCACAATGATCGCGTCCTTCATGCATCCAACGCGAGACTTTCTCCGCCTACGCTGATTTGGGAAATGACGCTTTGGCGTGAATTGAGAGAATTACGTAGACCGGAGGGAATTGACGAGAGTGGAGAGACTGTGTCCGCATTGGGCGGGTTAACAAGAGGGTCAGGGTTGGGCCCGTCTTTTGTTTTTCCACGCACTCCTGTTCCGTGTCAAGGGGTGCTGCAGTCGTTGGGAATGAGATGCGTGATCACTACTAGGGTATTGAGAACAGAATCCGAGCTGGCGGTGCAAGCAATTGCCAAGCACCAGACGCAGTACTCCGATTCGCTGCCAATAGTAAGCGCTCTCAGCGGCGGCTGTAGCATCTTCAGTGGCTGGCTGGTTCAACAGTACAGCTCAGCTGATTTTCGCGCCGCATCCTCGGGGGCAGGTCCCTTCGAACATCATCTACGACGGAAGGTTCGGGGAGGCTGCTGCGCAGTGGAAGGCTCGGGCTCAACAACCTTTTCGATTGTCTCCGAAGGTTCTTGTACTGTACTGTCCTCAGAGCGAGTTACAGAGAGCGTCGCATCCTCGACCTTGATTGTACTCGCGTCGGACTTGTCATCGTCCATGCTGCTTGGTGAGAGAGAAGCGGGTGAAGAGTCCGCTTCTGTATCCTGAGACGGAGCGGGAGTGTCGAGTACAACTGAAACTTCTTCATCCTGAGACGATGTAGCGGGATCGAGCGTGACGGGAGTATCCACGATGCTTGTTTCGGGCGATGAGGTTACTAATGCGTCCGCTGCGGCCTCGGGCTCCTTGGCATGGCGATTGGACCACTTCTCCATCTACAGCCTCATCTACTAACGGCCCAAGGACTAAGTGGGAGCTCTTCTGAGGAAGAATATCCGACACAATTTCGCCGAGAGTGGTAGGCCTATCTGCTGGACGTCGATCCCAGCGTCACCCGACCCGCCCGTTAACGACGGGACCAGTTGGCGGAACAGGAGGAATATCAGGGCTGTTGGGGACGCAGATGCGACGGAGCATCAGAGGAAGAGACGGTACGCTTCCTGCACCAGCAATGAGAGGGCATCGACCGTGGGCCTTGCCAATCCCGGCACACGATTGCCATACAACTCTCCGCGATTCCTCTGCGTACCGTCTGAATTGGAGCGGCGCGCTGGAGCCAAAACGACCTTTCGGAACAGGTACTGCACCCGCGCGTTCGAAGTTTGCAATTTTGTCCTTCAGACTGCCACCAGCGAGACGACCGGGAGTTGTTGGTGATGACAGGACTCGGCTCGGAAGCCTGGTAGGTAGGCGAAACCTTGCGCTTTTGTTGAAGTGCTGCAATGCGATCCTTGAGATTAACAGGTGGAACGGACGTCCTGCTGGTGCGCCCTGCAGAGCAGTCAGATGAGCTGGTTGCTGGGCTGACGGAGAGCGAACGAAGTGGCTCTTTGACGTACATAGTAACATGAAAGAAAGAAACGAACGTCAGAATTTAATATGAGTGGAGAGGACGGGCGACCGCGGACGACCAGCGACTGCGAAGGTCAGCACGTCGGGCAGCGCAAGCAGAGCTGGCGTTGGAGGGTGGTGGAAAGTGGTGGTCGGTGTAAAGATGTGATGCGCGCATGTGCGACTGTTTGGCGGGCCGCAAACGCCCAGCCTCGGTTTCAGCATTAAATGCAATCTTGGATGCATCTGGCAGCCGCTACAGGGCGCGTGAAGAAACAGTTCTCAGCACGCCAAAATGGTAACAGAAACATGCTCGAACCGTTCACAAGCACATAGAGAGAGTCGTGGTATGAAATGAAAATGGGAAACACGAGGTAACTGCACAGGTAACCTAATCATCAGAGGGTACATCCAATCCGAACTCCCTTCGACAACCAGTATGATCTCCGTTTCCCTTTGTCTGACTTGGATGCGGAAACATCGTACTCTGCTTCTTCCTTCCCGGTTTCCGAGTCAGAGGTGGCCACTGTGTGCACGAGTACCTCTCCCTCTGAGCCGCTTCCACGTCCTTCGTCCTCATCTTCATCGTCCCCGTCGGTCGTGTACACCGTTGTGCATGTCAATCTCCGCGTCGACCCTCCTCCGCTTCCTCGGTGGCTGCCGCCTGTCGATCCCATACCGGCTCTCTTCAACTTCCAAGTCAGGGTCTTGCTTGTGAGCAGATTCAGGTTCGCCATCCGTGTGTTGCCATGCAGATCGGGACGCTTTCCTCTGCAACGTTCTCCTGGTCCTGGTTTGGAGGCCGCGGCGATTCGGGTTCGTGGCTTACGGTGACGGCAGGTCTAGGGGAAACATCCAATAACCGATGTAGTACTCGTTCATCGTTAGACTTCTTGGACAACTCGACGATGGTTAATTGTCTGACGTGGAAAAAAATGAGTAATTCAAATTATGTAAACGAGAGTAAAAGCTGTACCTCTCTAGTGACGCCCATGACGATAGAAAGGATGCTCATCTCTTCTGGGTCTATCTTCCCTCTCCCGTCTGCTGCGATGTTTCCTCCGCGATTGGATAATCCGGGCACGGTCGAAACGCAGCTGCCGACATCATGTCAAATGCGCCCGGCCAGCGACTGTCGCACCTTGAACATGTTATACGAGCCTCTGGATATATCATTGGCTACAATGATAATGTTTAATAGCCAAAACTTGATCGAAAGCGGTTTACACTCACATGTATCCCCAGGGTCTTCGATGGAGAGAAGGTCTGGCGTCTTAGCATCCGCCCATCCACGCTGTCTCTTGTTATAATACGTGCCACCTTCGTTCGCGAACAGAGATGCCGACTTCGTTGTAGTTAAAGCAACGACCATAGAGTTCGAAAAACTCGAGGACGAGGACACCGAGGTTCTTCGATGGGTCGATCTCTCTCCATTGCGAATCTTGGGATGCATCTGCAAGAAGCTGATCGCCAGGCACACTATGCTGATAGCTTCCTAAGCCACCGGTAAAAAGACCTCGTTCATGCTTCTTTGGCTCAGGAACGACTTCGTTATTAGGACCAGAGCCCGCAGGGCAGGAAGGTGGTCCATGAAACGCCTCACCATATGCCCGGCTTTAACACCGTTCATTTGGTTGATGCTGATGTCAACAGGGAAGCGGCCGTGTCGAGTTATGAACTTGATAATGGGCACCTTTGCCTTTGCAATGATGGTGACCCTGTCTGTGATGCCAGCCCTTTTGACCGTCGCCGCGAGGGATTGTAATACGGCAGCTGGCCTGTTGTACGCCATCGAGTCTGACTCTATGACAAGGTCGATATCCCTGGTGCGAGTTAGTTTTGTGCGGCGTCATGGGAAGTAGATGACATTACCCTAGCGGCAGGTACAATTTGGTTTCGTAGCTTCCAAATGGAAATACTTTCGCGTCTGGGAAAGCCTGGGTTACAGCCCTCGAGATCGAAGTCACAATGAGTGACCTAATTTCGTCCTCCACTGGCGTAGGCGATATGTACTTCACAAACGCGTCGACCTCTTTGTGAAGCCTGCAGTGAGCGGTTTACAGTGAGACGCGAATAGACGAGGGACATTATCAAGGGACGTACATCTCTGCAACATTGTTGCAGTTATCCCAGTCGACATCCTCAGCCCATGGCGCTAACCGGGAAGCAGCGTCCGTTCTCTGTTTCTTGTTCGCGTACCCATCGTCGAGGTCCACTTCATCGTACCTTCGCTTGCGTCCTGGACTGCGGAGATCTTTGGCCTTCCCCTTCCCTTTATCCCATTCCCTGGTCGGCGGGGCTTCTTCCTTAACATCCTCTTCCTCCTCGTCCTCTTTCTTTTCTCGTCGTCCGAGTATTCGAAACCGATGAAGTCATTGTCGGCGGTGAACGAGGTCTCTGCACCCGGTTGCGTGTTCATCGCAGTACTTGGTCCAGCTTCCGGAGGTTCTTCGCTATGCTTGATAGTAGATGGTCCCGCAGAGCTGTCTCGTTTCTTCGTCTTGTCAGCCTTGCGAGACTTACGACTACTCCTCGACTGACTGGGTAGAACGAGAAGAAGGCGCACTGTCCGCATGTTCTTGCTTAGGCCTCGGGGACATAGCCATTGAGCGTATGTATACTCAAGAAGAGGGAGTGATAGTAGAGGTAGCGGCGGAGAAAACGTTTGGAACAGACGCAGACAAGACTAACGAAGAGCATGTGGCGAACCTAAAGTTCCCAAACTCGAAAGCAGGCTTACACGGCGTCTAAATGGTGCTTCTCGTCATTTTCCAAGAAAGGAAGGTGTAGCATTCGCGGGTTTTCCAACAGATTCTCTCCATCACCCTTGCCTGTGGTTGTGCTCGGCGTCTTCGCGGCTTCATGGCATAGAGCGCAGTCATGTCAAGATGCCATTGTTTGGGAAAGCTTGCACGACATACCTATGAAATAGGTAACCGTATCATTGTCACGGTCGAACGCCGCATTCCCGACACATCCAGTGCCCCCGTCACCGAGTGATGTCCGTTAAATGATCGTCCAAGATCTGCCTCCTCCGTATGAGTCTTGAAACCCCTCAGCCGGTACCATTGTTCCATCTCCCCATCCAAGACCCTTCCAGTGGCGTCCCAAATATTATCCGATGTGTTTTTGTTGTTGACAGATTCGGCCGAACGGCGGTTGTCGTCTTGAGGACTGCACTGCAATACGCTCCAGGTGAGATAGCGCGAGACTTCCACGGGGATCGAGTCGAAATTGATGTCGATGTGATGGAAGTCATTCACGGTCAGGAAGGACTGAGCTTCCCGGAGGAGTTCTTGATTACCCTCGCTCGCAATCCATTCGTTGTGTGCAGGTATGTCTTTCCACCCTGACACAAGAAAGATAATTGCGGGGGTCCGCTGGTGCTGAAAAAAAACAGCAGAGGGTAGCCAGACCAGGCAGACTGACGTTGGGCTACTTTGCCAAGGAATTGCCGGATGATCGGTGAATCAACGGTGTAAGGGGCGCAAGCCTCGAGGACCGCAAATTCCGTGACTGCCATGTCCCAAGTGTCCGTGAAGGGTTTGAGCTGTGATGACAGTCGGAGACAATCTTGGTATTTGGAAACCCAAATGCTGCGCTATTAGCGGACTTACTGGCGCCAGGCGCGTACGCGCGCGTCATCAACATCGATGTCATCGACGCCGTGCTCAAATGGTATGGATCTGTCACAATCAAGTCCCGTCACAGTCCGTTGCACATCCGTTTTTTCCGCAGTAAGACATTACGTTGACATTACAAAAAAAAGATCTAGGCAGCAGACGAAACCAGGGTATACATGACATGAGGCTCAAAACTAGCCAGAGGGTTAGAACTGGAATATGCGGCATCCGACAGAAGGCACTTACCCTGATCTGATACGTGCCGCTTGCCTTGGTCAGATAGCGTACCCATTTGATGCTGTTATAGTTGTTCTTCTCAAAAACCTTCAAGAAGCGCAACAATGAGGCCAGATGACGTGAACATCAACACCTGGAAGTCGACATCTATCGGCGGCCGTGCCCAAACTTGTCGGTTTTGTAGTACTCGTCAGCTGTGCCAGACCTGAAAAGGTCAATTCGGCTCCTCCTTGTATACGCGGAATCCTGTCGGGAAGTTTTAATGACAGGTGGCAACAGAGTCATCATGCACAACTTACTTCCACACTACGACGTTCTCTCCCGGAAAGAAAACCAAACATACTTGGCCTTACCGCTCGGTACCTTGCAATCTAACACTTGTGGTGTTGAGCGGTTGTCGGTATCCGAATCACAACGTTGGTGGCTGAAAGTTTGCTGTTGAAATTGGTTTTCACGGTAACCGCATATGAGACCTGTATTCGTTTCCGATCTCGTTGACGGTGGGTATCACTCGTAGCGGCAATTTGACGTTCGATGTCGACCGGGTACCTGATGCGATTATGTCAGCACGCCCCACGTCGTTGCGATAGGACGGTCCTGTAACCTCATCAACTCAAACTCGCCATCAGGAGGGATGAAACTGATGGTGCGACTGGAGTTCGAACTCGTCAAGCCGAACACATTGGTGGAACCGACAATCTCCAGCTCAACAGCGTCTCCCATGCCGCCGTGGTCGTTTCTTGTCGATGACAAGCTTGTCGTTAAGACCAAATTTGCACTCCGGGGTGCCGGAAAAGATAGGCCCTCATAAGAATATGTCCATCTACATCCGCGCGGAGGATAGTTCCTGCGAACAAGAGCGTCAAGGTATACCATCCCGAAGCTAACGTGAAAGGTAGAAAGGAGTCCATACCTTTGGCACTCATTGCTTAAATTCACGGTCTCAACGACATCCACAAACGCCTCGTTTTTCTTAGTATTTGACATCGCACGCCGACCAACTCGTGGCACCAGTTGGCTTGGGTCAGTAATTTTTGGACACTCGGACATCTTCCTACTGCTCATCAGGGCTAGCGGAGTTATGAAGAGCAGCCGATGAACTCCACAATAGCGGTCGCTGTAGACATGATGCTTTCTGTGTAATGTACGTCTTGAGCGTATCAATCTCGCTGTTCTTGCGTGGTAACCCAAAGTCGCACTGATCTTCTACACAAAGTGAGCGGGAATTGTGCAATGCGGCTTGTATACAACTTACCATCGATCAGCTCGTAAATGAGTACAAAGTTGTTCTTCACAGCTTCCTCATCGACCTTGCCAAAGTAAGATTTCGCAATTGAGATGAAGCGGTAACAGTATTCGAAGACGACGAGCGCAGCATTCGCGTTGCACCTATGCAGGAGAGTATGGTCAAGACCATTCCACAAAAGATACATTAAAACGAGGAGACTGACTTTGTAACCGCGACAATGTATAGGTTGTTGATTCTTACGTGGAAGAAACTAGTTGAACCGAGGGTGACAATGGCTGTGACCGGACATCGCTGTTCGACACGACTTGTATCCGGAAGACATCCGCTATGGGACCGTGAACCTGAAGGGGGTAGAAACGGTATTCAATTGGTATTCACGAGGTATGGGGATATGGTATCTCGCGTACTTCAGGTCTGTGCGATACAACCTTGAGATGAGCACCTGCACAGTTACACGTAAGTCAGTGCACGCTGGCGCAGAGCATTCAGCGAACCGCACCTCGCCCTTCTGGTTGAATATGAAGAAATGGCCCTGTACTCACACTGCGTCAGACTGGGTCGCGCTGCGTCAGGAGTGCGTGCATACTGAAAATCATGAGTACTCGCGAGGGTCGCGGTCGCAGAGAGCGTGCGTAGACGCCCAGGGTGGTTTGCCGCTGTTGCGATCATTCGCCCTCGGCCTAGCCTCGAGGCGACTACCGAGTCGCCGAGGCTTGCTTTCGAACTTTTCATCGCAATTCGACGAAGGCGTCGGGACAATTCTGCCCCGGTGTTTTGATGTGCTTTGAGCTGTATATCCTGTGTCTGTGCTACCACGCTGCTCTCGTCGTTCACACACAGCAGTGGTCCTCTCTAAGTTCTAAATCTTTAAATCTGCATCGACCAAGCGAAGTCCACACTACGCGCGGCAAAATAAAATGCGATGTCCCCTCGATAGGTGTGTTACAACTTCAGATGCTTGTCCGTGTAAATTCCCTCTAATATGGATATATTCACCGCTACATATGCCATGCCGAGTATGACCAGGCCCCTCTGACGGCTGCCAACGATACTTCGCGAAGCTGCGACACACGTCCCATCCCTCATAAACAGTCGGGCCATTTTTCAAGCAATATCTATAGGAGCACGACCCGTCGTGTGCATGACGAAGCAAAGAATCCGCAGAAGTGATCTTACCCCGCTGCAGCAGTGCCCATGCGTGACCTTCTGACCACGCCACCGCTAAACTTGGCCGAGGGCGAGCTGATCCCATGATCGTGCAGCAGGCATGCGGGCCCCTGCTACCCGACCTTTCCAGCATGATCATTACACTTGGAGAACGGGCCCGACGGCAAGCGGAGGGCCTGCAGGGGGTCATGCGCGGCGTATCAACGGGCGTTTGTCGGGCCCTGCTCATTGGCGTTATAAGACGCGTGCGCGCAGGCTGCGAACCGGTGCACGCGTCGCAGCTATGGCACTTGCATTGTGGACCGCTGTGTGTACCTACTCTGTGTGGCCGCGGCGGCGACCGCCAAGCTCACATGGGGGAGCACCAAGTTTTTCTGTTCACGTTTGGCGACTCGTACACGACGGACGGGTTCAATATCTCCGCGGCGCGTGAACTCGCACGTTCCCGGCTTCGTGAGCCTTCTGACATTGGGAATGCTGGCGTGAATAGTGCTAATCGGATTTACGCCCGTCGGACTTAGACGTCGTCGAACGGCCCGAACTGGGTGCAGTTTCTCGGTGAGCATGAGCGTAACTGGACTGAGCCTTTTTTTTCGCTTAATTCTTAAATTCAGGTGGAACTTACAACGTCACTGACACCAAGGCTCGTCATTTGTGCTCCCTGCTGTAAAGCAGTATTTTTACCTTTTGCTCGCGATAGGTCTTTGAACCTGGCCTCCGGCGGCGCTACTATAGATGCTGCTCTTGTAGCGCCGTATCTCCCTACCGTCTTGTGAGTCTACGAGGTCATTGATCTGTGCGATGCCCTCTGATCATGTTTTGAACAAAGGTCGATCGTCGACCAAGTGTCGCAGTTTTGAGAAATTCCTGGCTGACAAACCGAGGGTGCTGAGTGGGCCCAGTGCGAATAGCTTGTTTGCCTTCTGGATCGGGATCAATGACGTCGTAAGTAGTTGCACCGGGAGTTCTTAGCCCCTATTGCTTATCGAGTTTGTACGTCTAAGGGCAACTCGTTCGCCTGGGTATGAGCAAGCTCAGGATCATATTTATCGCCGCCGTTGCTCACACCCTGTACACAGACCAATGTGACATCACAGCACGACTTTCACAGAACGTTGATGTCCCGTTTTGTTTTCTCAGGTGAGTTTATCTGATTATCGACCCTATATCTGAACTCACGGACGGGGACGCGGATTCGACAGGTCGAAGAGCTGTACGACAGTGGCGCGCGATCGTTTCTCTTCTTGACGGTTCCCCCGACGAACCGCGCCCCACTTATTCTTGAACAAGGACATAGCGCGGTACAGAAGATATCCGCCGCGCTGGACGACTACAAACGCCCAACTTGCGGCGAACGTCCAGTCCTTCAAGAACAAGCACCACGACTTGGACCAGGTGACCGTGTTTCGACACGCGGCCGGTATTCAATCTGCTTTCTCGACAACGCCGCTACCCTTGGCTTTGTAAACGCGACTGGCTTTTGCGACGCCTATCAGAATGGCACGCCCAACCTGACCACGCAGATAGCGCCCTGCCCGCCCCGTCTCGAGCTACTTGTAAGTCCCCGCGTCCGCCAAAGGCCGCGCGTAGCCGCTGCAGCTAGCTCACACCGCCCCCGCCAGCTGGCTCAACACTCTTCACCCGCTCTTCACCGTGCACAAGTGCGTAAATCCCCCCGGTTTTCGGGCTTTTCTTCTTTCATTATGCGCGTGATGGGTGCAGGGCTGACGGGGGAGCCCGCTTTTGCAGCATCCTCGCGCACGCCATCGCGACGACACTCAGCGCCTGAAACCGAGTGGCTGTGGCCGCTGCCATCGCATTGCTGTTGTACGGAGCCCCAGGCAGGGACGCGCCAGGTCTGACCTGGGCGGGAAAAATAATATACGCGAGAGACGGGCGACGGAGGGCTGTCTGCGCGCGCTCGATGGGATACATACATACATTACAGTACCGTGCTCCGCAATCTGGCATCTCATCCATCCATCTCGGGGCCCTGCGGGCCTTTCGGGGCTAACCTACAATTCCCCGCCTGCTTCTCGCTCGCTCGCTCGCGCTTTTCCATCCAGGTCCCGATGCCGATCACTGCGCTTCGCCATGAGGCACGGTTCGAGCGACCGCAGAGGTGAGACAGGGAATCCCGCTGCAAATTTGTCCCCGTGCGTCCGTGTGTGTGGGACCGCCACGCCGCGAGCCTTTGGCATCTGCGCACCAGCGATGCGCGAAAAATGCAAATTCGCCCGGCGTGTGCGCGCAGCGGAGGGCGTGATGCGTCTAGCTCTAGCGGCGCCCAAGCACCCGCCACACACCGCACCGCAGGCCACTAGCGGGCCCACCGCGCGGACGACCTCTGCACACACGCCGTGGGGAACTCGCACGGCGCCCGCTCCGTCGCGCGCGACGAGAGCACGCACACACACACGCACCCGCTATGCCCGCGCAGAAGCACGCAAGGACACGCCCGCTCCGTCCAGGGGCCCCGGCATGTGCCGCTGCTCCGCGGCGTGTGGGCCCCGCCAGCGGCTCGCGTCGCGCGAGGCAAGCCCGTGTGCGGCGGGGGCGCCGCCGAGCCGTTTCATCGCTGCGCGTGATATTCAGCTGCTGCCCGTGGCGTCCCTGCGTGTTCCTGACATACACACGACGCGCCCCGGGGCCTGGTTCCGGAGCTGGCATTCGATAAATGCGCGCATCGATGCGTGCGTGCGTGCGGCGGCGGAACGGGGCAGGCGTGGAAAGAAGGGTGGAAGGGTCGAGTAGTGGCTGATGGGGCCATACCGTGTTGGGAGCGGGGATGCGTGCGCCACAGGCGGGTGCGCCGGCCGCGCTTGGCGTCTGTGGCCTGTGGGTCGCGTCGTGTGCGGGGCGTGTGGGCGGCTGGGGTCTGTACCGGAGGTAGCGCGCGTGTGGGGGCAGCGCGTCCGGGGATACCGCACGCAGCCGCGCTGTCGCGCTTGCTGCCCTCGACGCGTCCAGAGAGAGCGAGAGGGCCAAGCGCAAGCGCAGGGCGCGGGCCGGGCCGGGGGGTGGGCCACGGGTCCGCGGCTGAATGGAGGACCCTGGACGGCTGCCCCGTCTGAACTCTGCCGTCTTTCGACCATCTGTGCAGGTCGTGCTGATGCTTTGACGGCACAGGTGCGGCCCGTGGGGCGTGTTATGGCATCGCGAGTAGGTTTGGGCATATTGCAGAAAGGCGCGGTGTGTGTTTCGTGCCCACCCGTGGCTGCAAAGGAATGGGTAGGCAGCTAGCGGGCGTGTCACATGGGTGGGCCGATGCAGAGTGTGTCCTAGGCAGACCAAAGCAGCGATCTGCACCGGAGCTGTGGCGCTGGAGGCTCGTCAATGTATCCAAGGAAAAGATGTCCTGCAGAGCGAGAGCGTATGGTCAGCTCCTGTGACTTGGGCAACAGACAGACATTAGGAGAAGCACGTACGTAACGTAAGCGATAGACTGGGGCAAGGCTGGTGTATTTTCCGTCTGCAAAGGAACATCAGAAAAAAAAACAAAATGAAGACGCTACCAAGGTCATGCGAGATTGGGCGAATCAACGTCGTCGTGCAGGTTAGGGTTGGTCATGATATACCTAGTAAAGTCGTGTGCATTGTGTGTGCGACAGAAAAATGTGGAATGGCTCGTCGTCGTGCGGGAGAGATATGGTATCGCTAGAACATCGAACGGCCTCTTGCACGATAAGCCAAGGTATTGTGAGTAACAACAAAGACCAAGGGTCGCCGCGACACGGGTGTAAGACGACCGCGAGCCGTACCATGAGGCTATCCGGGCGGCTGATCCCGCGCAGGCACTTGTCGCACTAGAGCAGACTGCAGACTCCTGTGTCGAACCACCTCCATTCATGCCCTTTGTACCCAAAGGCTGTTATCCGTAGCGACGCTATGGCTACTAGGGGCGCGACCCTGAAAATGCACCCGCTGTCATCCAATTTGGAGGCACTGAGGTGAGCCCGTGGGAAGCCTGCTGAGGGGGTTCTCATATATGAGGGGGCCATATCGACGCGCTCGAGACGCCGTTTGGTCCTGAGGTTCTTTCCTCCCCACAGACTATCCGACCACAGCGCCAACTCATCATCCGTCCACATTAGAAGTCACTTTCTCTTTCCTTGACACTTAAATGCTCTTTGCTTCATTACTGCCGGCTCTAACCTACTGATGAGCGCTATATCCACTTAGAACTGCTCATACAGGGGCAGCCCGAACGGGCGGCCGGATGGCCTGGCACGGAAAGTAACACTCCTGATCGACATCCGACCTAGTCGGCGATAAGCGCCGGGGCAGTGGTGTTTAGGTTAGCGCGCCGTTCGCCTGCCACAGGGGTCCCCCCTCTACAGGAACAGTTTGAATGCCTTTGAGGGGTATGTGGCTTCATGGTTAGTCATAATGCGACATCTGGTAACGAGAGTGGCTTACTGGGTTCCTCTTTGGTAAGGTTTGCTTTCCAACTCCCTTTTTACGCGTCTATTAATACGCAGATCAATTAGCTACAGCACATAGAATGTACTTTGGCGCTCGTATAAGCACATCGCAGATCTAGTCTGTAGCAGCGTATGAGTATATGCAATGCCGATGGGCTACGGGCCAGCGCACCAGGTTGCCCGACATGTGGAGTTACTCGCGCAAAACAGGGCTCGACCAAAATCGCGCGAACTATCATGCTCTGACAGAGAAGGACCTTCGTCACTAAGAACATCGGCTAGCAGATCATCCGAGGTTCAGGATCAAACAACATGGTAGCGAGAACTATGACAGCTGTTTAGCGTAAGTTATGTACTCTCGGTTGCCACCACTATCTCTTCAGCTACAGTGAACGCCTTTTTTCAAGTGTTGCTTGACTGGTCGTGTCGCGCCACTACTACTTCGGGTAGTTCTATGTAATTTATTGCCATGTATTTAGCAACTGAGTATTTTAAGAGACTTTCAATAGTATTTTGTGTTTCCTTAACTATTTACCGCGGTGTGGATAGCAATTAGTGTTGCAGAGAACGAATATCTAATATCAATATTCATAGTCAGCCGAAAGTAGTATATCTAATTAATGTATTCGCTATACCTGTGCTTGCCGGCGCACTGATAATGATATGTTCATACTATGTGTCAGGCGGCACGATAGTGAGTTGATCTTGCGACGGCTGTATTGAGATTAACCATTCCTAAAGATTACCTCTAGTGCGCTGCGGAATTGCCCGGTTGAGTGTACCTCGAGGCAGATGAGGGGTCTTTGATCCTTGCGAGTATCTGGCATAAGGTCTTACTTGTCTGTTTTTTTGCTAGATGAAGAAGCACCGGTGCTGTGATCGGGCCCATGGATCCACTAGGTTGATAGGGAGCGTGGTAGGCAAGGGAAGGTGGCAGTGGCGATCTCACACACTCAACCTTCGTGAGAAATGCTCCTCGGCAGATGACGATTGGAAGACGTATACAGATGGTCGCATAGCCTCCAGTTGTGCCGTCCATGCTGATTAGACATTGGTACGGATTGGTGGCACAGTCGTGAAAAGAAAAAAACAACAAAAAAAAAAAGCCGGGTTTATTCCACTGATGGGGGTGGCTATTCCAGCGCGATAATTAAAACGCGGGGACTAGGGGGCGTGCGGGCGGAGAGACGTGAGGGGGACTGGTCTGTGGCTGCCGCAGGGTGTATTTGCGGCCTAAAAGCAGCCCTGTGATGCTTAGCCGGTCGGCGGGAGGTGACGAGCGTCCGGCGGGTGCGGAGCGTTGGATTTGATTGGGCGAGCCGATATGCACGGTCAGGTGAGATTGGCTGGGTACCCTGCGCGAGTAGGTGTCAGAGTTATCTTGCCATCAGGGCAATCTATGGGTCACGATGCACAAAGTTTTATTCGATTCCCTGTCGCCGCCCAGGTCTGGGGGCCAGGAGGCGGTTAGGCGGGTGTTGGCTGGCGTGGGCTGGCAGTGGGACCCTTGCGGAGGACGGTGGGTGGTGTGTTTACGACGACGACGAGGGCGCCACGAGGATAGGGACTCGGGTCAGTAGTGTCCTGGCGTGTGAGATGGCTGGTGTCCCCCAACTAACTTCGGTGGTCGGCAACACAGGTCGTGCGCTCAGTACATCACGGCGTGGTACGGGGGATTCACATCGCGGGCCAGGGGAGCTGGGGACGCCTACGGAGTAATATGGCGCATATTATAGGACCGCCCTCAGTATCGCTCATGGGTCGCTCAGTTCGGATAAGCACGCATCAGTAGTATTTTTAGTTAGTTATCTGGTCTCTGTGTGGAAGTCGTTGATCTGGCTACAGGCGCGCTGAGATTGGCACGGGGGGGGGGGGAGAGGGGGGGGGCGGGGGGATTGTGTCACAGAACTGTACACGAAAGAGACCAGTTTGAGTACTTTGTTAGTGAGGTGTCGTCCCTCGGACGGTCAGGCCGGCATGTGTGCCGCGCGCGTGGTCAGTGGATGGACGGCGAGTCGAGTGACTGCAGTGCTGCGCTGGGCGACACGGTTTGGCAGCAGTGCTGAGCCTGAAACACACACCGGGCCCTGGCGTTCGCATGCAGACACGCATGTTTTTGTTTTTGGCCGACTCCGCGGTGCGGTGGCGGACGACGGCGGACAGGCGGTGGCCGTTTGCCGCTACCGCACGACGTGCTGCAGATGGCGTGGGGCTGAGCAGCAGCGGCTCGTACGCCTCTGCACCGCTCTCGTGCCATCTTCCCGGACATCACCACGGGCTGCAGTCGCCAATGTCGCAAAACCAGCCTGAGCCATATCTAGGCCGGAGCATGCGTGATTTTGCCTGATCAAGGCCATTAGGCGCCAGGGGACCTAATAGCGTTCAGTAAAAGCCTGACCAGGCCTGACCAGCCTGACCAAGCCTGAACCGGATGACGGGCGTGATATGGCATGACCAGGGCTGATCATGGTTCTCAGCTTCAAGATAAAAAAACATTTCATCCATCTCTTACTCTATTTCTCACTCACCAATGGCTAGCTATGTTGTACAACGCGACAATAACCGACACTACAATGTTTCCACGAAATGTTACAACCATGATTCGAACCCACGACAACCCCCCCCCCCCGCTTCCTTATCTAAGTCCAGTGCTAATACTAACGCTAAACCGCTACTCTACAGAGGCATGCCCGAGACGCAAGACAATGCATGTCCCAAGTACGCAAGCTGGCTACCTTGATCCTTCCCGTTTCAACGCACGCACTGCCGCATGCTACAATTCCACGCCATGCCCACATGTAATGAGCTAGGCCGCTAATTCATGCACTGGATGGAAGCTTTTGGTATCACTGGACATCATGAGCTAGCTATAGCGGTCAGAGCGCAAGCCGAGGCACCTCAGGCGAGCCCTCGCGTTTGCACCGTTGTAACTAGCACACCCATTGCATGTCTTTGCAATATTTATTGTGTATCATTGCAAAACGAGGGAAAAGACAGCGGAAAAGGCTCGTTCTGAGAAGATGACCCCTCGTGCGTGGAGATGCCTTGTCACACCTGAGCTGAACTGATAGCGAGTGATCATTTACATGCCGGCGCCTGACCAGGCCTGAAGCCGCCTGACCAGGCCGTCAGAGTCTGTCATGCCTGATCAGGTTATTCTGGTTTTGCGGACAAACGTCTGCTCGCCTGCATGGCCATCTCCATGCCGGCTCGCACAGGCGCGCGCAAGGTACTACATCATTCGTTTACGGTACGGTTTCACCAAGTTCGATAATGCATCTTATCATACTGCCCGGCCGTGCTTGCGCGAAACATAAACTCCCCGCTTTTTTAGATTCTCGGTTCCAACCCTTTCTCGGAGGGTCATGTCCACCAGCCGCCTCCGCTCTGAGGCCCTCCATATAGCGTCCCCTCGCCAGCCATCGCCTGCTGCAACCTTTCTGCGCACCGACACCGCACCTGCGCATGCCACGCACCCCGCCCGTCCTCCTCCTCCTGCTCTCCTGGCCTCCACCTCCTGTGTGCGTCGGATGGACTCCGAGAGCCCCACCCCGACGCCCCCGCCCGGGAGCCACCCTCGCCCTACGCGAGCCACCTCTCTGACATCGACCGGCGCAGCAGCGGCCAGCCGCCGCCCGCCGCGCAGCCGGGACCCTCCCACCTCCCCTCGCTGCCCTCCATCCACCAGCTGCAACCCCCCACTGCCGCCCAGCGCGCCGGCCCACCGCCATCCGATGGCCCCTGCGCCCTCCTATCCGTCGGGCTTCGCCTCTGGCTCGGCGTACCGTGCACGCGTCTGGCCCCGTGTCCCGTCTGCTGCCAGCTCTTGACGTCTGTCGTGATCCCGCGCAGCCCACGGCCTCGCCGAGGACATGTCCGAACAAGAGGGCGAAGCACAAGGCCCACCCAAGAAAAAAGCGTCGTCGCCAGGCACTGAGCTGCACAGGTGACGCCAGCGCATCGATCATAGATATGCACCCGCGCTGACGACCCAGCGTTGTTTGCCCGCAGAATGCAAGAGACGCAAGATTAAATGTGACAGGTCCCCCCCCCCCCCCCCCCCCCCCCCGGTGATTATCCCATATCCGTGCAGTCTGATTCTCATATAGACTCTTCGTTCCGAAACTATCCACACGATTTAGAGCTCAACCATGCGGACCCGTGCTCGCGGCGTGGCGAACAGACCAAATGCCAATGGCACATCATCGAGCCCATGTGAGCCTTCTCCTTGACTCAGCCGCGCAACTCTATATCCTGATCGTCGTCCTCCTATTCGTCGTCGGGAGTAGTGGAGAAATACGTGACCCCGGCAGGAGTTTGACGACCTCAAGGGCCGCTTTGACCAGCTCGAAGCCACAGTAGTCGCACGGATCCTGCCCATGCTCCCCGGGGCCCCGCATCCGAACAGCGCCTCAACCCACCCTCGCGGCCGCGTCCGCGCTCGCCACGGAGCCCGCGCACCCCCGCGGGCCGCCGCACGGCTAACCGCCCCCCCCCCCCCCCCCCCCCGCACCTACCGCCCACCTCCACCACGCACCGACTTATCACGGCCGGCCTACCCGCCTACCCCCTTCTACTGCACACTCCCGTCCTCGGCCGCAGACCACCCCGCCCTCCCCCCCAAACTCGTCCCTCGTCCTCGTCCTCCGCCTCCCCCCGACCAAAAAGTCCCCCCCCAAACGCCCAGCCGCCCGCGTACCACCCTAACCCGACCCTCTACACGGCGCGCACGCACCCCTCGCCGCCGCGCGCGCCCTCCCATCGCGCCGCCGCGTACCGCCTCTCTACTCGAGCTCGCAGCCACCCTCCCCGACGCGCGCGCGCCCGCGCCCCGCTACGCGACGCGCCTCCCGCGCCTCCCGCGCTCCCCCCACTGTCAATCGCCACCGCTCACTACTCGCCGCGATCACGACGCCCTTCACGCAGCCGCCAAAAAAATCGCACCGCGCAAGGACGCCGCCGCACCCGCTGGGCCAGCGTTCTGCGCACACACCCGCCCTCCGCCTTCCGGCCCAGCATTCCACCAGCACCAGCACCAGCACCGGCGCCAGCGCCAGCGACCGGCCTCAACGCCCGCTCGCGCTCCCCGCCTCCGCCACTGCCCTCCACACAGCCACAGCAGCAGCCGCACACGACGTACCGGCCGTCCTCGTCTGTGGTGGACCGAGGGCGGCGCGCCGTATGCGCTGCGAACGCAGCAGCAGCAGGGCCGCTATCCCGGCCAGCCGTTCCGCGACATGCCACGTCGCGAGTAGCCGCGGTTTATCCTGCGCTCTCAGTCCGTGAACGGCTGCGGGGATGGCATGTCCGGCCTGATCCTTGCATTTCTTTCCTTTCCTGTGTGTTTCTTTTCTCCTTTCTTTCTGTTTTTTGTTTTCTTTTTTGTGTGCTTTCACGCGACAGTGCATATTACGTCCCCGAAATCTTGATTATCACGCCCACCTATTTATCGCACCTCAGCCACCAGTAGTCCCTGTGCAACCACCCAACGAACCCCGTCCGCGGCATCACATATCGTAGTATTATCGTACTTATTCGCACCACATACTACCCTACTCGTACATACTAGGAACAAAGAACCATCACGCACGCACACGCACGTCCGAACACCCGACCGGACGCACGCGCGCGCGCCGCCGCCGCCGCCGACGGCGCCCTTGCTCACTCCCCGACAAGTGCCCATCCGGCCCATCCGCAGGCAGCAGGAGCCAGCACCGCACGCAGCCCGCCGGCGCTGGCCCGCGGCGGCGCAGGGCGTGATATAGCGATGTGGGTGCCGTGCTGCGACACACGGCATGATCGATAGCAGTGTGCGTTATGTGTGTGTTGTCTGTGGTGTGTGGGGGTGTCGCCCGGTCGCGGGGCGGGCGCGCGAGCAGCCAGCAGCGCGCTGCACATGCGCGGGCGTGCGCGGTGCCTGCGGCGCGGCAGTCTAGAAGACGGTGACGCCCGGACTGGGTGCCCGAGTACTGGGACTTCATGTCGTCCGTGTCGCCGGCGTCGTCCTGGCTCTTGTAGTCGTACGTCGAGAGGCTGCCCGCGTCGGACGCGCCGGCGACGGACGAGAAGCTTGCGCGGCGGCGCAGGCGGTCGCTCTGCGAGTACGCCATGCTCGCGGCGCGGTCCGTGCCCAGCATGCTGCTCCCCGCGATGCTCGCGGTGTCCGCGCCGTTTGCGCCCACGTCCTGCGAGATGATCGAGCTCGCGTAGCTGCCGTACGTGCTCCGTTTCCCGCCGCTAGGCCGCTGCATCCCAGGCCCAAACGGTCCGCTCGCGGCAAACATGGGTAGCCCGGAAGAGTATGTCGCCTGGGAGCGCAGTGACTGCACGTCCGTCCGAGGGGATGTAAGCCTAAGGCGTCGTGGGTGCGGTAGAAGCTGGCGTCGAAACGGCTCGGGGTGCTAGAACGCCGAGCTGTTGAATGTCGATCATCAGCAAATTAGACCACGTATGGGTTCACCATGAGCTACGCACCATCGTTCATCACACCCCGTTGTTGAGATAGTCCCTCGCGTTCGTCTCATGACGGCGGAATTGGTCCATTGCCTTCGCGAGCGTGCGCCTCGGCTTGCTGAACTGAATCATGCTGGGCTGGAGGTTATTCAACGGACCTTCAACGAGACAGTTCTTCTCCTTGTAGTGCGTGAGCAAATAATGCCATAGCGGGTGCTGACAACACGAGGTTCAGTACGTGTATCATCGCACCGTAATATTGACAGCGACGCACCTTGCTTAAAAACCTTGGGATTCCCCAAGAATGACCACGCCGTACTTCGCAATACGTGTGAGGGCAACGTTTAGACGCCTAGGGTCATTGAGGAAGCCAATGCCTTGGTGCTCATTGCTGGCGAACGCAGCTGAGGATGATGTAGTCTTTCTCACGGCCTTGGAAGGCGTCTACGCTCGCGACCTCGATTTCCTTGTACAGGTCCTTCTTCAGCGTGCCGTTGAACTGCATGTAGTTCACGATGTACGACCGCTGTCCTTCGTACGGAGTGACTACGCCGATTTGGCTCGGAACAACGCCAGACTTGAAAAACTTGGTCACAATTTTCTCGACGTTAGACGCTGTCGGTCCTGCACACATGCGTCAACATGGTCATCAACCGGAACGGAAAGTAAGTTGCCGTACCTGTTAAGGAACGATGTTCCGCTAGACGAGATTTCATCCTGGCCCAAATTCTCACGGTAGAAGAACATGGGGGTATCAGGGAACAGGCCACGGGAAATCGACGTTCCGTTCTTGCGAAGACGCTCTGGAGCCGTAACACCGTTTCTGCAGACTTCCCTCGTAGAACATGTTCGACGGAAACTCGGACAGGCAGGGGTGCATGCGGTATTGCCACCTGCAGGCGGATCGGCCTATTGGTGAGTACCGACGAGCCGCTCAAACAACGACTGCGTAAGTCCAACCAGCGCGGGCGGCTTTCTTGTTCATGATGACAGGACCCAATTGCTATTACGCAGCTGAGTTAAGCGTACACGTAAAGCACGGCTGCGAACGCACCTGATGATCACCAACCAGAACCACCTGCTTGCACCCGAGCACAAGAGGAATCATACATTCTGGGAACAGTGGTGAATGGTCGTCAAATGTGGCGATAAAGTTACATACCGGGCTCAGCGGCTTGGGTAGCCTCATCGATGAGGACCGTCCGGAACTTGAGCTTGCTAAGCCGAGGATCGCCTGCTCCGACACAGGTGCAGCAGATAACATCTGCTGCGCTCAGTATCTCCCTTTCACACTGCCGGATGAGGGCCTTGTACTTCCGCTCGTCATTAGAGCTGAGCTCGCCCTGTTCGTTCTTGAGCTGAATCAGCTTCTGCAATTTCAACGTGCGTCGTGTTGTTGGCCACTTGTTGGTGTAGCGTGAGGAAGGAGACGGACGAATCGAGGGCACCTCGCGGGACTTCGCAGTCAGCCGAACAACCTTCAGGCCGGTAGCATGAAATCTTCTCCGTGAGCTGATCAACCGCGACATTCGACGGTGCGCAAGACGAGCACTTGACCCGGGTTCATCTTGGCGAGGTGGTAGACGATGGACGCGGAGGTAACGGTTTTGCCCGTGCCGGGAGGTCCCTGGATGAGGGCTGAGAGGCTTCTGCAACACGCTCTTAACAGCATACATCTGCGAGTGGGTTTAACTCAGGGAGACCAGGTGCCGAAAATCGTTTCGGCATCTGTGTGCGCAGGGTCTGGGGTTCGAGCATCATGACCAAGAAGTTTGTGATACTGAAAGAGACTTAGCTCAACACGTTGTAAGCATATCCGACGGGCGAACTTACGATATAGCCGCTGACGCTCTTCTCGTCACGACGGCAAATGTCTTCATGGCAAGTTGCATCCTATCGAAGCTCGTAGACTTCCAAACAAAGTCCGCTGTGTAGTTGTGCGTAATTTCAATGGGAACGCCTTCCGACCTTCGCAACTCCAACCCTATTTCATCAGAAAACATCTGCGGGAACCCGCGAGTGGTCAGCGAATCGCTCTCGGAAGGGCGGAGACAACGTACTGTTGGGAATCTTGATAACATGGCCGTCGCCTTCCCAAGGTTTGTGCAGCGTGCCAGTGTACTTCAGTCTAAGTTCATCGCCGACGGCCAGCCGCACTTCTCCGCTCTCGAGCTTGGCAGCAGGCAGAACCAAGCGATCCGCTTCTGGTTCAGACCCATGTCCCATCTCACGGAGATATCGGTTTGAGTCTGTGATTCCTTCAGCCTCTTGTCATAGTCTGCCTCAATCTTGACGAGCGGACCGAATATATTCTGGTATTGGTAAGCATCTTCATACCGAAGCAGTATAGGCTGCGGCTCGTCATCCACGCCTGGTTTTTCTAGGTCTTCAAGTGTAGCATTCGCGTTGTCACGCCACAGGTCCTCTAGGCGGTTTGATCTGCTGGAAAGAAATCTGGCGAGAGCGTAGTTGTTCGGTCTCGCTAGGGGGTTTGACAAGCCAAGATAAAAATGACCGCGGTCGTCGATGAGCGGGGCCCAGAGAGACGCATTCCAGGAAATGTCTTTGGACACTGCTGCACACGGTTGACTGCGCACGGACACGTGAGTATTATAAAAACATAACATAGGAGATACCGCCACATACCGACAGAGGAGGACTACAACAGTGTCACTCTTCGCGGGAATGAATCCAAGCATAAATACATTTTTTGCTACCACAATTGTAGCATTCAGGGATGGTCTCGCCAAGGGGGGACTCGGCGTGCAGGATAACCTCCTTATGCTTCGCCCGAACGAGGTGGTTCACAATATGGGAGGCAGACGTCGTGTTTCCGCGCGAGTTACAGAAACCACTTGGAGCAGACGAGGCATTTTGACAACAGAGGCGGGGGAGTGAATTCCGCAGTAGCTGGGTGTACATGTGAGTCTCTGGCAGAGAGAATGATCGCGTCAGACAAACTCACCTGCAGGCATGCGGGGGCAGGTCCATTTGACCTTCGTCTTTGAGGTCGTCGAGCACCGCATCCAAAGTCTTCGTCTACGCCTTCTCTGAAATCACCCCCGTCGTGTGCGAATGGGGTTCATGTCCATTAGGAGACGCGACGACCGAGCGGTCGTCAGTTATCGAGAGAGACTATCCAAGTCTAGAGGAACGCTTTGGCTGGTATTGACCGATGTAGACCGAGGACGTGTCGTCGACAATCACCCATGCCCCCGTAGGACGATCCGCAGAGTCATATTGGTAGTTTTCAAACGACGAATCCACTGGTCGCAGTTGGAAAAACAAGTGAGTGAGGAGGCGATTTTGGATGACTGAGAGCCATAGAAATGCCCCGCGGCACCGACTATAGAAGCCACGTGGGTATCACGTGGCGCCACTTTATCCTGCAGGCCGTGCAAGTCGCGCTCGAAAGTGCATTCATCTGTGCAGGCACCATGTCCAGAAGCAACGGTAGACCAGAACCAGAAGTCATTGTCAATGTATCCGTCACTGTATCTTTGCCACGGTTTATGTCTGATAAAGTGTATGCGTGTGGTTAGTTTGCAGATGGTCTAGCCTACTCGAAAGGGCAAGATGGAGGAAGCTTTCCGGACGGGTGGAAGTACTAGAGAAGCCGTACAAAGCTTGCGAAGGACAACAGGGGGCAATCCGTAAAGAGGTGAAGACGTCGACCTGATAGTGAGCATTGTCAAGGCCCACTGCCTACATCACATTGAGGACATCGGTTCTACCTCTAGGTGCATGAATGGTAGAGATCCCGCGTGCCAGTGCGGAGAAAAGAAAGATCTCGCGGAAAACAATGGGGACCCTGGAGAAAACGCTCCTACAAATAATCTCGTAGCTACCCCTTTTCATCCAGACGCCTCTACTACCGCTCCTTAGCATTGGGTGTGTTGGCGTTTCCGCTTAGCGAGCATGCCCGTCTGGGAGGGTATAGGAGAACATGGCTCGTACTTGATCACCTCCTTGTCTTCTACGCTACCTTCGCAGCGGGTACGTTGGCTTTCGGTGCCCTTGCCGACAGAATCGTGCTTGGGTTGAAGCTTTCGCGGGTTGTGGGCGACGTATTCACCGGTGACACCCGGCGGGTGCGTGTTGGTGCGTACTGCATCGTGGATGCGCCTTCGTGGGGGAGGATCTTCACGTCAATCTTCGACGAGAGCCAGGGCGCAGCTGTGGCACCTTTCCGACGACCTTCGGTACATGCTCGAAGGAGAACGACTTGAGCTTGAACTTCCCAGACCCCTCTTGTCTGTTGCGGTGGCCGGTGTTCGCGAGCTCGGTGAAGTTAATTTTGGGAGACTGAGGGTAACCGCGCTGCCTATTGTCCTCCGTCTGCCATGCAGCGCCTGCGAAAGCAACAGATTGCGGCATCTTGATAGTAACATGACCCGTGCTTGCGCTTTGTGAAGAAGATGCTCCTGAGGACGGGTGATTTAGCGTAGGAGAGGCCGGCGAACGTCTGGGGCTTGCTGCTCGATAGTGCGCGAGATCTGGAGAGTTATAGGTGCGGTAATGCTTGAGAGCCCGAGGAACATTGTGTGGTCCCTTAAAGGTCTTGATGAGCTGTCCCAAGCAGAGGTAAACTCCGCAGGCCCTTGCGAGTTTTACTTGGAGCTCTCTTCGGGGTAATCTCTTTGAGGTAAGAGATGAACGCAGGACGAGATTGGCGCAGCGTTTCGAGGTACCGTTTGAACTCCTTGTCCGACATGGCGTGAATATTGGGTACAGCCGCACTGACGGCACCGTAGGTTGCCGCTCTCCGCTTGTGAGGTAGCGGCGGCCTCTGCGTGAGCCTCTGCAGCATCAGCAAACTCCGTGTCCAATGCCCACACCGCCTGCGCCTTGGTGCCCAGTTTCGTTTGCCCAGCTACCCTGCGGGTCCACGGTTGGCGTGACCCGACTTCGTCCCACATCTTCATAAACCGACCCTCCTTATCAACCGCCTTCCACTCCGTCTGCTCCTCCTTCGAATCTACCGCGTTCACCATAATGTGTGCATCCCGGCGCCCGAATCGGAAGAGGACGCTTGAAGCCCAGTTTCCGCGATGAATGTGGCCGCCATACGACGTGTAGACCTGGCCAATTTTCGGGTCGTATGAGGCAATTTCGACCTCCGCAGGAGTACAGAGAACTGGGAGGTCGGGCTTGCGGCAGCCATTGGTTTGGTGAAGTCGGAACAACGCTCTGAAGCCGAGTTTGGTGAAAGCTGGCGCGCCAGAAAGGGCAAGAAGATCGCACGCTCGTTGTAAAGTCCGCCTCGGCACTTTTGCGGGGGGACGCTATAAAATGGCTCGCGTGCGTTCTGGTGCGACACAAAACCTACCCGACGTCCAAATTGCTGGTCCGTCCTTGTCTGCCTCTGGGCGCGACTCCTTCGTGGACTGGATGGCCCAGACAAACGTCGCAGACTAACACCGGATGTCCCAAAAAAAACAATCTTTGCCGATTGCTTCTCCCTGCTGGTTGAAGAGGCCAGGACGCAGGATCACCTGGGGATCAGCTACAGTTCTCTAGTTACTTGTGTACCCGCGTAACTACTTGTCGAATGTGAGTGTCCGTCTTGTCCATTCCTTTCGACCCTGAGACACGAAGACGATAATCCTGGTAAAATTACGCACCCCTCTGTGTCACCCGCTACGCGCGGTGGAGCACGGACCCTGCTTGCAAAGGGCATAAAGCTGCGTTTAGGGTGCGCGAGAAGAAGTAAAGGCGAGGCCGAGGTTTCAGAACATTTGTTTTTACTTTCGAGTGTTCTTGTCCGATGGGTGGAGCCCAGGACTCACGGCTATTTTACAGGACGCTTTGTCAATTTTCCCGACACGGCCCTCTCCTACTTATGTCTCTGTGTTATCTTCCTGCACACGTTGGCACACCCCGTATATCCTCTCCACGCCGCTTCTTCTTGACACACGGTGTCGGTAATCTTTCGTGTGTGGGGTGTGTGCTGTGTCGCATCGCCTTGTTGCAATGTCCCTCTTGTCCTCCGAGACCGCGAGCATGACGTCCACGCCGTGTTGCCCAAACCCATGGTCGTCATCCCGCTTACTCTTTTCTCGCGTGTAATTCTCATCGCAATTTCATGCAATTTTATGTGGCAATTTGTTGTGCTGGGTGAACGGTTGTCGCCGTGGCCATCAGAAAAGTTGATAGACGGGTCTGACGAGGGCCTAGTGTCCGCACCAAATAAGGCAAAGAAGCACGCGAGTCGCTGTTAGCGAAGTTCGAGCGAGTGACTTTTGAGACGCTGCCCGTTCGACCAGCCGCCCCCGCCATCTTCCTCCCGTCCTCCTTGTCCCACGTCCGCGACGCACACGACGACGAGCTCCCCCGCTCGCACGTCTGCCCGCCCCATTTCGCCGGCAGGACCGCGCCCTCTGGTGATCAGCATCCGTGCTGCCAGCTCTGCAGACATCCCCGAGTATCTTCGTCCAACCCCTCACAGAGCGCGATGATTTCCACGACGGGTTTCAGCGATGCGCGCGAGGCCCCTCGTCCCCAGTCTCTCGACATTCACTACCGCCCAGGACAGGCGGCTAGGTCAGGCCCCCCGTCGCCAGATGCACAGGACATTAGCCTCTCTACTTCGCCTCTAGCAACCCTCGCTCGAGCCCCCGGTTAGCACCGTTGCTTCCTTCAGCATCCTTCGACAACACACCTCTTCCAAGTCCGTGGCGTCACCGATGGAAACTGACAGCGCTCCTCGGATATGCGGGATGCCACTAAAAATACGTCTCGTGCGTCTTCATGCGAGCCTTCCCATGCCACATACTGAGCTCTGATTAGATTAGTCACTCTGGCTGTCCAAAATGCTGCGCTGTCGATCGTCATGCATTACTCGCGGGTGTCCACCCCCGCGTCTGAGTCGTATTCTCCTGCGACCGCTTGTCCTCCTCAACGAGCTCCTCAAGGGTTCAATATCGTTCGTTGTCGCCCTGTTTCGGGTCCTTAGCGCGTCGGATGCGGCTGGCCGGGGTGTAGATTGGCGTCTGGGTAGCATTCAGAAGGGTGTGCAGAGAGGTCTTCAGCACGGACTGCTGGAAATTGTCCATCCCGGCTATCCTCTACGTTATACAGAATTCCCTCCAATTCGTCGCCATCAGCAATCTCCCTGTCGCCACCTTCCAGGTCACGTATCAGATGAAGATTCTTACCACGGCAGCGTTTTCCGTGGCTATGCTTCGGAAGAAGCTCAGCTCGACGAAGTGGTTGGCCTTGACCTTCCTGGCTATTGGCGTCGGCATCGTGCAAATTCAGTCGTCTTCGGGTCACGCTCCGAAACCACAGAACATCGCCGTTGGCAGTGCACACGAGTCGGCCCCACTCCACATCCATATCATGAGCCCTCTCAAGGGTTTCGGAGCAGTCACCGCAGCTTGCTTCACGTCCGGTCTCGCTGGGGTATATTTTGAAATGGTGTTGAAGAACTCGAAAGGCTGATCTCTGGGTCCGAAACGTTCAACTTTCGCTCTTCTCCCTCATCCCCGCCGCCATCCCACTCTTCTGGGACTCTCCGATGCCTACGTCGCCCGCCGGTTTCTTTCTCTGGGCTACTTCGCAACTTTGGTGGATGGGCTTGGGCAACCGTCAGCATCCAGGTGTTGGGTGGACTGATCACGGCCATCGTTATCAAGTACTCGGATAACATCATGAAGGGTTTCGCAACAAGTCTTTCAATTGTTTTGTCCTTCCTTGCATCGGTCGCGCTTTTTTGTTGTTTTTTGTTTTTTTATTTTTTTTTTTTTCGGCTTCCGCATTACCCCTTCCTTCGTCATCGGTTCCTCAACTGTCCTCGTTGCCAACCTGGATGTTACAACCAACCACCGGGCAAGGAGCTGGTCGCAATCACTAGCGTGATGCCCAGTGGCAAGACTCCAACACCCTCATTCCCTGGCACCCCGGTCAGCCCGTCCGCGCACCCATACTTGGCCAGTTCCCATCGTCCAAGAGGTCGTCACCGTTCGGAAGCCCTCGTGTCATCGCCACTGCGCTCGATTGTCGAAAGACGAAAAAGTCGGAATCGGAATACTTTGGACAAACATTGGACACCTCGAGATACCTCAGCGCGCCCTACGGATCCCTCTCCCGTCGTCACGAACACCGTCTCCAGATCCCAACGCCCCCGTACCCACCTCCACCTGGCTCGCAGAACCCGTTCAGCGGCGCGCGCTCAGGTGGCAGTAAACTTACTCGCGGAGCACGCCCTAATTCTTTCCTGTCCCCTACTAGTGTACGACCCAGCCTATCTCAACGTTCGTCGACCACGATACCCCTCTCCGGTTGGACACCGCCTGACAGACACTTGCAGATAGACAATGCCCTGCCACGAATCTAGTACAAAGTCAAGTATTGAGCTGCATATCGATATTTACTCACGTCCACGAATCCTCCGTTCTTTCTTCGTATACGGTCCCCCTCCCCGTTTCGTAAAGCGTATAGCGGAATACTAGACTAGCTACGTTAGACACTTATTACGACCCGTTTATAATTCGTTTGTTTATACTCTGATTGGAGACATTCTTTCGCTATACCTCCGCCGCTGCACCTGTACAGTCGTGGACGCTGCGTAAAATATTGACAGTGACATGTCCCCGGATTCCAGCGTGAGGTCGGTGACGCACGACGCGGCTCTCGGAACGGCCATGTGAGCGAGCGCACGCCGAGCACTCCTGTCCGAAAACCTCTGCTCCTCCCTCGTTGGCGGCGGCACAAGCTTGCTCGCTGCCGCCACCACATCCACCATACCATGCTAGGTACGCCGCGCACAAGGCACGAATAGCGCATATAATGACCCCCACACCCCGCAGTCGTCGGTCTGACGGCGGAAATCGCGACGGGCAAGTCGACCGTATCGAAGCAGCTGCAGGGCTTCGGCCTGCCCGTCGTCGACGCGGACGTCATCGCGCGCCAGGTCGTCGAGCCCGGCACGCCCGCGCTCGCTGCCATCGTGCGCTACACTTTGGTGAGGGCATCCTCCTGCCCGACGGCGGCCTCGACCGCGCGAAGCTCGGCGGGATCGTCTTTAATGACGAGGCGAAGCGCAAGGTGCTCAACGGGATTGTGCACCCTGCCGTCTGGCGCGCTATCTTTTGGGAGGTCGTCACGCTGTGGCTCAAGGGGAAGAGAATATGCGTACTGGACGTGCCGCTGTTGATTCGCCCGAAAGTGATAGTGGTATACCTAAGGCCGGTTAAATCTGGTCAAAAGGGTGGTCTGTACAAGTGGGTCGCGAAAGTGATAGTGGTATACTGTTGCGTGAACTGTCTCAGCGTGAGGCATTACCTTAACCCATAGATTCAGTTTCCCCTGAACTACAACTACAACGACTCATGAAACGTGACGCCTCGACGTGGAAGCTGCCTCTGCTCGCCGAAATGCGCAACTACCGATATCGGAGAAGGTTGCATATGCCGACTATATTGTGGACAACTCGGGCTCCCTCCAGGATTTGGATGACGTTCACAAGTAGACAGCCTCGTCAGGAAGCTCTACACAGAGACTGGCTGGTCATGGAGACTAAGCTGGTTAATGCCACCAGTGGGTATCATGGCCGCAGGTTGGATACTGTTTCTGGAATTATGTCAAGAGGGCGAGACGTGCGGCGAGGAAAAAGCGGTAGTTCTTATGTTCGGTTACATTTGGTTCATTTTTGTAGAATTGTGTGTACTATACCTGATGCTTACAATCCCGCAAGATAGAAACCCGAGCTCACGTCAAGATCAAAACAGCTACATGTTAACGCAAGTGTAACACAGCAAATCAGCTAGTACAGCATCTTACAGAACACACCACAGTGGTGAAAGTGTGTCGCCTCAATAAGCATTTTATTGACGGTTGTTGGGGCCTGGACCTCCTCCTCCCCTGCGGCCACCCCTGCCACCTCCACGTCTACCATAGCTCCCCAAACCAACCACACACGTACGCGCCAGGACCCCATCGAGACGATGCCTCCGGGGCTCACCAAACGTCGCGACGTTCCTCTCCCGCTCCTCTTCTCGACGATTGCGGCCTGCACCCCCACGACGTCCACCTCGTCCGCCGCGGTTGGCCTCAGGCGTCGGTGCGTTGCTCCCGGAAGAAAGAGAGTCAAAGAAGGACGCTTTCGGGTTGTACGCAGGAAGGAGTTCCGGCCTTGTCCTTGTCACCGTCGGCAGCTTCGCTATCGCCATCCCGCTGGGCGAGGACCTCGCCCTCCTTGAGGCGTCGCCACGGGTGTTGGGGCCCAGCGCAGACTTGTCAAATCGCGCGTTTGCGCTCTGGAAGTCAAAGTCCGTCGTGGGCACCTTCAGGTCGGCGTTCTTTTGATCATGGCGGTTGCCCCGCGGCGTCACGCCCCGTCCATGGTGCGGCGCAGGAGCCGCCGCGTACCGGGCCCGAAACACGCAGATCGTCCAGCGCACGCTCGACAGACTCCAAGGACGCGGTGGCTGCACGGATGGCGCTGCTCTGGGCGGTCTTGGCAGAGGCGCGGCCTGTCCAGCGGGGGTGGTCTTGGCGCGCCGTTTTTGGGAGGGGGCGGGGGTCTGTTTTCGCGGAAGCACTGAAGGCAGCTGGTCCGCTGGGCGAGTATGCCTGTTGTCGTGACTGATGCGGCGACACAGACGCGGGTCACGCGGGTGCACTGGGGAGGGTGGTACACCGCCGGGGGGTGGCTGTGGTAGCCGGGGAGTGCCATAAGGATGGCTGCCTTGTACTATGGGGGCCGACACCTTGGGTAAGGAGAGTCAACACGTGTCGGCGTAATATCACGAACAAATGAGAGGCACACTGGGAGGGTAACGGAATGTCCATATGATATGAGCTCTCGAAATGTCAAGTAGCACATTCACATCCGTCAAATAGCTTCATCTTCCAAGGTTTGGGGTTTTCTTGACAATTGGAATAGAGAACATAGTACTAGACACACCAATTACTGCGGGATCATCGTGTACAATTTCGTCGCGGTGGGGCTCAATCCACTGCGGAGGTCCTTGACTTATAGAAGCGCGGAAGATGATGTACGTGTAAGGCACTCCTGTACTGGTGGGATAAACTGTTCCGCCGGTCTGTCAAATAGAATGTTAGTGGATGTAATACTAGGCATATGCCAACGAGGACACGAGAGAGGGTAAAGTACACGCGGTTTCATGCGCCCGCGAGCGGAAAAGTACACAGCGTCGTAACTCTAGGGGGGCTGGGAAATATCTACTAACCTCCTAGACTCAGTTCCATCGAGTAGACTACATATGCAACATGTCAGCCAAATTTCAACATTCGATAATTAGCAGACGCACCATTGGAAAGCTGAATCGTGGATGCAACGGGGTCTATACCTGCCAGTATTCCTCTGTAAACGCACATCTGAATGAGTAAAATGAGCGAAATTGGCTTTCTACGAGATACATATGTGAGAAATGATAGTTTCCCTGCTAGGCTTCATCGCGTACCCGATTGATGAAACTCTGGGCCATGCTGGTAGATTAACGTATGTGAATTCGGGTGTTGGAATTCGGCGTAATTGCTTGGGACGAGCAGTGCGTATCCAGGCGCGCGATTCCCACGAGTTCATCGTTCGGGGTCTCGCGCACAACCTCCGGACCTCGACGAGAACCTCTGTATGCTAAAACTGCTGTCGCTGTTGCACTCGTCCATCATGTTGAGACTCGCAGCGTCGTCGAGCAGAATCGCGACGCGCAAAATATTTCTACGGCTATCTCGCCCCCAGTAAAAACCTTCTCTACCTCGCATATCGACCCCAGCAATATCCAGCTATGTCAGCAAACTCGCAGAGAAGCAGCCTTGCTTCACTGCTGCAGCCTCAAGCGTACGCGTTATGCAGCAGCCGGCCGAGTTCTATCAATGCCTGTTGGTTGGTGCTATTGCTCAATGCGGGCGTATATCTGACCACAGCATGCTCCATAGGCCATGATCCGACGGGCTGAACGGCGCATTTTCCTGTCTTCACTATATACATCGGCGCAGAGGAGGCCGAGGCTCGTGCGTACACATGCCTAGTCATATTCTATTGCGTGCTCACCGTTACACGCTGCAGATTGACGCGTTTGTACACGTCTTTACGACAGCGCTCATCTTTACAAGTATGGCTACACCTAGACTTGAAACCGTTCAACACGACCCGGCTCCGGATCCACTGCTCGGTTACTGTTGCCCCTTCTCAAGGAGTTCCCTGACAGGCTACACGTATCCCTCTTTCGAAGTCCAAAGTTGAAGGGCGTCATGGCTAAGGTTGTACCCCCCGCTTCAACGAAGGTTGGGCACTTGGCACCCCAAAAATCTACGGCGTGGACGACGAAGTCATGCTAAGCGGGTGAGTAAGTACCTCGGTCCCGCTGACCGCACACAAGCGTGCTCACTTGTCTCAGCGTCAAACTTGAACACTTCTTACTTTACCAACCGACAAGATCGGTATCTGCATTTCAGTTCTCAGCCCTATCTCGCCCAATATTGCTTTGGCTTTTTGCAAGCGTCTTCAAGCTTCTCTTACAGGTTAGCCCCAGCATCTACTGCGAAAGAAGGCTACTCTCTGCTTTGGGACAATGACACGGCTCATCCGCATCACATCGAAGCGGAAGCTGGCCGACTGCTGGGCACATACCAAGAGACCTCTCGTCACAGATCTATCTCTCATGCTGGAGCAAAATGACAAGGCTGGCACAGCCGAACAGAAAGATGTTCTCGTGTTTCCAATTATCAGGCAGGCCAGTTCGGTATTCGAGAAGAAGAGCGGGCTCTTGCGATGCTGTTCTCCCATCTGTCGCGGCTGCCTCAATCAGCGTCTGGCAATGACAAGGATTACTATATCCTGGCCCCTTGAGGGCGGGGACCTGACAAGTGGTTACTTTGGACTATACAGAGGACTACCCGTGATCTAGTCTTACAAACCGACTTACGTTGCAGGATCCTTGCCGCGAGCCCAAGGTACGTGCTACAAATCGTGCTTTGTAAAGGTTTGATTCAGCCCGCCCCAGGCGAACGGGTTCTACGGCTCCAAGGGGATTTCTGGCCGTATACCAGAAGGCTATACGCTGTTGGAACAAAGGTTCATGAAGGCAGTCCGCGGCGTTGGTCGGGAATGGAAGCATGAAGAGGGTAACTGGACCGCTCTGCGAGGACCGGGCGTACAACTAAGCGAGTGGGAGAAAGAAGGTTGGACGTACCATGCAAAAGGCAAGCTGGATTCATTGTACTGTTATGGCGCTACTCATCCTCATGATTACTATGTCTGGACTTTAGGGATATGGCTGCGACCCAATCCGGCTGCGGATCCGTTCCTCACCCTATTTGGTTCGACCAACCTCAACTCTCGTTCCTCCAACCTCGACACGGAGCTCTCTTTCATGATGATTACGTCCTCTCCGCAGTTGCGTCAACAGCTTCGAGCAGAAGTGGATGGACTAAGACAACACGCCCACCCCTGGCGAGGGGCGGAGAGGCGTGTGACCCTCGGCACTAAGGCACTGGTAGCGATGGTCGGCGGATGTTGTAGAAGACTACGTAGAAGATTATCATTCTCACGCGAGTGTACCGTACACGTCCAACGTCTTCTATGCACATCTACTGGCGTTTGCTGGGAGACCCCGTCACAAGGGGCTCCAACTTTCACGGCACCGATGCATCGCCTGCGCAGCTTCCTGACTTGTTCGCTAAAACCGCTGGTAAACGCTGGGCGTTGTGGAAAAGATGAGAGGCGGTGTTTCTCTTTTCGAGTAGCGGGCAAGGCCCTCTGCGCGCATCTCGCACTCGAGGGAAGTCTAGACGTTGGGTAAGTTGGATGACGCTTATTCAGTGCGTCGGTCACGGACCTTGTCGCTGACTCCGCCCGCTGATTCCGTCTCTCTATGCGGGGTTTGGCACCGTACGAGTTCTTCCCATCTTCCATTGTCGTGCTGGGTCTTTCGCCTGTTTCGAGGTTACTGCTGGAGCAGGTTTTGGTGTGCCAATATATTCGAACTTGCGCGAATCAAGCGTGTCGTGAACGTCACAGGACCCTATAGAGACCGCAATGGGCATTCAGAAACTGATTGACATCCAAGCACGCTGCAGAAGCAATAGGCACAGTAAGGGCTGTACTGGTCACACACCTCGTTGGTGAGACTGACGTTCATCATGGCACCAAAACGTCCATCTGTGGAATGGCACGAGGGCAGAACCCAGTCAAAATCACGAAGAAACGGAGTGTGGGCGGGAAGGCTAAAGGATACGAGGTAGTCACGCACCTTGTATCTTTTCTGGTTTGTATAGAGAACCCATACGTTCTAGGAAGGAGGCGTACATGTCCTTCGAGGCTTCACTGGACTGCGATGACGATGCTTGAGACAGCATGAACAGAAAAGGGCCACGCGGAGTCGCACCATCGCACGGTGGAAGTCAGGCTTGTTGCCTTTGGTCGTGTTCGCAAGCAGAGTGAATTGCGAGACGCAAAAGAACTTCTCCCTCAATGTCTTTGACACTGGAACGCCACATTCGTCCCGAGGCATCTTCAAAACACCTTAAGCGACAGGCTGTACATGCATTTCGTTAGCTTATGGCCCAGACGTACTAGGAAAGGCAAGCGTACATCTTGTTTGTCACCCGGGGTAGCAATGTCGGTCGTGAGTATCATCTATCCTGTCTCCTGGGTCAGCCGCAGTGTCTCCTCTCCTGAATCGGCAGATTTAGACCTATTCCTATGCCCACGAGCACCATGAGACGGGGGCGTCCAATTGACGAGATCGTCTCATATTATCGACTGCAGAGTGGGACGAAGTGGCGAACGTCAAGGATGAGTTGATGGGAGTGCTTCAGTGTAGAGTCTGAATGAGTGCTCACCAACGACGGAAGCAGACGTGACCCGTTGCACTACACAGCCCGCATATTTCTCTATATCAAAGGCAAGTCAGAGACTGAATCCAGCGGCAGAAATATCGCTCGTGAGCAATATGTCGAAGGTTGTTTTACGGTTGATCACACGGAGTTTTCTCAACATTGGTGGGAGTGCGCCTTAGGCGCCTATCCGGCGCATTCAGTTCTTACGACCATCCTCGTTCTCCCTCTCTCATCTCAAGCAAGGCTTGGACACGATCTACATACTTACTAATAACTAAACAGGTATACATCATGACATCTGTCGTGCTCGAAACCAGTCTGGGCGATATCCAGCTCGAGCTATACTGGGGACCACGCGCCACGGGTGAGTTCATACTAATCCTCATGATTGCTTACAACTAGTCAGGAGCTCAACCTCGCGTAACCATTGCTCAACCAATAGACGTGTAAAAACTTCTCGGAATTAGCAAATCGCGGCTATTATAATGGTGTTATCTTTCACCGTGTCATCTCCGTATGTTCCAATTACTCTCACACTCCGGTGTCTGTAGTCCTAACAAGCTTTAAACAATTCAAGGATTTTTATGGTACAAGGTGGCGACCCTTACAGGCACTGGCCGCGCGTGGAACAAGGCATATTACGGCCAGAAAAATTGTTATACCGTTGACGATGTGCACAGTACACACGTGAGGGGGCACGATGAATCTAATTATGCGCGCGCAGTGAAGATGAGATCCGCCCGAGCTGCGTTTCAACTGGTGCCGGCATTCTAGCCATGGGCCAACTCTGGTCCTCAATACCAAGTTGGTATACTGTCACGGTGTCGATGATGCTGCCCGAACTCCATTTTTGACACCGCGTTTTCAATAGGATCTCAATTCTTCTTGACGTTGGCACCTACCCCGTACCTCGACAATAAGCATAACCATCTTCGGGCGAGTAAGCTCGGGGATGAGAGGTTTTGCAGCGGCTTGGAGCCGTTGCAACAGATGCCCCAAAGACAAGTATGTGTTCTGCCCGACCTCATCCGAGCCTCGCCTCATGTGCCCCTAGGCCTCGGGAGGACGTGAAGATCCACAAAGCACGGGTGGTATAGGCACCCCCTGGGCGATCTCCACTATGTCCTCAGTGTATCCACTTTGCACGAGACCACACTCCAGCCCGACTACACGTGTCTAGGTGCGGTATACATGCTCTCACTGTTGGTGTGTTTTCCTTCTCTGTTCTCGCAACGATTTGCGGTTGGATCTTTGTCCTAGGCCTTACTCAGAGGATTAGCCGACTGGACAGTACTTGTGCATGGTGGCGCGCCATCTGAGAAAGTGGCCCATATCATGGTAGAGAGTGGGTTGGTAATCAATTTTTGACCTCTTTGCCCGAACCAGAAGTTAGTGTTGCTTCTATGCAACCCACAAAGCTGCTTCCTCGGTCGGAGCTGGATGAAAAGAGCTGGGCAAGCGACTCTATTCCATGCGACTGTTTTCATTCTATGTTGTATTTACCAGAGACCACGGGTACCGACCCGGGACCGCATTCTTCTCACGTGGGGACGCGTACGAATACGCGCGGTAGACCGGGTACCCACCTCCTGCCCGTATTGGGTGCCAATATATCGGTTTGTCTCCGGCCCGCGGTATGGTCCAGGGTTGGTCTAGTCACTGGATCGCCTCACACTGCGCGTCGACGGTCGACCTCTTCTCGGCACCAATGCTCAACAAAGATAGTGCCTGTGGCATCTAACTGAGCACATTCTGCACGTTCGGGGGGAATAAAAACCAATGTATCATGCTCCCTATATGGCAGGGCTTTCCCCTTGAATAGCATTTGCCCTCTATAGCGTACCGATTGGAGTAGCAGGACCCCGGTATCGTTTCGTAGGGAAAGTTGGCGAATCCTCATTGCTCGACCCAGTTCAGCCGCGCTTCGGGAGCGCGGCAATGTCGGCCAGGCAACAGTACGACAACGAGGACTCTCACGCGTCAAATCGATCGAGGCCTCGTCCAATGGCAGGAGGCGCCCTACTAGAGGGGACATTATTGTGTCGCAGCCGCGTACAGTCTCTTGGGGTAGATAAAAACACTTTATGAAACAGGATACATGAGGACAATACATTTGACCTCCATGGCTTCTGTCAGAGAGTATATGTGGAAAGACTGAGCTGCAATGGAAGATTTGTACACTTAGTCTACCAAAAAGCCACCGAGCCAATAGGACATATTCGCAACAGGGGACTTACCTTAGCAAATAAAAATTCCATGTGCCGTGACAGCGATTCTTGAGTTTATGAGAACAGTGATCTATAAGGAAACAAAGATCAAACGATTGGCCCTGGAGATACAATACTACACGAGGATTGTTCTTTGGAGAGTTTGATGATGGCAGTAATTGAAATAGATGACAGGAACAGCCACGACAAACTGCAGGCGGCAAAACGGGCGGCAGTCGTCACTGCTACCGTCCGGCGATTCACGACGCGTTACCGTATTCGAGGCTCCGAGTTGGGGTATCGGTCGTGTTATGTGGGCAGGGCCACGAAGGACGTGTCGACCGCCGAGGACAGATCCAGCCAACCAGTCCCTCAACAGCACCAAGCCGCCCGGGGCGCCACCCTGAAGCGGATCGCCATCGTGAGGGGAAAATCAAATGCCCTGCGAGGGGGGCTACACCCCGGGCGGCCAATCGACGCGTCAAACCTGCGCTGTGATCGGGAACTCCAATCGGCACCAGTTTCGTCGTCCTCGTCGTCCTCGGACAAGCAAAGGTTCGTCTTGCGAGCAGCATTCCTTCGGAATCCGACGCTGGCCCCAGCCGAGATCTTGATCCATCGCCATCCCACCTCGGCACCCTCGCCCCTCGTCCTCGTCATCAGAGTCTCTTCGTCGTAGTTTGGATTGCCGCCAGTCGGCTCGCCTTTACCACTCATCGTCGCCGGGCCTCCATGCCCAAAAGTCCCCACACGTCGAGGGCACGGGTCGAGGGTCTCCGCACGGATTTGCTCCGTGCAGATGCAACCAGTATTCGGCACCATCGAAGACGAACCTGCCAACACACCCTGGGATGCCGAGGTGAGCAGGTCTCGGACCTGGGTGCCGTCACGGATGTCCCACATCTTCAGTGTTCACATCTGAACGCTAGATGCAGGCACAACCTTTGGTAAATCGCATCCGTTCGTGTTGGAACAGCACCGTAATGGCGCCATTGTGAGCAGGCAAATGCGTTATGTCGGAGCTCCGCCCGTCTATGTGCGGATCCCTTAACTCGCAGTGTTGACGTCAGCAGCGTCGGGAGACAAGGGAGGAGGAGGGATACAGGCCGAAAGTAGTCCCACAAGGGACGTGTGCCCGGTTGAGTACGGTGCTGGCACTCGCTCCGTGTTTCAAATTCCACACTCGGACCGTTCCATCCATCGGAAACCAGGAGCAGGCGACGGTACGGTGATATCGAAACGACGCGTAGACTACAAAAGAGGTTGATCAAAGAGGATATACAAATGAAGAGGCCTGCTACCTTTTGAGTGTGTCCAACTCAAAGCCAACTTGCAAGCCCCGTGAGACTTTATCCAGAATGCGGCACCGTGCAATCGTAGACTGCCGGATACCAGTGTGCGACCACGCGCAGCAGAGCACGTACAGCATGGTCATGACCCTCGAGGTGAAGCCGATGGTAGGGGTTGTCGTCAACCTCCTCCTACAATTTGGCTTTAATCTCGGATCACTGTAATTAATGGAGCAAGCTTACCTCGGAGGGATCAACCTCAGACTCTTCAGTGCCGTAGCATTTATACTCCACGTCTCCTGGTCTCGGTAGTGACCAAACCCGCAGCGAATGGTCGCGGCTTCCTGTGACGATCAGCGGTCGCTTTGGCCATTTCTCCCGTGTCGTAATGCCGGCCTCGTTCTGGACATCGATCCACTCTGGCTTGACGATGGCCAGACATCGGACGGTGGAGGTGTGCCCGCCAAAGACGTGGGTGGCACTTGCTGTGGTGAGGTCCATATGCGGGAACTGTCCGGTCCGTGGAACCACTGACGGAGGGGTTTCTTGGCGCTGCCAACGCCCACACACCGCCTCGTGGGCCGTAAGCTGCGAACCAACTCCCTGTGAGCGGGTTGTACACATGAGGGATATGGTCGTCAGGACGCAGAGATGAACGCGCCGGTGTGAAAATGAGGATGGACGAGTGGGCTGAGCGGCCGTGGGGCGGCGAAGGGAGTGCTTGGCTCGGTCTCTCGCCATCGATTGCAGTGAGGTGGCGGGGATTGAAAAGAGAATCTTCGTACGGGTGCGGGAGGGGGAGTGATACGGGGATGGGCAGCTGCAGTCTCTCGGCGCGCGTAAATGCGCATCAGCAAACAGCGTTCGGAGGAGCCTCCAAACAAATCTTCGTCGCTTCAGCAGCTCTCGCCATAGAAAGGGTCGGAATCGACGATAGCGCGACATGCTTGACACGCGCGAAGCACGCGCTAGATCCCCAAAGAAAGGTAGCTCAAGACATGTGACACGAGTTCCAGGTAGGCAGCATGAGTTCGGAAGTCGCGCGCGAAGAGTTGGGGGTCAAGTTAACTGAGTGTAAGGGGTTGCTCAATACAGTAAGGGATGAGGTGTCGCAAGAACATGCGAAGGACCTTAGTTGTGTTATTTTGCGTGTGGGAAAGCTAGAGAAATGCTACAGCAGAGATGGGTATTGCGAGGAGAGGGAGTCTATAGACAGGGTCGGGTTTGTAATGGCGACTTGCGGTTGTGGAGAAGAGTTGCCGGATAGGAGGTGCAGATGGGCCAGATGTTCTCTGTGGGGGGACGCGCCAACATGCGGGAAGGCAGAGGGTGATGGAAGGGCCGCAGAGGTCAAAGGGAGGAGAGCAAGTGGCTATTGGCGGGGGGAGGCGCAGGTTTTCGCTCTCTTGCGTGGGTGGCGCAATGAGATAGATCAGATTCGTCCGGAGTTGATGCGATGCCCTCAATAATTTTGTGTCGTTTGCTGTAGGAGTCGTTTCCTAGCGTGACGCGAGGGGGCTCGATGGCCTCCTTCAGATCGACCTCTTTCCCTGCTCGATGGCTAGTATCATTCCGTGTTCTAGTCCGCTTTCAAAAATCATGCGCCAACCTTTCCGACCGTACTCCCCCTCCCCAGCCCCCCCCCTACGCAACACAAAAAATACGATTCGTGCCTCAGTGTGTACATTTTCGTAGCGCGATCTCTCGATGGACGGGGATGCAGGTCGCGAAACGTGTCGCGTGCTGGCCCCAGGGAAAAACACTATGTGTGAAAAGCTTCCGAAGAGACATACGCGGGAAGGCTGGCGGTTCAACAAGGAGGGGGGTGGTGGTATGGCTTTGGGCAATCCTTGGGCGACGTCGGTAGGCTAGGAGTGGCGGGAAGAGTGTATTGGCGCGGCATATGTGGTCCGTCGTAGTAGTAGTTCGTGACTACACTGATGACCATGCACGGACTGTGGGTTAGCGCATATGGTCAGTGACCTTGGAGAGGCCCACGCACGTTGTGTGTGTTTGACCGATGGTTTGAGATAATCGACGTGGCTGTGGACTTCGGGGTTCATCCTCCAGATCAATATACGGTGAGAATGAGGAGAAGTGAAGGCGGGAAATGTTTGCGCCCGTGCGCGAAGGGTCCGATAGTGGTTCCGTTCGTAGCTGCGAGACAGACTGTGGGCAGGTGTACTTGGCCAAGTCACGCACAATTCCGCGTCGGAGTTTGATTTCCCGAGGACATGGCCACAACAGGCAGGTGCTGACTTGGAGTGACGATTTGTTATCTCCTACTAGATCCACCAGCGAAATACGCCAAGTCTCCTGGCCCCCTGCTGCGCCAGATGCTCTTGTATTCGCTGTAATTGACCCGCTTGGTATGTTGGATTTTGTGTGTCCCAAGAGATCACCGCGATGGTCCCAGCCGCGCCGCTGATGTGGCACTCCGACGTCCACTCAGATCACAGATCGCACATTGCTGCAGCTTTCGACCGATGCACGGCTGCCACACAACGTGCTCTGGCATATGGCACAGATCCCCCCCCCCCCCTGCGGTCGATTCCTCCGCGCTGTGCCATACGATATCATGTCTGCGCTTTGTGCTGCACCGATAAAAAATAACGCGAACCCTCGGTACGTTTCTATCTAAAATGTTCTCGGACATCTGGACGAGTCCATACCTTCCATGCGCTCCCTCGCGAGATGTATGGCGGTGAGATCGCGCGTATCTGCGCCCGCTGGCGCCTCGCTGATTTGTTCGCATGAAAAAAGCACCACAGCTCGGCTGCAATTGGTGAGGTATTGTGTGCACTCGTTTGTGACTATTTAGACCGTTGGTAGGATCAACGGGTGGCCTTTGTGCGAACAGCAGCGGGGCTAGTCAATCACCTGGTCTCCTTGGGTGTGGCAAATTACCGCCTAAGCTCGGCAGGGGGGCCCAGTCACGCCGCGCTCGGGCGTGGCGGAGACGGTGCGTGGGTGTGATAATAGCGCCACACGTCGTGATGGGTCTCTACTTCTTGCACTCCAGTGCCAGTGGCACATGGACCGCCAGCGACTTCCCGCCTGGGATTTCGCTGTGGCAGCCATTGGCTGTAACAGGTACGAGAGGGCCTTCGTGGGTCCGATACTGTCCAACTAATCCGGCCTTCACAGGCTCAAAGCCACCGCTGTATCATGCAGTCGTGTACGCGGCCCTTCCGAATCGTGGTCCGGAGCACGAGCACGGATGCTTTCGGCAGCGGCAGAGTAGGTTTTAGAGCTTCTCGCATTGAAACATATGGCTGAGTTCATGCATACCCACAGCTATCAGCCTTATACCTCGTCCCCAGGGCTCAAAACAGGACGCAGCTCCCTATTACGCTCCCACGGGCTATTGCCACGTTGGGCACCTAATTTCCCCTCGCGTCAAGTTGCCTATAGTCTGCGAACGCCAGGCGTCATCGCAATTTTTTGGCACTGTGGTCTCAGGCCCAGACTTGTTGCTCCTTACCACCTTGCGGAGAGAAGCCTCGGAAGTCGCTCCACCGTGACTCAAGCTCACCTAATCGGCCGTGACCGTCCAAGCTCGCCCAAATCGATCCAGGACGTAATCGAGCGACTGCACCGCCAAACTCTGCTGCCCCCAAGATTTGCGCCTCCCAACACGCATCGCACGCCCCAACACGTTTTTCTCGTTAACACGCCCCACCACCCAAAGAGCCTACCGCGCGCCACCGCGATCAATGAGCCGCAGCCGCCGCCAAGCACAATCGCCTCCACCGCTGATGCCCCAGCGCCACGCGCGCGAGCTCGCAACCCCTCCCAGCCCCGCACATACGCGACGCTCGCGCTTTATTATCGGGCCCGTCACGCGTCCCACGCGGTGGGAGGGGCCCGCCGCGGCACCGTAGGAAAAAAAAAACACGCCGTTTCGGGACCCCCCGTTCAGGCGCAGCGAGCCCTTCCGCTGCCGCGCTCGGGCGACGGAAATAGCAGGTTCTCGCGTTCAGCGGTGCGAGCGGGGCACTCTCTCTCCCCGCCTCCGACTGCGCAGCCATGGCTACGGCGCGGGCCCGCCGCCGCCGCCCCGCCGCCGTGCGCCCTGGGAGGGATTCGTCGTATGGGGCGCGGAAGAACGTCCGGGCGTGGTCGTCGCTGGGGCACGCACAATTACCCCCCGCATAAAAAGGCCACCATACGCTCGCGCATGCGCGTCGGAGAAACACACGAAGATTAGATAGAGCACTTCAGCTCGCGCGCCATCTCGATGCGCATCGAGATCCTTCCGCTGATCCTCGCGTCGCGCCGCCGCGCAAGACGCTCGTGGTGGCGGCGGCGACGTGCGGCGCGCCCGCACTCCGCGGGGCTCTGCGCGGGCGCGCGGCGTGATTAAATGCCTGTCGCCGGGACGCGTCGGCGCGCGCGCGCACGGGCAGAATCCGTCCGTTCTGTTGCTCGGCAGAACCGCATGTTTATTCAGCCCTGTAGGGTATATCGCCGAGGAAACCTGGGGGGTTGTATGCCTGCAGCCGCGGAAAGTACCCTTCGACAATATGGAGTGCCCGCCAATGTGTGCAATACACTCGCCTTAAGTCGCACACGACGGACGAAGAGCCGCGGGCGGGAAAGCAGCTGCGGCGTCGTAGAATGGGGCGCGGTCGGGCATCGCTGCTTGGCCAACAGCAGATGGATGCAGATAAGATGGCGGCCGTCGCCCGCGCAGCGCGCGACGGGGCCCTCGCGGCTTCGCGGAATGGCCGCCCACAGCCTTTCGCGATGCGCGACGCGCGCAGACGGACGCGTGTTTGAAGACCGACGGGGAGTGACCGCCTCCATTTTGTTCTACGGCGTGGCGCCAGGACTTGCACCGCAGAAGGGCATCCATCTCCCATCCGTCGTCGGACGCGCATCTAAGCTTCAACGGATCCCTCCGCGACACCCTCCACGAGGGTCTATTTAACTGGCTTACGCAGGCTCGGTGCGTCCGCCGTGACAGATGCGGCATTTATCATGCTTATGCAGGCGGGTCTGGTCGCGGGGCCTGCGAACCGCAGAAAGGACCCCTGCGGTAATTTCCAACGGGCCTTGGTGTGTGTGTGCTGCCCCCACTGCCAATTCATTCAAATTTTTTTTAACTGAACGCATCTGTTTAACAGAAGAAGACGTTGCGAGATCAGCTGTATCAGACGGCGTGGGGGTGTCGATGACGCGTGCTGGGGCCCGCCGCTGTAGCTCGTCTCCCAAGGGCAAAGTTCCTGACCCTCAGTCATATCCCTCGAGGGTCGTGACCCTCAGTCATGGAGGTCGTGACCCTCAGTAATACTCATCGTGACCTCCGCTGAAAACCGTGACCTGCGAAGCACCATTCCACTCAGCAAACCGCATAAGCACACCGAGCCCAGCGCACACATGACGGGGCGAGAAGGCGGCGCGAGCATATGGTGCCCGCGCCGCTTATCGCCCGCACGGCCAGTGCGTTGCAGCGAGCCCATTCGAAATCGACGTCAAAACGCGTAGCGTGGATTTGTTTCGCAACACCCGGGGGCCCTTCGCGGGGAAGGCCCAGGGCACCCGCGGAGGCGAGAAAGCTACACGCTAAGCTTTGCTACAAATGCAGTCTGGGGCGTCGCTCCCACGTTAGCAAGGGGGAGGGGGACGCAGGATTTGTATTTTGCAACGTTTATTAGACACCATTGATGCCCGCAGCCCGCAGCGGGATCGCGATTGCAGCAGGGGACGGACTGTGTACCGCTTGGGAATATATTGAGGAGGAAAAAAACGCGCAAGATGAAGTGCTTCGATGTGTGTTGCGCCGCTGGGGACCGCGGTGGTGCGCGGGGGCCGTATTGGGCAGACGCGGATTCTGCGCCCGCGTGGCGCAGGCGGAGGGAAAGGGCGAGCGCACGCCGCCTGGACGAAGCAGAGAAAAGAGGCGGGGATGACGCAGCTGCTGGTGTTGCTAGGGATGTGGGACGCAGTGCCTTTTTCGCGTCCGGGCGTGCGACGCGGAATAGGCGCGTCGCCGCCCTGTGTCTGTGATCTGCGGCGAACTTGAGGGGAGGGGGACTGAAATGATGGCGCGTACGCGGTGCGTGCGTGCGTGCGTTCGTTCGCCGCGATGCTCGCAAAGTGCAGTTAGGGCAGAAGGATGGAAAGGAAAGGGCGAAACGCGTAGGTGCGGCCCGCCGTCGCGCTGCGCAGAGGCCAGGAACGAGCGCGCTGGCGGTGTCCGACCATCGTGGAGCCCGCGGTGCTGCTGAAACGCAAAGCGGACGCGCCTGCTGGGGCCCGTGGGGGCGAGCCCAGTAATGCGTCCTCACGGCATGATACGAAATACTTACGACACACCCTTCTATCAGATCTTTTCATTTCGCGCGGGGCGTATGCGTATGGCGTATGTGCTCTGCGCGATGTTAAGCCCTGCGTGTATGTTGCGGTAGGCCCCCGCATATACGCGGCCGGAGTGGTCGCAGGCTGGGGGCGCACACCGCTGCGGATCGTTCTGCGCCACAGATCAGGCGAGCCGTGACGCGCCGTTCCGGGCGAGCAGACATTGCGACGAGTGTGTGAAGATTGTGTCAATGCTGGTGGGGCACAATGCGATGTATCACGCACCGTTCGTGCCCCGTTCACACGAAAGGCAACTACATAATGTCCTTGTGCATGTCGCGCCATGTCATAGCAATACGCCCCTGGCGGATGCGGCTTGGGCTCACCGTCAATCATGGCAGATGACTGCAGCCCGAAAACGCATCAGGGGAATGGCGTGCCCGTCCTCGCAGGACCGAGCGCGGTCGCAGCCCGGGCTAATAGTCTAAACTATTGAAATGATGCCCGTGCCCGCCGTCGTGTCCTCGCGCGCCCGCACCTCCCCAGAGCGCGGGCGGGCGGACGGGTCGTGGAATCGGGGACGCGCTTCTCCGATTGTCCCTCTGCCCGAGCCGTTCTCAGCCCGTCTGAGAAAAGGCGAGAAGGAAAATGCGAGCGTACGCCGGACGAACCGTTTGGGTTTCTGGATGCAGCCCACGAGGAGCGCGCCTGGCCAGCGGGGGCGCCACCGGAGGGACGCATCGCTGGTGCGATCACGATGGCAGGAATGCACTGCCGTTCTGCTGCTGCTATGCACGCCCGGGAGTGCTCGCCGGGGGGCCACGCAGGAGCCAATCGCGTGCGGTGTTCCACCGTCGTCCGCAGAGGTTCTGACCCGTGAAGATCAGGGTGACGAGGGCCTGAAAGAGTTGCGAACCTTGACCGACGACGCAGAATCGCGGGCCTGGAAGGACGATTACTCACACTGGCGGAAATAGTGGTTCGTAGGAAGAACACGGATTAGGCTTGGGAACGAGCGGAGTGGGCTGCGATTTGAAAACATATAAGAGTTTGGCCCGAGGTGGCACCACGGGCAATAGCAGTGTGCCAGGCTGCGAGGGATTCGAGAAGACGACGCGACGAGGAAGGACACTGCTGCTATCGACACTGTGCACGCGCAGAGGGCAGCGCAGATCCCACCGTCATGTCGCGGTGATGGCCCGGAGAGGGCACCGCTATCGCAGTGTGTGGTCGAAATGGAGGAGGCGCTGTTGATAGACGCAGCGCGTGGCGCAACGTTGTGGCGCACGATCTCGGGGACTGGGGGACGTGCCTTACGGGCTCGCGTCGCGGACAGACGTGGCAGGGCTTGTGTGCGGCTGCTTCCCACGCGAGGGGTGCGCACCGCCGACGGTGGTGCGGAACGCGAGGCTGTGTCAGCCCCAGCGGCAGAGGATTAGAGAGCGTTCGTGCCTTTTCGCGGGCGGCCCGCGAGCCAATCGAGGCGCGCCAGCTTCCTGCTCGCGGGTCACCCGAGACGAAAAACTCGCCGCGGCCCACACCCGTCAGGGTGCCAGCGTGAGAATGTGCCGTCCCAATGGCCGCCCCGCGGGTCGACCCGGCGAGTCGGCCCGCGTCGGACTCGCCGCGTCGGAAGTGCCGTCACGCGCGTTGCGTACGCGGGCGGCGGCGGCGGCGGCGTGCGGGCGCGGCCGCCGGGCCCAGATCCCGCGCGATCGCCTGCGCCAAGGCCTGGCGCCGCCCGCGTGACCCAGTGCGGGGAATAGCGCCGTGTGACCGTGCGTGACGGCGCAATGCAATGCGGGGAAAGTGACCGTGACGCCGGTGGGAGAGGGTCGTTTCCCAGGTGCACCCTCGTGTGCAGTTGGACCCTTCCTGCCAACCAGAGCCTGTTCGCAGCACCGTCGCTGCTCAGCGACAGCCATCTCTGATTCCAAGTTCACATAGTCCTGCCGGCCTCCGTATTTTGGGTAGTCCGTTCACAGTACGTTCGGCAGCTCCTCTATTGGCTATTCACGCACAGCTCATCCCAATCCAGCCGCACAGAACTCTCGACATCCTCCAATTTTGCCTATTTGCCCCGCCGCAAACTAAAAACAAGCCCCGCCAGTCGCCAGCGGATCTTTTGCTCGCAAGTCCTAACCCCTCCCGCTCTCCGTCACACGCACTCACACTGACCATGGCGCGTTCGCCTGTAGCCTACGCCCAGTCCCAGTACTACATGCCCTCGCCCCGCGAGGAGTCCCCCTACTCGTCCTCGCCCATCGTCCTCCACCACCCCCACCCCGTCGCCCACCACATGCAGCCCCCAGCCGCCGCCCGCACCACGAGTCGATCCCATTGACCCCGCGCTGTCCATGTATCCCAAACGCCTTAACTACCCCTTTCAGCCGCACCCGCCCCCGCCGATGGCCCAGACACCTCATGACCGCCAGCCTCTCCTCGCCGTCGTCCCACAGGGCCCGAGACCATGGGCACCCCGCCGATGGAGCAGTACCAGCTGCACGCCATGAACCCCAAACGGCAAAGCGCCCCTCCTCGTCCATGACCGACGACAGCCGGAAAAAGTCGCGCAAGGACGGACGACGGAGGAGGGGCCCGAGCGGCGGCCTCGACAAGGAGGAGGTCAAGGCCAAGCCCACGCGCGGCTCCCGGTCCGTCGCCGTTTTGCATGTCTCAGTTGCCGCCGCCGCTGACACGCCCCGCAGGGCCTGCACCGTGTGCCGCCGGCTGCTGAAGATGAAAGTGCGCGTCGCGCGCCGAGCACGGCCCGACCGTGTGCAAGCGGGTGCCAGACGGGAACCACGAGTGCATCCTGTCGTCAGAGGAGAGCAACCGCGGGAGCTAGCGGTATCGACCAAGTGCGCGCCTGCCACCGCCCGCGTCCGCGCGCCGTGTAAACCCACTGACGCACAGCGCCCCAGGAAGCACGAGATCCTCACGCGCAGCACCTCCCGCAAGATGGAGCGGCACGCTCGACACCGTCGCTGCGCTCGCTCGGCAACCCGAGCATCGCGTCCGGTCAATGATATTCCGCTTCGCCGTCGCCCGCGGCCCCGCCGCGCCCGCGCACCCGCTCTCGCGACGCCGTCCGCCGCCCGAGAGAGCCCGTGCTCCCCGCGGCGCAGCACGGGCACGCCGCGCACGGCTCGCGAAGCTGAATAGTCTGACCGGACAACACGCTCTAAACCCGCTCGGCTGCTCGGCGGAGGGCGAGCCTCCGCGAACCGGCCCGCGCGCAGGCAGGGCTCCCCCGTCGCGCGCCGAGAGCCGCGGGGCGGCGTTGCGGGACGGGCAGACGCGGCTCGGCGTCGCGAGCAAAGTTCGTCGTACTTCAAGCCCGGTACGTTGCGATTTACTGAGTGAGGCACAGCGCGAGGGGCGCTGACGCGGCGCAGGGCCGATGACGGATTCTGCCGCTGCGGCGGACCTGGTTATCGAGCGGCAGGTGCAGCCGGAGATAGCTGAGCTTTGTCAGCACGGAGGAGGTCGTCGCCGCTGTCAAGATCTACTTTGAGAACATGAATGTATGTGCTGTCGGCAAGCATCAGATGGTGAGCGGGCTGACGGAGTGCGCATGCCAGTTCCAGAGCAACTGCCTGACCCGAGCTTTCACACGCACGTTCGCTCGTGTGCTCGCCCCCCCCCCCCCCCCCCTCCTCGCCGTTACCCTCCTCACCACGAGCACGTCGCCCTTTCGCTTTCCCTCCCACGCGTGCATATGACAACCTTTTTAATTAGTCAATGTGCGGTCGCGTCGCGGTTCTACGCCGCGCGCCCGGAGCTGTCGACGGCAAGCTCTCGGAGACTCGCGCGCAAGCTCGCGTTCAGAGCGTCCCCGCGCGAAGGGATACAAGTCCGTCCGAGGCGTCCACCGTCCAGGCGTACCTAAACTAGAGGTCAAACACCCTCTGTGGGCTGCGGCACCCCGTCGAGCGATTACGAGCAGGATTCCGACCAGCTGGATGCTGTCTCGGCCCTCTGTTCATGGCTATCAGGTTCTGCTTGCTTCCTTCCCTTCCTCTAGTTCCCCACCCTCCTCACTCCTCCTTCGCTTAACCTCCCGCGGGCGGAAGACGCCTCCCGGCCGCCTCTGAACACGCCACGCGAGTGACCAATGCGCAGCGGTACTGATTGGCGCGCTGTATAGGATGGCGGACTTAATGGACATGAACCTGCAACCGGCCGCACTGCGGCGAGCAGCGCGGACACGGCGGCCAGGGGGCGCCGGCGCGAGCGCGAGGTGCGCAACCGCGATTGAGCGGACGTGGATCCGTCGGTTCTGCTCGACCGGGAGCTTTAGCGCGCAGATGGGCAAGCCCGTAACACGATCAAGGGAAGAGTGCGTGCATAGTGAATTTGTTTTTGTTTTTGGGGGGAAGGTCTGATTGGGCGTAGTTTGTATTATTAAGGAATGCGTCGCAGTGGTGTCGCAGCGACCCGAATGCGATTCCCTAGGATTTGTGCACTTGCTGCGTTATGCGGTGGCGTTTGATTTACGCACTTCGATGTTGCTTGTCGTTCCGCACAGATCGTGTCCGCAACCACTCGCCCACAATCTATGCGACCCTGGCAGCGCATCCACTGGACGGGCGAGCTTCCCTGGACCTGCCGTACTCGGGGACAGCCTCGCCGTCGGGCCTGCAAATGGAACCGACTACCTGCTCGTCGAATCACGACGATGGAGACGCAGATCTTCGCGTGGCAGCACGAGTGGGCGGGGCGCGTGCTATCGGGTGCGACGAGCGGATGGGCGCGCACGAAATCGTGCAGTACCGCGGCTCGCGGCCAAGTCTTTCTTCAACTACGCGATGCTCATCGTGAACTCGTTTGGGCTGCATGAATCGCGCTCGAGCGCTCGGCGGTCGACATTGGCCATTTCTTTGCGCGGTGTTATTCGAGCGCAGGCTCGTCGCGTGTGCGACGGTGCTCCGCGACGAGATCGGCCCGCAGGGGTACCTCCGTATGCGACGGGACTCGACGTACGTCATGGCGTTCGTACGCGGTGCTCAGCCTGCTCAAGGTGCGTGCGCCCCGCGTTCCCCTGCGTGGGGTGTGTTTGCTGAGGCGGCGGGTGACAGCTGCTGCGAGGGCGCCCCGAGTTCAAGATCTTCCTCGACCACGAGTCCAAGGGTTCGTCGCGATCGTGACCGACGTCGCAGACGCGCTCGAGCACGCGACCGTCGGGCAGATGCACACCCGCGCTCTACAGCTGCTTCCGGCTCTACAGCTGCTTCCTCCGCGCGCTCGTCTCCGCCAAGACCGAGCCGCCGTCGTCCTCTCCTCCGACCCCTCCTCCTCTGCCTCCGCTGCTACCGACAATGCGCACGCGCAGGGCAGCGGCTGTGGCGGCGCGCAGGAGAGCCAGGTGCAGGACGCGCTGGCGGAGTTCCAGTTTGCGAGCGAGATGGGGCCCGTGGCGGACATGTCGACGTTCCCGCCGACGATGGCCCCTTTCGCGCCCCCGAGGACAGCGACGGGATGCTCACGATGGACAACAGCATCCTGAGCTCCGGCTTCTGGGACAGCGTGCTCGTCCCTGGTGCGTCTCTTCCCACTCCCTCCTTTCATTGAGTGGAAGGCTGACGAGTGAATAGGGTACTCGAACACGATGGAGGGTCTCAGTGGCGGGTTCGTGTATGGCGCGGGCGGGGGAGCGGGCTCATTACGCCGCATTACGGCGCGTTCGCCGCTGCCCTCGGGGTTCAGCACGCCCGCGCACGCGAAGATGGCGCTCGACCTGACGCAGCAGAAGATCGACGGGGCGTTTTGACGCCGCGTGAGCCCGTTCATAAATCTAACGCAAAGTATGAAAGAACGAAAGAGGGCGTGACCCGCGCGTCGGTTTTTTTTTTATTGGTTTGCGGGGATTTGGTCTACCATAGTTGTATCACTAACACACATGCTGTACGTTTCTGGCCATGTATCTAACCTAGTTTACATACCGTATGTCTGTATGGAACGTACTTAGGGCGCGTTGTAATAATCACACACACTCCATTCGCTCCTGGGCACGTACCGATCGCGATCGCGATGAGACGCGGCTGATGGCAGTGTGCCGCATATAGACGTCGTGGGCGCCCCGTGGTGGCGCGCGGCGGCCGTCCCTGGCGAAAGTGATCCGGGGCCGGAGTCGGAGCGGGTGCCAGTGCTGCCAGTGGCGACACAGCGTCCGTTGCGCCAAACTTTGTGCTAGACTTGCCGCGAACATCGAAGATTGGAGCGGGGCGTCGCGCTGGTGGCGGAGGGCGCGCCGCGGGAGCAGTACCCGCAGCGTCTGTTGTCGTGTCTCGGAGGGCGCATCCTGGCGCATCATTGTTTCAGCGTTGGTCTCGCGAGCGCGTTCCTGGGGAGCACGGGCAACACAACAAGTCGGGGCTGAGTCAGAGACGGTGTCGAGTTGTTGTATTTAGGCTAGGGCTTGATAGCCTCTCGCACCACCTCTCCATCTTTTCCAACAAACGACCGCCACCACTCGCACCACTGTCACCTGTCGCTCCTTTCATCTTGTCTCTGCAACAATGTTCGACACGCACACGCTCGCATTGGCCGGCGCGGCGCTCCTCGCAGGCGGTACGTGCCACGCCGCCCCCATCTTCCCGCGAGCGGACTGACAGACCCGCGCCGCCCTTCGCCCAGGCACCCTCGCGCAGACGACGCTCTACATCCCCGGCGCCGACCCGCAGCCGCTCACAGCCGACGTGCTGGGCGTGGGGCCCGACGGCGCGACGACGTGGCTCCTAGGCCCCGGCGTGTCCAGCGGCACGCTCGAGCGGGACGTCGGCATCCCCGGCCCAGGTACTCCTTCCCTCCCCCCTCCCAAGTTCTTACACTCACATGGAGCCCCAGCGACGCTCGTCGAGGGCCCGAGCACGGCGCACCTGATATTCAGCCTCCCCGCCGCGGGCCTCGCGCTCGACGAGAGCTGCGCGCTCGCAGACGGCGTCGCGTCGTGCGTCGTCGTCGTCGCCACCGGCACAGACGGCGCGCCCATCACCGTCACCACCACCGAGGCCGTCGCGCCGTTCACCGTCCAGGGCGCGCGGCGGCGGCGCGGCGCGGGCCCCACGTCGTCTGGCGCGGCGGCGGGGGGTCCTGACCCCCTCTGCTGGGTCGGGCGCGGGCGCGTCTGGGGCGTCCCAGACCCGCTGGGGTCGACGGGGGCTGCTAGCTCGCCTTCTGGGTCGTCTAGCAGTACCGCTGTTGCGGCGCCCACGAAGACGGAGAATGGGGTCGCGAGGATGGAGGCCGGTGGGGTGGCGTCCGTGTTTGCGGCTGCGATGGCTCTCGTTGCACTTCTGTAGAAGCTCACCTCGTAGCTAGTGTCGTGCTTGTTTTCTCTCTCTCTCCTTTGTCGTCGTGGGCCGTATGTGCTGGTTCTGTGTCTTGGGTCTCTGTGAATAAAACGCCGCATGGCGCCAAGCGCGGTGGCGTGACACGGACGCCCGTTATGATTGTGACACGAGCGCGTTTTGTCGTGCGACGTGACAGCGACCTTGTACAACGCGATCCTGCGGGGACTACGAGCAGACGACCCCTCACGCGACGTGCACCCTCTCCGCACCCTCTCACTCCTCATCTCGATTTTCTGCTTTATCTTCCTACTGAACTGCTTACCCCCACCTCCCCCGTTCTTCGCCCCGCCCCAACCTCCCGTTCGACGCAGACCACACATCGCTACGTCTACACACCCTATGGTGACAGGGACGACACACCCACCCCCGCCCGGCGCACACCGCGCGCTCCCCAGCTAGCAACGCGCGCGCCTCTCCACCTCGCCGCCGCGCCAGCTCGACGACTCGACCGACGACGACACGCCCTCCCCGAAACCCGCCCCGCACCCCGCGCCTCGCGAAGAGCGCGTCCCTGCCCTCGCCGCGCGTCGCCCCCGCGCGCCGGGCCCGCTGCAGCGCGCGCAGACGGCTGCGAGCCTCGCGGAGCACGCGGAAGGAGAGCTCGGACAAGCGATATCGTCCTGCTCGACGGCCCGCCTCCGCCAAGTGTGACGCCGCTGCGCAAAGCTGGCCGCGCGGGGATATACGCCGGTCCTGAGGTCGACGAAGCGGCGCAAGTGCAAGGGCGGCGACGCCGCCGCCACCAGCCGCCACCGCCTCCGCCGCCAGCAGCCCGGGCCCGTACGATGTGATTGACTGGAGAGGAAGAGGTTGTGCTTGTGTTCGTGCGGGTTGCGCCGTCTGGTGCGCTTGCGACGGGAGAAGAGGAAAGGCGCCATGTGGTGGCCCGCGCAGGTGCGTGACTCCAAACCTTGCTCTATGAAGAGCTAAACTGTGACAGTGTGGTAGACCGCGACGGGCCCGTGCGCCTCCACTAACCATTCGGGCGCAGCGGCGAGCTGAGCGTGCCCTCGGCGCACGTCGCCGCCCTGCTAGGGGTGCCTGGTACCGGCGCGGGGCCGCGCGCGGCTGAGCGCTTCAGCGAGGCGAGCTTCGGCGGGGGAGGAAGCGCGCACGTCGCGGCGTGGTGGTGCGCGGCGCGCGATGCTGCTGCTCACAAGGCGGCACAGGACGCGCACGGACGGCATGCCGCGCTGCTGCTCTAGACCGCGGTACATCCGCGGCGGGCGTCCGCGTCGACCATCCGCCGGCGGTGCTACAGCCCGCTCGGTTCCTCCCGGAGCGAGGAGACGGGCGGGGGGCTCGCTGCGCTCGCGCGCGGAGAAAACGTGCTGTACGATATCCGGGCGAGCTCGTGGCTCGCGCGCGAGCGGCGGAACGACAGCCAGTTCTGGCCCGCGAAGCTCATATGCGGTTCCTCGGGCGCCGCCGAGCGCGCGCGGGCGAGCGGCCGCTGTACGAGGTGCTCTTCTTCGACGGCATACCGTCAAGCGCTTCCCCGACAAACGCGGACATGTTCTACACGCCCATGCACGACGGGTTCAAGACATGCCAGGTGAGCCCGCCAGCGAGCGAAACGACAAGTGCGCTCACACGCACACAGCTCGGCGCCGCCGCAGACGACTACGGCCTCGCCGCCGGCGCGCGCGACACCTCCCCCACCGCCGACCACAAACAAACTCTCGACTTCGACTTCGACCCTGACCCGGAACCCACCCTTCCGCGCGCCCAGCCCGCCGCCCTCACTGCCCGCACCCAACAGCCTTCGCGCACGACCTCTCCCTGCCCGCGCAGTTCGCGTACGTGACGCCCGTGCTCGGCGCGGTGCTGGCGGGCGCGCACGGGCCCGAGCCGCTGGCCGGCACGTCGCGTTCATGCGCGGCGGCCGCGCGCGCGCAGCACAGACGTCGCGGACACGGCGTGCGCCGCGGCGAGGTGAGCCATGCGGACCGCGAGGCGCTCAGCCGGTGTGTGTTGCGCTGGGTGCGGAGGCGGGTGTGTGGCGCCAGGAGCGGGGGCTGGTGCCGACGGAGCCGGAGGGCGTCGTGCTCGGGCGGCGGACTAGGGCGTAGGAGGGCAATTGGAAGTGCAGGGACCGAGTGCAGCTGAGGACACCGAGGTGCGTCTTTTGCTTGCTGCTGGTGTGCGACGTCTCACCATGCACAGAGTGAGGCTGAGTATGCCGCCTGCGTCGTTGGCCACAACGGTACGATAGCGTAATAAGTTTTTTTAGTGCCTGGGCTGACCCCTCTGCAGGGCGACAGCGACGACGGGCTGACGGTGCGTGTTTTGTTCCCGGCGCCTCGCCAAACGACGCGCTGAATTTCAAATGGGCAGACACGATCAGCGCAGTCGACGCGGACGCGCCGGACGTGGGAGCGGGCGCGGCCGATCCCACCGAGGTGCGCTTTCGCCTTTGTCCTCGCTCCCTATTTGCTCATCGATGTATCCCGCCAGCCCGACAGCGACGCCCGCGACGCCCGAGCGTCCTGCCCACCTACGCCGAGCTCTCGCGCCGCATCTCAGCCAAATCACGGTACGCCCCCTCCCTTGCCGCACCGCACGCACCCGCGCTGACCCGCAACAAAACAAGCATACTGCACGACGGTGCTCCTGCCCGAGAGCGCTGCTCCAGCTCCCTGCTGTGGCGCAACGGCCTGCGCATCACACGCCGCCGCGCTCCTCCCGCGACGCGGACGAGGCGCGTCTGCACGCGCTCGCGGAGGAGGCGGCGGACGGGACGGGTACTGGGTGCACGACGTTCGTGCACATGACAAGCGCGCCGTGGACCGCACGACGCTCCCTGCCTTCCGTGCCGCTGCCTCCGCCCGCCGCGCACGAGGAGGGCCGGCGAGCGCACAGCGGCGGCGCGTAATGTAGCCTTTTGTGTAGCGCGTGCACACAAATCGACGTACTGGTGTGTGCACATGCCCCGCAACCCCCCTTCGCGACTGCTTTCATCTCGGAAGTGCCACATGCGCGTGGTGGCCCGTGCTCTCATCTGGGCTCAAGGTTGAGCCTTGCATTAACGAGCGGCGGGGGAGCTTCCTTGGTGCATGTCGCGGCGGTGGCGGGCTACTCCTCGGCCCGCAGGTCGGCCGATTGAGCTTACCGACCACCGCTCGCCCATTTGATAAGTGCTATGGTCCCTGCTTCGCGAGCATGTGGGACCTGTGCGCCGGCTAAAGTTCCTGAGGCAGGTCCATATCACGCTCTGGAGAAGGGCAGGTTTCGATAGACGAGACGTATGCCTATCGCCGCCTATCTCGACATCCTGCGCTATCCCTCCCTTGCAGATCGATCGCGAGCCGCGGGAGTGCGATCTGTTGTCTCTACATCTCGTTGCCCTCGTCGTTTAGCGACCGTGCGGACCCGATTGTGGCATCGACTTCTCATAGGGGGTGCAGAGATAGAGTGAGAGATCTGGGGAAATTATCCAAGCTTAGAAGACAGAGAGAGAGAAAGCAGAAAAGAAAAATCCTGGAACGTCACTACGAAGCATTACAAACACGTGTCATCAACGACAGCAGTATTCGCGAAAGTCCAATTAAATAATATCGGGCATAGGACCAACATATCCCCTACCAATACACTGCTGTTAGTCCGTGAGACGGTCCCGAGTCATATGCGTGAGGATCCCAATCTAGATGAATTACGGGATAAAGAAGCAAAGGCAGACGACACCCCCCCCCCCCGAGCGAGCGCGGACACGGCTCCGTTGAACGCCAGATTTCGCGAGCCGAAGGGCCTAGAGGCCAGGGTCAAACGACGACGCCGCCGCGTTCAGAAACGTCCGGCGGCGGGAAAACGTCGGCGAGCGGGTGTGCGGCGACCCGCGCAGCGGCGACGCGGGCTGCGGTCACGATCAGGGGCGTCGCGTTCGTCCGCTGGGCAGGGCCCCGCGGAGGACAGACGATTCAGGGACGTTTGAGGAGCCTGGCCACGCCGCGCGCGGGCGGGGGACGGCGGTCCGGGGAGGACGGGCTGCGAGGACCAGCCCGTTCGCGGGCGCACGGCCCTCTTCCATCGAATAGCCCAGCGCGATGTAATCGCGGTCCTTATTGCGGGCGATTTCGACGGGAGCGTGCCTGCGTATGGCGGTGTCGCTAAGCGGTATAGCGTCGATATCGGAGAACAAACGCCAGGTCATAAAGTAGATGGGAAGAGTACCAACTATCGAGAACCCGAGCGCGTGTCTGGTGAGAGAAGATGGGCCAGAGGGTACACACATGTGTTGATATCTGATCCTCTATAGCGTCGAGGAATGGGCGGGCGTGGGGTATGGCTGCTCTGACAGGGCGAATTTTGCCCACCAGTCTGGGATGGTCCGTCGATAGGGTCAACGGAGGGGCGAGTCGACTCCGTCAACGGGGCGACCATCTTTTGCTAGCTCGAGGGGCCCATCTTTTTTCCTCCTCCGCCCCCCCCCTCCCCCCCCCCCCCCCCCCCCCCACCCGCCCACCCCTCCCGCCCCCCCCGCCCCCTTTCCCCGACCCCTCCCCTCCCCCCCCCTCCCCCACCCCCCCCCCCCCCCCCCCCCCTTTTTTTCCCCTTTTCTCCCCACCCTCTCCCTCCCCCCCCCACCCCCCCCCCCCCCCGCCCACCTTCCCCCCCCCCACCCCACCCCCCACCCTTACCCCCCCACCCCCCCCCCCCCCCCCCCCCCCCCCCCCCCCCCCCGCCCCCCCCAAACAACCCCCCACCACCCCCACCCCAACCCCCCCCCCCCCCCCCCCACCCCTCACCCCACCTCCCAGAGTCCAGCTCGATCGCGATCACCAGACACTGTCCAAGGGCGACTGGAACTGCGGTCTGCCGACCCTTTATCCTACGGCCTTGCCTGGTGCAACTTTGTCCACCGTCCGGTGGTGCTGTTTTCCCACCTGGGTCGAGCTATTCCTGGGTAGCCCAATTCCTTTCGTGAAGAAACGATTGACCAGCCACGACGTGCCAGTCTTCTTGGAAGCATGTGCATCGGCAGCAGGGGAATCTCGACGTATGATCACCCCAATTCCACAGTAGAGACCACCTTCCCCCCATCCTGGATGACTTCCGCCGTCCCCTCCCCAGGGGCAGTTACTTGCTGCGCGCGACGCTTCGTGCTCCTCGCCGACATGGTGCGACCACATCGCACGCACGCGGCAGGAAAACTCGGATGCCGCCGTCGATCGTATTGGACCACTCTCGCCTTACGGGCCAGCCGAGGTCCAAATACGTTTTCCCGAAGAGTAACGCAGTATTCGCCCCCCTGAGATTCCGAGGCAGTGGGAGACGGAGATAAAGTCGATTGGAGGAACATTGGAACCACCATTGCAACCAGACAACGGGCGTCCAGAACCAAGGGGCACGTCCTTTTGTTTAGCAGAGGGGGATACCCCGCTTCCAAGAACAATTGCTCCTGAACGACCCCGTACCGTACCAGTTGTGTGAGGCTTGATCGAAGTGGGGCAAGATGCAGACGGTGATTGTACCGGAGCTCTCCAAACTGCAAATCCTTGGGCAGACAGGGGTCGGTGACAGAGATACGTCGCTTCGTAGAGGCTAGGTTGCGTTGCAAACAGGGCCCGCGCAGCTTTCATATCGTTGATAGCCTCGGCCGAAGTAGACGGTTCGCGAAGCTGATTTGTGAGCGTAACCGAGCCAGGTATACTTTCACAAGTGAAACAAATACCTGGGTGGTGTATTCCCTTTACGCCTAGGAGTCGTAGCCGGACGTCTATCACAAATCCTTTGCTTCGTCCGCTCCGTATTTACGGGTGTTCGAATGCATTGTGTCGAGGCGCCGCCATATTCCAGGAACCCGTAGGGTCGTCCGCCGCTTCGATCTGAACCCCTGAAGCGGCCATCAAGTAGTTGCCGGCTATCCATCCAAACAAGACATATCCTCTTCTCCAAGTGATTATGCGGACTACTGGACCCACAGGGGACACGACTTCCGATGGGCTCTTCAATTTTGAAATGCGAATGGAACTATCGAGGCAAGTCGCACGTCGCCATGGGAGTTACCGCTGCTTGCTTGGGCGGAGGCAACAGACGCATGCCGGCCGGGTAGCCTAAAAGGAAGAGCGGTGTGTCTGCCTGTAGAGAGGGCGGTCATCTGGGTGCGTGCATGCTCGAGCAGAGGAGCGAGGTATGTGAGCCACTCCTTCCCTACGGGTTGTACCCAAAGGACGAGAGGCCTAGAGGGACAAGCACGTCGCCCCTTTTTTATTTATTTTTTTCATTTTAGTGTATTTGACTTATGCTCCATGGATTCGGTCGTCGTGCCAGCACTTCTGTATGGAATTCACGCACCGGGTTCGACCTTTGTGACCCAGTCTTCGCCTGTTCTGGTGCCCTTCTCTACTACGGGCAAAGTGTCAAGGACTTCCGACCCCTCCGTGGGTCACGAGCGGACCGAGCGTCCTTCCAGCTGTATATCTGAAGCCGGGAAACCTGATGAGCCAGCATCAATGACGATTCCAAAGCGGCCGTGACGCGAGCCATGCGTCGCTCGCGGTCGGTGGTGGGGGCATTTACACACGTCGACCAGCGGCGAGAGGGGTCGTGGCGGCTGCGTAGGGCGTCGTGGTCGTCGAGGTCAGAGTTACCCGACAAATTGAAAGAGAGTGCTGTCCAGGGTCCCATCAAAATGATCGACTGCTATCCAAAATGGGCGCTTCGAAATCACGGTCACTCAATTCGCTTTCGACCTTCATTTCCTTGCTCTGATCTTTGCTTTCATTATCGACAACCGTCCTCACCTCCTCCAATAGCAAGGAGAACCCATTCTGTACTTTTAGGAAAATCAAGAACACGGCGGTATATCACTTCCGCAACGCAGTACACCCCCTGAGCGCGGCACAAAACTTTGATCGAGATGGTGCAGAGGACAAAAGACCGAAGGTTTGCGTTTGGTATACGCATTGTCGCTTCTGTCTTTGTGACACCCGGAAAGGTCCATCTCAAGCCGAGCAAACTCTTGCGAGTCACGTCACCCGGCATAGCTGCCAGAGCTGATCAAGGCTCACGATGCAAACGAAACTGTATCCCTCAATGAGCTCCGAGCAAAGATGAAGCAAGAAGTACGGCTAGCGGAGGTGTCACCCCGACTCGTGGACATTATCAGTGCTATTCCAGACCGACTACAAGAAAGCCCTTCTGCCGGAAACTAAAAGCACGGCCAATTCGAACGGCCAGTGGGCGTCGCGTACAATTAACGCCACGCTCTTGCCGTCCTTGTCATACTGCCCGCAGATTGCCGTAGTAGCCGTAATGTGCAAGCCGCACAGATGCCCACTATATTGCAATGACAGGGAACATTTGTGTGTGAGTTAGTTCTTTGACGTCAATTTCGTCGTTAGTCTGGCTAAAAAACATCCGCAGATACTGCCCTGGAGGACCAGGATTCCGATTTTGACTACTCAACGCCAGAGTTACACCGGCTACGAGCCAACCAGCATGCGAGCTATTCGTTCGTGCGCGTTACGACCCCTATGAACAGGACCCGAGGGCCCGCGCGTGGAAAACAACTCAAGAGTCTGGGGCACAGTGTAGACAAGGTTTCGGCCATTCAAGAATGACAGCTGCCCTACCTCTTTCTGATCTCCTGCAGGTTGGAATTCATCATCATGGGAGGCACATTTATGAGCATGCCCGAGGCACAAGTACCGGAATAAATTCGTTGCTCCAATTACACAACGCACTATCTGGCTTCACTGGGATCGACGTTTTACCGTGGACGAGGCCGTTCGGTATGTGCCTAAATGTCTGATCCTCGGGCTCTGTTAATCGGTTCTCACATGGAATAGATATTCCGAGCAGAGCAAATCAAAAGCAATTGGAATTACAATAGAAACACGACCTGACTATGCCTTCGGCCACACCTGAGGTAGAGCCGCACATCCTTTACGTGAGTTAGAAAAGTTGACTCATAAACTGACAGTCAAATGCTCGGTATGGTTGCACGAGGCTGGAGATCGGCGTGCAGTCCGTCACGAAGACGTCGCCCGAGACACTAACCGTGGGCACACTGTTGTACGGGCGGTTTCCGAGTCCTTTCACCTCGCTAAAGATGCCGGCTTCAAAGTGGTTGCTCACATGATGCCTGATGATCTGCCTAACGTAGGTGTGGAACGTGGACCTCGAGCAATTCAAGGAGTACTTCGAGAACCCTGCCTTCCGTAGCGATGGACTGAAGATATAACCAACCTTGGTCATTCGCGGTACAGCTTGTACGAGCTATGGAGAACAGGGAGATACAAGAATTACACCCCGAATGTTCTCGTTGACGTCGTTGCAAGAATACTTGCTCTCGTGCCCCCATGGACACGGGTCTATCGGGCGTGCGTGGGCAGCGGTGAGAAAACAACACAACTGTGGTCATCACTGCAGCTCATGGTCCCCTCTAGTGACATTCCTCTCCCCATTGGTTACCAGCGGTTTGCGGAAAATTCTGGTAACGGCTGCGGGAGCTGGCCCTGAACCGCTATGAAAGATTTCGGCGCAGAAGTCGCCGCGACGTTCGGTTCCGCGAAGTAGGGAAAAAGTGCGTCATATTCTCCGCCATTGCCTACCCCCGCACGACACCATTCTCATCATCCAACCACTCCCACATCGCCCCATATGGCTCTCCTTAGAGCCACGAGATACACCACAAAGTTCGCCCCGAGTCCGTGGGGGGAACTCCTTCGACGAGACTACACGGCGAACGGGCGGGTGGGAAACATTTTTGTCGTATGAGGATCCGGAGCGCGGGACATTACTGATCGGCTTTGTTGCGGCTTGAGAAAGTGCTCGGACGAGGGTACGTTTAGACCAGAATTGGTCAAGAAGGATGGCGACGGAGGCGGATGCAGTATTGTGAGAGAGCTGCATGTGGATGGAACTGCGGTTCCAGTGCATGGGAGGGACCGCCAAGTTCCAGCACCAGGTGAGTAGCCGCGGACGTTGCGACATATGGCTCGAGTGTCGCTCATCAAAAATGGGCTTGCAGGGCTTTGGCACGTACTTATTAATGGAAGAGGCCTAGCGAGCGCATATTGCTCGCTATGACGGAAACATGGCTAGTGTGAAAATTGCCATGTTATCTCTGGGTGAGTCCATTGACCGTCCTCGAGGTGGGTTTGATGTCTGAGGACGATTTGGTAGGTGTGTACGGGGTACACACACGCGACTTTACTACCGACGAATGGATATGAGTTGACGTGCCGTACTGAGCTAAATCGCTGTTGGTAGTGTCCCCCACGTCCGTTTTACATTGGTATGATCATCATGGGTATATCGAGTGGATTTGAGGATTACTAGGAAGCATGTCAGCCTGCGCAAGGCTATGCGAGCAGAGACGTGTGGACGCATCACATTTCACGACGGGTCTGGAAGAACCTAGGTGTGATGGAAGTTTGGAACACCAGTTCCTCTTCCACCGCTTGCGAATAACATCCTGGCATGAAGTTCAAGTTCGACTCTCGTTTACATTTCTTGAGCACATGCTTGTCTGCCATGGCCAATCTCGACTCTCTGATAAAAAATGTTGGGCAATAGGCGTTGGCCAATGGGCAGGAGAAAGAACGGGCTTGCTCTGCTTGGCTCGAGCACCGGGGTCTTGCCAGGCATGTCGTCTATTCGTGTCTGCTGGTGTGCCTGTCGTGAAGGTGTGTCGCGCGTCTGCCGCTTGTACATCAGACGGCGAGGTTCCATCGGGTCCAGTTCGATCGACTGTGCCGCAGAGGTGAACTCTCTCCTCGCCCCGTGCACACACGGACTAACTCTGCCATGGGAAGGGAGACGATACGAGGGGCAGTATCACCGAGGACTTAATCGGGGCAAAGACATAACCTGGGAGACATATAGTAGTTATGATGGGGCGAGGGGAGGTGTGTGAACAAGTAATAATCGGAAAAAGAATTCGACTTGCAAGCATGTGGAGGTGCAACTGAACATTAGGTTGGTTGGGCGACGCTGGCGGTGCCTGGACGGGAGGAGAGGGTGCCGGCGAAGGAGGCTCGGCAGGAGAGTCTCTCACCCCTGAAGGTGTAGGATCCTCAGGGCTGTACCTGGGGTTAAAGATGGAGCCAAACGACGTCCTCGGTGTCACTGCTGAAAGTGGGGGACGGATCATAGGAGAGGCATAACCAGAGGCGTACGGAAAGAAAGGTCTGATGTCGCCGTAGCTTCCACCTATTGCAGGGCTCCAAGCCCCTCGAGGACCGTGCAGGTTTGGGAACGGAGAGGATGAGAACATGTCCGCACTGGGCCGTGGCCGGGGGTGGGGGAACGAAGGGGGTGGCGGCGGCAGCAGGTGTTTGTTTCGGCATCTCGCGTGGGCCGCAAGGGGGGCTTTGGTTTCGGGGGCTACCTTGGGTTCGCTGGAGAAACGGGGCGCACGTCAAAACCTTCGTCTTGGCGGGCGCGCCTTCTGGAGTGGCACTTGTTTTTACTCATGCGCAGGGTCGGGGGGTCGTCCGTCTTGCATATATCGTCCGTGCATCCTCGGGAAAGTCGCGAATATTGATTGTCTCCAAATAAGGTCGACCTGTCTCAACGTCTATCGCCTGAGATTTGCCTTAGGACCTCCCTGCGAAGTGACTTCCACGGGACCGATAAATGACGGGTGCCCCGGCAGTTCGAGGCAAAGATTTTCGATTAATAAGCTCAAATAAGACTGGAACGTTTAAAGAGATGAGTCATAGCTTATTCCCAATTCGAGATCGAAATGGATCCATGGTTGATGATGCGAATAGATGTAGTATGGTGTCCAACCGATACGCCGCGAACGCCTTCGGTGTCGTTCAAACAAGCGCCCGCTGCGAGTCACGCTCTATCAGACGCGGTCCAATGGCATCGGTTTACAAGTGCTAGCAATAACCGAACGGGCGAATGAGCCGATTCCACGACTGGCCCTACAATGCCTTCAATAAATAGCCCGAGCTCGCATACTAGATTTGGACTTTCCAACCACAATTGTCACGTTTTAATAGATATCAATGGGATGTGGTCGATTACGTACACTATCACGATAGTGTGATGAGTGGTCCATGGGGCCCTGTAGAGCAACAGTGATAAGACAGCATGTTCGTACGAGCTTGCTTGCAATACAGAAGGTACAATACGTGAGGAAACTGACCCAGCAACTACTTAAAGGCGTCGATTCGTATGTATGTAAGAGTCTAATGATTTAGGTAAGCCTGCGTTAGGGGTCAGCCGTTGGGACTGGACGCTGATGACAACACCAAAAACCGTCTATGTTAGTAGTGAAACCTCCTCTGCGCTCTCGGCCCACGGAGAAGGATTGTTCTCGGTGCCGTATGTAGTAGACATCGTCCTACAAGGCCTTGCGTCCTCGGGAAAGGGCGAGGCCTTCGCCTCCTCTGACGCTTGGGTCAACCTTCACAGCCTTGGCCTCCTTGTCGAATTTCTGGGGTAGATGTACCCAACATTGTTCAGAAACTTAACCTGACCATTATGGCGTACCCTTTGTAGCTATCTCACTCCGTTGGCAAGACCCACACGCCTCGATGTAAACGTCGCTGAAACGGGCCTTACGGATGGGATCCTGGGTCGACCGCATGGCGCTGGATCCACTCACGGGTGACGGTAGGTGGTACATCCAAAGGGTGTCGCGCACAATGCTGTATGGAGGCAGTCCGCGATCCGTACATGCCTCCACTGGACAAAAACGTAAGACGTACGAGTTGACACACCGTAGCGGTATGTGCACGAATTCGAGGAGGATTGGGACCCGTGCCACTTGTGACGGCCCAGTCGCGAGTGTAATATGAACACGGTTTGTACCTGCTTTGACCGCAATGATATCCATTCCATTGGCCTGTACTACCAGGGAGTTATGTCGCCGACTAGTATAAGTTAAATCAGGTAGTTTCGAAGAGCCTGTCGCATCGTGCGCCTGAGGATTACCCCATTCCGTACTTGTTGTTCTCAATAGAGAACGCAAACTAAGAACAACAGGGGAATGGTAGTGTCCCATGGCGTTTCGCACTATGCATATTCAGGAAGGAATACTTGGTCCATTCCCAGACAGATTCCGAAACTCACCATGTTGAAGGCCGTCGAAGACCTGTACCCTGGTTCGAGGCACCATACAGCCGTACATCGCGTACGTCGCAATGGGCTCGTTCTTGTACTTTGCGGGCAAAGGCAATACCGTCACCGGGGGAAGGGCACTGGGCACCGGAGACGAATACCGTTTACCTGAACGGATCCAGCAGAAGGACCTTGTTGACAGATAAGTGCATAAGGCTCCACCCTTGTCAGTTGGACCTACCGCACTGGCGTCCGAGGAGCTCACTCAGGCGATATGACTAGTGCCCTTGGTATCCGTGCCACGCAGTGGACGGATGATCACCTACGTTGAGCTATGAAAGGATGGCAACGATAGGCAGTGATAACTCGTCTTCGTGTGATACTCAGCCTCCAAGACCGACCGAGACGCTTCCTGTAGGATGCGCCGGCGCCTATGAGAACGAGCTGGTCAAAACGGACACGGAGGGCCCAACGCCCTACCAATGTCCAAGGTGGCAGAAACCACGAATGAGCTTTCTGCTATGTAGAGCGCCAATCCGACGCCATCTCCATCCTCCGCCTCACGTTTCAGTCTTGTACATGCCCAAGAGCTCGTCTTTTGACACCTCGACCTCCAGGGACGGGGTGTCGGTCCTGTACGCACGGTGAAACGAGTCATCGCTGCCAGCTTTGGACGGTCAAACGGCTTCGAGTGGCGTGTCACATGCCCTCCAGCGAAGAGTCGGCGAGTCCGCCGAGGTTTGGAGTGAAACCGAACGCCCAATGGGCTAGAAAAGCAAAGCGCTAATGTGCGCTTACGTCAGCACAGCTGACGGTGGGACGGCCTAGGGCAGCGGGCATCGCACATACCAGCCGGTGTGGGAGTACCGAGGACGCAAACCGCGGCGACGAGCCCTGGCTGAAGGGAGCTCGAGGGGGATGGGGGCGGTTGGGGACGTGTGGTAGGGACGGACTCTGCCTGGCGGATGGCACCACTCGCTTCTTGCCACCAAGCGAAATTCCTCTCCGTGGGCGCTCGTCGGGCACGAACGGCGGCTCGCCATACGTCAACTCAAAGCGCAAACCACTCCATATGGCAACTCGCCCAGGATTGTAAAGGGGTCTCTGGTAAAAAGGATCCGGATAGCTTGGTACCCACTTCTACTTCTACACGCCCCTCAAAAATTACCATGCCATTGCTAAGTGTACATCCGTAGTCCCTTCTATTCCTTCTATATATAGGCCTAAAGCCATTCTCCTAACATCTCGCGCTTCGTCGTCCAGACTCGTCTCAGCAACATCGTGATCCTCGACATCTCAAATCTCGACGACATGTCGATGGCTTGAGGTGATGAGCTGAACCAGTGCTTGGTCAAGTTTGGTACTTGCCTTCCTTCAAGACCTTGAGCCAGGCAGTCTTTGTCCTGCTCATTGAGAAGCACTCGATCTGCGCCGGTCCCGTGCCTTTACCTCCCCCACCAAGGTCGCGTCCTGCGTCCTTCAGTCCAACACGTGGGGGGGGGGGGGGGGGGGCAAGCTCGAAACGACGGGCGACCCCAACCAATCCAGGTGCTAACTTTGACAGACTTGTGGTGTTGCAAAGTCTCCTGAATGTATTCGGGCGGGGGGGCAAGGCAGCAATATTCTCCGGCTGTACGATGGACGATTCCTAATATCAACGAACGGACTGCAAGCTCATCAGGAGTGTCAAGGTCCACAGGGTTTTGAAGAGGGGGCTTGGGCGTGGCATCGATGGTGACTATCGGACTGTGATTGTCGCTGGAAATATCTAGAGTAGGCCGTGAGCTCTTTGGCATGGAGTCCTCCGCAAATGTCTCGCCCTATTCTGCGTTGGGGGGGGGGCTGGTATTCCAGACTGTCCATGTCATTTCGTTAGTACATGCCATGCATTTGAGATCGCATCGCTTACATATACCCAGCTCTGAGATACTCATAAGGTACATTACATGACATCAACAGAATGGGTACTTACCTTCCCGCAGGGCTGATTTGATGCATTGGGCATAATTGTCCTCTGAACCTGTCCAACGCTTTCTGCTTCTCCTTGTAGAAGTTGACTGAAAGGACGGACATCAGGTGTTGTTTCTATCTTTCAGATAGCACTATAAGACGCACGCTTCCTTTTTAATCAGACTTCAGTGGGGGCAGATCTTCCTCCAATCTTCTTTTCCGAGCAAGTCTAGGACTGGTCTGAAGGGAGCTTCTGTGCAACTTCTCGTAGTTCTTAAGCGAAAAACATGCAGCCTGCAGCACGAAATAGTACGTCGCATGATCTCCCTACGTAAAGGCGAAGATCGATCAGTTCGAGCATTGCTTCAGAGCGAATGACATTGACCGACCAACTGTAATCGTAACGTCACCTTGATGACATGTCCGCCGCTTCCTCGTATCGCCGTTAGATAACAAGACACAAGCTAGCTCGCAGATGATCTAGGTAACCGGTGTGGTCACAGAATCAGAGATTTCCAAACTTGTGACGACCAGTCCAAGTCTGGCCTGGCGAAGCTCTGCGGTCGTGGACCTTCAAGCCATTATTGGAGAAACTTCGATTGCTCCAAGCGTCGTCGTATGACATCACGCACCGCGTAGCCTTGAGATAATTGCCCACGAAACATAAAAACAAATCGGTTCTCTTGCAACACCAATTGCAGATGAGCCACCCTGCTTAAATAATTCCAGAGGCCGAACCACGTCGCCGCCGATATCGCCCGATTCGACGACTGCCCACCGCCCAAACCTAAGTCAGTCACCACCATGCAATTGAGTAGTCATGAAGTGCTCACTTGGGTCGATCATAGCACTATACTGCTTCAAAATGTGCGCCTCATCGGGCCTCGTGATAAGCCAGTTAAAAGCATAGAACGTACTACGCCACCCATAGTACGTACCATGAGTCACTAAGACTATTCTTAAAAGGTCTTTAGTCGGCGCGAAGTACATCCGATGGGGATGGACTAAAGTAGCTCACCCAGCAAAGACCGCGTGAACGTGACGGGTCTGGTGTTCTCAGGACACCGCCAGCGCGCGTAACAGGCTAATTTTCGATCATGCTGGAAGACCCCCAGCTGGAAACAGCGACGACGCCTCTGGGAAAACACCCTCACATGATAGGCGCGAAACTAAGCAAGCCTTGCAGGTAAGCCTCCGGTAGGCCGTGCGTTACCTGACCGCCTGGATGCAGTCAAGCACAACGAGAAGACCCAATGTGTATTCGAACATATAATCTATAGCCTCAGTTTCATGGTAGGGGATGTGTGCTATCCCGTAGCGCAGAAGTCGCTTGGTAATTAATAGGTAATCCGACCCGTAAACCGTCGAGGTGGGCGTGGTCGTCCTTATCGCGTGCGTTTCGCGTGCAGCTGTCAACAACTAGGACGTCCCATTCCAGGAACCCACTAACAAAGGCGGTTATCCGGAAATGATATGCAGAGCCTCTTCGACTGGGAGCCCGTCTGGCTTTGAACTCAACGGGGTCGCGTACGGGCTGGGCGCTCAGTACTCGAGGCGCCCCATCGTCCGAAGAACCCCGGGCGCTGCTTCGACGTTGTGGCTCTGGTGGACGACGTGTCAGAGCGAATGCTGGGGGAGGGAGAGTTTGCTTTGGATGTTGGCCGGGGTGGCATAATTATCCAAGCCACCGGGGTACACTGTCTTGTAAAGTCTACGTAGGCATGAATGGGCGGAACAAAGGATTCTTTGGAAGATGGATCAATCACTTTGCGAATTTCGAATGGGCCCTGCGAGATTGGTGTGTCAGTACAACACTTGTAGTATGTTTTTGATACGTACTTATTCAGTTTCGTAGAAACATTGTAGATACCCCATATAGGATTCGCTAAGGATGATAGAGTTCATCATTGGCCTCGCGTGCAAAATAATAGGCGGCGAATTCTGCAAACTTACCTTAGTGCAAGCGTAAGGGCATGTAGAATAACAGCATCGGAGTTCACGAGCTCCCATTCTGTCCAGCCGGAAAGCGTGTAGAGGAGCTCCCGGACTTTGAGGCATTGAGCCCCTTCTTCGCTCCGTCAGCGGCCTCTGAAAGCAGGTTCGTGGCGGACGCCATGAGCCCGGTCTGTGTACATTATCCACTTCGTGAGAGATGCTATCTGGACAAGTCAAATCTATAATGCGTACCTCCATGGCCAAGAGCAGCCTCGAGGAAAGCACAAACTCCGGCCCCGAGCGCATGGAAAGGCGACTGACGTTGCGTCTCCTTGAATATTTCTCTAGCTTTATCTATATCATTAGCGAAGAGCGCATCAAAACCAGTCGTAGCCGAGCGTAGTTGCGTGCCGTTTTCTTCAGCCATGTTGTGGTCGTAAGACAAGAAGGATCTGCGGCCTTATGCAACGTCTGCGTCGCGGGTTATCCTCGTCCGAGGCGGCGGTGTCGGGTGGGTGACCAGGTCGGTCCCACGTGGAATTGGGCGTCTGTACGTTGGTGCGGGGAAGGATCGGGCCGCTCGATCGACCTGAGCTGAGAGGCACGTAAGTACTACACTGGGTCTAGTACTACCTAATCCTCCCACGATACATAGCTCCCACTCTCCTCAGTCTGTCCACTCTCGCCTTCTCGCTAAATCAAACAAGCAGAAAATATTCATGCAATATCGACAACCCCAACCCTCGCATGCCCAGCACTCAAGCAAGCCAAGAATTCGGTGATAGGAAACCTACAGCGAGCGATGGGCTTTGGCTCAAGGATTGAGGCGTCATTATAGGAATGTGAGTCCAGTGCATCTCCATCTTGGGTGTTTTTCGTAACCACTGTCTCCCAACACTTCGTGTCTCTTGGTGCGTATTGTTGCTCTCTACGCGTCCACTTATTCCAGGGCTAGAAAAGTGTGAACTACATTCATGATCAGAACCCACCGAGGATCCTCCGAGGGGCTCACAGGACGAGATTCGTCTCATCGCGAGCGGACCCACATATTAGCTTCATTTTGTCTTATGGTACTTTCGCATCTAGCATGTACATTGACTGGCATGATAATCTATTGCCAGACATTTTGTTTTTTTCGCCTAACCACAGAGGGGCAAGAGTTGATAGGCCCCTCTGACGCTCTCTCAGTACCTTCTCAAAACTGGATGCTCCTCGAGCCTTCCTCATTGCATATAATCAAATATAACTACGTCGGGGCCCTCCTGTCTGGTCCTCATGAGCCGCTCTTGCGCGCGGCTCTTCGCGTGATAACCAGTGCCCTCTCTGCCTTGGTTGGCCCATCAGAGTGGGGGCTTCCAACTCAAGGAATATCCAGAAAGCCTCGAAAGTTGATTTGCGAAAGTAGTACGCTCAACACACTTATTCTGAAGAGTAACTGTGTGATGCCGGCCCGTACTTTCTTGTCTTCGATAGTAATGCAAGTACTACACAACTTGCTCCAAAACAGCCAGACGCCCTTGGACATACTACCTACCCCTACTAGACTGACTCTTCACAACAAAGTCTCGCATCATATCTATTGCGCTCAACTGCCTTGCCAGTGTCTCTTCGCGGACTCCGACCATATAGACTCGTTCACGTGTGTCCGAATGGCTTCCCCCCCGTCAGAAAGACACAAGGAAATCAAAGGCAACGCCGCGGAGATGGGAGAAGGCTGAAACTGCGAAAATCACCCTCTCGCTCTCAGGCGCATTTGGGTCGCATGCCGCAGCTATCAGCCCTGCTCCTTCGTACGTAAGGATGTGAATCGTGTTGTATTTTACGTGTCAATGCAGGAGGATTCCTCCGAGATGGGTATAACCAGGTTCAAGAAGATTGAGCTGCTTTATCAGTCTCTGGCTGCTCTCATAAGCCAGTGGACAACACCAGCGGTCTGCTGGTGAAAACTAGGGAAACCTGCGCCGGAACCAGACCCGTATGTTTCACCTCTTATCCGCGGGGGGCCGTTCGCTAACCGCTGACGTACGCAAGCAGCTGTACCTTTGCGTCCGTACTCGATATTAGTTGCCAAAGCTCGAAGCGTAGACCAACAAATCGCAGCCTGTCTTTGGTAATGGTGCAAGCCTGTCACTCTTTACCATACTGACTCCCACTAGTGCAACAAGTATCATACGCGCCGGGATTCGACCACAATACCCACATAAAGACCAGGTCGCCAGCAATGACAGTCCATACACGTCGCAAACAACCTTATATCTTCGGGCACAGAGAAGTCGCAGGTACGAACGAAAGCGTGTCAAGTTCTTTGTGAGTACTTTCGTTTGAGTTTCCTGACGTTATGAGCCTAATCATTGTTTTCAGATCGTCTAGTGTGTGACGACAAAAGAACCTCTGCCAGCTTGCATACGAACGGAGTTCCTTGACAAAATTGTCTGACCTCTTGAAATCCATTACGCCGACTGACGCGCGCCAGTTGGGTGGGGATGAAGACGAAAGCCGGAAAGCGTAGCTCGCCTGAGAGAGGTATGCTTATAGAACTATTATTTCATATACCCACGCATCATGAGTATAGCAGGCGGCCTATAGCTACTATGAGCATCCATATCACTTTTCGACACAACGAAATTCGCGGTGCCTGAGTAAACCGACAGTCTGCTTCTCATACCGTACATCCTCATCTCTCTATCTCAACCACCACCCGGGGCGTGCGCCACGCAGCATGCCATGTGCGTACGTGCTCTCCCAGCCGAGCAGTAGCTGTACTCCGAAACAAACATCGTGGACTCGGGACTCGGTCTCGCCGTCTAACAGGGTGTATTGTAAAAGAAGAACGAAGATCCTCGAGTACGGCATGCAGCGTCGTCCGTTATATGTAACCTCGTGACAGACTTTTCACCCCTCCAATCAGTAGGTGCTCTGGTTCTTTCCGAAGAAGCTGGGTTCATATCTTCTGCTTGCAGGTTCTATTGGAGCAAGGGATCATTCAAAACTCCGTTGTTTTATTGGGTTCGTCAGAGGTCAATCCTTGCGCTGAACGCATTATGGACCCTCAAGAACCTACTGTACCGCAGTACAATGGAGCTCAAACGGAGGGTGATGACAGAGATAGGATGGGAGACGTTGCAAAAGGTATGTTCCAGATTTTGGCATTGATTCGAGTAGTAGTAATGATATTTTCAGGCTATTAACGCACGAACAAGCCCTGAGTACCAAGAGCAAGAGCCTTCCACGTTGTTAGAAATATCACCGATTGTGAGGCAGGGATAGAGATGGTATTCAGCAGTCTTGGAAGCGACGTTCTACTGAGGAGCGCACTGAGTCAAGCCCTACCTTCTAGAGTCAGTAGCGCGATGATGTACTACGCCAGGTGAGCATGGAACGCTCTCAAGACCTGAAGTCGACTCTAACAGTCCTGCAGGCTACAAGTATGTTCTAGGGAACTTGGGTCAAACCCCAATCAAATACCACTCAGATATTCTCGCCCACCCTCGCATTCGGTAATTTGCCCCTCCGCCAATGTCTCATTGACGCCAAAGTCGACGTCCGCCGACCCGCGATATCCTGTGTGCGCGAGCTCATTCGAAGGTAAACCCTCACAGATCATCACGAGTTACACGAGGTTGGGATTGATGTGACCCGTGCGACACATGTGTGACTACGGTGGAGAGGCTTGGTAGCGTCGAGTCCGACAACGTCTTCGTTGTCTATGGGTGTTCGAAGAAGACAGTGAGGTGCCGAGAGATAGTCAAGGGAAGCGTTTTGGAAATGCCGTTGGAGCGTGAGCCTGGGGACGATGGGGCATCTAAACCAACTCTGAGATGGCGGCTATAGTGACCACCTCTTGTTTTCCTATGTAGAATGCCTTGTTCCGATTTTAACTTGTATGCCTACTGTAGTATATTCCGGGTGAAGAAAACAAGAAATCAAGATGTAACTTAAAACTTCATTGTCCACGACGCTCGTTTATTCAAGCCATTGATGTTCTCAAGTTTGGTATCCAGGGGCCCCCCCTCCGGACCATCATTTCCGTTACTTGTGGGCCTTTCTGAGGAAGTGTTCGGCGCCGTATACTCCCTCGATTCCTGCGTGATCAATTTTACTGATGAGCTTTCAGGTATCGGTGAAGTTGATTTTCACAGGCCGTAGAACTGACACCTTTCACATTCTCTGTTGGTCGAATCCAGACTCACACGCGAGTTGCAACGCGAGGACGATGCGCCAGCACACGGGTATAGAACATTTACGCACGACTGTACACGCGTCGTTTGTCACGGCGCCAGTAGTCCGTCACGGGTGATTCGTCGGCGGGGAATTTGATGCACTAAGGGAATTCATTCATATCACCCCTATGCCCTCGACGCGTGAACACGCCACACGTATTGTCACTCATAATGCTCAGCCCTCAAACAGCTCAAAAGGAGCTAAGAATACAGCCAGTATGCCGGAACAAAGAGCTGTCCAGTAACGTCCATCTCTGGGCTGTCCTCAACAGGACTTCGTTGGCTTACCGTGCCGGACTAGCATTTCTGGTGGGTAAAGCCACGGACAGATCACCGACCGAACGGGGCTTCCCACACCCCCACCAAAGGGTAGGGTCTTTATATAGGAGAGATCTAGGGTGCGGATGCTCATTCGTATATACTACATGTGTACTTGCATCATGCTCACGAACAAACCTGTTTTTAGTTCCTCTTTTGTCTCGTCAGGGCAAAGGTACCCTCTCACAATGATGTCCTTTGAGGCCAGACCCACCTCACAGCGTGTACGTACGCGTCATATTTTGTCTTAAAAATTACTGATTTTGTACACAGTGTTATCTCCTCCGTTCTGGATTGATAAAAGGCGGGGAGGGGCATGCTGCAACTGGATCCAGGATCGAGCTAGAGGGTGGAGGAATATATCAGGCCAACCTGATTGCTCGGTGAGTACTTGCTAACTTTCATAACCGTATACAGAAACCCCGGCCGCCAACCTTAGGGGCTCGGTAAGCCACATGCTACGGTGGTATGCTCAGGATAGAGACCCATTGTCGACATATCATCTGATGGAGATGAGCGAGAGCGAGGCAGAATCAAGCACAGCCTTCACCTTCTAAGGCGTACGCTCCGGTGAGTTGCCTGCCCAATTGAAATTCATCGACTCAACTCGTTTCCGAGGAACGAAGGTCGAAGAATCATTGAGGTCAACACCAGTGTGAAGAAGGAGAACAGCATCCACCATCCTCCATCATGAACACTGACGACCTTGACGAGCGGGATTCGAGTACGCCGGAACTGCCCAACACATTATATACTCCAAGTACACATGAAGTACCCGAAGACGGCAGCTTAGAAGTCTACGGAGAAACAAATTCCGAAATCGCAAGTGAGAGAGTGGGGACGAAGACATCCCTGTCCGGCTCCAGGTGCCAGAGGTTTCACCATTTATGATCTGACGGGCATTGCCGCCGCCGCTTGGTCATTTGACCGACATCTCTGCTCGCAGAAGTCGTCTCTCGGGGCCTCCCGTGTCGTGGAGAAGTGTATGGTTCGAAGATGACGACGATTATCAATCCGATACCTCAGACGAAGATCACCCTCCACTCTACGTTACACTGTCCAAGATTCTGTGAGATTAGCCGTACACGCAGTCAGCACGGAAGAATCATTTGCGTTGGATCCGTCAGTACAATATGCTTGACTGTACTTGATACTTTATCTAATTCATACCGTTTAGCAAGGGTATACTTACGGACAGAGTAATATGTACATGGTACATCCTTGATGCGCCGTCCGAAGACTACCGATCGTTCTACGCAGAATTTGCCACTCAGCACTACATCTTTTCACGAGCTCATAACAGCTGCAAGAGAAGATAGACAGATCAACTGTGATGAGTTTCTCGAGCATCTACAAGACCTAGAAGATACAGGGCGAAGGGGTTCAACAGATGCCGATTTTACACGGCATCTCATTTTACAGTACGTCAAAGCCTTGCATGATGTTGTTCGAAGCTTGCTCAATTACCTGAAACAATGCAGAGAGCATACATTCTTTCGTCGTGTTTAACGATATGAAGCAAGCTTGTCGTGACTCCCACCCTCGTATTTGTGCCAGGCTTCTGGCTGTCCCAGCAGTTGCTGCACTAGTGCAACCACCCAAACCAAAAAGCGTCGCTCGCTAGCTAATCTCAGCTGCAACTTCATCTCGTTCTCTTCAGCGGCCAATTTCTTCGGCCAAGCCGAAGGCCGCCCGTTCAGCCCCCACTTCCAGCTCTGGATCCGTATCCACTCCGGTTAGGGAAAAGCCAGTGGCCCCGGAGCCTACGGTTGTCACTCCTAGGATATACGAGATCTGCAAAGACCTACTTACCCCGACAACGAGTTTCTGGTAGTTGGATCGTCGCGTCAAGAGCAATTTGCGGTTATCCCAGGAACAGAAGCCGGAGACACCCCACACACGAAGACTAGAAATGATCCAGAAACAATAGAGTGGATAAAGGAATCGAGGACCGTCCCCAATCATTACCAATCCGTGATGATCGACGGCGTGCGATACAATGTAAGTTTGACCTGTGTCTCGTGCGTTATAGTCGTACCCTGAAACCTGCTGTAGGTCGGGGACCAGTATCATGGTGGAACCTGGTGAAGACGACAAGAAGAAGCGTGACTGCCGCGTCACTCGACTTTGAGTGCAGCAACCCCACTAGCTCTCACGAAATGGTGAGTTTAATCATGTTATGTGTGCGGAAGATTATATGGATTATCTATTCTGTAGGTTTGCAACAGATCCTGCTACATGTACCAAGACGTCTCCTCGACAGACCAAATATGGCCACATGTCCAATATTATGTGCACGGCGCTTCGGTTATATCCTACGACAGGAGGGCTGAACATCACGTAGATATACCTTATCAGCTTTTTCCTTATTGACGAATGGTACTGCAACTGGACGTTCACCTCGAGTCAATTCTATCAGAAAATCAACAGAACACATGTACTGGATCACCAGAAAGAAGAAGAGCCGATGGTGACGAAGAAGGACAACGTATACCTCACAGGGTAAGTAATTTCGCTACTATACTAATCCAAATGCAGAGGCTGTTCATCGAAAGACTACAAATAGACTTTACTGGGATGACCCCAACACCAAATTCTTCCAGCGTAACCCTGAAGAGGAGATCAAAGCTCGACGCCGATGCAAACGAAATCGACCCATGCGTCCTCCTGCGGTATCGAACAAGATTCAAGGCGACCATCGAGGAATGGAACCAGTATCGTGACGCGCGCGTTTGATTCAGCAAGGCGTTCTACCGTACCCCGTCAACGACTTCGTGTATATTCGCCCAGAGCTAGACGAGACAGGAACGTCTAACATCATCGCGCAGATTGTGCAGATACAGCCAAGCGACAATGTGGAGAAGAGATATCACCGCGTGGACCTCAGGATGTACCAGCGCGTGTGGACCCTAATTATCCAATGTGACCTAATATCCAGCTCTGAGACGAGGCAAGAATTCGGGGAGCGGGAAATGGATGAGGTAAGTGGCATAAACGCCTGTTTCAAGATATCCAACGTCTAATGTATTAACAGCGCCGCCTAATTCCGGAGCGATACCTTCCTCGATGACTACGACGTTAGGTATATTGAGGGTAAAGTCTTTGTCGTCACACCGAAATGCGCTATTCCCAAGCGGAGCTTCGACAATTGGGCAACATACGATGACCACTTCTACGTCGATTGCAAGGTGGATTCAGATAAGCCTCGTTCAACTGAAGAGTATTGAGAAGCTGTCTGACACGCTGCCTTCAAGAAGTGCACGGAATGCATAGAGAAGCAAGGCAAGATTATGTTGCAGAGCAGCGACAGCTGAAGCAAGCAGACACACACACCGCTGCGTGGCCTGGAGCTATTTGCCGGCGCGGGAGGCTTGTCCACCGGGTTTTGACGAATCTGGGTTTGTGAAGGACCTTGTGGGCCGTTGAGCTCGGTTCCAGTGCATCCTTGACTTACAAGTAAGTGTACTACTCTGCTTTGATTTTGGCTTCAACCTTACCCAGGACAATTTTAGAGCAAATCACCCTCACTCGAGGGTGGGTACAACCACTTCTGTGAACAGAGTTTTACAACACGCTATCGAGACTTTTTTGTCCAACCAAAAATACCGCGGGCACGACACAAGTGCCGTTGTTATCTCAGAACAGGGCGAAAAGCTTTCTTCCATGCCTAAGCCCGGGAAATGTTGATTTTATATATGGAGGTGAGCTTGCTTCTTACATGCCAGGCTTGAATCAAGCTTCAAATAACCTCACCACATTTGCACAAGGTCCTCCTTGTCAGGGATTTTCCCGGATTAATCATACCAAGGCAAGTGCAAGCTGGGACTTGACAAAGGCCACTACTTATTGCTCATTTTTCAGACTGTGTCAACGCATTATTAGGAACACCACACTTGTTTTTTTTGTGTGACCATGTTGTCCTATGACCACGCTAGACTTCTACCAGCCCCAAGTTCTTCATGCTTGAGAATGTCGAGGGGATCCTTTACCATCCTCTTGCAGCTACACAGACTGGCCCTGGGTGCAAGAATGGAAGGTGGTGTTCGAATGGGTGTTGTCAAGCTTTCATTGCGTGCACTTATCTAGCTTGGGTGAGTCTGCAGGTCATTCATCAATGGTCCAATATTCATTGACTTTCTAGCTACCAGGCGCAATTCAAATTGTTTGCACGGCAGGACAGTATGTGTGCACCCCAAAGCACGACTAACGTTGGTCATCTTTATCCTCGGGGTTACCAAAACGTAACATTCTCCTTCCATCAAAAGACACAATTCCCGAATATCCCAACCCATGCACTGGCACGGATGATCGTTCAGCAATATCAGCTTGAGACTGGTAACTTCTTGCGTCCTGTTTGTCCAGGGTTTGTCCCAAAAGTGAGGGACAAGGAAAGGAAATTGAGTCCAGGACCTCGGTCGTGGCTTCAGTTTGAGCTCCTTTCCTCGCCGAGTGTCTGTCGAGGATGCAATCAGTGATATTTGGTGTTAGGCTCGAGCCCCAATGCCTTAGGTTACAAAATCATCGTTTTGAACTTACGCCAACTTCGTTGCTAGCCCGTTTTGATTCAGGTAAGCCCATTCTTTTCAAGGTGTATCCTAGGAGTTCAATCTTGACTCTGGTAGGATTGACCCCTGCCAGAGTCCTCGGGCAGAGCCCGAGGACTTAGGCGAGATTGCATACAAAGCGTCAACAGACGTGGGATCCGAAGATTCAACGCCGTAAACCACCAAGGCTTGGACAAGACCCCCTTACGTTGGCTATACCACGAACCAGCAGCCATATTACTTCTGGTCCTCTCAGACCGGTATCAAAAGTGGATGACTGCAAATCCGTTCACCCAGGACAGGATGTCAAGTATCAGTACACACAACGTTGTATCGCTCAGGCGTGGTTTGAGTGGTATCGTAAAAAAAACCCAGCATTTAAAAACATTATCTGACAATGCAAATTTAATAGTGTGTTCCAACATGTGCCAATCAAACCGCGATTCGAATCGATACCAGTGAGCATTCATTACAACCAGCCAGGTAGCTTGCGCTCTACGGCATCACAAACTCATCTGAGTTGGTAGATCTACCTGAGCCCCTGCCGAAATCCAGTCTCTGTTTCGAGACACTGGAAGATACTTCATGGGTAAATCGAAGGGCGTTATATACATGTGAGAGTTCAAATATCCGCTACCTGGTTTTTAACCGACCCACATCCACAAGCCATCTGAATAGTCGATCTTACTGGCGCAGAAGGACATTGTGTAAATGGAAAAATGGAATCTTCCAGACTGCTCTATACGGATACCGCCAAAACCTACGCCGCTAAGGGCGAGAAGGGCTTTTACGTCCTAGCAGTGAGTACTAAATATGTCGATTAGTTGCGTGATATGCGGTGAAGGTTCGACAATCGCCGCCCCGTGGATAGCAAAAGGCGGCGTCCAGGACTATGTCCGGGAGTTTGCGCTGAGCTCACATGGTTCTCCGGACACCAACAAGCATTCTTGTCCATGGACAACAACGTCTTGTCTCGGATGTAGGTTTGAATAATTCGTCTGTATGTGAAGGCTCCACCACTACGCGCTAACCTTTCATAGCAAATACGAACAGAATCGCGAAATGCAGTCCCAGTTCCGTAGGCTTCCGCCACTGGGCAAGTCGATAGGCAATGTCTTGACCACACAATGTGGCTCGAAGGATGAACGGCGACGAGAACGAGCCAACCGGGAGGCCAGCCCCGAGATTCCGATGGATGTTGACGCGGTAGTAGGACTTAACTAGCTTAGATAAGGTCGCACATTGTATATATTCACCACGAAAGCATTGTCCTTGCTAGTCGTTGAAGGGTGATTCGGTTCTATCTACAACACGGTCTTCACGCTTTCCGAATTCGCTTGGCTAGAATGTCCTGCACCGCGCTTTAGCTTACTCTCATTACCTGTGCCTGGCGCGATGTCACGATCGACGCGAGTGCCTATGCGGATGTCGGTAGCAACGCGGGGGGCTCCCTTGGCGTTGTGTACTGCGGCATGGCAGTCGTGAATGGCTTTTGAAACCTCAGACCACGGTCCCTCTGATGTTATGATTCAGTATGAAAATAAAAAAAAACAGAACAAGTGAGCAAGAGCCATGTGTTACTGACCGAGATTCGTTCCATATCCACCTGAGTGTGATTCAACACTCAATAAAGACATGTTTGGTGAGGAATGACGAATATACGTACTGCATCTAACTCATCATCATCAGTACGGACTTTGGCTGGGACGCGAAGGGCACGAACCTGATGTTTGAGACCAGACTTTTGCAGAATGCGAGCACACTCTGCGATGTATTCTCGGCAACCTGAGAAGAGGCGGACACATCGCATTCATCTGATCGTGCGAGAGTCAAGCATATTCGTGACCCCACGGAGGGCTCCCCGATAACCCATAGGTATGAGGCAGAAATCTACCACAAATGAAACTCCAGATAGCTGAACACAAAGTGAATTCGCATCGTGCTCACGGAGACCGCAATGGCGTAAAGATCTGAGCTGTTTGACCGGTCATTATTTTTGGTCTAGCTGTCGGAATGTAGACCAACGAAAGACGTATTCAAGCGTACTGGGCGCCCGCCCGTCATATAATTAAACAAGCGCCGAAGAGGATTCCATACGCTGCATGCTTTCTGCCCTTTTGTCCCCCCACCACGACCCTCTCTACCCGCCCGCCTCACAGCTCAGATGTTGTATTGAGGATGTATCCGTCTCTATAAAAGTCTAGGATCAATGCTTTCGAAGCCCCCCATTGGCGTCGACCTCTTCTCCTCCTGTGAGTGGTGAACACACAGGCGCGAGCAAGAAGTCCGCGCCAAGTTGTTGTGCTCGACACTCCGGTTTCTCACATCCTCGAAAGAGCTACTTCCCTATTGCCCCATCCACCCATCGTCCTCGGCAAAGTCAGAATCCGAGGTCACCGTCTCCAAATGCGCGTCCGAAGTTGGGGGGGGCCAGCCGACAAAGACCTCACGTGAATAGATGACTGGGTCCTCGAAGACGGGCCTCTGCCGTACGTCACGGCCCGCCAGAAGCCAGCGGCCCCGTGAAGCCACCTGTGAACGGTACGGTGAGGGCATGTCTCGGACTACGTATGATTTTTTCAAGGCGACGGCGCAACCCCCCCCCCTCGTCATCAACTTTGAATCGTACCCTCCGAGCAGTTTGAAGACTGCGCCTCCATTGCCACCGCGGTACAGAGGCGTCATACAGCTCTCTCAAGTCCGTTTCATTATCCAATTCTTCCACATCATCGCTCATGCCCGCAGCCGACTTCCCCCCCCGCCCAAACTACGCCATCTGTCTGTCCTCTCTCTGCTCCGGTACTGCCCGCCACAAAGCAAAAAGTCGGGACTCACTGACAGTCGACCAGCATATCAGCCCCCCTTTGTCCAAGCTGGGTCTATAACCATCTCCGTCAAGACGGGAACGGCCTCTAGCGAAGCATGCCCGCTGCGTCACGATATCCTCCTTTCATTCTGTCTCACTCTCGTGCCGACACTGTGAGGAACTGACCTCGCGACCCCAGGCTCGCTTACCGATGTTTGTCGCAACCTACCCAGTTTCGACCTGCGGATAGCCGTGAAGCAGCACGAGAACGTCCGCCAGCATGATAGTGGGAAGTCTGACGAGTCCTTCGACAATGTCACCTAACTATACAAGTCCGTGTGGTCAGCAGTGCCAAGAGTGTCTCTTGGTCTCATATCATGATTGGGTAGAGTTTGTTCGGTGACGACCCGAGCCTCCGAAGCTTCCGAAACGATGCCTACTCCTGGCCCCTCATCCATCACCCTCGCCTATTTCACGTGCCCCGAGCGCCATTGCGCACGCGGTCAGCCCAAACCAATCCCCTCCTCCACCCCCTCACGTCTCGCACTCGAGCACCACCCTCGAATCGTGTAGCTCCCTCCAATTCTAACACCGCGTCGTCTGTATCGGTAGTCCGTAATTAGCCAGGCAACTTCCCGAAGAGCTCCTCCAGTGTTCAAGCTACCGGACCTCCCTCCAGACGAAACCTACCGTGACGAGCCCCTCCGGGCAGCTCACGCGGCCCTACGCCCGAAGTTGCCTCCGGCCGCAAAAGCGACGATACGAGGTCGTGTTCGTCAGAACATACAGGCGCAGCGGAGAGCGGCCGCGGGTGCGCGTGGAGCGAGGCGCTAGTCCCCACCGATGGGACGGTAAGCGAGGCAGGCGGCCGGGTGGAGAGCGGCTGTCTGTGGATTTGATCCAGCGAAACCCACAAGAGAATAGGGTGGCGTCGGGGGGGGGGGGGACGGGGGGACTGTATGGACGAGGAAATTGGGCCAGAGATGTGAGAAGACTTGAACAGGCGAAGGTCTGTCGCGGCATCTGGGAAGTGGCTCAAAGAACCTTCACAGAAATCTGAAGCTGCGTGATATATATGGTATGTGCGAACAGATTGTTGCAGCGAACAGAAAGTGAGCACATCGGGTACTGAAAACCGAGTGTTAGGACGTAATGTGACCGCGTCTGGGCAGGGCGTTGCCCTCCGACCGTGCGAACGCATTCCGCGAGCCGTTTGGGAATGGTGCGCGATCGACGAGGAATCTACGGAAAGCCGAGTACATTGCAGACCAATAGCCCTATGCGAGCGTTGCCGTCGGCTCCACCCAGGTCCGTCCTCGCAACCGCCATTTGTTGCGATGAAAACACTTAGGTCGCGGGCGTGTAACAAGATTGCCTCAGAGTATAAATAAACGGAAAAAACACTTTTCGGACATTCGTGGTCCTGCGGATCCCCCACGGCTCATTTACCAAATATACCCCGATTTTTTACTCACGGCCCAAGATGACCCTAGCACGATCCAAGATGTTTTTATTACATCGAAATTTAGGTATCCCACTAAGCAACTTAATTAGAATGATGCTTATCCGAACTATTTGACCCAAGATTAGGACAGCGCCGAGAGTGACTTTCACATTGAAGTAGAGCGCATATTGTCCAGAGGAGGTATGTCGGTCCCTCTCCTGGTGTCACGTTACAATCAGATATCCGATCCGCACGGGCTATCACATCGGTTGGACGGACACCCACCATCGTCCATGCTATGCACAGGTCAGAGTGTTTATTCCACAAGCTCGTCACCAAGATACGTCCGCAAGCGTCCTTGAGCTTATCCACGCTGTTTCATCGTCCTCTGAACTGGGAAGTCAACAGGCTCCAGGTCCTGGTATAAAGTCGGGAGATTCTGTGTCGTGGCCCCGCGACGTAGCCTGAGCTCCGGGTGGGCGACGACGAGACGTAGACGAGTGCCTTGCGTGTCTTCGACGTCGAACCAGAATTTTATAGTACGGCCGCACAATATGATGTCTCGGACATATCGGTTTTCACAGCGGGTGCACAGATTTTGGAGGTTCTCTGGATGCTGAGGGAGTGTGATGATCAGTTTGCCCGGATGGGGTGATAGGGCTAGGTCACGTACTTGTCCATCGCAGTTCGTAAAATCGGAAATATGACAAAGTTCTCGATGAAATCGGGGATAATAGTCCCGATCACGGGACGGGCGTGAAGAGAACTTTCAGCGCTTGTTACTTTGTGCAGGCTTTTGAGGGGTCACATTGATTTTGCAGGTCTTTAATAACCCGAGCGGGGTGCATCATCTGGTACAGATTCGACGAGCGGAGTGTTGTTTCTCTCTTTGAAAAAGAGGACCGTGTGGTTGACCTCGTTTTCTTAGCCTTTGGGTGACTGTGATCTGTGTCTTGAAGTTTTCTGGTTCCCTTCGCTCACGTTTTCCTTCGTGCGGCCCTTTTTCCGACTGACAAGGACTATCGTCCTCCGCTGACGTGAATATTTGTGCTTCAACCACCAACATACCTCAACAACGGCAAACATTCCCTTCGTCTCCCCTCGTCTGTGGGTTGAGCTTGAAAATCACACCGTTCGAACCCACCGCAGGGAGGCCTGTCAAACGCTCGTCTTGCGGGGGATGATAGGGACTTTGAGACGCAGGGTTGCGTTAGCGAATGATATCCCCGGGTTAACAATCCCCAGCAACTTGGCCTGTTCATCGCGCGAATGCCACATTTGAAGATTCGGTCTTCACTGATGTTCCGTTTCCACTCGGGCCGTGGCGTCACTTCCAGGATTAAGTGTCGGACCGGGAGGTCAGGTGTATTCCGTGAAGCCAAATGAGCGCGTGGCGCTCCCTGCGTCCTTACTTTTTGGACGCAAATAACTATCTGCACGCGTGCTTCAATTAGCGAAATGTAGGAATCATGCAGGCAGAAACCCACAAGACAGTACAGCCACTGAAAAGTGAGAGTGTCCCAGCGGGGCCGACTGGCCAACCGAGATGATTGTGCGGGAACCTTGTTTGCCTAGCACCTATCATTGTTGTGTCAAGCCCTCCTCGCGTCCCATTTCTTAATTACCAGGACATACACGAACCTAGATTGAGCGCCAAGAATTAAACGTATTGAAAAACAACTCACTCAAATCAACGTCGCCAAAATTCGTGCTCGTCCCTCACCCAGACTCCTTCCGTCTCCATGCTTGTTCATTGTCGGCCTTCTGTACCCTACGGACAAAACTATAGTCCGCCCTCCAAAGAGCCCGCAGGCGTGCGCCGCAAATCCTGACGTTTTGCTCGAAAATGACAAGGACAGCCTCGATGCTCACTGGATGTCCCCTGCGCCCGAGCCGCCGCGGCGTCATCCCACATCTAGAGCGCGTCAGCACGTAACGGCGCGAGCGCCGCCGAGACACCCACGCCGCGGGTCAACGTGCGTGTGAGCGTGCCTCGTTCTTCGTGTAGTTCGGCCACGCCTTAGGGACGCTTTGTATACGCGGTCGTATTATTGTTCTTAGTGCGTGGCCTGGAGAATCTTACGCAACTGTCATTTACATCCGTCTTGGCGCGGCAATGAGAGGAGTATAGAGAGGCGGCGTGCACCTCGACCGTGGCGAAGTCAAAGATATCCGGTCGGAAGTGCACGTCCAGAGGTGCTACGTCCGCGTCCTGGAGCATGCCGGGTGTTGTGGCCGTCGGCGGGGCGCGATTACTCCCGTTTTGCCCAGCTGACTGCTGGCACACCGAGTCGGCATCGCCGATCTCGTGGAGGTGCACGACATTTGCTCTCCTTGCGTTCTCGCTTTTCACTTTTGCACTGCCTGCCACCAATCCCCGAGCGCAATGTGCAGTACTTCAACTCACTCTGCGCCGAGGTCGAGGTATTTTTTGTGATGAAGATGGGGCAGATGCTTCGCGGATAATCCTTGCCTGACTCGGGGATAAAGACATGTACCAGGTCCAGACGCGCGTATGAGGCGCATGTTCCGGATGGTTTTTCCTTGGTAGAATACAAACCTGGGGATCAAATGTCAGAGTATCGTGTGCGTTTGCGGACGACGAGTAGCGACTTTTGTACTGACTTGAACATCACGTAGTATTACACACGTCGCCTACTTTACATTGTGGCAAACGCAGTTGGAGTCTTTGCCAAAAGCACGTTGACGGAAGGATAATCCGTCTACGGTTCGAGGGCCTCAGGTGTTCGACATTTGATGGGTCAGCCAAGATGAGTCTGCGGACACCACTCTGCAATCGGCTGGCAGGTTTCTTGGTTGTGACAATTGGAATGAGGGTACTGCATGCAGATTCACCGTACCACACGTGCTTGTCTTTGATCCTTGGGGGCAGATCAAACGATCCCGATGACATTGCTGAAATAGGCCCTTCGCGTAGAATTATTGAGTGCTCCATATACAATTCCCTGTGGGAATGGTCATAGCATTCATAGATTTGGACTTTTTCTCAGCCTACGTCTGTCCCACGCAGCCAGCCTGGAGCTCTGAACGCGACTTTTTTGGGCCCGCCAAGGGGCTTCCTGAGAGCGGCGCTTGTCTGAGGAGCCGTGGAAAGCACTGCAGCTCCTCAGCTTAAGGGGTAGTAGACGTACGACGGTGTGTTTGGATATGTCTCGAGGGGCCCGCGACTGCCACTGAAGGAGTGTCTGTCTTGATGAAATCGGCGCTTCTGTCTCGACGAGCCAGGATAGGTTTGCGGATGGTAGAAGTATGATCTCGTGGTCTGTGGAAGGGATTGTCCCATCTGCTTGTGCCGCAGTACACATGAGCTGAATGCGTAGTTTCTGTTTCATTCGGACGATGAGGTGTGTTTCTCTCGTTGGAGCCTGTTTCAGAAGTTAGCCTTCAGTGTCCCGGTCGTCGACTGTTAGCTGCAGAGCTTTCATTCGCCTCTCGCGCAGCTTTCTTCAGAGCTTTTCTTTGCGCATGCTGGCTTGGCTCGTTCGGCGCAATCACTTTCAGTGGGCGTGCGGCGGAAGCCGGTGAGCCCTCGCCTCGGTTTTATTTGAGACGTTTGTCCTGAGGCAGCCTGTGTAGTCTGCTTGCTGCGAGAACGTTTCGCTTCACTCTCTTAGGGGACGTCCAGGTATATCACGGTAGAGCCTGCGGCGGTGGGGTGGAGGTGAGAGGTGAGCCCCTGGTAGGAGCGGCGGGCAGAGCAGAACTATCGTTTCGCTGGGTCCTTTTTCCGTTGTGGTCGGGGCGGCGTTGAGGTCTTCAACTACTGGTGCTATCGGCCACCTCCCCTGTAGCTTCACAGATGTCTCTGCTACTTCTGAGTCGCCTGAGTGCTACCTCTCTCCTCCGGCTTCCGTTTAGGAGCGGCCTCGGCGGGTGTGACGAACCCAATCATCACCAAAGGTATCACTCCAGTCGACTGGGGCTCGCGCACGCTGTGGCGCTTCTTACGAGGCGGTTCAGAGTTGGTCTGCTCTAATGCTTGGTAACGATACGCTGACGATGCTTGATATAACGAGCAACATACTCCATACACGCCTCAATATTCGACGACAGACCCGCTCGGAAGCATACCTGGCGCGTCCGGCTTGGGGTATGGGCCTGACCGATTAACTTGAGCCGTACTCCTCTGTGTGTAATTAAGAGCAAACCAGGAGAAGTATGTCCTGTTGGTAGTGGTAGTTTTCCCCCCCCGGGGGGGGGGGGGGGGGCGTCCGGGAAGGGCTCTACTAGCCGTGTCGCCCTTTAAAGATAAGCTAGTAGTGTAATCGTGAAGGGCTAACATTGAGCCCAATCCTCTTGGAAATTAGTCTGGACACGGTCACAGGAAAGAGCGATATCTACAACTTGATAGTTTTGACCGTTTTCCACGGCCGATGCCTTAATAGAGGGTTTATATCGGGCGGTCAGTTTCATTGACACTGAGCGCCTGGTATAAAACCTTCTTCGTCTCCTAGGCCCTGATTTGCATCATGATGTCGGGACGGGAGCTTTGCGTGGCTTTAGTGTGGGACGAAAAGGGTCGTTGATTTCATTGGATGGTGTGAGGGCTTGCGTCATGTTCTTCATATGACATCTTGCGAGCAGGAGAGCGAGGTCTTTTAGCATGGGTAGTGGATTTGTGGTTCTGGGGTCTGCGTTGTTGCTTCATTTCGGGTGGTAGGTTTAGGGGTTAGGATCGATCACGGGGGTCTCATGTTCAGGAGAACGCCCAAAATGGCCGTCGCGGTACGCGCCTATTCGACGCAGATCGTTCTACGCGTACCTGTGAAACAGGCAGTTTGTTCCGCATCACGTGCAGATTACCCGGCGTCGCGGTTGATTGCCCAAGAAATGGTCCAAAGACGCATCTCTTCTAACCACGGCGACTTTGCGGTGAGTTCCATGTTGGGAAGGTTGGGATCCCGGACAATTAGAAAACGAGATGGAGAGAGGTACTCCCTTTTTGGAGTGATAGAGTTTCGGCCGTGGACAGTTCAAGCAGATTAAACTTCAAATAACGATGGGCTAGGCGGGCCTGGTCCTGTTGCTTGAATTGCTTGGACCTTGCTTGGGTGCAGTTGCTCGCTGTTGTCAGCAGATGACATAAATCCGCATTGGTTGGTTGATCATACGGCAGACTAATCATTGTATGCGAAAGTGTGCTTGGAGTCAATGCGACCGACGTGCGTATTAACAAACCTCCGAATCTGCCGGGGCTAGTAAAGATGTCTCTTGACTCCTAAGTGTCGATCTGCTAACCAATCCTTCAAAACCGCGATCATGACGTGGGCCTTTTCGGCTCAGCAAAACGTTTGTGCGGTCCTCAATAACTGAACCTACTGGGCTCCCTAGACAGCCCGACAGGCTGCCCGTGCTGGTCCAGGTGTTCGGCCCGCTCCAACTGACCGATGCTGCGTTCTGAATGTTATTGAAAACTCCAAACAGTTTCGACCCTACAGAAACGTTACCGCCAATCTCGCGTCGTAATCCTTGCGAAATGTGGCTGATTGCGCGTCGGGCGACCCTAGGGCAACAAGATCTCTGTCGGGCATTTGTGCCATGTGCTGACTAGTAACAGCGCTGAAACAGCCCGGCGGGGTTCAGCAGAGCAACGTGTTCCCCACCAAAGAAAATCGAGAAAAAAACGAGGTTCAAAGAGGTCTTCTTCAGCGTCCAAAGGAGCAATGAGTATAGTGAGGGATGGGTGGACGGCGGGGGAAAACGAACCGCGAACCACGAAAGGGGGGCAGTTGGCGTGATGGGGGCGTGATGGTAAGCCCGGGACGGGCGGGAGGCGCCTACGAGCAAGTGCCTTTCAAATAACGCCCAGCAGCCCGCCAGTTCGTGCATGATGTTCCAGGGGTGCTCCAGATCCGCCAGCGAGTGCGAATCCCAGTACGGCACCTCGTCCGATACCCGCCATGTCCCCCAGGCAAAACTGTGCGTTTCTCGAACGTTCCCCTCGTTTTCGTGCATACACTCACTCGGTATCCACACACAGAACACTACGTCCACCACCTAATGTCGACTTTGTCCAAGGTGAGCAAGAGCAGAAAGCCATCCTGTCATACCGTTCAATCCACGTTGACACTCCAGCATAGGCTACCCAGGTATCCCGCCAGGCCCTGACCGCCCGCAGGCTGCAGTCAAAGGAGTACGATGCGCAGCACTCTAAAGAAGGCGTGCCGTAACTAACTATCGTGACAGGCAATTGAAGTCCGCGTCGGGCCAGGAGGGGTAAAGGCGAAGTGGTGGTGCGTATCGAGCTGAGAAAAGGTTGAGACGCTTCCCGGGAGGCGGGCTCGGCAAACACGTTCTTCGACTTTGTCGGCCAGAGTCCCGTCAGTCTCTGGCAGTCTGGCGATGAATACTCGATGCTCCCTACCGTGCGTACGGACCATATCTCCAAACGTGAAACGTCTAACACCATCCATACAGCAAGACTTCCAGTTCAACATTCGTATTCCGGAGTCGATACCCCCGAGCATAGCGCTTGAGGCATAAGGGCGGTGCGTACATGTTTTGAATGCCGTCAGCGTGCCTCGTTAACGCTTTCCCACAGCCGGGATCAAGTACGAGCTCATCGCATACTCTATGCATCAAGGGCAAGAAGCAAGTGTCCGCCATCTCTCTTCTGCAAAAAGATACTAATCGAGATCCACAGGGGCTTCCTTCGAAGAGACAAGCATGTCGTTCTCTTCGACTTCGGCCCCGATAATCATCGACAAACACGAAACTGCACTCAACGTGGCCGGTTTACGTGCAGCCAGAAATACGCACATGTGTGCTGGAGCACGGCATAATCGCTGGTCGTGGAGCGTCACAAACACTTGTTACGGACCTGGCGACCGCATCGCCGTCATGGGCCGTCGTCAAGTCCGAGAGCTTACAGACGGCTGTCTTGCGCAGGTTTTGAGTTTGCGTTGCGCGAGCAATCGTGTTCTGGTTATCGCGCGGGGCCGAATACGGTCGGCAAAAGGCAGCGCCTCAGTCAAGACGGGCAACGTGAGCGAGCAGAAGGTCCCGGTCAATGCGACCCTCTATTCCGGTATGCCAGCATAAGGCCGAATTGGCGATCACAACTGTGCCTACGCATCATACTTCGACGACCCTTGAACGCGGCAAGGCATATCGACATCACGTATGTGCTGAGCTCGTGAAAGCTCTAAGTGCGCTACTGGAAGCCCACCCACTTTTGTTATAATGGATCTAACAAATCGTCATCTCGAACTGGCCAAGGTACGTCTGTCCAATATTCTTCACTCAAAGTTGGCCGGCTGACCTCGATACTGTGCCTACAGATCTGTGTCCGTTGAGTGCGGTCAGGTATGCTCAAAAAAAACTCCCGTTGCTCACTATTGCTGTATATTTATGTATTCGTAGACGCATCGGCTTGGCCCCGAACGTCTCAGCACACACTCAAGCTCAACAGCTCCTATCAAATACCATGTCCGATGACATCACGCAGGGGCAAGCCCAGCACGCTCGGCAACCACCCCTACCTGCACCCCAGGACGCCTGCGCCTGCGCCCCCACGACAATCACCGAGTCATCGGACGGCCCTTCCGACGTCCGCTCGCCGCGCGCCTTCAACACTGCGGCCAACCAACCTACGGGAACGGCCGCAACACCGTCGACCGAGTTCGGCGCACGCGTACGGAGCAGCAGCATCGAAGCAGCCAGGCGGCGCACAGACCATTGGCGTCGCAACCCAGGCGCCGGGGGCCAGCGCGGCAGGCGTTTGCGGTCCCGCGCCCCGGTGGGCGTGCGCTCGGAGGCCGAGCCAGAATAGGCTCACAGGTCACCAACTATGGTGAGGACATGCCCGAGGAGGTGCGCAAGCAGACGATGGCGGCGATGGCGGCCAAGGCGCGTCATCAGCGCAATAACAGCGCGAGCTCGCGCCCGTCAATGTCTGCCCTCCGACGGGTCTGGGTTCATGAATGCAGAGGAGGAGAAGAGAATGTTGTATGAGAAAGCGAAGGCGCAGGTTGAGCAAACACAGGTGTGTGGTGAGGACGCAGAGTCCGCCGCTAGAGGTGCGTTAATTGTGTTCCCGAGATGTCCGAGGCTAACAGTGAGAATAGGTCCATTCGCCCAAACCTGTCCGGGACCCTTGACCTATACTGCAAGCTACCAATGAAGACACATCCTCAAAGCCCTCTGGCTCCGCGCTTGGCCATCTGCTGAACAAGAAAAGGCGAGATTATACAACCAAGCCCAGAACGCTGTTGCGAAGACCCAGTGGTCTCGAGGACGGCGGCATGTCTTTCGCAACGCCCTCAAGACACCGTGCTCTAAGCCCTGTGAACTCAGCCTACGCGCTCGGCAGGTGCCGCAATGTACTCGCAGGCGCTCTCGTCGATGAGCTCCGCCGACACCGACACTGCCAACTCGGCGCATTCCACTACATCCGGACCTCAATCTAACGCTCCTACCCTCGGCGGAGGAAGAAAAGGCTGTCGTTTCGCTGGCGGGTACGGGGGAAGGGACAGCCAATGGTCTGCTGTAGACAATCAAAACCAAAACGCGGGCCGTGTTCGGTGCAGTGGTGCATCTGAACAAATCGTCGGTGGCATCGCCTAGCCGACACCAATGACCACCAGATTCCCAACTCCGCCCTACTACAATGATCCAATCCCTTACGGGACGCTCTTTTCCCTTCGCCTCAGCCATCAGCCCCCGCATGTCAGAAAAGCCCCACCTCCGCCCGGAGCTGGAGGGTCGTGTCCGACACCGGCAGTACATGATCCGAGAAGGAGAACGCTGCGGCGCCACCAACGAAGCGCAATGAGGACGCAAAGCCGCTCTGGCAACCCACAAAGCTACAACAGCAAGCAATGGCGCTGCAAGGGCAGGAGGTCCGCCGCCCCAATGGACGCGCCCTGCATACTTTCCCTCCCACATCACCCTACCCGAACATGCCCTCGTCGCCAGCGCCGATGAACGGCAGCCTAACGTGCGGTCTCTCAGAAAAAGAGATCCTCACCGCCGCAAATTCGAGGCCGACGGACGCCGCGGCGCTCGGGGGGAGGTGCAGCTGCGCCCCCGCCGATCACGCCCCGCCCCGCAGCGCGGAGCCCAGGCCTGCCGCCACGCGCCGCCGCCTGGCAGGGGGCCGTAACCTGCCCGTCCCCCGCGCACGCCCGCCCCGCCCGCGGGCGCAAGCAGCTCGCGGCCACTCACCGCTGCAGAAGAGAAGGCGCGTCTTGCCGCGATGTATGCCGCCGAATCGAGCGGCGCGTCCCCACCGACGCCCCCCGCGCGATCGCCCGTCCCCTACTCTCCCGCGCCACCCGCACACACAAATGGTGCGTACCACGTCAACGGCACAAACGGTGCATACTACGCGAACGGCACGAACGGCGCGAGCGTGTACCGCCAGGCGAGCGTCAACTCAACCAACGCCAATGGCGCGAGCGTATACCGCCAGACGAGCGTGAGCTCGAGCCGGTACGGCGGCGTCCCGCCTCCGCCGCCACTGCTCCCGAAGCCGCCGCGCGAGTACATGGAGGAGACGCTGCAGGAGGACGTGACGCTCTCCGCGCGCATCCGTGCCGCGGACACGCAGGCCGCGAACGGGTTCGTCATCGGTGTCGACCACACTGCGCACAGCCGCAGCAACAGTGCTGGCGGTGGCTCGGGCCTCGAACTGAGGCCCTTCACGCCGTTTGACTCGAGCTTTGATGTGCACAAGGCCGCGCCGTTTTGCGGTCCCGCCGCCGCCGCCCTTACCTCCCAAAGTCGATGCGGATGACCGCTGAGCTCGGCGTTGGGACGCATGTTTTATATCGAATTACCTTGCGTGATGCTTTATTTATACAATGCGGGACGGTGCTCGTATTTGGACTGTCGCTACGTCGTTAACGAGTCCTCAACTATATACCATCTTTTATCCTGTTTTTGGTTTTATCTCTGCCTTTTTATCCTCCGCTCCCTCGTGCTATGAATCTCTTTGCTAGTCGTAGGAATACAGCTACTATATATAACGTACAATTACAACATCTATATATCCAGCACAACAAGAATGGGATGACCATCGACCTCGCCTCATCGCTTGCGCTTGACCTGGGGCACGGGCGATGTGTTGTCTGACAGAATCGGCAGCGGCAGCTCCGCGACGTCCGATTTCCGTTTGACGCCGATGGTCGACTTGGACTGCATGTCCAGGGAGTCGTTGAGCGTGTCAGACGCAGAGGAGACGTCATCGAGGAACGCCGTGAGCTGGTCTGTGGATGCATCCCCGACCGTAGTCCCGTCGAGTGGCGCATTGGGGTCAAAATGTGCTGTGACGTCTGCGAAGGAGGGATCACGCCGTTGCGTGTGGAAAGCTCGTTCAAGAATGCGTCAAAGTCAAAATCGCCAGATGGATCCGTGTGTATACCGGCGCTGGGTGGTACGGTGAGGTTACTGGAGCTGTCGTGTATGTGGGGTGCAGAGGCTTCTTCAGATGCAGGGGGGGGGGGGGGGGGGGGGAGCACTGGCCATGCTACTGGCATCGAGACCGAGACCGTTGATGAGAGTATTAAGACTGAGTTGTAGAGCGTCCACGTCCCGCGTCGATCTCCGTGGCATCGCGGTAACTTTTCTGCAAACGGCTCGCGCTCTCGACAAGGGGTTCGAGAGCCGGGCCGTCGTCATCCTTCTGAGAGATCTGGCCAAGTAAGGAGGGAGCGAGAGCAGCAGACTGTGCTCGATTTGTGGGAGCAGTGGGAGTGGTAGACGTTGGGAGCTCGTCGTGGAAACGGAAGGAATCGTATGCGCTCGGATCGTAAGGGGCGACTTGGTGTGCGGTCGCCCTCGGGATCAAGCGTCTGGTGGTCGACATCCGGCGGAGGCATAGGGGGCATGTGCAAAGGCTGATTCTGCTGCGCGGCAAGCGCTTGCATAAGCCGCTGCAATTGCTGCGGTGAGTTTCAGCAGGCCCTGAAGAGTTGACGACCATTCATTATTCCCGTTTGCGTTTGCGGGTTTGCAACATGCATAAGGGCGGACTGCGAAGGTTGTGGGGGAATGTGGTCGCGATCATTCTTGGCAAACTGTCCGTTGGTCGAGAGACGACGCGGGCAGGTTCTGACGTTGACCGAGAAAGAGCTTCAGAGGGACGAAGGGGTGGAGCGGGAGAGGGACGGTAGCTTGGGATGTCGGTTATCATAGGACTGTAACCCTCGCTTGGTGCGATAGAAGCGACAGAAGGAGACTGGGGGAGAGGTCACCATGTCGGCGGACTCGATGGTGGCGTACAGAGGTACTGTAGAACGCGTGAGTGAACACAATTCACGAGGCATGATAATGCACGAACCTGAGCGCCCACCGTCCGAGCGCACGCTTTGCCTGTCATCGTCGTCGTCCACCTCCTCTACCAAAGGAGTTTTTCCGCTTCTCCGGTATATCCCCGCCACTTATCATCAGCCTTTGTCGATTTCGAGCCATGACATGTGTTGGGGTAGTACTGTCGTGCTTCACCCGCGTCTGCAGAGTTACCAAATACCCCCGCAAGGAATTTGAGAATTCGATTAATCGTATCCTGATGCTTCTGTGTCGTTCCCGTGCGGCCAGCGCCTCCTGCCACAAATGCTGGTTGGAGTTCTTGAGCTCGTTGAGGTCTGCGGAGATCGCTTGTTGATGACGTTTTATGGCGGAGATGCCGTTCATTATCGTGCCAATATCCAGCAGCTGTCCCGGAGTCAAATTCGGAACCCCGGGAGCACCAGTCTCGTTCAAATCGACACCGATGTCGTCGACGCCGCCATGGGCAGGTTGTTTCTTGCGTTGTATGAGACACAAGAGATCTGGCTGACCTCGGTGAAAGTGTGGGATGTTCAAAGTGCCATGGCTCAGTGTCACTGTCGCTCCGAAGGACGCCTTGCTGCAGGTGTGGGATCTTGTGGAAGCCGTACATGTTCAGCTGCCTCACGAAAGAGGTGAACTTCTGGTGCTTGAACCATCTGCCGAGAACCTCGCGTGCAAAGCGTTCATGATTGAGGACTACGAGGATTAGCTTAAACTCTATACAGGAACATGAGGATGGGGATCGGACCATAGAACGAATCGCCATTGTCTGACCATCTAATTAACTCGTCGTTTTTAGGATCATTGACAATCCTAGATAAGCCCATGAGTCTACTGTAATAGCCGAGAGCCGCAAGACGTACTCATATAGTTTCTGAAAGGAAAGGAGGGACAACTTTGGCTGCGGTCCTACTCAAGTGAGTAGATTCTCCTCTGGTTGTTCTCGCAAGAGCCAGCTGCTGGTCTGCAGACATAAATAATTATGTTAGCCAGTCCGTGTGTAAGGTAGCAAGCAAATGGGGTTGACTTGGCGATGAGGGGTAAGGAACTAAGCGTGTAGATGTGGGGGGAATGAGAGTTCGGATGAGAGTACGAATACTCCCAGTGGCCTCGGAAAAACGGGCAAACGCCGAGGCCACGTGGTGTGTCAATGACCCAGCCCGATGAAATATCCCGTTTTTAGATTCACTTTCTAAGGGTTATCTTTAACCCTGTAGGTACTTGTGGACCCATCAATCGCTGAGGTGGCTACGCTCTCTACGTTTTGCATAACGTAAGTCTAGCTTGAGTCCAAGGGACCAAGTCTATGTATGTACATCAACATTTGCCTTCGTCTCGGCCCCCAAACAAAGTAGGTCTCTAGGCTTCTTTCAATATCATATTGAACAATTACTGGCGCAGTAATCATTAGCACAGTAAGATGGACAGGCTTGCACTCATTATGAACTTGAACGGCCATTCGATACTCGAGACGGTGGTTGCGGACTCATATCTCAATATTGTCTCCGCATCTCAGACTCCTCCGAGTCGGATGGTCATAATATATCCTCGTCAGTCGCGCCAGAATTGTAACTCGCGCAAACCGTATGGAGTATCTGTGGAACGCTGCTCTAGGACGAACGGTCGAGACCGCAAGAAGTCGATAGCCGTTTCTCAGGCTGCATGGAACAATGCCCTAGCGAACGTCAACAGGAACGTCATATCTAGAATTCGCATGAGTAACCGTTGATGATCGGGCCTAGAGAGCGTACAACTCACCATATACCACAATTCCTCAGACCCCACTGGCGTTGAATGAATCGGCGCACTTGAGACAATGCTTAATGGACGAAGGGACAAATTATCGCTCCTTCAACGAGGTCTCAGGTGGCGTTTAGATTTTTCGTAGGTGTAGTGACCCTTTCAAAATGCACTCGTGTGCTTGACATTCAGGTTCCAGACCGAAGAAGTACTGAGCCTGCCTGCTATGCGGTCATGGTTATGACGGTATAGACCTCTGAATACGTCATGGCGCTGATAGCAAAAACTTCGCAATCCCATGTCGGCCTGGAGTTCTGATCAAAGTAACGGCACGCGTCTCGATTTTTCAATGGCTGGGTCAACATTACGACCAAATGTCGCACGAGGGCCTTCGACCGCTGCATTTTATTTTCCATCTGTCAAGGGCTAGCACGGAAAATACTATGGAGAGAAGCATGGTCGCCGAGAGAACATGAGAAGCGTCTCACGGAGGACTTGGGCGTAGACCACTGGGGGTTAGATCAGGATCATCCAGCTCCTTAATAGAATGCAAGGCGCAACGTAAGCATTCCGTTTGACAATCCAATTCCGAGCAGTAGTTGGCGGGCATGCACCAGTTTTATCCTGAGAAGTGATCTGCTGCCTGGTGCTTCCACAGTTCCAAAAGCAAACGTGGTGAGCTGGGTCAATTATGCTAAGCACATGACGCGTTTACATTACACAGAATGCCTGAGATTACTGAATTGCTTGAGAAGCTTCGCCATCGGTTATGGACCACCGAAAAATGGGCAAATGGAATCGCAACCAGCTGGTGGTTTTGCGCAAGTTTTGCGGAGCACCAAATCATGCGTTGGAAAGTCTACGGTCGCCCAAAGAATAAGTAATAGAGTCAAAGCTATCATGGGAATTTTAACCTTCCTACGTATGTACTAGAGACGCAATGTGTGCGCAAGTCATGAGCTTAGTAGCCATCAAGATGAGCGTGCAAGAGAAGTGCTTGCGGGCGCCGTAAAATGCGATCGAACCTACTGTTGGGACAGAAGCGATAGTAAGATTGCGACTAGCGGTAGAGTAAGTTAACTCAAGCCTACGACTTTTTTTGCAAAACGGTATCATCAAATCGAACCATAAGATGATTGTGAAGGGTAATATTAAAATTGGTATTTTACCAAGTACATCGTATGGTAACATGCCTGAGGAGAATAGAATACAAATGAGCGACGTCCTATACCGATCCAATGGAGCCAACCGTCCACACCAAAAGATCCAGAAAAATACAACAGATAGTGAGAAGCCAAAAAAAAGTAGTCTTCACGCGATGATACAGCCAGCAGCGTCGGGGTTGAAACCAAGCTCCTTCATGTGCTCTCTTCGGCGGCCTCCTTTTCGCTTGATTCAAGCTTTTCGCGAGCTTCGATAGGGAACCAATCTTTCATGAAATTAAGCAGAGCCCAATCGACATTCGCTAGGAAAAGAGAGATGTTAGCTCGGAATATTTATGGCACAGAAGAAAAACTGACTGCGATCCGCCGAGAGAAACCGTCGGCGCCACGACACATCGCGACAGTTGCCCTTGCCCCGCTTCTGCATCTTGACGAGACAGCGTACGCAAAAGAGGTGACCGCAGTGGAGCCGGATAGGCTTAAACGCGATACTCGTTGCAAATGACACACGCGTTATAGTCGTCAATGTGCGGAATGATCGGGAGCAGCGTTTCGCCCATCGCCTGCACGAGCATGAGACTCAGCGACGTGCCCGCGCGCGGCGTGTAAAGTGCACGAGCGGTCCACGCTGCTGGTCTGTGGTGTGGGGCGAGCGCCTGAGCTGGGTAGCGTGAAGCGTGACGCGAGCCGCGGCGAGACGGGCAGTGCGGTCCGTTTGGCGTGTTTCTTGAGGATCTTGCGGGTCGCCTCGCGGTGGCAAATTGAAACTATAGGCAGCATTAGTATGAGAGCATCATGGACTGCGGAGTATGCTTACCTTCTTCAGGTCGAGAAAACGAAGTTATTCAAGTCGAGGAAGGCCTGCAGGGCGTCTTTGCTCTGTTTGAGTTTCAAAGCTTGTCCACCTGCGTAGCCTCGTTCTTCTAGGTCTCTGCCGGAATAGGGCCAGACGTTCTTCTGCATCCTCGACACTCCGCTCGCCCCTCGTCTTCTCCTCACTGTGGCTCTCGAACACCTCAGTGTCGACATACAACTGAAATATTTCCCTCCAGGAGTACAAGTCCGATTTGGTGCCACGGTTTAATAGGGGTAGGTTGGTGGGGATATTGCACGCTGACTGTTGCAGGGTTGGCAGAGTTGGAGTGCGGATGGAAAGAAGAGGTGGAGGCAGACATGGGTCTTGGCGGCTGCAGCGACCATGCGTGATAGAGAGACTCCAGGTTCTCTACGAACTCGTCACTCACAGCGCCCATCTGTGTGCCGAGATTTTGTAGCGCTTTGCATGAGAGCCTCGAAGAAAGCTGTGTCCGAGGCTAGCGGTATGACCACCTCCCTGGGCTCTGAGTCCTGTGTTCTGTAATAATGCGGCGTTAAGGGTGAGTGGTAGACATATGTGAGGCTGCGTACGATACTTGTATTACATCCTCTGCTGGATTTTCTGTCCCAGCTAACTCGGAAGCTGCCGTGTCGTCGAGCACTGCCGCACTTGTTGAGGAGAACATTGGCACCATCCGCAGGTAGTTCCTCTGTGCTGGCGAGGCTAGACGCAGAGATGTTCTCGAGAGAGGTGACGGTCGATAGGGGTACCTCTGAAGTCGTCTCTGTGGTGAGTTGACGAGAATGTCTGAGACGTGGCTCGAGACGTTCAGAATCCGCCTTTGATCTCGTAGACGACCCTGGGGAGCCCAGTGGTGGCATCCTGGGACGAGCTGATTTCGACCCAGGGCTGGTCGGTCTGCCGTGCTTTTTTCCCCTTTCCGGCAGGATCTGCAGCAGGCTGCAGGTGTAGGCCCCGGATTCGAGAAGGACGTGATGCAGGCTTGTCCGGCGGATACCCTACCAACCGCACGCACGTTCGTTAGTATGCCGTAAGCAGCGTGAGGTGTGCACCTACCAAGGCCCTCGAGCTCAGAGACTGACCTGGTTGATCAGTTTTCTTGAGCTTGCGATATTCGATAGCATTTTCTCTGAGCTCTGGTGGCAGGCTCAGTAGCAGCTGCGTATATGTCTTTGCTGCAAAATGCATGGTTAAGATCAAAGCGTCTAGGCCCTATGCAGAATTTGCCATTCCTCCTACAAGCGCCCAATTTGTTCTGTCCAAATCCGGAAGGCGTTCATGGTTCGCTTTCCGACTTCCGCCACAACGAAAATGGACGACGAAACGCCCGCGTTATTATTTCCGAATAGGCGGATTCTTGTTTTTCTCATTCTTGTATGCACTACGTGTTGCTAATCAATCCTCATCAGTCATTGTGAGACCTCGTTGATACCCGTCGAGATGGATAACATACGCAAGATCAGCGCTCACGGTCGCGCCCGACGTTTCTCGGTAATTGGTGCTTCCGCACTGCCAGCGTAGCACCGGGGCAGTCCATATTCCTGGAACAAGACCCGTACTTACACATGGAGCAATCTGTCTATCTGCTTTTGTGCTGCTTCAAAAAAGCGGTGCAAACATGCCCGGTATGAAGACCGTTGCTGGCCTGATGTGGCGAGAGCCAGCTCCAGCATAGCTCCTATGGAAAGTGAGCGATTCTTATTTAAGTACGCAGACATTTGCATGAAAGCATACAACACACAACTCGTTTGCGATCTCACAAGAAACAAATCGCTCGCGCACGTACATCTTGTTCCTTTACACCACATGCCCCAGTACGCGATTATCACACCCACCCAGGGATACACCGTCCAGACAGCCGTCATGCCTCGTCACAGATCAGCTTCTCGCCCCTCGCCATACTCCTCGTCACAGATCAGCTTCACGTCCCCGTCCCATTCTCACAAAGCTGCAGCTCAGGCTGTCAAAGATGTGTTCAAAAGCCCTGCGCACGTGGCACATACTGTGCAACGCGTCGCCGCACCTCTCACCCGATCGAATTTCTACTCCCCACACACATAATTCCCCCTATTATATCGTGACAGTCCCCCCTACTATACGACGATCGTGATAGAGGAAGAGACAGAGAGCGCTCAGAGCATCGAGCAAAGGAGGTGAAATACTACAAGGAGGACGACCGCAAGTGTCGGGAGGCATCGAGGCACCGAAAATACCATGCTGAAGAGCCTAAGCGCGAACATCGCGAACATCGCGACACACGCGCTGCCGATGGCCAACGACACGCTGGCGAATACCGATACTACCCTGCCGATACTCCCGCTACAAAGAAGCCGGCTCGTCGTGCCAGCTACGGTGTGAACGAGCTGACACGCAATTTTAATACTAGCATGCAAATCACGTACGCGCAGACAAACGCGTATTATGCTTCCCCACATCCTTCTTCCCAGCTACTACCCTCAGGGCTTGTGTTCCATACGCTTCCTCCCTCGTCCCGCGTACGCCACCCCTAATACCAAGTTTGGTGCCCCGGTCATCCCCGGATATGCGCCCGCGGTCTACAACGGACACTACTAGCGTTAATGGATTCAGAATCTTCTGCCATTATACCCACTGGACATTCATACCCTCGTCACTCCTTCCCTGTGCTCGGACCACACCACGATCACTTCTCTCGATCGTACAACACTCATTGACGCATCTTTCTCTCTCGTGTACTAGTAGGTCGACGGACTATCCTTCACAAATATGTCAGCAAACCTGTACAGCTTGACTCTGGACATTGTCACACTAATTACTACTGTCTGCAGGTATTTAGATGATAATAATATGTTTATTCGCCCAACCAACCTTGTCGTAGGTTATTAGACATCGTACACAGATGGCCGTATGATAGAATGGTCCGTTCTTTACACCGGGTTTAACACGAGAGGTGTCCATTGAAACGCGCTGGTGGATCACAGCTTTGAGCGCACCAGCAACTCGGCTCTGTTCGACAATGATGACGACAAAGTTTGGTACGATCCCAATCTGAGATGATCGAGTCCCACGTGGATCCTTCAACGACGCCGTCCACGCCACTTCGCACTCTCATTTCCTCATTGCCCAACCGCCACAGAGCTCACACGCACGTAGGAGCCCACCATGGCACCGCGTCTCAACGACCAAACGCGCGGGCGGCCCATCCGACGGGCCCTCGCAGGCCTCAAGAAAGACGCGCTTCGTCGAGCCCGCCGACGACCCAGCGAACTTCGCAGAAGAGGTCGACGCGGCGCTCGAGGACCCAAACGCGCGGCGCAAGGGCCGCGTGCGGACGGAGGGCTACGACTCGGACTCGAGCGACGAGGGCGAGAAGCGTCGTGCGCAGATCCGCGCGGCGCGCGACGCCGCGAAGGGAGGAGGACGATGATGATATGGTTTGCTGCCGAGGACAAGGCGGATAAGGGCGCGGAAGAGACGTGGGAAGAAGAAGGAGGAGAAGTTTCTGCGGTTAGGTGATATTGAGGGCCAGGAGTTTGGGGAGCAGACGGGGAGAGGGCGACGAATCGGAGTCGGAGGGTGAGCCGGAGACGAGGATGAATGCTGATGAGAAAGAAAGAAAGCGGGGATGGGCTTCGAGTTGACCTCGTTCAACATGCGGGAAGAGATGGAGGAGGGCAAATTCTCCGAAGATGGAATGTATGTGTGCGTACGGTTCGATCCCGCACGCTGTGCACGACACAAGTGGATGGACTGGATGGACGAACGAGAAATCAAGAAGGCGCGGATGGCAGCACCGGCACATGGAACGAAAGTACAGAAGGAGAAAGCAGGCTGCAGAGTAACGAGAGTTGCAGCAGCTCGGTGGCAAGTGACGAGATGGAGAAAGCCTTCTACCATTATTGAAGAAGGGCGAGACGGTGCTGGAGGCTCTGCAAACGGCTGGGGGCGAAAAGCAAAGAAGAACGGGACGCAGAAGAAAAAGTACGCTCTCTCCTTGTCTCGTTACCCTTGACTCTAGTGATATTTAATCACGCGGATAGACCTAATAACAAGACGAAACGTGCCACTGAGGATATGCCAATTGGACACCGAGTCCCTCTCCGAAAAAAGCTCCAACCGGTCCCCCTCCGAGATCGACCACATAACACACCTCGCGTCGAATCTCATGTTCCCTTGGTGACACCGGGATATTTACTCCAAGACTTACGAGGAGCTTGTCCGCGCCGTCCGTCGATCAGGCAAGGTCCCCGAAGATTGGCAACCCCTGCCGTCCGCAGACATCAAGTACGAGTACAAATGGGATGTACCTGGCGCGTCAGCCGAGGAAGGCCAGGTATTTGGACCGTTTGGCGAGGAGGAGATGCAGACCTTGGAAACAAGGCGCAATATTTCGGTATCGCGGGAGAACCGAGAAGATCAAAGTTAGGCGACAGGGTGGAGAGGTGGGGTTCGCGTGGGACGACATAGTCTCTCTCAAGCTGTAAGCTGCACACCATCGAGAAATTTAATTCATTGCTCAACAACCGTTGTCATTTAGCGGCGCGGTGTGTGTCTGACATTTGTGATCGCAGTGATTTAGTGTGATATGGTATTATTTAGCAGCTCTATGATATTAGGAGGGTTTTGTATGAATATGGCTACAGATGCAATGCTCCGAGGTGTGTTGAATAGCAAAATAATGATACAAATGGCGCAGGGTATACCCATGGATAGAAAATGAAATCTAGTGGCTGATGTTACATTGAGACGAACGAACGAGACCTCGGGCAGAGACCGTGTCTCAGCACGCAGGAGATCGTCACGTGATTGTTTTTGAGCTCCTCGTTCGTAAAATGGTTCCATCTATTCACAGGTCAGCATTTGCATGAAATAGATGATGTCATTATATACTTACGTGTGCTCGCTCATCAAAACCATACACACAACGCCGGCGACTTCATCGCTTGACGACCATTCTTCCCATGCAAGCGTTTTACTAGTTTGAAACCCCCCACCGTTGTCTCGTGGGTTTCGCATAGTGGTGTTCTCATTGAACAAGAACAACTTGTGCGGAGCGCATCCAAGGAGAAGTGGCGCTCTACCGTCTTCTTTCTTCGTCTATCCATCGGCGGAGGATGGAGAGGGACCTGTTTGTTCGCTTTGTCGCTGGAAGATCTTCTCAACTCAATTGTGCCCGTAGGTTTAGAGAGTGAACCGGTTATACATAAAACCCTGCAAGAATTTGTCAATCGATGTACTCGAGCAAGCGTGAGATGGTAGACAACGCACATTCTTTCTTCTGAACCATCACGACCAGACACGAGCGAGCGTTCAGCTTGTTGCATCGGCCGCAGGGATTCCAAATCTGGTGGTGAAGATTAGTAGACTGATACCAATGCAGTAACGAATAGAGGCTACTACCAGGGTCGAACAGGATGAGCCTGTGTTTGCGACCGATGAGCCTTGATAAACCGCATCCACAGCAGCCTTAACTACTGACGCAAAAAAAAAAGAACAACCAAAAAACCCCCCCCAAAAAATTCCTTCCGTTGGCGGTCATTAAATTGATCGATCGATGGCTTTTGCCGCTTGTTGATGGTGCATGCTGAGCCGTCTACAGTCGGAAGTGAATTCCGTACCTATTGAAAGAGTATTTAACAACGAACGAGGGGAACGGTGCGCAGGAACATATTCTTGCGTCCGACAGCATCTTCTCACCAAAAAGGTTTCCAAAGAGTCCTGAGTGTAGTTGACCTGATAAGGACAATTTTGTCATTGGTTTCTGCCCTCATGCGCCGAAGAAGGAAGCTGTTTCGGCTCAGTCACAGAACGCAAGCCGTCGAGAAATCTTTGTTCGATGTCTTACCGTTCGAGATACCAGGAATTTGCCGCCCCCACTCGGTTAACCCCCTACGTGAAACATCTTGAGCACGACCCCTATCTATGTGCAGTAGCACCCAGCGCCACACAGAAACCTTCTGGAATGATGGTGTTCTGAGCCCCGCAGGTCACTGGGCTAGGTCGAGTAGCTCCGGACGGTTGCAAAGTTTTCTTTGAGGATGATTGTTGATAGCTCTTCAGCGGCTGAGATTCTGTTGCAGAACACACTTGTTCCCGCGCAATAGAGCCTTGGACTTTTCTGTGCGCGGTGACTTGATAAAGAGTCGGTACAAGTCGAACTGAGCAGTGGAACTGAGAGAGAGCAGGTGCAGAACACCACACCTTGTTCATTATTTGACCGGCACTATATGCCCAAAGTGAATAACGTTCTTCCGTAGGGAAACATTGGAACACTTACCGGTACTTCGATACCAGGTAGGCGTCGGATTTTGTGCGCAACGTCAGGATGGCAGAAATGATGAACCTTGGGAGACAAGTTCAGACACACACACCCAGCTCTTTAAGCCTCAAACGTCATTCCTGTCTCACATCTCAGGCCCTTGGCATGTGCAGCATCCGTCGCATCAGCGTCGCGTCCGAACGAACAATTGCATTTTCGAAGTTCTTGACGGAAGTCGTTCTTGCTTCCGAGGAAGTTGGGGTTGGCGAAATTTGAGTAAAGAGAAATACTCTGACAAATCATTCTGCAAGACCGAGTCAGTGCCAGCTGACCATGCTCGTCAATGGACTGACCTGGATCGGAGTACAGACTCAAGTTATTAGTACCGGAGAGAATAAACTCTCCGCTTGACATTAAGACCATTCAGAGCTTGGAAGGTTTTGGGATTCTACATGACACATGAGGACGCGTGATGTCAGGAGTAGAGGCGCCACTAAGCCTACCAGAGTTCTTTAATCGGTGGCCTTCGTCACACAACAGCAATCCAATAGTGCAGTTTGCCAGATGGAGTGAGAGTGTCCGTAGTGTTCTCGTATGACACACATCAATCATCACTAGACGGAGTGTGAGCTTCAATTACGAGTAGGGCAGACGATCTCACCTGGCTGAGAGACATTCCTGCCGTTTTGCGGCGACCCAGCGGGCCACCTCTCTCCAGCATCTCCGCCTTGCCACCACCTTTCCCGTCAATGGCCAAGGCAGAAACCGTGTCCTTTCCTAGCCATTTAACTATATGCCATGAGTGTCAGAAAACAGTACATGTATCAACCTAGATACGCACCAAGCTCATTGGCCCAGTTCTTCACCAGACTCGACGGGCAAGCAATGATGCACTTTTCAATGGTTTAGACTTGCCTGCGCGTGGCGACTGCTTGACTAGGGTCCAAAGTAAGGCAATGCACTGCAGGGTCTTCCCGAGACCCATCTCGTCTGCCATAATACAGCCGTACTGATTCTCAACGACATGCCGGTGGTACATTTGTACAAGAACTTGGAGCAGAAGTTTAGCGATATTGATGAGCTGCATACCATCTGCGACAAATACCTTAACACCCTCGACTTGGTGTGGGCGAAGCACCTTACTAAGGCGAGGATCAATGACCACCGCGACCTTGTCGATCTTCTTTTGCTTATCTTTTACCACCGCCAAGAAGCTCCTTCAGACTCTTGTGGGGATTGAACATTCCGGCCGATTTTTTCCCTCGCTTCCTTAGCAAGACGCTCCTTCTCTTCTTCCTTCTCGCGTTCTCGTCTTTCTTCGTCAGTTTCCCTATCGTCAATTGTGGGATCATAGAGCACAATGGCATGGTCTTCCATCGGGTCGTGTAATGGCCGCGGGATGATATTTGCGAGTGGTCGAATGCCTAACGAGATATTCGACGCGGCCTTTTTGCACATACTCGCCGTCTGAATTCTTCATAGATGGAATGGAGAATCTCCTGGCAGTCTCATCAAAAGGCCTGGGCTTGAAGACGGGAAAGCTTTGGATGTTATTATCCCTTGGGCTATCGAAAGCGTCACCTTTACCAGCTTTCTTCTTCTTTGACTTCTTTCCATCGTCATCGTCGTCTTCCGAGTCCGACTCCTTTTGTGCTCCTTTATACGACACACGCTTCCTTTTCCGCTGTGGTTGCTCCCGTTGCACTGCTAACGAAGGCGGCTTAAACGGCTTGTTTATCCGTAAGCTCTCCTGAAGACGATCGACCACCTTGCCATCCGTTGTTGTTGGAGTGCGCTTGAGCATGGCCCAATCTGAGTGGATTTACAGCGAGCTAGCAATTATTAATGGAGGTCGTTATTAGCAAAAGGAGACAGATGGTGACGTTAAACGGTGCAAGCCGAGACCGACGCGCTGATCAATGCCAGCACGCATAGCGCCCATGAGCGCGTTGGGTCACATGAAAATCACGTGATAGGCTGTTCTTTGTGGCGCGTGATTGCCTGGACCCTATACATCAGATAAACTGCAGTAAAACTGCTAAAAGTGTTTCTCCTGGGTGACCGGGTCCAACCTTGTCTGAGCCTGTCGCCCGGCACTCGCCCGGCTAGTAGCGTTCATTTCGCTGTGGAGTCGCCCTTCGGTGTGGCTGACGTTGAAGATAGGTGTCTGTGTAGCTGACAAGTGCTACACAACAAGCTTGCTCCCTGAGATGCGATTTACACACCCATTCACTGCGGACCTAGTACTCACTGTACGTAAAGACGACACTCCTGTTGCAGCTCAGACTTATACACTATCCTCTATAACCTAGGCCAGCGACGCTCATGGGTGCCATTGTTATCGCCTGAACACGTCTATCCAGATCTCTGGCAAGTACTAGATATCAGTTAACTGAGCGGGTCCATCCGCCGGGTTCCGCCGTGATTTACGCCCCTCGACTCTGCAAGACTCGACTATCTGCTAGCCAGCCGATCACCCACATGTCTCGTCTGACTATCGCCCTGGTTAGCGAACTATCTCAGCTCTCTTCGACTATCTACTCAGCAAACCAAACTTACGTCAATCTCGCGATACGATATCTCACAGTGTCTAGATATCTGTCATCGATCTCAAGAGCCACAGATTTATCCGGGTACGAGTCCGTCTTCGAACGCAGCGACACCGACCGAACGCAGCGACAGCGATCGAACGCAGCGACAGCGATCGAACGCAGCGACAGCGATCGCACGCAGCGACACCGAATTCCATCACTCAGCTCCGATCAGGCTCTCCGCGGCTGTCAGGATCCCTCCGCTGCGGGACAGTGCGAGGCGAGCCAGGGGCGTCTCCTGTGCTCGTACATGGCCAGTCAAAGGTAAATCACAGCAAAAGCTCGAGTTAGCAACCAGACACAGAAGGTTTGTGCACAGCCTATAGCCTGCGCGAGGGCTTCTGCCCGGCTTCACACCGCGAGGATTCTTCCGTCTGGTTTGTTAGCAACCACGGTGGGTCTTAGCCATTGGCAAACTAGAACGAGTCCTCCCATCCGAAAAGGTTCTGAAAATATTACCTTCGGCTCGCGCCCAGTTGTCAGTCTCAGCTAGCTCAATGATTTTCCGGATTTCGGAAAGTATAAAACTGTCTATCCTGGAGGTACACAAGAACTGTCGAAAGCTTGGATAGACAGGCGCGACTACAGTGTGCAAGAGCCCCAGATATCCGGCTAGCTTCCTGTATCGAGAAAGCCATGGGACCATATCGGGCGCGTTGGGCAGCAAGCTATATAAACGACTTGAATATCGAGAATGTCGCCCTCGAGCCCTGTGAGCCCCCAGCCACGCCATGGAGCACATGTCAGGCCTCCGTGTCTCGTACTCTGATCGATTCGACTACCCCATTGCTCGTGGGGTCGCATTGGACCAATCCACGGCGGGAATGTCACTGGGTGCTCCTGACGTGAGCGTGCATAATTGTATCTGATGAGTGATGATTCACGTCTCGTCCTAGTTTTTATCAACTTGCCCTCTACCCAGGAGACCTTGAACTATATCATGAACCAAAAACCAGACTTTCCGCCATCTATCGTACCTGTGCCTCTGAGTGAGCGTCCCACCTTGGGGAGCCGCCGCTTCATACCGTTTGTCGCCCAGGACGGGGAAACATACTACAGGCTCTCGGATTTACTCAAGACGGCTGGCAGGGCGAAACAGACAGAGTGTCTGTTCCGAGACGATGGCGTGTATATTTTGGAGAACAGGGCCAAGCTCAACCTTTCTATCAACGTGAGTTCCAGCTTTCGTCAGATTGGCGTTCATAAGAGTCTTTAATTCCTGCCAGATATGCGATATACCGCCATATCAAAACACAGAGGGCTGGAAACACGCGAGCAAAACTCGCGCGCAAAGTGCCTGAATTGTTTGAAAAATGGTTCAAAAATGTGAGTTGCCACGTCCTTTAGTTGACACTACCCCGTTGATTTATACTAATGTCGAACCGCCAGATTGTAAGGAAAATCAGGGACGAGTTCAATCCCACAGGCCTTCTGATGGAAGGCCGAACCTTTGAAGACTTGCTCCTACTGGGTCTTGCGCCATTGTCGGGCGGCGATTGTAAATACACAATCGTCTGGTGGGGACTGCCCCGGGCCTCACTCACTCCGCCAAGCTACGGATTCCCGATTACGGTGCCCAGTGGTACTGTCACCAACCTCGCTTTCGGTCGTTTACAAGCGCAGATTCAGCAACCGAGTGACTACTCCGCGGAGAGGCACTCCACTGCGTCCACTGATGGTTTCTCACAGAGGAACGAAAGCGGGGACTATCAGGTGAGCCTTGGCATCCACGCAGCGTATACAATATTTATATATCATCACATAACCATAGAATGACCTCGTCGACACACCAGTCGATAGGCTCCGCCCCATGGGGCGGGACGAACGGGTCTATAACACGCGCACCGTTAGCCGTACTGCACATCGCCGTCAATGGTAACGGTAAGAAGCTCTCGCCCCTACACATGTTTTTGACTGACTAGTAATCTCTCATATTTTAGAACGGCGTAGGTTATTGGAACAGCCACAACGATACCCGAGACGGTCGCTCCTACACATACCCACCGGCGGGTGGGCTGGACTAATACCCAAGTAGTCCACGATCAACCAAACACTACCCCGGGCCATACGTGGCAGAGCCTGATGGTATAACATTTGAGGTATGTGTCGATATGTACCATAATGGAACGGAGTGTTGATGATGTCAACCCATAGAACGGCTCTCAGCAAAACTGGTTGGGTGGTCTTGATATGGATATCGATCAAGACGTAACAGGCGTGCGAATTAACGAGGGGGAACAGCCTTGGTAGAAGCGATACTTGGGGGCGACTCAGAGACTTACAATATTGAATATTGATATCCCCCGTCTCTTCCTCACTACCGTAACGATGTGTCATATGATAAACGTCCTTGAAATGACCAGACTCACCGACTTACAACGTTCGCAAAATGTCCGTCTTATCGATTACACGAGAGTGCCAGCTATACCCTGGATCTACCAAGACATCGAGGTATTAAGATCAAAGTAACTACGAGACGTGGGGGAGCGCTGTACAGCACAAGTACACTAATGGAAACGGTGACCAAGATCCTGCACATCACCTCCTCCTCTGGTCACGTACGCTGAGTACCAGAACATCCTCGTGCTCTAGGTTGTAGCTCGCAATCGTATTAGCGTTCGTCAACATCTTGCCAGCGTACGACAACCGAATCCTCGATGCGGATACGGTGCTGCCCGTTTGCTGAAGGATGCGGTCACGCAACGTGGAGATCAGCAGGTTGAGGGGAAGGTCGGGGAGAACAACCTGGCTGCCGTCAAGCTTCCACTCTGGCCTCGTGGGGTCGGTTGGCATCTGGATGACCAGATCGATAGGTGCTACAAGCGACGTTAATTACAGTGACAGATGGGCACGGAAATACCACTCACAGGATGCAAATTGATCCAGTCGGCCTCGGGATAATACCCTCCATTCGGCATCTTGGCAATCTTCTGCCTCTTCGCAGGGGGCGCGTCTTCCCCCAGAGCTGTCCATTCTGGTCTGCGCCGCGCACCATACCGGCCTGTGGCGGCATGCCCATCGGCGGACGGTTAGGAGGCATCATGGGTCCACCCATCGGCGGCTGGTAACCGAACGGCTGAGCGGCGTCCAAACCCTGATAGTGTAGAGGCGGCAACATGACAGGGGGTGGGTATGCCGAGGCGGGTTGGGGACCGGAGGATATGGTGAAGGCTCCGCCACCCTGCATTGGCGGGGCTGGTAGAGATGAGCCGGAGGGAACGAGAGGTGCAGGAGCCGGAGCTGTCCCAATACCGGGGCCGATTGCATTTGCGTCTTGTCTGGAAGATTCGACGTTAGCTATATGCACTAGGTAGAAAATCGAAAGATGTGGCTCACGGTCCGAAGCCCTTGGCTTTGTGAATGGCGGCGATCTGCTCGTCGATGTTGGAATTGATCGAGAACTTGTCGAGTGTATTCGCTTTCGATGCAGTGTGACCGTCCCAAACGACTTTTTCTCTCTCCCTCCTCTTCAACCGCTCTTCTTCTTCCTCCCTCTTTCGGCGTTCTTCGTCCTCTTCGGCACCGAAGATATCCACACGCGTACGCGCAAGATTTTTTTTTGAGCGACGACACAACATTGGCACCACGCTGCAACTCCGAGGCCTGGGCTCTGCGAGACTCGAGCTGATCGCGTTGCGACTTCCAGCGCGGGTCGAGCAACTCGATACGCATGTGCTCCTGCAACTCGTCGACGGGGATTTGCTGTCCACAAATCGTACATGTCGTCATCTTCTCGTTGCCTCGCTTGTTCACTATGGTCGCGAGGTAAGTATATGAAATGATGCGAGAAGACCAGGCTGGCAACACCTACACTTTGGTACATAGTCCGTTCCTGATCTTCATCGGGCCTCCAGCTTCCAGGGAGCTGGCTTGAATCATCGCGCGTGCACGCTCGAGCTCCCGTTGACGCTCCTCGTCTTCGCGCTTCTTGCGGTCCTGCGCATCCTTGTCCTCGTCGTTCGCTCTCCTCCATCGCCGCCTCGTCGTCTCCGGCGACGCCAGCAAGTACCCACGGCAGCAGCGGCCTCGGCTTCTGCCGCAGCTTGGCGTATGCGCTGAGCTTCGATCTCCTCGGCGGTGGTTTCCATGATCATGGCAGCCATCCCTCTTCTGCGCTAGTGTCATGTTCTCCACTTCCTGGACACTCATAGGCGGTGGAAGCTCAGATGCAGCGTCAGCGGCGGTGAACTCTCGATTGTTTGCACGACCGCGTAGTCGTGCCAGTCAATTTCAGCGAAGGCAACTGCAGACGGATCAGCTCATTTCGGGTGTACGAGGGGCTGGGAACGCACTTCGTTCTGCCTCCTTGTCATCCTCCCGCTTCTTCTCCTTCTCCCTCTTGACTTGTTCCCACCGCGCGCGTTTCCTCGCAACCTCAAGATCCTTCCACCTGGCACCTTCCTTCGTTCGCTCCTTTAGCTGCTCGACAGTGTGTCCTTCGATGGGTGTAGTACTTTCGAATACTGGTCGACGAGACGGTTGAACGTAGCCGAAGAGGGAGTGAGTAGGACGGAGGAAGTCAAATTGGTAGTTTCGACCCTCTCTTGCAGAAAGCGTAGCGAGAAAGTTGCGCCCCCGACGCGCAGTGAACAAAGCGGTGAGCTTCATGATGTCACTAGAAAAGTTTAGCCAATACGACACAAAGCGGTAAAACGTGTCCACGTACAGGTCCAAAGGGTTGATGTTGGCGACATCGAGTATGAATTCGGGGACAGGTGGCTCCAGTCCCAGGTCAACCTCCTTCTCAGGGACTACTTCGCCCTTGGGCGCGTCCTCCTTCTCTGTGGTCATCTCCTCATCCACCTCCCCACGTGCGACCTTCTCCATACGATGCCTGTAGTAAGCATGGTAAGGGTCCGCGGGGTTGAGGAACGAGAACTTTGGGTCCTGACGCTGATTCTCGCGAATCTTGTCCTCAAACTGAGGAGGGTTGGCGGAGCGCGCGACGAAAGCGGCCGTGCGGTCAATGACGGCTACGAGAATCAAACAGACATGACTGAGAATTGTCTAATAGGTCACGACTGAGAGCACGTACATTTGATTTCCGGGGGAGGGAGAATGAGCCCCACTCGCGAACTTAGGCTCCCTGTGCCCCTCGTACCCGTTTCCATGCAGCTCGCCATTGCCGTTCATGTGGGCGACGGGCTGAGCGACGTCGGCCGCGCTCATTTTGGTGGAGGATGGAGGTGTTGAGAGAGCGTCGGGCGTTCCAGACTGCATCGCGGCGTCACGGTGCTTACGTAACGAAGCGTCTGGCTTCCTGTTTGGGATTCCGAGTTTCTCGCCTTCTCCAGCGACCACGAAGGCGGGAGAGGATGTTTGGTGCATTCAGACCGAGTTCCGTGAGCATGGGTGGTCTCCTATGGTATGCGCTGCTCCCTGGTTTTCTCGCTTACATCTAACCGTCCCTTGCTATACAGGAAAACACCATGGAGGTTGTCAACCACCCGCAAGGCTAATGTCCGCAAGAGATTGAGGGCCGTAGACTCTGTCATTGAAGCAGTCCGAGCAAGCGGAGTTGAATGCTCATCCTTGGTGCGTTCACACAGGCTATGCGGTACCGCTTTAATGCTTAACTTTGTATTAGACCCAGGCTCTGGAGCTTCCCAAGGAGAACGAGATGCCACCAAAAGACAAATACACGGTGTACTCACCACACCACCGAGGGTACCGCAAGGGTATTCACAAGGTCCGAAGTGGACACGGGTATGTTCTCATTCCTCCGGTCACGTCGCGTTCCCTGACAGATTGTTGGCACAGCTCACACTCAGGACCAACCCGAAGGGCTTCTGAGCTCACTACTTTCTCAGCTGCTTTACAATACAATATTAAGAGCGTAATATATGCGGGACCCGAGACTTCTTCAAAAGCACCGAACGCGCACGCCCGACACGCCCATTACAACAACACAAGTTGAATCTTGCCCTGCTTGATTCCCTGCAACACCTTCGGCGCGCCAATAACTGTCCGAAACACCTCGTCTCGCGTTTCCGGGATGTCGAGGACATTGCGCTTCTTGGCGTCCTGGTGCGACACATCAAGAATTACGTGAGTCAGCGCAGAGGTCTGGAGGGCCCCTACAACAGACGCAGTTAGCAGCTAGGCCTGACCTTGCTTTATCTATGAATGGCTTACCAGATTCAAGCAGCTTCCCGAGTCGACCAGGGGTCCCCGCGGCTGCGCTGAGTTTGGTTCTCCTGAGGAAGGCGACGTGCTCCTCGAGCTTGATGTGCTTTGCGAAGAGTTTTGCAACGTCCCCTCCCTTTTCGCCGCGCATCTTCTTGTCCTTCAGAATACGGGTGACGTCCGCCACGCGGAGGGCGGCGCCAGCAATGAAAATGAGTGTTGGTGCGCCGTTTGACTTAGGTCGCTGGGCCAAACGGATACGAAGCGTTGGAAGCACTTTACGCAGAGTGGAATGAGGCACATGTGCGAACAGTCACAGAACAGGACGCACTTTTGGTTATAAAATCCGACAATTGGTCCAGATTCCTCGATCCCGACCATAGCGTCGTATCCGCTATCGAGCTCTCTGTCTGCTTATCAATGAGACATTCTCTCGAGTGCATAGAGCGTCTGCACTCACCGGGTATCTGAATGTCTGCGAGCTCGATGGCCGACATGGTGCTGAACGTTTTTTGCCTGCATGGAGGAAATGTAGTCTACGAGCATGGCCGGCGACTGGGCAGGCGACCGAGGGCGGCGGTACATCGTTGGTGTCTTCTGTTAATTTGCGTTTCTTGAGGTAAGAGAGTGAGTGTTTTGCAGGGAGGCAACCACGAGAAACGGCGCACCTTGGCCTTGCGTTCCTTCTCCTTGGCCCTGCGTTTTCCTCTTCTTGTCGGCATCGGCTTGATTTGTGGAGGCCTGAGTGGCTTCGCCTTCGTCCTGCACTCAATAGGGCAGCAACGTCTTCTCCATCAGCGGAGTGGGCCGCATCCTCGTGTCTTCTGCGTCCGAGAGAGCCACGAGGTCGTCTGGCACAAAGTCGTCGTCGAGGTCGTCGCCGCCCAGGCCGTGTCTGTTCATGTCGTGGAAGTGAGAGGGGGGAGGTCGTGGAAGGGAGGAGGAAACAAGAAATGTGTCCCGCCTCCGCGCTCAATTCATCCGGTCTGATTTGTTCGCAGTTTGATGTACGGCGCAACCACTGCAGGTCTCAGCCGGGCGCGGGTGCGTGAGTGCTGCTCTTTTTTATTGTTAATGTTCTCTCGGTGGCCTGTGGCGTGCACACCGCGCTCTCACTCTCACTCTCGCATGAACATGTCTCGGTCGTCGCTGCCTCCCGCCGCGGCTGTGCTCGTCGGGCGACACCCGTTCGAGTAGCAGCTCCTATGTGCGTGGCTATGTGTCCGGCTTCTTGATCAAATTTCCAGGCTACGAACCTGCCTAGTTTTGCGTTCTGTCCAGCTCACGTGTCTTGGCAGAGAGGGAAAAGACTCCTTGATGATTTGGCCTTGAGGCGAATAGAGCTGTCATGTTTTGCGCTACTCGATCGACGTATGCTATCTGCCCCTCTGCACGTTTCGACCGTTCGCGCCGGGGCCTCTGTCTTGCTCTTCGCCATCCCGGCCATGCTCTCGCCTGACATTCCTCCTACCCCTCCTCCAACTCCTCCTCGGCTCATCTCAGCTGAGCCCCTACTCTTTTGCTTGTTTTCATGACGTGTCGTGTCGCGCAGATACTACCCAAAGCCTGCTTTGGCCCTAGCCGACGAAGCGCCAGGAGACATCCCCAAGACGCCTGCCGAAACTACCCCTGCAAGTAGCCCTCCTATCGTCGCCACGTCGCCCTTGTCGCAAGAGAAGAGTGACCAGCCAGCTATTATCGCAATGCCGAGTGCACCACCCGAGGAGATTGATCCCGCGGCGGCCAAGCAGTCGTTTGATGCCTTTCTTGTGCTCGATGTTTGAGGCAACATGCATGCCCGGCACGGATTTCAACTACGCCAATGAGATCATTGCAAGTCGCCTCTAACCGCCTGACTCAGCATCATCTAACTCGGTTATCTGCACTCTAGGAATGGCCGGTCTGCCTCATGAAGTGGAAGTATAGGGGATGCCAACGGAAGAGCGAGCAGATTGGAGGTTGTGGACGAGTTCAGGAGCTTTGTGCGACCTATATGGAGACCACGACTGTCATCATTCTGCACTGAACTCACAGGCGTAACACAAGTTCGTTCCCATGCTACATGTTATAGCCGTTTCCCTGTTAACCTGCGTCTATCCATAGGAGGAGGTGGACGCGGCTCCATCGTTTGCTAACCCTCGTTCACACGTCGTTTCGCGAGTTCCTGGCCAAGAACGGTATAATCGATGCTTACACGGGCCAACCGCTTGTCCGGTTCTGCTGGTGCTCGGACGGCCCATGGGACATACGAGATTTTGTCGTCAAACAATGTTTCATCTCAAGGGTTTGTCGTGTGACTATCAGCAAAAGCGTGGGAAACTGATTATATTATGTCTGAGCAGATGCCCATACCGCAATGGCTTGGCGGGGGATGTCATGGACGTGCGTCGAGTAGTTCGCGCAATGGCAACAGAGGAGAGCGAGCAGCATCACAGACCAGAGCATCGGTGAGGCTCCTTACTAACCACTCATGCACATGCGCTGGATGCTGACCACTCGCCACAGGGAGCACCATACGGTACATTCCTCCCAATGGTACGGCAGCTCCACATTCTTGTAGGGCTCGGTGCTTTCGAGGGTCGTCAGCACTGTGGGAGAGACGAATGCGTATCGTTCATATCTGTCGGCAGCCTGTGCCGTCCGCTCTTTGTCCCCAACTGACATGCTCGCTCCCAGGACACCCGCAACGTTGCGCGGATAATCGTCGAGTTGGCCCGGCGCGGCATGCCGCTGCGTCCCAACACGTCCATTAACCCCCACCGGCGGGTGGCCCTGGAGGGCAGAAACGGGGAAGATCCTAGAGCAATATGTTCAAAACCCGCCTCGACATCGCTTTGATTTTTGATTTTTGTGTCTCCATTTTATTCCCTGCGCTCCGCCTGTGCCACCATTTGTATTATTATATTTTTGCACGCACTTTCTGTTTCGCTAGCCTAAGCTTATCGCGTCCCTTAACCTAACTTCTGGAATCCCATCTCATATATTATTGCTCCTCGTACTCCTCGTTTTGTGTGACTTCGTGCAAGTCGTCTCCTCACCACAGCCGGCGAGATGGGAAATCCATGCCCCAAACGGCCTTCACGAGCGTCGAAAACGTGTACTTCGTAGCGGGACGGAGAGAACACCATGCCATAACCAGCGTCGACCGGGTGCGGCTGTCGAGAAGGGACATTGACCCCCGGGCCTGCAGCCTCCCACAGGCTCCCACAACGCCCCGGTGCGGTAGCTGTCCATCAGCCGTCGGGCCCCCTCGACTGCTCCCATTAGCAGCCGGAAACGCGCTGCGATCAGGGCGTCGTACGCGTGTCCTGCCAGGCGGAAATGGGCCCCCGCGCCCCACGGTCGTGCGCAGGCTTGGCGTGTGCCAGAATGAGGCATAAATACATGCGATTGCGACGGTTCTAGTTCTATAGATTGTACAGGCGTGTGTGAAGCAGTGTACCTCAAAGGGATGCGCATTATCGAGGAGTCGTGTACAGTATTACATTCGGTCCTAGCCCGGCCTGAGACCGACACCTAGAAGTCCCACAACGTACCAAGCAGCCGGAATGCCCGCGTCTTTGCACCCCTACACATGCAGTGTCAGCTGCGTGAGCAATATGGAGGAGGAGCTCGCGTCACGTAGTGCTCGCGCCCCCCCCTGCATCATCTCAGAGTTTCCGATATAGTTCGAGGTAATGAAGACGACTGCGCGAGGTTAGCGGGGTGATACTGTGCGGCACCGCGAGACGCGTACCTTCTGCTTGCCATGAGTCGTAGACCTCTTTGAGAATCTTCATGGTGTCTGGACGGGCCGCCGCGTACTTTGGAGTCCCAAAAGCAGAAGGCGCTCCGGCTCAATGTGCCGGTGGATAAGCCCGCTAATCGTGGGCCCGAAGGTCTTCTCTTGGTCGGATCCTGCGAGCACAGATCCTATCAGTGCCACGCGTCGCGGGAAGCTGTGAGCAACTTACCAATCCAAATGAGATACCTGAATGGGCGTGGGCGGTGAGCAAGGACGGAGATGAGCTGGCTGCGCGAAGGTACTCACCAGTACGGCGACTGGATGCACGTCGACAGAGCGGCACCGATGCCGGTACCTGTGCAGATACGGATGCCACGCTTGTACAATGTCGATGTGTTGGAGACACCAGGCGAACTAGAGCACTGGAGTCAGTGGCGATGCGCCTGGAATCCATGTGATCCGCCTACCTTCAGTTCACGGGTCCAGATTGTCTTCGAGAGGGTCGTTCACGAGGCTGCGGGTGAAGTCTCCTTGGACACCACAAATCATGTAGTGGTACTTCGCATGGGTGCCCTCGCTGCGAATGGGAGTATTAGGCCGCTGCGAATCACTTGACAAAACAAGTGTACGAACGAGATGCAAATGCCGAATGCGTGGTATTCCTTGACGGCGCTGCGGCTAATGCGACCGAGCAAACCCTGTTGCATACCACGCCTGAAGCGAACGATGGCCACTTTGGGCGAGGGCTGAGAAAATTGAACCGCTAGGTAAGCCGTAATATGATTTCACGGAGCAAAGAACCCACCAGCTCGATATCAAGCAGGCACCTCACGAGTACAGATCCACGGGAGCGCGATGCTAAGGAGGGCAATGCTTAGAAATAGTGTGGAGTTGGGAGTAGACTATGACACTTACAAGGTGGTCATGCCCATGACATACCAGAAATCTTGCTGCTTGACCAAGTGGCGGCCGCTCAGGTTCCATGTCTGAGTGTCGGTGTCCCAGATATCATTGCCAATGGTGAACGCCCCTGTGCGTCATTGTACATCAGTAACTGTCAGAAATAGTGTAGGCGATGAGAAGTCTCTCACAGGTAAGGAAAAGAGCGGTCCATCCGATGAAGCGGTGATGCCGCTCAAAGACGCTGTTTCAACTGTCAGTGGGATGCGCTGCCAAGGTTTATCCACAAGGCTTACTTGTGGTGCGTGTTGCGAACCCATGGGGGACCGCAGCACACGCAGTGAGAAATACGGCTACGTTGGTGAGAAGACCGAGTGTGATAACCGAAACGTGCTCGACGCTACGGTTTTTGAAGACCATGACGACCTTCATTATAAGCCATGCGATACCATAAACGGCGCAGCCGGATCGTGAATTCCTCCAAGGTGCTATGTTGCATCATGAGCCGGGGCTTTCGACTATCATAAACAAGATCGTACCTGCAAGACGGAGGTACAACCAAGGCGGAACTTGAGAGGGGTCCACTAAATTAAGATGTATGTCAATAAAATCAAATCGCAAATCAAATCGAAAGTCGAGAGAATGTGTATATATTTACCTTAGCAAATATGTTTGTTGACAAAAAGATACAAAAGGACGGCCGAAAATCTCGTTACGCATCAAAATGGAGAAGTTGAAGTTGGCAACAGCCATGGCACCGTTATACTTGATAGCATATGGCCAGTGTCCTGATGCTGCCAAACCGAGACCAATCATGTTGAGTGAGAATGTGATCGTGAATAGTTTTCCTAGTTGCATCCGCGTTTTAGAGCCACGTCATAATTTAGAGCGGGGATTCATACCTGTAGGTGTTGAACCAAAGTTGCCAAAGGATCCACTTCGAGACCTTCTTCTTAGGTTTCGCGGGGGCCTTAGGGCGATTTACTGGCCGGCAGGGGCGTCCTTCTTCAGCTCGGTGACTGTTACCCCAACGTTTCTCCTTCTTCTCATCAGGGAACATATCCTTCTTCTCGTCCTTGGGGTAGACATGTTCCAAGGCGCGAGGCATCTCGAGTGTACCCTTCTCAGCCTCGGAGTAGGCGGGCGCGGCATCTCTTGGTATGGAAGGACATATTGTAGACGGTGTCTAAGTTGACAACAGACCGTCAGCGTCGGGGAGGGTTGATGAGGGGAGGTAAGGCCAGGGAACCTTTTTAAACTGCTTCGTCCAACGTGCTTAAATACATGGTGGGGCGGGGAGACTCGTGGAGCCCGTGTCCAGCCAGTCGCACGGAGGAAGAGACGCAGACACGAGTATCCATTACGGTCCATGTGCATCGAAGGAGCTACCGCCCTCAGACCGATCTGGATTTTACTACCGGTCCCATGGTGCCTCATAGGCAACCTCGGTACTGGGTTTGACGGGCGTGCCGATGTCCCATAGGGCTCCATGGATCAAATTAGCCAGAGAGAGTTTGTGCAAGTGGGTATGTTGCGATTGTTCGCGGGCAGTGTTGTTTGAAATCTGTCGTCCTCGATAACCGGAGGACTGGGTCGGAAGTGACATTACGGTGGCATCGTGGAGCCGAAAGTACGAAACTGCGGGATCATTCCCTGAACGCCCTACGCAGGCAGTGATACAGCATCAGCGCACGATAGGTTGGAGGCAAAATCACACCGGTACCGGACTTGGGCCTCCCGTCGGTGTGGATATGCTTCCAGAGTGGCATCGCGCGATAGTGGCTAGTGAAAGTCTCCAGTGGCCGAAGCAACGTAGCAGTGTGGTCAAGTGAGTGCAAGAGTTCCACATGTATCTTTACATCTGTGTCTGTACCTTTACTGGGAATCGTCCTCCGCGCCCACTTGAGAGTGTTTTTTCTCATGAGCGAAGCATTCTTCCCATGGGGGCTGCACCAGCCGCCGAGAAACTTATCTAAGATAAAGGCCCGCTTAAGCGTTCGTTTACTGGACCAGATAGTTTGGCGACGCACATATTCCCCGAGAAAAGAACATTGCAGGCCTATCAAAATATGCGTGGCAGGCTGCGCGGCACAGTTTCATTCACTCCGTTGACGTACGGCGGCCTGGCGGCCGAGCGTCGCAACCCCTACCGCGGTGGGTCGAGAGCAACATGGCGATATGGCTGCGCTGAGACGCACATCCGCCGGTGGGTCGGTCAGGCTGGGTGCCAAAGGATTCGCGCTGGCAGGTTGTGTGATGTAGTACAAACTATAATCTTCCATTTCGGGACCCGTGGGTTCGGACACGGCGATCTCCGGTATATCGGGCCTCCCCGACCTAGACGCTTGTCCCGCACCCTGAAGATGCTCGCGCAAAGTTCAAACGTCCATGTCCAAATAGCCCGGACAGCACGCAAGACGCACAATGACTCGAATATATGTGGTCCTTACCTCCTTCATCATTGCCAATGCGAACTTTATTCATCAATCTTTTGCGTGCGATCCTTGGCGTAGTTTCTTGTGCACACTTTTCAAGTTCACCAAGGGGACCCAGCGTTACACCACCACCAGTGAGCCATCAAGTCCCTGACTTGAAATGTGGTCTCTGACGTTCGATTTCATCTTTTCTTAGGATGCATGAACGTACGGATAGACGTGCATGCTCGCGGAGTCGGCATCAGACCGCTACCGATGTAACAGACCAGATCCTATCACCAATGGACCGCCCGATACTGGTCGGGGATCGGCGCATGGTACCAAAATGGGTGCATGGACGCCAGTGGCACAAGATTGCTGTGTATTCTTCTATTCCCGTGTAAGAGAGAAACTTTTCAACTACTTCGTTGACACCCTTCGCTTGACTGCATCGCGATTTCAGGGAAAGCACACAGCGATGGGATTTACATCCGTAGACATGATCGTTGACCACCAGAGCCGCCGATGGTTATACTATCTTCTCAAGAAAGTCGGTCAACTTCGGTTCATATGCGCCACACCTGGGGATATTGCTGAACACAGCAGGGACCTGAAAGAAGGTGGAAGGTAAGTGTAAAGCGAAAAAGTCAAGTAATTTTGATCTTGACATATGTCTGGAAGGGAATGCTGAACATTATACCGCCCCGTTTTCTACGTCGAAATCAAGCATATCAAACCCCGCAGGTTGAAATATTACGCGTTACAAGATTTATATCGAACGCAAAAGTATTGACAAGGGTGACGCAGGGAATGTACAGATTCCCAACAGTGTCTCTTTTGAACATAGCGTCTTCACAGATCATCTCACTCTTCACGCATAAAAGCGATCTTCCAAGGGACACCTGGCCTTCGAAGACCAAGGATACACTGCGGTATTGCAAACGAGCTTCAAGGGTCCCCGGAGTCTAAACACAGTTTCTAGTCTTACCCCGATAGGGCTCTCTCCCGAAATATCTACACCAAACTGTCCGCTGCTTGCACCTAGTCTACCCCGCTGCTCGCGTCTAGTCTGTCTTACTGCGCGCCGCCTCCGCTATCCCGACGACGTCGGGTGCAAGTTCAAGGTCGACGGGGCGATGCAAAATTCCTAGGCTTCCCTCTTCGCCGCCACTGACATCAACGGCCGGAAGCTCAGGCCTTGTGCACGTGGATCGTTCTCATTACAACCCGAATGCGAGTCCGATTGCGTATCCCGTACCGTGGGCACGCGGGCGTTGGGAAACCCGATCCTCTTTGGTCACTGATCGTCGGTCTTCCTATGTGTGCCTTGCCTATCTACTTTCCCTCCGTCGCTTAGCGCCCCCGTTAGCGCATTTAACAGCTCTCAAATCATGCTTCACTCGGTAGCCTAATAGCCACGGTCCCAGCGGTAAGCCGTCGAACACCCTCAACACAACCTCCGAGGGGAAAGCATAGACATGTACGTAGCTTTGCTGTGCTCGTTCGTCAGTGAGCACGAGACTGATTTAATTCTTCTGAAAGCTTGAATCAGTGTGTAGAACCAGTGCTACGGCTCTCGAACATAGACATATGGTATTGGCCGTTCGCGTGCCTTCCACGCCGGTCTCATCTCGGGGCGGTATGGCTCACATGTTCAAATTATTCCCATCCGCAATGGCAATGTTTTGAACAGACAGCCATTTCATTCGGGACCGCAGCCAGTTCAATGTTCAAACTCGCCTTCGAATCGCTATTCATGAGAATTCACATTAGCTTGGGAAGCAGCACAAAAAGGCACGTTTCTCTCAGTCCGAGTCTCTGTACCCCGCACACTGCATCCCCTCACCAATGACTTCCTGCCAGGCGGAAAACCGAACGGCGCTGTGATAAGAGAGGCGTCCGATGTTCCCCACCATCGCTGCGACCGGCCACGATTGCACGGTCGCCACGATGGCCGCGGGCGACGTGTAAGGTTCGCGCCTATGTGGTGCCGTCCGTCTTTACATCCACCCGTATACTCTAATCCTGGGAAAAACGAAACGAAAAATCTAGCGCCATCCCGCCAATGTGAAACCAATCGTTTATGCCTGTGCCGACTAGCGGACATTCGAGGTTGGGCCCCCGCCCTCTCCAGAAGCACAGCCTGTCGTGAGAATGATCCTGCGCAGACGCGTTTGTGGTCCCCCATCCCGTTTCCGCCACAGGATTGCGGACCTCATCAGCCGTATTACGTGCTGCCTGCGGCTGGGCTGCTCCGCACGACAAGACAAGCCATCTACAGGGTTGCATGGAACGATCGAAACAAGTATAGGCCCACGGTCTTGCCACCATCGGCCGTCTCTCTTAGGGAGATTGGATGTACCCATCAATTATCTGAAGGTACTTATCCCCCTTCACGCTCCTCTATTCGTATACTGTGTTGATTTTCCATAGTAACAACTTTGAGTCGAAGATACCACCGTGGGGACCTTCAGACAATAACACTCTAGCAACTGGTCGTCTTATACATGTCGATTTATCCATTGTTGTTTTACGAGTATCCAGCACCCTAACGCGTGGATTAGAAAACATCGACCTTCAAGGCTGCCGGTAGGTCTGGCACAGGGGATTTGGAGCCTCTTATGTGCGGCATCACACCGGCACGCACAGGCAGCCAGCTCGTCGCGGATGCTTGTATTCACAGCTCGCATCTTGAGTCGCACGGACTGCCTACCCGCGCTGCAGACTCACGATAAAACATATTGGCGAGCTCACATGGTGAGCCTTATGTTGCTAGCAGGGCCGATTTGTATTTTCAGCAGGCCTGCGACACCTTGGCGAATCACATTATGCAGACAGCGGAAACGGCCATGACGGATGCCTGATCGAATAATACCATCCTTCCCCGTTGACGCAGTCAATCTATCTCGTACAGGCACGCCTTCCCTCGGACAAGCATGTCGAGCCCATGAATCTCGAGCCGCCGACAAATGCAAGATGTGTCCGTGGACAAATAGTAAAAGCGATATCCTTTTCGGTGCAGCGACGGCATCCTGTTTTCATATTGACGCCCTCGTAGAGGAAGAGGTGTCACGGAATGAAGTGTGAGGTAAAGGTGTAAAGATCATGGAGCTCTTTACATCCTGGCTGGTATCCGGAACATAAGGTACGATAAGTACTACAACTCTTAAAACCGAGGCTGCCCCGAAGCTCTCACCGCAGCAGAGCTGTCAACAGGATCACAAGTTCTCCTGGCGAAAGCAAGGTTGTTACAACCCCAAGACTTACTCGACTGCATGTTCGCTCATGGTTCAATCCAATCTCTAGGCTTTCAGGCACGGTATCACTGGGGAACAACTTCGTGGCATGCTTGAGCGCGTGTACAGCCTTTTCGATGGGTAGCCCTAACTCATCACGCTGACTTCACTCTGGCTTCTCCGGCGAAGGTCTTGCGCGGAACACGCAGCGGAGTACATCGCGGACCCCCCTGTGGTCAGAGCATAGAACGTCGAATGTTTCTAAGCAAGAGCTAGCAGGACTACATCGAGGACAATGGTACGCCCAAATAAGGAAGGTGTGGTAGTTTAGCAGCCTTGTGGGACTTTTTGATGGCTCCGCTCTTCATTCTATCCAAGAATTATCCGCCGGTGCACAATTTACGACACCATCATGCGACGCACGTCTTTCTCATTCGCCTGCACGCCCAAGGCCATTGTCCCAATCTGTGCCCAGCAGGCATCGTTCTTCTGCGGCTCGAGGGTTGAAGTCATTTGAACTCTGCCTTCGATTCCCTCATACAGATATCTGTCCTAATGACCACCATCCGTCTCCTGACAAGTCATGTTCTAAATTCTAGACCTGCAGGCACAGGTCCTCCCTTCACGCGTACATAAGGCTCCCGTTAGCTCCACCTCGCTTAGCAGCAGCAAACAACTCGCAACTGCCCTCCCCTTTCGAGGATTCACGACCCGCCGGCAGCTTACTATACTTCGCTAATCTATTGCAAGGGTCATGCATCGGCTGTATATTACCTTTCCCGGCCTCCCTCTCCAGCTCCTCTTTCACGCTTGCCCCCCTCTCCGCTGCCTCAGTCGCCTCGCCCGTCGCCATTAGCACCAAAGATCCCTTCTTTCCCTACCGGTCGTACCAGTCACAGCAAAGGGACTCCTCTGTCGCCTTCCCTATCCCAATTGTTCAGAAAACTCCTTTGTCCACGCGCTGGATACATCGAACCCAACTGTGAAGACACCTCTGGGAACCGCTACGGGAGTCGCTGACGGCGGTAGCGCCGCATGCGCTTCGCTGTGCGCTACGGCCAAGCCGATCGCTGGCAGCCATCGTCGGTAGTGACACAATGGCAATTCCCGTAGCGTCGTGCATTACTGTCCCATACACTTGCACTCACCCTTTTACCAGTGCGGGAAATGTGAACGCGACCAGCCTCTCCCTTTTGCATGCCCCCAGGATAAACATCGAAAAAACCCCACCCCCCCCCCCGTCTGCCATGTCTGAAGACTGTCGTCTGTCTATGATTTTGTCGAACGTTCCGACGAGTGTACAGGCAAGGCGGGGAGCCAATGTGCCTTCAATCGTCTGGTAAATCTGCTATTCGTTTTACATGCTTTCCAATCGCTGAACACAATTGTGATTGTCAGGATTTCACGGTGGCTCGTTCATTCACTGCTGGCTCCGCTACCGGCGCAGCCGGCTCGATGTTCCAACTTGGCCGTCGCTAGGGCCAACCAACATCCATTGTTGCAGTGGTACAATACCGTCTGGGAGCTGTGAGTACAATATCGAAAATATTAGACACTCGTGTAGCTAAGCCTTATCGTTCCAGCTCGAGGCTCATGCCACCAAGCGGTAACAAACCAACTTGGCATATCAAGGACATCATTACCTCGTTGAACTTCCTTCAGAAGGTCCGTGCCGAGCCTTCGGTGGGAGTGCCTTCCAAGATTACCCTTGCTGGTCAGAGTTCCGGTGCCAACATGATTCGTGGCATGCTCGCTATTCCCTCGGCATCGTCGCTCTTGCCAGTCGGCTATTTTGCAGTCAGACCCTATGGTAAGTATCCTCGCTGACTAGTGACAACATATCTTGACTCCTCTACAGGATTATGGTTTCCTCTCGACTGGCACGCAACAAACTCTGCAGAACTACTTCAACGGCCTTTTGCCATGCTCCGCTACCGACACGGCCTCGCCTTAAGAACATCTCCCTTTCCGACTTGCCTCAGCTTCCAGGACAATCTCGCAGGCGCCGCCATGTCTTTGGACCGAGTATACCGGTCTCGGCGAGCCTCTCCGTCTCGTGAAGGACGGCTCGCTCATTACCAGCCCTCTCGACTCCCACCGCCGCCGTTCACGTCCGTCCGTTCTCTAAGCCCATCCTCCTCACGAACGTCAAGAACGAGCTGATGGGACTTCCATCTTCGGTGGTATCAACTTCGCTTTTGGACGCCAGCAACTACGAGGGTGCTGTCGAAGGTACCTTTGGTCAGAGCCCTGCTACCACGTCGATTCTCAATAACGCCAACTACGCCATTCCCACATCTGCCGTCAATGCCAACAGCTCGGAGGCTTCAACAGTAGACGAACGCCCCCTGCTCGAGAAGCTCGGCACGGACCAGATTTGTGGCGATGCCCCACCTGGACATTTGCCAGGAAACTGGATCACGAACGGTGGCAAAGCCTACGTCGGCATGTACGTGTGTCGGTGCCAGCTACCCCGGGAACACGGACATTACCTCGTTTCTGCGGTGAATCCGGTGTGGTCTGTCACCAGGACGACATTGAAATTGTTGTAAGTACCCTCTTCTCAAGGTTCCATTCAGTCTCTCACCCTTTGTTCACCAGTTCGGCACTGCCCCGAGCCCCGAACTCGCGCAGCAGTCGGCTCTCATCTCGGAGAGGTGGGGGGGGGGGGGGGGAAGGGGGAGGGGGGGGGGGGGGGGAAAAGGGGGGGGGGAAAGGGGAAGGCAGGGAAAAAGGAGGGAAAAAAAAAGCCCGTACAAGGCTTTCATCCAGACCGGAAACCCCAACGTTGCCGGACACGCTACCTGGGAAACCTTGCCACTACTAGCGACGTCCCACGCCTTGACCCTTGGAGGATCGGGAGAAGCTTGCCGCTGGTGGCTGTGACCCGTCCTTCTTCGGCAAGGTTGTCCCCTACGATTACCAAGTATTCGGCATCTAACGCCTTCGACGATTTCTCGAGTCATACCCGTTCCTATCTCAAACATTAAACACAAAACCTCCACTGCACAGTTCCCGACGATATTGACTTTAATGATCTTTTTCGCCATCTTGACAGTACACTAACTATTCATCTGGCCGTTCTTACACACCTTACAGGGTCATCTATCTATCATTATACTAATATTGGGCTTTACGATGTAATGTTATGACTTTCTTGGACATTCGATCTCCTGTAGATGGTCATTATTCGTACTACTATGACCGTTAACTACCTGTAGCCTAGTTTCATTGATTCCTCTCACCCCGATGTAGCCATGACCGACTGTAGCCTTTACGAATATATCTATGCTTGTTCTCGAGCATTGTTGTGCGTGCCGATTGGATGATCGATTTACCAGACCTTAAAAGACTTGCGTGTCCTATTTGCAGAGATCATAACGTAGATTCCGTTGCTATTGATATAGAAATGTAATAAGTGAACCTATAAGTACAATGTGCGGGACAATGACACAGCGTGAAAACAGAACAATACACGAGAATCCAAGGTGGCGAAGTAGAGCGTGAGGCAGGGTAATATATGGATGATGCGATAGTTAAGTAACTAGTTTTGCTTCGGCGAAGTCACCGTAGATGCTTCAGCTGCTTCGAGACCTCTTCCTTGAACATGACAATATCACTGCTGTTCTTGATAATTTCACGAACGGTGTCGTCGCGAAGGGCAGGTTTCACTTTCGCGACCTGTTCTTTGTACCTAAAATGTAGCAGAAAGGGCTCGAATAATTCGACAATATAAACAAGGACAATAAAGAAAACGCACGCAATCTGCAAAGCTTGCAAACGAGCTTTAACTCCGACGCCGTGCATCTTGGCTGCTGACCGGGCTTGCGACAAGGCCTCGTCGAGCCGTTCGGCTTCTGCCCGTTGCTTGCCAACACTTCCTTTTGTATTCGCTACAAAGTAGACCATGAGCAGACGAGGCAATGAAGACGGAGGTAACCACCGTACCTCTCTGAGATCGTCTGCCTGGTCATTTAGAGTGTTCGCCTTCTTCATGACATCGAGAACCTCCTGCTCCAATATTCTCACATGCCGTAACAAGTTGCGGTCAAGGTCATTGTCCACCGATATTTTCTCGTGTTCGACCTCGGCCCGCTGTCTCCTCTTCTGTTCAGCGATCACTGCAAGACTAGGTTTCACGACCTCGGTAATGTCAGGCCCCAGGCTATGAGCTGTCGGGGATCGGAGGCCGCCGAGTTCATGCGCAGTGCAAGGTTGATTTCCTCGAGGGGAGGTGGGAGCGGTGGGAATAGGCCGAGAGTCGTCAATAAACCGTTGTACGCGTCGATAGCCTCCTCTGCGTCTGCAGTCTTCTTCCCCAGCGAAACCTCAAGCTTATTGATGATTGCTCTAGTCGAGTCTGCAATCTTACTTTTCAACGCCCTCAGGTCCTGAGATAGTGTCTCATGTTCAGAGTTCATACGCAGAACTTCTTCTGGCGAGAGGTTCTGTGCCCTGACTATAGACTCCAAGTTTCGCCTTCTCACTACTGAGATCCTCGATGGTCTTCTCTGCTGCACCGTTGTCTGAGGACAATCATACCATAGAGGATGTATACGTCACTCACTCATGTGTTGTATTTCCGATTCAGTAACGGCAATGGCATTGATCAGTCGTCCGTTGCTTGCGATCTTCGTATACTGTTATACACTCTTCAAATTTGACCTTGTCTCTTGTGAGGAATCCGTTATTCTCCTCCAACTGTTTTATCGGAGGCTAGGTCCAGAGTGAGATACATGTTAGCAATGTAAAAGCACTAAATACACCTACAGGAGCTTTGCGCAGAGTTTGCCATTTCTTCCTCCATTTTTGCCAGACTCTCCTTCTGTACCTGGAGGTCAGCAACGGCCTGTTCGTCTTTCTGCGCTGAAAGTGGCCATTGGCGAAATCAAAACACACGATACCTGTTTGACTTAGGACATACCGTATCGTTCCTCTATTATGCGTTCTTGTTCTGGATACTCATCGGCCACCAATGAGAAAAAAACGCCTCATAAGCGGCAACAATCATAATGATCCAGTGCAAGAGCATTAATGATGATTCTCGTCTTCAAACGCGACAGGCACTTGTTCAGAGTCTTGTAGACTTGGATCACCACTTTCCAAATAGTCTCGCCTGGCCTGCGACAGTCCGATGAGAAAGGGGATAGGATACGAGGGGCAAACATAAACGCACCCTAACCATGTTCCGTCAACCAGTGCAACATACCCAACAAGGCAGGCCATGAATACGGAGCTCCGGGCGCAGAAAGCCATTTTGAGGTCGATCGAGGAGACATAGGGATAGTAGAGCGCTCTTAACGCCGATATGAGCTGGTCACCTAGAATTTTTGCCGGATCAAAGTTCCAGGAGGGGTCTAGGAAACTGAAACGAGTTGTTCGAATATGACTCGAAAATCTTTCGCCGTGATATTTTGCAAGACTTGCGGCTGTATATCGAACTCGTTCATCTCAATACCACCAGTCGATGATATCTTGTCTCATTTTCACTTGGTATGGACGTTCTCGTAGCGGCCGCGTATCTTTGGCTACCTGGCTACCAGACGCCATATTTGCCTGGGCACCACCGGCCCACATGGATCCTCGACGTGTACTACTGTTAAAGATTTAGCTGAGTAACGTGACTTGACCAGCTTGATGGGCTGTAGTCAAATAGAACAGAAATTTCTCCTCAAGACTCAACCTTTGCAGCTGTACCGGGGTTCTCCCAAGATTTGGTTTGCTCACACTCATCAGAAGTGGATTGACATTCTGCGAGCGCAAATCATGTTCCTGGGCGTGGGTCCCGGGCCATAGTTGGGAACAGGATAAGGAGCTCGAAGAGCAGGTCCAGACATTGACATTCTGCCACTATGGCTCGTCTTCTTCGCGGTGGATGGCATTGGAAGGGCCGAACCTGGCGGACGCATGCTTCCATACGGATCCGCCGCGGATTGCATAGTTGAGCGACGCCGAAAGTCGGCCATTATAGTCTAGAGCAGTGTTAGATCAATGTATGAGATAGCGCTGAAGGACGTGCACATGACATCTCGAAGGACGTGGTTAGGGGAGAACACCAAAACATTGGCACGAACGCGAGAGCGCGTCCCAAAACAGGGTCACGTGTTTACCGATCACGGCGTTTGCCCCTTGATGAGTGCTGCAGCGGCCGATCGAGATTCGACATCCGTGTCTCTAGCTGTCTCTAGCCGTGACCATGTCTTCCACTCGCGAGCTATTTGGGGGGGGCGCTATCACCGTCACTATTCCAAAAGATCTCATTGATGCTTCGTACGTTCTAGAGCTACTCAATACTTGAGACTCATGGGACGATGTAAGAAGGTCTTCATAAGGGATTTTGCGACAAGTACCGGACACCCAAGAAGTATTCCTCTCCAAGGACTCTGGCGTTAGCATTATCGTAGAGGTCCTCAGAGCGGGTGGCTGCTACCGACCCGCTAGAAAAAGCCGCAAGGTAACTTAACTTTACTCATGAAGTCTTCGTAATAATCATCATATTGTTTATAGATTTCACTTCGACTCCCTCGCGCACGACAACTCTGCGACGAGTAAGGCCGTGATTAATGTGGCGCAAAGCCCCATTTGGCCGAGGCACAACTCCTGCACCAGTCGTGTTTATCAGGTACCCCAAACAGTTCCGAAGTTCAACTCAACAGAGCCCGACGAAGTGCACATATTTCTTGCACTGTACAGGGTGGACAGCAAAAACGTCGATCTTGTCCTCACCATGAACGTCCCAAGGAAATCTTCCGATGGTGGCGCTGTCAGCTCCGCCGACTTTTTCTGCAGCTCAGGGCGTCTTCGACGTAGCAGCACCGTCGCTGAACATTGTAGACTTTGGGCTGTCTGATTTGCCTGAAATCGCGCTCGTGTCCTGAATGGGCTCGATTCACGCTGTATGTAACCCACCCATCCTTCTTCCTTGAAAAGGCTCAATATATACTGCGCAGACTCGTTGCATCACATTCCTCTACTCAATGGAACCAGAGTATCATACAAATCCAAACAATCAAATGCTATCTAAGTCAAGGTGACAAGAAAAAACAGCTACTGAAATAGATTCAACATCAAGCGACATTGCAATCATACAGAACTCCGAGTGAAATTCACATTATTGTGTCTCAGTTAACTCGAGGAAAGATGTTCAGTCTGCTTTTGGGGCCGTACATCGTCGCCGCGCTCTGCCTCAGCTTCTGCCTCAGGGTCTTCTTCTATACGATCGTTCACCACGGATGTGCTCTCGGCAGCAGCTTTCGCCTGTTTCTTCTTCTTTGCAGACTCTTTCAGTTTGTCCCAGCGTTCGCGGAACTTGACTATCATAGCACGCTGGATATCGCTGTCAAACACGGTACAGGCCCACACAAGTGTCTGCCAATACTCGGACGCGTACCTGCTTTTCATTATCCGCACCACGCACAACTCGGAGCTCCTCTTCCAGCTACGCACGAGATGCGTCGCAAATGTTGTGCTTCTTGATCTCGCCCGCTACCCGTCGCTCCCGCGGTGGCGCAGCCGGAGGGACGGCAATCTTCAGCCCAGCAATGTCTACTGGTGCTATGGTAGGGTTTGGTTGCTGCTTTGGGGCACGCGTAGCGTGGCGATGGTAGAGTAGGGATGACTGTGTTGAGGATTGTGGGGGTCGCAGCGCCATCGACGAAGAACATTGCTCGTTGGGCTAAGAAGGGGCCTAGTCAACGATCTGAGCTCGCGCACATTTCAAAACGAAGATGACATGTTGTCACTGAATCTTTGTCCATGCTAGCATTATGCTTTCACGAAGATGTTGATCCTGTTTCCTGGCGTTTTTGCTTCAGCAATTTCTTTCTCGGCTTGGCATGAAGGCGTTTTATCGTTCTCTCCTCGGAGTTGGGCCTTCAAAACCGCGTTCTCTTGTTTCAACGCCGATAGTGGGGGATCTGATTCTGGAGGGAACCACGCAGAAGGGAGGTCTGCCATGTCGTCATCTAGCAAATCTCCAATGATTAAAATTACGACGCGTAAACAACTTGAGGCACTGATGACCATCCGTCTGACTAAGAGGTCGATCATCTCCAATCATCCAGGACTGTTATGGCCGGGTTCGGAGGAAGTGAAGTACTGTATTCCCAGCCGGCCCCCGTCGGAGTCACCGACGACTAAGCCTGTGGATGAGTCATGGCGGGTGAGCATTCGAGACTTTGCGGCCCTTCACGAAGACAAGACGCGAGAAAGCGTTTTCGAGATAGGGTCCTTCGACGTCCGTATCACTTACTTGCACCGCCGTTCTCTGGGGGAGACAACGGGTGCTGTGGCAAACGCCACCGGTCTGGCCAGGGGATAAGATAGTCGAGCATGCCCTCAGTAATCTTCCAAGAAATGATTGAACGCGTCGCCGGGTTCGCTCTGGAGAATGATGTAAAAGAATGTTCAAGTGGGGCGCTACCGAGTCACAAAGACGTGACTTACACGTTTGACTCGAAGCGAGCCACATGGAAACGATTGCCAATCCACCGCCTGCTGTGAATCTGCTAGGGTTTGTGTTCGTGGCCGCGCCGTGGCGGGGGAGTGGGAGGGTGATGATTTGGTGGGCCAAGGACTTCACGCAGCATTGTCGAGGAGTCGAGGACTATCTGTAGGAAGGCGATGGATACCTTAATTCTCCTCCCTCACTTCGCAATGCTCTTCCTCTGCAGCTACTCCTTTCCAGCCCTTCCGATGCTCGTTTGTTTAGAGCATTCGTAGGGTTCGTTTTTGTCTGTAGTATCGTTTCACCACGACCATGAGTCATCCTATAGCATGTGCAACTGTAATTTGATTGAAGCGCCATCACAATTGTCCTCGCTAGCAAGGCCTTTGAGTACTGCTGCCTACAAAAAGCATTACTGAGATTGCTTTGGCTTAATCGCTCCTCGGAGGCAGGTAACTCTAGTGAGGCCTTGTGCCATGTAATCATCCGCACTTGGCCTGCTATGCTGGTTCGCGCACTCACATCGGACTCTCACTTGTCCCCTAAAGCACACCACCTGCAACCCAGTCCGACCACCCTCCCAGGACTCTGCCCACCGACGGGGAACGTCGCTATTCGCGTTGAGTGGTGAGCCACCTCTGTGCCGAAGTCTCATTTATTAGTGGACGACTGAAGGCGCAAACATCAGCTCACTCCGATCGGTCAAGTGTACAGAACAGATACAAGGTCATGACGAAGCCCCGTTATGCGCAGCTGCGCGTTACCTCGCGACGCCGCACAATTGATAGCCCGCGCGAGTAGCCAATTTGGACCTCTCGGTCCTGGCAGGAATTCCCCTCCCGCCACAGGGTACTAGTCCTGCAAATTCTAGACCCTGAAGGGGATATTCCGCTCATGAACCAAGACCGCCCACGAGATAAGCCCCCTCGCCAAATGGCTAGCTTCTATACGTGCAGTTTAGCCTTGGTTCTGCTTCCCCAATTCAACACATGGACTTGCGACCCTGAAATTCGTTACAGTAAAAGACAATACAATTTCGGACGTAGGACTAAAATTACAACACTTGTTACAACACGGTTGTCGTACGTGTCGGATATACCATTAACGATACTCAACACAAAACCATATAGCACAGTGATACGTATTTTACTCCTCATCCAATGCCATACGGATGTTTTATATGTCACAGTTCTGCGGCAGCAGCACCAGAACTTAACCCTGCTGACGTAAGGAATTAGAAGCGTCTTGAGCTGAGCGCTCACGACGCACAAAAGCATCGCGAGTACAGAGCCCGCCCCCCCCCGCCCCCGCGATTTACCATCTAGCAGCCCACGCCATGTCCAACCTCCCATGCTTTCAAACCCCAGCGAGACCCTACTCGCTGGAAGGTGTCTTCTTGGAAACGGGACACCCAGAGTTATCTTGGACGGGATATACGCGAACCACAAATGGTCCCAGTCATTAATGATAAATTCTCTCATCTAGCGCTCAACCCCCCCATGCCCTCTGACCCCCAGTTCATCGGCCCTCCCGCAAACTTTATTGCGAAAACACACCTTGAAAAGTATACCGCTCAGCCACATTGGGCCTGGACAAGATGCTCGGGACAACATTTGGAGTTGCGTGAAGAACCTTGTCGTCAATTCTCTTCTAACTCATATTCTTTCTAGGAAGTACAATCTCAAATGCCGGCGCGACTATCCTCTCCTGCCGTGGCTCGGCTGTAGAGAACCCAGCAGGCCGCGTCTTTGTCGATCTCGCACAAAAGCAAGACGCCGTTGAAAGTCGGCGATGGATACGACTTCCGTGGTCCATCATTGCGGCAAAGAAATCCCTCCGACCCGGTCAGCGTATAACTGAGCTCGTCACAGCATGAAAAATCCATCCTACAACAACGATCATTCACGGGATGTATAGGGCTCGCGTGCAGGAGGCGTGGCCAGTTTACATGCAGGATCAAACTGAGCGTGTGAAAAGTGGCTGCTCTTGGACGGGAGGCCCTGATTAACGCGGCTAAGACGAGCATGTCGAGTAAAATCTTCGGCAGGCCATGAGTAATCTTTTCCATTCCATGCTGCATACATCTAAAGGTCATCCAGCGATGACGATCTCTTTTGCGCCTATGGCCGTCGACGCTATGCTTGCTGTCAAAACAATTAATAATCGTCGGTGATATTAAATATCCCGTGAAGGCCGTTAATGTATTGAAGGCTCATGGCCGGAGTGCTCGGGAATCGCTCTACGTGAAAGGGTTACGCGCTGAACTGCACCGTCTGCAAGTCAAGGTGTGTCAATACATGAATCTCGCGTAGAAATAAAGTGCTTCACATGTGATAAAGCGATGAAGACTCGTATAACGAATGCGAAGATTGCGTGCCTTGATATCAAAAACCTTCAGAAAGGCACGAATGCAGCTCGGTTACAAATCCTGGTTGATGACCCCATCGCAACTCGAGGATATCACGTCGGAGGTATGTCTTGTGCTCAGTCATAAAGCATCTGGGGGTTATCTTGCTAACGGCTCATATTTGCTGAAGAGAGTCTGAAATAACTGCCGGGAACGTATCCGGAAGATATCTCGCAGCGGGCGCAAAACGTCGTTCTCTCACAACTAGGGCATAATGATGATCTTTGCCTGCAAAGGAGTTTGTCGAAGCAGGTGCCATATGGCTGTTCGCCGTTGCAGAAAGAGAGGATCATGCGTCGCATCGCGAAGGCAACCGTGGCGGCACGACCTCGTCTCAAGTCTTGCTAAAAAAAAAACTTGGAGGGCGAGGTCAATCCTTTGAGGCGAGCTATCTGGGTACCGCAGAGGAAGTCGTACAGGAGCGCATCTCCGATGACGAGCTCATCCTCGTCAAGGGCACCAAGGTCGTCATTTTCGTCGTCTATCGTACTCCGTGGTGCAAATGACTACATGTTTGGACGATAGATGGAGCGCAGCACTGAACGATACCCTCTCCGTTATCAAACGGACGCTGGAGAGCGGCTTCCGTAGTCCCCTGGAGGAGGCGCGTGATGTGGAGACTGCCTTGAGCATCTATCTCGAGAACTTTGCAACAACCTGTGTAATCTTGTGTCGCTATCTGTTCTAGGAGAAAACGTCTCATATGTTCACACCAGGGCTCCCGGGAGCAACTGGCGATGGCGATTGCGGAGTTTGCTTCGGCGCTGCTCGTCATCCCCAAGCAGCTTGCTGTCAACGCGGCGAAAGATTCGGACGGAGCTAGTGGCTAAGCTTCGACGCGCGCCTAACTCTCCACAATAGCCGCGCAGAGAACGCTACGTCGGCGGGTGACCCCCAAAGAAGCGCATAAAATCAACTATCCTGCGTTACGGTCTTGACCTCTTGAATGGAGAAGTGCGCGATAACGTCACCGCGGGCATCCTTGAACCCACGATGAGCAAGGTTCGCAGCCTGTAAAGTCCGCATTCGAAGCTGCTGTGTCTCCCTCCTCCGTATTGTGACGACGCTACGATTCAATGTGTTTCCGGGTACGTGCTATATTTTGGGTCAGGACCGCGTCCAGCGAGCTCACATGGCCGTCTTTCAGAAATCCAAGGGCGAGCCAGACCCCCACGGTCATTGATAGACCAACTTAGGCATCGATGGTGGGGCGTGTCTCGGATGCAAATGTACATGAATACACACAAACTTTATAATGAGTAGCTTGTTAGACACGTAGAATGGTTTGACATGCTCGAGGAATGAGCCAGGCGGCGCGTCTGGCACTGCGCGACTCCGGCGCTTGCACGTCACGTGCCCTATACGCGTTTTGGTTGAATGGCCCCTGGGGGCGGCTTGGCTCTGTCGTTTATACCTCCGTGGACGCCATCTTTGTTGACTGAATATCTTCTCACACTCACACTGCTCAGTCCGGGGTCATCGTTCCTGGTATGTGTCCTGCACCGCACATCCACACACCTCGTCTTATGCGTCTGCCCTCGTCGCCAGACCTCGCGCGGACTCATGCAAGCAGAAGCCACCTCGGCCGCCTCGACCAGCGGTACTCGAAATACTTGCCGACAAACGATTTGCTCAGCTCATCTGGTCATGTCTCGACGCATCCCTCTACCCGCTCGGCCGTCTTCTACGCAGAGAAGAACTTCTCGCTATTCCCCGACCATGACGCTAGGCATTTCTGTACGCCACCGCTCTATTACATGCGGATCAGCCGCATACCGCACATCATCTTGTCAATCGGCCCGCCGAGGATAAATGCAGCGGATGCTTGGAGATCAAGGCGAAGTGTTGTACGGCCTTGGGCCGTCATAGACACGCGCGAGACGCGTTGGAGGAGTGTTTGAGGGATCCTTTTGTATACTCCCCAACGCGTACGTGTCTAGTCAATAACTCTGTGCCCCCTTACGGTATACTGAAGACTTTGAATCCCCATACTGAACAGCGTCCATGGAGTCTAGGTCTGCCACCGCGTTTCCCGAGGCTGCGGTCCTACATTGTCGCGCTGGGAACATGGCTCTTTCAGGCAACCTACCTGAGAGTGCTCGAGCGAGTTATCAGCAAGCACTATCATCACGATTAACCCTATGATATGGGAGGCTTTCGAAGGACTTTGCTCCCTAGGTCAGTGTCCAACACTGAATGCGCAATCACGCGAAGTTGACACTTCTCTAGGGAACATATCTGACATTGAAGGCACCAATCATTCCCCAGAGGCCACAACCCCGATTCGAACCTGCCCCGGAGAGGAGACGCTATTCAGACCCACTGCTACAGGAACCGGCTTCTTTACCCCTGCTGGTGGTAGCAACGGGAACATATTCCACCTATTGAAACCTGACACGACGCAGTTCCGATCGTCAGGCCCGCCGCGATTCTTTGTACGTGAAGGGCTGTCCATATTTTCTCTGGCTTCGGCTGATAGACTATACCCAGGTGGGGTCAACGGTGGACTCCTCACTACTTTGCGGAAGACTCTTTCCAATTCAAAGCACCCGGACTACCTGCGAGCAAATCGCAAGCTGGGCCGTCAGAGTTGGTCCAACCACCTGCTGTGCGTCCCCTTTCCTCAGCCGATGAGATGGGCCCGGTGGCCAAGAAGCTACGTCCTACTGTTCGCCAGCGCGCGTCCCGCCCTCTAGTGCCGCAGACTCGAATCTTAAGCCCTCTCAAGTCCGCTGGCGCAGTTCTGGAGGGGGCGGACGACCGCTCGAAAAGCTCATTTAAAGGCACGCGCACGCCCGGCCCTGACCATTGCTAATATCTTCTCATCATCCCGGATCGTCGTGTTCAGCATACGGCGACGGTCCTCTAGGTCAAAACGCTCCCACCACTAAGAGCACTCGGGGAACAGCCCGCCAGCTCGGGTTTTGACGCGACTCGTAGCTCAAGACTGCAACTCGGAGCCGCCAGTAAGGCCAAGCCCCCACCTAAGGTAAGCGAAGTCGCATTTAGCCAACGCCAGCGCAGCGGGCTGATTGCTAGGGACTCCCGTAGGTCCCTGCGAAGGATCGACGGCGTGCTCCTTCCACGGACTCGGACCACCTCTGAAATCTGAGATGGATGACGAGCCTATGGCAGCCGGAGCCGCACAAGCACCTTCCCCGGGATCCGAGAGTGCTCAAGGGACTGGGGCAACGGCACAGCTATCGCAAGCTGCATTGGAGGCTTACGGAATGGACATGGCAGATTATGCCATTTACAACCTAATGAGGATGTGCGCGAACGCTGTGCGAGCTCTCGCCATGTATGAGTGTCGGACCTGTCTGCACGAACTCGAGAAGCTACCCTCTGTACATAAACGATCAGCTTGGACAATGGCGCTGGTCGGGAAAGCTCATTACGAGCTAGGGGAATATGCCGCTGTGAGTAGCAACACGACAGCTATCTTACCTCCCTCCGCGTTAACTGAACTTCTTTTCTTTAGGCCGAACGTGCATTTGAGGCCGTCAGACGCTTGGAAACCGTACCGGGTATGGGATATGGAGGTTTACTCCACCCTTCTATGGCACTTGCAGCGTCAGGTCAAGCTATCTTTCCTCGCACAGGAGCTGCTCGCGATAAACGCACGCTCGCCTCAAGCATGGATCGCGGTCGGAAATTGCTTTTCCTTGCAGAAAGAGCGGTCGCAGGCGTTGACATGCTTCAGCCGTGCGGCGCAAACTGGACCCCCGCCTGCGCTTACGCGTACACCCTCAGCGGGCACGAGTCCATTTGACGAAGACCTCGACAAGGCCACCGCATTTAGTTTTCCAGTCTGCCTTACGTGCCGATTCACGCCACTATAAACGCCTGTAAGAGGATATTCGGGTTTGTGATTAGCGTCCGGACGCTTATCACGCGACCCTGTAATTGACAGGTACGGGCTAGGGACGTGCTACATGCGCATGAGTCGACTTCGGATGGCAGAGTACCATTATGGCAAGGCCGCCGAAATCCACCCTCATAACGCCGTTCTCCTCGGCTGCGTGGGTATGGTGAGTCTGAGCACGTGCATACATGTTATGGCATCTGCTGATGCGTGTTGTGCTCGTCTGACCAGGTCAAGGAGAGGCAGGGCAAACTCGATGCCGCGTTGACCTACTTCAACCAGGCCGTACAGCAGTCCGCGGACAATGCCCTGGTGCGGTATCATCGAGCCAAGGTGCTTATCTCTATGAAGAAGTACAAGGTGAGTGATAACCTTTCGCTGTTCCGGCGGGGGGTCGCTGGCTGATCAAAATGCCATTGGTTGCGCTGCGCCGCGTCCAATTACAGTCTGCTGCCCAAGACTTTGGAGATTCTTCGCGACGTGTCCCCGGACGAATCCAACGTTATCTTCCAGCTGGCGAGGGTGTACCGGCTGATGGGGAGACAAAGTCAAAGCTGCGCAGACGCTGGCGGCCGCCCGCGATGTGTCGCCCAAGTCGCTGGGGAAGATACGGAAGCTGTTGGAGACGGACAAGGACGAAGACCAGGTGATGGAGGACGAGGGGGGCTGATCCGCGCAGGGGTGGGGGCGACTGAGAGAAAGCACTGACGGACGCTGTGAGTTGGCGCTGTATGGAGACGACTTTAAGTTGTACGCATAGGTGCAGCCATTTGGATTTCTTTTCTTGCGATGCCAATGTCGCGATCTGCGAGCGAGGATTTGTGCGGTGAGACATGGCGAAAAATGCGCGACATGTGGCCGTGCGTTGGGTTGCGCGAGAGACGGGCTTGGTGGCGACGGGGCGTCATCGCATCGGCTTTGGCGTTGGCGCCCCCGCTCCCGGTCGCCCGATGTGATGGCGGACACCGTGATGGCGTGATGTGACGCCGTGACAAGGGGCCGGGTGTCGTTTCCTGATATGTCCGCTTGAGTCACCCCCCGGAGCGTCACGCCACTTCGTATAAAGCGCCACCCCCGCCAGACTCGACGGGTCCTCACCGGCCCCTTGCCCTCTCCAACCATGTCCGCATAAACGTGCCCTCCGTCGCGCCCCTGCCCCTCTCTCGCTTAACCTCTTATCTTGAGCTCGCCCAGACAGTCCCATTAGGCCGTCCGGCGATCCTGTGAGAATGGGTTAACAAGTCCTACCGAAAGTCCAAGAACGGCACCCATTCTGTTTCGAGCCATTTGTCGTATATCGCATACACCGCTGAGAACACCCCGTGCCTGCGTATGTCTTGCTTTCTTTTGACATATCAGAAACCACGTTGCTCACCATGCACTTTGCGCACTTCACTTTTAGTACGCACACCCAACGCTCTGACCCGTCGCTCAACCGGCCCATTCCACACCCACCGTCCGCGTTAATCGTATCTTACCCGCAATGTCTACAGAACCACAGTCGCTATTCAGCTCAGCTTGCCACAAGCTGCAGTCTGTCATTGGCACTGGCTCCAAGGATAGCAGCAGCCTGCATCGCTGGGTGCTCCTCAAAAACTCTATCACTCGCTCGCACGTCCAGCCGCTGCGCCAGTCCAGCTGTGAGCCAGACCGAACCCGACTCCTGTGTACAGACACGACGAAGATGTATATGAGATGGAACCTGACGCGTTCATGTTCCCCGACCCTCACTCCACATGCGCCGACTCATCTGCCGCCGGCAATGACGAAAACTCGTGCTGAGTTCCGTTCTTGAGAGCCTGGAGGACGATGATGACGACTATCTCAAGGCTGACGAGTTCATGTCCACCCTACCCTTTGCTGATGAGGACGACCTGTTGAGTCCTTTCCCCTCTCCCATGTCCTCCACGGACGATCTCGTCGAACAGCCTGACTATGCATACCCTCTCATCTACCCACCATTTCCGTGCACCCATCGTTCCTGCTTGGTCATCTCTTGAAGATTCTTCCAGCTCCCTTTTGTCTTCCGCCCCGGCCTTGTACGATAATCCGCTCCCCTACCTCGACGTCGACGAGCTCGACGACACGCCAGTACCAGACGCTATAGAAGACATCTCGGACGACGAGTCGGACGCGCCTTCCACGCCTTCGGCCGTCTCAACTCCGTCACTGTCACCACCTGGCCCCACCATTTTCTATTTCCCGCGAGCGGACGCGGCTACTCACCCATCCCCAAGTCTATGTTGAACGGGACGATTCGTACTTTTACTCGTTTGAGCTTGATCCCCTCCCCTTCCCAGATGATACTCTCTCGCCCCTTCACTTCGTGCTTATCGTGATACGTATTCTGAGTGTTAGTTGTAGCGCGTGCTTTTATTCATGTCTATATTGTTTTGGTCTCCCATCTCGTCCCGTCCCCTCTTGGTCGCCGCTGGCTAGTGTACTACGTGTTTTATGATTTCTATCTCATCCCTGTCCATAATGTCTACATGATCCCTGCTAGTCGTAATCCTTGGATCCAAGTACGACGTCGTTCTTTTCCACATAACGCGGGAGCCCCAGAATGAGTTTGCCAGCGCGCTGCTTGGTGACCGCCCTTGGCGGTTTACCAATACAAACGTAAATCAACCTTTTTTGTCTCCACTGCCACGCCCAATCAGCGGCGCGTCCGAGTCCACCCGCGTCGGATTGCCGTGTATGAGTCGCCGGGCCAGTCTAGGGCCTGCAGGGCAGCAGAGACATCGACGCACCGCACTGCGGGGGAGGAGGGGGTAATGCGTATCGCCGATAGGGAGTCGCGCTATCGTGGGGACAAAGATACGTTCCCGAGGGCGTTGCAGGGAGCAGAAGACTCGGGGGCGGAAGAAGGGGCGGGCGCGTGCTCCGTTACGTCGTGATGATGGCATTGTCGGTGTGACTCCCATGAAGCCGGGGTCGGAGGCCGCATGAGGACCACCGTCGTCCACGGCTGTCACGGCCGCGGGGCGTGCGAACTGGATGGCGAGGTTGTTGAACGCGGTCGGGAAGGACGGGCAGGTGCGGCAGCGGGTAACGAGGTCATCAGCGGGGCTGAGCCGACATCGCGCGCGCGCACGGCGGATGGCAGAGAAATTGCAGGCGCCGCATGTCAGCGTCAGGGCCCATCGCGAGGATAACGGCAGCGGGCTCACCCAGGCGCGAGGACGCAGGGATATCGGCGTACCAACTTGTGTGATGGGATGCTGTACGAGGCCGGGACGATATCCGAGGCGTTCAGCTCGAGCTAGCGACAGAGATAGGTGCCGCGCGGTGCACGGGGACACACACAGCACCCAAGCGTGGGCACGCACCTGTCCAAATATTCGTCCCTGAGACGGTTCGCGATAAAGCAGCAGCCGCGGCAGGCGTTCTCTCGAGCAATTCGCGCGCAGGAGGTTTTCGTAGAGGTGTAGATCGCAGTGCGGCATATAGACAATCGTCGGCTCATCCAGCGGGTACCCTGCACTCTGGTAACGATAAAACAAGGGTTCTATCAGCATGCGGGCAAATATAGGGGACTGATGCTTGGGAAACGTGCTTGGTTTTCGGTCAGACGCTGCACCTGCACAGTCGCAAGGAGCTGGGCATCTTCTCGTCCGTCAGGACAGGATCATACACGGACGCAGTCGATCGCTCCTAGGGCAACATGAACAAAATATATTTCGGAGCTCGGGGGTACATACACGAGGGAGAGGTGTACACACGAGTGTGAGATCATCACAGGCCGCGATGCAAAAAAAGCAACGCGGGCCTGGCTACACGGGCTCGCGCATCCGAGAACGGAGCATGGACTGCCCAGTCCAAGGACAAAGAAACCCGGGGGGCCTTTCGGCCGCGAGGGTTTGCATTGCCTCGCGCAAAAGTTCTGACGGAGTGATAGGGTCAGTAAGATCGGTGGTGGGAAAGATGCGTCGGGGGAGTACGCGTGCATTTGTGAGATCCAGTCGCCGGATGTCAGTTCCTCGACGGTGCGTGTTAGCACCACGGCCGGGTCAGGGACGCTCATGAGGAATCATTGTTTTTTGTTTTTGCGCTTCTTAAAATAATTTTAGAACAAAATAAAATAATTTTAAAATCAGCTTAAAAAAAAAAAAATAATATAAAATATCTTTGTTAGAAAATCTATTTATCCTACTCCGTGGTGTGTAAACGGAGCTCCGTATTCGAATGCAAGGGACATGGGCTGCGTTTGCGTTTTGATACGATACCAGAATATCACGTCGGATCTAGAGTCGGATGTGTAAAATGAGTGCAATAGGTTTTGAAAATTGAAGGATGCGCAGGTTCCCCAGTGGTATTGGAGCAAATTCTGGGGACGGTTCAGCTTTGTGACTGGACCGTCACGCCAGACGTTCTATGAAGAAGGTGAGAATCCGAGCAATGTCAGCAGCAAGGCAAGTTGGGACCCCCCCGAGAACACTGCGGGGACAGGCTGTGATGTAACCGACGAGAGAGGACTGCGAACGCTGTTGGGGCTCATAACGTTAATGCTGAGAGCGGGCCATTTTATGGACTAGATTGGTGGTGTATAGCATCAAATATAACCTTTGCAATGTGTCCCAACAGGGTGACCGCAAGTCATGTACGGTGTATGCTATTCCTAGGGTTGTCTGAGCAACATGAGAACATTTGTGATAATGTTGCAGGGTGATTACATAGCACAAGTAATGATTTGACTAATACACTAGCTCAAATCCGTTTACTTCCGCCTGAGTGGATTGAATAGATTATTTCTTGCAGTCGAGGATGACTCGGAGCTTGAGCTTGGCACATCAATCATTCATTGCTTCATTACTACATTTTATGTGATTTTTCACCGATCATTCGTAGCCTCTTCTAATTATAACTTGTGTCCGGCTATTGTTTCCGTGATGATTGAGCCGTGGTTGGTTCCACATCTCTTGTCTGGAAATAATAATGTAACTACTCGTAGTTTGATCGAGTTGGGTCTTGGAAGTCAATATCTATTATATCTGAGATTGTTGTATAGTATATAAACACACAGTCTAAGACGTGACAACACTTGTATATTTATGTACCATATAATGGTGATCATACAGCTCGCACTGCTCAGCTGCGCCCTTTGGTCTCGTTATGGGAACGTAGACGCCATGCCGCCATCATTATATGAGCGGCATGAAGAGCTTTTTGTCGACAGCCAACGGAGAGCTGTTTGAACCACCACAAGTGCTAAGGCATGGTGGGTGCACGCTCTCACAACACATTTTACATTTGACAAAGCGCCATGGTATAAGTGCATCACATCAATTGTGAACATGATCTACGGAATGCAACGCTCGAATAGCTGGACCGTGTTTCGGGGTCCCGACATGCCTACTGACACTTGCTCGGTTGCCTGAACCTTCTTCATAGATACGTTCTCTGGCGTGACGTCCAGTCACAAGCTGTAACCGTCCCTAGATTGGCTCCATACAGTGGCGAAATGAGGGGAACAGGTACGGAAGAGTGCAGGTAAAGGAAAAGCCTCGAATCAGGCAAATGACTTCCCTCCTCTCACGACTAACTTTCTTGATGGGAGTTGTGCCCAAAATGGCAAGCGTATTGAAACAGAAGTGATCTCAATTGCGCCAGAGGGATGCAATATTGCACAGGACAATAGTGCTAGTGAGTAGCAAGCTATTATCATAGCGCAACAGGACTTCGGTTCATCACGGCGTGGTAATTTTTTGGCGTGACAGTGACTCACAACAGATGCGAGAGGCCAGCTTCCGAACATCTATCTCATGTAAGTCACTGTAATAGTCAAATAGAAGCGAACGACACGTCTGGATTCTACCTTACCCCTGCGAAGCGGCTATGTGACACCACCGATTCCAAGTAGCTAGTGTGGTTGAAACTATGTACGTCCATAGACTTTCATGCCAGTCAATCCACAGGGTGACCAAAAGTACGCACTGTGCTTGCATGATCACTGCTGCCTAGACCGGTGGGCTTATCTCTGGCGGTCATGGTGGGACGTACACGAGATCTCAAATGTAAATGTTGATAGCGCGTGTAGTATCTTGACGTTTCAGAGTGACCGGAGATGCTTAAATACGCATTTTACAGCTCATACTTGATAACATGAAACGTGTTTTGCTGGGGCTGAGAGGCCTCACCTCCGCGGCGTGGTGGACCCACGATAACTTATGCATGAAATCGTACATTGCCGTTATCTAACGTTTGCCGCGGTGTCTTTCTAATTGTCCATAGGGAGAATCCAAGACGTCAGATTGACAAAGTTGGGTTCATTTGGATGATCACTACAACGTAACATACCTACATTCCCCGCAGGGTTTTAACCATTCATATTTTCTGCAGGGCCCACAAAGTCGTCTCCTAGGTAGTGAACAGTCTCGACACCCACATCCTTGTTGACTCTTTCTTGATCTCCTCGGTGCTCATCTTCGTAATACCCATCCCGGCGGCATGTTCCTGTTGCTTCTTGCGAAGATAGCGACCGCTTTGCATGATGGGACTGCTGCGCTGCCGTCTTGCTGCAGGAGATAACCTCCCTTGGACGTCAAACCTGGGCACATCATAGGGGCGCCGGCAAGCAGGAAGCGGATAGCGCCTCGGTCGACACCGACCTTCTGTAGGATGAAAGGGTCTGTTTCAAATACACGGGTAGACACGCTCTGCTGAGATAAGGCATTGACGTACATTTGTGTAGAAGCTTGAGAGTGGGTATCATTGGGCCGTCATAGTGCTGGAGGAATAGAGGGTCTCCGTGAAGGTGTGTAGATAGAGACGTGATCTCTGCTACCGGGAAAGAGAAGTTAGGACGTTGGAGCTAACTAGCGAAGAAAGGAAAGAAAAGATCACAGACCATTTTACCAGCGTAATTGACTCCTTCTTTGGCCAAATTCCTCCAGAGTTTCTGGGTTTATGTTCCACTGTGCGAGGACATTTGCACGGATGGTTGCGTTGTACGGAGCTCTTCACGCTCGTCTGACCTGATATATCGGTCGAAGGCTGAAACCTAGTGCAGCAAGATGAGACACTGTAGATCGCTCCGGCTGTGGAGAGGCGCACACTTTTTGAACATGGTTGGCGGATGGTGAGCGAAAGGATATAAGATCTTATCTCGCCACCACCGATCTCATGAGCAGTCACGCATCCACACCTAATTACGTCACGCATAACGCCGTGTGGCACTCCGGCCCCAGGCGCTGTCACGCTTGTCCGAGTCTGTCTCGCCGCTCGAACTCAACGTTCAACCTCTTCAACAGGGGGCTATGTTATACAATGACGTATGCTTCACCACAAAATGATCAATGCGTATATTGATCCTTGGATTTGAGGACGACCCATTCACGAAACAACCTAAAAAACAATCGATAAGACGCCGTAAACCTCAGGTCGAGGGGCCGGGCACAGGCAGAAACTTACTATAGCTGGGATTGTCGTAGCTATTCTAGATAGTACATTAATGGTTAGAATATTAATTTTGTTCTAACTAGCGCGAGGTGCCGGTTGATTCCATCGTGCTTCTCGACGACTTGTTGGTAGTAAGTATGTTCGGACTTGACGGCTTTGTCTTGAGCAAAAAACATGATTTTTATTGAGCAATAAAATGAGGTCTATTCCTGGACAGAACAAACAGCGAATACACGACTGTACCTACGCCGGGCCCACGATATTCGTGAACAGGTTCAATCGCACGGCGCGCCATTCTACTTCACAAGACGCCCGTCATGCCGTCATCGACTCATCGTAATTTGTTTCCGCTCGACAGCCAACCGGCGACTCTCCTTTTGACTTGTTTCGCGCCCATCCCCGCCGGCCTGCTTTCATCACTACACAAGCAAAAAACCGTCATGTCTAGAAGCTTTCCTTGGTCAAGATGTCGGTTATGACGAGTGCCGGAAGTGCGTGATATGAATAGTGAAATTCTCTTCTTAATGCTGAGTGATACTCCTTCGAACCTGCAGTAATCGGAGCAGGATACCTCATTATGCGAAGTCAGTACCAGCTTTGAACCACTGCAGGTCCTAGGAGCAACGGGGGACTTATATTTCTCCCCACTATAGCGACCACGCCGACAGAGGAGCAAGTGTACAATGTGAGTCGCCCAGTACGTTGTATGTCAAGAACTTTCTGACGGGCTCCTCTTGATCGTGCAGGCAATGTCACACCGACTTGAAACGACAAGTCGACTCCATTCGTGCCGCTAGGATTGCTAGAGAGCAAGCAACGCAGCACAGCAGGCAAGTACACAGGTACGCAATCCTTTCACATTTGGGCCGCAACAAAGCTCAGCCTCGTTCCGTGCGGTGTGCAGTTGGCAGATCCAGATGCTCAAAAGCCTGTTTGGGCAGACTCACAGAGAAGATGACGATCTCATTACTTCAAGTTCGGCTCTACACATATGTATCAATATCTTACCAGGTCTTCTTGCTACTGTACTATTGATGTAATGGGATTTTCGGCACTCATGAACACAACTCTCCACCTATAGTTCCGATGCACACCGCGGCACACTCCTCGATGGCGTTCCGGGACGAATCCGCTGTCCCTTATTTCTGTCCGACGCATCTGGCGACACTGGAGCTTCAATTGTATAACGACCACTTCGTTCGTGTGGGTTTGTGCCTAATGACCACTTTAGAGGGCCAGCTCACTTCAAGGATGACAGACAAGTAACGATATTGTCACACAATATTCACATACACAACCACGCCAATACATCGGTGGACAGGTTTACAAGCCTCAAGCGCAAAGATTATCCGCACTTACGAAGCCGACGCAAACGCAGGTTCTATCGTACAAGATGAATTCACGATTGAATCTGACTACGCTAATGTTACATTGATATATGCTGCTGAACTCGAGAATAACGTGATAGCGGGATACATTACGACGACTGGAAACAGGTGAGCCTCCCCGTGAGAGTCAAGAAAGGGAAGGGAAACCGAGACATTGAAGCAAACAAAAGATTGCACACAAGCTGGAGAATACATCGGGGGGCTGCGGCAGATTAATGTTGGCCTCTTGTGTACAGTGGAAAGAACGGTCCGTGTGTCGATTAGATGTCCTCGTCCTTGTCTTCTAGTTGTGAAGGCTTGAGCATGCCCGGGGATGCGCATCGCAGCCTCGCGCTCTTCCTGGCCTTCTGCTGGGCCTCGGCCTCCATTTTTCTTCCAAAAAACAGTTCTGCGTTGTCGCCCGAGAATTCCTTGAGTTTGAATGAGGAAGTCCCGCCAGCGCAAGCTTGAACCTGTTGATATCGCTGTTGGTACTCGTGCAAACCAATGACGAACGCCTGAATTTGTGCGCTTTAAATATTATCAGTATAACGTCCCCGTTCAAGAAGAGACGTCGGACGTACTTCTGAACGTGCGGGAATGCCGACTTGAGAAGGTTCGCAGTGTACTCGCGCAAGAACAAAGAGTTGCTCATGTTGGGATCCGGTACTTGCGACGGGTCGAACAGCGGGACGGTAATCTGGTTCAGCTCCACAAGTTGGAACATGCGCGCAAGGAGCATGCTCTGCAGTTTGAAGCCACTCTTGTGATCCGTATCTGTTGAGGAGAACATAGAAGATGTCCTGCATGATGCTGAGGAAATATTGCTGGAAGAAGACATTTGACACCTGTGGGTCTTGCTCCAGCAAAGTTGTTGATGACCTCCAAGCACACTACGTCATTACATCAGTGGGGCAGACTCAAATGACCATGGTCCGGTACTTACGGTTGAGACCCGTCTCCGCAATGTCACGCATCGTGTGCTTGATGGCCCAAATAATGCTGTCCATGAACAGCTTGAACTGGTTTGGCGGGATCGTCAACAGCGCCGGGAAGCAGTTCAAGTTGATGGCACGAAGAAGCTTGAAGAACCCGACACGGTGCTCTGGGAACTCAGCGAAGTCTTGAGTTTGGTTGATCATGTTTAGCGTTAGGCTCAAACACGGCCTCAAGGATGGCGGGGACTTGTGGCGTCAACAGCGGCTACAAAATTGTCATGTAAGTGTGGCGCAGGCGCGTATAGATGACAGCACTCACCCCGAGGCGGTTGATGATGGTGGCCATGACGTTGAGCACCTCTGCGTCACGAGCTGCGGGAACGTTGCGGCTGTAGTCGCCAAGTATGGCATCCAACAATGGAGGCATGAAGTTCGAGTTTACGGTCTCGAGGTCTTCTGCCTTGCGAACGAACGTCTCCATCAACTTCAGGATTTCTTTCTTGATCGTCCGGAGCTGTCTGACTTTCGGGGTCTTAGTCGCGATGAGACCTACACAAGACCATTAAGCTGTCGCAATCGATGCTGATTTGTATAATGAAACTAGCGTACCTTCGCGTGCAACTGTTTCGCTGATGACACCGCTGACAGCCTTGTACAGGCCGAGCATGTCCAGGAATATCCGAGCGATCTGAGGAAGGTAGAAACTACCGATAGACGTGCAAGCAGCCACGTTAGTCTTCAAGACGTTCGAGAGGATCTTGATGTTTGTCCATGCTGCTCAAGACATCCATGTTTTGCGCGGCTTGAGCCATGAGGGAGTCCCACTAGAGTAAGCTGAAGTAAGTCAACTTGTAGGCGAGGACCATGATGGCAATACATGCCGCGTTGTTGGGCAGCTCCATCAGCTTTTGAATGAGCTTCTCTTGCTGAGGCTTATTAGGCTGAGCAGAGATCATGTAGCCGACCGCTTCATAGAAGGTGTGTACCTGTCGTACAAGTTAGAACGGCGCGAAAAGCCTGCGCAAGATAAAACATACCTGCTGTGGCGACAGGTCCACAGTGATACGGTGCAGCATTCTGAGGATCTCGTCAACGAAGGGCTCAGTCTCACCCGCTTGTTGCATGACGAAGTGGCGTCGGCACTTTTGCGCAATCTTAATGAAGGTATCGCAGGCCATATCCTGGACACCTAGAGAGCGATGTCGATACCGATCTTCAACAGAGCGAAGAAAGGTGGCATACCTTCGTGGGTCTCGTGCATGAACTCGAAGAGCTTGTTGACGACTGTCTTCAAGAACTTCCAATGCGCTTTGAGGAATCGTGGGTACTGGCCGACAATGTACATGATGTCGGAGGCGACTACAGCCTTGTTGTCTTTGCCGCGCTTGATCTCACAAAGCCCGAGCAAGTCCTTGATCACCGTGACGAGGAAGCGCTTCTCAGTCTCCTCGTCTATCGCGGGTTATTGGTGAGTGTCTACGCGGATAGTATGGAAAGAGTTTACGCACTCATAGCACCAGAGATGGAACCAATAGCCCAGCAGAGCGTGTTGAGGTTCTGCCATGACCACTCGGAGCCGTCGACTTGCTTAGCAAGTTTTTCCGTGAGGATAGTCTCAGTGTCTTGGACGTCAAGATGGGTGAGGTAGACGAGCAACTCGCGCATCTGCTTGTACAAGACGATGGTGTCGCTCTCCTTCATGAACTCGCGAACGATCTCTCCCTCTTCGTTCTCGACAATCAAAACCTACGCGAATGACATCAGTGATCGACACAATTAACTCGGCCTGATTGTGGCGTACCTCCTCGGGCTTGACCATCTTCTCGATCACGACCAAGCGAAGGTTTGACAAGACGTCGCTGTAGATGCTCTTACGGAGGTTCATGCTGTTGAGCATACTCTGTCCTCCACCAAGGCTGAGACCCATGAGGAGTCCGCTGTCGCCAATGGGTAGACTTTGGATCTCCTCGTACAGCTCTGCGACGAGCTTGAGCCAGTACTCCAAGCAAATCTTGAAGATTTCGCGCTCGTCCACCTGAGACACCTTGACCATGTACAGGTGTGCATTGAGGAGCACGTCGCGATTTGAGTCAGTCTCAACCGCGCGGAGATGATTCGACAAGAAGTTCGACAGGAAGAGCGCAAGGTTGAGCAACAAGCTCTTTGGCCGGCATCTCCTGCGTTCGCGTAGGCTTGCGCAATATTCGTGCTCGGAGGGATCATGCGGTTTACGGAGGTCATCACCATGGCGAACAGAATGACGAACTTAGGGTCGTACTCTGGCCCGACGTTGAGGGCTGCAATTTCGGCGAGACACTTGAGAGTGACATTCCGGAACTCTGGAGCTTCCAAGAACTTGTGTGTGGCGAACGTCAGTAAACGTTCCACTGTGAAGAAACCTGAGACGAAAAACCCGGTTCAAGAGGAGGTCGATAATAGTCGTCTCGAAGATGTACCCCAAAGGAATCCAGTTGAGGAAGCGGAGAAGCGTTTCAAGAGTGGCCTTGATGAGTGAGGTCTTTTGCGCCTCCTCCAGGATCTCAGAGCACAGCTTGAAAATTTCCGAGAACTCGCCACACATCTGGTTCTTCAGGTTCTTGACCTTGGCCTGGGTCATTTGCTCCGCGGAGAAGTCGAAGACTTCCTCGGACAGTAGTCTTAGGATGACCATGTTGTTCTCGCATAGAGAGAGATTGGTCTTCGACGATTCGACAAGCTCTGAGATGAATGTTGGCCAGTTGTGCGGCCATTCTTGCTTCAGGATCTATAAAACGCGTTCAGAATTAGTCCCGCCCTCGGAAATGTGGTGGCCACCCAGACTTGCCTGCACCAGCGCAAGATTGAGCTTGTTAATGTATGTCTTTTCGCGCCGTAGAGTCCCCTCGTCCGACGCGACCTTGACAGTGATCCCAACAATGAAATTCCGGATACCTGGTGGCGATGTCAATGAGGCCACATGATTAGACGCGTCGGCTTACTCACCCTGTCGCTGACCGTCCGGTAACGATTTCCATCTCGTGAGGATGAGTTTCTCGAGAATTTGGAGGCCAATGTACTAGAGAATGAGAGTTCAGTGCGACTTCATAAATGCGAGTTGAATTATAGACGCACCTTGGTCTGAGGAAAAAAGATGAACGTTCCAAAAATATCCGGCACTCGAGTCCATGATTCAGGGTGTTCTTGGAACTGCGTCAAAACTCTCTGGGCCATTTGTTGCTAGACGTCATGGAAAGGGACCAACTCAGCTTCAAGCCCAGTAGGCGAAAATGAAACACACGCACCTCCTGGCCGCCTCCAGAGTAGAAGGCCATTACGACCTTGTCCATGAGTGAGACGTTCGAACTCCCTCGAGAAGTCAAGAATGCCCTGCATGGTGAAGGCTACAATGAGCAAGAGACGAAAAAACGCGACGAGGAAGGGTACGCACCTCCATGATGGCCGGTGTGAGGGATTGCGCGACTCCGGTGTTGTTGTGGTTGTAGACGATGTGCTGAGAGAGATTGAACAGGGCAGAGGGTCAGATCCGTCCCGATCTACCTTACATAAGCGCGCACTGCAACAAGCGCTTAACACTTCGCGGCTCACGTTCGTCGCCGACCTTGCTTGCTGCCGTCTACAGCGCTGACCTTGTTTTCAGCCATAGAGTGTTGCGCGCATTGCCGGAAAATACAAGGAACTGCTAGCACTCGTCGAAGATGGTATTTTTACCCCGATTATGTTGGCGCTTGGTTGCAATGTCGTCCGTGCTACAATCCTAATGAGATGCATGGTATGTCGGACCATTCGTCAGTCCGTGTAATTTACTGACCTTTGGGTATTTTTCGCTCAGATTAATATCCTTACTAACCTGCACTCTATTCTGCGCTTTTGTCTACTGGAGTTCGTGGCTTAATCGCCGCTCTCTAAGATTTCCGAAGAACGCGGAAAAAAAGGATTATGTTCCAGTCAATGTCATTTCAATACATGCACACTCACATATCCATTCAGAATATTTGCTAATCTGACCCGCTTAACTTTGCGTACCAATGCGGTGCATAATTGCTATGCCGCTCCATCCATAGCGGTCGTAAATCGACCATGCGTGCTACTCAGCTCCAAGCAAATTCGCGGCGCAGCGACATGCGGTCCCATACGGGGTCCAGCTTCCGAGCTGCAAACACATTTACACTTTCCTTTACGCAGCCCATACGGCGGGTTCTATTCTAGATGACGAGCAGCGCCCTCGTCTGCCTTTGAGCAGTCAGTAAGTTAGACACGGAATGAGAGGCACGAGAGAATAGTGAGCCATCTCTATTGACTGCAGATGCCGTGAATAGGCTGACGAACCGGTCGTGAGGCCTGCTCAGAAGCTTGCGCACACCACGCCGCTTTTCGGGTATTTAAGCTCATGACAGCCGCCTCAGCTGTGCCAGACGAGGGTCGTCGATCACAGCTTGGAACCACCCCTAAGCTGTGCTGAACGTGATGCTGCAGCCTCAACGACGGTTCGTTCCGAGTCAGCGAAGGCTATAGCTACTATTCAGTGGCGTCTACAAGTTCGAGAGCGGGTAGCCAGTGGTAAGTATGCTCGCCTCGTGACAGCCATACTACCCCCTAATCGCCTATTTGACAGTCACAGCCCTTTACAACCCCTTACAATGTCTGCCGACCGTCGGTTTTCTTCGAGTACAGGAAGCCTTCTTCATCGGGCAAGAATGGCCATAGACGGCGAGCTTCTGTGACCTTGGCAGGGTGGCACACAATTCAGCCGTGCTGACGGAATGAGGATCTGCTGCGCACATCCTTGCTATGCGCCGCTAAGAAGATCGACGCACACAACGCAACTCGGGTCACAACTTCGGAGTTTGATCTCTCGCAAGAGCCGCGGGCAACTAAGACCCACCATTTTACTGCTGCGCTTACGAATCCGCGCCGTCTGCACGGTATAAAAGGTGGGTGGTCTAGCAGCACGAACTCCAGCAATCCGCACCACACACATACTCTCTCGCAACACCATGAAGTTCTTCGGTCTCCTCTCTGCCGTCGCTGCCATCGCCTCCATTGGCTCCGTGACCGCTCAAGAGGGCCTAACTCGCTTTGGAGACATTGATATCATCCCCGTCAATGTCACACTCGGGGCCAGGCAAGAAAAATTCATGGTCATTAGATTCATAGGCTAAAACTGACACTGCTTTCAGAATTCACCATCCACTACAACTCCACTAAGGCGCGTTGGCAGCCCAAGTACTTGGACCTTCTACATTGGTGGAACGCTTCACCCCAGTGGTTTTGTTGGCCTTTCACCTCTTTCTTGCTCGCCCGCATGGAATACGCCGCGAAACCAGACCGAAGAGGTCTTCACCACCCAGTACGTACGTATATTTACCTGCGATTTGCAAGAGTTGTTAGTTTGCTTACACACTTCTAGCTTCCCATCATGGACCCCAACTCGTCCACGAAGCGGGTACAACTCCAACGCGACTTATCTTGTCAGAGGCTTTCATTACCTTTCCCTATCGACAACGAGACCGACTCTCTGCTCTGCAGTACCAGGTGTTGGCACCACCATCAACGTTGACCTGTCCTGAGTCAACCTGTCGGTGCTCCTACTATCTAAGCGCGGTTGTGATGGTCCTACAAAATAATAGCTCTACAATACTTATTTCGTAGTCAGTACCTGGGCGCAATTTTATCGGTCGTAGGAGTTGGTAAAACTACATCTTGTGTCGTCGCTTCGGCTCAATCGTAATGATGTTTTGACGCCATACTGATGTTTTTGACGGAACTGAGACTCCCGGGGGGTCGTGGCGTGGGAAATGATTTCAAGTCGTGTTGATTTGAGTCTGACGAGACTCCGTTCCTTTAATCTAACCGCCATGTGCTGCATTTATCCATGCCAACCAAGCCAACATAACTTCCTTGTACTCATATATCACTAAAAGCTTGATAAGTCTAACTTGCGCTTCTCTTTTTTGCATGGATAGACTCGAAACGTCTACAGAGTGTGCAGCATCTGATGATCTCCCCGATCCGCTGCCATTGCCTCAGGAGCTAGATCGATGATGTCAAAACATACCCCTTATCTCAACAATAGTACTCTACGAACAACATCGAGGTAAATGTGTCTTGAAACATGTATATCGTGAGGATCTTCACATGTAAGACACACGAACGCTATACGTTGAAGGTGAGCGTAAATTTTTAGGTGCAATAAGACGAGCTCATTGTATCCACAGACGTCCGATGCATCACGTCCTAGATATTGAGAGTTTGCATGGCGTGAGTCCGAGAACATCGCGGATCATTTTTGACATCAAGGCACAGGGCGACTTGAATACCGCCTTACTGTACTGTGAATCGTCGACAGACCGCCGTCTCCTAATTTTGGACTACCAGGAGATCTACGGCTCCTCTACATTGTCTACATCTGTGATGTACAGCTCAGACAGCGTGTGCCCGAGGTGCTTACAGTCAACTGATGACCGTGGGCCGTTCACGAGCCAGGTATTTAGCTGCTATCTCAAGCTGGTAGGGAATGAACAACAAGAACGATGCCTTCGTCTTCCATCCCCACAACACAGAAAGCCTGGGTCGTCGTCGGTAGCGGTACGCCGGAGCAAGCTCTCGTTCTCAATACTTCATATCCGGTCCCAAACACCCTTGCCAAGGGAGAAGTCTTGGTTAGGGTACAAGCGGCTGGTTACAATCCTGTGTGGGTACTTTCGTGCTACGTCATGCAAATGGCTCTGATGCTCACATGTTTGCCAACAGTGACCTGGTTTCGATAGGGCGATTTGGCAGGTTCATAGCAAAGCGGCCACATGTCTTTGGGTACGACTTTCGCCGGAGTCATCGCCAATGCGAATGGAAACAGAGTTCCAGGACGGGCAAAAAGTCTATGGCTGGGTGCCAATAGGTATGCTCTCCTTACCATCGTGAAGACGAGACAAACGGTATTGATAAATTCATGTTCAGCACTCAAAGCTAGCTCTAGACAAGGATCATTCTGCGAATACCTGCGCGTCCCATCTCAGCTCGTTCTGCCTACGCCGCCACACTTGAAGCCCAGCGAGGTTGCAGGATTGTGTGTGTGATCGCGTCCACTGCGTATCGCGCCCTCTTCTATAACTTGCGCCTAAAACCTGGCCAGCACCTTTTTGTGAATGGCGGAAGCACGTCGGTGGGCTGGTTCGCAATACAGATAGCCAAGTCTATGGGGTGCACTGTCACAGCGACTGGATCGTCAGCGAAAGAGAAATTTCTCAAATCGCTAGGTGTCGACAACGTAAGCATGTCTCCTGATCGCATGCATTACGTCGCTGATCACAAGATTACAAGTTCCTCGATTACACAAAGGGGCCTATCCATGAACAACTTATCAAAGACCTGCCCTCGTCAAAATTTGACGCTATCCTTGAGGCCGTTGGGACAGCGGATCCTACGCTCTATGTGCATTGCGATAAATACCTAACACCCGACGGGGCGTTTGCCAGTGTTGGGCCACAGCCACACAAAGGAGGCGGCGTACTTGGGGTCTTTGCGATTGAGCATTGCGCTTCTCACTCCAAAATGGCTGGGCGGCGTGGGTAGGAAATGGTCGTAAGTAACAAGCACTGCCTTGTACGGTTGTGAACCTACTAAACCTTTCGTGCATAGGGTAGTGCAGGTCATAGATAGGCCGGATGAGTTGAAGGAAATCGGCAAGCTAGTCGCCGACGGTGAGTATACTCGTTCTGTCGTGAACACACATTTTACTCATCGTAACCCTCGTATGCATAGGCAAAGTCAAGGCAGTGATCGACAGCGTCCTCGAATTTGAAGATGTAGTGAAGGGTTGTGAGAGACTAGCTTCGAGGAGAGCATTGGGCAAGGTAGTGCTCAAAGTCGATCCATCGGTAGAGTAAGTAGACACCACTGGCGAAGCCCCAGGCTACTTAGGGCCACGCGGCCTTCAGGCATCATAGTCAAACCTCATTCACAATGCGCAGTACTGTCCTCAACGAGTTCACAAATGCTAGAGTAGCGCATCAATAGCTCGCCGCAGTTGTGGTCATCCTTAGTGACGCCTCCTGGCCCGGTTGGCACCTACCGTGGGAGTCACCATTGATCGTAAAAATCCAGAACTACGACCTTGCTGCGGGATGCTACACGGCTTTTGCTCGACAGTGTGCCGATACGAGCTCTGTCCTTGCGTGTATGATTATTCAGCTCTGATTCAGCTTCAAGCGAGTCGGGACGGCGCCAATTGCGACAATGCGTGTGTCATCCCACCGGCGTAGTTCACCGACACCTCCTCCAACACAACCCCTGTGAAAATCGTGGCACACGCTCACAAATGGCGCATTGCACTTCTGCAGCGGATGTATTGTTTAGCGCGCAATATTGCGCGAGGCGTATATAACTTGAGCCATTGCGGTCCCAAGAGCTCACAACACACTTCCCACATTTGACCAATCCGCCTCGAGCACCTTCCCCCTTTCCCCCTTCCCCTTCCTTTTTACCAGCCATGGCAACCTCTACATCCATTCCCGATACGCAAAGAGCTTGGGTCGTAGTCCGCAAGGGCAAGCCAGTCGACGCCGTAGAGCTGAGAGAGGCGCATCCAGTCCCCAAGAAGCTCAGCAAAGGCGAGGTTCTTGTCCGGGTACAAGCCGCGGCGTACAACCCAGTGTGAGTCCCAGGCGACCTTCGATTCCCCTCTCGGAGCGCTGACACCCTCATGCAGGGGCTACAAGATTATGGGAATGTTACCCAATTTCATTGCACGGCGGCCGCACGTCGCTGAGAACGACTTTGCCGGAGTCGTAGTCGACGCGAACGGCACAGAGTTTGAGAACGGGCAGGAAGTCTACGGGTGGATCCCAGTCCGTGCGTAAACCTCGCAACTCTGTGTGATACTGCTAGTCTGACGCGCCGTTTGCATTAGCTCTCATGCTTTCCTCGCATCAAGGAGCGCTATCCCAGTACACGCGCGTACCCGCACGCCTTATCCGTCCCAAGCCCGCCCATGTGAAGACGACCGAAGCGGCCGGCGTTGGACTCGCCAGCTCGACGGCGTACCATGCGCTGTTCAGCGATCTCAAGCTGGAGCCAGGACAGAGCCTGTTCATCAACGGCGGCAGCACTGCCGTGGGCATCTGCGCGATTCAACTGGCGAAAGCCATTGGTTGCACCGTGACTGTCAGTGCGTCTGGCCCGAAGGAGGAGCTGCTGAGGTCTCTTGGTGTGGATAAGGTTTGCCCCTTCATTGCGATTCGGGGGAAACTATTGACCTACGTCTGCGTTTAGTTCATCGATTACACAAAGGGTCCCGTATACGAGCAACTCGAGAAAGACCCACCCTCGCCCAAGTTCCACGCCTTCCTCGAGGCAGTTGGAACCGCCGAGCCGCAGATCTATCTTCGCAGTGAAAAGTACTTGGCACCAGGAGGTGTATTTGCCAGCGTTGGCCCTCAGCCCAGTGTCGGCGGAGGATGGTCCGGAGTCGGGCGACTCGTCTTGGAGGTACTCCGACCAAAGTTCCTTGGTGGCGTGAAGAGGACCTGGGTGTAAGTCTCATATTATTCCCTCAGACAGTGGCCCCGCTAAATTTTGTCCCACAGTAACACTGCCGTGGCTGACCGACCAGATGAATTGAAAGCACTTACCAAGTTCATAGAGGACGGTACGTGTCTTTTCAGGATAATTTGCCTCTTTCTCAACACCGAACTCGGTCTTAGGCAAGGTCAAGACTCTCGTGGATTCAGTCTTCGCGTTCGAAGACGTACAAAAGGCCTATGAACGTGTACAGCTGGGCCGGTCAACTGGAAAAGTGGTCGTGAAAATTGACCCTTCCGTAGAGTGATAGAGTACATTACCTACATTGCATCTTATAATACGTGTAATCTCGTTGTATCCTACTGGCAGGTAGCTAATCATCACATACCGTACAAATATTGTCCATGAAACGCGCCCTCTGTCGCGTGAAATCACGTTAAACATCGTGTTTGTCATGGCAGCGTCTCGCCGAACTCATCGTGTCGCGTCTTCGCGTCGCGTAGCGAGCGCTTGCATAACTTCTTCTCAACGTCGACGTTCGTGAACATGGCTGCGATAGATGTGAGGGATATAATGTAAGCTCTTAACACGAGGATTGCCCTGCCTCACAACTCAATAACTCTCCGCCTAGAAAAACGCTTCGGGAGGGCGCAGCTATCATCGACCCCGAGGAAGACTACATGACGATTGCCGCCGCGGAAGAGCAGATGTCTCTCACCGAGACGGCGCGCAAGAAGGAAATCGACCAAACGAAGATGAAGCTCAGAGGTCCGTCCCCCCTGCACATTTCGTTTTCCTCAGCTGACGAGTAAACCCCCAGAGCTGGCACGCGTGCTCGAAGCCGCTCGCGTATCCTCCACCCGACCGCCGACAGTGCACCCCTCTGCCGAGGCGCATGCCGCAACCCTCAGCAAACTGGACGGGACGCGGTACTCCCTTGGCAAGGCCATCAACGAGGCCGAGAGCGCGTTGGCGAGCAAGGAGGCTGAGCTCCAGAACTTGAAGGAGGAGCTCCAGGCGTTGGAGGTTGAGGATCCTGCGGCAGACCATGACTTGGATGCTACAGCGTGCGTCCCACTTATAGTTTTTTTTGCTGTGTTCGAGCTGATAGTCGGTGTTCTAGGCTTCGGTTGGCGATGTTCAGGGGCCTTGGCTTTGAACCTATCATAGACAAGGACGGGAAGATGCACAAGATGCTCATTCGTACGTGTCCTGTCACTCTGAGTGCTATGATTGTGGATACTGACATAGGTTGGCTCTAGGAGCACAATCAGGCGATGTTCATTGCCTCAATTTCGATGACTCCAAGCTCTCTGACACCGAGTACGCAAACCTCGCCTGGAAGCTCGCCTCATCGTGATGCATGATACTCGACTTGCATATTTATCGCTATTATTCGTATAATCCATTTGCTCACAATTTCTATCACGCATTTGTGTAATATATTCATGTATTTCTCCAATATAAGATAGGTTGGACAAGGATAGATACAAACAATAAAAGTACCGGAAGCAGCTGGTTATCACAACATCGCGTATAGTCAGTCAAATCAAGCCAACGGGTACAACGCCTATAAGATCATCGTCAGCCCATCCGCTGAAAGTCAAGCTGGAGAGTCTTACCCTAATCTCTGGCCTCACGACCCAAACCTTCGGCCCTCCACCTTCCTTGACCTTCTCGCCAATCTCCCGAATCTTGGCCTCGATTGCGTTCTTCTTGACCGCCTGACTCAGCTCCTTGTATATGCCGTCGACAATCACAGGAAGGCTGCCCGTGTTGAGCTCCTTGATCTTGGCTAGCAGAACGGGCATGGACGCTTCTGGGAATGCGGTCTTGGGGGCTGGCACTCCTCGTTTAGCGGCCGAGGGATCGTTGGGGGCACTGGTCACGTGGTTGGGGAGAGCAGGGACCGCGAACGTGGATGGGGCCTGCGAGGTATGTTTGGTAGTGAGGGAGTGGTTGAGCAGGAGGTTGTGGAATCTTGTCGATGTGCGCCGCGACGAACTTGAAAGGGTCGATTGGATATGGAGTGTCTGAGGAGGACCGGATTGTGAGAGGACGTTATCGGCAGTAATGCAGCTAACTGGCTTACCATTGAAAAATTGGATGCGCATGGCCTTGAACGGCTCCCAAGCGCATTCTCCGATCGTGTTTTCCCAACACGGCCCCTTCTCGAACGCAACGAGCTGTTCAACCACCTTTCTCTTCTTTGTTCCTTTCTTGGCCTCGTCCTCCTCTTTGGACTTCCGTTTTGGCGGTGGCGGAAGCGGGGGGAAGTCTGGCGAGCCGAATCGCTCGTCTACCGGTGTACCAGGGTCGACGGGTTCGTCATCGTCCACAAGCCAACTATCCAAATCTGAGTCGTCGTCAGCAGCAGCAGGTTCTTCCGGCTCATTGTCCTCTTCCGCGCCGTCGAGTACATCTCCTTCTTCCTCCTCTTCCCACTCCGCCTCGCTGTCGACCGTGTAATCGAGGCTCACGACATCCTTGCCGAACGGTCTTCGTGGACCAACTTCGACCGAGTTTCGCGTCCAGGTGCCAAAGTATCCTGGTCGCAGGTCTTCATGGAAGATGAGAACCTTTGCAGGAATCTTCTCGCGGTTTCGTAGTAGGTTGAGGAGGTTGCGCACAGTGGCGTCGTCGGAGCCAGTGACCTCGGCTTCTGTGAGTTGGTGGAGAATTGTGCGCACCACATAGGGATGATGGGACTTTAGGGTTAGGTGTCGACGTGGAGGGAAGGGAAGGGCTGGCGGGCGAAGACGTGGATGCAGTCCTCGAAGTGAATCTTGGAGCCGTTCTGCAGCACTCATGGTCAGCGTGCACCCGCTCAAGACACGCCGTCTTTCTTACCTTGCGCGGTCATCTGACCGAGGTCATTGCTTCTCCATTCACTCGCGTCCACCATCTGGACATCTTCATCTAGGAAGACTTGCGGTTTGTGTTGCGGTGTATTCAAGTCCTCGTCATCGTCTATGACAATGATATCGCTCTCCTTCTCCTTGCCTTTTGTACTCCTCCCAGCCCTGATCTCTTCAAACAGATTGATACGAGCTAAAGATGCACCTTTCTTCAGCAGGAAAGGCTTGAACGTTCTCTCGAACTGGGAAACATCGGCCGCAGCCTCCTTTTTTTGACACTCGGTTCAGTGATGGCCGTTGCACTGGTCGATCCTGAACCACTCGCAGCGGGGGCCTTGGGTTTACCAAAGAAGTTAGCCATGAGATTTCTCGACCGACTCTGCGCCTCCTTCTCCTTCTTCTCTCTCTCAGCTTTCGCCATTTTCTTCTCAATCTTTTCTTTCTCCTACAACAATAGCCATTAGCACTACGCGCACATTACGGCCATAGTACATACCTTGGCAGCTTTCTCGGGATCCACAGGCTTTCTTTGGCCTCCCCACGCTCTTCGTACCCTTGGGGTGTGGACCCGGATTCGTCGGTTGCTGTGCGTTCTCGTTCATAGCGTCAGTATTCCTCTTCTGCGCACTGGACGGAGTCGATGGTGTTGAAGGAAGGGTCACAGGCTGAGATGGAGTTTGGGCAGGTTTGGGCTCTGGGAGCGGTGGGGGGACGGCGGGTACGGAGGTCAACTTTAAGGTGAGTGGTAGAAATTTTGCTGTTCCCAGACAACACTAATGACCGATCCGATTCGGGTAGAGCGTTGAACAGGACGAGAGCATCACTCATCGCCTGTGGGTCGTTGTGAGCGTGCAAGGCCTAAATCTTCGTGTGGACACGTACCTGTTTGTCTCTCTGTGTGTCTAGCAAGCGCCTTCTCCCGGGAGGCTTTCGGTAACCAATCCCAATGCTCATCCTTCACTTCCCACCTCCAGATTTGCCATGCTACCGGAATCCGCGGGCACCAAGGGGAGCGTCGGTCATCCGGGAAACGTCTAAAACCGTAGTTTACTCGCAATTCGCAATGGCCTTGACGGCTTTTTTCGATCACATCTAGCGGAAGGGTGGCCTGAATCTCTCTACAACTCTCTTCGTCATCTTCATCCTGGGCTGGCAGCAATTCCTGCTGAATGTGCTTGGCGAGGGCAGATACAGTCTTTTCACTAGAGCAAACGACCACATTAAGCACTGACATATTCCCCCACTTTGGTGAACCCAAAATTTCGAGAAACCCCAAAGCTTACCTCTCTTGTGACAATTTGGCTATTAACGGTCGATGATCATCCGGAAGAGTTGTAAATGGGGCCTCCTTGCGTTCGATGTGTGCCTCGAGCATTTCTCGGAATTGAACGATCTCTATCACCAAGGACGTATGAGATTGACGCGATAAGTCGCGCGGATAGACGTGTCAATTGAGCACAAGCACACACCTTGCATGGTCTCAGACATCTTCTCAAATGATAGAATCTTTTGCTTTAGAGCAAGTTTTCCGTTCCTCAGCTCAACAAGTGGTGCTCTTTCCGGTTTATCGTCGGTCACAGCTGAGAGGGACGTGTCAGCGACTTGAGCCATGAGTAGCTCGATTCGAAGTCGTACCTAGAACTGCTATGTCTGGTATACCTTTCACACATTGGTCAAACGGAGGCAGACCTCGGATGAGACGCACTTACTTCGGTTCATGTCCGCGGTAGCCATGACTGACATGGTCCTGCCCACTGTAGAGGATGATGTAGGTCGAAACGGAAGGCGTGAGCGCGGCCTAGCGTGACGACCAAGCGATGACTGCCGTGACATCGACGTGACCCCACGCGACTGAGTATACGCGTCACGCGCGCTGAAGCACCTGGCACGTCACGTCCACGACCCGCAATGGCCTTCTTCCAACAGCAAACCCGTGAACCAGCGAAGCACACGGTAGACCCTTCTTTACAGCCATGGGTTGAGAAATAGTATGCTTCCGGAATGGTCGCTTCTGAATATACCTCCTGACGAGGCCAACAGCCGGCCCAAAACCATCGAGGACGTCTCGGCACAGGAGCACACTGTCGCAGTCCTTCGTCGAACCCTCACATCTACCAATGTAACTTATTCATGCTTTATTTTGTTACCATCTGACCTTTCCGCCAGCTGCCACACATGCTATTCTACGGTCCGCCTGGTACGGGAAAGACGTCAACAATCTTGGCGTTGGCCCGCCAATTATTTGGGTAAGTCGCGTCTTCATTGGCCACAACGCGATGTCACACTTTTGACATAGGCCAGATAACTTCAAATCTCGCGTTCTTGAGCTCAATGCGTCTGATGAGCGTGGCATTGCCATCGTTCGTGAAAAGATCAAAGACTTCGCTCGACAGACTCCTCGTGCACAAGCCGTTTCCTCTGATGGCAAGACATATCCATGTCCACCATACAAGATTATCATTCTAGATGAAGCAGACTCCATGACTCAAGATGCCCAAGCTGCGCTTCGGCGAATCATGGAGACATACGCGCGGATAACAAGATTCTGCTTGGTGTGCAATTACGTTACACACGGTTCGTCCGCAATACTTCGTTCAATGATGCGACTCTCCTTATTTCCTCAATTTAGAATAATAGAACCACTTGCTTCGAGATGCTCTAAATTCCGGTTCAAGCCACTAGACGACACTTCTACCTCAACACGTCTCGCCTCTATTGCAAAGACCGAACAGATTGAAGTTCCCGAATCCGTCATTTCCACTCTCATTCAGACTTCTCAGGGTGATCTCCGCCGTTCCATTACTTATCTTCAGTCGGCCTCCCGTCTAGCGAACAGTACGAATCCGCCGACACCAATTACCCCGGCTGATATACAAGAGATTGCTGGCGTAGTGCCGGATGTGGCCGTGAACAAATTTGCTGCAGCCCTAGGTATTGAAGGGGATGCTATGGATGTGGATGGTGTGCCCAAAGCAAAAGGGTTCGATGAGATTCGAAGGAAAGTGAAAGAAATCGTGAGGGAAGGATATTCAGCGTCACAGCTACTTACACAGGTAAGTCCATGTCACTATGTGTACACTCCTTTACTAAACTGTTGTTTGTAGCTGCACGATGTCATTATCGATCATCCGACCTTGACAGCTCGTCAAAAGGCCCAAAGTGCCCTTGCGTTGGCTGAAGCGGACAAGGCGCTGTGTGATGGTGGAGACGAGGAGCTGCAAATCCTAGAGGTTGCTCTCTTAGCGTACACAAGGCAGTGACGGCGTGATTATATACCCTTCTTCATAATTACTGTTCATTGTAGCCCTAGTATCCTTGCACGTCACTGCCCCCTTCTTATTCCGAGTATAATCAAAAATGCACATCTTGCGGTCATATACGGCTGATTATACTTTTGTAAACTTAGTTACTCCAGCTTGTGATAGAATACTGCCACAAGATGTCAAACGTTCTCTTGAAAGCGTCCATATCGCTGCAGCACCTCCGGCGTGATTTGCTTTTTAACAATCCTAGTCGCTGCCAACAAACGCATGCTGGGGAACCTGATGACGCGAATCAGATATAGCGAAGTGCTCGATAAAACTAGTGACCCACATGCTCAGCTTCAAAGTTCTCTCTCATAGTCAACATCGCGGCCTCTTGACACAATGCAGCGAGCTCTGCTCCCGAGTAGCCTTCCGTCTGTGCGATGATGGTTTGTACTGATACGATGACGATACAAACATTGTTTGCTTACTAGGCGACCTAGCTCTGCGATATCTAACCCAGTTTCGACGCTCATTTTGCTTGTTCGTATACGTAGAATCTCCTCCCGGCCTTGTTGATCTGGTGGACCGACGTAAACCTGACGATCTAGGCGACCTGGGCGCATTAGTGCAGTGTCCTGAAATTTGTTGAGTCCTTGTCATTGGTCATAGGGCGATGTTTACCGACCAAAATATCTGGTCTGTTAGTAGCCGCGACGACGGTGACACCGACCAGCTCTTCAACGCCGTCAATTTCGTTGAGGAGACTCGTTAGAACTCCTTCATGTGCTCCGTTGTCGGACCCCGAGCGTGAGGTGCCCAGTGCATCAACTTCGTCCTGTGGATCATATGTAAGAAACATGGTGCTTGCAATTATCGCATATCACATACGAAAAATATTATAGAAGGCGCCGCTCCCGCCGCACGCGCTTTTCGGAAGATTTCTCTTACAGCGCGTTCGGACTCTCCAAGATACTTATTCAAAAGCTTCATTCAAAAGTCAGCATATAGCTTCTTTGGGGCAGTCAAGAAGCTCACCTCGGGTCCCTTGACGGCGACAAAATTGACACCACTTTCCGTGGCAAGGGCGCGGACTAACATGGTTTTACTGCATCCTGGAGGACCGTATAGCAACACTCCCTTAGGTGCCTTGACACCTAGCCTTGCGAATGCTTCCGGTCGACGAATGGGCCATTCTACACATTCACGAAGTTTTTGGATTGTTGCTGATTGTCCTCCAATGTCGGCATAGTGCACAGGCGTGGTCTCCAAAAAGACGGAGCGCAGCGCCGACGGTCTGATGCTCGTGAGAGCATTGGATAGGTCATCGAATGAGAGTTTTGCTTCGGAGGACGATGCACCGGGATGCGAAGCCAGCCAAAAAAAAAACGTTTTGATGGCCGCAAGTGCCTGCTTCTCGCACCACTGCACTGAGATCTGCACCGACGTATCCGTGGGCACGCGAGGCTACGGTATGGATGTCTGCAGTGGTGAGGGTGTGTGGAGTTTTAGCTAGGAGAACGATCAAGATTGCGGCGCGTGCAGCAGCATCCGGAACGCCTTGTCATTTGAAGCGTCAGACACATTATAGCCAGCAGCGAGCTCAGCATACCTATTTCAATCTCTCTATCAAATCTCCCTGGTCGTCTCAGAGCGGGGTCAATCGCGTGGGACGGTTGGTAGTGGCCACAACAACCACTCTTTCTTCCTGTCCGTCCTTATTGACGCCTTCCATGCCGTCCATTATCGTCAGGAGCTGCGCCACCACCCGCTTCTCGACTTCCCCTCCCGGCCCTTCATCTTCACGTCGTGGACACAGGGCGTCGACCTCGTCCAACACGACGATACACGGGCTCTTGGCGCGAGCATCAGCAAATACGTCACGGATTTTAGACTCGGTCTCGCCATGGTATGCAGACGAAAGTTCCGGACCCGTTGATGACGATGACGGAGGAGTTTGTAGATGCCGCAATCGCGCGAGCCAGGTGGGTCTATTTCCTGTACCAGGCGGACCATGAAGGAGCAGTCCTCTTGGTGGTTTGAGACCTGGCCGACCTTCAGTATACACTCCAACGTTTTTAAGTAATATAGCCCACCAAAGTGACGGAAGAGCTCTGGCCGAGTGAGTGGTATCTCTATGAGATCCCTGATCTGAGCGATTTGTTTGTCGAGGCCGCCGACAGCTTCGTATGCATCAGGAGGTAGGCTGGACTCAATGCCCTTAGTTGGAAGCTAGAATATTATCAGAGAAAGCCACGGATTTGAAAAGCACTGTTACTTGCCGAGTCTTCAGACTGTGTTTGGTCCGCGATGCCAACAATTGTAACAGACGTATCCCAGCCAACTGTCCACAGTCTTGGTTTCGCATCCAGAGTGAGCTCACCAAGTCCAGTGGAAAGAGACGCCACATCGTCGCCGGAGCTATTACTATAGCCAGAAACAGCTTGCACAGCGAAACGGCGGGGTTGTCCCTCGTACACAGCGTCGACGAGCTGCCACGGTGTGATGTATTTGCAGTCCACTGCCGCATACATCAATGAACAGTGAAGAATTGGGCAATTACTGAAGACCCCACTTACCGAGTACTTCCCTGAGGAGAAGTGGGAGCCAATCGCGGTGTTTACCCTTAGTACTCTTCGCAATATTTGAAGGTAATTTTTCTCCGCTGGGGGCAATTTCACGAAGGCGAACAATGCGGGCTTCTTCGCAGCGATTAAGAGGTGTGGGAGCCCATTGTGGCACCTTTGTGTTTAGTGGGTACACCCGGACTTGATCTCCCTCGACTACGCGTGCAGTGGCAAAGACCCGGGAGAAGCAGAGATAGCTATTCAGACAGAGTGAGCGCAAGACGCAACCTTCGAATTCTCAAACTCACCGTCGGTCTTGCTTTCAGTCGTTGGCCAGGCTATTCCCACAGCAAAATACTAGAACGTTCGAAACTGCAATGTCCCGGGCCTGATTTTATGTACTCTCACTCGTTGATCAACGTGATCTTGAGCAGTCGTTATAGCCAGAACGTCACCCGCTATAATCTTTGCAATCTTGAGAATCTCTGTATGAATAAAAATACGTCTGAAGCCCGAGAAAGGGTTTCGTCCGCGTCCGCAAGATGGACAGTAAAAACTGTCGCACGGAGAGCGACATCGTCTGTGCGGACTGTGTCACGTAACGTGGATCGTACCTACGCCTACAAGTAAGATGCTGTCAGTAAAACCCGACGTCATTTGGAGGCTGCTCACTGTGTTTTTTTTTTTCAAGTAGCCAGTGGCGTAGTGTTAGGATGCGATCCCTCCTACCGCGGATCGACAATGAAAGACGCTTTAGCGCCCAATCGAAAACTGTTCTACATAGACGGGGGAAGCGAGCAAAACATGACCGCGCTCTAACCTGCTCTAGCTGACTGTGTAGCGGAATGACCATACTTTCCGTGCGATTGTCCTTCTTGGCTCACACGACCGTCGCAGCGGGATGTTTGGAGTTTCGATTTCTATCCACGTGCTCTTACTTATGCACTAACAACTTGTACAGAGAGATAAGAATGCTTCAAGTCGTACTAAAGAGAACAACAAACACAACAGAGAAGGAGAGCAAGCAACTACAGAGATGAGCAAGAAATAGACAGTCAACCGTTTACCGGATGCCGGCGGTCGCTTTTTGGAGGGCAACGCTTGATGCCCAGCTGAGCCTTCCTGAGCTCATCAGCGCACTGGTCGAATCCTCAAATCTCGAGCTTCTCGAGGGGCACGGGCAAGCTCGGCCTCAACGGCTCCCTTAGCGCCACGCTTGAGCTTCATCGAGAGCTCAGGGCTGGTGATGGTGTTCTCAACCTGGGTGGATGTAGGCCTCGACTGAGGTCGGACTTTGCCTCGACGTGAAACGGGACAGCGAGAAATCCATCTGACTGTTCAGCACTGCTTAAAATTGCTCGGCGTTCCTTGATCATCTGATCGATCTCAGCGGACGAGAGACGGCCAACAGAGTTGGTGATGCCTAGGGATTAAAGATTAGGGTGGGGTCACATCCGGTTAACCGCTGTACTTACTGATCCTTGCGCCTTGCGGCCAGAGGCACGGTCCTGAGCGGTGACCTTGAGGAGACCGTTGCGTCGCCAATCAACCTCGAAAGGTGTCGGTAATTGTCCAAGCTCAAGTCAGCCTGACACGGGGCATGGGGGGGATGCCCTCAGTTGAGCTCGAACTCGCCGAGAGACGGTTGTCGCGGCACTTGTGCCCGAGTGCGCTCAATACCGAGAGTCGTCCCAAAACGGGGGAACTGGTAACAGGGTGGTCTGGTTGTCCTCGACGGTGGTGAAGTGAGTCGAAGACGGGGACTTGTTGGTGGTTGGATGGGGGTGTTGCGGGGAACGACGACACCGAAGATGTCAACCCTGCATGGCGACACCAAGGGATCTAAAGTCCCAGGGCAACGTCGAGGGTTTCAGGAGGAGGAGGCGTCAGCGTCGTTCTTCGTCGAGAGGTTCTGACACCAGTGAGGACAGCAGCCTGGACGGCGGCACCGCCCACCGCTAGGCGACGGCCTCATCGGGGTTGATGGACTTGTTTTGAGCTGACGGCCACCGAAGTACTCCGAGACGAGGGACTGAACCTTGCGGGGAATACGGGTAGGAGCCGCCAACGAGGGGGGGGGACGGGGATATCGTCAACCTTGTCGCGGTTCATCTTTCGCATCCTTCAAAACACGCCTCAACGGGTCGAGGTCGATCAGTCGACTTGGGAAGAGGGTCTTCCGCGTCTGGAGGTCTCCTCGAAACGAGCACGAGTGATTTGGTGTGTTTAGCCGAGAAGTCCTCGCCCCTGACCGGTAAAGATCGGTTAGTCTATGCTGAAGATGCAGTATCGACAGCGCTCTGACCTGGACGAAGACAGAGAGTCGACCTCAATGGTGGTCTGAGTAACGCTAGAAAGCGTCCTCTTGGCACGCTCGCAGGCGGAGCGGAGACGACGGATGGCACGGGCATCCTCCGAGATATCGAGGCCACGTCTTCTTTTGGAAGTCCTTCTTGAAGTGGTCGAGGAGGTTGTTGTCGAAGTCCTCACCCACCCAAGTGAGTGTCACCAGCGGTCGGGCCTTGACGGCGAAGACACCGCCAGTGATGTTCAGGAGAGAAACATCGAAGTTCCTCCACCCAAATCGAAGATAAGGACGTGCTTCCTCCTGCGCGGACTTCTGGTCAAGACCGTACGCAATGGCAGCAGCGGTGGGCTCGTTGATGATACGGAGAACCTCAAGACCAGCAATGGCACCAGCATCCTTGTGGGCAGCAGAGACGCTGCGAGTCGTTGAAGTAAGCGGGGACGCTGATAACCAGATAAAATTAGCATCTGGACCGATCTGACCGATTTTACTGCGACTTACGTGACGACCGCCTCTTAACCTCCTTGCCCAACTTCGCCTCGGAGATCTCCCTTCATCTTCATGAGGACCATAGACGAGATATCTCCTGAGGGCTGAAAGTCTTCTCTCCTCGTTGAGGTACTCGACCTTGATGAAAGGAGAGCCATCCTTCTCGACACCTCGAAGGGCCAGTGGGTCATGTCCTAGATATCTATAAGTTTTTTCGAAGCTTTCAGCTCACTCGGCTGCACGAACTTCTTGACATCGGGTCGCTCGTGGCAAAAACTGGTCGACAGTAGCCCGCACTCGTACACCGAAAAATATACACATACATTCATACAATAGCGGCGCACCAATGAGACGACTGGGCATTCCAAGAAAACAGTGTGTTGCGAGGTTCATCGCAGCCTGGTCTTTGGCGGCATCACCGATGAGTGAAGACGCTCCTCGGAGGAGAAGGCGACGTAGGAAGCGCGTTGTCTCGGTTACCCTCTATAAGGTTCTAGATGAGTGAAAAAAGGTTAGCTTCTCTAGCCTGCGAGTCGACGTCGAGACTCACGGTCGTTGGCTAATGATTTCGTGACACGGTCGTTATTTTGCCAAACACCGCGACGTGCAGCTAATTTAGCAAAGTCAATAAAGCGTACGGGTGACTTAGATGTACACCATCCGGAAACTCTCACGAGTAGGTCGTCACCAAGACATCAATACGCAAATCAGCGCCTTAGCGTACAGACGTCCCTCCATTTTTAAAAAGAAAAGAGAGTAAAGACGGGGGGAAAGGGAGATGAAGAGGTGGTGGGTGGTGGGGCAACTTGAATCGGCGAGAAAAACTTGTCGAAAATCGATTTGACGCCTGCTGTGAGGTAAGCGGGCAGTGCCAACGAATAGGCGCCTTCGGCTCTACTACTCCTCACGTAGCCCTTCGCCATGTCCCGGCCAACCCGCAGGTGCCAGGCTCGCCGCCGCCGTTGATCCCGATGTTCGATGCGCGTTTCAGCGATGACGTGTTCGTAACTCACTTCAAATCTGCGGCAGCTGTGGAACTCCGCAAGACGCGTATAAACCCAAGAACACCGCAGATCGAGAAAAGCTGGATGGACAGGCATGCAGGTTAGCAGTTTGGGCCCGAGTTCCGGGAGAACCGTGAGTGACTTCAAAAACGCATTAAAAGCTGGTATGTTTTCGACTTTAGCCATGCATGATCAATAGGTCTGAGAGTGGTGCTGAAACCTCCGCATATACTAGTGATGTATACATTTGGTAGCTTTTGGGTCTATAAGCGCAGACACGCGAGAACACATTCCAACCTCATCACCACCTTGCACCGAGCCGTCCATCCCTCACAAACCACGCTGTCCGCGCTTGTCGCTGCCGGAGCCACACTTTTAGGGGCACTCAAAAACTCTGATGAACCCTCACTTCATTCCTTATGCCTACGGCGACCGGGCGGATATCACCATCATCGACCTCGACCACTGAACACTCTGCCCATGCTTCGGCGTGCGCGCCAAAGGTCGTACGAGCTGTCTGCGCAAAGGGCGGCACAGTTGTGGTCGTTCGTGTCGGTACGCGCCCGGACCTGCGACCCGTTGTGCGGCAAGGCTGCCGAACGTGTTGCGAACGGCGGTCTTATCACGTCGGGTGAACGCTGGCTGCCAGGGGGGACCTTGAGTCGCGACAAAAAACAAGTGCTCGCTGATGTCACGACCCATTTACAGTGACGGAGCGCGTCGTTCTTCTAGACTTGATCGTCTTCCTCAACCCACACTTCAAAAAAAAAAAACCCAACTCACAACTTACCCAGCTCTCGGACGGGAGTGCGCCCAGAACCATGTATTCCGACGAATGGCATCATAGACTCAAATGTTGACCCACGGGTCGTGCCACTGTACCCGATACCAGCGAACGACGAGATGTCCACTTCGGAAGGAAAGAATGGGCAGCGACCGGTCAGAACACGAACTCATTCTTGCGAGGTGAGGCGGTTCTGGGACGTTGGTAAGCCCCGTCGGGTAACATCGAGGGTAAGGTATAAAGGCCGTTCTCATTATGGCAGAAGGAGGAAGCCGGGTGAGACGCGAAGTCTAAGAGCAGGTCCCTCGGAGAAATTCAGGCTTCAGAAGGTATCTACGTGAATACAAAGACGATACCGAGGGAGGGTTGCAGAGACCTTTGCTGAGTGATTCAGAAGTCTCGTAGCATCGATATAGTACATCCCGCTTAATCCTAGCTAGGTAGTTATCAATCATTGCTCTGACTTCTGCGCACTTTTTTGGATATCAAACCAATATCCTGTGAAGGTCATTAGCCACGAGACTTTGTGCATTAAGGGAAAAGGGCCTTACGTATCCGCCGTCTCGATTGCCCTCACATTGCCCTTCAGCTTGTTGATGGTTTCGATGTATTCGTCTTCTTCTACACTGTCGAAGACGATACCACCACCCGCTTGTAGAAATATGCGACGCCATCTTTGAACACCATGGTTCGGATTGCGATACACACAAATCCATTTCGTCCTCGGCAAAGTCAAATCGACCCACTGCTGCGCAGCGTACACACCGCGTCGATCTTGCTCTTGTGCTCATAGATAATCTCGATAGCTTTGATTTTCGGGGCGCCGGACACTGTTCCCGCAGGGAAGATTGACCTGAACGCGGTCGGAATCTAACGAGCGAAAATATTTTGAGCTTCAAGTGCCAGGGAAAAAGGCGGTTTACAATCTCACCTGTTCTTGCCTTCCCGAAGCATGCCCGAAACTTGCGACGTGAGGTGAATGACATGGCTAAACTTCTCCAAGCGCATGAGGTGGTTGGTCCACTTTCACCGTCTTCGGTTGGCAGACCCGGTTGACGTCGTTTCTTGCAAGATCGACGAGCATGATATGCTCTGCACGATCCTTTTCAGAGTTGAGCAGCTCGTTAACCCAGCTTTTCATCCTCTAGGTAATGATTTGCATGGAATAAGCAACTTGGAGGTATGAGTCATGTTTTGCTGGCTCACCCTCGGGCGTGGCACCTCTCCGGACAGTTCCCAGCAAGTTTGCGTGGTTTGTACACCTTGTTCTGCTCCACCTTGCATAGCGTCTCCGGACTCGGCACCGACCAGTTGAATATCCCCAAGGTCCACATAGAACATGTACGGACTCGGGTTGACGCGACGTAGTTGCCGATAGACAGTGAAAGGGTGAAGGGACGTTGGCCGCGCCAGACGCTGTGACGGGACAGCCTGGATGATGTCTCCGGCAACTATGTGCTCCTTCAAGCTTGGTCACGAACCCTTCGTAGCCCGCGCCTCGACTTGCCGACGTTAGAGACGGCCTCGACGCCTAGTGTCGTGATGGGTGCTGGTGGACCTCGGGCGTGACAGGCTCGAGGATGAGCTTCGCGAGCTTGCGCGCCTTGGACACCGCGGTCTCGTACATGAACGGCAGATTGCTCGCCGGCCATGCCATCCGGGAAGAACGCGTGCGAGACGGCGATCGCGGTCTGGTAGAGGTGGTCGTAGATGAGAATGGTGTCGACGAGCATGAAGACGGGCCTCGGGGACACCAAGCGTGGTCTTTTGTGCTGCGTGCGGTCTTGGGCTCGAAGTGCTGGATGCAGTCGTATGCGACGTAGCCGATAGCTCCACCAGTGAATGTGGGGACTTCGGGGATCTTGACATAGCGGTGGACGGCCAGCTCCTGCTGTAGAGGAACAGTGGGTGTCCCCCTTGATCGTCTCGTTTGGCCCTGTCTTAATGACCTTGAACGGGTTCTAAGCAACTCAGCGTGTCTCATGGGTACATTCCAGTGTACTAAATCAGGCACATACCTGCATCCCCACGAAACTGTATCGCGTGCCAGGTTCTCTCCATTCACCACCGACTCAAGCAAGAAACTGTACTTGGAGTCCTTCGCTATGCGCAGGTACGCCGAGCATGGCGTGAGTAAGTCTCCTGGCAATTCCACATATACCGGGACACAGTTTCCCCGCTTTTCGGTGAGTATGAGCTTCTCGACTTGTGCGAGCGAGGGGTATGCTGGGAGTTTCTGAGAGAGTAGTCAAAGTCAGGCTTCGCAATTCCTACCCTGGACATGTCTCACCTCGACGTCCATGGCGGTTATGGTAAAGAGGCAGGAGGCGGGTCGAGTGACTCACTTCTTCTAACTTGACTCTCACCTTCTCGTCATCTGCCCTATATCTTTTTCGCGTGTTGCTGTCTCTCACCGGAACGCGACAAATTTTCCAGTGTCGCCTTCTGAGCTTTCCTCCGACAATACCGCCTCCAGCCCCCGACCAAGCTCATATCCCGAGCTAGACACCTGCGCTCGGGGGTTCGCTGTCGGGACTCAATAATTCCCCGTCCAAGTCCTCCATCGCTGTAGCGGTGTAAAATCATGATAACTCCGCGCTTTTCGTGCTCGCAAAACGAAAAGGTCCGTGCTGGTATCCGTCTACTGCCCTGCCGTTCGCGTGAGTGCGTTCTCCAAGTATTTGGGTGCGGAAAGGCGAAAGCTAACACGAATGGCCCGGAAGTAGGCATCTGACGTAGAGATAAACGTGGATGAGACGCTTTTCACGCTGCATATCAATCCCTACTACCTGCGCCTTAACTTCCCCCACGCATTGCAGGAAGATGATGATTTTGAGGCATCCGCGCAGTACGATCCGGGCACGGGCTTCCTGACCGTCACACTGACGAAAGCCACTCCCGGGGAACATTTTGAAGATTTGGACCTCCTCGCCAAACTCCTCGCACCGAGACCATCGGAGCCGCAGGGCCCTCTGATAGAGGTGCTCGACTCTCAAAACGCCGAGCTATCAGCTGAGGACGAGTTAGTCGCCCAGGCAGAGAACTTGTCATTGGAGCAAAACGAAATCTTGGAAGGTATGTCATGTTGGCACCGTGGCTCGGACGAAGCTGAACACCGCTCGTGTTTGCAGCCGCTGAAAACGACTGGCAATTGAAACAAGAAGTCCCGGAGCCTTTGTCGTCGCTGAAGACAACTGCACAAGAACGGTATGGCTTCCTTGATATGCATACGGGCTATTTCCAGCATGTCGGACACACCGAAAATGAAATCAACGAGCTGGGGCCCGACGCTGAAACCTGCTCAGCTGATGAAAGAAGGAGAAGACGTTTGAAACACGAGGATGAGAAATGGGATGAAGAGCACTACATGTATGTCATGTTCTTTTTCTGCTCGATGGTGTCATGCGCTGACTTTGCCTAGGGCTGATTTTGCGGATGATGAATACATTCAGGAGCTGATACGGTGGACTCACCCGCATACCGTAACTCAGGAGAACTTCGTCTACACAGAAGAAGAAAACCTTGTCATGCTCAAACTGCCTCGAAAAGAGTGTATGTACCTGGGGCCGTTATTCTTCTCGTTATCTCGCTCATTCGCGCCGTAGACCTTGCTACTCCAAATCAGACCCACCAGTTGTATCTTACCCTGCTAACTCTGCTATTCGCCTATGCCTACGACTCCCGTACAACACAACACGACCCTACGCCCGAGAGCGGCTGGACGATCAGCACACTGGTCCCGGCGTTCTCAGCACTGGGACCCCCCTCCATACTCGCCTCCACCCCCACCAGCCGCAGCCGAAACCTTTGATCCTTCCGAGCTCGCAGCGACATTCACGGCCTCGTACCGGCGCGCCCTTGCGTTTCCCGCTCTTCCGCTCGTTTGCGCTCGCCGAGCGCTGCCGCGCGGACGTCGCCGCGTTCCTGCGCGGCGGGGGCGGCGCGCCGTCGTGCGGTGCCTGCTCGAGATGAAGCGCGTGCTCGACCACCACGACGTGTACTACGTCTACAGCAAGATCTGGGTCGACGACTCTGCGTCTGGGCGCAGGCGTCCGCGAGGTGCGTTTTGTGCCTCTTTCTCTCTCTCCCGTGCTTCGCTGAGCAGGGCACGCAGTGACGCCGTCCTGGTGCGGCTAGCGAACGCCATAGCGTCGTCTCCGGATGGAGAAGGCCGCCGTCGGGTGGGACCTCGAGGGGCTCGAGAGGCTCACGCAGGAGGGCGCGGAGCGCGCGTCCGATAGCGACGACGAGTCGGAGGACGAGGTCGAGCGCATGCTCCCGGCGCCCCTGTGATGGGATCAGCCGTCCGGCTTCGACGCGGGTCGCGGTGCGGTACACGGTCTGGGCTGCTCTGGGCGCGCGCAGGGGGGGCGTGGCGGGCGTGCCGTGGGTGGGTGGCTCGGTGGCCTGGCTGGCTGTTCTAAGCTAGTGCGGGGTGGGCGTTGCCCGGGGTGGCCGGGGTAGGGTAATGATCCTTGGCTCTCGCGGCTGTATGGATGACGTGCCGAGGATGAATGTAGATCGGTAGTCTGCCTTTGGGAGTGTAAAGTGAGAAAATATGTTTGCCCATATCTACTCAAGCTCTGCGCCTCATGCATATGAATTTGTAGGAGGGTGTCTTCTTTGCTGTTAGTGTTTGCCAATACACTGCGTGTGGCTCCCGCGACTCGAAGGGTAATCAGCAAGGTTATCTGCATGCCCTTGTACTCGAGAGAGGTATATCCCCGAGCCGAAGTAGAATAAACTCCAGTCGCTGAAACAACACGGCGAGCCCAAACACAAATATCACGAGGGTCTATCCTTATCTGCTGCTCCGTTCAACGTTTCGTCGGCTGACGTACACAAGCCGCAAGGTTGTACGGAGAGCTGGGCACAACTTCACCGCCTGCTTAACCAGGCCTTTCGCGAACCGTCTACCGCACTCGCCTCTTGCGCATTGTACCCGGCGAAGAACTTCGTCTTCCGGTCAGATTTTCCATTGGCCGGGCCCTGCACACCCAAGACTTAATTGTACACCGACAACCGGTGGGGGCAGCGGATGATGGCCTCGACTGGTCTATCAACCGACCAATCGTGTGCGTGATTATCCATCCCCCTCGATGTGGGAGTGGTGAAGACGACGGGTCATCTTGTCAACACGGGCAAGTTGTACTCATCGTCTCTTCTCTCCAAGACACAGTGTACCACGGACCATTCGGCCGTTGGAGGACTATCCTGGAACGGCCGCCGACCGTTTGGGGCTATCACGGCTCCGTCACTGGTCGCACGAGTGCGATACGAGGACGAGGGCAGAACAAAAGTATATTGCGGCTGTGACGAACCATCTCTGTGGCACCCACAGCTCATCAGCCACCAACTACCTTCGAGCTGAAAGCCCGTCAGGTTTCTTGATTTACAACACGTACGCTATATATCGCCGTGGTTGTAAGTTAGACGGTAACACAAAATCCAACAATAAAGTCAACACGGCCACGCACATCATTACTCCGACACCTACCCGGTCCCACAGTAGTGTGACAAGAACGAGTTGGTTTCCCGAGGCCTGAGAACCGATCGACGAGCTGTGTACGCGTGAACAGAGTGCCCAACTGTCGCCGCAATGCACTCTGCTGCCTACGGTGGATCATCCTGAAATTGACAAAGGGTTTTTTGTTTCCGTGATGAATTAGCTGGGGACAGGCCGCACGGTATCAGCGAAGCAGATCATGCATGTGAAAGAGATGGGTCTGTACATTTGTGGGCAGCGGGAGGCCCAGGTGGGAACAAACTCGTGGCTGATTTCCAGCCGTTCCGCCATCGACGCCCAGAAAAATGCACACCGTCGGGGCCCTGTTTGCAGCAGCTCACCTCGAGGACCCAAACGCGAGCTTGGCACATTCTGCTGCAGTCGTTGCATGAAATAGACACGGATTGCAAATCGTCCTGCGCCACAACACTCATTGTGGAACAACCTGGTTCGCAACAAGCGTCACAGCGCCACATCCCACTGCCCAATATACGCGCGATTACAGGAGCCACCAACAACAACTCGCGGCGGACCTCCTGAGACCCAACAACAACGACCCTAATGATCATGATTCTGCACACCTGCCCAAAACGAACCGCCCCCCGCCCACGCCGCGCCGCGGGCGTCTCGGCGCAATCTGATGGCGCATCACACACGCGCGCTGGGGTCCAGACCCGCCCGTCGCGACCACACGCCACCCGCCCGCGCCCCACACCAGAAGCCTCCTTCGAGCCAAAAAAAACCCACCATATGTGATCGATAAAGTCCGCGCAGAAGAAGCACGTACGACGCCTCGGGCTCGGTCCCGGCGCTGCACACGCCCACCAACGACCCGCCACTCGTGTTTGAGAAGTCTAAATATGCAAGTAATAGCTGAAACGCGAGTAGTCGCAGGCGACGTCAACGTCAACGCGCCTGCAATCGATCGGACGTGGGGGGTGGAGGTGTGCTTGGCGGGACTTCTAGTGCGCCGCGAGGCTGGGGCGCGATGCGCTATGTATAACCGCGCACGTCGGGGGCCGATCGACGGTGGCGTCTCGTCGATGAGCGGTCGCGGGAGGCGACTGGGAGGTTTAGACTCTCTTGGGCTGCTCAGTGGGTGGGTGTGCAGGGTCGGTTCGAATGGAATGCGGTCCATGAGGTCACGCGTGTGCAGCTGGAACTTGGAGAAGCAGAAGAGAATGCAGAGATCCAGGAATCGATTAGCATCCTTTGGCCCCGAAGTATACGCATAACCGTACATGCGTTCGCTGTGATTGGCGCATTTCCCGCTCTGAAACCTTGAGCAAGGAGTAGAAAAGAATGCAGACATGCACAAGCACGATGCACGCTCGAAATAAACACACGAATAGAAGATGATCCCTGAGACCACGCCTGCTATTGGTGCATATACGCCTGGAACCTCGACCAGTGGAAAAGAACATGAAGTCTGAGATCCATACATTAATGAATAGAAGCACCAAATATACACAAGTACTGCATGAGTGCATATACCCGCTGTAATTGGTGCATGTATACGAGGTGAAACTTTGGTGGTAGAAAAGAACGTAGAAACCCGCATGAGGTCACGCATATTCGTACATATAACAGTGAAACTTTGAGTGGTAGAAATGACCGAGATACACGAATCGAAGCACCGTGTACTTACCCCAGAATACACGCCGCATATGGGCGCATATATCCGCCGCACTTGAGACTCATAACTCGCGAAGCACAATGCACCCCGAGTGTTAAATGCGGGGCCCATGAGGTCACCGTTCGTGTATATACGACCAGACCCTCCTCGAGTAAGAGTGCGGGGATCAGCACGCAGGTCGCACCGAGTCCCTCCAAAAAACGAGAAATCCACATAGAATTGAAAACCCACAACCGCCCCGAAGCACAAACTAGACACACAAAAACCAAGCCCACGCCGCTCGCCTAATCGCTGCGCGGACGCTGCGCCTGCGCCTGCTGCTGCTGCTGATGCGGCGGCACGACGTCGAACCCGCTCTGGCCGAGGTCCGCAGGGGGAGCGCCGCCGTCTCGTCGAGGGCCTCGTGCGCGAGGAGCGCACGGCGCTCGTCGGCGTGCTCCGGGCTGCGCGCCGGCGACGTCGCGCGGGCGGAGGAAGCGGGGCGGCTGGGATGAGGTCGTCTTTGAATGTCGATGTTCCGTAGCTGTAAATTCTAGGGGTTAATAAGATAGGGGGAGGGAGGGGGAAAAGGCGTACACACGAGCAGCGCGAAACCCGCGACCTGGGAGGAGCGACAGCGGCCAGACGAGGCGCTCCCAGCCAATGGCCGAGCGAGATGACCCAGATGGAGAGCGTGCGGCAGGTGTCGGTGAGGCTGCGCGCGCGTCGCGCTCACGTGGCGCGTGACCGAGAGGCCGAAACAAAAAAAGTGAAGAGCGAGATGCTCAGCGCGATCGCGACGCCGCTCCAGAGCATCCGCGGGCGAGTTGAGCATCTGCGTGAGGCCGCGCCCGAATTGGGGCCAGCGCGAGGTCGAAAGAACGGCTTGCTGGCTCGGCGGCAGCGAGGGCCGCAGGAGCGGGAGCAGCCGGCATAATGAGCAGCAGGATGCTCAGCGTCCCGAAGAGGCCCTCGAAGCCGACGGCGACGAGGGGCCCGACGGCAGTACCGCTCCATGATCTTTTCTGTGGACGGACACGGTGAGCGGCGCGTCGCGGCGGGAGGGGACAGCGGGGCTGGGCGCACCTTCTACGACGAACTGGGTTGCCGTACTGGGAACAAGCGGTGAAAGAAGGGGCGTCAGCGTCCGCTCTGCACGTGTCACCGTGGCCACGGGAACGCGGAAGCATGGGGTGGGTGCAGCACATGGTGCGCGAGCCAAAAACGCAAGAGTGTTTAGACGGGGAAGACGGAAGGCTGCGCGCAGCGGCTTCCAGTGTGCCTCGTGGGCGCGAGAAGGGCAACCCTCGAGGATGCGCGCCAAGATGCGAGAAGGTTAATGGCCTGCGTGGGACGATACACGCAAAGACCGGCAATGGCGGGGCGGCCGTCGTGAAACGTAAAAACGCAAACAGCACGGTTACTCACAAGACTTGGGCGAACAAGATGAAAAAACACGCCTGCGGCGTCATGAGCCAGTGTGTCGCGGGGGTACATACACACACGACATGGACGCACCGACGAGGACCCTGGTGACCTCTGGAGACTCGATCGGCTCGGGCGGCGGCACGGGCGCAGAGGGCGACGTTCCATTCGCGTTTGCGAACGCGGAAAGAAGGCCGACGGAGGCATCCTTGACGGCGTCCTTGACCATGGAGCCACTGAGGCCGACGATGGAGACACCGGCCATGACCGTGACGAGCGAGAGCCCACCTGCGGCCGCGGACCGTCAGCGAGTGTGCAGCGCGAGAAGCGCAGGTGCTTACTGGTACAGCCACAGCCGCCGGCTCAGGAAGACGACGCTGAAGATGCCGACGAAGAGCACAAGCGCGCCGCGCGTCATTTGGTAGATAGACACCGGGGTGTACAGTAAGCCGACATTCATAAAGCTGCCGGGACACGTTAGCCTCTGTCGCCCACACGAACGCGGATAGGAAAAGGCGTTGAACCACAGGCGTGCCGGCCGGGGTGGCGTCGGCGGGCGGAAAAGAGAACAAGAAAAGAAAGAAAGAAAAAAGAACAAGGAGGGCCGGCGCGGCGGGAGAGCACGCGCCGTGGGAAGGAAAGGCAGAAGCACGGGGGGCTCGGGCAGCTCGGAAAAGAAGGCTTCGCGGGGAGCGCACGCCGACAGCCACCGCGGCCTTCGCGAGACGGAAGCGAGAGACCTGCGCTGAGCTCACAGCCGTCACGGAGACCAACGCGGGCGTCCCCCCTGTCCGGGCGCTGCTGCAGCTGCTGCGACGCCAGCGCTCGGGGCCGCGACGACAGAAGCGTGCCAAAACAGACGGCGCGCGGTGGGCGCAGCCAAGACTACCACTCACCGTGGTCCCGGTCAGGTCACACGCCGCGGGGAGCCAGAGCAGCAGATACGCCCACCCCCGCATCGGCCGCGCCTCGCCCGCCTTGGCGGTGCAGCGGGTGCAGCGGCCTCGCCTTCCGTCGACGCGAGCGGAGGCGCCCGCATGAGGTCTTCGTCCGCGTCAGTGTCTGTGGGGAGGGTGCACGGGCGGGTGGGCACGCCTGCGCGCGCGCGTTGACTAGCGTGACGATGACGGGGAGGAAGCCTGTTTGTTGTTAGGGATGGTGATTGTGTTGGGTGATGGAACGGCCCAGATAGACATGGGGAGCATCAGATGACAGCCGTAAGCGCGAGAGCAGACCAACAACACTAGAATACGCACAGAGCATCTCTCCGACTGTGGCGGGCGGTTGTCGCGGCGGCGCACAGAGGACGAGTAAGTGACGGCATCGCACAGGCAGGGAGACGGCCGACGCACGGAACATCTGCAGCGTTTGCCACACCGGCTGCTCGTAGAGGACATGGTGGCGCGGATTGGGGTCGTTGCAGTTCTCGACGCATTGCATGTCCTGCGCGGAAATGAGTGCCAGCACTTGGTTGGGCGCCTCCTAGTGCGAGAGACTTGCCTGCCACTTGCTCCAGAGCGAGTTACTGGAGCCCTGCGCAAGCTTCAGAATTGACACAACGACCAAGATGATGCCACACACCGTTATGAGCATGCCCGCAAATGAGTATGGGGACATAGAGCGAGGACGGCATGGTGGTGGCCGTCGCTGAGGAGGGATGTGCGACTCGCAGCCGGGCGGAGGGCGACGGACGTGGGGGCAGCGCGGGCGTCTGTGGCGACCGGATAAGGCTGCGCCGCGGCTAAAGGCAGCGTGGGAACCCTGGCCAAAGCGGGCCATGGCCGGATGCAGAGGGAGGAGGCCGAGCTTGGTGGCGCATGGTGTGACCGGGAGAAGCGTGCGAGCGTGACCACGAAGGGCTCCCTCCCCAGCCGGCGGCGGCGAGCCCCTGCGGTCGCGGCGCGCACTGTGTCTCGCATTTTTCCGCATTTTCCGCCGCATTTTTGTGCGTGGGCGGGGGAGGCCCGCGCGGGAGGAGGGCGGCGGGCGCAGGGCGCGGTGGCGGCGGTCGAGGCTTGGGGTTGGAGCCTGCGAACATGGCAAGGCTTTGAGAAGCGGAGGGCCAGTGATGTCTTCGATGCTTCCAAACACTATCCCATCTTTTCGCCAAAAGCGGCGAGCGCGCACTACTTACATGTGAACCAACGGCCTGCCTGCGCCCCCCTTCTCTTCCCTCTCGTCCACTCGTCCACTCCCTCTGCCCCCCGCGCCGTGCCCCGTCGCCGTCCGCGTTTGCCCCCACGGTCGTCCACCGCCCCCCACCCCGCCCACGCCGGCGACCGCCTCCGCCATGGTCCAGCTCTCCCTCTCCACCACCAAGGGCAACTCGGGCTCCGCAATTTCCCCTATACCGGCTTTCCTTGGCCTCACCTCCATACGCGTAGAGGGTATCGTCCGCACTCGCTTTGACGAGGACCGCAAGCCCATACCCGCCAAGGCCCTCACCGTCTCGGTCCGCGCCTACGAGTCGCGTCAGACCCGCCATGGGGGGCACCCACACTTGCTTGGAGCCGCCTGCTCGTCGACTACAGCCAGACGCTCTGGAGAAAGCCCGACGGCCAGCAGTTTTGCAGACCTTGGCGAGTCCGAATCTCCGTTCCGGATCACCCTCCCCAAGCGTGGTCGCAGGGTTCAGCACCGCAAAACTACCAGGACTACAGGACATATTGGAGGGTCGAAGCCGGTGCTTTTGTCATCATTTACATTCGGCCAGCCGTGTGGGCATCCTTCTGACCAACGCTTCCTCCCACCCATCTGCTCAAGTTGTGCGCCCATCTGCCACCCTCCATCTGCCAATCCTCGCGGTCATGCGATCGGCCCGTTTACCTTGTTCCCACGTTTGATCGCCTCCTTATGTCCGTGCGCGCTGACGACGACATGCAGTCCTCGAAACATGTACCCCATGTCGCGGCGCGTCGGGGTGCCAGGATAGTCAAGCAGTTTGAACGGGGGGGTCCTCCTCTCATCCGACCTACGACATACCGCCGCCGCTTGCCCCCACCGACACCCCCGCACCAGTCCATGGTTTGGCGCTCACACTGTCTCATCCTCGTCGAGCACCAGCCCCCCGACGCTCTCACATGCGACAAACAAGTCCACCGTGCGCGCCGGTCCTCCATTACAATCTATCGACATCCCCCCACACCAAACCCGATAGGGCCCGTCCGACCTCCTGTTCACCTCGGTCTTTATTCGACCGCTCGATCCGTCGGGTCTTGATACGGAGCGCATCGCTCCTGGTCGAACGGCGGAACTGTAGACCTCCACGATGTCGATACCCCCCCGGAGCAGCAGCAACACAACAACCACCCCAGATCATCATAGCTCTACATAAGTCTTCCCGAACGGGAAGCGGTGCCCGAACACGACGGCTTTTGCCGTACACGCACCGTCCCCACGCACGACACGACCGTGGAGTTCCCTGGCCTACGAGACGGGGGCATCCTCTGGCACCGCTACGTCGCGGACGCCACTGATACCGACCGGGCGACGACGCCTTCGAACGGCTCTTCCAGCGCGCCTTCGTCGTCGCATTCGCAACCGTCCCCACCGACGCCGTCGCACAAGACGGTTGTCTCCAACGGTCCGCGCATGCCGGCGCCGAGGATGGTTACCATGTTTGCGCTCGACCGGGAGACGGGCGTGTGGGAGCAAGTGACGATCTCGTTTGCAATGGCCCCGCTGCGCGTAGCCATTCGCGATGGGCGACTGGTGCGAGAACGAATGCGGAGGGAGCCTCGGGGCCGTGAGCTTCTGGCGTGCAGCATCCCTGCGTGAAGGTCTGCAGCGTCCACTGGGGTTTCTATAGTGAATATACCGCGTGGGTGGGGGCTGACCATCCCCCTTAGGTCATCGTGACGTCGCCCTTCGGGCACCGAGTCCATTGACCTTGCGCCGCCGGGAGCTGTCTGTTGTGATTGACGAACGACGCCGAGCGGCGGCACGCGCTCGCGCAGTACGCAGACAGATGCGCAAACGCGTCCGCGTCCAAGAGCCGCGCGCGTGCCGACCTCGCCGAGCCCGAACCCCGCGGGGGCCCGACGCGCTCACGCCGCGCACCGACCGCCCCGCGCCGCTCCCGCTCGGGTACACCCCGGCCCGGAAGAGCGCAGAGCAGCGGCAGCGCCCCGCGCCAGAGCTCGTCCTCGCACGGCCGCGCATGCCCGCGACGCCCACCTGCGGCGTCCTCGCACCCGTTCCTCGGGCTCCGCTGGCAAGCGCGAGAAGAGCAAGAAGCCGCGCCGCCCGCACACGAGCGCCGGCCCGCGCGAACCAGCGACATCGTCGACGTCCGCGTCGGCGGCGGCGTCCCCCGTGCCCTCGCCCGCGCCCGGTCCCCCGCGAACGGCTTACACCACACACCACCACCCACACCCACCAGACACCTCGGCCCCGATAACGCCCCCGGGGGCCATCGATGCCGTCGCACGCACGCGCGAAACGTCATTGTGGCAGCGCACACCGCTACTCGCCGGACCACGACAGCAGCGAGGGCGCGCCCGGTTTTTTTTTTTTTGGACGCGGGACGCCGCCGTGATCGCGTTTCCAGAGCCATCAACAACGGACCTATAAAATCAACGTTCCAGAGCGGTAAACACGGAAAAGGAACTTCACGGGGCTCAAAAAAAAACTGGGATCACGGCGGCCCGCGCGCGAAGGAGATGGCGCTGTAACGGGCGGAGCCGGCGCGCGACGGCGGCGGCGGTAACGACGCGCTCGCTCGTGCTTCGCCAGGGAGGTGGTCGCGGGCGTGCGGATGGAGCGCGTGCAGACGCGCGTGGAGGTGGTGCCTGCGGCGGCGGGATCACGACAAGTCGGAGCTCATCCGCGGAGTGGGAGGAGGAGCCTCGTGTCGTATCGAGTAACTGGCGAGGACGTGCGGAGAAGCAACGTGGCTCCACGTTTTGGCGGCGGCACCGGGATAAGCACCAGACGCCCAAGGACGCGACGCGTGCTCAAGACGCGCATCGCTGCGTGTGATGCGCCGCGCCCTTGTGCGCCATGGTGGCGTTTGTGCGGCGTGCCAAGGCCTTCGCGAGGCCTCGAGGCGGGGTGTCCCACGGTGCTGCGCATGCTCGGTGTGCTGGTGGCGTCATTTGGCTACTGCGGTGCACGGGTGATGAGCACGGGTCACGCCGTCGGTCCCCTCCCCACCCTGCACGAAGCACCCTCCCTCGCCGCGCTCTGTGTCTCCCCTTTGCGACTTCGCCTCCGCCGGTCGGGCCCCCATTCACTTTCTATTCTTTTTTTGCATAACGTGCGCAAAACGCAACGGCACCGTTTTTTTTCGTGCTATTTATTGTACACACACCCTCGTATTTGTCGACAGCCACGGACTCCGCTATCCGCCCACCCACGCATCCATCCCTCTTTTTTTTTCGAATGTTGCTGATCCTCGTAGTCTAACCGCAGATATATCCATCCCCACCGCATCGAAGGCCAAGTAAAACTGTAGCATCTACTCGTAATATCATGAACGCATAGGATCCAATTTTTCGTACACATAAACATTGCATTTCCCCACGGATAACACACACCCCCGTGCTGAATTGAATTCTAGACGCATCGCCCTTGTACTCGTAGCTAACGGCGAGGCGGAAGCCCACATAAACGGAAAAGAACAACACTATTCTTGTCGATCTTCTGCCCGGCGTGACCAGCCTTTCCCACCGCGCTACCCTCCGAGGCTTCCCCACCTCCCTGCTCGTCCTGCGCCCGACGCGCCGCGCGCCAGAAAGCACCCGCGAGCTCGAATGAGCGCATGGAATCCGTGCTGCGGAAGGCGCGGCGGCGACGAGCGGCTCCCGAGGCGGATGACGTTGGTGCGGATGACTGTGCATCTGAGGCCCGTTGCTAAACTGTGGCTGCGGGGTGCTGTGTGTCGGGAATTGTAGAATACACGCTTGGGCGGAGGGAGGTGCTGTGACGCGGCTTCTGGTGTGCAGCTGGTGCTGTACGGCTTCCGAGGTGAGCTAGGCTCCTTGCGAGGTGGGAGTACCGTTGGGGTGGACAAGGGGGCGGGATCGTGTGCTTGAAGGCCTCGACGAGGACGGCGGGAGATTGAAATGTTGGATGGTGTTGGGGGTCGACCATCTGCCAGTAGAATCGATTGGGTGTGCTTGGCCGCGGTGCGTAGGAATCTGCGTGGCAGTTGGCGTGGCGGCTAAATATAATTGCTTTATTGGTCTTTTGTGCTGGCGATTATTGTTTTTCGTCCGCGGTCGTAAGTGATTGTGATTAACAAGGCGGTTGGAGTATCAGTAGTGCGATTCAGCGGTTGCGTACATTGGGGGCGCAATTTGAAAGTTGTCAGGTTTACAGGTAAGGCTACTCAAGAGGCGGTTCGAGCTTTGTACTGGTTTAACGGTGCTCCATTCTTACGAGGACGGTTTACAGAACTTCGAATGACGTTTCTTCTTTTACTAGTACTGTATGATTACCTTTACTTTTGTTATGGGTTAAATGTGAAAGTGATCGCGTAGGAGAGCATAGGATTCCTTGAAAACATGCCCGCCACAGCCTTGTCGCTCGGGGTCGTCGTGTTGATGCATTTGAGTTACTTTTAGGCGTACACCGCAGGTGCGTGAATGGGCTCGACAGAAAAAATGTGCATCCTCGGATTGCCACACTTTTCACCTCTTGCTGCAAGAGCAGCACATTATTCAGACGTGACATAAAACATGACGAGTCACCACACAACAGTGGACAGTGACTTGACGCGTCTCGTCACCGCGTGCACGATCATTCCTTCACCGTGACTTGTTCTACATCTCACAAAGACAAAACCGATGATGCCTATGACGCGCAAAGCAGCCGCCAAAACCGAGAGTAATACAAACGCCACAAGCTCCACCAGGCATCAAGCCCGTCGCAAAGAGGCGGAGGGGAAAGCCCCGAATGCAAAGACCACAAAGTATGCTGCTTGGCCGACGTGCCCGTCGATGTCTTTGGGAGGTACGCGCCCCAATCACGGTGTCCAACCAATATCTACTAAACGGCATTTTTTTGCACAGATTGTCGGTGTACCATGGAGCCACCATCGATCTGCTGTACCTCGCGCGCATCCAACAAGGCCTTTCGCCGTGTGCGCTCGTGGCCCGCAGCGCGCGCAAGGTGTGGCAGGCCGCGATCGCGAACGTGACCGACATTCCCCTACCCAGAATGCCCGGAAGATATCGTCGAGACCCGCGTGGATCCATCTGGCTCTTCGTCAATGTCTGTCACGTACGCTTTCTTTTTTTTTTTTTTTTTTTTTTTCCGTCGTCCGATCGGGGCCAGACGCACGCTGACATGCTACCGCAGGTATTGCAGGGCGGAAGAACGGAACTCTTTGCGGACTTCATTGGGAGTTTAGGATGCGGTTCTGCCCCGCATGCAGAAGGGAAAACAAAAGGGTGCAGTAGTTACTCCCTTTTGCGCCCCTGCCGCGTGTGTTTGAATGCCTGCGTGTCTGACGTCGACGCACACGGCAGCGGAGTGCAAGTTTCCCCCGCGATACGCCCCGTGAGCTCAAGGGCCACGTCACGAATGCGACCTCGGCAGCGGACGGCAGCGCGTACATTCTCAACCTCTGCGGTCTTCAACACCGAGCACTCTAATCGTGAGTCCTCACCAAACGTTGCTTCACCCCACGAGTGATGTTTTGATCTGAGTGACGCTAGATAAGGGCGCTGGCGGAACAACCTGAGATACCCCATACCGGGCCTCACTCGACTAGCCATCGATAGGAGCTGACAGCAGACCCTGTTGGATGCCACGAGCCCCGAGGACGCGGGTCAAGATCATCGAGGAGCCGGCAGAGCGATGATGAATAGCAGGACGAGATGTGCGGCTCCCGATCCGCTCATAATACTAGCTAACAGGCTTTTACAGCATGCTTGGCGCGGCGTAAACTGGGGAAAACATGATGCGGGAGGCAAAGTCCCAGGACAACCAGCAGATCCAGGCGTCGCGGCGCAAATGGCGTGAGCCCTCGCATCTGCGCGCAGACCCGGCTGTTTTGCTGACGGGTGTTGTGACTAGGATTTCGTCGCGAAGCTCCGCACGCTCGGCTACGGGCCCCTGTATCGACGACATGGCTTTGAAGAGCGCAACGCCTTTGTCGAGCTGCGCGGCGTCGCGCAGCAGCGGGCCCGCCTCACCGAGCGCGGTTTTAAGCCCATGTCGCGCCTTTGGTGGCTCTCGACTCATACGGTGTGATAGCGTGGTCGAGTATCCAGGCCGAGGTGCTCAAGTACATGGACCAGATCAAGAGCGACTGGGAGGAGTACGGAATCAAGATGGCATCGAGGGGTGGGACGGTGTCGATCCGCTCGACCAGAACGATGAGGTGGTCCGGATGCTGCGCGCCACTGATCCGAGGCTTGCGCACAACCCCAAGTACTTACTCGCGTTTACCGGATTTAGTCTGAATGCTTACTGACAAATTTTTGTTTGTAGGAAATTAAGGGAGGAATATTCTAATTGGGCTTAGCCTTTGGCCGAAACACGCAGGGGAAATTGGTAAGGAAGGTACGATGGGATGCTGTGGACTTCTCGTGTCCCCGCACGTTTGATAAGTGTCATTCGCAGTAGGTATACCAAACGAAACGGTTCAGATACAATCTTAATGTCATGCTTGCTAGTCTAAAGCTATTTTTATTATTTCAAACGCAGTGTACCTAAGTAGACGATGCGATCAACTATATCGTCCGTTCCCATTTAACAGCATCGACGTGACGGCGCTTGTTATGTGGCGTCGCGTCAGCCGTCGGTCACCTATAAGGAAAGGGTCACGCACAGGGTGCCCGGCATTTTATTCGCCCTGACCCTGCAGACACCCATGTGGGCCCAAAAATGGAGGGGCAGCATAGCGAAGATACTTTGAGATGCTGAAAGATGGCAAAGCATAAGCACATCTGTCAGAGTGTACGAAAATCACAGTGAAAAGGCACAAGCAGTGATCAATAACGGAGCGTGACAACCTAGTCTGTGACGCGCATCGCGTCCCTCTGCTTGATCCTCCACGACGCGCGATAAAATGCCGCGTTAAAACGACGACAAAAGCGGCGAATGATACGAAAACGATCGAAATGGCAAAGCCCCCCGCGAAGACGCGAAGAAAAGGGGCGGGGAAACGCGAACCTCAAGGTTGCAAGCTCGCAGATGTACCTGTGCATGTTTTTCTGCCAGGTGTGTTTGGTGTATTATTACGCGTTGGAGCACTTCGCGTAAACCCAACTGCCTAGATCGCCATGCGCCTGCAACCAGTAGACCTTCTACATCTCGCGCGGACGAACAAGAACGTTCCGACGCGTACTCATGAAGCGCGCCTCGCGTAATGTATGGCATAGCGGCCATCCGGAACGTGACGAATACTGCCCTTTCGACACCATTCCGGATGACATCACTGAGCCGGCATTTATCAACCTGCTTTTTGGCAACTTTTGCCATGTGCGTACATATCCTTTTAGGAAGCATATAACCGCTGATTCTATGAGTGGGACTCAGGATTGTATGAAGAAGGGAGCTTTCATTATATACTGGGAGTCCAGAGCGCGATTTTGCCCCTCGTGCAAGAAGAAAGCGTAGGTTAATCAGACTACTGATTTCCTTTTTTTTCTGGTCATATCAGCGTCAGACAGCGAACGCACATTTCCAGATGGCACCAAACAGACCTTGGCCGAACATTTTAACGTCGGATTCGAGGATTCAGTGGCAGAAGTAAAAATTCTTTCTTGAGCTCATCCCTGTGCTACAACGAAAAGAGACACTGCCGCTGCGTATGACATGCCCATTCGCTGCCATACGCGGTCTTCCACTGACAAAGTCAATAACGTCAAGTCATACACATGGGATCGGCGTCACCTACAAGCACAGAGCATCGGACTATGAGGCACTAAAACAAGAGTTTTGTTGCAGGCGACCGTGGAAGAGCGGACTGTGATCGTCCAGAGGAGAAAAGAGGCCATGACGGCGATTCGTGCGGTATGTCGTCTGCAGTCGTCTGGTCCAATCTTTGCGCTCACGAGACAGCAGAACCTTTCCTGCAATGCGTGTGCTGGGAAACTCTTCAGCGGATTGCTCGCTCCGACGACATACAGCAAGTCCTGGAAACACGTCGCAAAATCGTGAGTCATGTTGTTGCTTGGGAGTCTATAGAGTGTCACTTACATCCGCCCCGGGTCTACGCCCCCACCCCGCTTCTAGGATTATTACAAAGTCTCCGTGAGCTCGGATGGGGCCCCATGTATTGACAACATGACCTTCCAGGAACGCAACGGCTTTGTGGAACTCCGGAAAGTGTCCAAGGCGGACCTCTCACCGATCGTAAGTGGGTACCATCCTTCTGTGACTACATGGACGGGGGCTAATCGCTCATACACAGGCTGGTTAACTATCAAGGAAAGATGTCCCTTGATTATCATGAGAATGGTTCAATCTTTGCAGGATGGCACTGGATATCGTGGAGACGGCATCGAAGTTGGGATGGAGTCGACCCCTCAGATCTTACAGTATGGTACTAAAATGTCGCGCGTGAGACCGTCGTCTGTGCCACAGTGGGTCGTAAGTGGGCGTCTGGTACCTGTATCCATCCTCTAGTATTATGCTTAAATATCCGTCTGCATTGAGTACTTGAGCTTCCAAGCGTAAGCCTAATAAAGCATACCTGGAGGCACTATTGGTGAGCAAAGACTCGGAGTCACGGTCACGCTTGAACTCTGCTATTATGTGACACGACGCGTGCAGTCACGGTCACCGTACCCTTTCGTGTTAGGAAGTTACATGAGTCGGGGGGTAATCGGTACTACCTTCGTACGCCTATCTACCACAAGCAAAGTCTAGCGTGGATGGCGTAGTAGACAGCAAAAGTGGGGGCGCGTACCGGTGTGCAGGCTGTGCCAGTTCAATCACCAAGGAAGACCGGTCCCCCCCTCCGCCCCCCCCCCGAAGTCCAAGGGGGAAGAGGGCAAGACCCGCACAGGGCGGAACAACCCCAGGTCTTCCGAGGCTCGAACAAGATCGTGAATCGAAGTGGCCCAACGGGGCATTGGGTGCGAGTATTGTCTAAGCTAGGTTGTGGCGGTGGGCGCGGAGTCGCGAAACTGACAGGACTGTTCTTAGTGAAGCTCAAGAAGGGATGGTACGTTCGAGGCGCGTATATAGCTAGCACGGGTAGCTGGCGGGTGGCCCATGGGACTCGGTATTATCGAGCCTCAGCGAAAAAAGGACGAGCAGGGCTACTTTAGAGTCGCCGGTTATGCGGATGGTACACACAGTCGCAACGCGCCGCGCCAAACTTGTGCCGAGCCACGAGGCAGGAAAAAAAACTGGATGCCCGCGGACGTATGAGTGCGGCCCCACACCCGAAGGGACATGTGGCGAGGCCTGACGTAGGGATCAACTTAGCTATCACAGCAACCAATGCCATTTACGGTATGTTCTTACATGAAATAGTTAGACATGTTGTACATCGTACCTTTGGAGACTCATGTGGATATATAGTCACATGGCTATAGTGCTAAGCCTTGGAGAGAAAGGGCCCCACACGCACATACTGAAAACCTGAGACCTTAGTCTTAGCGCATCCCTGCAAAGAGGAAAAGGAGGGGATAGTCCAATACCGCATATGCAATATATGTGATTAATCATCACGGTTGTACGGCCCAGAGCAACATTCGGAAATGTTCAGCAGTTACTCCCGACCATACAGTTAGCCAGATCATTTCGACTCGTACGAGTGTGAGGAGGACATTGGGGATCATTATCATCTTTCACGATTACGTAAGCCCCACGTTTTATTTTTTGCTGAGCTCAGGAGGAAGTCGACTGTACTGGTCCATCTCTGTTTCGGCAGACATGCATTTATTGACCAATGTATCATTAGGGCGGCTCCTTGTACCCGGGTTCGCATTGCTCTTATCGGTATGGAAAAATATATGGGATGTACGCACTACCCCGGCGAAGCGGACTACACAGGCACTGAAGCGCGAGTTGCGCAAGCTGCGACTGTGGGAGGGCAACGCAACCGCAAGCGTCCCTGCAACGTCGAGGCCGCCTACACCGAAAAGGTCGCAGGCGAACCGAATGATGGACACGTGATTGTGCACATTGCCTCTACACGTTCGCTGACGGCTGAGCTGGCTCGTTAGCACAGTAAGTCGTTAATTCATGGTAAGTGATTGGGAAAATGGACGACACAGCGCACATAATTCGGAGTTACGAAAAACATACGAGGTCCCAAATCGGACGGCCGTAAATCGTAGAGTGCGTATCAGGGCGGTGCGTTTTTCCCTTTGGAACGCTCATTCCGCAATCACTCTGTTGGGCCTCAAGACTCATAGCTTAAACACTGGCGCGAAGCTTGGTTGTGGATTCGGGGGGGGGGGTAGATCGACAGCAAATGAGCCAGGAATGAGGACCGCTGAATGATGCTTTTCTAGAATGCAGCAGATGGATTGAACCAATTCAGACCTTGACGGATTCCGGGGGGGGAGGGAAGGACAGTGACCTCTAAAAAAAAAATCGAAAATCCCACTAAATCACTGCCCCTGTCGCACTCTCAAAAATCTTGCAGTCTGGTCAAGCATCAAAAAGACCTGCAATCACGAGGGGGGGGGGGACTATATGGAAATATTAAGGGTATCACCACGAGGAGTATGTCTCTTCTAGTCTCTGCCGTGAATGTCAGGATTGGTGAATTGGTCGTGAAATAGTGGATCTAGACTTCTGGATGGGACAGATACGAAGCATCGTTTGACCCTTGGTGTCCTATTGCGAGGTATGTGTTTGATACACGGCCACCTGCGTACCCGCTGCTACCGTACAGCTGAAGTTTGACCATTCGGATTCCGAGTAGCGGGTGTCCTCTAATTTAAGGAATATTTACAGTACACTACAGTTTGCTGTAGTAAGTCTCATAATGCCGTAACTACCAACCATTTGGCTGACAACGCACTGTCTAAGCAGTTTTACGGTCGTTTTAGTCTAATCGAAAGAAATGGTTTACGCCACGCCTCATGCCTAACCAATCAGAGTGGAATTTCCAGGAGCACGCAACGGTCTAATCAAAGTCTTGTCTCTATGTCGCCTTCGTTCGGGCCGCCGACTAACATTATAACCACATTCCAATCCATAAGACACTAATGAAATATTAAGATGAATAACCGTCGGCAGCAAAACAGACGCACATGTACGGACATGAGTTTTCTGCGTTTTGCTTGCGTACATCGTTAACATACCCTTCCCTACAGATGACTCTTACTGAGGAAGCGAAGCTCTTTAACGATGTTATTGTGCATATGAAGAGTTGGGCAGGGGAGCACATTCTAAGTACGTACTAAATACAAGTGAACAAAGTCACAAATCATCACGACACGAACGAATCCACGGAGTCCTAAGAGCGGCTCCGGGGAAGGGCCGTAGGGGTGGTGATAGGTAGACTAGACTACAAACGTCAAGTCCTTTGCTTCTACTCTGCAAGCGAGGAGCCGCTGCCCGTGAGGCGCAGGCGGGGGCCTGTGGCGGCGGCGCCGATGGGGAGTCTAAAGGGAGCGGCTGCTGGCGCCATGAAAAGGACGTGGAGGATACCCGGAGAGGAGGGCAAATAATCGTACGTGGGAGCTGCCGTCGCCCGCGGTGCGCGATCGAGGACCGAGAAGGACATTGTGCGTTCCATGGCGAGGTCCGCTGCCGTCCGTGCTGGCCGCTGCGCGCGTTGGGGCGGTCTCCTCCGTCCCGGCGTGGGCTCGGTGACCCTCGGGTGATGTCACCGTCACAGGCTTCAGGGAGTGCTGTTGCAGCGTGAAACGTTCCCCTTCAGTGGGTGTCGTAGGCGTCCGCCCCTTGGAGGTGTCGAACACACTGGGACTGGTAAAATTCAGATTCGGAAGTCGGTGAGCGACATGCACTGGCCAGCGCTGTTTTGCCTGTGATCTAATGGCGGGCGCCTATTGCACTGGCGGGCGAGGACGACCTCTGGCTTGCCCGCCCACTACCTGCCAGGAGCTCCCCTGACCGCCGAGAGGCAGACGATGATGAGCGAGCTCTGGTGGTGGAGCTAGCCGCTGTGCGGTGACATCATGCCCCATTGAGACGATGCTCTTTGGCAGGTCGGAGTGGAAGCTGTAGTCAGCGCGTCCTGCGGAAGATGAGGCCTTGCCCCTGTGGTGTTTTGTCCGGTAGCTGACCGGACCTCGCAGTAGCACCACCCTCATCGTTTCTTCCTTCTCCTTCTTCCCTCGCGCTGCTTTCGCTGTTGCTCTTCATGCCTGAACCGCGTAGTAACGACAGCCGCATAGCTTCCATTATCATGAGCTTTGACTCATCCGGCCGGTTAATACTTGTGATTGTTTCGGTATATGCAGGGCACTCACTTACCTCGAGGTCCTGCCCAGTGAATCCTCCTTGAACCGAGATATTGATTGAGATCCTGATTTTGCTGTCGCCGCCGCGACGGCGCCGGCTTCCCCGCTCAGAGTTCCCGCCTTCAGCGTTCTCACCACCAACTTCCTCGGGATTCGCGCATGTATTCGTCCGCTACTGATACCGACAGAATGAGCCTGGTCGCCAACCTGCCGCATAATGATCCTCCCGGTTCGCCACGGCGGGCGACAGCCGCACGGACAGCCGCCAGTTTTTCGCCTCCCAATCAGGGCGGATTTTGATCTGGGAGAATGCGTCAGCGGGGAAGCGGGCGTCGGCAGGGATGTTCTGACCGATGGTGACGAGACCCTCCGGACTGTCCGCGCCGAAGCTCTTGCGCCGGCGTTGCATCGTCGCAACTGAGGGGCGACTGCGTGGTGACCAGGCTCAGTCCACACCGGCGGTGGCTGTACCAAGGACGCGTCAGAGGTGGTGGGCCGTTAGTTGGTGCAAACAAAGAAAGGCGCGGAGAACTGACACCCATCCATCGCTGTTGATACCGGCTCGCCAATGATGGAGGTGTATAGACAACGCCAAAATTCTCCTGCACGCAATACGGACAGGACGCGGGTTCCGAGACGATGTGGGTGGTAGTGGGTTCAGCTCGTTTTATCTGGACAAAGCATTCGGTACAGATAGCTTGGTCGCAGCAACGAGAATGATTGATATTAGCGGGTAGTACTAGGGTGCTCCTGGTTAGTAATATCACACGAGAGGTGGAACCCGGACATACCAGAAAACAAATGGGACATTCCGCGCAGCGCCCGCGATATACACCAGCTTCCGTATGTCGCGCGGGCTCCTTTGCGGTTGCGCTCGGCCGTTGTGGTGGGTGCGAGAGCTGCTAGAGTGGACCGAGGCGGACTCGGCGCGTGCGGAAGACCCCTCGGCCTCGCCGCCCTCTGCCTGCGGAGGTTCCTTCATTGCAGCAATGATCTGATCGTCAATCCCAAGAGTCTTCATAGTCCTCGAGCGGGCGATAAAATGGAGCCAATTTCCGGTTGACGATGAGCTGTGTAACAATGGACTGGTTCCAGTCGCGTGGGCCGGTGTAGATGCCCTGAGGGGTGAGGTAGCCAAAGTCGACGGTCTCCTCGTGGTGGCCGCGCCCCGACGAGGATGCGTTGCCCATGGCGCAGAGGCGGCGACGGGGTCGTTGAGGCGGTGGTTGTGAGTCAAGGACGAGAGCGTCACCGCCGATGGCTAACCGCAAACACCTCGGGCACGCCGGCGCCTACGGCTGTATGCGGCTTGCGTCTCTCTTGTCGTCACTTTGTTCCCGTCGTCTGCCCCGCTCAACGCCAACTCGACAATCTGGCTTTCCACAGCCGGCCTCGCAGACCGACTTGCGACTCGGGAGGCCTGTTTCGCGGCTTTGGGGTTTATGAGGCCGCGCTTGGCAGATAGCCTTGCCAGATTCCATCGGACACACGAGACATGTCATCATCAACAGGTCCTCGACTCTCCCCGCGCCATTTTCTAGACTCTACTGTTCCGGCGGCACACTTGCTCTTCAAACAATGCTCAGAGTGCCTTCGCGCACGTTCCGACTCTCACCAACGACGTGGCAGGTTTCTCAGGCTGGCAGCCCTCGCTCGACACACATGACCGCCATGCCCTACTTGTTTCGCGCCTCGTCAATAGCTTGTTCTCGCGGTGTGTCAACCAGAGATTTGTGTTGGTGTCCCACGGAAGGTTGTAACAAGCCTCAATGACCGGACGTATGGGTCCTCGGTCAGGGGAAGCAGCGCGGCAAATGATTGAATGGCGCAATAGCTGTAGACGTGTTCGCGTATGGCGTAGAGTATCAGTATAAAATCCCATGCGATTCTCCGGCTCCCATGTCTGCTCTCTCCTTGCTGTTGCCTCTCGAACATGACTGTCTCTCTCACTCAGTCCCGCCCTTGTGGGAACATGTCAGTCGGGTCTGTTCCTGCGTCCCCAAAAGCCGGGAAATTGCCACGTCAGCTTCTCAGGGCGACAAAAGATCTCAAGAAAGTTCGAGCGCGATCATACATATACACGCGCCCAGCCTGTGTGCACACCGACCGCGAGCGTTCCTGTACCCTCTCTTTTCCTTTCTACACACTACCTTTGCTCGCATTGAGTCGAGACTTTTCTGTCTCCTTTACTCTGCGACCCCTCCACCATGTTGGAACGACCCGTGGACGAAGACTCCGGAGGAGATCTTCAGTACTACTCTGTTGACCCTGTGCGCGCGGTCTGACGTCTGACCTGGCCGCAAAGCACGCTGAATTGTACGGAAAGAATGGTATGCAAAACGCTCACAGGTGCTGTAGCTACTAGGGGCTCTAACGCTACTTGTGCAGAATTGCCGGAAGACTCACCCTCCAACGCCATTATGGGAGCTCATCCTTGAACAGTTCAAGGATCAGTTAGTCCTTATCCTACTCGCGTCTGCAGTCATCTCCTTTCGTGCTTGCACTTTTGGAAGACAATGACGGACTCTGCCTGGTGGAGCGCATTCGTAGAGCCGTTGGTCATTTTGCTCAATTCTTGTCGCAAATGCGGCGGTCGGCGTTATACAAGAGACGAACGCGGAGAAAGCCATCGACGTGCGTCACGCTTTCCTCTCCATTGAAGTCCGTGTCTAACATTATTTCTATCTAGGCGTTGAAAGAGTACTCCCCCGACGAAGCCAAGGTCATCCGGAATGGCCAAGTCGCCCGCATTCACGCCTCTGAACTGGTTCCCGGAGACATCATCTCGGTCGCTGTCGGAGACAAGATCCCAGCAGACTGCCGCATCATCTCTGTTTCCTCAAGCAGCTTCCGAGTTGATCAGGCTATCCTCACAGGCGAGAGTTGTCAGTGTACACAAGTCTATCGACGTGGTAGCAGATGCGAAGGCTGTGAAGCAAGATATGACGAACATTCTCTTTCTCTGTATGTATTTTCCTTTCCCATTTGTCTCAACCACATGCTAATCCAAGAATGTAGGGCACACAAGCGTAGTCAACGGAAACGCAAAGGCTATCGTGGCATTCACTGGCGAGAAGACTGTCCATTGGAGACATTCACAAGTCCATCACGTCTCAAATCAGCGAGAAGACGCCTCTCAAGCGCACGCTCGACGATTTCGGAGACATGCTGGCCAAAGTTCCCATCACTGTCATCTGTATTCTGGTTCTGGTGGCTCGTCAACATCCCGGCACTTCTAGGGACCCTGCGCACCAGCGGCGCGCTCAAGGAGCAGGTATACTACTTCAAGGGGGGGAAACTGCTGTCGACTTGCTGTTCGCACTTGTCTGTGAGCTGCCATTCACAGAGAAAGGTCTCGCTGCTGTTTTATCACTGCCTTGCTTGGCTTTGGGCACGAAGAAGATGGGCTCAGAAGAACGCGATTGTCAGCGGAACTTGCCCAGCGTCGAGACTCTCGGCTGCACGAACGTCATCTGCTCGGACAAGACTGGAACTTTGAACGACTAACCAGATGAGCGTATCCAAAGTAAGTGGGTTCTCTAGTCCCATTATAAGTCCCATGCGGGGGGGAAGGGGGTTGACCGAGCGTTTCGTAGTTCCTCATCGTGGAGCCTTCGGGGTCAGTGACCAAGGAGTACCTTGTTGAGGGCACTATACACGTTCTCTCCCATTTGGGTCTGTCAAAACTATGGATGGCAAAGCTGCTGCCGCTGAATTGCGTTTCAGAGCCTCTTCTGCGGCTGGCTGAAATCAGCTCCATTTGCAATGACTCCCAAGATTGTCTACCATGCGCGGTAAGTCCGTTCTTACATTCGCTACGGAAAAATGTCTGACATGTATTACAGGACAAGGGCACGTACTCCAACGTTGGTGAACCCACTGAGGCAGCTCTAAAGGTCCTCGCCGAGAAGCCTCCCTTGCCCCGACCCCGAGCTGGCCAAGACTCTGCCGACGCTTTCTCCCTCCGTTCGCGCCAATGCCGTTAACGAATAACTACGAGCGCACCCTCCAACGCCTCATGACTTTCGAGTTCTCCCGCGACCGCAAGATGATGTCTGTCCTCATTCGCCGCAACGGCACCGGCTCTCTCTTCGTGAAGGGAGCCCCGGAGTCTGTCCTCGAACGCTGCGACAACGTCCTCGTCAACGGCACACGACCATCCCGCTCTCCCCGGAACTGCGCTCCGCGATCCTCCAGCAGACCCTGTCGTACGGCTCCCAGGGCCTGCGCACCCTCGCCCTCGCCTACGCAGACCGCACGGACCTCGACCCGGGCGCACCACAAGACGGAGAGCACGGTCGGACTACGCGCGCTTCGAGCGCGAGCTCACGTTCGTCTCGCTCGTCGGCTATGCTCGACCCGCCGCGCCCCGAGGTGAAGCTCGCGGTCGCGAACTGCCGCGCGGCGGGTATCCGCGTCATCTGCATCACGGGCGACAACAAGCGCACGGCGGAGACGATTTGCAGGCAGATTGGTATTTTCGGCGAGGATGAGGATCTCGAGGGCAAGAGCTATACTGGTCGCGAACTTGATGCGCTCAGCCCCGAGGAGAAGGTCCAGGCGGTTTTGAGGGCCAGTTTATTCCAGTGCACACCGAGCCTGGACACAAGAGCCAGCCTTGTCGATCTTCTTCAGAGCCAAGGTCTTGTTGTCGCAAATGGTGAGTTGTTCCAGCCGAATGAGTATCTGCTCTGACGAGCTGACCTCTCGCGTGATAGACTGGTGACGGTGTTCAACGACGCGCCTGCCTTGAAGGAAGGCCGATATTGGTGTAGCTATGGGCAGCGGTACTGACGTCGCGAAGCTCGCGGCCGACATGGTCCTCGCACGACTCCAACTTTGCCATTAGACCATCGAGCAGGCTGTTGAAGAGGGAAGGTTGATTTACAACAACACCAAGCAGTTCATTCGCTACCTCAGTACGCATATATGCAGTTTTTTACACGCAGCTGAATGCTCACATTCTTGTTCTTTTAGTTTCTTCGAACATCGGAGAAGTCGTCAGTATCTTCTTGACTGTCCTGCTCGGCATGCCCGAGGCCCTCATTCCCGTGCAATTGCTCTGGGTGAAACCTCGTTACGGACTCGCTCCCTGCGACTGCTCTTGGCTTCAACCCAGCGGACCACAGCATCATGCGCGTACCTCCAGGAAACAGCCGTGAGCCCCTGGTCGGCAAATGGTTGTTCTTCCGCTACATGGTCGTTGGAACGTACGTGGGCATAGCCACCGTCGGCGGATACGCATGGTGGTTCATGTTCTACGAGGGCGGCCCCCAGATTTCGTTCTGGCAACTGGTGCGTCTAGTCCCTGTTATTGCGCCTCCCGCGGGCCGCGCTGATGTGTCTCGCTTAAGACCCACTTCCATCAATGCTCGAATCTCTTCCCTGAGATCGGCTGCCAGATGTTCACGAATGTCATTGTCCCACCGCGCCACGACGATGAGTCTGTCGATTCTCGTCACGGTCGAGATGTTCAACGCGATGAACTCGCTGTCCGAGAACGAGAGTCTGCTGCGCCTCCCTGTGTGGCGGAACCCGTACCTCGTTGCGGCCATCACGCTGAGCATGGCGCTCCACTTTGCCATATTGTACATCCCCTTCTTCACGGTGAGTCCCCGGGCGGATGACGCAGAGCAATATCCAGGGGCTGACTTTCGCCCTTTTCTAGACGTTGTTTGCGATCACACCGCTCAAACTGGACCGAGTGGAAGGCTGTACTGTACTTTAGTGCACCTGTTGTCGTCATCGACGAGGTGCTCAAGTTTGTCACTGGTGCGTACAATATTCTGTTTCGAATCTTTCGTGCTGTGCTGACTTCTGTTTCCCAGGCGCAATTTGTTGAACCACCATCCAAGATCAAGGTCGACTAGAGTAGATGTCACTCTTGTGTGTTACATAGCTTACCACGTATAATGTACTGTTTGTTGGATTTTATCATACATCCTTGAACACGGACGATGCCTGCGTTGTCGCTGTCAGACTGTCATTGTCGGGGCGAGCGCACACGTGGCGTGGTGACGACCGCTGACTTGCCTGATGCGGTCATTACCCCGGAAGAAGGATCAAAGAGGACGCCGTGAGAGGCGGGCGCGTTCTGGACACTTTTATAGGGACGGAGGCTGTCAGGCTCTCGCTTGTGGTGAACGTCCGCGTTTCTACTCTTCTCTCAGCTCGAACCGCGTCCTCGTTCGGTTGTATCGCGCACCCCGCCCTTCCTTTTGGTCCCGCTCTCGTTTTCCATCTGTCGCTACTACCTATCCTTCAACAAGCTTACAACCCGCACTCTTTGCATATAATCCTCCTATAAATCGTAATTCAACATGCTCGCATTTACAACCTCTCGCTCCTCTCGACCCTCGTCGTCTCGCTCTCGTTGTCCAGCTTTCGCTTCCGCCGGCTCTCACGAAACCCCTAGAAGGCCGTCACGCCAGCGGCACCAATTTCCTGTCGACAAACCACACTCCTGTCGAAGCGCTTCGAGAATGCCGCCTCGATCTTATTACGAAAACCGGCTTCAACCCCCTTTTTTTTGGGTGTTTTATTGTGGTGCACACCAACGTAGACAGCGATTTTGTGAGTACAGTTATCCGACAACATTCTGTATTTGTATGTCTCATGGCTGTCTCCCAGATTGTTGCTTCTGAACAGCGCTGTAAGTTTCATACGTCTTGTCTCGCGATGTACTTGTCATTGAACGCGTTGCTCGCACTAGCAATACGACGGAGGCTCTCATTGTTTCGCTGGATTACAATCACTGCCAACGGAAAAAACAACAACAGGCCCAAATCACAGACGAGGTATGTCGCAACTCCTAACACCGAGCGCGGACACACACTGACTGAACAGCGCGCGCTTTACAGTGCCCCCGGATGTCCGTATGGTGTGGGCTTGACCTGTCCCCCGGTCTGTTCTCCTTCTTTGCGTCCGAGGACGCGGGTATTATCTACGGCAGCTGGGACTATGGCTCAGGCAGTAAGCCCTCCCTACGCCCCGACGCCTACGCCAACTCCCACCCCAACGCCGACGCCGACACCTACTCCGACTACGACGTGGACACCTGAGCCAACGACGACGTCCACGCCCCCACCCACGACTACTTCGTCCAAGGAGCACAAGACGTCGAGCAGCAGCAGCACCGAGAGTAGCAGCACCTGGTCCTCGTCTTCGTCTTCGTCGAGCAGCTCTTCGAGTTCCTCCTCGAGCGCGACTCCTTCGTCCACGTCTTCTGCCTCGAGCGCCTCGGCGACTCCCACGACTGCGAGCAACATTGCTGGTGTGAACCAGGTCCTTGCGAACCTCATGGGTCTTGTTATTGCTGCCACAGTAGGACAAAAGTAGATGGCCCGCGGTAGAAAATGGCCGTGCTGCTACGTTCCGCGCACACTTACATATTATGGACGAGATACCCTCCTACAACTCATATCACAGGTTCACAGTTTTCCAATATAGTATATGACCGTTTATTGATACCGCAGAACTTGGAACGGTGCGGCTGATCCCTTTCGCTGAGATGGGCCGCGGGTGCCTGGGGTGAGAAGTACGAGGCTAGACTTGGCTCCTTCCGGAAAGCTGTGCGCCTGTTCTGGGTCCGATTCTGCACTTTAGCTTCAATGTCAAACGAAACGCGGATCGGTCTCCTCTGTCTCCAACCACTCCTTGTCTCCTCGCAGTGAGTCTCGGGCCTCTCGTTCGCGGCGCGACCGACCCCCTCATCCGCGCCGTCCCCACAGCCATGGTCAGAGACCTGCCTCTTGCTGTGTTTCAGTACGCCCTCGAGGGCCACCCCACGCTGACAGAGTACTGGAACATTGTGGCGCTCAAGTCGAGAGAAGAAGGCCGTCATCTTCGAGCTCGCCGGCAACGCTGACACCTACACCTACATCACAAAAGAGAGCACCAATTTCAACCGCATACCGAGCCTCCGAGGCGGCGCGCGTGTAGGTTCAATCCGCGAAGACAGAATACCGTGGATGGCGGAGACGTTGAAGCAGGTGGAGGTCATTCGGCACGAGCTGCACAGATTTGATTGTCAGGTGTGGGTGACGAATGCGTTTGAGGTTGCTTCGCGACCTTGATGAGACGATTGTGATAAAGGGCATGACGTCGGAAAGTGCGATCCGCGAAGAGCTGCGGCAGGAGATGGAGAGGTGGGAGGTCGCGGACGAGACGTTGGAGGAGCGCGAATATCCGAGTGAGGTATATACCCCTGCCTCGACGGCCGCTCTAGAGACGTTCGTTCACCGTTGTTTTGCCAGCCCCTCGTCGCTGTGCTGTGTAACTAGGCTAGACGGCCTACCCATGTGGCCCCAATTAGAGCGGTGAAGGTGGGAGATGGTCAGACAGAATGTCCCACGACGGTCGAGAACATGCTTGTCGCCAACAATTGTTCGTATAGGCCTGCCATATATGGCATTTTGATCGGCGCCTGTCTCCGGTTGTTAGGACAAACAAAACGGGCCTCTGCAAATTCGGGGGGGGGGCGCGCGGTCAATTTCTCCCGAGTTTCCATTTCTCCCTTCACCTCTCACCGCCCTCAGCTCTTCCTGGCTGTTCGCCAGCGCCGCTCTCTGGTCCTCACGCTCGTTCACTTCATCCCCTTCCTTCCTCTACAGGCAAAACAACCCAGCCCGTAATCCACGTATAATATCCAGTCATGCGTTTCACCTCGGCCTTTGTCTCCCTGCTCTCGCTGTCGCTCCCCTTCGCGGCTCAGGACAGCGTCTCACGGCGAGCCCGGAACGCCGCCACCAGGAAATTGCGCGTCGCGCTCGCAGTGACGTCAACGTCTTTGAAAAGCGTAGCTTCTCCCAACGCAAACTATTTCCCGCTTCACTTTCTACGATGTCGGCCTGTGAGTAATTGCGGTGCTCTGGCCGGGATAGAGGGCTCATTTGGTCTCATAGGGGTGCCTGTGGCAAGAACAACGTCGCCAGCGATTTTGTGAGCACCCCCCTCAAACCTTCATCCTGACTGCGCCGCTGATGGTCGTGATCTCCAGATTGTCGCCTTGAACACTCCTGTACGTAATGATCGGTTTCAGCGAGCCAGCAAATCCTTCAGGTCCTAACACTTCCTTTTGTCCAGCAATTCGGGGGTGGCTATCCTGGCCCTAACTGCTTCAAGAGCATCACCATTACTTGGGGAGGAAAGACCACTCAGGCTACCATCATGGACGAGGTGATGTGCCAAGTTCCTTGGCGCGTGCAACAACCAACTCACGGATACGACAGTGCCCTGGATGTCCCTACGGAGGTCTTGACTTCTCCCGTGGTCTCTTCGACTTCTTCTACTTCGAGGATGCCGGTGTGTTGTACGGTGAATGGTGGTTCAACGATGACGCGCCCGCCCCTGACTACCACCCAGAAGCCCACTCCCACCACCACCTGTACTCCTCCCACTACCAACGTCTACGAAGCACACCCCCACCACCCACCTGACTCCCGAGCCTGGGACCACTGTACTTGGACTCCTGAGCCCACCACCAACCTGGACTCCCCCCGCCACGACCTCGTCTTCGTCCTCGGTCTGGACGCCCCCGTCTGTCCAGCTCGTCCTCCCACCTCCCACTCCAGCTCGTCTTCGAGGCTCGAGCTCGAGCTCGAGCGTGGAGGGGGCCCAGCTCTGACAGCTCCAGCTCCGTCGCGAGCTCCAGCAGCGCCAAGGCCTCGTGCGACTTCGAGCAGCGCCGCTCCCCACTGCCACCATACCGGCAGCACGACTCAACAACTTCAAACGAGGCTTTCGCTTGGGCGTCATTGGCCTTGTCGTCGCCGCCCAGTAAACTGCCGGCTATCGCCACGCGATACTCGCTGTCGTTTACGAAAGATGGTTGATTGGGATGTTGCCGTATACCCGTTCGTGTTTTAGGGCAGCTATAGTATTTTCCTTTTTCTTGTTCTCCGCTTCGCAGCCTATTAAAGTACTATCTTACTCTCGCCGCGCCGTTCAGCTTTTGTACGTCGTGAATACCCGAGTAAATCGAACTATTTCTGTTGGTGTTATGTGTAGTGGCCTCATGCTTGGTGGTGGCTGACATGGTTGGGAAGGTTTGAAATTGTGTATGAGAGGTGAGTGGTGGATAATAGTTCCAGCTCTGACAGATGTTACACAAGTACAGTGTGTTTAGAGAGGTGCCGTCAACCAAGGTAAGCCAAGTGTTGAATGACCTCTGATATACGGATATGACTCACTTCATTCATATTGCGAAGGCTGGGCATACTTTACGTTGTCCGACGTGTAAGGTCGTTGACGTCGTTCGCGGGACGATGGGAAGTGTCTCGTCGAGTCGATAGCTCCATCTTTGGGGGTAGTTTCGGTCAACAACGGCGCATCAGTGATCAGCCCTCCTATGAGCCACACAGACCACCGAACGGGGCCAAGCTCTGGTCACTGCGCTTGAACTCCTCCGCCCCGCCACACCACCGCAGGGCAGCAATGCCCACGCCCAGCTCCATCGCGGCGAGACCGCCAGCAATAAGCACGAGCTTCCCAGCGCGACACTCCATTTGAATGAATCGTTGTCGGGGTTAGCGATGAGGTTTTCGGACCCTGGATCCACCGAGAAACAGGGTCTCGACGCCTAGGCGCGGACGCCAGCGGTATGGAGAACGTCGCGCTGATGATGCCCAGGCCCGTGACTGACGCAAGCAGGGATGGCCCCGCGGTGCCCATTTTTCCCTCACTTGTAAGACCGTAACCCGAGCTCGGGCAGGTGTCCCTTGCGAGGCCGCTTCCCATGCCGCAGTCGCGACGACGGTCATGGGCAGCGCGCCGACACAGCGCGCACAGTGAACACGAAGGTGGTGTAGGGTCAACATGTTAAGACAGACGAGCCCATGGTTATGGCGATGGCTCCGGAGAGGGGTGCCCTCTGGGGAGTGGCAACACTCGGTCTGGTGAAGCTGGTTGGTCTTCATCAGGGATTTGTTTTCAGTAAACCTTCTTCCTGTGAGGCCATCTACAAAACGGTAGAGACTTTGGTTAATAGGTGAGTCCATCCTTGATGCTCAACGTTATGCTACTCACCAGAGAAATCAAACAAATTCCAGGTGGAGGTAGGATCTTGAGTGGATGCCAGACAGTGCGTGTGATCACGTATCGTACTTATGCCATTCGTCTCCCACGGAAATTCAATGCCATCATGGCAGACTCAGGTCAGATCGCTTAGTCAGTCGTAATGTTTCGATCTAGCAGAAGCTGACGCCGTCAGGTTCTGAGCCATTGTTCGTGTCCCCGCCTTTCGTGCCCAAGCACAGTACTCACCGCAGAATGCAGTACCACGGAACAGTGCTCCGCTGGGAGATAAGCAGTCTCGTTTGTTTTCTCAGGTACCTGACGTCTGCAAAATGGCGTATGCAGGCGTGTGCACTACGCATGTACATGCCGATGGTTGCACGCAAGCCGTATACACGCAGCAAGAGCGGCTGTTATGACATCGGACTTGGTCGACACCTTCCTAAAAGGACCTAAGGTTTACTTTTCTCTAGGAATTCAGAGGGGTAATCATTCTCTTATCCGGCGAAGGTACGCATACGTAGTGTATCGGCAGGTGCGAATTGTGAAGTATGAACGTTGTCTGCAGGTACATTTCTAGCACAGCAGTTGCTCCGTTCACATGACTGTCGATGGCCCCATCGCGGAGCTCAAACGTTGCCTCTACCGTCTACTGTGTCGTCAATGTTGGGCAGTAAAAGATGATCAGAGTAGATGTCCTTACCATCCCCGCGTCAAACCAAAATCGCATCCGTTTCCGTTGCCCGGGCCTCAGTGCCATCCGCTGGGGCCAGTGAAAGCTCGTCCTCCGCAGGCTGTCCAGCAGTACTCTTCGTAGTCTGCCAGGCCCAAAGATAGCAAGCAGGGCGCAATGCCTACCGACGATGGTGCATTACAGCTGCGCGCAGCGGTGTCCGCGGTTACAACATCGACGGCAGCAGACCCATAGAACCACCGCACAATGCTGATACCCAGCCCAACTTCAATCATCGCAAATCCAGCTCGCTCGCAAGCATGAGCACATAGCCTTGCATTTGCTCCGATTTTTTTTGGCCATATCGCGGGCCCGATCCCGCCATGCAGGGGGTTGCTCCTGTCCTCCAGGAGTGTTACGGGCCGCTTTGCGGCTCAAGTAGCCACGGAAGGAGAGGAAGATGTCCATGCCCACTCCTACGAGTATACCTGCGGCCGCAACACCGATCGTAGCGACCGCTCAGCAGAGAAACGCCAATGGTGATTTGCCCAGACGCCAGCTATCGTGGGGGGAATCGCGGCGGTCGAGATGTACTCCCATGCGATCGCGCTGACGACTACTGCGGGCAGTGTATACACCCACCGAATGGATAGAAGGGCCATTATAAATGGTAATTAACCAGGGAATGAAAACCAGACCGGCTAAGCTCATCTGGAGTGCAAACGCAGCCGGCGAATGTGGACGACGGCCGGTGTGTAGGGTGGAGAGCCGCAACCGGGGCCGCACCGGCTGGCTCTGCTCAGGCGCAATCTGAGCATTGTCTTTGGAGTCCATTCTTTGTGGTTTCTATGCGGGTGTCAAGTCACGCAATGCACAGTGCAGGGGCTAACACATACGTGTGTGGGATGCTGGGGCAAAGTGATGTCGTTTGAATGCCTATGGCTTGCATATAAATACCACAACCAGCGCGTATCCTATCTGGACCAACTTCGTGATTGTAAAACAGGAGCAGCAGTCCCACGAGTGTAATAAACCAGACGTATAATCAGGTATACGATTCTGACGCAGTCAACGATATGCAATGAGCCTCCTCTGGATGGGCGACAAGCACATTTATCCTTGCGAGCAAGCCGAAAGAACAGCATGTCATGGTTTGCAAATCTATGATTTCAAGAAGACGACGCTCATGCCATTCGTACGCTACCGTTATCTGCACAAACAAGCAGGATAAATACAGTGTTGCGTGCAATAACTCAGCTAAAGGCGAACAGCGTTTTAACGTAATCCCTACATCAATGATTGAGAGCGAATTAGCTCTTACTGTTGCGATAGATGACTTCAGTTGACCCTACCTTCTCTTGGTCATGAGTCCTCGTCATTCTCTTCAACTCTTTATTATTCTTCATCCATAAGTCCTTCATTGTGTGTATGTTGAACAAGAGTTACTCCGACAGCAGTGCAGACACTGGAACGGAGTAGATGACTCGTCACGAAATCAGCCGTCGGTCCCCAATACCATTGGCAAATGGCGGCGCCGACCGGGAACTGAACAACACCAGTTACAAGATAGCTTGCTACAACGTTTGTCGGTCGTATGAGCTTCCTGTAAAACATGTCGTCTCCTCTTCGCTTTGCAGTGGAAATGTTAGCGGCCGTTGTCAGTCCGAGGCAGGCTCCCATTGTTCCGCCTACGGCGAGCGATACCCCCCCCATGCGGTGGCGACAGCGTATTTCCAGGCCAATTGCTGCAAGGGTGTGCTTACTGCACCGTCTTGAAAATACTGCTGGGCAGCATCGAGACAGATGGCTGCAGGTAGACCGAGGAAGTGGTCGTAGCTAACCTCGGCCGATGACGACCAGGGTGGAGAAGCCTGTCCACAGTGATGCATACTGCAGCGACCACTACCGCATTCTGGATGTGACTTGAAAACTCTTGGTAAAACGAGATGAGGGTGATGTACCGGCTGCGTCCATGGCTGGATTCAATCGACGGACTGATCAGCGCGAAACCACGAAAGCCATACTCGGATACGCACGTTTAGGACAGGTTGAAGTGCTTGGGAAAGGCCCGTGTTACACGAGGGCTTGGGGGTATACGCAAGCACCAGTACTACGCAGCAATTAAATGGAGATAATAGCGTTTGAAAGGAGCGCCGTCTACGTGTCTGCTGCCCACGATGAACCGTATCTCATGCCCATTCCGAACATGGCCGAGTGGCCGTAGCGAATCTAGGGGTCTGTCGCGTGGACAGATGGTAGTATGTAAGATTCGATGCTGATGAAAATGTGGCCTCACAAGGTGCAGAGCAAGAGTAGGGACCTAAAACGAGCCAACATTTTGCCAGACCGCCGAATACAACATGACAAAAACTTCATGGTTACCATGTCGGGACTCACCCATAAGGTCCGTCCGCTGGAAGAGTCAAACTAGAGTCAAACTTGAAAATATTTTTCCAGATTGATACTGTTTCGAGTCTGGTTTATAGTCGGCACATTGATTTCAGTACAATGATTGCAGCCTAACAGACACTATTATATCTCTAGACACATCATGTCAGCTTATGTAAAGAAATAAGAATAAGCCCCCAGCGTACTATATAGTTTAAGCCACCTCTACACTACAGCCGACGACCAATGTTGACATGCACGGCCTTGATATTGACGTAGCTGCGTCCCGACAAATAAGCAGTCGATCGGGAGCGTTAAGATTCAAGCAAAGCTTACGATTCTAGCGCACTCTCGCCCATTTCCTTGCCAAAGCCGGATTGTTTGAAGCCACCGAAAGGTATCCTGGGGTCGACAACAGACGTAGTATTGACCTGAAATATATTTTAGCTTAGTCCGTCATTTATTAGTCTGCTGGTCAAACCCACATAGATACTACCCGCTTGCAGAGAGTGAGCCATCTTGTGCTGCCCTGCTCAGATCGTTCGTGTAGACGCAAGGCAGACAAGCCGTAAGTAGTGTCGTTGGCCAGCGCGAGGATCTCAGACTCGTGCTTGAATTTGATCACCACACCAACAGGGCCAAAGATCTCCTCGCGAACGATTTTCATGTCAGGCTTTTGACATTTGTGAAGAGAGTTGGCTGGACGAAGAATCCGGTGGTACCTAACCGTTCACCACCAACGGCGACGGTCGCACGCCGGCGTCCTTGCCGGCTTGGATGTAGCCCATAACACGCTATTACACAGAGAAGCTCACTGAGCATGATACAAGTGACCATGAGAGACATTGACTTACGTCGAATTGAGTCTGAGATACCACTGGATCAATTTTCTGGTCTTGATCGAACCCGCTGCCAGGTTGGATGGTCTTTGCGTATGCGGCGAAATGCTGCATGAAAGTGTCGTAGACCCCTTCCTGCACAAAAATTCGCGAACCAGCAGTGCACATCTGTCCTGCATGATGTCTATCGAGTATGAGAGCAACGATACGAAGATGTGATATGCGAAGAACTCACAAGATACCAGCGGCAGTCCACTTGATAGCTTGCTCGAGGTCTGCGTCGTCGAAGACGATGTTTCGGAGGTCTTGCCGCCAAGCTCAAGGGTAACACGCTTCAAGTTGCTCTTACCCGCAGACTCCAGGATCTTGCGACCGACGGCCGTGCTTCCCGTAAAGGATACCTTGCCAATGCTTAGGTGGTCGCAGATTGCTTGGCCCGCAACCGCGCCGTACCGGGAACAATGTTGATGACGCCGGGAGGGAAGCCAGCCTCTTTGATGGAGCTCGCCGAGCTTGAGAGTGGCGAGAGGTGTCACTTCTGAAGGCTTGAGTATGACACAATTGCCGGCGGCGAGGGGCAGGACCCAGTTTTCCAGGAAGCGATCATCACTACATGGGCATGTTCCCAACCTCCGAAGGTAACAAAATCTGGAGAAGCGTACCAGGGAAGTTCCAAGGGACGATGCAACCAACCACACCAATCGGTTCCACTCTAGTGTAGGCGAACTTTGTTTCGTCGGTCTGTTATCCTGGTCAGCGCATCTGTATGTATATGCGACAGGTGTCCCCACCTCGATAGTCTTCCCGCCTGGCATTTTGTTAGTTCTGCGAAGCCAGAATAATAACGCAACGTCGTGATCGTATTTCCAAAAAATCCATCGCCTTGACATGCGTGAATTGCTTGCCTGCGTCACTTCAGCTTCGTCATGGACGGGATAGACGAAAGTACCACACGTACCACTGTCTAGAGCTTCTAACGCTGCGAATCATCACAATATGTGCCTCGAGCAGATCGGCGAGCTTGTCAAGAAGTCTCGAACGGTCGACGCATCCAGGGGTGTGCAAGCCCAACTCGTCTCGAAGGCCTTTTGTGCGGCCTGAACGGCCAAGTCGATGTCAGTCTTGCCCGCCCCTTGCACAGATGTAAGGACTTGTCCCGTGACTATGAGAAGATTAGTGTGTCGCACGAGGTGCACGAATGACGAGCCCTACCGGGATCAACAACTCTTTGGAAAGCAGTCAGACAGGTGCGTAGCAGGGGATAATCGAATATCTTACTCGATGGGGGATCCGTCTAACTGCATCCACGTACTCATTTGTTGATGAAGAGACCGGTGTTCACCGAGCTGTACCTTTGTACAATGGGGTATCGAATTGACGAGTGTAAACCTGCGGCATGATGTTGAAGTGGATGTGAATGGAGTTCCCACTAACCTCCTCACCTAACCTTTTATGTGAGCGCAGAATCTCGTCATTTCCACATCGCACGTCAGCTCTGCGGCATGTGCTCGGCTACTACAATCGACGGACGTGTCAGCACAGTTCCCTGATTGTATACCTCGGTCGGCGATGTGGAAACCCGCCCGGTTCAGAAGGTACAAGGAAAGACACTCATCACAATGAGTGTGAAGATGCGAAACCTTGTCTCACTACTCATGGGGCTCTTTCCAGATGTCCCGAGTATAAGCATGACACTACCGGACCATGCTGTGGAGAGAATTTGAGCGAAATGGTCTTTTAGGAGAGGGATAGAGTGGACCCTTACCAATGTAATCGCTATACGGGCAAGAAGCTGCGAAGACTACAAGCCTCAGACGAACGTGAGTATCGCCCAAGACGAAAAGCATGTGTCGCGAGAGGCCGCTCACGGGCCATCAATTGAATCATTGTAGCGAAGTGTCTTGATGAAGGCGTGGGAGAAAAAGAAGCTACTCGGTGCTGAGAGCCACCGGTCAAACCCAAGGCAAATGGCCGACTCGGAGGGTAAGGGTGAGAAAGGTGAGGAAAGGGTCGTGAGGTCAAGGTACGAGTTAGACATCCTTCGGACGGAATGATCTCAAGTGGGAGGCCTGAAAAGATAAATATTCAACGCACAGTCTGTTACAATAGAAGCTCGGACGCTCGTGTCTCCGTCTCATTGCCTGATGGGTCCGTTTCAACCCGACTACACCCTTTCCGTGATATCCTGTGCCACTCCGTGAGTCGTCTTCATGGCAGGATTTCGTGCTAACCGCCTGGCCGATGCTTTGCGTTTGGTTGAGCGCATCTCGACACGCTCTGGTCCGTTCTGGCGACCGCATCCTGGGAGCTTGATGGCTTCTGGCTTGTGTTTGGCCAAACGAAGGGCATGGACAGCCGCAACACCAACGACACCCACGATTGTCGAGTGAAGCGGGGATATTTTGCTTTCCGTGGACGAGCCAAAGAGGCGATCTCGTCGCGCGATGAACCCGGCAGGAACCATGAATAACGCCGTAAGGAGGTCGAAGGAGAGGACAGGCTGTGCGCGTTGGTAACGCTATCGACTTGTCCATCGCGCGGCGCATTACTGTAGGGTCGGGCTCAACCATACGGACAAGGCTGTGAAAAGATGTGTCCAAGGATAGCGAAGTTGATTACATTCGCCACAACAGCCCCGACGACGATGCCTCCGAGCATAACGACTTTAAGCTGTGACCAGAGGGTTCCAAGGACGTCTGTAGAATCTGGAATATGACCGGACAAGCGGTGGGCAGAAGAAGGGTCGAAGGGTCTTGCACTGGGTAGTGCAAGCATGAAGCTCATAGATGTGTGTCCCAGCAGGGCAAGCACAAAGCCTGGAACAAAGACCTTCACGGAACGCTTCATGAAGTTGATACCGAGTGGGACCATGAATGGAATCGGGATAAGGAGTTGAATGAGTAGGATGATCGCAACATGCCGAATATAACTCATATCCCCATCATGTCGGTGAGTTTGCGGGTCGATGGCACTGCTTGTGGCTCTTTCCCTTTGACTTTGGGCGGCACTTCGGACGTTGGACTTTGCACAAAATCAGAGAAGTCGTCGTCGTGGGCATGAGTGACTTCTGGAGGATAGGCGTGGTAGGGAAGGTAGCGACTTCGAAATCTCCGTTGTGAGGATAATGGTATACGTCCAAGTGCACGTTCGACGGATAGTCACTGAGCAGAGGAGCGTCCTCCGAAGAGAAGTACTCTATAGCAGGTTATGGGATGAGGCATCTAGACAATATTTAATTAATTCATCCAACGATCGGTAATTTCACGCACCTCGATCTTCATGTTGCTCTTCGCCTAAGTCGGCGCGCCGTTTCACCCAGCGAAGGACTACGTTGTGACGCTGATATGCAACAGGTTGGCTAGCTATAATATGCCATGCTCAGTGAGAAAACAGCTAATGCGAGCATAACGACCGTACCTGTGTGCTACTCAAAGCAAACCTCAAGACTAGGGGCGGACTCCTGGGGCGGAGCAACACAGCAAGAGGCGATTTATGAACGCTGCGGCCATGTCGGTCAAGTGAGATAGGAGGTGGAGACGAGTATTGCAGCGTCGAGAGGTAAAGGTGCAGAATGTCGTGGATGAGAGCAAGAGACGGGAGTGCCCAACAAAAGTCCGATTCCCAGTCGGAGTGATCCCCGCCATCAGTCCCAATTTGGCCAGATCCCGCCCTTTCATCCCCGTATACTCCACCTACCCCGCACCGACAGCAGTCCAGCTTTGGCAATGGCATCAGGATGTACGGATTACACTCCCTCCCTAACACCGACAAGAGTCGGACGTGCGTTCACACAGGCACCAGCATGTGACGGAACAACACCTCCGACATTCGCTGGCGGCTCTCCCCGTGTGTCTAGTCGTCACTAGGCTCCTGATGCAAGTTTAGTTTTGTCAAGTCTCTCCAACTTCAGAAGACATGCCTCGTCTTCGTACCCTGGTTATTGCTTCGACTGTCGCTTCTGTGCCAATCCTGTATATCAGGTCGCGCGTTCTGTCTCTCGAACATACCTATCCTGCACTTCCCGCCGACACGACTTCGACTCCAGAGCTTCGCACACCAACAGCCCCCGGGACACACACAGCTTACGTCGATGTCTACGGCGCCCGTGTCCCTCTCTCTTCCTTGCGTCGATCCTTTGCTGCAAATGGAAAGGATCCCCAGGCCCCGCTCGAAAGAGCTGTGGCCGAAAGCTTTCCTTCAGACAGGGCCGATGAAGCTTGAAGCAAAAGCTCGCAGGTCTCGGATCCACAGGCGACCTCGGCGAGCAAGGCTTCAGGAGTGGGCAACGTCTACTAGGGGCCTGTTGGAGGTCATCCGCGTTCCTACATCTGACAGCCCGCTACTGATTTCGTGGGGTAATCCTCCTCCCATGGTCCGATTCTTCGAACGACTGGCGGCCTGGGGCTACCCCTGGAGGATGATGGAGGGTGGACGACACGAATGGAGTGTCGCGAGAGTAGCGAGACTGCCAGGGAGAGCTGAAGAGGATATGGTTTGAGGTGCGCTTCGCGGCCGCACACGACTACAAGATCATCGAAGGAGAGGGACAAGGGAAGATCATTCCGCAGTGGACCTTGCGGGCTCACCGTGCGTATGCAAGTTTGTTGTTGCTCGACTAAGGAGGCTGTCAAGGAACTCCGCAAAAGACACTCTGTAAAGTATTGATGCACAAATGGTATCTAAATTGTGCCATTGTCTTTGAGATCGAGATGAAGACCACCTTTCTACACACTGTCGCGAAATTAGGCCCCAGAATCATCGCCTGCGTCGGCCTCGTCCGAGCTTCCCAAGCTCCCCGCCCTCCTCGTCCTCTTCGTCATTCTCGTCGTTCTCCGAGTCTTCATCCTCATCTTCATCCATGGGATCATTCTGGTTAGGAACTGGTGGTGGGGGTGTTGGGGAGGAGGTTGCTGAGTGGCACACACGCTTAGCCATTTTCCGTGCTTGTGCGGCGCGCTCAGCCTCTTCCTTCTCCTCGTCCACCGGTAGTAAAAGGTCCAACGCGAGATCTCTTCCACCTCAATGAACCGTTAACCCCTGACGTTGCCCCTCAACACCCCACCAGCATAGCCCATGTCTTCAAACAAGGCTCTTGATGAAGGGTCGTATGGTCTTCTTGGAAGGGAAGCAGGGTGTTTGACATGGGTCGGATTACCATATGGGTAGGGGATGGGTGAACCTGTGAAGGTAGAACTGTGGTATGTGATTAGAAGAGTATATCTCTTGAATTTGATCGCACATACCATCGGAGTCGTCTGGATTTGGCGGAACCATATGTAGTGGAATGTCTACTTCTACAATGAGGTATTAATTTTGCGACTCTCATTCAACATACATTTTTGACCTACCGGTGTCAGAGAGCTCTCCTGCGATGTAGTCGGATGTTCCAATGGTGTCCAGAACATCGAGATCGTAGTCTGTCATATGTAGGTAGCAGAAGGTTAAGTCCTAGACTCCCATGTCAAACGGCTTCAGGTGATACACGCGGCCACTCTTACGGTCATGATGATTGTAGTTGGCCGTTCACGCCACAGGGCCAGCGCGTCGACCTGCGTCGACGCGTCGAAACGCCTGAACGGCGATATTCGCGGAGATTGAATCCAACGCGACTAGCCGCTTGTAGCGAACCGGTCTTTTGCGCTTCTTTGCGGAGGACTCTCGTGGGCCAGGAGGCGAAGTATCTTGAATTACGACCGAGGTCATATGGTGTAGAGTGTCTGCGTTTCTTCAGATAGTAAATTGTGTACCTTACTACTCATACCGATAGGGAAACTAGAATCATGTCTGCTCACTATCCCATTCTTACCGCGCTGAGCTTACCGGCGGTGTCCACATTCCCCTCCGTCAGACTGCTTGCAATGGTCCGGCGTACGGGCAAGCGGTCTTGATTACAAGGAATGCTATTTATCTCCTGGTTAGTATCCAGTCTTAAGAAACTCAGTGCCCCCCTGAACTGTACGTGCAAGACTCCACAGGAAAACAGGTAATATCTGTGGATAGCTCCTCCATCATCAAGCATCGACTCTCGATAGAAAGCTTGACTCTGAGCAACCAAAAACCAATTGGATGGCTCAGAACCATGATACTAGGGTGACAAGGACCAAAGGGTTTGACAAATATGTACCCATGGCTTGTCCAACCGCGAAGGTAAGCCGAGACTCGTCATTAAACCATGGAACTCACCATTTCGCAGGGGCCCACCACGAGTGGGTCGACACGCATCGCTAGAGATCCCATGGACCTTTCATTCACCGTTCGGTTGCGCCGCATTGCTCGCCTAGTAACGTGTCTCATCCAATGCTGGTGTTTTGCATATATGCGGTGCCTGGCACTCGAACTGCGAGGTCATCCTGCCCCCCAATCTTCACCAAGCGGTGACAGAATCCGATCACTGGACAATGGGCACGAGTAGGAAGTCCTGATTTTTTCATAGTATGTTTGATGCAACGATGAACATTGCAGGTTGATGATTTACTGCGGTGCTAGGTGCTTTTTTTCTTTTTTTATTTTTCTTCACCTACATTTCGTTTTACCGTTTTTCATTGGGTGAAGTGGCGGAGCCACTACGGGCGACGATCGGGAAGCGGGACATGCGAGTGAAAAATATTGTACGAGTGCTATACATCGACAAATCTACATGTACAAGGCTACTCCCGTACTTGCAAGGCGATTCTTGCGACCCTGACTAAAGGACCAGTCTCACTAGGTACTTCCCATCGGTGTCGTCCCAAAGTATGGACTTTGTGTATGTCCAGTTTTTTCATTTTTTTTCTTTTTTTTTATTTACGCTTTTTTTTTATCTTTTTCCCTTTTTTCTATTTTTTTTTGCCGACTTTTTTTTTTTTTTTTTTTTTTTTTTATTTATTTGCGCCCTCTTCGACCTAGACGGCTCCCTCCTTGCCAGGTTGGTAATAGAGGCCGGCTTGCATCAACCTCTTGCGGTTCGTCATGTTCTCGTCATAATTTGGAGTCCCCCCCCGCAATCCACGATTTGTGAATGTTCACCATAGAGTTTAGATTCAACCGCGATGCCAGCTCACAGGCACGCTTGAATGCAACATGTGTTCAGCGTGACCATGCAGCGACAGATGGGTGACCTACGCCGCCTTGGTCGCCGCCTTGTGTGTTACATCCCCCGGAAATGTGGGGTGTTTAGAAATATTCACGTTCAAGATAACTATTCACGTTCCAACAAAGCGCAGTACATACCTCGCATTTGTGCGTCCGCGGATGGGTCATCCTGTTGTGGTGGTAGCCATAGAGCAAACACTCGAACAGCGCCCTGATACTCCAGCGTTTTACCCGAATACGACATAGCGGTGAAAACTAGACGAGAGGGACGAGCAAGTGATAGGTGCCGACAATAGGGGCATAACTTCACTGCGATGGATTTTAACACAAGACAGTCAGAGGTCAGTCGTCTCCTCACATGTGCAATGTGGGCCCTGACGGTTTTTTCCAGCCCGTTCTCGTCTTTCACAAAACCTGGCCTATGTCTATCTCTAGGTGTAGACCCCTCAGCCTTCACGCTGCTTGTGTGGTCAGAATACCTTCGAACCTTCCGCCTCGAGACACAGAAGCTATCCGTTGGCTCTACGTGCATTCTCGCGGGCATTCTTCGGGCATCGTTTACTCCCAAAGGCGTGATGCCTTGACCGTCACGTTGGCCGATGGTTCTTTCCATGTCATACAAGCTGTTTTCAACAAATCCTTCTCTTGCCTCGCATGGTGATAGCGATCTATCTTCTAGTTCCGTCTCGAAAATTAGCCCGCTCGGTGTTTTCCAAGGTCGAAGAAGAGGAAGTCACAAAGTCGGATGTCAATGCAATTCATGGCCTCGCCTCGTACGATCATGACTCAGTCTATACGTGGATCCATGAGTCTCTCTTCTCTATCTCACAGTGTCTAAATATTTTCTCAATGCGTATACAGATCCACATCAACCGAACGACTTCAGCTACAAGCACGATGCAATAAAACACATTCCCACATGATCGTGTCAGCGCCAGCTCTGGAACGGCAAAACAGACGATGAGATTTATACAAGACATACACATGACACTTGCTCAATGCAAAGCCTTGTGAGCGCACCTAAGCCCCATTCAACGAATGACATTGACCGTCCTTTACGCTAGCAGTGGCGATATCTCGCCATTATCTCATCGACTCCGCCGTAACCTTCCTCTATCGAGAACCCATTCGACCTGACCGCGACAGACTCTCACCAAGGATTTACACGCAAGTGTCCCCCGAACTCCATGCAAGCAACAGGGACAAGGCCTGCGCCGCACCGAAACCGAGCTCCAAACGACTCTATATGGACAGGCGCACAGCGGGATCAAACGCCTCCCTCAAGTACTGCGTACGCCGTTACGAGCGGTCAGCCTAGAATCCGAACACACCTTCTTGCTGGCCAGCAACGCCTTACCTCGCGAGCTGCCAGCATTAGGCGGGTCCTTCTCGCCGGGTATTTTTTGCCAGGTTACGTGCGGGCGGTGATAGGAACGGCGCACCGGTACGTGTGGTGTCACCTAGATAGACCATGTTCCAGAAAACAGAGCGCAGGGACGCGCACGTGCAAGCGCGCAGAAGGCGTTAAACGACACAAGACATGCGCAGGCAATGCAGACCGGCAGAGTCGTCGCGGAGCAATGTAGCGCATGGCAGGTGCTGTCAGGGAATCGTAGATGCGGACATATTCGCGGCCGGTCAAGTTAAAGCTGGGCGAGTTGGTTTGATATGAGTCAGTGCTGTTATTGCCGCTATTGCAGTGTCGCCGGCAGGGTCTGCATGCTTGATGTACAAACCTAACTAAAAACAAGTGTGCAGCGGACGAAGACATTCCTGTTTTTCTGCGGAATTTTTTATTTTTTCGTGCAGGCAACCTTATTGAGCATGAGGGAGACGCCGAAACCCGATCATGAAAGCAAATGCCCTTCAATACGAGGACGTCCAGGCCGAGGCCGAACGCGTTTGCGCGCACAGATATTACAGATGATCTCGCGCGAATGCCAGCCCTCTAGGTCTAGAATGAGCATGTTGCCACGACTGCACACTCGCGAACCGTTCGCCAAATCAACCGAACATCACCCAATCTGAGACCCGTGCGCACAAACGGAACATCATCCTGGGCATATAGTCGAAGCCCATACCCCTACTTTGACTCCGATACACGGAATTGATAAAACGGCTCTATCGCAGCATCGGTGCTCAGGTGACGTCCTTCATCCTCGCCACGCCGATGTGTGCCGCACGTGCGTAGGCTTCGTAAACGACACGGGGCGTTCCTACTTCGCCACCAACCGGACGCGCCCACTCCCGGCACCACAGATGGCTTCCACACCCAGCACACCCAGACCGTGCAACGGGTCGCTGCATGGCGCTCCTTGCCAAGCCGTTTCCGGCGGTGTCTCTTCTGCGCGCTGCAACTTTGTTTTACTCGCGTGATACTAAGGTTCCTACTCAGACTCAAATAAATTCAAAAGTCTTCAGTCGACAAACGTGCTCTCAAATTGATTACTCATAATCGGTTCACATAAGTGCAAAAGTGAAAGATAGGAAAGCGAAACGTAGGTGCGCACGGGTTCGTATGGGCTCGAAGGGGAAAGCCGAGTTGAACGTCGAACGATGCTAACAATGACCACAAAAGGAGAGATTCTTAGTAAAGGTGCGCCGCGCTTGGCGTTGGTTTCGCAAGAGAGCCCTGTACATGAGCGAGAGAGGCGACAAAAGACGAGTACGAGCGCATACATGAGCGAGAGCGCGACACAGGGACGAGTACGAAGCGTATATCATGAGCGAGAGGCGATCACAACACGAATACGGAGCGCGAGAGCATAAACACTGCTAGAAAAGACACTCAGAAGCAACAAAAAAAAGAAAACAATACAGTGAATCATGTGCGCCTCAGATACCCCGAGCTTGAAGCGACTACGTGGTGTGTAAAAAATATCAGCTAGCAGTCATGCAGATCGAGTGACTGACACGCACCCAAAGACTAGGCTCGAACTTTGGAGCCAGTACCCGCAGCGAGGCCATGATAGGGAACATCGTTAACTCCGCCCGGCCTTGCCTTACGCGCGGACTAGACGGTCGCCGCCTGGCTCGGTGGGCTCTACAAAAACCCCCCTTCCGAAGGGGCGGTCCCGACGCGAGCTGGCTACAGTCACCGCAGTCCCACTGCTCGAGGATGCTCCTCCTGCGAGTGTGCTGACCATTGCTCCGTTGGGTCATGCGCGTTGGTGGGTGCGGCTGGGCCAGGGTCGGCTTCCTCGTGCGGGCGTCGCCGTCGTCTCGGGTCGCTTCAAGGGCCTGCTGCTCACGCCGTAGAAGTGGTTCCCCCCAGCAATGGCAGACTGCGGCCGCGACTCAGGGAACTCATCACCGACGCGAAACCGAGGCCGAAACCGAAACCAAATCCAAACCAGAACCAGAAACGAAACCAGGTATCTACGGCGACCGCGGACTCGGAACGAAAGGTGCTTTGGGACGGGCGCGACCGACTCGGATGGGGAACCTGTGAGATGAGAGGGTTAGATACCTTACCAGGCACTGCGCTGCGGCGTCCAACGTCTGGCACGGGGGGAGATGGGGAGTCTTGACGACGCAGGGGCGACCGAGCTGAGCATCGTTGCGCGAGTACAAGAACACGTAGCTGATCATCATGGTGTACTTACACAGTTGGTCGATGTGTCTTGAGGGGGTAGGGGTCGCCATTGCTGAGCCACCGCAGCGCAGATGTTGTGGTTGAGATGAAAAGGAGGGTGAGGGGACATTGAAAGCAGCCTGGTTCGTTTTAACGGGCCCGAAGCCAGCCTCGGCGGCAGGACGCCGGTCCAAAAGTAGACAGCCACCTTGCCTTTCTTGGAGTGTGCTTCCTGCGTGTGCTTACGTCATCGGGCTGATCCAGCTAGGAGAACGACATAGCTGCTGCCCTCTGCCAGCTGCATGTATACTACATTGCGGCACAAGAGAAATAGGGCTGGTTTTCCCTGAGCCCAAAGTCGAATTTTTTCTGGAGGGCGATTCGTTAGTTTGAGCAAAACACCACACCATTCACTTCTCAATCCACAAAATATTCAAGACTGATTCAAGTTGACCGTTTTAGAGCCACCATCTCATCAGCACTGCAGTAAATCAACTATCTATGTCCTGCTCTTATGAAATCTTTTACCTTGATTTTCCCCCCCCTTCTCCTACGATAGAATTAACCGCGCACCTATCAGCAAAGCGCAAATGGGCCGCGCGCTCAACTCGTGACTTGTATACGGCATTGGCGTTGTGGACATGATGTGCAATGATCCATGTCAAGGCACGTTACACAACGCGCCGCATTGCAGTACATTATTGGAGGACGGATTCGCGCGCGCCGACCAGGAATCCTGGTGGACGCTCCGGTTTGCCCATCGGTCCGACACATCTATCATTGTTACGTACCCCGCACCGGCGCGCCCGTCCGTCCATCTGCCAGCCCTTGAGAAAAGGAAAGGGTCAAAGTCTGTTGGTTCGACAAGCAGAAAGTTGGCGGATGATACATTGAGCCAGGAGAGCATGATTATTTACAGCTCGAGCGAAAAAAGAATTTACAAGAATAATATTACAGTTGGTGTACAAGACCTACAAGACGGCGGCGGCTACCGCGGGTGGTAAGAATAGCGCATGCAAGCTGCAAGAAATGGCTGTGCCATGCAAGAGAGGGGTGTGAGTGACATCATACAAAAAATATTGGGTACACGAAAGGCAGGGCGCGAAAGGCGGGTGGGCAATCAATCTTACAGACTCCGACAAGGGGTTAAGGTTTCTAGCAGGCTTCAAAACTCATAAGTGTGGGTGTGGGAGGCAGGGCGCGCTCACGAGTAGCACGTAACGAGGAGGACACCGAGGCCCCGTGTTCTTTACGAACTCGCGGGGGACCCGGCGGCGGTGGAGATCCTTCACGAGGGACTTGCGTTGCGACGGCTCGGGTGCATCACGCTGCGCAGCGCGTCGAGAGGCCCTTGTTGCGCTGCTCGAGGTAGTCGCGCACATTGAGGAAGACGCTCGGACTTGGGAGCAGCGCTTTCGCGGCCCGGATTGTGCAAGGGGGGAGAGACTTGGAAGATGGTAGAATGACCTGCTCAGAGCCCGCGGAAAGGCTCGGCTGCGGCCGTTTTGAGCACAAACCGAAGCTCGACAATGAGGGCCTGGAGGAGGGTTAAGAATTTCGTCTTCTTCCTGGTCTCGTCAGACGGGGGGAACGATAAGAAACTGGGATAGCAATGATGTCATTAGTCGAGACACGAGTAACCAAGCATTGGGAGAACTGACGAAGAGACATATTGCACCGCGTCGTCGTATAATGACCCCGACTTGACGTCTCACCGCCTCCGAGGCATCAGTCGACAATGGGCCGCGTGCCGACCCAGACTCGCGCTTGGGTGTGCGTGGGCGCAGCAGCGGCCTGAGCGGCCTTCTTGGCCTTCCTCGCCGCCAAATTCTTCTTCGCCTTCTTCGACTCGGGTGCCGACAGCGCGCCCGCAACCTTCGCCCTTGTTCTTCTTGCGTCTGGCGCGTCGCCGGAGGGGATTGAGCGAGGGGCAGCGTCGGTGTGGGCGGGGGCGCAGAGCGTAGCGACGCCCGTCGCAGCTGCGGCAGCGCGCTTCCGCGCCGCGATACGACGCGACCGCCTTAGTGGCGTCGAGGGCGGCTGCGACGCGGGGGCCTACAGAGTCGTCGTCGCTGTCCTCGCTGTCGACCGCGAGGGTCAGGTGAACACGTCCGAGAGGCCGTCAATGGACGAGACGCTGGGCGCTGCCCGAGGCCCGTGCAGACACGGCGCGAGTCGCGGGTCGCTGGGGCTGGCCCGAGGACGATGAAGTCGTCGTCGGAGAAGAGCTCGGGGCGAGCGCAGCGCCGCGCTGGCTCGAGAGCACCGACGCGGGAGAGGTCGGACACGGACCAGACGATCTCGTCTTCCTCCGAGCTGTCGCCCGAGAAGCTGGCAAAGGACTCGTCCGAGAGAGAGGTGTGCTCGGCGTCGTCGCTCGTGTGTCTTACGACTGCAGGGGCGGGGGATGAAGCTGAACGACGAGGCGAGCGAGGGCGGCGAGCGGCCCCCGAGGTCGGGGCAGAGCGGGGCGAGGGCGCCATGGCTCTGTGGGGGTACTATGTGTCGAGCAGCGACGAGGGCTCGAAGATAGATAAGTAGAAAGACGGGACTAGAGTAGAGACAAGAGTAACTCAAGGAGAGAGAGGAGGGAGGAGCGAGCGAATGTGGCGGTCGTCAACGAGGGGCAATAAAAGGGAGAGTCGGACCCCCGCACCCAATTGGGAAAACGCGAGATAGATCGTCGCCACAACCGTGGGCCCATCCGCCCTCGCTCGCCATCTCCTCCCAGAATGCACACAGATTTCAGTCCCAACATGCGGCTGGCATGTGTTGATCCAGACTTTGCTTGCGCTGCATACTTCCCCACTCACGCGATGACGACGACTCTGCAAACTGAAGCCGGCTTAAATTGCAGGCTCGCAACTCCGACACCACTCCGTTAATTGAACAGCACAGCCCCTCGTACGCCCACGACCAGCTGATAACTACTCTTCAGTTCCCTTACTGGCATATCCGCCAGTACACGACACTGTTCCCCATCCAGCACGACCGCACGCTGCTCGACGGCCACCCGGCGCTTCCACAACTTGCCCTGGAGGTCCCTCACGTCGGCCTTGCGCTTCTGCTCAGGATGACGCGCTCGCCGTTCGGCGCGTGCAGGGCCCACGGCGCGGCGAGAGGCTTCCACGCATTCCCGTTCCCAAGCTGAAAGTCCTGATTCGCATCCCCACACGAGCAGGTCTCGACCCGCGCCGCCAGGGCCTCCTCCGCGAGGGTGTCGAGGGTGAGCAGGACGTGTCCCGTTGGGCGACGCCGAGATACGCGTACGGGTGGATCGCCTGGCACTTCAGTGCAGTGTCTTCTCGTCTATCTGTTGGTTATTCCGCCCCTGCGGTCTTTTCATTTTTTCATATTATGAGCATTGGTATCTCGCTCCGGCTAGGCAAGGACGTACATTCGAGCAGCCCGCTGACGTTCTTTGTACGCACTGGCGTGCCCCTGGCAGTTGTCCGTTTGCTGTACTGCGCGTTACCACAGGCACGCCCAAAAACTGGCCGTTGCCGCAACGCGAGCACGTCCACAAACGGCTAAGGGGATGTGCCATTTGATCGCTCGACTTTGAAAAACGTCAAATCGCCGCCTGTACATCCGAATGAGAGGTGCTCCCTTGTCATACAATTTCAGGAAGCGACCCACCGGCGTCAGACGTCTAGACATGCTGTTCGCATGGTGGCGGGAGTCGACCTCCACAGTACAACCTCGGTAGGCACTGTAATTGCTTCAAGCCGTAACGTTTTCCTACCCAGACCGATTTTGCCCTAAATCAGGCGTCAGCATACCTCAAGGGCGCGGGACCAGCGAACACGGCCCTACCCAAACTCATTTGCGCCCCATCCGCATTCGGATGAACTGCGTCCATTGGTCGTTGCGCACGAAGCTGCTCCTCGCTCCTGTCGCGATCTGGGCAGACCTCCACGCCCTTGAGAGCCGGCAACTTCTCGAACAGCTTATCGGAAAAGTGGATACTCGAGTCGTCAGCCGGTGCGACAGCCTCCGCGGACTTTGTCTCTGAAATTCGGCGGATGGCCGGCCGCAGTGGATTTTTGCGTATGGGTCTGCGATGGCCTTCGGGGTCAGCTCGAGCTGTGTCCGCGCGTGGGGATGCGTGGGTCCCCGCCGTACGCCGACCGTCTGGCACATCCACCTTTCGGATACCGAGTTGCCCATATGCGTTCGCCTGGCGGTTGATGGGGTGTGCAAATGTGCGGCCCTTGTTGGTCAACGCGAGCAGATGGTCCTTTCCGGATGATATAGAGACAAATCTGGATGCAAATAGTCAGCATCAACATGCATATAGTAAGCTTAATACATCATCACTTTCGCCGTATCCGAGCTTCTCGTTTGCCGAGAGCTGAGCAAAGTCGACCGTTCTCCTCTTCACCCCAAAAAACCAGCCGGTGCCCCACCAAGGCGTGCTGGACGGCGTAGGCTGCCCCTGCCGCGAGCTCCTGCTTTGCCTGAGTAGACGGCAAGGCATAAATGTGACCCGAAGTCGACAATGCAAATAGCCTATCCGGGGTGGTCTGGATCCGCACAATATTCTGATACACGCTCGTCAAGGGATTGTGAGACTGCGCGAAGGATAGGAACACACCTTTCCCCGCAGTGTGAGGACGGGTTTTGCCAGACGTGGATGCTGAACCAGCGGCCCCGAAGAAGCCATCACGCCCATTGATACACGTCCCCGTTTTGCATCAATGCAGGCCTGCGTGACGGTCGCTGCATTTGATAGATCGCGCAAGGCGACGTCTTTGAGCCAATCCGCGACTGCAGGGGTGCGGATGGACTCGGGTAGCCCCTTCATTCCCGGTAAGAGTGTGGTTTCTGCATCAGAGTGTTCAGCGTCGAGAGCACTCGTCGCTCGTATAATAGTCGACGTACCTATTTGAGCCCCACACGAGCGAACACAGACCACCATCCTCGGGCGATACTCCCGTGACGGCGCAGCATTCAGAGAGGCATCCTTCGCGTCCGTGACGTGCGGCGGTCGTTGTGGATAACATCACGTGTTGCGTACCAGAAGCTTCCCACTGCTGCAGTGGCAGAGACAGCCAGTAATGTTGACCGGCCTAGAGTCGCTTGACGAGGCCGAGCCGACGAAGCTTGCGAGAAGAGCCGCTTGCGAGCGAGAGGTGCGGATTGCGCGAGAGTGCGAGAAGAGCGTAACATTGTGATGAGTACGCGCAGTGTAGAGTTTGAGTCGACTTGATTTGCCTTTCTGCAATTAAGCAGATAACGACTTTTGTAATGTCGAGGTGGTCCCGAGCGAATGTCCTCGGGCGAAAGCGGGAAGCAGACGAGAGAAAGTGGAAATGGGCGCTCCTCATTGGTCCATCACCGTGCCGCCGCCCTCCGTCATACCATCGGCGCGCGCGTCCTGCTTGTCATTTACCACAACCTCGACCATGGGCGGGCGCGTCGTCGAAAGTTGCCCGCCAGCTACCCAAAACAAAGGTGTCCCCGACGTTTGCTGGTGTGCAAAGGCGCCTGGCGTCGGGCAGGCTCCTGCGAGCGAGCAGCCGCGGCCTAGGGCCGAGCACGCTGAGCTCGGGGCGCGCGACCGGCGGAGGTCAGCGATACAAGGACTGAAGGTGCGCGACATAAACACCCGTATACACGCTGGTGCTGATGATAACGCAAGTAAGCCATTGAACCGGGATTCGGGCGACCCACACTTCTCGCAAAGCTCAACCAGCTCGGCCCCCCGTCAAAGTCGACCACACACATGCACACCATCCGCCCCGTACGTCGCGCATATACCCCGCCTACCCAACGCTAACAGCCCCACAGGCAGCAGTCCCACGCGAAACACGTCTACGAGACGCGCCTGCAGTCCGAGCTCGAGGCGCGCACCGCTCGCGTCCATCCGTTCGCGCGGACAACCGCCTGCTCGCGGCGGCGCTGCACGATCTGCTCGAGGAGCGCAAGCACGCGAAGAGCCGGGATGACCTGGAGCGTATTGCGCGCCGGTACGAGGTGGACGTCGAGCGGCTCGAGGGAATTGCGCGGTATTGTGAGCACGCCGAGCCGACGGTACGATCACCAGCGTCGATCAAGCGGGTGCCAAGGACGACGGTCGGAGGTGACCACGTTCAAAGTAGTACGCGTTATTTATTCACTTTTTAGCGTATGATGTGGCTGACGCGACTATAGGCGATGTGGGTCGAGCCGACCTTGACAAAGTGATCCCGAATAAAGGCAGATAATGTCAACACACTCACTCCCCACTCTGCATATAGCATATACACAGCAGCTGTACAATGGCGTGGACGCTCATTCTTAGCTGAGGAACAGCCTCTTGTCCTGACAAGCCCCTTGGCTATGGACCCTCCAGGAAGGCTGAGGAGAGACAGTTAGGCTCACATGAGGAGCAGGGGCACCACGCACTCCGGCAGAAGTTGGAATCCTCTATACAATTTCGTAGGCTAGGTTTACTTGTAGCCATTCCATATTATACATAGTCGTAGCAGACATTGACGGACGAGACAGACGAGAGACGTTCGGACGCAACGGGGTAGAAAGGAGGAAAGGCAGGAAAGAAAAAACGCCAAGCCAAAAATACATGTGAGGAGAAATGAGGTTTGATGAGATATATTCGACCCGCTTTGTATTTCACCCCATCCTGCAAGAACATATAACGTCCGACGGAAGAGGAACAATGAACGCTCCGACCATCAAAAAAGGGGAGATTTTGTGGTACTTTTTTGGCGATGCGACGAGACAAGTGGTTGGTGGGGGAGACTGCGTGGGAACCCGGAGATTGTGGTGCGTGCGAGCATAGAGAAAATGTTGAGAGAGCCGGAAGGAAGCAGGGTATATAACGCAGCACCGCTGGGACCGCATGAAGCACGCTTGTGAGAGATTGGAAAGGGGGAATCAAGTGAGCGGAACCAGTTGGGCTGAGGGACGAGGGCGCGTGCGGGTCTCCAAGGGGTCTGCAGACGGGTGGAAAAAAAGAGTTCATGATCATTCGTGACCGGTCCCGAGAATTCCGTAAAGAGTACGTTAAGCGTGGTAAGCACCCATGTTGGCGCGAGTTCTGTTGGTACATCTGGTACAAAGTATGCTTTGGTAGACCATGCGGCGGGATCGACTGCGCGACTGGTGGCATCCCGTTGTAAGGGGCAGGAGCCGGGCTCATGCTAAGCATGTTTGCGGCTTTTGCGTCAGGCTGGGGGATTGTCCACCGTAGGGCATGGCAGCGGCCTGAACAGGGGAGCGCCGTTGCGGCGTGGGACTTACCCGTTTCTCGGGGTTCCTGCGTCAGGGGTCCGTGCGCGCGTTAAAGGTGGTTGAAGGGGGTCAGAGGCAGGCGAGGAAGGTGGACGCGAAGGAGTGATGCCGTTGCGCGTGCGGTTGCCGTTGTTCTGCTGGGGCTGAGCCTGTCCGTAGCCTGGATCGATTTGCAGGCGAGGAGGACCCCGCAGCCGCGTTGCTCTGAACGACACCCATCTGCAGAGCAGCCATCATCGAAGCCAGACCCTGATCGGTGGAAGGATATCCAGCAGGGAGGCCCGGGACAACCGAAGGTGCTCTGAGAAGTGTACTTGGCCTTGGTCGGCTGGGGGCGCGTTCGTAGTGGGTACGTCGGCTGCAGGTTGGGGACAGGGAGGCCGACCTCCTCGATGAGACGGCGGTAACGCTTGTGTCGCAATAACCTTGAGCTCGATCAACACGCGCTTGGTGGGCCTCGACATAGGTCGATCGCTGATCAGGGTTCACGAAGGGGCTGGTCAGGATCTTGTGGACAACAGCGACACCATTAACCTGATCGCCGAGCACGTCGGTCAGGACGTGATCGTTCGGCGACTGGAAGAGCGCCTCGATGACCTGAGCCGATGCCTCAGGCTCCACCTTCTGGTTGACGATCCGGAGAACGGTCAGGGACGCCAGCTTATGTGTGCAGAGGTGGGAAAGGTGGGGCGTGAAGCGAGGAGCCAACAGACTGTACCGCGAAGGGAAGTTCGACGTGTCGAGGAGCCATGTGAGCAAGAGCGCGCCATTAGGGTTGGTGGCCAGAGGAATGGAGTTCAGAATGACGGCAGTGGCGACGCGGCGTTGCTGGCTGACAGTGATGTGAGAGCTCTCGAGACAGGCCCGCATGCTGCGGGCGCCGAAACGACTTGAGCGATCTCCCACAAACGGTCGATCATGGCCTCGAAGAGGAAGTCCGTGGCGGGGGCGCCGAAAACGAAGGCAGCATCTAGCGTAGTAGAGTTAGTTAGGCGCAAGTGTTAAAAGAGAGATTCACTGACTGTACAACATAGTTTCCGAACTGATCTAACAACAGAGGTGGTACATAGGGCCTCAGGTTTTGAGTAACGAGGGCCACTTCATCAGGTGATTGTACACATTCTATAATCTTCTGGGCAGCCCATGTACCGTTCTTGTGGATAACCAATCATCGCGATGTGCGGAGCGATGCGCTCGAGCATGGCCAGACGGGGACCAGGGGAACATTTCTCAAACAACTTTTGGACGACCTGTACGCGTATGCATTGAGATACTGGTACAACCTAGATAAACTACACTTACCGTGTTGCCAAAGCCAGTCCGAAGCGAGGTCCACAATCTCCCCGTCGAGGAAGTCTCCTGCGATGTTGTCGATCTCCTCGGTGGTAATGTTTGGGGAGTCCAAGCGCTTCCTGAGCTCGCGCAGTTTGGGCGCATCCCAGCGACGGTTATGAGACCGCTCCGACACAAGTGGAATAGTGGTGTAGTACATAGTCGGAGGTCGGAAACTCTGAATTCAATGAGCGGCGTGATGGCTCCTGAGTGGTTCAACACGTACCAGCAAGTGCCTGAATGTCAGCATCGGCATCGGCAGCTCCACCGCTGAGCTCGCGCATAATCATCTGCTGCTCTGTCACCGATGCCTGCCATCCGGCGGCCCTGGTAAGCGGCGTCGAGCTGGGCATTATGCAGGCCAGATCCGATCATGCTCAGAAGGAGGTTTCGAGCGGTAGTTCTCCACATTGCCGCTGAGCACCTGTTGATCAACCGGGATGGTCGAGGCTCCCTTGACGTTGCGGAGTGCGTGAATGGTCGCTCCCACACTGAGATCACCGACGCCTTGGATGTTGAGAGGGGCACCTTCGTCCTGAGCACCCTCCTGGCCGTTCTTCACTGGGACCTTGGCGAAGCCGATGCGAATAGCGCCGACGTCACTACCTAAGACATCCCGTCCATTAAGTGCCTTCCTCGCCCTGACAGCATCATCGAGGCGCTCGAAGTTGACTGTGGGTAAATGTTAATCTAGGTGATCAACTTCAGCTGACGCGAACACCTACTGAAACCACAGTTCTTTGTGAGTCAGCAATCGAGCGGACTCGATGGGGCCGTAAGGACTGAATGCTACACTGAGAATAGTGGCCGGAGTCGTGGTGGAAGGGATGGAAACCGATCCAGAGCGCGCGAGTAGGGGTCGACTGAAGCTGGGCATCCATGCCGGCAAGGCCTGCATTGTTGGGCGAGTTTCTTGTTCAATCCACCACCAGGCGAGGTAGCGATAGGACTGTTGAGGTTGGTGCCCTTCGCAGGTGCCACGGGCGCACTGTCAGCCTTGCCAAAGCCGATGCGAACGTCTGGCCATTGGGCATGCCGATATCACCCCCGAGGCGGTTCAGGACGTCGTCCTTTCGCACGGATCGCATCAGCCTGGTCAACAAAGTTGACGAAGCCGCACTCCTGAACGGTCAATGTCAGATTGATGAGAATGGGCATGAAACAAAGTTATCTTGCCTTCTCGGCAGCAAACGCAGGCTCTCAATCGGGCGCCATAGCGGGAGCGAATACATGGATGAGCTGCTCGCTGGTGACCGAGCTGTCGAGGTTGCCGATCCAGAGCGAGCGGGTAGGCGTCTGCATCTGCGTTGCTGCATTATCCGAGTTTTTGGGCGAGACCGAGCGGCCCTGAGTGTTGGGGTGCTGCAAGGTACGGATGTAACGCGCGGCTGTTGGCCATGTTGTCGCTTGGAAAATGAACAGAAGCACCTGCCGCACCCACGCGTGTTCAGTTTTTCAGAACGTAAAAATGCCAGAAGGGGTAATGGTACCAGAGCGAGTCCATGGGCGAGAGATCCGTCGCATACGGTGCCTGTTGAAGCTCAACACCGTGCCGCACGACGGTGAATGGCCCGCGAGGGGTCATCCAAATTTCCAACAGAGATGGCACGAGGCCCGCGAACCAAGTCCGCTCCGAGGTGCTCAGAGTTTTTGAAGTCCCCCTCGCGACAGATACCTGCCGAGAGATTTAGTTGTTGTTCTGGCTGGCATCTTCGTATTGGGTCGAGTGCTTGGCTGTGGTACAAGGTCCTGGGTTGTACAACTCTTCTTCTTCAGCGCTGGGGTGGGGAGCAGGGACGATCCAGTGGAAGAGCACAATCCGATACGGCGGATGAGAGACAGTGGTAGCCCTAAGGCGAGACGAAGAAGGGTTTAGCCACGATTGACTGCAATGGCTAGCCTGCGCCCTGGGTAACGTAATTCGGTGATCGTGGCTGCAGGTGGGGGGCGGGTAGGGGATCATCTAATCCGAGTAATCGAGAGTGTGAACGTCGGAAGGTCATCAGTTCCGGACTCCATGGACGCAACAGGAGAGTATCGTCAATTGGGGGCAAATCCATTGTTCCTCGGAGGACGGAGCCAGGACGATGAGAAGATGGAGGGGCCGAATGGCATTGGACAGTCCCCCGGTAGTGGAGACGTGAGCGAAGCCCCAGATCGGAGGCGACTGTTGCGCTCGCGTGAGAGCGGAGGGATGCAGCAGATGACGCGACTGAGCCGAGTGACGCAAGCTGGGGCGGACAGGGATCGAAGCGGCGGCGGGAACGAGGCCCTGGGGTCTCTGGAGCTGCTCGAGTGAAGGACTCGGTGGAAGGCGCTGCCCCCCCCCCCCCCCCCCCCCGCTGCTGAGGTTGCTGAGGTTGCCCGACGCAGCGGCAAATCGCTGAGCGGCGAGTTTGGACGTTGGAGGGTAAAGGTTCCGGCCCTCAGCCCTCCTGAAGCCCGGCGGAAAGGATGTGGGGGGGGGGGGAAGAGTAGCAGGAAGTTATCTCCAGTTGTGTTGTTGGACAATGTGGGGTCATTAGAAGGGTCACAGACCTGAAGCCAAGACGCGCAGCGCAGGGGGACGATATCTGGCACCTATCCGTACTCCTCTACCATCCCAGATCTCGCGAGCCCTACAGCGATTGTCAGCCGATTTCAGCGTGAGAGAAAAGCACGACACACCTCTTAGCGTAAGCGGCAGAGGGGGGGGGGAGGGGGCGTCTTCCAGATGATACCCTGGCAAAGGAGCCGTTGTTATCCGAGGCGGACAGAGACATTATAGGGCTTTGAATGAGATGGGTGCGATTAGGTATTACTGAATGTTGGATAGCAGCAACGCCGGTGTCAGTACTGGTGCGACAAATGAAAACCGAACGGTAGGTGAACCAATGCGCCAGAGAGTCCGAATGGAGAGCTGAGAGCGACGTGCGGTAACTATGAGCAGGTCGTCGTAAAATGGCGGCGAGAGTGCCCTGCAACGAAAGCCAACGAACTTTGAGGGGGCGTAGGAAAGAGATTGCCCAGAACTATACAGTAGGGTGGACTCCAGTAAATAATGGACTAAGTAGAGTGGTGGTCGGGAGCAAGCCTCTGTTGAGGCTGGCGGAGGGGTTTCTCAAAACGCTCAAACTCCGCAAACTTCGAATCCGCGCCTTGTTCTCGCCCAAGCACCTCCCTCATGCACCCAAAATTTACGATTTTGCCATCGAGCACACTGTCCGCAAGCGACCATAAAACATGCCAGGGCCGACACCAGCTAAAAACGAGCGTGCTGTGCTGGCTCCAGCGCACGGCGGGGGGCGTGTCCATGTCACAATCGGCGCCTCCTGACTCGCTTCGTATGGTAATCATTACGGCGGGCTAGAGTCATGTATCTGCACATACCAGAATTCATTGCAATATGTACGCTAAGTGTAACTGAGTGGAGTGACTAAAAGGCATGGAAACTACGTGTAGCATACTACTAGGACGTGCTTTGACCAGGCCCACCGGGGTGGGAGGCACGCGGGTCGCCGTGAAAATGAAGTCGTCGGGACTCGGCAGACATCGCAAAAATCTGTACGCCCATCAGGAAGAAAAGAGGGAGAATGATGGCAGTATCAGCAGTCCGTCGCGCGAGAGTCTGGACCCCGGTGCGTGCCAGTCCCGTGACGGCGGGGTCAAAGCAGTAAAAAATACATCATAATAATAACTCTAATACGAAGAAAAGTCTGTGAGTTTTGGTCGTAAAAGCGAGAGTTCATGCAAGAACGCAACGGCAAGAAAAGTGGCAGCAAGGCACAACAGGGCCCTAGCATCAAGAGTGGACAGCCTTGGCAATCTTCACCGCCGATCGTGTGCGTGGTCGGCTGGCCCAGCGCGGACGGCGGTCCTTCGGGATCGTCGAAGAGGCTTTTCGCGGCAAGGAACGAGGACCTCGACGGGCAATGTCTCAGTGGAGGGCGAAGGCGAAGGGGGTTTAGAATGACGGAAGATGAGATCGACTCGAGCGGACATGCAGGAATAGGCGTGGGCACGGAGTCCGATAAAGGTGATGATGCGTCTGTGGAGACGACAGGGGCAGCGGGACAAATGACTGGGGGGGAATCCCAGTCCGAGCCGGTACACAGCGTGTGGAACATTTCTTCCTCGGTGGGGCTCAGCGGGGTCTCTGGCTCCATCACCGGTTCAGTAAACGGGATCGGTCCTTGATGAGAGGAGTACACCGGGGAAAGGAGCCAGTGCTCCAACGGTGATTGGCTCTCACCGTCTTCCGCACCATAACGGCTCGCGGGCGGGTAGCTCCATCTTGAACGAACCCAGTAGCTTGCGCTTCGCCTCTATCGTAGAGAGGAAGCTTGGGCCAAACTGAACGAAGGACCGCTCGCGCGAGTTTGACGAGTGAAAGTCCTGAAGCGCTCGTGGGAAGCGCTCGTGCAGATCATCCGACAAAAAAACACCCGCAGTACCTCCCGATCCCGGAACAAGACCTGGGCGGACTTGAGCGGGGCCCACATGCCGCGGACCGCAGCGCTCCCTCTGCCGACGACCACTGCTCCTGGAGCCGTGGACAGGTCAGGTAGAGGCATGTCGAACGACTGGCATATGGGTGCTATGTTGATGAAGTCGGTGTCGATTCTGCGGTAAACGCATGTCGAGTCCATGCTCATTTGATACACGGATATTCCTGGGAGAAAGATCAACAGATAAGTCGACACGCTTCCAACACAAGGCAGACGGAGGTCGCGTACCTTCAAGCTCTGTGGCGGATATCACCGGCGTACATGGGTCACACGTACGCACTACCACAGGTGCTTGTGCCGTGGACGCCAACAACAAAACCCCTCTTCAGTGGTGCTTGGGCCTGCGCTAGGAGGCTGATTGTCCGCACTGCACCCCAGTGTTGGAGAAGACTTGAGGTCCTGGGAGAGAGACCATGGGCGCGTCATGACTAGGCGCTGATTTGACCGGAGAATCTGTGCCGATGTAGTGCGAACCTGTGGGCCCAGGCGCAACCTCTCCTGCGGTAGCCACGGCGGAAGCAGAAGACTTGCGGGTCGCCGCCGACCTGCCAGATACTATCGTCAAGGTCTTTGAGTTGTACGCTGTCAGGTCCAAGAAGCACGGCGTCACGCCATAGGGGGTCCGTGTAGTGGTGATCCGAGACATGGCTCTCCACAACTGGGGAGTCATCAGGAACGGAGGGAGATGACAGTGCAGTGTAGGGCGTCACAGGCGATGCGAGGGGACTCATCGGCGTGAATTCCAAGGGTGGTATGATGACCTCCTCTTTCCTCTTGCTTGATATGGAGGGGATCGTGGCCAAAGGGGTCAATGAAATCGACCGTGTTTCCGATAGGATCCCACCGTGAGAGATCGAAGTCTACTTCCTCGCGCTTGAGCCGGGTGGTTTCATCGTCGCAAGGGCTACCAGCAGCAGCCTGCGTGATGATGTTGATTACCTTCAGGTCCGCCGCATTGCTCTCAAAGCTTTCCCATGCATCCAGGAAGCCGCCGACGTCGTGTGGCTCCTGCTTGACTTGCACCTCCTCGTCCTCGAATTGATCTGCGCGGGTGGTGACATTGGTCCGGGGCTCTCGCCCCATTGTGTATCATAGTCGTCAAAGTCGTCGTCATCTTCGTCAAAGGAAGAAGTGTCGTATCCGGAAGTAGGGTCATAGGTCTTCGAATCGACTGATTCCATATTCACGTCTTCATCGTCAACCACGTCAGCGTCGATATCCTCGTCGCTCTCGTCTTCGTCGTCGTCATCGTCCTCGTCCTCGTCAGAATCGGACTCGTCTTCAGAGTCAGGTGGAGGAGACGCGACGCTGAATGGGACAGAAGGAGAGCGCCAGGGCCTGTCAGTCGCATGTGGGGAGGTGCTGGAAGAAGGCGAATATGAAGAAAAGGTTGTGTCGGCTGGCGCATGGGCATGGGATTATCGATTGACGGGGGTAGGCAGGCGAAGAACAGGGGCTTTGCTGCGCCTGGTCCTGCTCGTCGTAAGCATCTTCGGACATCGACTCGTCTTCCGAATCGGACTCCTTTGAGAGGTCGACGATCTCTCGTGGCGAAGGTGGGTGAGCCGCCGGAGGAGAAGCGCTTGAAATGAGGCGCAAGGGAGGGCTTCAGTCGCAGCGTCAACTTTACTTTGGGCGGGGGCATCTCCTCCTCAGAAGAGTCTGAGTCAGAGTCTTGCCGTGTTGTGCATGCCCGCGGTAGCCGTTTTTTCGCTTCTGCCCCGACTGTTCTCTGCCCTCCGCAGACGATCTCGTTCCCGCTTCCTCTCTTTGCCAGGGTTTACAACTGTCCCGACTCTGCCGTTCTCATTGTAGTTGCACAGGCGAATACCAGCGCGTGAGAGAACGGGCACGGGACACCAGCGGCCCTGCTCAGGTACCAGACCACGGTACCTCGACGGAAGTTGGTGGTCCTAGAATCCTCAAGGGGAAAGCGAGCAGTGGGCACCACCTGAGCGAGAGTGAAGAGCTGGCACGAGATCGTCGTCTGAGGAAGTGCCAGAGAGGACATGACGAAGGAGTAGTGGATGGTCTTGTTGGGGGCGTCACAGCGCTGAAGGTGATTGCGGATGTAAGTTGTGATGGCTTGACTCCCGCCGCTGACGCGCTGGGTAGGGTACGATGTAAGACAACGACGCGTAGCATATATGAACAGGATAATACGCACTTTTGACACAAGAGTCCATACTTCATCGTCATCTCTGCAAGGTCTTTGATGGTCATTGCCTTATTGTCCTACAAGACCCGTGAGCGAGGCCCGGAACATACAAATGGAAGGCAAACGTACGACAGAAACAAAGGAACGGCCAATTGCCAAAAAGACCTTGCTCGATGCATCGTCTGAGTGCAACGTGACATTGGGCGGCGGGAAGTCAGGCATGTCGGCAGATGCGGGCTCTTTGGACGTGACTGGAGCCTTGGCCTTTGTGATGGGAACTGGTTTGATGCGTCTTGGGACGTCGGAGGACTGGCGAAGGCGGACAGAGGGCTTCATTACAGAGTTCGAGCGTATTCTAGTGCCATAAGAGTGTTGAGAGGGCGACTGAGTGTGAGAGCCGGACTCAGAGAGGGCTGGAGTGGCGACGACAGAAAAACATGCGGCGCAGATCATTAAGCAGGGGTAAGGTCACGGTCTAGGGCGTCGTCCAGCGATTCGAGATGTTTGTTGTCGTGCAAGTATTAGTTGGGCGTAGACGAGTGGCGGGGGGCGGAGGGTGTGGGCGGAAGAGAGGGGGGCAGGAGCAGTTGGTAGGAGGAGAAGACAGGAAGGGGAAGAGCGACACGCGAGAGACTTTGTGACACTGGTAACCGCGCGGCGAGCCTGGCGGTGCCCTAAAATGAGTTAGGCTGATGGCCGCAGTCACGATCTAGATGACGCAACCTAAAAACGCACCAGTCCCCTTTTTTTTCTCCCCATTCAAGCTCCGACCCGCCCGCCGGCCCTCCTGCCTATTCGGGGCATTCCCGCCGGCGACGCCCACAGCACACGCTGCGGACACCAACGGCGGGGAACACGCTCGACGGCGGCGGCCGCGTGGGAAACGCGCCGCGGCACGGCTCTCACGCAAGACGTCGGGCGGGGCGCCGTCCACCTGTCCCCAAATGGAAAAGCGTTAGCAATATCCCGTAGCCGCCCGCCCCCGCTCGAACGAGATTGAACAAACTGACCTCCACTTCTAGTGATGCCCGCTCGCACACTCGGTGTCTGCCTCTCAACAGGGCAGTGGGAGATGTCGTCCCTGCGGGCGTGAAATTTGCCTGCGGTGCCTGTTGTCCGAACCTTACCCTTGGAGATAGCCAAATCATCGTCACCTGCCCTGCATAGCCCACGATAAACATAGGTACACGGCTGCAAATTGCCCAGAGATGGCTGTTCACATTCTGGACCGCAGGTGTGCCTACATACGTGGATGGAATTCCACATTAATGTCAGCAACATTACAAATGCAACACATGAAGGGCTAGAGACTTTGCCTCGCGATAGAAACTCCTGGAGACTGTTGTGCAGGGTAACGTTACGGCGAGAACTGGCATGGCTTTGGCCTTCTCACTTCAGGGTCGACAAAGTCGTGATGCACTCTCGCCACAGAATCAAAGCGAGACCCGTTTTTGGGCCATGGGAGCGGGACGGAAAGCTGCCGGCGACTGCCCACTTGTTAAAAAAACGGCGAACAATCGAAAGCATGACAACACACCTGTGCCGCCTAGGGTGCCAGTAGTGCGGGGAAGTTGTGGGAGCTCGTTCCGTTCGGTAAGATCCCGTCGCACGGACTCATGCGGACCCTGGTGTGGCACTGATCTTAACTGACATGCGACCAGCAACGTCGCATAGCGAAGACATGGACTGATGTGCGGTCTCAAAGAGTCTGTCTACGCAGATATCTGAGACGATGTTTGATGTGTTCAGTGAAGGGCTCAAGGTTCGCCAACGTACGTCTCACCTTATGTTACGGGGTGGTTATATGGCCACGACGTACGACGGTGTGCACGCACCAAGTAGTACTGCGGATATGCTGTTCATCTGGTCAGCCATATCATCATCGAAAGAATGACTCAGGATCAACAGCCTCACCAATGGGGATTTAAGCGTGTGAGGATACCAACTAGAGACCACAGTGAAATCGGCGAAAGAGTGCGAACTCTTCGGATATAATGGAAACTACAACAGAGGCTCGTCTTTCCGATTCTTAGTATGAGAAGAGCTATAGTATTCGTAGGGGATCGTCGAATACCCTTGAAGATATTTAGCTTTGTACGGTACAGCAGATATGAGCTGATAGCAGCCTACCGTTATACCTCGTCGATTTCGTGAAGATCCGTCTTAGGTTGGCCAAGTGTGGTATTTATGTAGCTTGTGTATCAGCAATGGCATGTCAGGATAGCGAAACATGAAATCGGGGCACAGCGGCCAAAATACTGGGCTAGAGAATGTTGGCCGTATGAACCTCCCCAAACGCAGGTCTGTTCTTGACGACTCACACACCGTTACACAGGGTATATATGCACCTCTGTATACACCTCGCACTCCAGGATACTCAGGGAGAGTAAGGCAACGATGAGAGATGCCCAGCTACCGCCGTCGTCCTTTATGACAATCCCGCAGGCGGACACACTGAGCAGCGGATCACATACAGCGAAGATGGGGAAATCGGAAGAGAGTAGATTGTCCACGTCCGACTCGAGCCCTTTGCAAAAACGAGGAAGAGAAATATGGGATGTCGAGTGCAATGCTGTCGAGCTGAGGAGAGAAAGACGTGCTCAGCCACCTGAGCAGCGAGTAGAAAGGTCACATGACCACCGACGCGGGCGGTCATTGGCCAACGGCCGCCGTTCGCATCGCCACGGACACACATCCCACAACTTTGCGCACTGCTCGTAACGCAAGGGGGAGAGAATAATGTATGATACATTGCGAGCTGAATATCGAGACCTACACTACAAAACACAAAAGTCCTCGACCAGAATCAGATGAAGCGGAATAGCTCAATGGGCCAGAGAGAGGGAAGAGGTATGATACGAAGTAACGTAGATGGGCGAGGGATCCTACTCGAGATGTCAAGATAATATGTTTCAGTAAGCTAAGAGTCGGCCAAAAGATCCAGAGGTACGAAATGGGTGTCTACGACTGTGTTTCGTAGATACGGTCACCCCTGAGCAGCTATCAGTCTATATTCGTGAGAACACCTAGTTGTATAGACTTACCCTTGCCTGAAACGATTTAGGCTTGGAAGCCTTGTCCTTGCCTGTTGTCTTCGAGGTTTGGTTTCGTGGAGACCTTCTTAGCCTTGGTGACTGAGGCCTTATGCTTTCCTCCCGCGCGGGCGAAGTTGTGTGGCCAAAAAAATTCTTGGTAGACTTCTTTTAGCAGTGGCAGTTTTGCAGCGCGGAGGCCTTCTTCTTTGGCGGAGCCCTTAGCGATCAACATCACAGGTTTCTTTGCTGTCTTCTTCTCGAAACCTTGTCTTCGCTTTCTTTCTCCGACGACGCTTTCTTACTCGCCGGCTTCTTCTCAACAAAAAAAAAAAAAAAACGGGCTTCTTAGCAGGGCAGAAAGGCTTAGTATTCTGGAAAGAACAATGATGAGGTCGTGGAAGAATGTCTACGACAAAGTGAACAAACCTCCTTAATGTGTGGCCACGGCCGGCGTTGGTCTTAGGGGCGAGCTTGACCTTGCCGGAGGGGCCCTTCGGCAATTGGAATGTCCCCTCGTCGGCGCCATGAGCAAATCGCCCCGGTTGAGTTTTGGCGTTTGGTCTGAAAGACCATTCATTTCGATCTTATACTTCTCTTCGACGAACTGATGAAGAATGTTTAGCACAGTGACAACAGAACTATATGTCCCAGGACACATACCTTCTTGATGATTGATCGTGGAGACACCAGAGCGAGCCTCGCTTGGGTTGGCAGCAATGCATTCCTGTTCACAAGGGTTAGCTTTGAGGTTGCGCAGTCGAGAAATGACGAACGTTGATCATCGGGGTCTTTCCATGATGGGTGGCCGGCGGATGCGCATTGCGTAGCCACGACGGCCTTAGGACTCGTCTTCTCCGAAGATGGACTTCCGTAGTAGGTTTAGCAGATTTTGGAGGCGGTCCTTAGCAGTGGTCTTCGAGGCGGTCCTTGGAGGTAGGCTTGTCTTGCTGGCGGGCTTGGCCACCTCAGTCTTGGTCCTGCGGGACTTGGCTTGTTGGCGGGGGCGTCTGCTGCCATCGCTAAAACTGACTTGAGGATATCGACCGTTAATGTTGGCTGATTGGGGGGGGTGCGCAAATTTGCGGAGGGGCAGACAGGAGACTTGCTGCGGGGGAATGGAGCGGAGGCAGGTTATGTACGCCCCCCTTTTATACTACTATCCGAGACGCGTCCACATCAGTGAGCGCGTAACCGCCCCGGTCCGTTTACTGAACTCTATTCGCCCGTGGCCCCGCCATTTTCCCGGGTTGCATTTATGTTAAGTTCGCGCCGACTCATGTCGCATTCGTGCAAGTGCCTGCTGCCGGTTTTTTGAGACCCCGGTTGATATCATGGGTACGAGTAATAGTGGAAGTCAAGGTAATATTACAGCGAAATCACTCGTCATCCCCACAGGATCGTCCCATGTCCCGTAAAATAAACACGGACCTCCTCGACTCGCATCATCCAGCACCGTCAGCTTTTTTTTCCTGCTTCTTCTCCCATTGCGCTAGCAATTCGCGCTCATTTTCTAGTCAAGAATTTCTCTTCATCTTGAATTACGTCCGTTTCTCTGCCGCTTCTCCAGCACCCGCCTTAAGCAGGAGGCTTTCTTGCTCCCCAGCTGATTGTCGCCGCATCACGATGATGTTGTACAGTGTTTTATACAGATTGCCAACGAGCGACAGTGTACGCTTTTTGCAAGTTGACATACCTGACATACACCAAAAAACGCATCCAATATTTTCAGCCTGACACACACTGGCACTACAGCGCAAGGCGGATCGTCTCACCCGAGGAAGAACGTTCGGGCAGGATTACGATCTGCGCTTTTGGGCACCTCTTTGCAAGCTGATACAGGGAGTCGGCAGCCATGGCTGATAAGAGTGGTCCGAACGTCTTTTGGGGGCCATCATACTAGCAATCTTCGAAATCTGCAAATGGTTTACATTGGGTGATAGGAGCACCCACCAAGTCGTGATCGCACCTGCTTTTCGTCCATTTTCCCCAGTGCTCAAAGGAGGTCTTACAATTCTAAACACCCTCATCGCCGCCTTTCGTGCCGTGTGCCTTTCGCGGGTTACAGCTTCGAGAATGCGTCCTTTTAAGACGACTGCTACATAGATGTCAAACTCAACTTAGTACTTTTGAGCCGTTTAAACGAAATTAAAACGAAGCTGCCTTTCCGGCGGGTGTGGGATTATCCGCAGCAGCGAGAATGCCACAGTAATCCTTTAGAATGACCATGTGAGACGGTTCTTGGTGTGAACCGAACGCAAGTCCTTCTGAAGGTCATCGTCATCAGGGCAGTTGTGTGTTGCTGATATTTGCTAACGGAGCTGGATAGTCTTGAATGTCGTTATGAGTAAACGTGATTGACAGGAAATGAGAATTTGAAACAAAAACCTGAACGGCCATCTGTAAGTTTCATTTGCTTCGCCTCGGTGTCGACTTCAAGGCTGCACGGATGACTAGCGATCGGCAGAAGGATTGTACCGCTCTAAAATCCACAGCATCCGCACATGATCTAAGACAACGGGTGAGATACTTGGATGTAAAGGCGGGAATTGTGGCGTGGTCACCTTGTTCCGTATGTGTATGTTGAACTTTTCGCAGTTGACACGGAAGTATACTTCCTCCTAGTAGCGACGGCGTCACGGGCGTACACAAAGAAAAAAAAAAACAAAAAAAAAAAGCAGGTCTTGCGACGCACAGATTTCGTACAACATCTCTTCCATTATTTTACGCTGAAGCATGTGGAGCAGATCAGCGATACTGTGAGGGCCCGGATAGACACATGCAAAGGCACACCTTATTTGACCTGTGTCCAGGCTGGTCTTTGGCCTTACGTTTCTAAGCCATGGCATAAGCGCGGGTTCTATAGGATCGAAGTACCAGACCAACCATTCCAATTTTCTCCGCCTCTTCCTCTTCTCTTCGTATCGTCGCGCATCTGCGACTTCTTTAGCTTGACGCCAATTCTTTCGCATTTGGAAACCCGAGATTTTGGCTTTTCCTCCGTTTCATACTGTATTCGCTTGTCCCTTGGCGATTGATGGGCAAGTAAAGTAGAAGGTTTTAGGTAAGACGCCTCGACGAGCTTATGAAACGTTTGCGAAAATGTATGAAATTGGGCGGGGGCTGCTCTCTACAAATTAAGTGAAGACAAGAAAACTTAACGAGATGCACACCTTTGACCGGATCATGCCTTGACAGATGGGATGTGACCTCCAGAGGACGAAGCTTGCCATGGTCCCGGATAAGCTGAACTATTTCTGCCCCCTATATCGCATTGCAGCTGTCAAGGTCAGCATAGAAGTCCATGCACAAAGATAAGGTGTAGGCTCGCACCGCTTTTCCAAATAGCTGCTCTGCCTGCCAGACATACCGTCCGTATCGGAGTCTCATCATCATCACACTCCTCCGTATTGAATTCCAAAAACCTCGCCATCGACACCTCAGACTGCGCGTGCCATAGAACGTTGTGTTGTACGAGCACAAGTATCGCAGCGCGTACTGTCCTGGGGTTTCAGGCCAGAGAAGCGAATGATTTGAGGAAGGGGGGTGAGTCCTCGATGGAGAATCACGGCAGCTCACTGTCCTATAACAAGAAGGGTCAGGATGTCAATGCCACTAGTTCTTTCTATTGAGCATGCACACGCGGTACAAGGGACGGAACTCGGTCGCAATGAGTTGTTCGCAAAGGTTTGCGGAATTCACGGTTTCGGTCATGGACATTGGTAGGTTTCCAATCGAGTTAGGAAGTAAGAGTTTACAGTCTAATGGGTTCGCAAAGAGATCAATACTATGCTTGGGTGCTTCCGAGTCCTCAGTCACGATGCTGAGATGGCTAGGAGTGAGGAGAATTGAAAATCGGTTTAGCGGGGACGCGTTTATTGATGGGAAACCGCACCAACGGAAAGCAAATTGGTCCGTGAGCGGTGTGCCAAGCTGCGTTGAGCGCGGTGAGCCCAATACCAATTATATATTCAATCATAAGCTGCTTCTTCGCTGAAAGCATCCATGGACATAAGTTGAGGATATGTCGATAGTTGGGCTGTCTATGCCACAGAGCGTCGCTCCGAGAGGCACGTCTCCGCGCAGAATTGACTTTATATGACTTACTCGAACTCACTGGCATGTCACAATTCAATCCAATTTCAATGGTGCCAAAGCGGCCGAACCCTAACCTAGGCCACTACGTATTCAATGTTCAGGCCGGCAGGCGAGGTTGAGACCAGCTCTCTCCACGACCTTCAACCCACTCACTAGAATCGCTATCCAACGGCGTATCGTTTGGCATTCTCTTGGTTTGTTGGTGCAGCTTGCCGAACAATGCGCTAAGAGCTAACCCCCCGCCGCAGCATATAGAGTCTGACTAGATTTAATCTCATTCAACTTCGGATTGCTTGCGCGAAGGTATACCTATGCTATCAAGCGTAGCGGGTCCATCCAGAGCCCCAATTACAGCCGTCATTGGGCCGAGACGCTTATTTTCTGTCACATAATGACGTGACAATGCGTGCGCGTGGATTCAAGTCCTCTGTATCAGCTCGAAGTCATTACGATACCTTGGCCTTGCCTCATAACGCAAGCAAAGGCCAAATCAAGGTATGACGGTTCATGGATTCATTCGAGTCCATGTCTCTGATTCGACAATAGTCCAGCTATTATAAGGTATGCATACATGTTTGTTACCTGAAGATGTCGCCCAGCCGACTGTATCCCATAGCTTAGCAAGAAAAATACCCACCCCTGATTTGAGCAACGAGCCAGCATCTAAAGAGAAGTTTCAGAAGGTTGGTGAGGCTTACGCTGTTTTGGGAGACGACAGAAAACGGTGCGCTCAACATCGAATGCTGTATGCACAAATCCTGATTGTCGCGGCCAGGCGGGGCATATGACCGCTCTCTAGCGGAGGGTGCGGGCCCACGACATTATGCTGCATCTTCAGGACCGTCGCATACATCTGGATACTGGGATACGATGGCACGTCGACGTCCTGGAGCAACGCACGCTTGGTCGTCCGCCAAGCGACCGGGGACGACACGGGATACCAGCATCCCAGATATCCGACCCACCACCGGGATCTTCACCCTACACGCATCCTAAAGCAGGGCGCACAATATCATCAAGATCCGTTCGCCTCTTCTAACTTCAGAAACAACTCTAAGCCCTTTCAACCCACTGACGCGGACCATGCCAACCGCGTCTCCGTATTTTGGCGAACGATGCAAGTGATTGGAATGGTTATGCTAATAGCAACGGTCGGTGGAGGTTACAGCGCGAAAGCTTGACGTTTCAGAATACCATCCACACGTAGACGGAATCATCTTGTACGATTCGCCGTACTCACGCTACATCTGACCCAATAGCAAGGGTGCTTCTTAGTGGAGAAATAATGTATGTGCATCACTCTCTATCTACTCCGATCTCTGCTTTCATCTCTCTAGCCAATCGGCCTTTACCACGCTCTCTTTCGACTTTTGCCCATTGCAACTCTGCCTCGTTGAATATGGTGAGCCGTTCGTCGAAGGTTTCCTGGAACCGTTCCACTTCCGTACGGAAGGCGGCCCTGCCCGTCTGGTTCAGCCAGGATTTTACGAATATCGGCGAAGAAACCGATCTACTACAGTGAGGTTGTGCATCGCCAAAAGAGTGTGTGAGGACATCTCGTGAGTGTGAAGAAGATGATGCAAATATCCCGGGTGTAAGGAAGATTAGGTGTGGTCACGTCCCTGAGGATGAAAGGTTGTCGACCGCGCTGTTGGTTTATTGATGCTATCTTGTGATGTGACTGCGCCACGTAGCACGCAGCGCAGTGGCATACGTTCCTATGGTCTTGAGTAGCCTCATCTCCGACAATCCCCAGAGGTAGATGCTGCATCGAGGAACAACGATGCTAGCCTGGAATGATCATGTGCGTATGCAACGCTGAACAAATTATGTCCGATATCGCGCCTGCCGTTATCGTGTCGGAGCGGGAGGTGCACAGGGCTGGCCTACGCTCGGCGGCACGGCGGAGACGCAGGGAAAACCGAAAATCGAGAGCGATTGCCTAAGTCAGCAGCGCGCCTGAGCAAAGGGGGCGTCGAATAAATCTATACCCACGTCTCTGACGAGACGTAGAATCTCTTGAGGCGATTGAGGGGAGTGTACCAAAGCGAATCTTGTGTGAAGGTAACGGCGAGAGAGATGTTTCGAGCAATTCTGGTATGATGTCAGGTGAAGTCGCATCCCAATCCCTGTGCCGCGAGAGCTGCTCGCAGAGGAACGAGATCGAAACGTATCCAGACCAGTCCTTCGTCCAATGTCTTCAAGGGTTTTATGAGCTCAAGATCTTGTCGTTAAGTGTTCCGCGAGTCACGCAAAAGTGTTTTCCGCGAGACGCATTTTTTCAGCAAAACGCTTTTCGAGCCCTTTCGTCCTGGGCTTCTGGCCATATGAACTAGGACGGCGGTGCGGGAATGGGGAAGACCCATAAGCTCCTACAGACTTTTCCGAATCTTCAGAACGCAGTAAATCAGCAAGCCAAGCTGTCGACCGCCGCTCGAGACTCGGTTTCATGATGCGCCCTTACTGAGAATACGGAGGCGAAGTGAAAGGTGTGTCGGACAAGGCAGTGACCACATCTGCTTTACATGCTCGAATATAACGACTTCCACTGTGAGGGCGAGATCTGCCAAGAAGGTTTCAATCGATAATACGAGCGATACAATTTTGCCACACACCTTGCGCACACACAGCACACCTCTAATGCAAAAAACGCCGACACATGAGATCCTTTCCACATTTTGCAGGGCATCTCTGCTACCATCAGCAGGATCTCTGGCACAGAGCGACAGTATATGTTTCTCCGGTTTATACCCTAGGAATTCATGTAAGGGATGGGACCACCTTGCAGAGGGGGGGGGATGGGTGGGCTTCGATCGAGACTATGAACCTGTGGATTGAATGAAGGGGAAAAGACAGCGGCATGAAATCCCTTACAACGACTCGAAGGGGTAGCTGCACCCATCGTATAGATTCCGTGAGCTTCACATGATCTCTGGACAGGTGTGGTACTATGCCTCGAGAGGGTAAAGGTCGCGATTAATGCCGGGGGTTTTAATTTCGAGGGGGGAGCGCACCGTCTTCACGGCGAATGGGAGACGATGCCCAGTCTCTTGGACCAAGAACTAATGAGCTAGCCTGCGATACCTGAGGTGATAGGCTAAAATTGAACGTGCCCATAGCTCTTCGCAGCGTCCGTAGCGGTCGTGTGCAGGGAGTGCAATAGGCGCTCGGCATACAAGTGGAGGTACAAGTCATGGTGATCGAGACAAAGTCAGGGTTACAGGCGGACAATATGATATTGCCATGTGCGCGCCATACATTTTCATAGTCTTTTAGATAAACCCCGTTTCGGCGACGATACCCGGCGTAGAGGGGGACCAGTATACAAGGAGATATTTAACGTGGCAAACATGTACATAGTCGAAAGCATATATTACGGGGTTATACAATGAGCCGCAGGTATATAAGCAACTACATCAATCATCCTCCTCACCCCCGTGTTGAGCTTTAGCAACATCACTGCCGGAGTTCCGTCGTCTCTTTTTGGCCTTCGTGCCCACCTTGCTAGGATTTTGCAGCCCTGAAATTCGCGGATGCGACGAAGTTGACATTTATTCGTAGGGACGCCCCAATGACCCCCCCCCGTCTTGCCGAAGTGTACTAATTGACTGTCAGATAGACAGAGTACAACCACCGACATTATCTATAGGACTTTTTTGTGCGCCCAATCCAGAAGATTTTCCATGGGCCCATTTTTGCATAGAATTTTGAAATGAACCGGTCGCGATTGGCAATCCCTCTCATGAGGGGGGGGGACGTACTCGACAAAGACCACAGGTCCCACAATATCTACTAAGGCAGGCGGAAAGTAATAATAGAGTATCAATCCGCCAACAATGTAGTCACATTGATACCTTATCACACAACCTGGCCTGTTTCCGATAAGCTCCTTCTCGAGTTGATTTACATCACAATAGAGGGAAACACTACTTCTCATCCTTAATTTATCAGACACATCTTTGAGGGTAATACGCCAATTCCTGGGATATTGTGTTCAAACGCTTTCCATAGCTTTCCTAGAAGTAACCCCTAGATAAGTCGGACACGCATTTTGTGTCGATTAGTTCAGTAGACCGTGTCCATATCGGCATTTTAATCGCTACTCGTCAAACGCAGACCCAGCACACCATCCGCTAAATTAGAGAAACCTCGGCACACTTTAGGTCTTTGTTAATGCTTATTTTTTCTCTCAACTTCCTACACTGCGCGCAATTCCGTAAACACATCGTGCAAACACTCTCGCGAGGGTGCTTTCAAACCGTCTTCACCATCGACACCATAGGAACTTCCTCAAGACGTTCGCTCGTTCCACAGCGTTCTAGTTCGCTTGCGATTCGTGATCGTCTTGTTTGTGGGATTGAGCGTAGGCGGCGACCTGTTCTCTCTACCACCATCGTCTTTGTCGCTCCGTCGAACAAAGGGTAGCGTAGGATATCTCCAGACCTTGGACGTGGCCACTGACTGAAAGCCATTATTAGTAGCCCGTTCGCCTTTACAACGACCGAGCTTTTCTCTTCTCTCTCATCGCCTTCCTCTGTCTCGACAGGTCTATGTAAATGCCTTCCAGAGGAGCTCGCGGCATAGAAAGCTGCTGTTGAGGGACACGCCGAGTTCAAAGAGTTGGCCCGTGTCTCACGACTGAAGTCTTCGAGCTGAGTCTACAAATTCTGCGTACTTGATCCATGCTGACGAGTTTCGACGGTCGAACTATGTGAAACATGAGCACCATTCGCACCTTGGATCACACCAAATCGGGCCTACGCATTAGGCATACTCTATGTACTTCTCGTACAAAGTTCGCACGCGATCAACTCTCGAAGCTGTGAGTGGGACGTCAGATTAAGTCATATGAGCATGTTCGGAAGCTTACAGTCAAACTCCAGCTGGATTTACCCTTTAAACAGCGCCATCTCCATACTTGGACAACATACCAAATCGCTGCGCCTAGTGCTATTTTCTAGCCTTCCGCAGGGAAGACTCTAGTTGTCTGACTTCGAATCTGGGGTGTTGCGTTAAAGCAGCCAGAGCTTTGCGAAAGTGAACTGCTTATGATGAACCAGCTTTATGGCACGGTCGCTGATAAATCTGACGGGCTCGATCGTAGTACCTACTATCATGGTTAGCGACGTGCAATCCACAGGATCGACAATCGTGCTCTCACCGGCTTGTGGTCAATCTCTTCAAAACAACGCATAGTTGAGACCATTAGGAATATATAACGACTCCAGATGTGTCTTCAGTCCTTCTCGCGGAGTTCTCGCTAGGCCCGGGGGCAACTTGCGCAACAGCCCTCTCGTACACTTCTCGTACTCGAGACTTATTATGGCCGCTTTGTTCGCCTCCTTCGGTCGTTACTGACTCCTTATCCTCCCTGAAGATCTTTGAGAGCGCCTTCTGTCCAGCCGAGCGTAATCAAACCAAAAGCGTCGTTAATTCCTGGCCGTCATGCGACAACTCATCTTCATACTGGGCAATGCGGCGCTTGACCCTAGAACGGTGGACTCTAAAGTCGTTTTCGTGCCGTGCTGCTTTTCGAATTTGGTGTATAGCGGTGTAGAGGGCAAGCTAGAATTTAGATACTCGTAGGTAATTGTAATCGAGACACAAACGCAAACTAGAAGCATTACGGGTAAGACACTGGGCTCTGTAGCGGAGGGAGGAAGGGATGACTTACCAAAGATTGTAGATAACGCGAGCAACGTTCATGATTCCTTTCAGGCGAGTTTCCATCTTCGCAAATGCGTTTGAACACCAGCTTGCGCCTTCTCCACTTGTTCTTCATCATCGCCAAAGAACTCAAGGGCGGTCTGGAAAACCTCTCGCGCTTTGTCTAAACGATCACTGCGTTCTTCCTCGAACTTGCCCCATTTTAACCAGACGCGAGGCTCGGTCTTTCGAACAGCAACACCCAACGTTCGTATATAGCGCTCCGCTCTGTCCAGCTCGTTGTACCTCTGCTCCATCTTGATGTATGCCTGCCACGCCTTGTCCCTCTGGCTCCCCATTGCAATCCATCGTTCGAAGACCTGTCCGGGCTCCGGGTTACGTTCTGAAGGAGTTCTTCGAGGTACACATACTTGTACTGTAACAGTTGGGTCGACCCATTTTTGATTTTTTTCTTTTTTTTTGGGGGGGAGCAAAGTGATTCAGCGCGATCGAAGAGGTTCCAAGAGCATGCTGAACGTTTCGGCCCTTCAAACCTCCCTTTTCAAGCTTGTAGCTGAGCCATAGCTGTACGCTCCGTGGATTCTAGTCCAATGCTCGCTCGAAAACAGAGCGCGACCGGGGGGGGGCATATTCTCCTTGGCTTGCCTATGCTCGTGCTCAGTTAGCTGGGGCTAGCAGTTGTCTCATAGATCGGCGTACCTCCCAGTTGGCCATACACTGTAACCACTCTTTTCTACTCGACAATCAGCGTAAGCTTACAAAGCTATGACATGGTTCGGTACGCACATGCTTCCCCTTGTTTGCCCGTATTCGCTATCTCAAATTCTTCGCGCTTCCGGCCTCTGTACTCATGTAACTCCTCGAATCCTCGACTACGCTGCTTAGGCGCGCGAATGATGGGGATTACCCTTGCACGTTCTTGTGCTCTACGTCATGGGTTAGAATCGCGTCTGCAAAGACAGGGCAGGCAGAAGACTTGCATCCTCGCAAACACGAGCTGCTCCGCTGTGACCTTTGACCATAAGTTAGCAAACTAGGGTGACATGATGTAGTCCAATAGTGCTGACCTGAAATCGCAGCCGGGCGCCAGGCGCGTTCTTAATACTACGAAAAACAACAATATAAGACACGTCGCTGATATCAACGACCCCCCACTACGACATACTATACCGTGGTGGACCCATCCCGTCTTGCTACTTGTTGCAGAGGGCTTGAGGTCGCAATGTCTACATGATCAAAAGCGCGCGCAAAAGGGACCCCGAGCTGGGCGGCAACCTCTCAGAGCCATTACGTAAGCGTCCCTCGTCGTATTATTTCGGCATTGAGGGTTTTTATTGCTCCGTTCTCATGTCCAAACGCACAATGTTACAGTCGATGTGGTTTTAATTCAACTAGTATAATAACAAGATGACCATGCAAGCATGCTTTTGTACATCAAGACACGGAAACGTTCGGGGATCCCACGGAGCATCTGCAAAAAAGTTAGCATACGGACAGAGCGGTTAGAAGCACCCAAATGGCCTGTAAACGAAAGTCAGCTTGCGTCAGAGAAACAGTCACTACTTAACCCGATTTTTTTTCCCTTTCTGCCGTGAGTTTTGAATAGGCATGAAGATAGAAGCCTGGAACACAGTGACTACCCGCAAGCATTGAGGACAGGTCGCCAAATGTAGTCCCCCGTGTAGGGATCGTTCAGAGATTTTAGGGCGCGTCCTCGGAAAGGATGCGTACATATTTTCATTCCAACGCGCATAGCGCTTGGAGTCTGCAATAAATCCATAACGAGATGGTCGACTGGCAGGACAGGGCTGAGTATACCTAGTGAGTGAGGAGTATATCTGAAGGTATGTGTCGTCTTCTTCCTCCTCGTCATCGCGTACGTAAGAGCGCTTGGAACCCGTCGACAGAGTATGGACGACGCCGTTGAGGGGTGATCATCGTCTTCAGACATCGCGGAAGCAACGGCATTAAGGAAGGGCTGAGTGAGGGTCGGCGGTCGAGTGGGGTCGTGTGGGTCGTCCTCATCTTCGTCGTACTCTCCCCATTCTTACTGCCACTTGTTTTGGCTTGGGGGGGGGGCTGGGAGGAGGGATTGGGTGCGGGTCATTCACAGTTAAATTTCCTGTTGTTAGGCAAGCTGTACCAGCCTTCCACTATCGCTCGGAATTATTTATTTTCTCATGAGCGTGAATTGAGTTAATACCGTAAGTGATGCAACTTCGGTGATGTGTGTATCGGCTAACACAGTTTTAGATTCGATTGTCGCCGCTGTTTTATTTGTGGATCGTTTTTTTTTTCATGACTCCTGTGTTATTTGGATTCTCCATGTGTCCAGCCCAGTTCCGGTACACCTGATTCGCCGATCTAAAGAGTCGTCGTGTCGTGGGATCAACATCCGATTAGTTCCTTGCTACTGCCTTCGCCCAATTTCTGTTCGTCTATCGCTGGAAAGCTTAGTTTTTTTTTTTTTTTTTTTCTTAGTATTACCGGTTTTTCGGGAATTTTGTATTTTTTTCCGTGACAGTTGCTGTTGTCATGTTTGTAAGAGTAGGCTTAAAGAACTGATGATCCTAACAGTTACAAGGGAAGTACAGGTGTGCGTACTAGGCAATCATTTTTCCCGCCCAGCGGCCGTTTATGTGCTCTGGACCCAGCGCCCACGTCATCTGCTGTTGCTTCCATTGCATCGGGACCGTTCTGCGATTCTATGCGTCTGTTTGGTAAGGCTCATTGTAAATGCTTTGGAGTATTTCGTTGTTATGACACATGGATTCTGATTACGGTACTGGCCAGGGCACCGCCCACATCGTCCAGCGATAGCTCGGTCTCAGTTAAGCCTGCGTCTTTCCATTCGTGTCAGGCATGGTCGCTCTCAAGCGTAGTGCAGGCGTTAGTCGTGTTATCTTCTGGGAGCTGGCTGTATGATGTGTCCTGCAGCTTGGATGTTTCTGCTCTGTCCGCATCGGATGTGTACTCAGACGGTTTCCTTTCAGTGTGGCGCCCTGCCGGCGGTTTTTTTAATACTCGGTGATTTTATTAGTGCCGCTTCAATTTCCCCCCACGACCACGCGCAGATGCTCCTTCAACAAGGGATTTGTCGTGCTTTGACGTCGGGGTGTTCCATCGGACTCTTTTTTTTTAGTCTCCCCTCGAGTGGCTGCTCAGCTCCATCAGGTTAATAGTCAATGCAAGTGACACCTTATCGGGCAAACAGGACTTGTTCAGGGTATTTCGTCCTGTGTGGGTCGGCTCAACGCTTACCTCTCGATACGGCTTCCTGCTGTCAATGTCTTTGTCGTACATCTCCTGACGTTTCATCTCCATTAGACGTTTGCGGGGGAGTCCTAAGTCTGGTATGTTTCCTTTAGTAAGATGGTATATAATCGTAAGTGAAAGCAAGGCGTCATACAGGGGTCTAAGTTCCGATTGGCTATCCGACTCATTAGGTACCTGCCCTCATCTGCCATGAGCCTTCTTCGCCAGCTTCGAACGATATCAGGCGAATAGCTTTTTTTTTTTTTTTGAGCCACTTGTTTCTCGCAAGAGAATAAGTAACGAGTGATGAAGCGAGGGGAGGCGACATGCGTATCGAATAGGCCCTGTCAAGTCAATCCCGTCATGTAATACGTTACTCGTGAAGTCAATTCGCGCGGCATGGATATTGTACTATAGGTATCAGCTTTGATTCATGTACTCGAATTCGGTGAGATCTTTTACCTCTGATATCCATAAATCCAATCATAGGCTGTCGAGAAAAGAGTTCCGCATCAGCAGATGCCGTAGGTTGCAATTATCTCTATCCTCTTGACGGAATGCTTTCAAAAACATTGTTCAGGGGCTCATAGTACAGCATGTCCTGGGCCCGCCTGAGACATACTAAGCAGTACCAAATCAGAGTGCGGCACTACACTGCTAAGCCCGGGTGGATGCGTACGCACTGGGCGACTGCGGATCTAGACTTGGGATGAGGCGGGTTAAATAGCAGACAATCAATCCGTTTCGCTGATGACGAGAGGGATAATAGGACGCAGACAGGAGGAGGATCAATATATACCACCATCTGATATTTCGTGTGGGTCACCATGCGTAGGCTCTTCATGAGCTTCCACAGTCGTTTGAGTGTTGTCGTCGTAAGGCAGTTGCTCGTCTGAGCGTCATCTGCGCCAGTGGTCAGATCTTCCCATGTAGTGGCGACTTCGGAGCCGTCGACCTCGTCGGTCTGCGAGGCCTATGTTACTTTCTACAGCTTCGCTTTCGGGCGTCGACGATTGATCCCCGATAGTTTCTGAGGCTGAAAGCAGCCACAAACTATGTCTTCTGGGGGTATACGAGACCATCTTCTAGGTGGCTGCGGGCGCGTTCACTAGGATCTTGAACAACTGGGTTCTGTGCCATGGAGGAGGCCAGAGCGGAGAGGCCGGTGATTCGTGCGACACCTGCGATGATAGGGATGGGCGTGATGAATCGCCAGAAGGGGCTTTCCCGACGCTCTGGACGGACGTGCCATCGCAATCGGACGCTGCCTGCGATCGCGGTGGCGAGGTATAATTTTCAGAGGAATGGTGCGATGACGGATACAAGGGACAATTCGGCTGCGGGTATTTGGGGAGACCGCGACGTCTACTCACAATGGACTTTGATGACAACCTACGTAGTATGTTGAGACGAGGACTAAGCTCGCGGGGTCTCTCCGCCAAAGTCCGACATCCTCCAAGTTCGCAACCACATCGTTACCATAACTCTCATCCCCATCCCGCCATCTAGTCTATTTCGGTACTGTGTCGAAAAAGCGTACGTTAGGAATCCATGTCGATCTCCGACGGGTTTCCGAGTATTCGCGGGTGGTCAGAGGAAACGCTGTCCGTTCGCTCATTAGTCCGCCGTCCACTGGAAGCCATTCCCCCGGTGGAGGTGAACCATCGGCCGATGCATAGTCAAAATCAGGCGTCAGAAGAATAGTCACAGCATTTGTGCTATCAGGTATTTCGAGGAGTGTCGTAGTGGACATATTGCTCGAGGTAGGGTGCAGGGAGGGCGTACGAGAACAAGTCGCAGCATCCTCGCCTCACAGAAAATGTCCACACTCGGCAGCGTCCGAAGTGTGATTGTGTCACAAAACGGGCTTATGTAATCTGTCACAAGACGCGCTTGATTCGTCACAGTGGTGAACGAGAGTTCTCGTTAGTACAGCAGCATGCGTTGAGCGTGGAGAGTAGCAAAATTGTATTGGGTTAATATTGGTTACCTCATTGCATATTACGCATGGTAAGAGCGAAGGCAGCGACATATGATTATTACTTACTAGCAGTGAAACTAGAACCTTGGAAAGTGCAGTGGCGGATAAGCACCTTAGCCCTTCTCCCCAGTCTCGACACCAAACCTTTTTCCAACTTCCGCCATTCTTCAGGTCTGCATCCAAAAGTATTTCCAGACACTCGGGACCCACGAACCCATTAGGGCCACCAACTTGGGACACTGACCATTCTCAGACACGACAGTGTCCTGTGCGCACAGACCGAACCGAGTTTGGCCTCTCAGTTTGATGAAAGGTGCGCCGACAGCCGATAGATAGGAAAACGCATAATTTATCCGCAGCGTTGTTGCTGAAGAGGCCGCCGTCGTTGGGGCGAAAGATTTGAACATCCAAAGCCCTGAGTTGCCAGAAAACCGGTCCCGAAACTTGAGGGTGCACCGGAATTATGGATGATAATCATATCGTACTAGACGAAGCGCGACTCGCGCACGGTGTTAGCGTTTGGTTATCCACTGTGCCTGAAATAGAGTAGACAAGTGAGCTCACATAGACAAAACAATGTCTGAGAGACAACACCAACCTCCACTAACAATAACACCTCGACACGGTGCCGGCACACTTTTCCCATTACCTGTAGCACGAGCGCCGTCGATCAACACTAACCGATCCCAAAGCTACCAATGTCTCTGCTTGGTAAAAAAGGGGGTGAAAAAAGCCCTCGAGTAAGCCCAGAAGAGCGCTTGTGCCGCCAGGCTAGAGAGTATAGGAAGAACGAGGACGTTTTTTTGGCGTTTTGTCGGATGATAGCGGTAGTCAGGAGGGTCAGTGGGCTGGAGTCACGAAGAAGAGAGTTGCAGATGGAATTGGCGGGCTATATTCTTCTACAGACCGAAGGTCTTTTAAATCTCGCGAAGAGTCTGTGTAAGTCTTAACGTGAGTACTCCCACCAGGAAGAATTGATGGGTGTACTAACCGCCTTCTGTGCCTACTAGCTTAGTACTGGGGAAGGTGGCAAAGTTGGCACCCTCATTGATCGCAGTGTACGCGATCGCGCGACCGGTATGCGGTAATAAAAGTACACAGAACCATGTGTAATGTGCTGAGACAATGGTGTCAAGAGACGAAAGTGGACCAGAGCTTGGCATTAGACTTCGAATCGGGCGGCGACACCAGCAGTGATGCTCTCATGAGTGAAATTGTGCTCCTCGAAACTTGCTCCAGACGGAGTCCGGTAGAAGGATACGTGTGAAGACCTGTAGCGGATTAACTTTGTACCCGGTAAGCGGCTTCTCGTATACTGTAAAGATGCCTAAAATATACCTGTTGTTGTAGGCGCTGGGGGGTCTATCTTCGAACCTTGACGTTCCAGCTCTTCGAAATTAATGATACGAGTTTGCTTTAGTGAATCGAGACAGGGGGTGGTCTTCCCGTGCCGCTTGTCGTTTCCCCGACAACAACAACAGTATGGTGGGAGCTCTCGTTGCTTTGCTATCGTAGATAAGTTCAAGGAGTTGAGGGATGGAATTCGGCCTCTGTATGATAGCCGACGTAGGATGAGTGAGAACTAAACGCCGACGGAGGATGAACTCTCATAGGTTTCAAAGCCGCGAATTGCGCGCGCCGAAAGGAGTAACTAAGACATAGAAGTCAAATGTGAACGATGGAATCGAATGGGAAGCTAGAGCTAGATCCGCTATGACGAACTCTGGAACGATTGTGTCAACTCATGCCGGGTTCATGGCACGGTCATGGTTCTCACCTAGACCATCGTTCAGAAGTAAGAGGACGTTGGAGTCTTCGGGCACCAGTCCGGCCACCCTGACCAGACCTGTACCGAGCGCAGAGACGCGTCGCCTTAGTTCGGGGTTTGTGAGCTTTTCAGCCGGACACATCAGGAATTAATAAACAGAGCAGTGTAGGTACGCGTAAGCTCACTTTTGTTTTCCATAGTGTTCGTGGCGTGTCAAAATCAGGTTTGACGAGGTCTAGCAAGAGATGCTGATCCTTTCCAGGGCCTCACTTGGAACTACCATCACATCGTCCCAGACTACTGAAATGCTCAAAACGAATTAACACACTAACCCGCTGCGTCCCATCATCCCTGTGCCATAATTCCTGAATACCGCACTCTCGCCTGGTATGCCTTACGCGGGCAGCATCGCTCTGCCTTCCCAAAAGAATGGGGGTGGACCAAAGACTGGGGCTTGTAGAGATTGTGAAGCAGGAAGAGTCCAGCAGCGACCAAGCCAAGGATTATAGTCAAATCGTCGGTGACGAAGTAATTTGACAACGCCATGGCGTTTCGAGATTTGAACAATTAGGCTCGTGAATGTGCACAACCATTTGAAACGCGTCAATGCCAGGGGAGAGTATTCAAGGAGAGGGTAAGATTGGTGGGACCAAGTTCGCGCGCGCGAGACTCGAGTCCATGGATGCCAATGACAGACGCGGGGATGCCGTGGGTCGATGCCGGGCCATCATAGCCTTAACCCTACGTTATGCTTCACGTGAGATGCGCGTTCAATTGGCGCGTAGCACGCTGAGCCCGCAGGCTCCTTCCACCACCATCCTCTCCGGTTTCTCTTCACATGTCGGCGCAAAACACGGTCCAGCTGAACTCAGGTCAGTTCAGCGCGCGTCTTCGGTCCGTTTTTGGAGTCTTGGGACCGTAAGCCAGCCATTGTCATCCTGGTACCAAGGCCCTTTTGCTCACTATTGTACATGTCCACCTAACAGAACGCGGGCAAAAACGATGATTTTGGCTCGATAGCCGACGCCGACGCCCTCCTATTACTTGCCGGAGATCCAGCTGGTGAAGAAGAGCCTACTAGAAAGGGTACCGCCTTCCAAGTATTGTGACATATCTCGTGATGTTTGCCCAGCTCTTGTATCACCCATTGAGCACTATTACGACTGCTTTATAAAGACCTGGCTCCTTGGCTATGAGTTTCTCGTCGACCCTTCTTTCTCTTTGAGAAAGGATAGGGTAGTCATTCTTTGCTCTGCTTTCCAAGGGTAATGTACCTACCATGTGTCCTTTGCATTCGCTGACTTGTTACGGGACAGCGAGAATTCTCTCCCAAATCCGAGACTCGAACACACCTGTTCCCATCGAGATATTTGCGCAAGCAAAAGCGAAGGAGGCTCCGACCGAGGCAGTCCCTAATTTCCTACGAGCTTATACTGCTCATGCTCGGGTTGCCACACTCATGAAAGAGTCGCACTCCGGCAAACTCATCGACGAATGGAACAAACTACTATCAAGCGCTGAAAACGAAGCCCGAACTGGTAGACATGACTCCTGCGGTCGAGCGTCCTTTATGGCAGTGAAAGATGAGGATGAACTCGTAAGTAAGCACCGTTTCTCCTTCACGGCTGAAATTGAAAGCGCCATAGAAAGCTATCAAGGACAGCGGCCATCATGACTTCGACTCTGCTCGCCCACCATGTCGCCGTCAAACTAGAGACCATTCTGGACCGAGAGGCCAAGATATCACACGAAGCTTTCGCCGGACAAATCGAGGCAAGACTTGGGTATGGCGAGGGCAACGACGCAAAAGGTCCCGATATGAGAGTATGGAGCAAAGGTCGAGGACTCAACGACGTACGTTTCTGACGAATTTGCTTCTTTTCGCAGTTTTCTCACTTGTAACAGGTTGACTGGGGCGTCCACGGAATTTTGCTATTCACCTATCATTCAGTCCCAGTCGACTAGTACCGGCTATGACCTGCGGTTCAGTGCAGAATCAACTGACGACAATATGGCTCACAAGGGTGTGCTCTTGGTAGCACTCGGACTACGATACAAAGGCTACTGTGCCAACCTTGGCCGCAGCTTCATAGTGGATCCCAGTAAGGTAGGATCTCGTCTTATCGTAGTGTGCTCGCCACATTCATGAAGGTGATTTCAGGAGCAAGAATCCGTATATACCCTTCTACTGTCTCTTCAAGCTGAACTTCTTCCCCATCATGAAAGACGGCGTCACGGCTCGTGAGGTTTATCAACACTAGCTCTATCGTTCGTAAAAGACAAGAAACCGGACTTGGAGAAGAACTTTGTCAAGACCATCGGTCACGGCGTAAGTAGCGTGGCGTTTTGTTTTCTTTATCTGAACGTGTCCGGTTAGATGGGGCTTGAGTTCCGAGACTCTACACATTTACTATCGCCAAAGAATGCTCGTAAGCTGAAGTCTGGTATGGTATTCAATCTTGCCCTTGGATTCCAAGATTTGGAAGAAGGCGGCAAAAAGTAATCCACTCCCTGTCTGAGCCGCGTTCATTCTCTTACATGGCTACAGGTATGCACTTCATCTGGTGGACACCGTTCAAGTGACGTCGGACAAAGCCATCTGCTTGACTTCCGGCGTCAAGTCGGTCAAAGATACAATGTTTCTTCCTTAATTCCCGAGGTAGAAATCGACTCAAAACCAGCGAAGAAAGCTCCCACGACCAAGCTGGCAAAAAAAACGGCCATCCCTCGCCCACAAAGAACAAGACCGCTGGCGGAAAGGTTCTGCGAAACAAGACGCGAAGCGCCGCCCAGGATAGGAGCTCATACAGTCAACGGTAGCCAAAATCGCGGAGCACCAGCGTGAGCTGCACCAGCGACTGCAGGCTGAGGGTTTTAGCAAGGTTCTCCGAGGGCGGGAGGAGGTCTTGCAGGCAAAGAAGGGAAGACATGGAAACGTTTCCAAAGTTTACAAGGGTGAAGCAGGGCTTCCTCGGGAAGTCGAAGGGATGCGTGTAGGCTCAACGTTGATTTCAACTCCCTATATTCTGACTCACACACCACCCCCTCAGATATTTGTTTGACAAGAAGGCCCAGACGATCATCCTTCCGATGCACGGTTTTGCAGTGCCATTCCATATCAACACGATTAAGAATGTGTCTAAGTCCGACGAAGGCGACTTCACATATCTTCGAGTGAATTTCCAGACCCCTGGTCAGCTTGCAGGCAAGAAAGAGGACACGGTTGGTCGATTGCTTCTGGGACATATTTCCTCACACAATCGAATCAGTGTTAACATTTCTTGCCTTAGCCCTTCGAAGACCCTGACGCCACGTTCATTCGCTCTGTCACGTATCGCTCTTTCAGACCAACACCGATTTGACTCGATCTCTAAACAAATCACGGATTTGAAGAAGGAGGTCAATAAACGCGAGCAGCAGAAAGAAGGAAATGGCGGACGTCATCGAACAAGATATTCTCGCCGAGATCAAAGGCCGCCGACCGATCAAGCTCCCTGAAGTATTTGTGCGCCCTGCGCTTGGACGGCAAGCGCCTTCCTGGTGAGGTCGAAATCCACCAGAATGGTATTCGATATCAATCACCAATGGGCTCACAAAGAATTGGGTATGTTATGGGAATAAGACGTCGCATTTTCTTGCTTAATTGACTTCCTGCAGATATTTTGTTCAGCAATGTCAAACATCTCTTCTTCCAACCGTGCGATCACGAGCTCCTGGTAATCATACATATCAACCTCAAATCTCCGATCATGATTGGTAAGAAAAAGGCACACGTGAGTACTAAAATTGTATACATGTCATCATCTCATCTCACCTCTTGTACAGGATGTTCAATTCTTCCGTGAGGCGTCAGACGTGCAGTTCGGGTTCGACGAGACCGGGAACCGCAAGAGAAAATATCGCTATGGAGACGAAGACGAAATAGAGCTGGAGCAACAGGAACGCAAGCGACGTCAATTACTGAATCGCGAGTTCAGGGAACTTGAATCGCGAGTTCAAGGCGATTCGCCGAGAAGATCGCTGAAGCAGCTACATCATCAGTAAGTCCGACAATATTTACAGATCTGCCTTTACTGAGTCTCTCAGTCCGGAGACACGCTAGAGGTCGACATTCCTTTCCGCGAGCTGTCATTCGAGGGTGTACCCATACGTCAAAACGTCCGCCTGCAGCCAACAACCGAATGTCTCGTACAATTGTCTGACCCTCCGTTCCTTGTCGTCACTCTTTCTGAGATCGAGATCGCCTCCCTGGAGCGAGTCCAATTCGGGTTGAAGCAGTTTTGACATGGTTCTCATATTTAAGGACTTCACAAAGAGCCCGTTGCACATCAACTCTATACCGAGTGCACAACTCGACGATGTCAAAAACTGGCTGGAGTGCGTGTTGCCCCATTTACTGTATTGTTTTCCTGACAACTTTGACAGCTCCGTCGATATTCCTCTCGCCGAAGGTCCAGTAAACTTGAACTGGAACCCGATCATGAAGACCATCAATGACGATCCCTACGAATTTTTCCAGCAAGGAGGTTTTGGACGTTCCTGGGAGGCACGGCGGGCGATGAGGTAATGTTTCGTAATTTTCAAATCACCAAATACGCTTAAACAATGAGCAACAGAGCGAACCCGAAGACGAGTCGGAGACTGAGTCCGAGTTTGAGGCCGAGCATGATGAGTCGTCGAGCTCGGAAAGCGCTGAAGGCGAGAGCGACTACTACGACGGTTCCGATGCAAGCGACGACGAAGGGAGCGACTCTGGCTTTCGACGATGATAGCGATGGCGACGACTGGGACGAGCTCGAGCGTAAGGCGGCGCTAAATGTGAGCCTGGTTCCTTTGTGTGAAGTCATCATGGTTATTGACAGACATCGTAGCGGATAAGAAGCGTGCGGAGGTTTGGAGGACACGAAATCGGACGATTCAGACCGCCCGATAGTCCAAGAAGAAGGCAACCGTCAAGACCAACGGAAAGAGCAAGGGCAAAGGCAAAGCCTGAAGCTGAAGCTGAAGCACTTGACCTGCACCATGGTGTCTTTCTCATGTCCTACCTTTCTGATCACGTCTAATCTTCCTCCATGTTGTGTAACATATCGCCATCCTTAGTATTGTCGTAGTACTCTCTTGTCTTCGAATTTAGTAATGTCTGTCCAGTTTGTGAAGTCTGATGCAGCAAGGCTGCAAGATAGGATCATCCGACAAATAGCATTAATGATGAGTGTATCGTATCCCGCACGCCCGGGCCAGTATGATCTATGAGGAAACTCTGAGTCGTACAGTATCGCTCGCTCGTTAGGGGCCATATCGATCACAGCTAACTACAAATATGTTCGGAAAAACCTGAGCAGGCTTCGACGCTTTGGGGCATTAACAAGTACTATCAGTGTCCTTCCCGACCTATATAACTCTCTTGCCTTGGAATTCACGGTCGCCACTAACGGTGGCCTCAGGCTCCAGACGTCCACACCAGTCCGACCCACAACTCATTATTCACCGCGAGGATTATCATCTCATCCTCGGATATCTTTTCGAAGGTAATCGGTTCATCGCACTCATAACCCGCTTGCATCACTAGTAGCTTGTATACGCGTAGCCTGAGTCGCCATACGAGGCCGTGCCCGTATTTGTAGGTCTCGTACTGACATCACGATCTTAGTGTACGTACTACGATAGTTTCAGGAATATGACTCACCGTTCGCCCCATGTTGAGCAGAATCCCACAAAGGGTCAACGTATTCATCTTTCAGTGGAATGGCCCCCACATGGTTGTAACGAGCTCTTTCTGGTCGGGGTATGTGATTTGAGGACGCATTCCATATAATTCGGGAAGAATCGGGCGTTAGTTCATATGGATACCATCTTGCATGTCCTGAGTCTTACAGGTAAGCATTGTGATCAGAGAAACAGCTATTAGGCCTACTCTCAGCGGATGCACAGCGGAAGCATAGGGGGCGATGTAGTGTGTGTCGATGGTGTTTTGACGTGTTGAAGACGGGGAGATACTCGGCTCAGGTGAGTAGATGGAGTAAAGATCATCCTCATGTCTCCCGAGTGGGCTCAGAGAGGTGAGGACTCTCCGTGCCCATCCATTGGGTATCTGAGCTCCACGATTGATGGTACTGATCGGAATATATCGCCCAAACCAGGCTGCAGAATGGCCGAGTCAAGAGGGAGTTTGCTCTGTATAGCCGACGAAGGGTCTATTATGGCTATTACGCGTTTGGCTATAGCAGTAAATCGGGGCAGCCGGATAAGAAATAGGCGCAGATCCTTGCGAAGTGGGTTGGGGGTTGGAGGGAGCTAACGCAATTTTGCTGATGCGTTCTGCGTGGTGGTGGATATCTGAGCGAGTACACATGTCGTCGGTAATGGGTGCTGAAGTACCTGTGGCCCTCATGTTATGGATGTGGAGCGTCGTGCGCGCCACGAGTTGGATGTTGAGGTGACCATGGATACGTTAGAGGGAGTTGTCTGCGCCACAAACATACGAGAATATCGTATCGACCAGAGGGAGGGAGCGTCTTGTAGTGGGCTCATAGTATGCATAGACCAGTTCGTACATCCTCTTGTGCTTGGCCATTGGGGTACTAGACCTATCAGGTAGAGATTGTCAAGCAGAATGTTGTTTACTCTGAGCTCTGCCGTGCCGCCACTTGGTCCACTGCGCTAATGGGACAATGTTAGGAAACATTTCATAGTGAAAGAAGCTACCAGCGACAAACCTGAGCTACATCCTGGAAGAACCTTTCTGTCACCTCAGCACAGCCTGATGCTAAACGACTGCGCTGAGGGGCTTCCCACGTCTCGTATTATTCTTGGTGTTGTGTGCGTACTTCTGCTTCGTGTGTGGGCGGTTCCCAGTGAGCTCTAAGCACTGTTGGGTGTATCGATAAGGTCCCCGATGCCTCGCGACACAGTTGGCGTACATACATTGATGCTGAATGTATTCTTTGGTACACTTCCATCACAAATCGGGTCGGATGCTTCCAAGGGGCGCTCTCCTGGGCCGCCCCATGCAGTTATGCCTCGTCGATCACCGCCACGCAAAACGTCACGAATGTTTATTCCAACAGCGCCGTTGGTAAACAATGCGAAGGGTCGGCGTGCGGGCACCGTCGTAGGTTCTGTCGTAATGTCCATGCAGTCATCACCCCTGGGTAGGACCCGCATCCCTGGCATTAAGGAGACGGAAAGCTGGTGTGAGCAGAATGAATTAGTGCGACACAGTGCCAAAGTGCAACACTTGCCGAAGGAGTAACCGCCTGAGTACAGCCTTGAGGAACGAACACCGAGCGGTTCGATGGGACAGTATACATGATGAAATCTTGAGCAAGGATTCACGGATGGGAGGGTGCACTGGCTGCAAAGATGGGGCAGTCGTTCCTGTATTTAAGGTCTTCCGTGGAAATGCATAACCGATATCTAGACCAGGATAGGACGCGTTGGTAGGCCTGGATAGCCAGTGACTTTCTGGATGCCTTACGGAACGCACCATACAGCGCGCCAGCCGTCGTAGCGTGTTGTTTTGAAGCGTTATGGAATATCCTGGCGTGGATAGACAACCAAACCTTTGCTCTTTGCGGCGAGGATAGCTATTCGATCGCCCATCTTGGATAGTCGACCACCAATCAGCTGTCCCAGACGACGGGGCAACACAAGACAGTTTGGGAAGGCACAGATATCAGTGCACATTTGGTGTGCCCTGGTAGGCTTCTCGGACAACGGAGTCAACTATCGACTGTTTTCCTGTGCGGGAGTGAGTCACGTGCCAGCTACCACAGGCGCGAATGGGCTGACCTGCATGACTTCGCAACTTGCTTCCGCTGAAGTCTGATCAGAGGCAGTTCATTACGTCCGTGTAGGAGGCTCTCTTCGATGGGGATCTTGTGTTGGGGTGGTCGGGATAGCACAGCAGCAGAGGGCTAGGGTTTACGCTGTCTCACGAGGGGCCGTCTGGGATATCCCCTGCAAGATCGCGTCTATCCTGTGGTTTAGCGCTATAAGACAGGGTGCACGGAGGGAATGTGGTGGGGAGGTGGTGGGATAGCACAAGTCGTGCGGATAGTTCAGGCCACAAAGAGAACAGATATGCCCCAAGTACACTGGCGGCATCGCCCCGGGCATTATTACCACGCTTGTCTATCCCAGTCTACATACAGCGTTAGAAGGAGATCGGATGCTCGTGTATTCTCACTCACCACAAGATTCTGACACGTGCTGCCAGTGGTCGCTAGACCAGGGGTGTGTGCGTCCAAGTTTCAACGCCGTGGCAAACGTTACGGCCACTTCTGTAAACTGTGTAGAACCACACGTTTTTGGTCATGAAACTGTCGGAAAAATCACTTCTTATATACAAAACGTAGCTGATTTTTGACAAGATATCAGCCAGTTGTGCACAAAGCGATACGGTGATGCATAGAGGAGGAAATTGAACATTTGAACACCAGACACCAAATCAGGCAAAGCGCGCTGATGCGCCTTGATACGTCCGCATCAACTCCGCACTCGGCTGGCGTTCGTCATCGACATCCTCAGACTCCAGCTCGATGACATTGGGACTTGTGACACAAGTATACACTCTGAAAATCGCCACATATCGATTGCAAGTTTTCGACGTAGCATATAGACAGAGAAAACTGGATGCGTCATGACACAGTACGCTGCGGTTGGCGATCAACGCTATCAATAGCGAGACTGGTCTAGGTGTCGTCTCAAAATTGGCCAGCTATTGTAAAGCTCGATGCCTCCCACTGATAGGGTTGGTAGGCATCGAGGGAGAAGGTTTCATAACCTTCGCCGGTAAGAGAAGATGGAGTGGGAACGGAAGCGGGGGGAAGGATACCCAGGACAATCTGGTAGGACGCCACGCTAAACCCGTCTCAGCCCCAGCAGATAGAGCTGGTCGAGAGTCAAGTTTCCTGCGCCGAATCTGTAGTACTGCTCAGAGAGCTCATTTGACGCTCCTCCTGTGGAAGATCTGCGCATTAGAAGACCCCGCTTTGGCTGGCCTGTTGGGCGCACCTTCCGGATGAAGCCGTCGACAACTTGAGCCACCTGCCGGACAATTTTGCCTCGTGCGATCGGGCAGCGGACGCCACGTCGAATAAATTGCGCATTCATTTGTTTTGCATACACCTCGTGGCCGTCAACCTTGGTGACAAAAGGGTGTTAGGAAATGGCTTCAAGTAATGAAAGACCCACCAACAGTCTGTAGGTGATTTTGGTCCTCTCTTCTAGGAAAATGGGCTCAAATCTCCCGTCTAGATCATCTAAGCCATGTGAAATCGAGGCTCTGGACAAGTTGACCCCCATCACGCCTCCACAGCTGAAGTCCCAGTACGCATCTGTGAGCTGTCGTAGAACTGGGCTCCTCTGGGGAGGCACGCCTCGTTGGTGATACATTGGTAGGGGATATAGTCCACTCATTGCAGCTCGTCGTGGGACACTACGGCTGAGAGACGTGTGGGGATGGTGATGGGCTCGTGGCATTAACGAGAGAGATGGATGGCCGCTCTCTTATGTAGGAACTTTCCGCCTCCCACGCCTGCGCCGATGAGCGCGGTCGAACGACGGCTTATTGTGTAAAGGGCGCGGCCGAGCCAGGATGGATCTCCAAAGGGGCCACGAGGCGCAGGGCAAGCCGGCTCGAATCCCCCTAGCCCTGGTCAGGCGGTCACCCCAACCGTCTCAAACGGGCAGCGCCGTCGGATGCGCGACGAGAAGAAATCCGGAAAGAGCAACGGCGGGAACCGCCATCGCCGCCCGCCCACCATCTAAGCAACGGTGAGTATAAACGATGTGAGCAAGAAGGTATCAAGTTCCGGAAATCTGGGGGGAACGCAGCTGCAGCTACGGATTTCGAGGATAATTGAGGTAAAAAATACCTCGCGCTGGGCTGTGAGCGTGCCGTCGGCTTTGTCAGCAGATTAACGCTATACTGTCTCACAGAAGAAAGACAAGGTAAATGATCATAACAATCATGATCAATTCGAGATAACTCACGTACACCCAGGCCAGCCTCAGCAAAGGGTGTCTTCTATGTGTCGCGATCGCAGTATAATTCCTTCGGCCTTGACGAAGGTACCGAGCGTGAGCAAATATGCCATTCGTTTGGAGTGACGCTCTTATGTGGCAACTCTCAATCAAGCGGTAGTTGAACGGCGATGTTAGACCATAAGTAAATAAATACTCACCTTCATTCATCAGAACCTCCGCACGACAAGAAAGTAGAAGCGGTCATTTTCTACTGCGCTATCACTAGGGCCACAAGATACTATATGAGTAAACAGTGAAAACAGGATATCGAACTTGGACCCCACCGACTTACACCGCTAATTTTTCTAGTCACGTTAGCCTGCCAGCCTACGGTAGCCTACGGGAGGATTACACGTCGTGCATCTGTTGTGATAACAAATATTGAGTGATGGTTCTGCTTATCCATTGCAAATGGCTGGTCGCGATACTGACATAGACTTACATTTAGATCGGCGACGCTCCGCTCACGCGAACGGTACCGGGAATACTGCCAAAAGCGCCCTAATGGCTTCTCTGGTTGAGGCCTATTAGGATGTGGCTGTCCTCCAACAAGTATGCCCGGTGCGGTGTTCAATCACATCTGGGGTACAATGAGAGCCCACCACCCATCCGGCGGGGCCGCTGTTGGTAGTGTCCGCCCCAGCGCCGGTCGTCTTGAGCAATGAACGACGTCGTGAGGATGGAAGCGAAGGGAGGAACCATGATATGGGCAGGACCCTCGTGTGTGTGCGTGTGGGTAGCGGTGGGGCGGACCTACTAAGTGAGCAACAGACCCAAATAAATATGTTCAATGCTGCTTCCCACCTGATGAATATGATGGCCATATCCTTGGGTGCCGAAGGTGCCGGTGGACAGTGTTTTGAAGCTTCGAGGGGTCACAGCTGTAAACCAAGTCAGGCAGAGACGAGCCTCGGCTGGTCTGATGGGGCCTGCGGAGTTCTCTTGTCAAGCGAGAGGTAGATATATACCGTCCGGATCTGTGCATATCTGGATACGCTGCGAAACTATGGGACGCATGACCCTAATACGCAGAAGGTGCATGAGCGCAGGCCCATTGTGTCCCTTACCGGGCGATATTCTTGGGCGAATCGTATTGTAGGTGCCATAAATGCGGCTGACTCGTCGTACACGGCGCAAGTATACCCCCGACAATCGAGGACGATCCCGCCTTTTTATCAAACTTCGTTCTCAAACATGTACAAGGGCGCGCTCCACTAAGAGGTCCATGCCGAGCGTAGCGTGCGCAAATTAGCCTGCCAGCCGTTTGGTATATCGGGGCCAAAGAGTGACACGTAATACCGATGTTGATATAGCGCGGTTTCTGACATCCTGAGTTTCATTTCTACACCCGGAGATGGAATTTTGAAAAAGTGGGTCGCACGCATTTCCTTTTGCACAGTTAATATTTATTTCGAGTGTGGATGCGCCACGCCTTTTCGGTGACACGAATTGAGGCTAATTTTGAAGCATTAAAGCTTATCAAAAAAATTATACTGCTTCAGGATGATACTTGTCACGGTGAAAGCAAAAAAACGAGCATCGTTCTGAGGCTGATTGTTATGGGGCTACACCGACGGATCCGACGTATGAGCCTATGTAAGTACAATGAGACAAGAGCAAGCTATAAGCCTCAGAAAAGGCAGAGTTACCATCTCATCTGGGCTGTGATAACGAATCGAGTGTCGACGAAAGCCTCATGACTGAATGGTTTTGATTTATGTCGAGGGTTTCTATTGAAAATGATGTGCAGCAACCTACCAATCCTTCAACAGTGAAAGAAGACTCGATGAATGTGAGCGATCACACTGTAACAAAATTATGGTTGTTACGTACCACATGCTTCGTGTACATCGAAGACAGCTATGATCTACGCGTCCAGAAGTCCTCGCCTAATTACCGTCCAGCCCTCCATGGTCGATCTTCTGTCTTCTTTCTTCCGCTCGTGTGCTCTGTTCTACGTATTCTTCACCTCCGAGGCGACTGGAATGCCATGGGGCTTTGCCTTATAGCTCGGTGATCCTCTGAATAGGTATGATGCATATGTCGGACGAAGAGGGCGACGTCGTAGAGTCATGTTGAACGGTGCCAGGTCTGGCACCAGGGAAGTGCGTCTGGCCAGGTGTGAAGTTTTTGAAGGTCTTTTGGCCACAAGATCATCAACATCGTAGGGGTTTTCAAGTTGTGGTGCCAAGCTCGCCGGGGATCATAGGAGGAGGCTCGAACACAATGATACGGTTGGAACAGAGAGATCCAGGACATTGGTGAGTGTAGTCGCTTTGTGCAAGAGCCGCGGGTCGCCGCTTACACATCATTCCACAACTCCGCGCAGCGCCGCCAGACTGCTCCGGCCAAGCCACGAACACTAAAACGAATATGTTGCTAAAACAAGCTCCTGTACGTGGCCATGTCCCTACATGAGAATAATGCTGATGGGGGGCGAAAGTCATCCTTAACGTTGGGTAGTGAGATAGAAACTCACAAATTGCGCCCGCAAAATCGCGATACGCCAGTGACAAGCCTGGGGTTTAATGAGGTAAACCATGCGCCCTATTTGCCAAGGGACCCCTCCTGAGAAAAAGCGGTACGATGAGGCTCAACCGTGGTCTGTAGCACATGATACTTGCCACGTCTACGAACCTTCGACGCCACACGTCACGGTCTTGTCTCTTCACCCACGACCGCGACTCCTCGACGACAAACTTTGAACGGATTCGCCTATTGCTCGAACTCAGCCAACAGATCGGGCTTCAGCAAAATTTGCCATCAACTACACTTCAGGTCTTACGAGACAATCCCGTCGACATCGTCGATCACTTCCCACTCTCTTCCTCCGGCATTTGTATCGTCGTACTTTCGGCCAAGACCGTAACGTTGGCGAGGATTGGGTTCTCGATCCAGTCATCGGACCTCGCGTGTCCACATCCAGTGGTGATAGTTCCTCGCCGTCCACCCCTAGCCATTGGGGTGCCACTTCGGCCTTTCGACGAGAACCGTTCTAGAATGCCTTCAGCTCGCCAGGCGTGGATAGTGACCTGCCCGTCGCAGCACCCCTGACGTCGCTACAACGGAGTAGCCCTTGGATATGCCTTCGACGTATGCAAAGTCATGGTCTTGAGGAAAGGGACTCTGTGAGAAAAGCTTAACTCTCCAAAGAGCTAGTCGGTGACTTATGGAACTCACCGATGACGACAGGTGAGATAGTGGTCCCGTGCTGTTAAGTCTGCGAACCTGACGATTTGGGCAAACTAGCGTGCCCTTGAGGCGTTGGTTCAGCTGACGCACCGATCAATCGACACGCCTTCTCCTCACGTGCCGCACGTATAAAGCGCGACGAGAGGTCCGTCCCTCATCCACTCGTCCGGGAGGGCCCTCTCCGGCCGAATACACGAGGCTTGTCCATTCACACGTCGACTAGCCACGATATTCTACGCAAGACCTCGCGCATGCCACTCACCTTCCGTTCCACTGTCGTTCCCGCACCCCTCTGGCCGCATGCTCGCGTACCTGGTTCCGGGCAAGAAATTTGGAGAATCTCACGCACCCCACAAGAGATAAATCCGAATCTCGAGACGGGCGCATCTTCTGTCCCTTGTACCAAGCTCCGCTCGTGATCATGTCGGCTTGGATGGTCGCGATGGTGCCGTTGTTGAACATTTCCAATTCCACACATGCGCGTATTCGCCCCCTCGAGATCGCAGCATGCAACAGATTTACGAGCGTATGGTCAAAATGGGATCGCTGTCCATGATGAACGCGGTTTGAAGTCGGCTCCGGCTCTCAATGAAGTACAAATAACAAGGGGAACTGAACAAACCGGCGATGTGAAGCAATCAGCGCACAGAGATTCAGACGCGGCACTATAAGAAGTCCCACGTCCAGTTATTTTTCTCCAGCCGTACCCAGTCCTGTCCAATCCTCAGCCTACCCAGTGTCCTTTCACCGACCCCGTCAGTGTTCGGGCTCAGTGAGTGGTAAGTTCTCGGGCCCTCTCTACCCATGAATTAACTGTGAGCATTGCAGATGCTTTACACCGTCACACAAGTCCCCTATTTTCGCGCCAAATCAGCCTCCGTTGCAAGGCGATGAGCACTACATATACCCTTTGACTTGAACATGAACTATATAACGCAGCACGGGATCCCGCTGCATCTGGCTCATAATCAAAATATTCTGCAACATCTCCAAGGTCGAGACATTGGGATTGGTATACCCACGGACGGAAGGGCAAAAGTGTCGTTTTCGCTTGCAGGTGCGCCTCTCCCCTCGTCTTACGGGGAGCCCCGCCACATGAAAGACCCACAGCCCGTCGGGTATGCGCCATTTTCTCAGCAGAAACACACCCGCCGTCAAGTAGGCGGACAAAACGTGCCAATCAGTCCGTGCAAAAGCAGTCGAAACGGCCGCCGACGTCGTCGTCGCCTTCCTGCGCCAAGTAAGCACTCCACCGCGCTCGTTGCTCGCGCGTCTTTAGTCCTCACTCATGGCGACGTAGACGCAGCAGATGATCGCGGTTCCCGCGGGGGCGGAGGTACAATTCGGACACGGTCACATCGACGCGAACAGAATTGTCCTGCTTGGCCTCCGCCGCATGTCGCCTGCGAGCTTCCAGATAGAGCTCGCCATCCGGATTCCCTAGTCGCCTGGAGTAGTTCTGGGCTGCCTGGCTGTAGTGGATGACATGTGGCGTGGCCCCCAAGCGGTGCTTGGAATACACCGAGCGTTATTCCGTGTTGTAGACGTCCTGTGGGATCACGCTCGTATTCACCACACCCAAACATGGCCGTCCTGGCCGTAGCATCTTCCGCTCGCTGGCTCTGCGGCATAGCCATCTTAAACACAATAGCCACTATTCCTAGGACACGAATGAATCGATAGTGATCACGAATGCTGTGTTTTCCACAGCCCATCACAAAGAGACGTTGCAATTATCATGGAAGAAGTACAACGGCGCATTTGTTGTCCGTCTGAATCTGGAAGTCTCGCCAGTATTTCCCGGCGTGTTACCCGGGGTTGGCGGAGACTCTATGCTGACACCGGCGAAGCAGGAAGACTCGACATGCGTAGTATACTAGAAAGCGGCGGAACAGTCGAGATGTACGCAGCGGTAGACCCGCGAACCTGAGGCAGGAGATTACTGCTATGCTTTTGTCCCGCGCTGCAGCGGTGGGTTCTGTCGTTTGAAACAACATAGGACAAGGACAGTCTCGCGGACTCTTAGGACGGCGTCGGGCAGTGGTCGGAGACTTCTGCGGTTTGAAGACGGACGGTTGTGATCTTATGGCATTACGAGAAGTTCAATATCGCCTGAAAAACGGATACATTGCAGCCTGAGGCACCATCGGCCATTCCTGCTGTGGACGTATCGGACGAGGAGAGTACTCAACTGGGTGGTGGCACTATCGCAGCTGTGCCCGATTCTAGGTGAGATCCGGCTGGCTCACCGACCGTACACTCTCCGAGACCTGCCCCCGACTCTGAAATCCTCCTCCTGCATGGTGGAAAATGCATGTAGTGATATTCAGTGCATGGCGGACCGTTGGCAAGTTTTGTTTGTGATGACCATGTGTCTGTGGCAAGCTCGCTCCCAGTATGTGGCGTGAACGGGTGTGGTAGCTGATTGGGACGCACAATACGAGGCATTCTGACGGTCATGAGCGTGTGCGTCGTAAGGGAGGTTGGCTGTACAGAGGTATCGTGGGCCTGGTGACGGGGGTCGAATACAGTGTACACCCCTCTTCAGCTCTCACAGCGCGAACGGGCTGAATCGAGCGACGGTGCGACAAGGAGAGTTCCCGCATCCCGTAACGATCTGCAACGTCCTCAGGGCGTCCTTGCAGCAGAGCGGTGCAACACCAGCGTCGCGCGTCATGCGAGCTTAAAGCCCTGGCAGAGCGTATCGCTGGACGTCGCTTGCACAAGCGACTTGCCGATTGCAGGCCAATTTGTCGACCCGCCTTTGTTGTGGCTGGCTGGTCTTCACAAGGTGAACTTCCTCCTGGGGCGGCGGCTATGGTACGTACTCGCTGAGCGTCGATATCCTCAGCCCTCTCATAGTTCTCTCATACGTCTGCGGCCTTGGACAAGCGGCATTGTCAACGAGAGGTCACAGGAGATCAAGAGTGGTACACTAGGGGCATCTGATGGGCTGCAGGTTTTGAACAGTCAGGTATAACTTTGAGTTTATGCCCATACAACTCACTGGAGCAAAGGTTCTCCGCCGGCCACATACGGATAAATAGCCCGTCTGCTTGACTTGAATGGAAGAGGGTAGGAGCAGACCACACGGTAAGACGTTATTTTCCGGGATTTTGCGTCCTTCATGCCTTATAGCGAGCAAGATTCAGCCAACAGTGGACTAAGCAGCCGCAATGAGTACTGACTTACTCTCCCATTCATTTTCTCATGCAGTGCCAAGAAGTGCAGAAACGTGAGACCCATGCAAGATTCATTCAAGGAATTATCCGAATCAGCAGTGAAAGCTTACAATGAAGGCTTCTGTTGAGACGTCATAATGGTCAGTGTCCATAAATCGGTTTTATTGCATTTTCCATTGAACACCTGCGGCCTATAGGTCATGTTTCATCATTGACTTTTCTGAGCCATGGTACTCGATCTGGATCAGCGACAGTCAAGCCTCAACCGGGCGGTCACGGGTTTCCCTTGGGAACCAGCAGTTCGCAGTAGCAAAGCTCCAGACGCAGTACCAGCAAATATGCTATCGTGCAGGAATGTGCAAGCATAAGCTGGGTGATCGAGCTTGGGACGAGTGACAACAGTTCTGGCACTGGGGACGTTCAAATTGTTGGGACAAGTCAGGTCTGTATGCTCCATGATCATTCGAGCTCCTTCGCAAATCGCATGATTTTTCAGATAGAATATACGGATGACCATAGCACTCACTATGTTTCTGCGACTCTCCACATAGCACCGCAACTGCCGCGGGCAACATTGGCAGGCGCCCGCAGGTTTGTTCTTCGCGATTGTGTTCGAACTGTGTTTGAGCTCTTACCTGGACCCACCTGGACGCCTGCATCCAAACACCCACTTTGCCACCATTCGATCCTTTGTCCGGATGTCTTACCCTCGCTGCCTCTAGTTGCCTTCTCCTCCCGATGTCGCCGAGTTAAGGACTGTGCTATCTCGCCATGCGTGAAGACCTCAAGATCTGTTGGCGATGGGTGAAGCCGACGGTTCGATACACCCAGCGACCCCCATACCATCCGCTAAGCGTAGCTCCTGAGTATGGATAGCTTTGAGGGTTAAATTGGTAGCGATGGTTTCAGGCGTATAGAGTGAGTCGTCGCCGTTGTCTGTGGTGCACGCACCCTCACAACGAGCTGTCCTTCACGCCGGTGTCTAGCCTTTCAACTTGAACCCGGAACACTATCTCCTACCCGCCAGCGCATCCGTTGAGGTGTCAGACCGGGTCATAAGGAGCGTATCGTCCTCCGAGGTTCGCTTGCTACTCGAACGCTCGTGGTAGTTGTCTGGGGAAGTCTTGGCCGCTCGATCTCAGATGATGCCATCCCACGTATCTCCTTCGTCCAGATCCTCAGTCAGACACTCTGCGATGATCGCCTCTTGTATGAATACAACTATCTTTCTAATTATACGTTCTATGACTGGAACCACATACCTATCTGGCCTGCATCTGTCGAAATGTCTCGATTTCACTGTGTGTTTACTATTTGCGAGTCTTCATGTTCTATTTTTTCGATTGGAACGAAGCTAGCCGTAAGTGTTCAATGGCATGGTAGAGAACCTCATGATTGTTGCTGACTACAAATTCTTACCATCCCGCTCTATTGAACCACGTTAAAACACCGGAAACACATTCACATCGCATCGATATCCCGTGTACCGTTCGAGCAGCCTTTGGAAACAGATTCTACGGACCCATGTCTACTTCTTTGAAATCCTTTTGGCCCTCGCGGCATACAGTCATCATCAGCAGGACCTATATACCAGCCTGATTCCGGCCCAACCCTGCAGCAGCAGGGACCCCTGACAATGGGAGGGGAACCCTCCCAGGGATTTCGCCAAACCGCCCCCAGGACACGGACGGGAAGTCGGTCAAAATTTTCGTCCAAATCATACGGATTTTCGCTGCGGCTGTCCGGCCTGCTGCCGGACCAATATACGGACTTTCGAAGCCAAGGCATACTAATGTAGCAATAATCATTATTGCTTCATCCATAGCTCTTCACCTCATCAATTCGACATTGATCTCGCAGGTTTACCATGTCCTTCCGCGGCGGTTTGGATCAATTCAAAAACCTCAGATGATGATCATATCACACGTTCTGAGTCCGGCTCAAGCGGCGACCTCGACATGCTTACGGACTATTTGGGCAAGCTGCCGCCCCAGCCCGCCCGACCACATACGGACCAAACGTAGCCATCCGGACCAAAATTACTTGCTATTCTCGATACGGGATTATCTTCGGCACGGCTGTGTGGGGCCTCCGGCCCCCCAAAATTTATACGGACGCCGGGTAGGGTTTCTCTCCATTGTCTAGGGGTCCCTACCGCAGCTGGTCGGAAAATTAGTGGTCAAGCCCGATGGATCGCGCCCAGAACATGGGACATATCATCAGAGCGTCCGGTCGCGGTGGTAGTGCATTTGAATGTATGGGCAAGTCTCTGTCTTCCAAGCTTAGTCCTAGCGTTGGTATGGGAAGCCCCCGTGTGCGTCGGTGGGTCCATGAGTTTCCTGGTGCATATGGTCTCTGATTGATATCGAGATAGTATCGTGCCAGGGACATATTTATATCGGGAGGCTGCCGGTGAGGCTATGTCATTGTTATTTACTTACAAAGTGTAAAGATGCATGTGAATCAGGTCAACAGCTTTTGGGCTTTGCACTGTGTCCCGTCCGCTCGTAGGTCCTAACGTTGCCTCATGATCAGTACATTGACTCAGCGAGGCTATCGCAACCACACACTCATGTGCCATGACAACGTGAACCACTCCGTCATTGGGACGGAAGCCCATTAGCCTCCCACTTGCCATGGATAATCCGTCTGCCACAGCACTCAGAAACTTGGTAGGTCCGTCTGGATCCGGATCGCTATTTGTCGCCTGTGGCATCCCAGACCTCAACGTTACGCGCAATGAATTTTGAAGCCGATTTTTCGCCGTGGATGGGCCCCACAAGGGTGGACTATCGACCGCACGTATAATTTCAAACACAACCATTCCTTACAAACTGTATTCGTTCAACGCAGCTGCACAAATCATCCAACATGAGGTGGCGTTTTTCGTCCACAAACAGGATTTCACGCACGTCTGATGGTCACGTCCGTTTGACAGCCAGGGGCTCCGGAGCCGACGTACGCGAAAGACGACGCAAGCCAGTCCCAATTGCTCGATTGGCAAGTTCCCTCACGGTTTTGTATACATACGTTACACGCTAGGATAATCATGGGACCGCCCTGCGAAAGCTATCGTACGCTTCTGAGATCGCCGAGTATCATGGTCACTAAGACTTACCGCGACTAGATACTGTTCCGTTTGGTCTTTAAGTTGTCTGGACCTTTTGCCGACCAAGATACCCCAGCCCCAACAGCAGTGTAAGAATGGCGAGCAGGATGAGCTCCATCACCTCTTCGGCTGGCTTCAGTGCATGGGTCCTGGTTCCCGGCACTCCGGGTCTATGTTCAAATGGCTATGGCGGCCAAATTGACAGCTGGTGCATTGCATTGAAACATGGAATGCTTTGGTAAAATGAGGTCCGGGTTGATCGAGGCCGTGAGCTGGTGCATATCGGAGGAATGATGAGGAACCAGCCTGGTCCATCACGCAGGCTCCGTCGCCTCCAGTGCCCGAGCTGGTACCTTGCAGCGAGATTCTACGATCCAGGTGCTCAATATCCCGCGTAAACGGTGTGTTTCGTGCTGTTTTCATGTGTATCGTCAACTCACACATAACTGCCTTGACTGCCGGACGGGTCGCCAGGCTTTGACGCACGAAGGCACAGACCGAGATTCGAAGACGAGGTGTGTGACCCAAGTCTCCGGAATCTATGAAACATGCGCGCCCCCCTAACTGCCCTGTGCCCACTAACGATGGAAATCATGGGAGACCGGTATGTTCGTCCCGTAGTGTCTATTGCCTCTGTGGGCTGATTCAGCTCAATATCGCCTCCGTCACTTTTCCAGAACCTCTTACCTAAATCCTAGGATAAAGACTCAACAACTCGGCGTTCTTCTATCAGTAACAGCACGAAGGCTATACGGCGTTTGCGAAAGATCCCGGTCTGCTCTGGCTTTATGAGCTGCTGAATGTACGCCTGCAGTATTCAGCCCCTCATTCGTTCCCCACCTCCGCCTGTTCTCGCTCTCCTTGTTTGCTCCTTCTCTTTCCTTTTCCTTTTCCTTTCCCTCCTCCTGACTTTCTCCTTCTCCTTACCCTAGTCCACTCTTATCTATACTCCCTTCCCCTTCCTCTCATACCCTCACGCAACAATTTGTCCTGCCCACGCCATGGCGGACATTGGCAACGTTTATTCAGTACACGGTCGTCCATCAAGTCGAGTACCCACGCCATCAACCAGCCAGTGGACTTCGAGCCTCAGCCTATATTGTTCAAGATTCGCGGATCTGCATATCAAGGCGTACCCTGTCGCTGGCTAATGACACCGACACTCCCGGACGTCTAGAAAGAGCACAAGACCCTTTGCGATTCACATGCGGGACCAAGGTGTCTTTCCGCGTCCAAGTGAGCTGATCCTTTTCATGAGTCGTTGACGATTTCTCAATCACACATAGCCAGAAGGATGCGGACCGTTTACTGTGCAAAAAAATGTGCGACGCCGTGTGGGGCAGCGGTATGCTATCATCAGCTACATCCAAGCTGTCAAGCTGGTGGCAAAGGTCTATGAAGGCATTCATTGAGGTAAATGCGACGATCGAATATCAGTCTCTTAGGCTTAGTGTTCGATACTAAACGAAGTTTACTATCTCTAAGAGCCAACGACACGGGTGTCACCAACCCGACTCAGCCATATCAATTTGGTCCTTAATGGCATCCAGTTAGAAGATCTGGTACTAGTTGCCCTTGAGCTAAGTATCGAGGGCTAGTCTTCGGCCTGTTCTCCATATCCGGCCGTCGTCACGTGGATAAATTTCGTATGTCTGCATCCCATATCACATAAAGACCTTATGCTTCAAAGGCCGTGTGACAGGCAATCGTTATGAGATCTGGTCTGTTACGTGGATTAAGCTTAGTCGGAGTGGTTGGGTAGGACATGCCCGTGAAGGTGGGTGCAGTAGAATACTCTATATAATACTGCCACCACATCATGGCTTCCCTATCGCTCATAGAGTAGACGCTAGGGCGTGAAAGCAGCCACGAGAGTCGCTGGATTTGGTCTGTATGTAGTCCCTTAATCTTCATCTTCATGGGAGCTTGTAGTGTTTTTAATCTATACCCGCGCGAATCATATCAGCACCAAGCTCACACACGCAGCTAGCAGCGCCGAGAGTTTCAGCTCATTGAAAAACGATACCACCTGACTTAGTCCCCCGCAGAATTCGAGGCAGCTCTTACGAGTGCGCCCGTGCTTCTCTCGAGACGGATTGGAGCTGTGGTCCACTTACTGGTTTCGGTGAACTGAAACAGCCCGCTGGGCGAAAGCATGACTTTCTTACACTTATCCGGGGTCGCAGTACGGGTTTTTACTTGCGCTAAAAGGAATGACGTCTTGTCATTATGCCGCCTTGCGTATGGCACAGCAATGAAGGGATCACAGGTGATTAAAACAGAATCGGTCTACAATATAACGTCGAACGTTGGAATAACCCAGTATCAGAAAATTGAGCAGGGGTTGTCCATGAATATAATCGGGAAGTGCTCGTCCCAAAAGTCCGTAAAAGGTCAAACATACAGCTGTCGTCCAAGTTCCCGTTTGTCTCGCGAATCGTATTAACGGCGCATCTTGATGCCACGAGGCTGCGCAGGCCTAGCCAGCTGCCCTGATGACGTTGTGCAATCCCATCAACACAACGTCTTCGAGACTAATAGCGTTTTGGACCAACGCGCCACCCAGCAATCCGTGCCTTGGGGTCATAGAAAGCTCCTAAAGTGGTGTCAATAAGTCGCGTCCGATGAGGGCGAAAGACGGCCGTAAAGCAATCCACAAACCTCGATGATACTCTGCAAAGCTTTTTTGCCAGCGTGTGTTGGCCCAGCTGTATTACCTGACTGGCTGTGGGTTCCGACTATGGTCCTTCACGTTTGATCTGTCGGAACCTGTGCATCATAGCTCAGGCCACTTGACAATTGGCATTGAGTCATACAATAATCTCCGAGAGTAAACCAAAAGCACATACCAGCACTCTGAGGACCATTTCTGGCCGCATTCCACTGCCGTATCCACGGATTATCTCCACTCCGGTGGGACGTGTTCTGGTGCAGCTAGCGGAGCAAATCCACTTATACCCATGTCAAAATAGATAGGTTCCAGCTGGCCAGCACGAATGCCGTTGGGCATAACGCTGCTGGGGGAACCTCCTGTATAGACGCAGATGCGGCTCATAAGTTTATAGGGTGCAGCTGGGACGATGTCAGCCAATCAAGGCTACCAGCGCAATACATAAGGTGCTCACGGTCGAGCGTTGTGGTTTGAGAATGTGAGGTGAGGTGCAGGGCACTGAACGAGCATCCTTATGTAGGCTCTCTTGGACATTAGAGGCCGTAAGTAGAATGCACCTACAATAATAGCTGAAGAGGTGCAGTTTTCCAAGGATAGACGTACGCTTTGTACGGACTTTGCAAACAGACGGGGTATGACATTTGCGACTACTGGCTTGATCAGAGGCTCGGGTCACCAGCCGACCCTTCCGATTCACATTCCGAGACACATATTTCAGGAAATGCACAGAGTCAGCTGGGAAGCAGTAGTATGAAGAGATGTGTAAGCGAGAAGGCAGCAGTCGGGTCCGAATGAATTAAAGTTTTTTTGCGCGGAACGGGAAGGCACAGGATACAATGTTGTAACGACTTTGACTCACACTACCGGCCGCCGGACACGACAATCCGCGCGATAAATTGTAACAGTGGTACGTCCGGAGACGGCTTGTCTGTAACGCGTTTTTGCACTCTGGTGATTTCGAAGCCGATGGCAGATCTACCAAGTATCGCGATTATGGCTTGAAGCATAAGGGCAATCTGCAAGCGAAAGCGACGTCACCAGGTAGATGAACCAGGCCGCATATGACGGAAGACAAGGTGCATTCTAGAACAGCATTAGTGGTGTGTCATGCAGAATTAGTCATAGTATGTTCACAGGGGCTTCACGCGGGATATCGGCCATAACATTACCGCTCCTTCAACAACTCCTTCAGCTCCTTATCGTCTCTTTGGGCACGTCACTGAATGTATCCCTGGTTAACACCGGCTCTATCCGTATATTTGACGGGTATTTGTCTCCAAGCACTCAGCTTTCTGCTTCAGAAGAGTCTCAAGCAGTGAAGGCTGTGCGATGTCCGAGCGTTTTGGGGGGAGCAGTGGTTGCACGACGGTTCGTGAAGGGACCCTCGGACAGCTGGCTCGGGCCAACCACACGCACAAGCCTTGGGAGTGTCGCCCGCATGATGCTATCTGGTACTGTATATAGTGAAAAAAGTAAACGGTTGCACGCGAAGATGATCCAGTGAACGGAATACATACTAGCGCAAGCGTTGGTCAAGCACAACTTGAGAAGCTGTTGTTCTACAGTTTAAAACGCCCGAATGCAAGTCCGATGATCATGTGATTACGTACGCGTTAATGAGGCGACGCGCTTAGCGCTGCTGTCCAGTACCAACTCGCAGGTGACGTTTTGGGTCAAGGCTTCACTCAAAAACGTTCCTTGTAATGCGAGACCACACCCAGACTAGATATATTGCTATGCATTCTGGAGATAACGCGCATCGTAAGCGGAAGCCAAGGAACTCATTCAAGTCGGGCGACCGGGAGCTCATGACATTGATGCTGTGGACGCCATCGAACCGCCTCAGAAGAAGAAAAACCGCGCAATGGAAGGTCGAAGAAGGTCAATGCAATAGCGCGTCAGTGGCCACCGTTATTTTGAAGAGGTAAACGGCAAATCTACGAAAGTCTACTGTGTATTCACACTTACACTCTCCTTATGTCTAGCCCTATTCAAGGTATGAGCCGAACCTGTGCACATTACGACGAGAGCACAAAATTATACATATATCCCAGGCAATTTTTTTGTAGATCTTCAAGGTATGCGCTCATCAATGAGTGCTGTGTATTGTTTGATTTACGGCGGTCAGGTTCTCAACACCGTGCTAGCATTCTGCTCGTCCCGCAAGAGCTTGGCTGTGACGTTCCCTGTCGTGAGAGAGTCGGCGGAACGACTGCTCAAACAGTGCGTCAAGCTTGAGGTTTCATTTTGATAAATACCTAGCCTTATTATCGACAGTCCTTTTGACCTTTCTCAAGTTGCCGAGCTGAAGTCAATAAACCCTTTTCTAGTTTGCCGGTCTCCCGCTGACCATGACTACGCAGGGCACTCCTTCCGAGTATGATTAGATTTGCCTACATTCCACGTACGCAAATACAAATACACACAAAAAACCGATGCGCCCGGTTCGCGGAGAGAACGGTCACCGGACTACTCTCGCTTCGAGTCCAACAACCACCGGCTTCTTCTTCAGGGGCTCAAGAGGATGAGGACGAACACGTATTGATTCTCGAACATTGAGGGAGAACTCTAGAGGACAAAAACCCTGGCGAATGGGTATGCTCTTTGTGACTAACTCTTTCTTTGTTTTTAATGGATGTTCAGGCTCTTAGCACCTGCCCCCTGCTCTGACGCCGGCCGCAACTAAAAAGCTTATAGAAAAAGAGAAAATCAGCTATTTGAGAGTGCTATCAACGAGTAAGCCCCAGGCAGGTCATTTGTGGCCTTTCCGCTAATTGGTTTCATCATAGGTTGTTAGAAGCGACCTCTCCTACAGACGACGCCGTTGCGATGCTGAAAGCGGCAGCTCGTGATCACATCCTATTGATCCCTCTAATAAGGGTTCTCTCGCAGCCATCTCGAGCTCACAAGGCCTGAAGCGACAAATACCTAGTCCAGAGGACTAGACCTTCTATAGAGACTGTGCTAAGCGATTTAGTTGCGGGAACAAGAATGGTGCATTGGGGGCAAATTGCGTATGAAAGAACTGTCGACAGTAAGGAAGGTTCAAATTGTACAATATCAGTATTCCCCCTTCACCTACCATTGCTGAAGGTCTACGTAGGCTACCTACATGTTCCATGTGTCTTCCGGACGCCATCACTCGAGGTGGAAGACTCCCGCCACATCTTAACACTCTACACCCACCAAGTTGCTGCGATCGATGCGTTAGACACAGGTAAACACGTCATTGTGTCTACGAAGCACTGCGTCGGGAAAAAGCGTGATCTATCAGGTTTGTGGATCTATTCGCCAAAAGATACATTTTTGCAGCTGTCGCCTAGGTACCATTCCTCCGGTGTCTCCTTGATCGGGATCCCGCGTCAACGGCGATTTTTATATACCCCACGAGGTAAACGATCTTAGGTCGTCGAGGCATAATGGTTTACTTTATTAAATTACCAGGCATTGGGCACAAGACCAGAGGCAGGCTCTCGACAAACTAATCTATGCTTGTCCCGGGCTAGAGTCCATAAAGGTAAGAACGTCGATCAATTACCCATAAAGGTTTTTTATGGTGTATACAGATTGCAAACGTACGATGGTGACACTCCAAAAGAGGCCAGAAAGGGTGTGTGACATTATAAACAGCATCGTCTCTATAACCAAACTGGTGTCTAGAGATCCGAGAGACCGCCTCCGTGATATTTACGAACTTTGTAAGTATAAATTCTTTCCTTAGTCGGCATCGAAACCTTACTGCGCCACAGGATATGATGCACTTCGCTATATTACCCTATGAGGAGCAGTGGCGTAGGTGAGCACCTCGCAAGCGCTGCCCTGTGACCCGTGAAATGATGACAAAGAGCTTTAGATTCTTGAAGAAAGACATCAAGTTGGTTGCAGTGGATGAATTACACTACTACAATGCGAACGTTCGGCAGGTATGTATTCCTTAACTTTTATCAGCAGCAGCTAGCGGCCAACATCATGTCCAGCCATGTTGCGCAGGTTTTGAGACGATTTAGGCGCATATGCGCTGCAACTGGGCAGTGCGTAAAGTCCATCAACGCCAATCGATGCGGGCTCATGAATTTCCATTTTACTACAGATAGACCCACGTCCTCTTTGTGTCATGTAGCGCCACCGATCAACACAAATCCCGGCAAATACATGCGACAGATGTTCGGCATTGATGTCCGCGCATTTTCTCTGCTCCTGAAAACCTGCTTACACACAGTCAGTGAGGACGTGGAAGAAATCAACCGAAGACGGCGCACCATCAGTCGCAAAGACTACATTGTCTGGATTCGTGACCACCTATCGATCCCATGGATCCCTCTCTTGGGTCGTCACAGCTCATTACAAGAATCCACCAGGTTGGCTAGGTTCCTCATTGAACGTGGTATACGCTTGATTGTGTTTTTGTCCGGTACGTCGAATAAAGACCGTGATTTGTCGGATGTTATTTTCAGTCCCCCGAACATTCACAATCCGTAAAATCTTGCGAGCTGGTACGTTTTGCAAGGCCGAGTTGTTCTCAGGGGGCATGTTCCGCTTGATAATTTTTGATAGTTTTTTCTCAAAGCTTTGCGGACTGTGACTTACTACAATTGCACGGTCGTCCATGGATATTTTTGGACATAGCCATGTTCATAATATCGGGAGGCAAGTTTCATTTGTAGGGTACGAATATTTCCTTCACTTGCATATCCAATCTCATGGCTTTTATTCATGATCCAGGTTATACCCCTGCGCGGTTTTTGTTGCCCTACTCACATCAGAAAGGAGGAGTGAGTTGTTCTGACCTTTGTATTACTGAGGCATTATAAGCACAGGCAAGCCAGTCCGTTCGTTATTGCAGCGCGAAGAACGCATTTGTAAGGCGTAACCATGCTGGGAGTAATCGTTTGCGTACGAATACAAATAGCTCTCGAGCTCTGTTTTGATAGAATTGGCGTTTCTGGACTGCTGTCGATGATGTTTTAGGGGTTTCCCGAGGTGTAGGAGTAGCTAGCTTTGTATGGGGCAGTGTCAGCTTCTAGTACTTCGGCTTTGGCTGCCTATTATTATTCAGATCCTTTTTTTTCTTGCCTCGAGCGTCACAGGCCGGGTCGAGCGGGTCTTCGGGAGCGCAGGACGCATTGGTCGCGTATTTCATTGGCGATGCGAGTAACCACTATTGACAGAGCATTATGTTGCCGGTTACCCGGATGGCAGGCTCGTCGAGCAAGCCAGGTCAACGAGCTGTGCTATATGAGCGATACTGGAAATAGCGAGGTCCTGCTAGATGGCTCGACGGGTTTGCAATGCTGCTGGTCAAGAAATGCGGCCCTCAGTCTCGCGGACAGAGTCAGTTATTCTGTTTGTGTGGGGTCGACGACGGATATGGCCGTAAAAAACATTTTGCGATACTCAGCTCGTGAAGGATCATGATCGGGATGGTAAGAATTTAGTCTTTCCTTGGCTGCGGTGAAACTGTTTTGCATATCTTCGCGGCCTATCTAAGTAAGTAACCATAGCACATCCCGAGATTTTCAGTCCTACATCCTGTCAAAACACATCTCTTCTTTCGTTAGGCTTCCGAGAACAGGACGATATGCCGTGGTAGACGTGCACTATGACTTCACAGAACCTGGTGGTAGGGGACGCTCCGCATCCTCGAGCACATATGGGGGGGTTGAGACACTGTCATGAGAGCCCTCGTGTTCGGAATATATACGAAGGAGCGTGTGGTATACGTCAGGTGTTCCAGACCCCTCCTTCCTTCATTGACTAACCTGATTTAAAAAGTTCATTCACCAAGGGTACGTGACATTCATCGTACACACGAGTTAATCACTGTCAGGCCCCCATGCTGGTGTGATGACAATTTTATTAGATTAATGAAGTCACGCACACTGACGGTGGAGCGAAGATGCCAGGCTTTATTCACGTCCGACCCGTCAACCACTGGACGACAGAGCCAAGAGATTTCACGAACTGTAGATGCCCCAGCACAGTGACTTACCGGCATACGACGAAATCAGGGACTCGACGCCACATCGCGCTTATTATGGCCGTAGGTTCACTTCGATATTCTGTCTCCATATGTCATAAAGCTCATCCTGGGTCCCTAGGAATTGAGCCTGATGACTATTGGTATTTGGTGAGTAACTCGTTAATTTGGGATGTGCATTGCTGTTTGAGCTTGTAAGATTTGGTCCCTTACTGAGCGTTGGTGACAAAAGGTATTTTCTGCTAAAAGTTTAGCGTATGTCAGCTTGGATATCTGCAGGACAGAAATTGACCTCAGTTCAGGAGCAAGACCATTCTTGATGCTGTGGACGTCGAGACCCCTCCCGTGGGAGCGCGAGTCGAACAGGTTTTTTTGGATCGTCATGTTCCCAAAACTTACACTGGATCTCATGCGCGCGAATGGTGTACATCCTGCAGAGGCGATTCATTAGCCGCCGAACATGCCTTCTTGAATCGTTTTGCACTTTCTTCCGATATGTGGTACGCAGTGTAAACCCGCTGTAAAAAAGGAGTACACAAAGCCACACCAACCAAGCGCAAGCGACCAGCGAGGCATGTTCAATTAAGCTGTCGCGAGATTTTCAAGCTCACAAAACTTACAAGGCTCCATCTTTTACGAGAGGACAGGCGCAGCAGGAGGAAGTGCAACGTAAGGCATCGACCCATGGTTCAGTATGCGGACCGACTCCTGACCTTTTGACATATATGCAGCTAATAATCATGCACGCCGTAGTATCCTCAATTTTACTCGACGCACACGACAGAGTAGAAGCTTGCGATTGCGAAGAGGGCTGTGCAAGACTGTGCGTCTCTCATATGTCAATGTATTCTTTGTTTCGGTTGCTGTGCACTCTATCGCAACAGGTGTTGTGAGCACCATCGTGTCGTGAGAACAACCTCGTGTCCTCAAAACGAGGAGCTTTGATCGTGCTCAAAGCCATCCCTGGGCCCCGATCGACGAGCATCTCCTCTACGGTCCTGGGAACTCTGAAGTACACGAGACGATCGTAGAAGCGACGCCAGTGCGCGTGTCACAAGGCGTCGAAGTAGAGCAGGCCGACTGAGCCGTCGAGCGAGAACCAAATAAAATTTATCCAAAAAACAACCTGAAAGCCCCACATTTATGCTAGAGGATCGAAGTCTCCCCAGTCGTCTTTCGTTAGCTGTTTGTTGGTCGTGCCATTCGTGCCGGGCCAAGTCGGCTGAGCAGGCCGTTGTGAGGGCGCCAGCACACCCTTCCGGACGCCCGCGAACAGCGGTGGCGATGTCATGTTCGGCATCATGGGCTGTGTGGGCATTTGAGGGTTTAGCACTTGGAATGTATGGTGCTGTCTAATCACGGCACAGGAGGCGACCAACGGTCTCCTCCTATCCCTATGTAGGGGGGCATGGTTGGCGCTGTCATCGGCCACAGAGGGCGCAACGGGAGCTGGCGGAAGGGAAATGCTGTAATTCGGTCTGCTGGTACCGTTGTGGTGGTGGCGCGTTGTACGGGCGGTGGGTGTTGGACATCATGGGTGGGGAGGTCATTGACACAGCGATGACCGTATTGGCTCTCCTAGGGACGGCCTATTTGGAGGCGATGAGAAAGCCGCTGAGTTGAAGGGATGCCGTAGGCACAGGTTGATCCGCACCCAGCCCCCGACTTCCTCTTGACATAGGGGAAGGCCTGGAAGGACCCGATGAGAACGAGCGCGTTTGAGGACTGGAGGGGAGTGACTGAATCTGTTGTGGCTGGGGCGGCACTGGTTTGGACACTGGCGGACTCAGAACAGGAGTCCGGCTGTGGATGAATGAGTAAATCACGCCACACTATTGCGGTATATGGCGTTACCTGTGAGTCATTGAGGAGACTGCCCCAAACTACATCATCCTCCCAGCCATTTGACGACCTGTCGGCGGGCGGCGGTGTCCGCCTTGATGGGTATTCGCTCCGCCGCCCCCGACTAAGCTTTCAAAGTCGACGGCGCCACCCATGGGCGGAGTTGTAAACGCCGTTCGCGTTTGTGGACGACCGATCACTCAATCCGTTGTGAATCGCGAAGATATTGGTCGTGCTCCTTTTCGACACGGTTCGCCGAGTTTTCTAATCACGTCCATGAAGCGTTTTTGAATTGCGACACACTGAGCACTGATATTCCATGTATTAGCTTCCTTAGCTTTCGTACTGGTCAGACGTGACTGACAAGGACCATAGACATTGCCCAGAGTTGAGGCAATACAAGGGTGGCAACTGCTTCGCGGTCGACCTTCATGCCCATCGCCTCGTGCACTCCCAAGGTTGGGCCATCTGAACGCTGCTCAATAGTTGACTCTTCGAGGCACAAGGAGTAGCTTTACCATGACCGCACGGGCTCTTTCGTCCTGATTTTGGATAACAGTGGGACCAACTTCTGAGTCAAGCTCGACTGGTCTAAGGTCTTGACCATGCTTAGGAATGTAACCAGAGTGGCAACTTTGACCGTGAGGATGCGGGGTCTTCGAGAATACGAGCTGTAAAGATGATGTTGAGAAATGGTATGGGACTATTGATATAGGCGCATATACGTACAGCAACACGAGGGGGAACAAACTCCCTGTACCTCCGCATAGTCGATTGTGTCGCACAAATTCGGCACAGCCTTCAGTGCCCGTTCCTGTACCTATACTTTTTGTCAGTGTAAAACCCCACCAGTTTGAATGGAAGACAATTTACGATCGCGGTTTGTGCTCCGAGTCCCAAAGCATTGTAGACAAGCGTGCCAAAACGTCTGATGCGATATTGAATCAGCCCCGAGACTTTTAGAAGAATGAAGGACACATACGTTCTCGGAAGACTGCCTTCTCACTGTCTTGCTCTGTAGCATCTCTAGGTTTTTTGGTCCAGTAGGGTTATCATGTTTTGCCGGTGGTTCCTTGATCGCAGAAAAATAGCGGTTTTCAACTCGGTAATACGAGAGACGCGAATTGAGGGAGGTTGATAGGATTTGAGATATCGCAAACCACCATTGGGTAGGATGTAGGGCGAGAAGATGGGTGTCCTTCATCTCCTCTAAGAGGGACGGTAAAGATTTTACGTGGTCCGAAGACCTTTCCGAGAATCTGTCAAGGACGCTTGTCAGGCCTTTCATGAAGGAATCTTCTCTTCTCGAGATTTGGCGGCAAAGTTTGATCGGTCAAGGAAGTTGAGCGTGGATATGGGCAGGGAGGAGAAGAAGGCGTGGGAGGGGGAGAGGTCTGTGTGGTCGGCGAAGGGAGGTTCTGTGGGTGTCTTGTGATGAGAGCCTTCAAGACCTCTACGATTCAAAATCTTTCTGCTCAGTTCACGAGAGTTGACTGCAATGACGAGCAGACCTACCTCGCAGATCTGGATCTAAGCGGTCAAGACCGGTCAAACGCCTTGCCTGCATTGTCGCGTACGGCTCCCAGACGCTTCCGTGGCTCTTGAATGGAGGGGAGCCTTTGCAATGTACCGTGTACATCAGACATCCTAGAGAATACATGTCCGATGCATCGGGGCGCGAACGGATCCAAGAGCTCATCTCAATGCATACTCGGGCCCGCTGTGTAACACCCATGAGACCGACGGGGACATACAAACGGACTCCTGCATATACCAATATAGTTTCAAAAGAACGCTGGGTATATGCGGGGACCCGACCGTCAAAGGTCGGAAACTCCCAGCGTGAGGGGGTTCCATCCGGTTTAGTTAGTGGTATCGTGAGCCCAAGACCGGGTATCTTCCAATCGCCCTAGCAAAGGATAAGCCTTCATTTTGGGAGCATACTGGGGAGTTTCCCTAAAACTGACTGCACTGTTAATTATAATAGACTCCGGATTGATGTTGGTGTGGATGAGACGTGCAGATGTAATGGAGGAAATATCAGTCCCTTGCACAGTTGATGCAATATGCCTTTCTGAATCTGCAAGAATTGTTTGAGCAAGGGAAGGGGCAAATACCCTCGTGATGACTCACTTCGACTTCGTCCAGTTCCACTAAGGGCGTGTTGTATTGCAAGGAGCCAGGGATGGACAAATGAAGCGACGACAAGACTGGCTCCGTCGCAAAAAATCAGCTCGTTTCGTGCCTCTTCGAGTGGCTCAACCATCTCTTGTAATCTGAAGTATCAGTACAGTCCTGTTTGTGCATGCATACCACTGACCTAATATTGAGGGAATGGCGTAACCTCGAGAGCGAAGTAGCCTAATACGTTTAGATGAGCGGACACAAAAATCGTATATGGCTAGAGCGTACCTCGGCTTTCAATACCTCTATGTACCTCTCCTTCGAAGCAGGACCCATCCTATCCACCTCCGGTGCTCGCTTGTCTGCACTCCATACGCTAACCCGCTTACCAGTAACCTGCGCCCAACGTTAAACAATTACAAGCCACCAGATCCTAGGACCACGCACCCTTATGCGACGCAGACTGGACGCGCCACGGCCCGACATTGAACGCGGAGAATGCGCAACGGTCGGCAGGGACGTTGCGGAAGACGAAGGGCGTCGGAGTCGCTGTGCGGCTGATGACGGACCCAGAGCCAAAGGTGTAGTTCTGCGAGATATTGGTCCGGCCGAAGAAATGAGGACGCCGCGGCGAGCATGGTGGTCGAATGTCCTAAGCGTAGCGGTGTCTTGGGGGAGTGCGGCAGGTCCAGTACTGGACGTGCTATGTACAGAAGTCGGTGAGGAGAGTTGTCCGAGAGGACCCTCTTCAATATTGCCGGCGAGAGCGACGAGAGGAGTCGCTGGAGCTGCGCGATCGACTGGTGTTGCGCGAAGGTGGGCTGCTGCTGGTCTGCGGACAGATTCACGGCAACCCTGTAATGACACCGTAGCCTATGGCCCCCACCATCACTTTGAGATGTTTCAAGCAAAAAAAGGCAAGTGTGTTCGTTCGCAGATGATGAGTAGGGTTTCGTCCCCGATTCCTTTTCGCTAGCATCTATACAAATAAGCCATTGATAATATACGCTCTATACAATCCTCTCAACCAAGCAATCTATCGTCCGTTTTTACTGATGTCCACAGCAATATTTTAGTCTATGCAGGGTAGAGGGCTCGCAGGACCCAGTCGGAGCGTCGCGAGGCCCATAGCGGGTGCGCTCAGATTGCCTGTCAAGACATCCGTTTCATATGTCTCATGTGGATTCCGTTTGTAAGCTGCACGAGCTCGTCGTGCCGGAACATGGGCAGATGCGGCTGTGTCGCGCGGCGGCCCGAACAATGAATCTGATGTAATACTAGAGCCGGAATGGTGAGCTCGAAATTCGCAATAATAGCTGAGCGTGGCGCGAACCCCCACCTGCACCTCGATGGATGCCCTCGACGGCCCAGGAGCTTCATTCCTTCCCCGCGGTGCCTGTCTCCATACGTAATATCAGCAACAGCAGTCCGTGCGGCTCGCGTTGGGGCACGTCCGCCTGGTCCCCACGATCGCCGTACCGAGGGATATGTTCCCGGAGGTTGAGCTGGCCCTCGCGGGCCCGTATATACCTTGCGTTTCTTGACGAGTTGTACTTCGAAGTCGTACGTATTATAGCTTCGTAAAACAACAGCGGGGCGAGGCAGGGCAGCTGATCCGCAGTGCAATGGGGATGGGGTCCCCGGACGCGAAGCAGCGTGGGACGGGCAAGAAAGCCTATTTTCAAGCATAATGAGGTCCCCATGTGCAACGACGTAGCCGAATTTGACCTACATGAATCGTCGGCAGCGTCGTTCCTTGCGAGGTCAGGTCCTGTGCCTGACAATTGCCCGGCCACTTCGGAATCCAGCTGGACGGCTTTGACCCGCTCCGAAGTCATGTCCTTGCTCAAGCGGCGGAAGCTCAAGAAGCGTCGGCATGGCGGGCCTCGTCTTGGGCAGGTAGAGCACGGGAATCTTGCGTCTGACGGCGGCGGGTATGTTGAGGGCATGTGTATGTACATACGCGTATGTTCATGATGTATCGTGTTTCGTTGTCGTGGTGGTTCGGGCATGCACGTTTGATGTGCACGTGGGGGGATGTCACAACATGAGCTTATACGCGTAAGGCTGCGAGACTAGCGCAACTTACACCTCGTGTCGTCGGAAGAAGCCCTTGCGCGTAACGTCGACTACTGGACGAAGTAGGAAATCTCAGTGGAGGCGCCTGGGTGAATCGCGGTGTAGGAGGGCGGGGAGAGGCGTGCTGCGGCCGTCAATATACGTCGGGAACGGTATGGAGAAGCGGTACTGCGTTCCCGCGGAGATGCTGCGGGAGTCCTCTGGGTCGGGCAGAGAGAAAAGCGTCACGTCGCGTGATAGTAGCGACAGATTTTGTAGACCTGAGACAGCAACAGCTGCGTATTCTGAGGCCGTGGCAGTTATGCGCCCGTCAAGCTAACGAATATCGTCAGCCTATTAGAGCCGGGAATAGCCTTCGTAAACACTGACCTTTACTGTAAGCTGCTGGACGTGGCTGCATTTTTTTGCGGAATGTAATCACGCCTTCGAGCACGCCGTTGTGTCCATAGGGCGGGGTTGCATGAGAATGGCGGGAAACTCCCCGAGGTCAATGTCGAGGTATTCCATTTGAAACACACCACAACGCATGCGAGTCTCGGTGGGTACCGCTGCAGTCCCAGTGGGCTCAGAGTGCATGACTCGTAATTCCGATTGGTCAGGGTCCTCAGAATATCGCGGCAGATGCGCGACCTGGGACTGCGGGAGGGACATGCTGTGGTACAGCGGAGGCAAGTCATCACGTTCGGGGGAGGACATTTTTTGGTAGGCAAGGCGCGTCGCGCGGCGTGGTAGAGCGTGGTAGGCAAACAGGAGTCGGGACTAGAAGAGCCTGATAGAGAAGGAGCGCAGCAGGTGGCGCGCTTTATACTGTCGGGCGAGCAAAATATGACTCGATTCAGCGTGGGTTTCAGCACATGCGCCCGCGATGTATCCGCGTTGAAACCATGGAGTGGCCGCATCCCGTTGTCCTGCTAGCGATTGCATTCGATCAACGTGCCTGACCACGACGTGGCCAGGGCGGCGGTGGAATGCATTAAACGGGACAGGTAGTTGCGCCAGGACGAGGTCCGTAGGGATGTACAGCCTCGCAGTGCCTATTGCCTGATAGCTCTCTCATTCAGACGAGGCGAGACAGACGCTTGTTATCTGTGTCTAGAGCGAGATCTCGTGAGCGCCACAAGCGGGACTTTCATCTTATCTCACCAAAATGACTCACTCCTGGCCAAGGCGCGTCGTCTCAGCAAATTTTTGACGCCCGCTAAGAATCCGCCGACGCTCCGAGGGCATGCTGCCCCGCCGCGGCGAGCGGCGACACCCACAATGCCGACCCAGGGTTTGGTCAGCACAATTCCAATTCATAAGCATTTTAGGGGCATTTTTCCAGCTGGGCCGTGGCCTTTGGCCATGACGCGCGCGAGCAACGCGAACGCACGCACATTCGCAAGTCTTCGACAGCAGTCTATATTCGAGCCCGGAACCTACTAGCACAATCCGTCCTACCCGACACGACCCCATTTCCCGAGCAGCGTGCTGCAGCGTGCAGCGTGTCGAGTCGGCATCCTCCCGGAATCTACCAGAACTTCATCTTCGAAAGCCTATAATCGTGAGAGCAATGTCGTCAGCATCAGAATCGCCGGCTTAATTCCGAGCACCAGCGGGGAAAAACAAAAACGCACCTCGCTCCGAGCGTAGACCGCAGCCAGCACGCCCACGGGCGCGACGGTGAAAACGCAACGCCGTCCCGCGCAATCCACCACGTATGTTTACTCGTTCGACCAGCTTAGACCAGGCACCTCCGAGATGGAGAGTGAGCAAGAAAGAGAACAATGTTGCGTAACCTATCGCTCTATGTTTTACGTCACAAATCAGCCCTTGTACGTGACGCATTGACAGGTACCCGCGAGTCGCACCTGTGGTATTTCCACGCAAAAGCTTTGCTTTCGGGTTTTACCGCCCGAACACAATGCGCCATTGAACCACACGCTGCCACCACCAAAGACGACGATTTGAATTGTCATGAAAATAAACGTGATGAGCCCGAACGTCCAGGAGAAGAGCGAAACATCCTGCGCGAGACGAGTCAGAGCGCGGACCACCAGCAGACCGTCCACGAACGTGCTCACCCCGTGCCATGTGGTGAATGACAATGCGCGCGCGAGTTCAGGATCTTGGTGAAGAATATGGCGGCATAGCCCCAAGAACGCGACCGGGAAGCCCGTCAAGGCACGACGCCATGGCGAGCTGATGGCGGGTGAGACCTGCCGCTTTGCTCTTTCGCGTTATGCTGTCGGTTGTAGCGTAAGGATACCTGCACGCCAGAGCTGTCAATTTTTTGTGTATCTGGAGCGACAATGGCGAATAGTGCGCGCACCATAGGTGAAAGAGGGCGATTGCTGTGCTTTGTAGATGAGGGGATGCACCCAGCCGAACCAGTAGAAAGAGTGTGCCGCTTGCCAAAGGTCGCAAGCATATGTGGTCACTACGATGGTCTAAATAGCGGACTGGTTTAGCTAGCGAGCTACCCTGCTTACGCCCCTTAAACGTATACAGCAAACCGAAATCTAGGGCGTGAGTGTCAGAGGCGTTCAGACCTCACAGAAGCACTGATAGACGTACCACGGCTATAACCTGAGCAATAGCAGCCCCCTCTTTCTCCTCAGCAGGCTGAATTGATCCTGGAATGCCATAATCCTCAGAGTCCTGTTGCAGCTGCTCGTCACCGGGAGCCAGGGCTTCAAGTTCCTCAGAGTTGTTGGTTGAAAACGCTTACGTCTTCCGGTGCTGATGTCGGACCCAAACCACTTGGTGTAGGCGGACGGAAAGGCGGGGAGGGCTGGGACATGGCTGTGGGGTCGTCGCCGCGCCCCCCGCAACTTATCCTGTCGTGTGTAGAGAGAGGCACGGTCGCGACAAGCCGGCCCATGGTACGTGTGCAGGGCCCAGTTGCGCGTCACGGACGCGCGAGAGGAAGGGGTAATTGCGTTGTGACGGTCCCCCGAGAATAACAAGTGTATCACCAACGGCGCACGCATGCCGTGGGAAATTTCTACTATTACTGGGCCTCCGGCATGATCTGGTTTCGCCACTCGAATGCGGCCAGTTAGCGAGGCAATCCGCCCGCCACCGGTTGATCAGCAGTGTCAACGGATCATTAGACGGCATTACCATACTCGCGTCGACTCTTTGAGACGGGGCGCTACCCCGCATTGTGACCCCCTGGGGTGGGCTCCACGCCGCGAGGGGACTCCGGTTGCAGACAGTTGCTCTTCAGTCTACCACAGACTAATCCCTACTCAGGAGGCCTTCAAGACGCCCTACTACTATAGACTGTCACACCTGCGAGCAAACCCTCTCAACGAGAGCGCACTACAACTGGATTCATCAGGCTTGGCGCCCCACCTGGGCTCCCCCTTTAGGATGGCATACAACCTATTCCTCAGACGCAGAACGTTGGTTGTCGGGGAGGTAAGTGGAGATACGGGTGGATCTAGCACACGCTATGTTGTCGTCTTGCGATGCACGCAGAGAGAAAGCGCAGATGAAACGTTTGGCAAGAAAGCTTTTAATGGCCACTTTCCCAGCGCGCAACGGATCACAGAGGTCGATGACACTCCCCAGCAGATGCCATAGTGGAGCGCTGAAACCTGAGCTCACGACCGCGTCCGCCTCACTTGTGAAAATGACTAGCGTACATCGTTAGCCGTTGTTGTCACACGTAAGTCGACTGTGTTTTGACCAGAGTTGCTAACCTTGCCCTGGCTCACAAGTGCGGGGAAGTAAAATACCACTCACAGTCGGGCGGACATCATCCCAGGGCTGACGTCACTCTTTCTGAAGATTTCAACATCGACATTCTTGCTTGATTCCACCAACTGGACGTCGAGGGTCGCTCGATCGGTGCAAGTGACCGTCAATGGAAACTTGGCCCGCGACCAGGTCGACGCGTCCGTAAGCGGAGAGGCAGTTGCTGGGGCAAGGCAGGCACACTGAGACTTCCTGGTCGGTGGTCGAGGAAGGTTCCATCGAGCATCGCCGATACTGGAGATATGGGGAAGGAAGGAAGATCATCCATGCGGGTCCTAGCGGTGCAGGGACTCGCGGCCAAGATCTGCACTAACATGGTGACTCGCGTGTGCAGCAGCTCGTCGTCGCAGAGGCCATGCTGCTGGACAAAAGCTTGGGGCTAGGAGCCCGCCCCCCCGGTGCTCGCGGGTACGTCAATTAACAGCGCGACCGGGGCGTTGCTGGGGCGAGCTTCGGTGATGAACAACCCAGTTCCCGGTGCGCTGCCGACCAAGTGAGCCCCAAGCCTGCAACGGCGTCGATTACGAGGGCGGTTTTGCAACGAGCCTCATGCTCAAGGTATGTCCGGCCATGGCACCGTCGCGCGTTTTACTGCCAAATTGGAGCTCCGTTCGAATAGGACAATGGGTCTCGCGACAGAGGCTGGGGAGAGTCACAGGGACCGCCCGTTGCCCCTGGGAGGGCCGCCGCGCCAGCTGTACGCAAGATAGGTTTTGTCCGAGACGATAGCCCAGAGCTGGCGGCAGCGAGAGGACTCTTTCGAGCGTTGTACAAGAGTACCTGGCCAAGAGGCACGCAGTCCGTGCAATGAGTAGCAAATGACTATTTGCATGGCGGCGTAAGGTTTTTAGGGTTTGTGTTGCCACGGTGATTTGTTTTACAGCTCGTGAATCCCATCTCTTTTAGCATCGGTGCTCAGGCTAGAAAGCGCTTGGGATCTGCTATATCTCTTCTCTAAACTTTATCCTGTGCGAGTTAGTTGCTCGTCTCGCCGACCGGCCTTCGTCGTCTCTTCCACCGTCTCACCCTGTTGTCCTGCGTCGCCTTCTGACGATACAAACCAGTGGCTTGAGCCGCACAAGCGAGTGCCCCTGTATCGAGCGTGACGACGACACCATATCCCTCCAGAACTGAGCTGCCAATTGTGGGTCGTCCTGGGGGCATACCTCGTGTTCGCTTCCGTCGTAATGCCATCTGCTATAGTCGATCTCGTCAAATCGTCCGCCATGTTCTTAAACGCACTTAGTTGGCCTCAGCGCACGTGCCGTCGGCAACCTCTCCTCCTGCCCCCACCATGTCCGCCAAAACCGGCCGCCATTATCTTTGGTCGGAGGGGCCCCCCTTTTGTTCGATTCGCGCACGCCGTCCAGCAACGCGTGCTCACCGTTCTCGCGCGTACCACAGGCGGCTGCTGAACAAACCTGCTATACCCGGGCCCTAGCAAGCCCTACTCGTGCCTTTAGAAAGCGAGACATTGGTTTCGGTGCGTGCCGGTCAAATCTATCGGAATAGTGGCCCGAGGCGACCCTAACATCCCCACAGCACCTTAGAATAGTCGACAAGTTCTCCGTCTCTGCCCCCCACCACGTACGTCCGCCGTCCACCTGTGCTGCTGATACAGCGACCGGGGGGGGGGGGGGCAACAGATGCTGACGATCGGAGCACAGATACCCTCGGAACGAGATTCCCAAGGTCACTGGAGAAGCCCAACCGTCGAATTACCTGCAAGCTAACCTTACGCCGTCACCTGTGCGTGCTCTCTCAGCAGCCATTTGCCCCGACTCGGAGCATTTGTCATCTCCGCCGTCCTGACCCACCAATGTTTCCGATCCAGCAAAGTCCGACAACGTGTTTCGACGCCCCCGCCGAGGCAGGAGGCATACTCTAATCGTGTTTTTGATCTCACAGGAGAGCTCCAGTGGGATCGCTCGGATGAGGCTGAAGATCTCCGTCTCTCGCCGCCCTCCGTGCTAGGCTTACTACCGCATACACAGGTCAAGAAACAATTTGTTACGCTTTCATTTTTCCACCTCGCGATACATCGGGCTCGAAACCAAGCGGCGAAGCGCGGCGATCAAGGCGGTACGTGCGGCCTACAGCTTGTCGTTCATACGAATGCGCAAGGAAAGGGGACACATGACGAGAAAGAAGACGATTAATTTAAGCCAGACGGTGTTCAGGGTGGTTTTCTGGTGGCAACGAGACTCTCAGTGATGCTCGCTTCGATTTAAGGAGTAAGTCGTCATGTTTTGTGCCCCCCTCAACGCTAATCGCTCATGCTCGCTGTATAGTCTGACAATCTTATCATCGTGCGGCCTGAGCATGGTGTAGGGCCCTGATTATACGTTTGATTTATGGCGGGCCTGAACTCACGTCGTGTGTCCTCTGCCGTCCGACCTGTCATACGCTTGTCGGTATTCACTCCATAGATGCTGACCTGCAGTCCGTTGATACGGTTTATGGCTGTGGCAGAAACAGAGGGCTACATCAATCGGAGGTCCAATGAAGGGCCTGGACGTACCATGTCGGCTGTGTCTTCGCGTTCGGATCCGGCCGTCCCTCACGTCTCTTGCGTCAGCTGGGGACCAGGAAAAGCACCCAACGCATACGTTACACGTTCGGATGGATTAATAAACGTCGTTGGCGCAATGATGGGACAAGTGCTCAATGGATGTCTCAAATTGGAGACGGCAAGAAGCGAAATTCAATTGCGGGAGAAGAGATCGTGTACAGGGCAGAGAAGAACAAGGTCAGAGTCGAGGATCATGTGGCCGCCGCCGGAAACACAAAGTGCATCGCTGCCTTTTGTCTCAATGTTGTAAGTAATACCCTGGCTGTACACATGATAGCACTTGGAATGCTCAACAATATGCCCGCAGGGTTGACGATAGCCACACAACAATGGTCTGAGCCTTGGGGAACACCATCACCGCTTTGTTTTGGCACGAACTTCGAGTTCCACAACTTCCTTGTAAATGTACTTAGTGCAGTACGTTCGCTCTCTCTGCTTTTCAATTGACCCCTCGCTCTGGACAAACTTGACAGTGGTAAAAACTCGAAGACAATGTCGAGGAGATCAACGAGAGCCACGTCAGTAACTGGACTGAAATGCTCTCCCAGTCGAAACCACCGGTCACGAAGATCGTCTACAACGCATTATTATATGGACCTGGACCACCTCAAGAAGCACGTCATTTTGCATTCAACGCCCAAAGATCAAGGAGGTCATCGGCTACAAGCTGCGCCATCCACAAAATTAACCAGGAAACCCTTCAGCAAATCATAGATCAGCTCAAGGCGGGAAGGCCCACCTGGCCCAACCTGTAACTGTAACCCGGCACACCACCATCTCGTCACGGAAACGCACATCTTGTCTAAGGAACTTTCTCTCTTCTTTCTCTCTGGATGGAGGATGGTATGACGAGCATCTCGCCGGAGCACTATCGCTAACAGTTAGCTACTATTCTTGGGAATAAGTCGCCCACTGCCTAATACTTAATTCCTACCCGCCAAACTCACTCCCTAGCCCCCCTTTTTTTTTACTCTCGCGCACGAGGAATCGCCTGTTCTCTTTCGCCTCGTCCCATGCTATTTGTACCATGGCCCACCTGCTTACTTGTGCGTGGGTCGTGTAAACTTAATTGAAAAAAAAAAAAAAAAAAAAATCTCACCGGACTGTACTGCTGTGTATTCGTTTGGTTGGGTATTTGTCTCGGTAATTGATAGCAAAGAGGATGTCTCGTCAGGGTACATAAATTACGACTAACGATTGAACGAATAACAATATGACTTTATGTAACACAAACACGCGTGCGAGCGGGAGAATCCAATTGTGAATTCCGGGACGATTTAAAATAGCCCCAGTTAATTTTTGCGTTTCAAACGTTCACACGCTTGCGTAGGCTCCTCCGGCACCGCTGTGCTCGGCGGGACGGGTGGCGGACGGCGGCGGCAAGACGTCGGCGCAGGAAACCAGGGAGGAACCGCTCGATGCGCTCGTGCGTTGCCGATGCCCACAGCCGCTTCTGGCGGTCGTCACGGGGATTCGTCGCCGCTCGCAGGGCGGGGGCACGAGCGAGCCCGTCGCGCTCATCAAGAGGACGATGTTCTTGAGGGACTCGGGGATCGCCCTCGTGCTGGCCCGTATGTGTCAGTACGCCTGCGGGAGCAAAGGCTGGAACGTAAACGACTCACCAGCTGGTCGCGCCGGTCGATGTTCATGAGCCGGTCGAGCAGGTCCAGCACCTGGATCCAACAGCACCGGATGTCGGCCCTGGAGCCCCTCGCGGGCTTCGAGGTGCATGAACGCCTTGCACAGCAGCGCCGAGGCGCGCAGCCGGGTCTCGGGCATCCCATCGGGTCGCGGAGGAACACCTGCGGCTTCAGCAGCTCGTCGAGCAGCGGGAAGACGATGCGGTTGAAGAGCTCTTCGACCTGGGTCTGGTCGTCTGGGTTCAGGAGGATGTGTGTGCCAAGTATGATGCGCTGTAAGTTGGCGATGGCGGCTAGGCGGACTTCACGCGACGTGTTGGACGATTGTCGAGCCAGAGAAGATAGCAGTGGGGAGGCATAGCTGTCGCCAGGCTGCAAAAGGTGTCAGGGAAAGCGTCTGAGAATCGAGAGAGAACTTACAGAGCGAATCGCGCCATCTTGCCCAATGTGGACCAGGTGCCCTTCAAATTGTAAAGCATGTCAATTGCTTTGTGCCCGCGTTCGACGATAAACTCGACGGAGTGCTTCAAGGAGATATTCCCAGCCGTATCGCTTACATGAGAGGCTCATTTACTCACTTGCTTGAGTTCAAACGCCTGAGTCCGACGCCCTTGCTGCTGAGCCTCTGTCGCCAGGCTGGCCGCAGTGGCACCTACTCGTCAAGTACAGTTACCAGTCCCGCGAAGTTATCGATCGAAATCCGGCTTTCAGAGGCGTCGGACATGATCGACTGCACCAAGTCAAAACGTTTGGCGAGAGGCTTCGGGGTGGTGGATAGTGGACCGCATCAACGCAAATACGATGTTCCACTCTGTCTGAGAACGGATGATCCCGCCGTGCTTGGACAAGACAAGGGCAAGGCCCGCGGCGATCTGTTCAGCTACCGAGTTGGCGATGACTGGAGGTAGGCCAGCTAGGAGGTCAAGAGAGACATATATCTGATCACGAAGCGAGGGCTATAGTCGAATATATCGTTGAGAAGTTAAGGTCTAAGATAGCTTTTGGACGGCTGACCTTTTGTGCCAATATCAAACATATCCGCAGCAGGCCGACTACAGCTCTCTCAATATAGCAAGATGCTATATTGCGTTGGCGTAGCCAACAATGCTGAAAGATGTTCGAACACGAACAGGCCTAATAGACGGGTTAGTCACGAGGGATCATTCATGGCGCTTTGAATTCACCATGTATCTTCAATGTACTGCCTGCGAGGTATGGCAGCTGATGCTGACCATGGTCTCAAGTAGGGGAAGATAGACACTGGATCATATGGAAGACTGGAAGACTCATCACTTGAACTCTCATAGGTCGGCTCATTGATTTCCTGTTTGAGCTTCGCGACCGTCCTTTCGGGGCAAGGGCTTCCAAAGCGCGGATGGCCGCTACAAGAGCTTCAGGGTCCAGTTGCCTACGAACAATGAGCCATATTCGGTACGAAAGCCCATTTGCACCTACATGATCTGTCCGTAGAGTTCGTCGAACCTGCACACCGTGATACAATCAACGGTACAGAGAGTGCTCCTCGACATCTGCTTCCGTAGCATCTGGTACGGGTGCTTCTGCGTTTGAGTTATAGGGAGTCATCAGGTAGGATGAAAGGGCAGATAGTAGGCCCGTCCGATCGAGGGGGCAGGTCGGGCGGGGAGACTCCTTCGCAATGGGATCGACGAAACTCCGCCCAGGAAGTCTTCCATCTGCAGCATCCTTGTAGGAAGCAACGAGTGGAAGAACAGATTCTCAAACATCTCGAATATCTAAATTGTGCGAGTGTCAACTTGAATAGCAGGAAAGGGGCCAGGAGCAAAACCTGTGTCCAGCCCTCGCGAAGGGCGTTCCCATTACCGTTTACGATGTTGAAGAGGACGACTGCGGCAAGCTGTCCCTTGAAGTTGGTGCCAAAACTTTACGGACAGCGTTGACACCGTGAACGGCTGTGTCCCTCAACCATCCACTACAGGGAAATTGGGGACCTGTGAGGGTAGCGAGTCCGAAAGAAGACCGGTAGCTTGGGAAAGGGAGACGACAACATAGTCGAACACATCGGGAAGCTGGAAATGTCTCGCCAGCGTTGCACATTGACGGAAACCAGTGATCGCCCTCTCAATCACGTAGTCATCGTCGAACGATATGAACGCAAACGCAATAGCGGAGACCACGGGCTTCCAAACAATCTTGAACATATCACTGTCGAAATATCGACGTATTGCATGTCATCAAATCGCCTGAGGGTGATATCAGACAATGCACAACACTTGATCGGTGAATAGCCCAAACCGGCTTTTCCGAGCTCGGGTGAGGAGCTCCTTCCAGGCATATTCGAAGCCTAGCTGCCCCGTATGCTCCTCCGGCATGACAATCTCTCTCTTGCGAATAGACTCATAGATGTCAAGCTACAACACGAGGTGTAAGCTACATTCCCTACCATGTTATTAGCACTCACAAGATATTCTGCCGTGAAGTCCGATCCGTCATTGACTCCCCGAAGATTGCGCATATAATCCTCGATCGTCATTCGTTTCTGGTGACGACTTTGTCAAATAAAACCTACTTCTATCGAACAATACTCACCCGTATTTGAGGGCTATGTTGGTCGGTGTTAAGCATGATAATGGAGTAGGCTAGCACATAAACGGCATCTTGAGACTTGACTTCCGCTGCAACAGATATGAGCATTGAGAATATACCCGATGCTAGAATATAGGGATACCTGGTCCAGAAGCGAAGTATATCTCTGCGAACGTCTCCGTGATCCTATTAATCTGCTGGACTCTCCCGGTAAGCGGAACGTCTCTAGGAGCTCTCTCAGCGCGTCCGCGACGGATTTCTGGAACATCAATTAGGAGTGCAACATGTCGTACAAGACTTTGAGCATGCCTTTTCGAAGTCGAACAGACCAACAAAAGCCTTCAACACCTCAATATTGTCGGGCTTCGAGATGAATAATCCCCGAGTAGCCGCTTATCTAGCCGAGTGCACGTTTTGAGGAATACAGCCAGGCTATGTGGGCGGGGCTCTTCAGGGTCTGTGTAAATCAGCTTGTTATCTTCCAAGAAACGAGATCCCGGTCTTAGGTTTGGCGTTGAATCTCGAGGCGCCGGTTAAGACCAGTTTCTTTTGGGCTTTGGTCTGACGCAAGCTATCCGGTGAGACGTAGCCCTGAAGCCTGATGTGAGCTGCTAGGCACGAGGACCAAAAGACGGTATAGCTTACCTGAGGCCAAGCTTGATCTTGCTACGGAGGTGCGAAATGGTTAGCAATATTGCCAACAGGAAGTGATGAGCACACTGACCCCTTCCGCCCTTGACTGCTGTCAGGGGTGTGGTTACGAATGCAAGTAACAGGTCGAGACCAAAGATATTGCGAGGGTTTGGGGCGGCATGTCTTGTCCATTGCCAAATTGCGATGGATATAGACCCTATGTTCACGGTCAGAGGGGTCGATCAAAGCTTACATAGAAACCGCATACTTTCGCTGCGAAGTCAATGATACGCTCGAACATGTTCTCACAGTTCATGTCACAGTCGTAGTTTGTGTAGAGATCCACCATGAAGCTTGGATGCCGTGATATCAGCCCCAGGGTTTCCAGTGCAGTATTCGCGAGTGTCGCCTCGGGCGGGTGCCAAACCAGTATGCGGGGTGTTGAAGGTGCTTTGTCTGGATCAGATTCAAACGACAGGTCCGAGGTGAGGAGCACCTGCCGCCGGTGTACCCAAAAAGGCCGATTAGCAGCGGGCTTCGGCGGCTGGTGGTTTGGCGGTCTGTGGGGTTGCTAATCTATCAATGGTAAAGGCCAGGAAGAGCTCTTGTTGTAACTTCAGCTCGCGTCGCATGGTCTCGAACATTGTCGGAAAAACGGTGCGTAGCGTTGTTTGAAGGACTGGCGGGTTGTCGGACCTGGCGAGCTGGAACAGTATATTTGCATCCGTGGTCGAACACGAGGGCAGAAAGAGATGGGAAGTCACAAATACGAGATCCAGCCACCTCGAACGCGACGTTGAGGATCCGTAGAGCGGTAAGACGCGTGGAGTCTGTATGTGCTTTGGTCCGTTGGATCCAGAATGTTGATGAGAACCCGTAAGAGTTCTAACACGGACGGAAGACCATCTAAGCATAGACATTAGTTGTGTGTAGCGACATCAGCAGAAATGCCCCTGAGCGTACACCTGGTCTGCGGCCGGCTGGATAGAGGCGATGGTTCTGCTTCAGAAATCGGTGGGACATTATCCAACAAACGTTCCTCCGCTCCCTCTTCTCGTTCATCCGGTGTGTCAGACGCAACAACAGGCTCTGGCACGGGTTGAGTTGAAACGTTCATCTTGCCTTCCAAGTCTTGACTATTCGAATCATTATCTGCCAATTTCCGCTCTTCCTCTTCTGGATCGATCGCATACAGACGCGTGAAGGCGTCTTCACTAGGGCCTGCATCGTAGCCTCAGCGGAGCGTCTTAGAATCTCTTCATATAACGTATGGTGGGTAAGTACATTGCATCCCATACTCGGCAGGTGGCGAGACAACCCACCACTTAGCCGCATCTGACAACAAGTCGTGAGTACCGTTTCTAACATCTCGCCAGCCACACTTCTATATCCCCCAGGTTCTCTCCCACATCACTACACATACAGTCTTGAATGACCGTCATGATCTTCAGTAGCGTCACTTCATCTCCGGAAGAATCGCTGGCTTCGAACTTGCAACGCGAGACAGTGTTGCTGAATTCGCTTAAGCACGCACCCAACGAGATGGCGTCCTGGCATATAAGGCTGCATTGGAAGAAACTGTGGAGGGAGGACAGTGCGGCAGAGGTAATGGGTCCGGTCGAGAGTGGAGACTAATGATAGCAAAGAAAGGTCCCAGAAGTGTAGTCAAAGGTAACGATCGAATATCTACAGTCATAGTAAGGGAAACATAGATGTCAAAAATTGTGACTGCAATGACGTACCTTCCACGTCCTTCACTAGGCGACGGAGATCCTGGAATCCTCGCATGAGTTCCTGCTCACTGCTGCCTTGTGGCGAGACATATGAAGAGCTATATGGTCGGGTGCGCCGAAGTCCGAGACTGGTAGCAAGGGCAGAATCCCCAGTGCTGCCGAATGGATGCGTCGACATTGCCCATCTAGAGTTCTTGCGCATCACTGAGGTAACAGAGAGAATTTCCGATAATAGGATATGTTAAGAGAAACAGAGGGGGAGGCCAGTGGACCTGTCAGTGAGTTTGGTGGGGGCATGGCTGTAAGACGCGAGAAGTGACAGGCCCGCCGAGGCCGTCAACCTGCGCGTAACTTTGAGAGAGTACGTGTCAGTAAGCGCCAAAGCGCTTTTGTTAGGATCCGGGGCTCTAGCCAAACAACGTCCTGATTGGGACCACGAGTCGTACGCGTAGCGCGAGAGTCATCGGGGGAAAACTCGAGTAATATTCATGATAGTACAAATGTCCAGAAAGCTGATAACACGTCTATTGCGTCGGCGTATCCACCCGCTGCAGCATAGCAGCTTGGTTAGCTGCGGTAGCTGCCAGTCTTGACCGTTTACGTTCAGCCTCTGATGATCAAAGCTGTGAGTGAGCAAGTATCCAGTACGGATGAATGTAATCCGCGCACCGGCTTCCTTCTCGCGCTCGATTTCTTGCACAATCGACTCGATCTGAGAAAGCTCGAGACTCTGGTTTACATTTGAGTACCTGTCGTGTTTCATACCACACAACTTGAAAGAGCGGACGTACTGTGATTTTACCATAGCTCTCCATGACACTGATTTCAATGTTCTTTGCGCCGGTCTGGACAACTTCGAGCAGGCTTTTTCACGGTAAGTTTGATGGCGTCGTCCCGACTCAAATCGTCTTTGTGATTCTTCTCCAAGAACTCGCGCACAGTCTTCGAAGAACGACCGATGGCATTGGCCTTAGTGTTAACTGGGGTTATCGCGAGGCTCTAAAGACAGCGGGATTCAGTCACAGCGTACCTTCCATTCGCTGTAGATTCCTCCTGGTTCCGTCTGGTATAGTTTAGGCTTGGTGTCGTTAGGATCGAATCCAACGATGAGTGTGGCAATTCCGAATGGGCGAACGCCTCCAGATTGTCGGTATTTCTATCATATTTGTCTTAGAGTTAGCTTCACAAGTGACACTAGGGTCATACCTGTTGAATAGTAGCAATATGTCTTGTGATATATTCAACGGTGTTGACGGGATCTTCCACAGTCAAGCGATGGCTTTGGCATTCCACCCGTGCTCGGTCAATCAGCACACGTCCATCGGCGGTTAAACCCTGTGATGTGAAAGATGAGGTGAGTACGCGTTATGTACAAGGTGGAACGTACCAGCAAAGGCCAAACAAATATGATCATCAAGCATGACGACCTTTCGGACGGTTCGAGGGTCTTGTAATTGAAGAACAGACTTCTTCTCCACTCCGAGGACCACAACGTCTGTACCACGAACTCCTACCTATGGAGGATGTAAGTCTTGGCATAAAAGACGCGTCGTGTAAGTGGACATACTGCACATGTCCCACGCCTGACGGCTTCGGAAGCATATTCCACCTAATTCTAACTTAAATGACGCGACCTAAGACGAAGTGTATAGTGAAGGTGTACCTGAAACAGGTGCCCATCCGGATCTTGAGAAAAAACGGTGAGAGCTATACCGGAGTTGTCAGGTTACATTCGTCACGAAGATCTTCAAGATATAGAGCTCACCGCGATCATATGAACTGGACATCTTGGACTGTAAGGAGAACGGAAGGAGGGGGACTACAAGTATGAAGACGCGCGTCGAGGCTCGAGCTTGCGTCGCCTGGGCCACGTGCTGCGAGTTCCCTAATGATTCCCCGTGGCCCCCACGTGGACCGCTAACATTGATCACCGGTCCGTCGCTGCTCGTCATCTAGTGTATCCCAAACATCTCTAACACCAGTAGTGAGCCACCTCATCTTCCAGCAAGGCCGAAGACCCTCCGGACAACTCACAGAACTAGTATGTCTCCGTCCGGGTCCCGCTCTAGCGGAGATGACGTTCAGTTTTTGTATGAAAGACGGTATGTCATTTGAGTTAGTGGCTTTCACCCGCATACCTTCACTTACATGAGTTCGCAGAAGAAAACACTTTACCATGTCAAATATGTGACTTAGACTTGCTGGAGCTTACTGAAGACCTGAGGACTCTACATTATGAACACCATTTCTCTAAGAAACCGGAAGGTCCCTCTAACTCTGCAAGCTCGTCACGATCTGGCGGCCCTGAAGCTGGACCTTCGACCACCAAATCCCCTCTGAAGCCCCAGTCGAAAAACGTGTTTTCTTCAGTCTCAATTTCAGCGACGAAACGTAAAAGAAATGACTCTGGTCCCAAGGAAACATTTCTGGCACTCTAAACGATTGGATCAACCCCCATATAACTTCACGCCAGGTATATATATGCGGTCGGATCCAGAGCCCGTAGGCTCATACCATCAACAGGTCTTATACCCGTGATCAGAAAGCCCTTCTGAAGGCTCATGCGAAAAATGGTATCGAGAAGGCGTATTTATGCTCAGATGTAGCCGTGCATGTAGGCACAGAGCCATGGGATAGAGGATGGGGTTGCGGGTAAGCCAGCCTAGTGCCTTTGCGATATATGCTCCTAACATCGTACAGATATCGCAACTTTCTGATGTCGTGCTCAGCACTGATTGGCCAAGAGCTGCAGCCTCTATACTTCCCTTTGTTAGAACGACCCTTTGCCCCCTGGAGTGCGGAATCTACAACAGTGGATAGAGGATGCGTGGTCGCAGGGTAAGCCATCCATACAAATATTCAGGCATGCCTCACGTCATATCGCCAGGATATGATGTTGAAGGTGCTCAGCAATTGAAACACAAGCTTGTCGAGACTTCCAAATGGATCGGAACGGCAGGTAGTCGGTCAATATTATACCTATCGCTTGTCTGACATTCAAGCAGAGCTATATGTTGCATTTAGCTTTCGCGGTATACCGTATGCTACTCCATCTACAAGGATTAAACAGTCACTGATTAACTTCTCCAATTCAGAGCGAGTCTGGTAGACTTCGACCTGAGCAAGAGAGGTGCACAGACCAGCAGATTCCTCTCATGGAAGCGTAGACTGATCACTCTTACAGGCACTGCCGCACTTGTGCAATGGATCGTCGATTATTTCACCCAGGACGCTCCGAAGCAGACTGATGTCAACGAGGCACTTCGTGCGGCGTCGCCCGTAGTTGTCACAGACAAGCTGCCTATAGTTCTCCAGCATGCTGGTCATTCAAGAACGGTCATTGGATACGAACGACATCAGGGGAAGATCACATTACTCATGTTTGACCCCGGCAGGTGAGGCGTGGTTCATGACCCCCGAAAGGTTGTTACTCATCGAGGTCCAAGGCGTGTCCCACAAGACATTCGCGCGAAGCGGCTCTTGCTGCCATGGCACCTGTGGCGTCATCGAGCGACATTCCAAGTACATCCCGTCGACGCAAGTTATCACCTAAGAAAGTCATAAAGCGAATATTGCGTCCCCACAGTAGCAGTGCAAACGGCCCAAGTGAGAAGAAAGCAAAGCGGATTCGCGCGGGGCGAAGAAGTCATAGTAATCGATTCCGACGATGACGAGCCTGCTACCAGCAGCTACAAGCAGGCTGATGACCTGCCAGAGCTCAACCCGTCCAAAGTTTTGTCTGCTTTCCGAGTAATCCAATCAAATCTTGCGTAAGTGTCGACTGTAAGTTCCAGCGTCGTATCGCTGACGATTGGGGCTTCCAACAGTAAGAAAGACAAATATCAAATTCTATACTTCCCAATGACGGCGCCGCTCACAGATCAAGAGCGGCTCGAACGAAAGGTAGTCACGAGTAAAAAGATATCATAGCCCAGCCAAATCATGGTTTTCACCCCGTCATCTCACATTTTCCCTGGGACAGCGCGTACCGTATATTATTATATATATTTATAATCCCATTCTAACAAGGTTAAATTTTCCGATTTACAAGGCTGGGAAGAGTGCTGCTGGGGGTATAACGGTAGCATGGATAGAGAAGCGGCTACACACCCGCCATCACAACGTCAGTGTCTGGGTTGGAAGATTGGGCTGCGGGTTCGGTAGTGTTATGCAGGCCCTGTAGAGGAGCTAGATCGAGTCCAGCGACAGCAAATCTCAGAGCTCTCTCCCATGCCTCCTCTACGCGCCGCGCGGTAACCTCCTGCTCGCATGATGCCTTCGCGGTCCCTCCTAACGGCTTCGCTAGCAGGGTCCTCATAGTTGTCCCGTAGCGTAAATTTGTCCTCGTAAGCATACCAATTGTCCTCGATGGGAACATGCGGCACATCCGGGACAAACAGTGCCCTTGTTCGCACGGTTTCGGAGGAGCTTCGAGGACGATGTGAAACTCGTCGAGAGACGGCGCGCGCAGGACGCGCGGACGCCCGTTTCTGCGCCTCCGCTTTTGATTTTGCAACGAGCTTGGCCGCGTCTTTCGTGCTCGTCTCGAGCCTGTCGATGAGCTCTTGTCGTCCCTTTTCACGCTCCTCGCGCTCCTGTTCTTCGATTCTGCGGAGCTCTGCTGCCCGCTGTTCTCGCTCAAAGCGATCTGCTTCCTCTTGCTCCCTCAGGTACTGAGCATACTGCTCTTCCCGTTGGATGTTGAGTTCTATTAACGCTGCGTTCTCTTGTTGTGTACCTAGCTATACGAGCTTCGGTCGCGGGAACGTCAATGTCGTTGATTAGATTGAAAGCTGGGCCGCATCAGACGGGGTATGCATAGTCAGGAGGTTGACGTACTGATGTCTTCCACCTCTTCCAGGTAGTCATTATACGTACGCAAGTCGGGGAAATCCTCCGAACGCTTGTTGAAACTGCCATCGGGGTGAGCGGAGAAGACCAAAAGAAAACAGCGGCATTTACTCCTTAGCTATACGCCGACGTACGGCCACCTCCTTTTCAACACCGAAGATCTTCGAACGTTTGTGGCGTGAACGCTAGCTTCCGCAGTGTTCGGATTTTGCATATGGGACACGGTGCAGGGCCTAATGTGAACAGACGATCGATACATGACTCGCACCTAGAAGAAGCACGAGGTCATTAAATACAATACATCAATAGAGCTCTCTTTTTCGATGCGACTTACATTTTATGGTAGCATGCGCTTACAAGGAGACGAAGCTTGGGATTTAGGTATCGATCTGATTTACAGACCGGACATTGATCGTCCATAGACTTTTGACGTATGAGCCTACGTCCCGCATCTCTTCAACACAAAGAACATCGACTTACGAAGAACTCTGACGTTCGCCCAGGGGGTCTTTCACTCCGCCGCCAAATATTGTGGTGGAGGTACTTTGGACCTGCGGATTATTAGAGCGCACATTTGTGGCAGCTGTACTTCCGCCCTTCCGAATAGTAGTACCACGGAGCCCAGCTGCTGCCATTTCTACTGGCCATGGTGGTCGATGCACAAGCCACGGTGCATTGACAGCGCCTCCCAGTGTTAATGACGCCTGGGCGCGTATCAATTCCTGACAGGGGAAACAGCACGTCAGCAAAATGATGATTGCTAAGACTGCTTAGAGTTTCGCTGTCCAGGTTCTGCACTGCAGCTCTATCCAACGCCATATATAAATTGCGTGTGTCAGCGCAATCATGCTATTCCTCGAAGCAGCGCGGCCATTCTGGCATCCAGATCCCACTATTTTCTTGCTTTTCTAGTTGCCGCACTGGCGTGGCAACTCTTCCGTCGTTTTACCCTTCCTCTCATCGGTGGCCGTACGCACGAACAGCACAAGCCCGATGGCCGAATCGCTGCCAAAGACTCGGGAGGAATGGCTCAAAGCTCTTGACGAACTCCCAGAGAACCCGACCAAGATTCCAGCGTTCTTCTTTGGGCCATGGTTCTCCCATGTTAATCACACCAGAATCCCAGGGCCGAACCGCGGCTCAAACCCCTATTCTCAAATTTTACAGGCCCAAATGGGTCCTCTCGCTACTTTCCTGAGAGACTTTGGTCCGACCTTGCTCAAGAAGTACAAACCACGAGCCATCGTTGTGTTTAGTGCGCATTTGGACACGACTGACGAACAACTAGGTCAGTCGGGATTGAATCAGTTAATCAAACAAATGTCTGACAGGCTCACGTCAATCTTTCCGCCCAGTTTCGGATTATGGGGAAGAGAATCCTTTGTTCTATGACTACTACGGTTTCCAACCCAGCCTATACGATATCAAATTCAAATCTCGCGGGGATACCAACATCTCTCGACGGGTTGTAGAGTTACTCTCGACGGTGCGCGGCGCAGTTTACCCCACACCACAGTCAATCGTTGACGGTTGTCTAGGCTGGGTATACGCGCTCGAACATCTCCTAAGTCCGAGCCCCGTGGGCAGGATGGTCGTGGACAGGTGGTTTCAGGGTTCGATCACGGCGTCTTCCTGCCCTTCAATCTCATGTTTGGGGATGAGTTTTTCATGAGGCTGTGCCGATCGTGGAAGCGTCCATTGACGGTACCCTGGACGCTGCGAGAAATTGGGAACTTGGAAAGGCAGTCAGCAAGCTGAGGTAAACATTATTGGTCCATTTCTAAAAAGCAAATAACACTCACGAGCTGCGTAGGGAGGAGCAAGTACTTGTTTTTGTGCCGGCAGGGGTTGACCATTCACAGATCTTCGTGATTTCTCAGCATTCGCAGAAAGCTCCGCTGGGCCTCGCATATGCGCGCTTGGTTGATTAACGCTGAAACGGCCATTCTAGATGGCAGTCATGAAAACTGACGTGAGTTCAACACAGTTCCTGGTCGACATGGCTGCCCGCTGACTGATGGGATCGTTTATCTAGCCCGCCGAGCGCAAGACGAGCATGCTCGATCTAACAAGGCATCCTGGCTTCCGTTTGGCGCACCCTCATGCCGACCATTTTGTTCCCCTGTATGTTGCCGCTGGCGCAGGTGAAGACGGCGTGAGTGCATGTTGTGTCCCTGCGATATATGGAGCCCCTACGATTGCGTTTGGCTTGTAGGCCGAGTAGCAGTCGTTGATTGGATGCATCATGAACATTTGGAGAAATTTTTGTAAACCAGAAGGCCGATCGTTGCTGTACGACGCTTGCTTGCGACCCTGCGCGGTTACAGGTGTGACGTACCCGCCACATGCCTGCCTTGAACTGAGCAACAGGGTTCGAAGTTCGAGCTGCGAACTCCGCCCTTTGAATGGACAATGCCACGTGAGCGCGCCAAATCACCAGCTTTAAGGCAGCCTGTGCTCTTTCAATCAACCCACTCGCATCTCTCTCATTTGTAGCCCTAAGTATTACTCTGCAGTATTCGCGCAGTGCGCATGTCTGGTGGGGCATCAGGTAAGCGGCAGCAAGTCTGAGTCAGTGCTGTGCTGATTGCTCTGAATAGTTGTTTCACTTTGATATAAACCTGCGCTCTCTCGCCACTCGGTCTCTCCAAAGTTCTGCTGGGTTCCCAAGGCCCACTCCCTATCTTTCGTCGCTCGAGTTTGGGACGTCGCTACTGTATATCCCATATAATCGCCATTTAGTGAGTAAAATAGGTCTGATAACGCGACAAAATAGCTCGCTTAATGATCTCCACAAACGCAGTTGTGCTCACTCACACATCTCTTTGAGCACCAAATCATTAACACACTCCGGTGCAATGGACAAATCGCTTCTCCCACCGTTTCGATCTACATCGCTGCCTAACACTACGTTACAACTTCATACTCGCCTCCCCCCTTCCTTCACGGCGCGGGAGCACACTACCCAAATGGCCGTTGAAGAGCCGTTGACGCCACCCCCCTATCGCCCGGAAATAGCGATCACGGCGAACTACTTCACCCTGATGCTATGCAAGGTGTAGAACGACAAGCCTCGTCTCTCCACAGAAGCCACCGCGGTAGCTCAAACCAGGCAAGCCACACAACCAGAAGCAACCATGGAAGTAGACCTGCCTAAGTCTATACAACCTGCTGCCCGGCATCTTGAGGATGAGCAATCACACGTACACCGAGGTGGTACTCTGCGTTTAACCGATTTTGAGGGTGAAAGGAACTCTCGGTGCGTAACAAACAGCTATGATCACCACGCTCGCTCACGCGCTGCGACGCTACTAGGGACTGGTACCTTCGGTCGTGTTCTCCTTGTTCGTCTGAGGAACTCATCTCAGCCATCCACGCAAAACTGCTTCGCCATGAAAGTTCTCAGGAAAACTGAAATCGTTCGGCTGCGCCAGGTCGAACATGTCAACGCAGAGCGTTATATCTTGTCACGCGTGCGGACACCCCTTTGTTTGTGGACTTGTACGCCACATTCCAAGACAGTCTCAACATCTAGATATGTTACTCTCGTACGTCCCCGGCGGAGAGCTCTCTTACTCATCTCCGGCGGGCCAGCGGTTCACTCCCGACGTTACTCGCTTTTACCTCGCCAACATCATCTTGGCACTGAAATACTTACACTCCTTCAACATCATCTACCGTGATCTCAAGCCCGAAAACCTTTTGCTCGACTCGAGGGGCTATCTCAGGCTCACAGACTTTGGGTTCGCCAAGATCGTTGACGACCGTACATGGACCTTGTGTGGAACCCCCGAGTATCTCGCCCCCGAAATCATCCAATCCGACGGCCACGGGAAGGCTGCCGATTGGTGGGCATGCGGTATCCTGGCGTACGAAATGATGGTGGGGTATCCTCCATTTTTCGACGAGACAGCATACGGCATCTACGAGAAGATTCTCAAAGGGAAGATCCACTGGCCGAGAGACATGGACCGGCTGTCGCGAGACATCGTCAAGGCTTTCCTACATCCAGACCGATCCAAGCGATTGGGCAACCTCATTGGCGGCGCCCAAGATGTCTTGGACCCATCCTTGGTTCCGCGGCGTTGACTGGGACGCCTTAGAACGCCGTGAAATCAGGGTAAGGTTTTTTTTCGCCTTTAGAAGCTTGAACTAAAATGTTCTGTCAGGCTCCGATCATTCCTCACGTAACCTCACTCGAGGATACGCGCCATTTCTCCCGCCTTCCCCTTCCACCAGCCGAAGAAATACCTGGTCTTATTCGGGAAGAGAGACCCCGAGACCTTCACCAACGTTTCGATCCCGTTGAATATCAATTTCAGGAATTCTGAAATTAGCGACACCTTTCCACTCCTTAGTTGACCGTGAGGCATCGTTCGAGGTCTCTAGTATTGGATCCGATGATGACCTGATCAATATCCAGGGCTCCGGACAATTGTCTAGGTTTCCCTAATTTATGGTGCTTCAAGACGTTCATTTGATGATGTATTTTTTCTACTGCCGTTCTTGTCATACCCTTGATTGTAGCCCTGACGAACTGACCCTCGCTGTATATATACTTCGTTCTTCATTTTTTTCATTGTACATGTTTTATTCTCCAGGCTTTACCTGGCATTCACACACGCCGCGATCTATACCCCGGTGGGGTATCGCGCATCATCTATCATCTTTTTTTTAATTTGCTCAGACTGGTCGCCTTTGCTTACATTATCCGATAGTGTACATCCACCGTGAACACGCAGATTGAACGTAACGCGGATACGCAATTTGTGCAGTCCTAAGGTCATGTCCACGTCGAACGGCGAATAAAACAAAGTATGACAGTTCTATCAGGTCCTATCACACGGTTTCAATGGTGTTCGTCTCAGCAGAGGAAGCTCCGAGGCTCCTATTCAGCAAGCCGGACTGCTATAATAAATATCAGTGGCCGTGATGTCAACTCTCCGGAGGCATGGAACGATGTGGACGTACGCTCATGTCTTGCTCGAGGCCTGCAAAAGCCATGGGAGCCAAACTGCGGTCAACAGTAGGATTCCCCGTAGCTCTGCTGTGCTCGTGGCGAGATGCTGAAGCAAAAACAACCTGTTTATCGTTTCGAAACCAGTCCCGTGCGTTTAGACTTTCCCACGAGTCAGAGAGGCTTGACGCAGAGAAGAAGAAGAAATCAGCTTTACAGAGGCAAGCAGTGCATTGGCGTACACTGATCTTCGTTAAGTTCAAGTTATGTTCCAAAACAGACTTGGTGAACTCTCACGTCCGCATAATGGCAAGAGAACTTCTCGCCCATCAGTCAGATGTAAATCGGGGGCCAATCGGTCGCACTCACCCGCGAGAAACACCAAGTTATCCGGCTGCGTAATTCTCTTCCACAGCATGCATGTAAATCTTGAAATCTTATGCTCTGGTAAACGCTACTCACCGTGACGAGCGATATCATACATATAAAACTACCACCAAGTCACGTACGAAAGTCGGCCGTCAAGTCATAAAACGTAAGACCCTAATTCTTACCTAGTCAGAAGTCCGGTATTTAATGTATAGATCATTAGGCTCTTGGCTAAGGACTGTGTGCTGTGCAAATACCATTGTGAGCATGACAAGATCGTGGGTTCTGCGGACATACCTCCGGGTTGAAGTCGATTGCATACGCAGCAAGTAGAAGCAAATGGCAACAGCGGTACTGACACTGGAGGCAATATCCAAGGAAAGGTCCAGATATAAGTTTCCACTAGTTTGCATCATGAGCTTAATGTAGCCAGTAAACCAACAGAGTCAACACACGTTGATTTGCGAAAAAGGTGAGGAAGGTGTTGACGAAGAACCTTGAGAATACTTAATGAGTACCTTGGGAAGAGGACGCAATCTCCGCCTCGAATACATTCTAATACCAAGCTCTGTGGTCAGAACTATAGTGTCATTTGAAAATTGATATTCACATAAGCGAATCACTTGCGAGTCATGGGTAGAGATGCATACCAAAGGTCATTACTACGAGCACTGCCTTATGAGACCAGAAGCATGAGCGATATAAGTTTTTGTAATGACAGTATGGCCCCAGCGTACCAGGGTGCCTGTGAGAACTTTATTCTTGCTGCTAACTAGTGCGTGGTTGGTATAATTCAGGAGAGTATGATATAGAGTTAATTCTACGGATCCAAACTCGATACGTGAACCAGCTAATCGAAGTAAGGTGAGTCTTGAAATTCGTAGGCTGACCGAATGTTTCGTTTTACCATTGGACTAAGAAGTTGATCGGAGCCTACCCATTGGTGTCAGTGATTTGCCTAACAAGATGCTTGCTCAAGAAACACAACTATAATCAACACGACCGTCTACCAGTGCCAGGAGATTACCGTAAGTCAGAACACGCGAGAGTGCCTCGAAAACTAGTGCTTACGGGTAAACTCCTGTCAATGTGTGCCAATATAGACCTCAGTGCTTATATATAACCAGTGTTTGGATCGTGTGCACATACCATGGAAAAGGCAAGAGTAGCACTAGTGTATTCGAAAAGTTAGTTACCAAGTACCTAGGAGGTCAGCGTTGTATGTGTGTGTATTCTCGTAGCTAGCGGATTTACCAATAGAGAGAATGAAAAGTCAAGCCCATGTGAACCGTTTTCAGTAGCCTGCGGGTGAAAATCAGGCGAGGAATGAAAGAGGAATGTCGGTAAATTGAATTACTTACAAAATAGCAGCTACCTAAGGGAACGTGCTACGTGTGAAGCAAAATATGTGGTAAAAGAGAGGTCTTGCGTACCGAAAGCTTCAAGGCTCCTCGCTCCTTCTGCGCCCCTTGGAAATAAATATAGCACTGTAAACACAAAATGCCGTACAAAACTGAGTGAAAAGCTCAGCATATTACCCGCTCAATGACATGATGGGCACCTGGCATACATTGTGGCAACCAGGACTCCTATTAATACTGCTCCAAAAAGACCGTTCCAGGACGTCGGAAAAGTTGGAGTGGTTTTCAAACCCATAAAATCAATTCGAAAGAGCTGAGGTAGGAATATGAGAAGTGAGCAATGAGCGCCGAGTGGTGGTGCTTTGAGGCTCATATAAAGCATAGCTACGCTGTGTGCCTGTTTGCGATACGAATTGGTCATAGCAGCCGAACATCAAATGAACTCAAGGAGCAGGGTCGATTTGGTGCCATTGCGTGGGGACGTCGACCTCCATATAGGAATCATCAAAATCATTAAAAAGCGTCAGAGGTGGTATCTCATTCTCTCTCGAAGCCAACCAATGTGCTAGACCACTTTAAGATGGCAAAAGCGAAGCGTCTTACGTGCATGGACGGTCTCCGAGTCAACTGCGGCCACTGTTCCAAATTCCAATGGAGTCAGCAAACTGTCCACGAATTTGAGGAGATTGAACTCACTTGGACTTCTTCAAGGGATTACAAAAGTCGTATGCAGGACTGCCATGAGTAGCCTGGGGAATTGATAGAGTCTGCGGTCATCTTTCAATCAGCTGTAAGCTTCAAGTTTGCACTGACTAAGAATGCTGCCGCAGCAACCCTTGAAGAGTGAGCGATGAAGTATCAGATTCTCTTCGCCCTAGGGATGATAGAGTACAGCTCCCGGCAGAGAGATCATACCGTGCGAGGTCTCGTCAATAGAGTGACTCTGATACGAGGAGCCTCCAGACGGTCCCGGCCGCTGTTGTTGCTCCGGTTCGCCGGAAGAATCTCGGAAGAATCCGTAGCAGGGCCCTAGCGCTGAACGCCACCGCTACGGCGCCTAATCGGCCGAGACTTCGAGACTTGACATATTTCCTTGACTACAATGCCCGCTAGGTTGAAGGTCATACATCATTTGAGTATGTGATGATCATTCGATAATGCTACTTTGTAATTCCATACATCCACGTCTTTTCAGGTACTTATGATCAGTTATGCTCAGAACACTTTTCAAAGTGACCTGATTTTTTGACTACTTTAGACCTTTGCTTGCTCCAATCCGAGTCCTGTGAGTCAAAACTGTTGTATCGTCTGGCATTAGCTCGGCGACAGCTAAGCCAAATCATTCCACTACAATTCTCACCACCATCAGAGCCATGGTAACTAGGAGTAAGTATCACAGATTCAACAAAGCTATGACATATAATCTTAATGACTTGGATCAGAAAACTCGGATTTTAGTGCTAGGACGACTGGAGTAATCTTGATTATGAAAAGTAGAGCTACCGGATGCTAGGCAACATCGGTTTTGAAAGTGTAGAGCCATCTCGTGTCAGCGAGACTTGAGTTGAATCCGACGGGCGGTGAGTCTCTTCTTTGGTGTGAAGTCCAGTATCTCCTGCTAAGCATACTAAGTACGTCTGACGGACTACTTTCCTACATGATAGAGTCATCAAGCCCCTCTGAGTAAGAAAGGAGGGCGGGAAGGCGGAGGCATTTTGTCGATACATTCAGCCTTTTTCTCATTGAGCCCTGCAACAAAACCAGGAGTGCCGTAGCCTTGGTGGATAGACAAAGAATGGGAGTATATGTCCGGTGGACTATCAGATGGCTGGCTGAGGAAGCCAAGGGGTGCTTCTGACGAGGCGCCTAGGAACTCAGCAGAAGGCGCGACTCTACGAGACTTTCTGAACTCCTGAAACAGCGTTCCTAGACGTTTGCGAAACCGGATTGCAGGTGCAAGAATTAGAATGAGGATGATTCCGCCAATCACTAGACCAATAATAGCGCTGGTATGGTTCGATCGAAGTCCAAAATCGCCAGGGGAATGTAGGGTACCAGAAGCCAAGGATGAAGGCTGTGCAATAATCGTATTCGAAGCGAGGGCTGAAGCGTGTGCGGTGCCTGGGGTACCGGTGGTTGGAAAAAACCGCAAGAGAAGGCGCTGTTGATGCGAGTGGATCTGGGGTTTGAATGTTGTCTGTGTGACCGCCTGAAGTTGCAGTCGGAGCGAGAGTACTTGCCGGCTCTGATGTGGCACCACTTTCAGATTCGCTGGCGGGTGTGCTAGTGGCGCTGGGGGTAGGTACTGCACTGCTGATTTGGGATAATGACTGTGTCAGGCTTTGTGTCCCAGATGTCCCTGTTATACCATGCGAGGGCAAAGTGACAGTGTCCGTCCTCGGTTGGGGAGTACCTTGACCTCCATCATCGGTAGTTTTAATGTGGACTACTAGCGGCCATGAGGGACAAGAGACTATGACGGAAGTCAAAGTCATAACAGGAGGTGGTGTTGTGTTGATAGCATCGGCTCCTAGACTCGGCGGTGGACACGGACCACTTTTCAACTGCCCAGCTTGAAGGCTCCTGTTCAGTCGGCCTGGAGGTAAAAGCAAAGTATTCAACACACCTGAGACCTCTGCAGAGTAGTAGGATTGGCATAATTGCGTCCACAGGCCACTCGGTGCCGCCTGCTGTAATGTCACTGTGGTTTGAAAACTCTTTGGAAGCGACATGCCCATTTGGCGCATGTTCCGAGTCCAAGATGCCACTAAGTAGATTGCCCATGCCAAGCCGCTTTGAGCAAACTGAAGTTTACTTGAGTAATAATCGAAACATATAAATAACAAACATTACCTTTTCCGGTTGGGAAAGTTGTTACGATGAGCTTGTCCGGGCTGGACCCAAGTGGTTGAGATTGACAGTCTGGCGCTCAGGCTACGAGGAGACAAAAATCGTGCCGCATTGAGTGAGCGATCCCCCAGCATTAAGGCATTCTTATAAAGGCTGTGATATAAAATTGACGATAGACAACAATAAGATGGTAGAGACGCAGACAGAATGCTCGCCGCTATATCAATGCCAGAATGATTGTATTTATCATTCAATTAGTGATGCGATACGCCGTAGACAAGTAATTGGTAATCCTAAGGTAAGTTATCCTGTTGCTCTTCAATACCATCCAAGGTATTCGCTCGTATTGAAGTCTACACCCTAGACGATAGTCGCCTCAAGTGCTAGCCAAAAGACTTCCCCGAACCAATCATGCGGGAACTGTGGAATCCCGCGCGAGCTTACTATCAAAGCGAGCAGAGTCTAGCTTCGAGGTCAGCCAAACATAACATTAGGATCGCGTAAAAAAGTAGATACGCCGCAAAGCCGACACCTTGCTATCCTTTGGTCGCCAATTCGAAACCATTTCCAGAGGTTTTGGAATACGACAAGACAGGTGTGGCAGTAAGTATGCCGGGGCTTTACGAACCGGCGCTAATCCCCAGTTTTCAGAATGAAATCGATGGGCGTAGTACCGCCGTGGAAAAGTGGTTATTACGAGTAAGCGGGATCCAGCCCACGTACAAAGAGCTCTGTCGAACATCATAATTCTCACTTATGATGTGATTGTGGACAAGGCGTAGCGCGTTCTGGAGTCTGCGGCCCCCCATCATCGCCTTCCTGACTGCCCTCGCACAACACGACCCCGAACCTCCCTCCTTCGCTTGAGAAGTGTGTGAGAGACGATGAGCAAAATGGGTTATCAGAGGTTTTCAACGGATCAGCTGAGCTGTCGTGATAGCCACTAAGGGCAAGGGAAGTGGCTCGGTAGGTCTACGAAGTTCAATGGTATAGTTAACCGCCACGTGTATGGCCCCTTATGTGGGTTGGAATCGAGGATTTGTGTGGATGGTCTCGCCCATCGTGATCGGAGAGAACGATGCTGGAGGCCCAACTGACGATTCTGGCTCTGAGTAGGTTGTGCTGGCTCCTATCCGACGACATGCTGGGTGGAAGCCAGATTTGTCGCTGGAGGGCAGCAGAGCTGACCTTCTCCATGACAGGATCGCCGAACGACCCCGGAGTAACTGGGAGGTAGTCATTCGTAGGCGTGAACTTCGTCATATCGTTCGAGTATACCACCCAAAGATAACGCGTCCCCTCGTAGATGGTCCCCCCCGCCGATGGGAGAAGAGGGTGCTTGGCGGACGGGGAGGCCCGAGGCTGTGTTGGCTCAGGCTTTGTCCGAGTGTAATCGCGAGGTTGGGCCAAGAACTCTGACACGATGGCGCGGTACGCTTGTCTTTAAGTCGAATTGAGATGGATCTCGTAATCGACCTCTTGATATGAAGCAACGAGACGAGGATTAAGAGGGTCCATTCCACCTATCACAGTTCCTGCCTCATGGTCGCCTGGCATTGTAGAGGAAGGGTGTGCCATCACTCCTTGTTCAACAGTGTACATTGGTACTAGGAGTCGACACTGGTTCGTGAGATTAGAGATCGTGCCCGTAGGCTGCCTGTTGATAAAAGGAATTCAAAAGCTAGTCCCTGCCAGCTAGCATGACACCGCCAGATGCTGCGAGTCGGGTTCAAGTGTCGACGCGGTACTCGGTTAAAAGCGGCTCGGATAAATGATATTTGGCTATACTTTTTTAAGCAGTAAGAAAGGTGTCGCGAGGCCGAGACCATTGCGCTTACGTGGAGTGTTTGAGATGCAGTATTGAAGAATTTGTGCCTACGAGGGGGGGTATGCAGCACAGTTGGTGAGGGTTCGTTGTCGAAGCGCGCTATGCTTTCTGGTTCGGTGGCGATCGATGGGATAGATTTCGTGCGGTTGTCACGTCTGACTTGACTGAGTAGTACATAGATGGCTGGCGGCAGCATATGAGGCCGTGGGATCCGAAGTATGGCACCCGCTATAGGTATCCCTTGTTATTGGGCTCTGGGTTCACCACCGCATACCTTAAACGCAATAGAACAACTCAGATAGGGTTGATTGAAGTGTAGAAATCGCTCATTACTAGTTTTTTGGAAGTGGTGCAATTGGCGGGGAAACATGTGGCTAATAGCATTTTTGCCGCCTACCAGTAGGCGTCGCCTGCCCACGTACGTTGAACTACAAACACTAGCCATCCATAAACCTAGCACGTACTAATCGAGCGACATCAACCACTTCGTGACAAGTATTAGATTCAAAGTTGCAGACTAGCGGGTGAGATAGCGCGAGTGTCAATTAGTGAGGTACGGGGATGAGAGGAGATGAGTACTTCAGGGCAGGACATGGCCATAAGCAATAGTAGATGACTACTGGTCGCATGTGATTGTTCGGATCATAGATCGCTTGGTTGCATGTGGTGTACTGTCACACTATGTATAGAGACAAGTCTCAGAAGCTCCCGACTTGGGTCGTCGCGCCAATGGAGAGAATCAAGAGATTAGATTAGATGATTTGAAGTTGTTGTGTCATTCGGAGTGCGAGTGCAGATGCTCGCACGCTCAGATGCGTCTAACCGACTTCCCACTTGGCACTGCACAGGGCCTCTCTCACCCCGGCACGGCCCTTCTCGTCTTCTACACTCGCAAGAATGAAGGTCGTTCCTGTTCCCGTCCGCTCTGACAACTACGCCTACCTCCTCATCGACGACAAGGTCAATAAGGCTCTTGCCGTTGATGCCTTTGACGTGCCCATAGGTCCAGGAGGCCGCCAAGAAGAGGGCGTCCGAGCTCGTGGGAAGCTCACGACCCACCACCACTTTGACCACAGTGGTGGCAACGAGGTGTGTTCGCAACTTTGGGCATCCAGAAATGTATCATTGACATCCTGATCGCCCATTGAACAGGAAATTTGGGTGAGGTGTTCAATCGTTGACAGGCCCGATTCATTGGGCTTCTCTGTTCAAGAATGCTCATACTGCATGCACAGGCGCGGCTTTAACCCAACACCTGGGTTTCCCATCTATGGTGGCAGCAAGCAAAAAGCCCCCGCCTTGACCCAGTAGTCAAGTACAAAAAAAAAAAAAAAAAAAAAAAAAAAAAAAAACAAAAAGCTAAAAAAAAGTGATGTAATTCATCACCTTTTGAGGTATCACCATCAAGTGAGTCACCATTCATCTCTTGTGCATTGTGTATATGCCTTGGATTGGCATCTAGGGCCCACCACACCCCTGCCAACACAGACTTCGATCTGCTTCTATGTAAAGCCCACAGAACGGCTCGCACCCTGCGGCGTTTCACGCTAGGCGACACCTCGATTCATCGCCGGGTGCGGGCCGCTTCTCTCTTCTTCGAGGGCACAGCCCCCGAGATGACCGCCGCTCTAAAGCACCTCGGCACGCTCCCCGATAGCACGATTGTCTATAACGGACACGAGTACACCACGGGCAACCTCGCGTTTGCCAAGTCTGTCGAGCCCGGCAGCGAGGCCCTCGCGCGGCTGGAGAAGCTTGTCGAGGAGAACGAGATCACCACGGGCCTCACGACCATCGGCGACGAGAAGGCGTGGAACCCGTTCATGCGCCTCGACAACGCCACCATCAGGTACACTCGCATACTCGTCTATTTGTTCATCGACTGACGGAATGTGGTATGATTGCAGGAAGAACACGGACACGGAGTCGGGCTCGGAAGACGACGTTATGCCCTCTGCGCGAGGGGAAGAACAATTTCCGCATGGGTGAGCAACGGGCAGCGTCCCGCGCTCGACGCCCACTGTTATCCCACATCGGATACCCGACCGCTTGTAACCCCAATACCCGACACGGGAGTGATTATCAAAAGGCATACATGGATGTAACACTACCATCTACAATGTACTATCTAGATGCATTCGCAGCTCGACTCATCAGCGCAATACGGCGCATGCGAAAGTCGGATATTCTGTTCGTGCATTCTGTTTCATCAGATATTGGCGGTAAGAATAAATTATCCCCGGCGATGTATTAATACTACATGTGTCCCCTGGTCGTGGCCTCTTGAGAGCTATCGTATACAGAGACGTCCAGACATCCTATAACGTAGAAAGCAAACTTTGGGACTACAAATGCAATATTCCTCCAACGGCGGTTTACCATGCCGAAGATTTTGAGCACCGCTGACCGTTGAGCGTATGGAAGTTATACGGACAGCGTCTAACCATGTATTAGTCGAGATAATTCTACAAGATGACAAGAACTAGATAACCGATCGAGTAAACGCGCTTTCGAGTACGAATCGGGCCAAATGGATGAATGAACAGACTGTCTGCATTGCACAGTTAACTGCGGAGGGAACGTCCAGGGTAAGTCAAGAGGAAAGGCTGCAAACACAACGTACATCGCTGTTGATTGAACGAATGCACTCGGGGGGGGATGAACCACCAGTACATATCGAGGCCTAGGAAATATAATTGTAAGCAACACGACTTTCGGACCGTGGCTTGAACATCTGAATGCCGCGTTCCGGTCAGTTGTGCCCACATGCGTGATGATACCTAATTAACTACGGACAAAGCTTGAGTTGTTTTGCGAACTAAGGCAGAGAATGTCAGTTACGATTTATCCAGCAATAAGGGGCAGTGGCACCGGCGGCGGCAGGAACTCACGCCAATGAGGAATCCTGTTCCTATCAAGGAAATAACAGTACCCAACGCATACAGAACTGCACATGCCCCTCAGCACCAGTCTCAACTCCCTTGACATAAACAAACTCACTCGCAAAGCTCCCCACCCTGCCCAAGGGAACAAACAACGCCGCGCCCAATATACTCATGCACAAAAGTCCGAGCGGCAAGTCTGCGCGGTGGCTACGTCAGCACGGTCCCCACGCCACACCGAACCGCGCGGGCGAGAGGAAAGAGAAGGAGGACGACACCATCCGGCGAATCCGTACGAGCCCGCTGCGTGCGCGTGAGCCCGAGGGCCTTGAACGCAGAGTCGCCCTCGAAGAAACTGGGTCTCGGGAATCGTGCCTGCCGCTGCCCGCCTCGAGATTAAACCATCCTTTCGATGCCATCGTGCGTTGTGTTAACGGTGTCCTGTAGTGTTTTTGCAATGAGTCTTGTGGGTGAAGAATTGAAGGATTAAACAGGTGTGAGTCGGCCAGCTGGAGAAGGGGTTTGAAAGCGGGTGAGGGGGAATGGTCGTGGTCTCCTGTACAAGGCCGCTGGTGCCTGCGGAAGCGGTGAGTGAGACGCGAGGACACCGTGAAGCGCGCGTCGGGATGGTGATGGCGTTTTTCAGACGCCGGCGGCATCACACCACTGGCAGCCGGGCCACAGCTGTGCGCGCGTTCAGAAACCTATTTGTGACAAAAAACGAAATAAAGCCTGATGGTCATTTTCATCGTAGACGTATGTGCACTACTACTGTAATACAATGCAAGAATAATGAGATTTTCTGGGCAAGATAGAAGGACAACAACAATCGACCAAGCGAAGAGAGGCAAACACAAGAGATGACAGACAAAAACAACTCGAAGGTGGGGATGGATAGCAAAAACAGGCGAGAATTTTTACGTGCAGTGTTTGTTTGGGCTACAGGGTGTAATGGGGGTCATAACAAGTCGTGGCGTGCGTCGTGTCCTGGCGAGCGTGAGAATGGCATAACCTAGCGTAAGGAGGGTCGGGAGGGTCCGGCCGTCTGGTGTTCGTGCAACGGGGGAGAGCAAGCTCTCGCACGCCCGCTGGGGGGCGCGTCCGTGAAAAGTCGAGGCGGATAGTCCAAGTATCCGCCGAGAGTTGGTTGAGACGTGAGTGGGGATCTTACATGGGGTTTGCGGGCGAGCATCTCCTGGACGTCCGTGATTGTGCGGGGAGGTATCGGGCATCATGGGTCCGCCGGGGAGGATGGCCATGCGCTGCTTGGTAGTGTTGAGCATCTGCTGGACGCTCGGGATCACGCGGGAAACGTAGGGGGAGATGAGGGGGTCCTGCACGTAAAGTCAGCAATGAAGTGACAGTAGTTGTATGATACACTCACGTTGGTGTTCAAGGTAGACGCAGCACGCTGCAACCACCAGAGGGACGACTTGAAGGACTCGTCGACAGGTGGCGTCTCACCGATGATTTGAGACAACTGGAATAGAGTGTCAGCACACAAGAAACTCTAGGCTAGGCGATGTCGACTTACCTGTGGACGAGCGTGAGCACGACAGCCTGCGACAATGGACCACTGCCACCCGTTGGTGGGCATCACAATCTCGGGGTTGGAGTCGTGCAAGGAGTTCACGGCAGCTGCCTCGTGTCCTGGGTAGCCCAAGAACACAGCGAGGTAGTGTCGTCCCCACTCCTCATTGCTGCGACAGCGGCGGCGTGCGGGCGACCTGCTGAGGTGCAGGTGGAGGGCGCAACGGGATGCGACGCCTGAGGCGCAGCGATGTTTAGTCGGGGGGTAAACCACGGCCCATGTTGCATGGGTGCCTGGTGGGCCAGACTGCTGCTGTTGCTGCTGAGGGAACGACGCATGCTGGGGCGTGTATCCCGAAGAGGGCTGTTGCTGAGAGACGGGAGGGAGGTTGTGGCGGATGGGGTTGCCTTGGTTGTGCTGAGAAGGCGGGGCAGCTGGGGCGGGGCGATCCCCGTTGGACGGGAGGCATGTTGAGCTGCCCTGACGAAGCCACGTTCATGGTGGAGGTACTTGACCTGCTCGGACAGCCATGCGAACAGATTGCTCCAAATCGCGGATGACAGACTACAGGGGTGGGTATTAGGATTAGTTGTCCAGCAAAGCGAGCGCATATACACACCTCTTGGCCACGAAGCGCCTCACTCTGCCAGGTTCCACGATCTCCTTCTTCAGGTTGAGGATCTCGCCGTGGATTTCGACACGGTGTATCAACTCGGGGAGAGCTCTTGGTGCATCGACGACGACTGCTGGGAGTACGCCGGGATGAGCGTCTTGGAGATCGCGTCCTTTGACTGTGCTTCTCAACGACAAGGTGTGACGGCGCCGGAGAAGGTGCGGGCGATGTGGCTCGAGACCATCGGGGCGAAGTGTGAGCAGCTGTTCTCGATCTCGTTCGGCAGGTTCTGTCCAGAGGTCAACGACCATCGCCGAGCATCGTTCGACGGGACACCCACCTGCTTCATCATCGAGTCCGCAAGACCCTTTCGAGATCATGGTTTTGTTTGAGTGCACAGCCTTCACCTCCGGTCTTGGTGATGTTTCTCAGCGCTGGGAGTACAGAGCCCTGTACTTCCGCCTTGAAACTGCCATCTCGACGATACGTTTGCGCGAGTCGTGTTCTTGGTGAGTCTCGGTTTATAGATCAGCTTCAAGATCTTCTCCTGGCGGATGCTAAGTCCGCAGCCTGCTCGTTGGCCCCGAGCATCTTCCTCCAGCCGTTTTGGGTCTGTAAATGGCGCGGGCATAAGTCCCAGGTCGACCTCGGGAGCGAAACAAAGAAGGAAGGATCGTCCACTCACGCTGCTTTATCGAGCTCCTTGCCTATCAATCGGGCCAAATTCGGGTGTGCAAGTTCTCCTCCACCTTCCTGATCTCCTTCGTCAGCGCGTTAGCCAGGGGAGTGTCAGAGCCAACTGCCGCTCGACTCCGCGCCTTTGCCCTTCGGCTCAGCGCCTTTCGCGCCGTCATCATTATTCTTCCTGCCTTCTGACCCTTGCCCTTGGGTTCGGTCACACCGGCTCTCGTCACGAGAGTCCACAGCCTCGATGTCTTCGGTAGGTGGCGTCTTTGCGCGGACAACGGTATGGCACTGTGCGGAGGTGCCTGCGGGGGCGGCCATTGGTCGGAAGGTTATGTAGGATCCTGGGGGGATGGTGTGCTGCTTCTGCTCAGGAGCGGGGGTGTCAGAGAGCGGTGGGTTGAATGACGGATAGCTTCGCAGAGTAGTTGCGAATGCATTGTCATACCAGTCTTTGCGAATCAAGACTTGGTCACACACCGCTGGAGTGAACGGAGAAGGCGACGAGCGTGCGAGCTCGCCTGGCGTCATCTTGGCCGCGACACAGGCAGCGTGAGCTTCTTTCCCATAGGATCGGCATCGGGCGTCAGGATGACGAAATGAATAGTTTTGGTCTCGGTCCTGCGAACTCGACGACCTGGTCAAAGAAAGCGTTGCGTCCCTCCTCACCGTCTGGTGAGGGAGTGCTGACGTCGAAGTTGATCCCTGAAGGCGATCATACTTTCCCTGCGGTTTGTTCGCGATCCAAGAGTTTGGATTCGCGAGTCGTAGGCAGCGTGGCCGAACATGTCAGGGTCCCCTCGCCGTTCGTGTTGACAAATTTGATGGTCGAGAGCACGTTCGAGCTCATGACGTTGAGAAGCTGGAAAACAGTGCCGTTCTTGCGCCCAATTACGACCCGCCATCGACAAAGGTCAAAGAGGAGGGCATGTCATCCCCACGAATCTTCTGCGACCATAATGGCAGCTTAGGGTCGCGCATGTTCCACATAGTCAAAGTTGAGTCGTCTGAGATGACTGCAATTGCTGATCGCGAGACATCAAAGTCGAACGCGATTATGGACTGAAGACATCGTCAGGAACATAACAGACCCGATTCGATAATGAATGACGCACAGTAGGAATAGTGAAGATTTGCGCCACACGATGAAGCTCGGATTGGGGAATGGGCTCGCCACCGAAGACCTGGTGAGCATCCGCAATGTTTGATGAGATACAAGTTTAGACTCTGAATCAAGTGACCGCGACGAGGTCGGGGTGCTGAGGGGTGCCACTTGACGGCATGGAGAGGGTCAAGGTCGGTGGACGGGAGGACGCACAGGGCAACCCTACCTCTGTTAGTGTGTTAGCCAAATTGTGGATTGCCGGGGATGAAGTACACGTACAAGACGTCATCTCGAATAAGCTCAGTAGCTCCCAAACGACGAAACCACCGTCAGAGGTGACACCAGCGAGGCGGTTACCATAGACGGACATGTCACTGACGGCGACTGACGTAGGGAAGAGTGATGGGAGCTGGAGGAGCGTGGCGGTCTCCGCTGGAACGGGAGATGACCCTGACGCGACCTGTTGCAGACTGAGCAACACAATACCAAATGAGAGGGGTAGAACGCACCCTTGGTCATGGCGTACGCGACCCAGTTGAGTCGCACCGATGGTCGTTCCGGGAAGGAACGTGGAGTCGACCTTGACAAGGGCAATAGCAGTCGACTTGACCGCATCCGCGGGTGCGCGGATTTCGTCGAGCGGAGACGCGACATCGAAAAATCACGGTTTGGCTGTCACAGTTTTGAACGAGTAAATACACGGAGCATATCATACGAAAGTTTGCGTACCTAGGGATTTTGCCTTTGGGAGCATGCAGCCTTTCCTCCACTGACCATTGGCCGGAAGGGGTTTTGTTCTCTTTCTCCTTTCGCGGAGCTTGGTAATAGCTGCCCTGGGGCGCCGGCGGTCCAACAGGTGAGTCGACCCGATTGGCGCCACTTGACGCGCTTGCGCGGGGACCTTCGGGGGCGAGGCGCGAGGTGAGACCGCAGAACCTGTTGGCTGAGGTGGGAGAGGCCTCGAAGGCCCCTCGCTTGGCCTTGCTCTGTCTGGGGTGTAGGGAGATCCTCGCTGGGAGCGTAAGGATCGAACTGGGCAGTCACGGACTGTGCTGGGTGAGGAAGAGGTGCCGGTCCTCTTGTGATCTGGTCCATAAGATTTTTCGACCGACTTGCGTTTAGGGTCCATAGCAGCGCTGGTCCAGGAGGAGTCCTCGCTGGCTCCAGTAATCGAAGGTTGCTGTGGCACAGGCTTACGCTTGGCCTGCTGAGGTGGGCTGTTGAGAGCATCGAACGGAGATATGAAGTCAAACATCGATCTGCGAGAAGGGGAGGAAGGACGTTGCTGATCAGATTGGTTCAGGGGTGGCATCTCAGAAAGCTCTGACGTTTGGGGCGGCTCGTTCGCATCGAATGAAGCCGTTGCAGAATAAAATTCGCCCTGCGATTGTGATTGAGAGTCGGCGTTCGAAAGGTAGGTAAGTAGGAGAAGGACCATCCCCCCCGGAGCCAGGCATAGAGGGTACGAAGTAGGTTGCGGGTCAGTATTGTACTTGGGGGCACTATCCGGATAGAACGAAAGATAGTCAGCAAGGTCGGTCATTACGAAGGGAGTAAGAGTGTGAGAGAGCACTAGAGGTACAACACCTCAAGAATATATGCGCATACGCACACACCTCGAGGCAGCGTGCCGTCTAACGCAAGGCTAAAGCATTGTCACACAGAAAACTCACCCAAAGACATCAACTGATCCAAAAGGAACTTTTGTCTGTTCGTTGGAAGATTGGCCGATTCTTGGAGCCGATCCCGGGGGCGTAGGAACTTGCTGAGGCATTGGGCCGATACTCGGAAGGTTCTGGGAGCTCGAGGAAGGTGGCGATCAAGTAACTGCAGACCTAGCAAAGACAGAAGAGCATTCTGTCTGTCCGCGGTGGCGTTACTAGGGCCAGAATGAGACGAAGAAACAGATCCAGCATTCACGGAAGCTGGAGTAGCGGGACCTGAATGCGGCACATCCTGCGGGCCTGCATGCATATTGGGAGGAAGAGCTGTGGGCTGCGGGCCGACTGTGGACGGCGCTGGGGCAGACATGTTACTGAAGAGCGAGTCGAGTGCGCTCTGAGCCGCGGAAGAATTTTGACCTCGCGGACGGACTGGGGAGGAGAGACGTTATTTGTCGGCAAGTTGGGCAGACGCAGCCTGGAAATGCTGCTGCTGGGGCGCGGGGGGCGACGGACCCCGCGAGAAGAGGGTGTCCCTGTTTGCGATGGGATCCATGGGTGAGCGAGGCGAGGGTGCCCTCGAGGAGATGGGAGTCGCAGGGAAAGATAGTACAGAGAATCGCTGCTCAAGATGAGTCTCTAGAGTCGGCTGCAAACCCTCTGCCGCATGCCACCTCGTGTTTGCAATGAGGTCACCGGAACTTGCCGCGCCATCACTCTTGTCTAGCCCGCTCGCACACTGAACTGTAGAAAACCCGCACGACAATGCACTCTTCACCTGTTTCTATCGTACACCACACACTTTGCACACCGCCGTGCCGTAACAGAGTATACAGAGAAAAGTTCACCCAGCTTTGCGCGGCGAATCTGAATCTATGGCTGTGCCAGGCTGCCCGTTTTCTACACGAGGCGTGATACAGAGCCCGTCCGCACCTACCTGCCCCAAACAAATTTCCCCGCATCGCGAGATAAGTGACGTCGCAATTACACTCCAGCCCACAGCGGAACAACAGCGGGCTGCATTCCGCCTCCTGTTGGCGTGCCTGTGTGCGCTGATGTTGTTCTTCTCCCACAACGAGGCTCTCGACTGGGCTTTTGTCATGACAAAGCTGATGGCCACGAACCCGGTACCAGCTGGGAATGGCTCGTGTACCATGCAGATGACATCCTGTTTTCCTCGAGGACGTGAAGGTGAGCGCGAAGCTGGCCGCGGCAGTTTCAGATGGCTGCGTACCTATTGCGGCCTGCCTATCTGGCGGCACGTTATGGTAGGGAAACCGCCTTTCCCTGTCCGCGTACGCCACTTGTTGTGTGATTCCCCACTCGGCAGCCCCAGATGTCTTTTGTGGCCAGGTTCGCTAAAAGGCAGGAGGATTTGTGCGTTTTCCAACGAGGCTGAGATGGAGATCTCTGGTGGAGATAGTCGACGTGCAAATACGACTGTGCGCCGCGTCCCCCCTCCTCTAATCCCTTCAATTGAATTGGTCCACCTGCAAGGGTACACGACGTACTTTCCCATAAAACTCCTGACCCTTCGCGGTTTCAGCTTCACGGGGAGATGTGTCCGAAGGAATGCTCCGGGCCCCACAAGCGTAAAGTGTAGCTGAAATTCCTAAGTCTGAATTGACTCCTGTTAATCGCACTGCACATAGCCTACATCCTGCTGCATGAAATCGATAGCGAGCGGTAATATTAATAGTACTTACCACATGCTTGCGTCCTGCGAAGAGGCCCGAGAGACGGAGATATCGTCCACGTATAGAGCTGACATTGCAGGCGGCAGTGTCAATATCTCGGTCATACTAATCCTAGGCCTGACCCTTAGGTGGACCGTGTGTAGTGCCAAGGCTTCATTTCACGAGCAAGGGAGCCGCAAGGGAGCCGCAGTCCTGGGGAAGTATAGATGGGGAAAACGCACCGTTCATATTCAGCGAATGAGGCCGAGATACTCGGAACCGAGGCTCGGATAGAGGAGCATCCTGTCAAAACCCAAGAATAAGATTTTCTATGCAAAAAGAAGACGAGTTCGCTTAAGAATTGTCTCAGATAGAAGGGCAAAAGTGCGCAGCACGCTCTACTAACGAATAGGACGCCTCCTTATACCTCCGTCCGGCGAGTACCTGGCACTGACCGCTTTTCCTTGTGCGCCTTCGTGTTGTTTCAACTTTTCCATATATCCCGACCTTCCGAGCAACTACCGCACCACTTAATTCACTATCGAGCAGTAGCACCAGCTGCGAGAATGCCTTGGGAAAATCGAACAGGCCACGTCAAGTGCAACGACGACGGCAAGCCGCGCCGAGGTCCGGGTGAATTTGACATTTTCCTGTTCCCACTTAGTCCGGGGTTCTGTTCCACGTCGCCCACAGAAAAATGTGGCTCAGAAGCGCACCGCCAAAAGAACAGAGTAGCCTCGGCGCCCAGGATCCCAGTGCGGCGAATTGTGGTGGAGCACTTTTGCTTACCGGCTGCTGACGCAGCCAAGGGAGGCAGAAAATACCTCAATTCCGAATACAGCAAAATTTGGTAAGATGGAATGATAAAACACGTGCGCGGCGCGGAGAGATAAAATAGGGCACTGTGCGCCATGGAGCGGCACAAGCACTCCTACCAGAAACATAACCACCACCACCGCACTCACAATCTATTCTACTACCATGTACTCCGTGAAGTGTCACTTACGGATGTCTATGATGTGATTTCAGTGAGCTGACGAAGCAAAGCCCCCTTTCAGACCGTCGCCGCCCCCGTCACGCCCACTGCGGCAGCAGCTCCTGCAACACTGCGGCACTTCGTAAGTGTTGCCTTGTTCAAATCGAACTGCCACTAATGCAAGACCAACAACAGCGTGCCAGTGCAAGCCCGGCGAGTGCAAGTGCTAAGCGCCTCAACTCAAACGCCATGTGAACGCTTTAGCTACTAGCTTTCACAGCCGTCATGTCGTCACTGATTAGCCTGTCAATAGGAAACAAATGCATTTACTGTGCTAGATTATCCTGCAATTGCAACTCTGCCTACTGTGTGTACCACGCTCGCTGAGCCCTTGCAATAGGCGCGGCGCACATTGCGTCCCTATTGGAAGCCTGACCAAATATCCCCGTTCATGAACGCACGACGACGGCATCGCGGAGGGAAAGGCTTTATGAGAACTATGAGACCGTCGACTCGACTCTGGTGTAACGATGGTAAAATGGTTTCAGCTCGCGACGTCATTATACTAATACTTGACTGTAATGCTACATGGAAATAAAACTACATACTACTGTACAACTATCGGAATGACCTAGTTTCATAGATAGTTCCTCATATATGCTGTGAACCATTTAGTGTGTGTGAGGCGTGTGAGCGGCAGTTGGAATGCTTACCTCCCGGTATCAGTGCCACCGCCGCAAGCCCCCCCCCCCCCAGGCGCCGTACATAGTACATGACCTTCGTGTAATTGGCATGAGCCCCTGACGCTGCATGGCTTGATATCATACGCTCATCTCCCTTCAGCCCCACTCCGGCTTTGCTCCCATTGATCAACAATTTCGACGGCTAACCCAGCAAGGTCCTCGTGCTCTATTGGGCTGGACAGGGACAGGGCACACTTGAGTCCCAGGCACGTTCCGAATTCTCGGAAACGCCAAGCCGATGCTCCACCGGATTCTCAAAGTATCTATTCACAAAAGCAAGTTCTCCTGTATCAGACGTCAGTTTGGCTATATATGAATAGGTAAATAGTGACGTACGCAAGTTTTGGAAAGCCCGTTTGAGGACGGAAGCCGCCCAAGGTTCCTCTTTTGCGAGCCAGTGCACGGACCATAGGGTCATGCCGAGGTCGAGGGGGTCGTCTGACTCCATGTGTCTCCACTTTGTGTCAACGATCTTCTTGTAGTCTTCAATCTCGTTCCTCAGTGCACCATCCCTTCCCGACGTCTTCTGCAAGAGAGTGAAGACGAAGTACCCGTCGATGGGATCGAGGTTGCCTTCGCTAGAGACCAAAGGTTGGGACGAGGTCGACCGACATCTTCCACCGCATACGGGGACGTGCGGAGTCCCTATCGACGACACAAAGGCAGGATGTATAGCCTGCGCGAGTTCGATGGCCATGTCGTTGTACCTCGAATCTCCGGAGGCGACGCTCAAGCGGTTGAGCGCGAACATCCAAATAGTGAGGTAGTGGGTGGTACTGCCCGTCACCATCCGGTCCTGCCTCCTCGTCTTTCCTATCCGCAGGCCACCGGACAGCGGATGCTCCGGGGATGCCCCTGGGAGGTAATCGTCTTGGGAGCGGGTGCGTCCAAGCGTGGCATGAACCGTGTCGATGAGCCTCGCGGCAAAGGAGAGGTAGTTGTCGGATTTCGTCAAGCGGAATAGCGTAATAAAATTGAGCACACCGAAGGCGTCGGTCCAAAGGTATAGCGGCCTAAGTGACCGGAAGTCGCTGGAGGGGGTGTCCACTGTTTGGCCTCATCCGCCGATAGAGGGCACTGATAGGGCCGTAGACATCCTCCATGGAGTCGAGAAATTGCTGAAGTAGAGTGTTTGAGACAGACATAGCGGGGTTTGGTGTAGAGGAAACAAGGGACTGCGGCGTGAGAGGGTTATAAGTAATCCCTCGGGCCAGCCTCATTTACTCATCAAGAGTGACGAAACACCGCGCGCATGCCCGTCATACCCATTCCACCCGGCACGCAGCGGCAGTCCGTGGATTCAACTGGAATGTGGGACCCACGCAGCCACGGTGCCTAATTATGTGTGCCGAAAAACACCCAAGAGCTACCCAGCGTGTGGACAATTGTGGGGAAGGGAAAGCGAGGATGGTTCCAGGCACGCTCTTCGATCACTGGGCTGCTCTCGCGACCGCGCAAGCCATTTTAGGCAAGAAGCGATGTGAATTGTGGGCGTTGTGTAGGCGCTATCAGGCAACTATTTCCCACGGCGAAACCAAGGGCGAGTCAATATCTTCATCCAATCATCTTGAACTACACATGGCGCACTCAGTATCAAAGGGACCACATCCCATCAGGCCTCCATAGAGGTTATATACCCGTCTTTATGTCTCATTAGACCCCAACACTTGCATATGAAAAAGGCACTGACACATAGTTCCGCTACCGTTGCTTTCTCGGTCCGGTCCACGTTCTGTAGTTCGCTCAATGAGCTGCGCGCATGACGCAATCAGTTTCTTTCCGTTCATCTTGCTGAAGATTGTTAGAATGTTTCTGTAGCAGGAGATGCTTGTAGTATGTGATGGATTCCATGCACCCTACAATTGAGGAGTGAGAGAGACAACCAACGCGTCGAGACAGAATCGTACATTTTGCTGTCGGGTTGCTCATCAAGAAGCTTCCTGTATAGATGCAATCTCTCGCGCTTTAGCAGACCAGCGTCGTTTCCTAACATCGAAATATCAACAAATGACTATACGCTGGACGACTAAAACATACCCTCGCCAATTAGCCAGCGATGGTATATCCACACACTCTGGTCGCCGGGATCTGTGTACATCGCGTTCTGGACGAGTTCGAATTCTGGCCGCGACGTTAGAATATAAATGAGGAAGTGAAGCGGCGCCCAAGTATACAGCTCACCTACTTGCTTGGACTTGGTCGGGTCCAGTGCATTGCTCTCCCATAGCGAGGCGAGTACTCTACTTCGTTGGTGCCATGCACTGAAAATTCGAGAAAGTTCGCCTCTATCTTTGCGCTTTTGTGTACGCCAGTTCCGATTGCTCGGATCGACGTACGGGCATGGTGGCTAGAATATACCTGCGATAGTTCCACGCATGAACTGCAGAAGACTTGGTAAACAAATGCACAGTAAAATATATGGATCAGTGACTGACAATTGCGAAGAATCGGCTTCGAGCATCTTCTCCACTACAAATAGCTCCTTGTTCCAGTTGGCCATCCTCCAGCCATTAGGATCGTCCTCGGAGGGGCCATCTGGAACGTGCACCAAGCACCATTGTCTGTGGTTCCATATCGAGTACACTTTGGGATGCTGTCTGCTTGAGAAGTTCCGTGGTGAGACTCAAGTCTTGCGTGAGGAGTTCATTGACATCGATTGCTCGCACTGAGATCCGTCGTAAATGTTTTATTGGGTTGCAAGAGCACAACTCACCTCTTGGGGAATATCTCATCCCACGAACATGTCTCGACGATAGTTCCAGATAGTGATAAAATTCGGGCATGTTGATGCGCAGCATCCGAGTGCGTGAGTTCGACCATGAGCATCGCTCGCCGTGAAAGCTCTACTGCTTCTCCTTCGCTACTTCAGGCCCCCCCCGAAATCCAAAAGAGATGTGTTAAAATGCAGACAAATGCTTACTCAACTCGCGCCAAAATAAGCGTTACCCAACATTCCAGACCAGCAAGACTACTACTTGCAGCGTGGATCTGTTCGCGCCTGTCTCTACGGTGGCCGCGAGAGCATCACGCACGGACTGTATAGGCGAGAACGTTTCACTCACAGATGCTACATACCGATGGAACACACGATGTATCAGATATGATAATTGTTTATGATCTCGCTTGTTGTTCACAGGCACCATATCGCTTATTATACCACACGGATATCCACGCTCAGTTTCCTTGGTGAGAGCACTAAATGGGCTAAGAGCAGCAGGCATCGATTAGGACCGCCTGTCCGGTAACGACGTTCTTCGCCCAGTTCAACGCGCTGCTGTAACCTTCTGTGAAATACACTCCAGACCCTCACCTGGCGGGGGCCCTCAAATTTCCCCACTCAAAACGCGCCTACAGGAGCTCAATCAGACAGGCACGGGACATCTGTGAGTAGCTACAGGCTTTACGGATTCCTCTGACAATCCCGATAACCACTTCCACCACCCACAAGCTACATCTACGTCTCGCACTCGAGACCTCCACCGGAGAGGAGAGATCCCTCCGCGTAATCCGTACTCTTTCCGTGACTTTGGTGAGACGACTTATCGCAAGACAATCGAAAGATGGCATGCCCCTCAGCAAAATCAAACAAGTCGTAGGGGTCACTGTTCGACACATTTTATCTGCTGTGTATGAGTCAACGCCGCTCTCTGCTTAGGAACCTGCTGGCTTCCGCCCAACGCACTCTCCGCTGGAACGTCACGCTTCTCAACATGTCTGACAACCTCATCATACGAAGCAGCTCTTGTTCAGTCTTCACCTACGATCCCCTTCACAAGTATATTGAGTCGCTATACTTCAGACACGAATGTCCTCACCGTAGCTAGGATCCGTTTGAACCTTCACGAGACAATATGTGGCGTGAAGCGGATAAAGAAGTATCAATTCCCGGCTAAGATGCGCCCCGAGGCCTTGGGGCATCGTGCATAATGATCCCGCTCTGACATAGAGGCATCATCTGCCCTGAAACACAGAGTCGGGAAGGTGGACTCGCACACCGGGTGGTCGCGGGGAGGAGGAGATGCGAAAATTTAACTCCCGCTGGCGACTTTTGCAAATGAGGGCCACTACAGTGTCGGACTTCCCAGGAGTATTGTGCTTCACCATCCCCGTTCGGAGCTGACACAGGACCATCTCCACACGTGCCATTAGCAGATGCCCTAGGCCCCTAGGTGGTTAGCTCACTCTCTCACAATGTTTTCTTACCATGTCCTTTCTGCACCCTCGCAAATAATCCCATACACATGCGCGCAGTAACTCTACGACCTGCGCTCTTAGGACGTCTCCGATCTCATCATGCAATTCGCGCATTATGGTCCCGCTTATTTGCTGTGGGGGGGCCGAGAGCATAGGGACGGCTCCCAACTCACTGTTGCGGCGCTGTAACGCGAGGTATATCTCCGTCTTGATCCCAAGCGTCACAGAACGCATACACCGCTCTGCTTCCTCCTAGGCACCTGAGTAATCAACGGCCATCCCGATCCGTTTAAAGGGCACGCCAAGCCTCTTGATTGTCCGCTCGCTTATCTGATCCAGCAAAGGAGCCGAAGGGCGGGGGGGGCCGGAAAAGCGAGCTATTAACCCAGTCCCTGAAGGCATAGACTGCCTCGTATAACCAACTTACTCTGCGAATGGCTCTCGAAGGTTGTTGCCGGAGCAGTACGCCGAAGAAGTCGGCCTGGACGTTGATGACACTGAGCAGTCCAACGCAACCCTTGCCGACGCGAAGGACAAGGACGACGGTGCCTCCCAGCAGCCTCCAGAACCCGCTAAGGTTGACGGCCATCTCATCCGTTTTGCTGGCCCTGCAGTTGCCGTTGACGGGGATGGCAAAGCGCTGCCTCCATACGACGAGGACGAAGACCCGACAAGTGTGCGGAAACTCAACATTGAGCACATCATCAAGAACGATGGCTTGGAAGTTTACAAAGACCAGGCGGGTCGCTTGTGGACCGGTTTGGCCACCTACTGGATCAAGCGGGGAGAATTTGACCGCGCCAAGTCCACCTTCGAGGATGGTATAGCTTCTGTGCTTACCATTCGCGACTTCACACAGATCTTCGACGCGTACGCGGAGTTCTCGGAGAGCCTGATCAGCGCCATGATGGAGAATCTCGCTAACCCTGACGAGGACGAGGATGAAGAGGATGTGAAGGAGACTGAAGCTGAACTGGACGCGAAGATGAAAGAGTTTGAGGAACTCATGGATCGTCGGCCATTCCTCGTCAACGACGTGCTGTTGAGAAGAAATCCAAATGACGTCCAAGAGTGGGAGAAGCGAGTCGCGCTCTGGGGAGAGAACGACGAGAAGGTAGGATTGACAAACGTCTTGGATCAAACTCATCTGACGGTCCTCACAGGTGGCAGAGACCTACACGCAAGCACTGTCGACCGTGAATCCACGCAGGGCTACTGCGAACTTCCACCGGATATACATCAACTTTGCGAAGTTCTACGAGGAAGGTGGAACGGCGGGTGAGGCAGAAGCCGACTTGGATAACGCGCGCAAGATTCTGGAGAAGGCCACGAAGATCAACTTCAAAAATGTAGATGATCTTGCTGAGGTCTGGTGCGAATGGGCCGAGATGGAACTCCGCCACGAGTGAGTTGTCACATTCTGAAGGCTGCTGCAGAGACTCAAATTTGTTCTAGAAATTATGACGAAGCCATTCGCGTTATGCAGAGAGCATCTGCTGTTCCAAAGAACACTAAGATCAACTACCACGATCATGTATGTAGATGTGCAGCCCGTTCCGACCAGCAAGCTAATCACTCGGCTGCCAGACACTTCCTGTGCAGGCTCGTCTCTTCAAGTCACTCAAGCTCTGGTCCTTCTATGTCGATCTGGAAGAGTCGTTGGGTACTGTCACATCCACGAAAGCAGTATATGACAAGATTTTGGAGCTACGCATAGCGAACGCTCAGGTCATCGTCAATTACGCCGCTTTCCTCGAAGAGAACAAGTACTTCGAAGAGAGTTTCAAGGTATAGTCGCTTGACGCCCTCTCTCCTGAGTGTCTCGTTGCTGATCATGGTGTTCAGGTATACGAGCGCGGTGTCGAGCTGTTCACCTACCCAGTGTCATTCGAAATATGGAACATCTATCTGCCAAGTCGTCAAGAGTATGTACGTTGAGATTAGACCATGCGAAGATAAGTGATGTGGCTGGGACCATATGAAAGGGAGGTGACAAAAGTGGAACGTACAAGGATCTTTTGAACAAGCCCTGGATAAATCGCCCCACGCCAAGTCCTGACAAGCGATCTTCTCTCATGTATGCGACATTTTGAGAAGAACACGGCCTGGCCAAGCGCGCCAATGCGGTGTATATGACAGGGCACCCAAGTGAGTGAACGATGACTGACAAATAGAAGGTTCGTCTCTATGGTGATCTCTATAATCGCAAGAGCTGACTTGACGCTCCGAAAAGCTGTTCACGTATCCTACATCGCGAAAGCCAGGCTGCAAAACTACGGACCGACAAGCTACGCGGAATCCATCTACGAGCGGCGCACTCGAGATCCTTCCGGACAGACAAACCGGCCGGGGGGGGGGAGATGTGTCTACGCTGTCGCCCAGAAATGTAACGCAAACTCGATCGGGGGGGGGCGGGCGGGGCGAAAATCGATTCGTGCAGCGTCGGCCATCTACGCCAATGCACTCCCAATTCTGTGCGACCATCGTGAATCCACCAGAACTTCTGGACGGAATGGAAATAGCTTCGAGATCGACGAAGACGGTTCGAAGACACCTTCCGCGTAAATGTTGCGCATCAAGCGGAGTGTACAGGCGCCGGTTCAATACCGAGGGGGGAATGGTGTCGTATATCGCGTGCGCGCATGGAAATGGCGCAGAAGCAGAGCGATGTCCTGGTGCCGATTAGTGAGGAGCGAGGGGACACACCGCATAGAAACGTGCGACTGTGCCGTGCCTTAAGCGGAGGACGGCCAGGGCTGGCAGGGGCGGGAGGGGTCCTGCGTTTTGTGTGTGAAAGCAACCCCGGAAGCACGAGACCATACGGGCAACAAGGAGGAACCTCACCGCGTGGCGTCAAGCTTCCAACGAGGATTAGATCCAGATATCGGATGACGAGGACTGATATTGTACTTACTGCTACTGTATATCGTCGTGCTTTACTTTTGTAAACCGTTCCATCTTTCAATCATCGGCCTCGCATAGGTCTTCCCTTCTGCTTCCCAGCTGCCCTCTTCTAGACAGAGCTCGGGCCATCCACCTTGAGATTAACTTCGCGTGATACACTTCAAAAGATTACAGAATGACTTCTGAGAGTATTCACAATTTCAACGTGCATTTGAAGGGATCGATGGTATGGAATCAGAATGGCGGCTATGGATGTCACTGCAGGCGTGTAGAAGGTGGAGATATCAATAACAGTGATAGTAGGGATACATACCAAACTTTTCAAGCGACCATGTAATCCACAATGGTTCCTGAACAAATTGCCAGCCCTTTATCTTGTGGGCTTCAGTTTAAAACGCCTTCTAAAGAGTCGACAAGTGAATTCATCTTCTGAAATTGCTTTCTCTGCATCAAACGTTAGCACTGTCATGTATACACCGGTAATGTTGCTCACAAGTTTGTTGATGACCGTATCGAGCTGAGATATACGTTTCTCCATGATGGAAAGCTTTGGCTCTACGATACGATAGTATCGCAGCTGTGTACCTGCATGGAGGAACCAGAGCCAGTTCATTGCTGTGGTCCATGAGTATATGTCAAGGTCCCTGGCACAGTTTTACTCACTCCAACTCAGTTCTTGCGTCGATGAGTCCTTGAGCTGCCTTCACGCCATCCACCAACACAATATCATACCCAGTTCTCTGCTACTGTCCTCAGCTCCTGCAGAATGGTTCTGACCTTCCGGTGATATGTGGATTCGTTCGAGCGTAGGGGTGACTGAGGCGTCTGTGCCTGTTTTGCAGGCGAGGAAGTAGGCGTCGATGGGCCCCCGAAATGAGGCCAAACGTCCGCTCATGATAGGAGCTGCTCAAAGAAAAGAGACTCGTACGGGTGGGGCGCTTGCGATGTTACACGCGTTTTTTGATCGCGTTCGACGCGACTATTGGTCCAGCCTACTGCTTGCTTCATTCCACTCACAAGCTGCAGGCGTGACAAGACATGCAAAACCACAGACAATCGAATTTCTTGAGGGCTGAAGCTGAACTGGCTTTAGATGAGGTACACGCGGCAGTCACTCTCATAGGGTGCGTCATATCGACGTGTATGCAGGCACGTAAGGCCAAGGCTGAGAAAACCAAAGATCTCGGCCAGCCCATTCAGCTGGCGGGCGTAGCCCTTGACCTTCACATCGAAGGTCATTTCGCATGGATTGCAGAGAACACACAAGTCATTCGCAAGGTCGATCTTCAGGTACGAATAGTTCTCTACCATCGATGTCTTGGGAAACGACGCGACTTGCTAGATAGAGTGGGAAGACTGTGCAGCTCTTCCGAGGTCATACGGCACCTGTGACATGTCTTGCGTTCTATGACCACAAAACAAATTCGTCAGATCGAAAAAAAACTGTGTGATCAGTGGCTCGTGGGACAAGGTAAGCACTGACACTGACACTCTCTGTTATGCACTCATTGACGTTTGAAAGATAGTTCATCAACGTATGGGATGCTGAGGTATTGCGCGTGTCAATTTTGCCCGCATAACTATCAATCAATCGATTATAGACCCACCAAGAGCGTGGTATCATCTACACCTGCCCATTCGGTGGACTTCGTGAAAGCCTTACATTGTCATTCCATCCCTGCATCTATTGGTATCCAGTAGCTCTGATAAAATAGTCAGATTCTGGTAAGAAGCCGAGTCACTTCTCGCTATCTGAGAGCTTATATCGACGCATAGGGATCTCTCTTCGCTTGAAGTCCCCCCCCCAAGTGCAAGCCACTTGCATCGGCGGGCTCAATATCCACCCACACTAGACCAGTCGAATCGCTGGCAGTCAGTACAAATGATGGAGGTGTGACTCTTTACACTGCCGATACCATGGGTATCATCAAGACATGGGAACTCGAGAAGGAAGCCGGCACGCCCACAAGATGGCGGGCCATCCAGAAAGACGAACTGACGCATCATCGTACGAAGATCAATGAAATCCTTTATGGCCACGGTCAGATATGGACAGGTTCGTAAGCCGGCACGACTTGTGCTCTCGCTTTTTCTGACGTAGTGTTGCCAGCCTCCTCGGACGATACAGCCCAAGCCCAGTACAACCCACCATTAGACCCCAAGAGTAAAATCCGACCCATGCCTTCTATCACGCATCCAACTGCCGTCCGCGCGGTTCTTCCTCTTCTTCTAACCCCTTTAGCCGAACCTTACCTATTGACTGGCTCTGGGGATGTGATTCGGGCGTACGACATATCCTCGCCCGATGAGCCCGAACTGTTGGGCGAGATGGATGCACATTGGCACGACGTTACTGCACTAAGGCTGTGGATGCGCAAGGAGCCTGTTGAAGGTCAACAGGGGAAGTTTAAGGTCGAGCCGTTGGATAGTGAGTGCGAGTTTGGATGGTACGCTCAGGAGGTGGAAATTGTTAGGTAGGATTCATCCTTGATGCGTTCTTTGTTATCACCTACCTTTTTGTTTATTGTAGATCTAACTACACCCACCAAAGCCAATCGAAGAGCCCAAAGTTTCAAGCTCCTCCCCCACGCTGAGAAGGAGGAAGAGCCATTTGGAATGACAGAAGATGAGGAGCGCGAGCTTGCAGAGCTTATGGGTGACGACTAGAATCCAGATTCTGGTGTCTCATTTCCTGTAGTGTACAACAGTGAACGGATATATAGTGAACATATGCATATGTGACGTTATAGCTTGCTCTTGGGAACGATGAAGCTATTTGCGTTAGCAAGGCTCTTTGCGGGCCGTGTGTACGAGTTCATCCACGCTATTGACACGAATCAACACTCGCATTCCGAAATAATGGAGCTTATTGACATACATCTCTTTCGCTGGTTTGATGTCCTGTGAGTATTAATGTTGTCAGTCAAAGAGCCGACACTGAGAAAGCTTTCGAATCGTCTCACGTTGATTGCCCCGGCCACTTTACCCATAAGCCCTAGTACGACCCGATGATCGTTACGCATTATGTCTCACCCACACACAAGGGTGCGCGTTTTGCGTTGTTCTGGGGAAGTGGGATTGCATAAACGAGGGTGTTTTGGTTGTGGTTTGGTTCCCACTTACTTCTATTTTTCCGTCCTTCCAACGATTTTCCTCGGGATGGCTTCTCCAGCTTCGGCGTCATGTGGGATTTTGCCCTGGGAAGTCAATTGAATAATCTCATCCCTCCGCTTGTCCTTCCCTGCGATCATAGATTTGAGCGAATCGACATGGGAAGCATACGGGAAGACACTACATTCAGCCACATATTGCGTCTTACGCGACGCTCATCGGCCTACCAGAGTAAACAAGAGTGCGCACGTGGTGTCATCATAGCCAGCCGACACAAGTAGTTCCTTATGTTTTGAGGCGTGCCCCTGCTTCTATTCGCTAGCCGACGAAACGGGTACCACGACCCATACCCCCTGACGCGCCGTAACTGCAAAACCTTCAGCCCAGTGAAATATCTACGCAAGAGGACTTGTACCCACGATAGCGCAGCTGCAAGACCGTCGGCCATCTGCGATACCTCCAGCAGCGAAACCATGACTGGCTGCCCTGTGAGTGGCTGATCGCGTTCTTGCACAGGTCGACACACGCGGGAATTAAGATGGTAAAACGGCGTATCGCCAGTGTGTCCACCGCCTTCACCTCCTTGAGCGCAGATGATAATCAACACCTAGTGGGAGTATGTAAGCCCAATACACTATGTGCGGCAAAATCAACTAGCCTTGTGCCAATGCTTTGGGTACGTGCTTCGGATGTCCCACCATACTGAGAACAGGTGATCAGTCATACTGACACGCTTTGACACGAGACGATGTACTTCATCACAGCAATCCCCGCCGCGTGTAGCTTGTCTACCATGTCTTTTGGCGGGACGCCCACGGCACATACGAAGAGTGCTGCTTTATTGCGAATAATGGACCTCCGTGAGCTCCGGTAATTGACCATGCTGATAATCGTACTGAGGAATGAACTCTCATCAGTACATGTACGGCTGTCGCAAGGTCGGGCGGCATGCGTACATTTGTCTTGCGAGCGCTGCCTCCAACCTGGGGTATCAAAAGGTCAACACCAAACGGTGCACTCTTGTCTTCCAAGTGCGCCTTGATGTCGTCAATGGACTGCTGCAGCATCTTAGGACTTTGACGATGTCCCCCAATGACCCCAATGCCTCCAGCATTGGTCACTGGGGGGCCGCGCGGCGAGTTTCGGACCGGCAGCGACATTCATACCTAAGTACTGTTCATTCCACGCCATTTAGGAGCACCACCGAAAATCACACATACCAGCAAGCATCACAGGATGTTGTATGTTGAACAACCTCGTCAAGGGGGTGGAGAATACGGGCTGCGAGGATGGCATGGCGGGCGATGTCTTTGGGCTGGGAAAGCTCTGGTCATGGCTGCGAAATGAGACTTATATATACGAACTCTTGTCGAATTCCGAGCCCGACACCCGGAGACAAACTTACACCCGACTGCCGGTTAGGACATCATCAGGTTCATCACACGACCCGCCACTTCCCTTTCAGGCTCGCCAGCGGACGCTTACATAAGCCTGCCCAATTCCGACGCGTCTCATTCGTTCCGGGCGGGATTTTCCTTGCCTCAAGATGTCCGCCAGACAAGTGTCCAGTCGACCACAAGGCTCCGCCGCCGCCCAGGCAGACAAGTGCCCCGTAGACCACGGCACGCACGGTGCCTCCTCCGAACAATGCCCTGTCGATCACAGCACGCGGTCGTCCTGGAGCAGTATTTTTCTCCTTCAAAAAAATGACCCGACCTGCGCCTTCTCAGCCGGCACAGGCAACCACCTCATCTGTGGGCTCGCGATTACCGACGACAGAGAAAACGTCGTCAATACCGAGAGCAGATGGCTCCAACTGGGGTCTACCCGGGTCGCAAGCCCAGTTCTATGCGGCAAATGGAACGGAAGAACCACAATCCTCATGCGCCGGACTGAAGGTCCATTGTGCCCATACACAACGCCGTCAACGAGCGTGCATGGGCAGAGGTGATGAAGTGGGAAGCTGGCGAGGGTGGTGAGGAAGTTTGTGGTGGTCTGAAGCTAGGGTCAGCTTCAAGGGTCGGAAGGAGGAGGAGGCCGAACGAGAGGACTCCGAGAGCTAGGTGGAAGACACTCCTCGGGTGAGTCGTGCTATCATGAAAATGAGTCCTCTTGTTAATTCGGGCTCTGCAGATACTCTCCTCCCTTTGATCGTCACGACTGGGTAGTCGAGACCCGCTGCGGCACCCGCGTGCGATATGTCATCGACTTCTACACTGGTCATTCCAGGGGGGGACCGGCAGCCAACAACCTCTCTTTCTACCTCGACGTACGACCCGCCCTCGATAGCTGGGAAGGCATAAGGTTGAGAGCGACACATGGACATTTCTGGGACAGCTGGATGGGCCAACCGTCGCCCGCTCCCTCTTCAAAAACCCCCTGCCTAACCGCCTTATACCGCATACTGTTGTGCATCGACAACACTCGCTTTGTACTTTGGATAGAATACTTATCACGGGGGTAGGCTCCCGATTAATCAATACACTACGAACACAGAATTAAGGCCATTATAGCTAGCGCTTGCCTTTAGGTCTTCTGCTTTTTTGGGGTGGAGGCTTCGCGCTCCTCCTCATCCTCGCTGGCTCATCCTCTGCCTTCGCTAACCTCATCCTCACTAGCTCCTCCTCGCCTTCACTGATTTCTTCCTCGTCGTCCCCATGCACCCTCTTCGAACTCCTCTTCTTCCTCTTCTGAAGCTAAAAGAAGCTGCATCTTCCTCCTCAGAAATCTTGTTGTCGTCTGCAGTAGGCTTCGCCACTGCTTCTTCTTGCAGACTCGAGGGACCATAAAAAAGTTTTCGCAAAGTAAAAAAAAAAAAATTGCTCGACAAATTAAAGTAAGAAAAATAAGAAAAACGCAAATGAAAAAATTTAACAAGATTAAAGACCAACGGGGAAAAAAACAACCTTTGTTTAAAAGCACCCAGAGCAAGAACCAAAAATCTTCCTCCTCAGAAATCTTGTTGTCGTCTGCATAGCTTCGTTCGGGGTCTGCCACTGCTTCTATCTGGCGCTCCGACGTTTCGATCGCTCTTTGCTCTTCAGTCTTTGTTTGCGCAGACGCTCCTTGGCTGCGTGTTCAGCCTTTGCTTCACGACCTCAGCCTTGGATTTCTTGACTGTTCGACAATTGTCAGAGCAATCTCAGTAAGGAGTCAAGAGGACGAACCAAATATCGTGGTAGATGACGTTTCCTTCCTTGCCTGGTGTTCCCTCAGCAATTTTAATTGAGACTTGCAGCTCCATACGGGGGCCAATCTCGAGTCAAGTCTTACGGCCCTCTTCTGGCCCTTCTTGTTGTTCCGACCGACGTAGTGTCATCCGCAAGCGAAATAGCATCTACGGTCGTCCCCGCCCTACACTCGACGCGACGATACGCCGCGGACTCTGTGTATCCATACGCTGCTCGGGCCTGGCTCTCCTTTTTTGCGGAGCAAAAAGTCTGCGACGTCCATTCTCGTTCTCCTAAGTCCAAAATGCCGTGTGGTGGATGTGGACTTGGCCGTCGCGCCTTTCGAGCACCATTTGCGGACGAGCGTTTTGAAACACCGTGTACGTTTTAAAAGAAACGGTGATGAGGTAGTGTCCTGTTTTTTTTTTTTTTTTTCTATTCTACTGTGCCGCGTTCATCAATTGTATTGAGATGAGGACTATCCGTCTTGCGGACGAGAGGGAGATGGTCTTGCGAGAGAAGAGGCCCGGCGGGAAAAGGGTTTGGAAAGTTTTCATGAGGAGCGTGAGGTGTGGGGAGAAGTGGTAGGTGAGGCGAGCAGGGAAGGGACGCTAAGACAAGCTGAGAAGGTTAAAAGTGTGGTTAGGCATTTGATGCAGGCGTAGGGTTTACAGACGCACCAGTGGGGGACTGAGGTATTCAACAGTTCCGATACTCTTTGCCCTCCTAGTACGTCCTGTTGTAATGTCCTTCAACAAGCTGTACCGCTCTATGCGGAAGCTCAAAGTTTGGCCACAACCGGCAATCTGACTATGCGTATGAAGCGCGCGACGTCCGTGATGGGTGAAGGCGAGCATGTGAGTGACACCCAGAGCGGGTGCCATGGTCATAAAATCTCTCAGCTTGTTACGTGCACGTTCCTTCACTTGCAGTGCGTTCAGCATTCATACATCTGATCAGAGTCGAAGAGCGAGACTGACCCTAAGCCGAGTAGAGCAGTATTAGGGTTTCCAAGACCTTGCGCATGTCCCGCACAAGTTTGTGCCAATGCCGTACCAACCGGGGTCGCATGTTTGATGACGAACGACTTGGGAACGCCTTCAGCGCGTTCCTGGTTAGCAGATGCGGCGCCTCCGCTTGAGATGAGTTGCGGTTTTTGCGACGACGATGGCCATGGCCCTTGGGCGCCTTGTACTCGGTGAAGAGGTCAATTGGAAGCAGACGCCGACGAAATTTCGACGGGATTGTTTGCGAGCGGAGTTTGCCTGAGGGCGGGGTTTCCCAGATATGGAAGTGGCTCGGGTGGATGTCGCGGTGTTCAAGCTCGATCAGAGGCTACAGTGCCTCAAGCTATTGTTTTCTATTTCAAGACAACATCTATTAGTGTTACGAGAACTTAGTATAGCAAGGTATACAAGATTAAATATATATCAATAGTATAAAAAACAGCTGCAGGACAATGTCATATCCCGCATGAACGACGAATATCTCCATCTGAATCCACGCAGCAGGCTCGAGACAGCGACATCTTAATCGTTGAGGATAAGCCTGGACGACGTTAGACACGCGCGGAGTTGGCGTAAGTCAGTGTATGTCTAAGCATGCTTGTAAGTCATAGGGCGACGCTCGTCCCCCCCCCCCCCCTGGAAGTTGAAGATCTCATACCTGTCCGCAACCCACGAAAATGATAGTCTGCTCCGGGCCCGTAACATATGTCATGGACAGTGCCGCACCGACCTGTAACACAGCGGTGAGTATACCTCTTTGGTATAGAAGCCGGGGAACTTACCTTATCATCGACAGTATCCCACTTTGTCACGATCAATACCGTCAATGCCTCTCTCTTTCCCTGGCACCGCTACCACCACTGTACGCTCCCGCGGATGCGGAGCTGAAATCACGAAGAGCACGATCGAAATTTGGTGTGACTGATCGACAGCCTCGTTTCCAACTAGAGCTTCGCCGACAAAAACAATTTTGTCCGGGTTATTATTTGTAGCGACGAGCTTGGCGAGAGCTCGCATAAGAGGCTCATTATCTGCATACGGCCAGCGGTGTCAATGAGGACGACAACGTCGAAGTCGTGGTCTTCTTTGTCCTGCTATGCGGGGCGTAAATAACAACGGAGAGTACGACGAGGGGTTTGTACGTACACTCGTCCGTACGAGATGGGGCCTCTCTGGCAATACCGGCAGCATCTTTTTTCCATATCCTTTCTCGTAGAGCTCAACACGACCCTTGCTATCTGTCGCGCCGTTCACGCCGAGCATGCTCAGGTTACGCACATGGACCCTCAGCTGCTCAACTGCCCCGCTACCTGAAGCAAACATTAGGCCATGAAGATGATGAAGGAGATCAAATGCACTAACCGGAAGGTATTCGCAGGCAGCGATCAGTACTGTCGCATAGCGCGTTCTGGACCAGCCAGAAGGCAGACTTACGCGAGGTTTGCCTAGGTTTGTACTCTTGCCAACACCGTTAATCCCAACAAAGGACAATGCTGTATGGTTCCTTCTTTGACCGAGTGACTCATTTACCGAACATGCTTGACTGACTCTCCGAGAGCTTGGTTCTGATGGAAAGTAATAGATCCGTCGATGTTTTCGGAGTGAGGATCCTTGTGAGTGCGGCGTTCAGAGCATTGCGCACTGCCGTGTTCGTACCCACCCCAGCCGGGCTATTATGCGGCCGTCCCACAAGATCTTCACTACTCCTTCCACAACCTTCTCTGCGATGTCCTTTGCCACATTCTTCTTCATCAGATGTTGTTTCATGCCTTCAAGCACAGGTGCAAGGTCGGAATTTGTTAGTATGTTTTCGCTCCTGTAAGGGCGTGGTGAGAAACAGCGACCCCATGTACCAAGCTGCTGGTATTGGCCGACGCTGCAGCGTTGGTCGCTACTGAGACGTTGTCGAACTCCCAGTCCTTGACTTCGTACATTCCTTCTGAGGTTCTCGTACCTAAGCTGATTGGTCGACCAGTGCAGAAAGGTCCATGGATGTGCGTTCGCTGGCTGGTGAATCCACTTGTACGTAACTGAAGTCAAGAGAGGCCATGTCAGATTCTGAAGGAGCTGCGTCGCCCCACTTTCGTTGTACTTTGGCCTTCGCTGACTTCTTAGTCTTGGCCGGAGTGTCGGAGCTGTATGGGGTTCGTGAGAGGAGGATCTTGTGTTGGGTAACGAAACTACAATCGAATGACCACACTCTGACCCAGGCACACTGTCCAACCCACTCCCCGCACCACCCCCACTACGCCGCCCCCTCCGCACACCCCCGCTACCGGGACCTTTAGGACGCAGTCGATTCTTGAGGGCTTGTACATTTCGCGCAATTTGCTCCTCATCTACAGTTGTCGCATTGGGCAATGAGAGGGAGCTTCGGTGGTCACAGATGAGACGGAGAGCTTCTAGAGCTGAGCCAGCACTCCACTTGTACTTTGCTCATCCCCTACGAGGGTGGGTGTCGACTCGACTTGTGCGACGGCGGGAGAGACATAGCTGGCTTCAGACGTGACTTGCGATCCTGAAACCACATCAAATAACAATGTTGTTTGCCACTAGCCGCGGTATGAGGCACCTGAGCGGCTTTAGATTCAAGAGTCTTGAGCAGGTTTTGTCAAATACGCTGTCCCATTTCTCGAAAGCACGGGCAAAATCCCATGAGAGAGCGGTATCGGAACCAGCGTCTGAGGGTTTGAGTGCAATAGCCAGACGATGCATGGAGCGACGCAACGAACGTCGTAAGAAAGGGTTGGAAGAGCTTGACAAAGAGCGCCTTGACATTTGCGAGAAGTTCGTCAACATATGTGAGTTGAAGGATGGCGCTGGTATGCGACCTGGTAGAGCGTATATTTAGTCTGCCTTCACGCTTGGGATATTTATGACACCCACAACGAAGATTAACTCAAGGTCATTCACAAATGACCACTTGAGAGTGTATCCATCCTTCTCAAAACGAGACTCGGCTGCCGCGTCCCTCGATGAGCAGGCATCACGAATCAGCGAATTCACGGGTGAGGCGGAGCTAGTTTCGCTGGACTGGGATGCCGCGGGCGTGAAGGAGCGCGACCAAAGGACGACGCCACCTAGAGGAAGGATTCAAGACAATGTATAGGCTGATAGGGAATTTCGACGAACCTTTGTGAGAGATTGAGCAGTGGTCAAGCATCGGCGTCAGTAGGTGCAGGGTTAGTATGCTGGTGCCGCGCACACTCAGGTTACTCGGCTTAAGCATTCATGGCGTCTGGCCATTGCTGTATATGCTACCGGTTGAAGGCATCCTTAGGTCACTTTGCCGGAGTGGTTAACGGGGATCGGGCCTGCCATATTCGTAGCTGTCAGCGGTTGTGCTTTGCACACGCGAGTGTTCGAATCGCTCCAAGGTGACGCTTTTTGGCTTTCTAAATGTTGTGCTTGCGAGTAGCACAAGGTCTAAGGGTACCCCAGGATAGACAGTGTTAACCCAGTTTCATAAACAGTTTACACCACTTCATAAACAGTTTATCAGCGCAAAAGTTGCAGTCCTACAATCACGACCGGCAGACTCATTCATGGTGCTGTGTTGGTGGAATCTGTCTATGCGTCCTAGAGTAGCCTAGAAAAACTCTGCGGAAAAAGGGCAAGACAGATTATTGAATGGTTCAATCAGCAAGAATATATAGAACAATCAAGTATAGCTAGAGCTCGGACCAGTCACTGTCCAATCTGATCTTCATAAATCGCTATTAGCATAAAAAGTCCCTGAGGGTGGCAAAAGCTTTCGAGGAGTTTTTCGAGTTCCTAAGGTTTGAAACAAAGTCAATCTCTTATGCCCTGCCAGCCATCAGCACGTGTGGCAACAAGAATACTGGAAAAAAAGAAGATATCTCCCTGGCGACGAGTGAGTCGAACCCGGCTTCGCCTTGTTCGCGCACACTTTCACCGATGACAGGCGCGTGTACGTTGTATAACCGAAATATAACTACCAGGGATTGACGAGGAACTCCCACATTACAATTTTCATGATCCTAAGGGAGGGTAGAGAACTAAGCGTTCCATAGTACCTGCGAACGCATTCACGCCGGGACTTGCATCGGTCCGACGATGTACATCGACCTCACCAGGCTTGTTCGCTACAATGCCATCTGCACAACACCGCCAAGTGACCCTTCATACATTTCTCGCTGTCTGAAACGCATATCGTTGGGCGGGTCACGGGGACCCTTGTCTCCAACCTTCGGCCTGCTGATTTACGATGATGCCCTCTTATTAACCGAGTCTCCAACTTCACATCCTTAACTCACACTAAAAGAGTTGACTGGCGAATACCAGGCGTTCCCTACCTCTTTAGTCTACTAATAGGCAAGTTGAAAGTTTTACAGAGGACAAGAAGTAGATGCGTTGACCCAGTAACCTTTTGGACCAGACGATGCGTGGCAGGACAATTATCGGCTTTGTGCAATTATATTCTAAAACGTACATGTAAACGTACCATCCTCAATAGAGGCACAACTCGCGCCTTCAAACGCCGCACTGAGAAGCCCGGCCCTGTCCTAACTTCTCGACCGTTGCTACGCCGTATCGACAAGCGTATGTGTGTGTTTTTGCGCCCCTACCCCGATTTCTTACGGCCTCGCTGGCTCACGCTCCAAGAATCAGGACAGAGCAGAAAGGGCGCAGGTAGTCTGAATGGGCGCCAGCAGTTAATTGCCCGAGGACAACAATTGTAGTTGGAACGTAGAGCCAGTGTCGAATGCTAGCACAGAGCGCCTAACGTTCATGGCCCAGTCAGTCGAAGTAGCGACTAAGCGGGGGTTCTTTAGAACCAGCGAATTACATTATGCGGATGCAAAAACTACATATAACAGCAAGAACATCATCGTACGGCAAACGGAAAATACTGGCAAAGGCTGGTTTAGATCTAGGACCACTCCAGCTTTCCGCGCCCTAACCTCCTTGACTCTCTCCAACTACGTTCTCTCGAGTGCCGCTACTCCCGTCAACTTAGTGCCTACTCCCTTTCGTTTAGTCTCGCACAATACCCCTCAACGCTTCTTACATCCCGTGGTATGTACTGACAACCTTGTCCGGGACTTCTCAAACGCTGCGGCGTTGCTAGGCGACTCGCCTGCGGCCTCGAGGACGATAGACTTTCGACACTGGCGGGTGAGCGCGTTCGGCGGACCAAGTGGCGTGCAGGCAGCGTAGAAGAAAGCCAGTTCTGCGCGCAAACGCCTTGCATGCTAATTCGGCGTCCGGCGCGCGTTCCACAGTATGGCCGGAGGGATGGCCGTCCGAGGAATTTGGCTGTCCAACTCGCGCGGGCAAAGTCTAGGATCATGACAGGTGCGTACATTTTGATCTTTTCAGAAAGCTCAGAAATTTCACTCGTCGTGCTAGATATGTAGATATTATCCGTCTCCATATACTCCGGTATGCGCTTAGCTTTCTCGTCTCTGCCGAATTCCTGTTTCCCTATTTCCAGTAACGTTTTCGAGTATAACGTGGAAAATGAGAATTATCAACTTTTTTTGCCAATCGCGACATAATTAGCCGCAGGCCATGTGACGTTAGTCCTCCAGCCATACTCTCGTCTCGTTATCGTTACAGGCCTAGCTACATCCGCGCTGTCTTACGCGGAAAGAGCTTTTCCCTGCCTAGCCAGGCGTTTTTACAAGCTGATTGAAGATATCCAACAGTGAGGCGGTTGTCTCTGTATGCCAATAAGTTTTTCGTTTGCACTGTATTTTTTGCCTTAGTGTGTTCTTTTTAGTTTGTTTTTTTGGCACTGCTTTCGCTTTGGTGATGGTGATCCACTTGGTTGGTCAAGACTCTGTCGCCCCCGTGTCGTTGGCCAAGGATCTTCCTTTAGTCCATCCCAGCAGGGCCCTGCATGGACGGGACACAAAAGTCAAGCCCGTCATGAGGAAAGCTGCCGGGGCCCCGTCATGGCAGCGAGGCGAGTGATCGTTTAGCAAAGCCCAACTATCGCCATACCATTCATCATACTGCCGTCTGTCAGGTGTTACCCCGAACCAGTATACGAACACTTTTGTGCGCAAGATAGAGAGAGTTTTCCGATGCTGAGCATTAACTTCTCAAAGAAGGCTCAGCCTTCATGTCATCATGCATCGTGACAGTAGACGACCTTACGTGCTTGGCACTGAGCTCACCAGCAGTTTCAGCCTCTTCCAACAGAGCATTGGACCCGACATCATACACGCCCTTGGCCAACATCATGTATCCAAGGACACGCGTTTGGGTACGGGTGAGCAGCAAAGAATACTTGTCGAGATATCCGCTGAACGTTTGATCGTGCTCTTGCGCAAACAGAGTCCGTACTTCACCTGGATACCAATGCTATTGTCAGTTCAATACTTCGGCTTAATAGAGAAAACTTTCACCGTGCTCAATGGTACCACGCGCAAAGCTCATCTGCGAACTGTTCCTTGTACTTCTCCAAGTACCTGGACACACGTTCTTTATATGGATTGATTCCGGCGATAGCATAGACCTTCTCGCGCTCAGAATATGCCACAGACACCGCAAGAGTTCGCGGTAGTCTCTGTACTTCTCCGCCAGCGCAAATGCATCGGTACGACGAAACCTGTTACAGTCGCAAGACGTCGCAAGGACGCGACGCGGAGCCCTCTTCAAACTCTCCGTGAGCCGTAGGCCGTGCCCCCTGGACCATTTTAAATATGTACCCCATCGGGCCCCCTCTGCCTGCTTGTTCCTAGCCGCCCAAATCTGACACCCCAGCCCCTCAAACTCTCCTTTGAGTTTCCTCCACCGGGCGTTCATCTACCACATCCCTTAAACTGACGCCGCCTGCGATGATCCTAGCCATGCGCACCATTCGCTGAAAAGATGCCCATAGAAAGGATGATAGTCGCGATCTCTCAGGTCGTTGTGGACGGATGGTGTCAAGGTATATGCAGGAAGCTCGCGGGGCCAACGAACGCCCCGACGAGCTTGGCGACCGGTGACATCGAAAGAGATGTGTGATCATGTCGATAATAGCAGGTTCAGATGTCCAGGGTTGGGATCAAAGGAAGTCAATGCCGTAGACACCGAGAATTTGTACTCTCGGTAGTCAATCTGCACTTTGGAGGAACGGTCTTGATAAAAACGTTAGTAACGATTGCACGGCCAGTCGGGCGCTCGCCTCACTTACGAGGATAGCAGAGTCATTCGACTTTGTGGCAGCCAAATTCGCGGAAAGACTGTGATTGACTTCGTACGACGACCGCTTAATGAGTCGTTGATCCTTAGCAGGATGGCCCCAAGGTCTTGAGCCTTCAATCGAAGAATGCCGCGACCCCATGTATTTATTCTTCATGGTGACCTTCACCAGCATATCTTTCATGTACGAGTAGAGATCGCCTCCATCAAGACGTTGTGCGATTTGGCCTATCCTGAAGTCCCAACTGAGCGATTAGACAGAACGTAAAAGTAGGTTTCAAAACATTAGCGTACTCAAGAGCATCGTTATGTCTCAACCATAGCTGCTGTGAGACAGCATACAGTTTTCCTCCGCAGTCCGTTTGGCTAGACGTTGCCGGGCTCTTCTGTTGACCATCTGCCGTGAAGAATAGCAATTGTAAGACTCCGTCACAAGACGCTGTATGCCACAGAAAGAGAATACCTATAGTGAGCCACACCATTATCGTTGATCGCAAGTTAATCAAGAAGCTAAGTCTCTCGCTTACGATGAGTCAGCTGCGCCTGCGAGGATCGTGGTTTGGTCGGACCACCACTCCATAGGTCTAGCGAACTGGCTGGGAGTAATCAATGTGTGATTCAAATAACTGACCCTTTGACTTACCAGACTCCATGATGGCTTGACTGAGCTGTTCAGCACGTGACTATCACAGTGCTTCGCCATCGACATCTGGCGGAAACTGAAGTGGAGAGGGCTGATTCTGCAGAAAGAAAGCCTTCAAAACAAGCGTGCAGATTACATTTTTGAAGTTGCACTGACCTCAGGATGTGCGTACGTAAAGGATGAGCCCCCTTGTGACAGGGTGGACTTGCTGAACGTCTTCTACCTTGCTTGCCAGCGTTACTGATGACGTGCACGTTAGACCACTGGATAGATCCTTCGACAGTGGATCAACTATTAGAAGTAACGACAGCCTAGCGAACTCTGATCACTGTTCTATTCGACCAGTTGACAGCTAGTAACTCTCATCCATATCAGTTTCGCAGCACGTCACGCCGACCATCAAGTACTTATTTGTCATCTTCCGGCGTGGAGAATACGCGTCAAGTGCCTAATGTCCTGTCGTTGACTGATTCTATAGCTCAAGATCCGACTCGTGCTATTCAGAGTTCTTATCCCAAACGTTCCAGACAGTCATTTCTTTGTGCAGCTAGAGACTTCTACTATACTTCGCCGGGCGCAGATTCACGACGGTGTCCACCGCAATCTGCTATTGAGATCAATGCTACGCACTGAGCAGACAAGCTGCTTCTGTTGGCGGCGCATAGGTCGGCGCCAGAAGCTAGTAGCGTCTGATGTAATATTTGAGTAAGACACCTTATATGGGCACAGTTGCCAATGAACAAACCATACGCTACTGGATCATCGGCAACCTTAGATGTGCCACCTTGCGTTACAATGACTTGCGAACGCGGCCGGGCGCTAACGTATGAGTCACGAGGGCACACGAGCGCGTAGATGGGGGGGGCGGGGGGCGGTCCCCTTTTTTGGGGATGTTTGGGCCATTAGCGTCCAAAAACGCGGTGTACTCCAGACACCTCGCGAAATGAATACGAGCCACAAGCAATCATCCCCGGAGCTCAAGGATTTGTGAGCACTCCAAATCCCGGTACGAGAACGGGGTCAATGCCACAAAATACCTGATGACTTGCACAAGTCCAGCAACTCCAAATTCAAAAGTCCACTCCGCGAATGAAGATGGCGAATCTTGGTTTTGTATGTGCGGTGTGATACATCTCCAAATACATCCTGTCGTACAAGATGAGCTCCTCCACATCCCTCTGTGTTCGACATGTTCCACCTTTGTATCCGGAAGTCAACTTTCAAGGTCCAGACATCGCGTCGTCCAGTTCGGATCTTCTTGGCCGGTCGAACAAAGCCACGGCGCTGATGTTGCCGGCTTCTACTTGAGTGTCAGTGACGAGGAGAGGAGGGGGGAAAAGGCGTGTGAGGGAGAGCATTGACGTTGGGCGGTTGAACGCGTCGTGCGTTCACGATGTAACCTCCCGCTTGAAGCGGTGCAGCACGAGACGGAATAGCCGACCGAATGAGGTGGAATGGACAACAAATGTCTGTGGCCCCTAATGAAGCGAGCAGTGTCACAACTGCTGAGTGAGAAGCGGCGGGAATATGAGAAACCACGTACATCTGCGCGGGGTAAGTGTAGTTACTCGCTCGTCGGCCATTCAGCGGCAAAGAGCTCTGGGACCGACGGTTCGCCACCACAGCAAGACCCATAGCCAGACTGTAATCCCAGAAGTGTAACACGCCTTCCTGGCCCCCCCCCCCCCCCCCCCCCCCCCCCGAAGAGCAATATGAGGCCAGGCTCACGGCTGAGACCCATATGGTACAAGCGCATGTGTAGAGCTGTGTCCATGGGTAGTAGCGGTTCAATGTCTTGGGGGACACGCGAAGATGTAGCATGTCGGCGTTCCAGTGAGCGACTGTGTTCAATTAGCACAGTACAGGTAACGAGAAGGAATGGGTCTCTCACTTGTGAATGGTTCCAAAACGAAACATCTCTCAGCAGAAGCAACGAGAGCAAAACCTGTGGCCGTGTCCACCTCTCCTGTATACGCATCACGGTAGAAGTCTACAAAATATGCTCAATTGCTTAGTCACTTCCCGTAGACAAGAGCGCCTCATACCTGCATTTCTCAACAAGAGCTTCACCTCCGCGGGAAGATGCGCGTAAAACGTGACCTGCAGCTCGTCCGACTTTGCAAATATCGTCTCGAACCTGAACCCCCGCGTCGACGATGATTTCAGACTCATCGTCCGCGTCCCACGTCCATCCCCACCACGCTCATCGTCGGCGCCGACGGACGCCGGCCTCTCCGTGGCCCTCGTCGGCGTGCCCGTGCGCGACCGCACGACAGGCCTTGTGGCCGCGCGGGCGGCGGCATTGTTCATCAGGGTCACAGAGGCACTGGGGGCCGCACTTCTGCGTCGGATGGGGGGGGCGGCGTCGTGATGTCGTGGTGGCCACCCGTTTTCGTCACTGTTCGCCGCGGCGCCGGGGTGGGTGTCGGCATTTTTGTAGAATTATAGTGCTGGGAAGGAGGACAGGGTGTTGAGCCTGAGGCTCGTGGTGAGGAACGCGATGAACGACAGAAATAGGGAGACGCCCGCGACGCGTCCGATGCATGAAAAAGCATTGCTGACGTAAGCGAACCCATCACAAGAGGACTGAGGCTTGTGTCCACACACCTCATCCCTTTGTCCACCTCAAACTACTGACGAACTATGCTCGGCGTCGAGGACTACGGTAGCGACAGCGGCTCCGACAATGAGATACCACAACTTGCTACTAAGCCTACGCCGAAACCCGTTACAATCAGCCAAGTCCGGTCTCTCACTCCCTCCTCCTTCCGCAAGTGGTTCCAAACCCTCTGGCCTCTCGCTCCCCGCACCGAAGAAGAAAGGCCCTAAGAAGATTACGATAGGCCTCCCCGCGCTGCCCGGCGACCCCCGCAGACGGCGACCCCGACGACCGACCGCCGCCTGCAAAGAAGGCCCGCCTCGAGGACGCGGGCGCGGGGGCCTCGGCTCTCTTGAGCATGCTGCCCGCCCCGAAGAACAAGAACCCCGTGGCGCCGCAGCCGGAGCGCGTGCTTGGTGTGGTGGGCGAGGGCCGGGGCTGGTGTTCCGCGCGAAGCCGGCGGCGGCGCAGAGTGCGACGGTGGAGGACGCGGAGGAGGAGGATGAGGAGAAGGTGAATGAGGGGCCAGTGGGTGGTGGGATTCTTGAGGAGGTGAAAGGAGACGAAGCCGCCGGCGGGAGTGCCGTTCCTTCCGACTTCGCTGAAGAAGGGGAGGGCGAATGTGAGCACGGAGGAGAAGCATACGATGTCGAAGGCTGCCGTGGTAGCTGCAAAGTCGGTTGCGCCTGCTGTGGACTTCTTCTCATTAGGTATGTACACGGCTGTATGGATACTGATAGTATACTGTATACTCATATCTTGGTAGGCTCAGCTGGCCCATCGGACGTCATCCGCGCCCTCCACCAGCATCTCATCCGCCGCGCCCTCCCTTCCATCCTCCTCTCTCTCCGTCTCATCCGCCCCAAAATCGACGACTTCACCCGCCCGAACCAACACAGCAAGACCTGTACCCAGGATACTACATGCTCTCCCTCTGGGGGCAGTGGGCCGCGCACGACGCAGCGTACTACAAGAAGTTCTACGACAAGTGGAAGAAGGAGTACGACGACCACGTGCGCGCGCTCGAGAAGGGCACCGCGAAGGGCTTCGAGGGCTTCGAGGACAGCGCGGCGGAGGTGAACGCGGCCAAGGAGATGGAGCGCGCAAAGAAGGAGATTCAGGAGCGCGAGGAGAAGAAGAGCTTGACGATGGGCGGGCAGCATGTGCAGACGGAGGCTCCGAAGATGAACATCAAGGTATGTGGAGGGTTGTGTGTGGGCGGGCTGTGGCTCATTGTGAATGCAGGGTGCTGCGTTGAGCGGGCGGGCAAAAGGACGGCATCAGCTGTCTACGCTTCTTACAGAGGCATACCAGAACAGGGAGGCATTGGAAGAGAAGATTGCACAAGGCCGAAAGAACCGGAAAGAGGCGGGAAAACAAGTATGGTGCGCTCGCTTCCGCCTATGCACTGTCGAGTTCAAAACTACGGCACTTCAGGTTTCTGAACATTCGCCTTTTGTTCGTCGACTATGCACTGCGCCACATTGACACACCGTTTCCTCATTTACAATATACTCGCATTATACGCCGGAAACTACATATGTATGTATACATGTACAATAGAAGACGACGACATGATATGGTGGAGACGGTGCAGACTCGAAGAGATGAGGACAAAATCCGAAAGAGATGACTCGACAACAGACGTAGAGATGAGAAGTTTTACTTCGCAGACGAAGAGAACTCTGTTGAAGGCGCGATCAGCAGCCCGTTCGTGATGTGGAATATGTTGGCACGTACTGGTGACGGACTTCGTGCCCTCCGAGATGGCGTGCTTGGCCAACTCTCCAGGAGAATGAGGCGCACAGAGGTCTGGATCTCGCGTGACGAGATCGTCGACTTCTTGGAGTACGACGCGAGCTCTGTTAGGCCACATCAGCCACCTGCATCAGTGACGTGTAAAATGTTCGACTTACTGGATTGCCTCGGTGGCAATGCGCTCGAAGATGTCGTTGACGAACGAGTTGAGAATGGCCATAGCCTTGTTCGAGATACCCGTGTCAGGGTGGACCTGCTTGAGGACTGCAGATACCCGTCAACACCCGACACCGATCTCGACCACACATTTTTACTCACCCTTGTAGATGTAGGAGCTGTAAGTCTCCTTGCGCGACTTCTTGCGCTTCTTCTTCTCGCCGTCAGCACCCGACGCAGCGCTGGTCTTTCCGGCGGTCTTCTTCGCCTTGGTCTCTGTTGGCTTGGGTGCCTTGGAGGCAGTGGTGGAGGCAGGAGCCTTGCTGGCAGTGGAAGCGGGCTAAATCGGATAGAAAGACGCGTCAGAACACGTTTGCCCCTTTCCTCTTCAAGATACGAGCGTACTGACCTTGGGTGCCATCTCAACGAAAAACTATCGAATTATTGTATATGAGTACGAGACTTGGTGAATACCTATGTGGGTCGACTCACTTGAAGGGTGGGTGGTGAGGTGGTCAAGGTCGTGGTACGAGGGAAAGAGGCGAAGAGGGTGGTGGGTAGACGCAGAGCGCGACGCGAGGTTTATGTAGTACCGTTGATCGTCACGTGCCGTAACCGTTAGCGCCGCTAAACGCGTCGCGTCGCGCTAGGGCTTAGCGCTTGCTTCTCACACAGTGGCATGTGAGATCTGGTGATGTTATTGTACGTGCATCTATTGCATTTGGTTCGACTATAGACGCCTACGTGTTACAGAGTGATTCTGCCACTCATTCCCACTACGTCTCCGTCGTCGACTGCCCACACCAGCAGGGCCTTCTTGCTCGAGTCATCTGAGCTCAACGTGTCCCACGCGCCATGCAGCGTGATCCCCCTTGTTGACGACGAGTGGGTTCAGCGCACGGTATTCGAACACTTTGGGTTTTTAGCTCGGGGTGATGGAAGAGACTCGTGTCGAGGAGCATCAGCGCGGTGAGGGGACCATGCACCAGACGTTCTATAACAAGGTCAGCATGGACCTTTGGGTGAGTTCTCGAAGCATTGGTTACATACCCGAGTACCCTCTGAATTAGCGTAGTCCTTGTCCAGGTGTATGTAGTGACCATTGAATGTCAGAGCGGAAAAGCGGAACAGGGTCGTCGGGCTGGGTAAGTAATGGAATGAAAAGTCCGGCGGCGGCATCCCCGTCACTGTGGTTGACCAAGCTCAAGCACCTTTCAGATACACAACGCATTCGCGACGCGGAGCGTACACGACGCATACGCATACACCCACCTTGTTTGGCCCCCTCCGGCTGGCCGGCGCGGCGAGGTAGACGTGCGACCTCTCTTCCAAGATGGCGGCATCGTTGCTACCTTCCGTCTTGTATTCGATCTTCTGCTTCACGAACACCATGGGGGAACCCTTCTCAAAGCCTTTCTTCTGCACGTCCAGCATCTCGGAGTGGGCAGTCACCCGCTCGCGCCGACTTTCAGCTGTGACCTCCACTCCATCCTGCCTCCGGCCCACATCCTGCGCGTGAATGGCTCTGGAGGACAAAAATCGGCATCGGTGCCGTCCCAGCGCAAGACACGCTCGGGTTGCGGGGATGGAAGAAGGCACTAGGTGATGACCAAAGCTGAGAGCATCGCCGGTCACTGGGGCGACGTACGGCTTGCGGGTTCCATCACGAGTGGGGAGGGTGATGTAGAGATCAGAGACATGGCTCTCGTGGAGGGTGTCGGTGAGTGTGAGCTTCTTTTCCGCGGCGATCCAGGAGTCGAGGGCGGGGAGGTCGAGGGCGGGAGTGGCGGGAGTGGCGGCGGTGGCGAGACGACGGCAGCGGGGGAGAGCCCGTGCGAGGGTGCGGAATGGAGACATGCTGCGTCGGGGGAGTTTAGAGGCAGGCGGGGACAAATGCGATCAGGCGACCGGGCGGCTCAAGCGGTTCGACCGACGCATGTCCGAGGGGAAATCCACGAGCGTGACGGGTGGGAAGATGGCCGGCGGGCGACGCACTGTGGTCACGTCGCGGTGTAACGCCTCGGAGGGCGGGGATCGGCCGGGTCGGATGGCGTGGGAGCGGTTCGGACGCCCCCGGCGAGCACAGGCAGAGTCAACGCGTCGCCATGTCCCAGCCCCCCCATCGCCGCGCGCAGGCTCTGCGGGACAAAAAGGCCTCTCCGTGACTCGCCCAGTCCGTCCCGCGCATCCATATCCGGATCGCGTGTCGTGGCTTCCCTGCCGCGCTAGCCCGCTCGCGAAAAAAAATCGCCCGAAAAATTCGCGCATGCCGTGCTTATCGAGCGCGACGCGTTTGGGGGACCACGCTGGACGCGCACGAGGGCGTGCTGGGCTTGGTCACGCAGGCACGCGTCGGCAGAAACACGAAAAAAAAATTAAAACGGTTTACGCGCCCTAAGCACGAGGCCCCGATTGGGCAGGGGCGAGCCAGCGACACGGGCCATGCCATATATGGGCAACTGGGGTACCTGGGTCTCTCGCGCGTCGGCTTTGGATATCACCTCTCTCTCCTTCGTCGCGACCTCCTCACAATCGTTTGCTCCCTTCCCCCCATTGTCCTGGACCATGCCGCCCTGCTAGCTGCCAACTATTGTAGCCCCCTTCCTCTGTCCTTGCTCGTCTATCTATATTCGGCCTGCAACGCGCGACTCCGCACTGCTTACTCCAGCCTACTTCCCAGCCCGCCTCTCCACGTCCGCACCTCCCTGCTCTCTTCCTCCAACCACCACCATGGACCGCCATCCTCTCGCCCACGGGGCCGCGCAGGGCTATGCTTGTCGATAAACAACCCCTCGACGCGCCGCCCCCGCTACTCTCGCCGCCAATATATCTCTCGACAGACCTGCCTCGCGTACGTCCCCCCACACGCGTTGCCACTCGACGCGCCCTCTGACCGCGTTTTTTCTCCAGTCGCCGGGTCTGTTCAGCCCTCCAAGGCTCATGTCCCCAATCCACATGACGCAGTCGGGTCCCCCACAAGTCTAATGTGCGGTATTCGCCCTCTCTCCCTCGCGCTTTGTCAGTTGACGCCCGGCACCACAGTTATCCAAAGCAGCGCCCTCATGTAGCTCTACAAAGCGGCGTCGCTCCCACAACACCTCCTCGCGCTCCTCGCGCCGTCGTCTCACCCGTCCAGACTGCTCCGCCGCCTTTGGGCCGTCCTTCTTCGACTCTCTTCCCTGGATTGCCCAAGTCGAGTGCGCCCCAGAGCGGCGTCGATGTGTGGGACGTTGCCGACCCTGTCCCTACTCCCCGACCAGCCGCCGCAGCACCCAGAGTTCTCTGGAGTGGGCCCGGTCAGACGTCGGAGGACGTCGACGCGCTCCGGGGCAGCACCTTCCCTCGGATGCATCCTGACAGAATGCTACCGGGCGAGAACGCGCGCCAACCCCCCGGCCTCGTCCCGCCCGCCGCTGCGCGAACATCTCCAGGAACGCCATTCAAAGGGGCTTCTCCCGGCGGCAGACCGTGAGTCTGCATGATCCCCGCACCCCGCCGCCGATGTACAAGTTCGACCCGCAGAACGTTGAATTCCGTCATCTCATGCCGGTCCTCCCCTCGGCGGCCCCCGACCTCCTGCCGTCCCCACGAGGTCCCGCGTGGGCGAGGGCAAGCTCGTCGCCTGCTCCCATGTAATTGCGTCATCCTCGCATATGCAGCAGCTTGTTTCCCCGGCGTCGCCGCCCGTTATCTATTCGTCTTGCAAGCCTGGACGGACAGACGTCTTGCTGATTTCAATACATTATTCAAGTTTCCAACATCAAGAAGAATAGCAAGGATCAGAATTCATCATTCGCTCCATCGAGCACCACCTCCAGCAACACCACTCTTGGCCATACGTGTTCCTGTCTATACTTATTCCTATCTCAAGCCTTCGATTGAAAAATAGCCACGCACTAATTCCTGTGGGCGCGACCGTAACAATTACCAGGTTGTGGCCTCAGTCGTCTTGTTCCATGTATGTGCATTCTCCCTGTCTTCCACCTAAAAGCCGCCCTGGACTGACGATTGCCTTTCTGCAGCTCATCTCGCCAGCATGTATCACCAGTCCTTCACTGCAACCGGATTCATGAAGACTGTACGATAACCCCATCGCGCCGGACATATTTCCCTGCTCCCAAGACCGTTCGTGGACGTTTCGTTTATTTATGCAGCGCAGCCCCCAGCCGCCTGTCATTCCCGCGAGCAATTATTAGCTCTGCGCCTTCTTCCGCCGTTTGCAAACTCCGGCGTCGAATTCGCTTTTCCCGCAGCTGTGCAACCCGCGCGCCCGTGTCGCGCCTTCCTCATTCGCCGCCCGCTCCACCCGCACGCCCAGCGCCCGCCACCGCCATTCTCCCATCGTCGCATCAGGCGCCATTTTCACATCCATCTGCCCGTTTGGCGACAATTTCACCCCATTTTGTGTCATCTCCACACGCCGGTTGTCTCTCTTGCCTAGCCGCCACAGCCTGGCATTTGACTTACCCGTTGCCCCTTTGCTCTTCCTGGCTTTTCATTTGCTTTTTTTATTCGGTATTTTAATCATCGCCTGTGTGTACCACCTGTCCCGTTCGCCGCGCTCACCGCTGCGCCCTTGCTTCGATCTTCATCCTGTCGCATATTTCGCCTGCTCCCTTTCCATTCCGCTCCCTGCCGATCCCCTTGCTCGCCATCTGGCCCCCGTCACGAACCCTCAACGTCTCTCGCTCTCTCGCTCGCTCGCAGCATCTCGGCACGTATACACCCCCGTTCCTTTCTCTGGTAATGTAGTTCCTCGGGTATTTCTCAGTGGTCTCGGTCCTTCCCCTTCGCTGTACTATGTAGCATCGCACAATGCATTCCCCTTTTCTTGAGCCCCTGGCGTGTCGCCACACGGCTGAACGGCTCAGCCGCGACTCGGTGTTTGCGCGTAGGTGCGTGTGTGTGCAGGCACGCGTCACGTCGCGGGCTGCGCTTGGACGTGATCGACCCGAGATCAGGGAGCGGTGATGGGGGATGCCGCCGGTGGCGACCTGGTCTTTTTCCTGAGCTCATCACTGCTCATCACTATCACACCATCTCGCCATCACCTCCCAGCGAAAGGAGTCACCGCAAGTCAGTCGCAGTCAAACGGTTTTTGTATACGTACTTATACAACGGAAGCAGAAAAGCGCAGACTTGCAAAAGCGTGTGCTGTAGACGACTAGATTTGGTGAGTACCCGGCTTTACGAAGTGATGTGCGCGAGGACTGAATGCGGCCGTGATCTACAGCACTTTCGTGACCAGGTGTGTACCGATCCTCTCACAGAGAGCCCTATGTAAACTCATCGCGCACCGTCTACAGACCACCAAACCACATCCTCGAAAATGTCCACCCAGGATCGCCTGATCAATTTTGGCGCAGGGCCGTCCGCCCTCCCGCTGCCCGTGCTCGAGCAAGCCGCCCCGCGCTGCTCAACTTCGCCGGCACAGGCGTCGGCATCGCCGAAGTCTCGCACCGCTCCTCTGAATTCATGGCCTTCCTGTCCGGCGTCGAAGCCAACATCCGCGCGCAGCTCGCCGTGCCGCCCACGCACGCGATCCTCTTCACCCAGGGTGGCGGCTCCGCGCAGTTCGCCGCCGTCGTGCTCAACATGCTTGCGCGCTACAAGCTGCTGCACCCCGAGCGCGCCGGCGCAGACACCCCCCTCGACTACGTCGTCACCGGCTCCTGGAGCAAGAAGGCCGCGGAGGAGGCGCGCCGCCTCGCCGCGGCGGGCCACGCGCGCGTGCACGTCGCCGCGGACGCGCGCGCGCAGGGGAGCACCGCGTTCGAGGCGATCCCGCCCGCGAGCGCGTACGCGTTCTCGCAGGACCCCGCGCTCGTGTACTACTGCGAGAACGAGACGGTGGACGGCGTCGAGTTTGCGCACGAGGCGGGCGCGCCGGGCGCGTTCCCCCGTTCGATGCGCTTGTGGAGGCGACAGGCGGCGGGCTGCTCCCGCTCGTCGCGGACTACTCGTCGTCGTTCATGTGTCGGCCCATCCCGCGGCTTGCGGACCACGCGGTCATCTACGCCGGCGCGCAGAAGAACATCGGGCCTGCGGGCCCTCACGGTGCTTATTGTGCGCCAGGATTGTATCGTCGACGTCGATGCGGCGGCGGCGCTCGGCGCGTTGCCGGTCCCGACGATGCTCTCGTGGAAGACGCTTGCGGACTCGAAGAGCTTGTACAACACGCCCTCGGTTCTGTCGATCTATATCACTGGCCTCGTGCTCGAGCGCATGAAGGAGCTTGGAGGGTTGCCGTACTACGAGGAGCTGAACAGGAAAAAGGCGCTGAAGGTGTACGCGGCGATCAATGAGGGCGAGGAGAAGGGTGTGTTCAAGAGGAAGGTCAAGAACGGCTCAGAGAGCTGGATGAATGCGGTGTTTGTGATCCCCGGCGAAGGTGCTGAAAAGAGATTTTTGGATGGCGCGTTGGAACGGGGCATGACGGGTTTGAAGGGCCACAGGTGCGTTTCCGAGCTACTCGCCGGATGCAACACTTGCTTATATCATGCTCAGATCGGTTGGCGGTGTGTTGAATTTTCTTCTGTTGCCTAATATATGACTGACCATTTTCCCCAGGTATCCGCGTGTCATTATACAACGCGATCACAGAAGAACAGGCCGACAAGCTCGTGGAGTATATGCACCATTTCATTGCGGAAGAGACAAAAACCTCATAAATGTGTCACAATTACAAGCTAATGTACTTTTAAACGGGATGTGTGAATCTAGACGCATGAAAGTATGTCGCACCTACGCATTGACGGAGATTTATGGCAAGGATTGCCCACCCTCCTCCTCTGTCAAGTCCTTCAGCGATGCCCATTCGTTGTTCTCCTGATCCCAGAACCATAACCGTTCGGACAAGCTCTCTGTATTGAATGCAGATCCGAACTTGCCCACAAATCCTTTCAAATCTGCTCCTCGATTGAACTTGAAGTCAAAGGTTTCCAGCTCAGAAAGACAGTATAGATGCTCTCTGAACTGCGTCCAGTCATCAAGCGACCAGTGGTTACTCAGCTCAGACCGCAAGAAGGCCATCTTGACATAATAGATGCTAGCCGGTCTTGGGTGGTGGTCCTGTAGCGGGGAGTCTGCAGTCCTGCTACGATGATTTGCCGCGTAGTGGACGTCAATGCGCAGTGCACAGGGTGACGACGTGCCGGCATGAGTGTCGTCCCAGAACTTGAAGCTTACTGGCAAATTATGGACTAAGCCTAAGACCGCATGAGAAACATGAATAGAGTACACACCATAAGGCATGCCTGTCCCCGCGAAATGCTCGTGCCGCTCAATCTCGATGCTTTGCAACTGGAGCTTTGGGATCAAACACTGATACATCGCAGTTATGGCTGCGAAATCATCGTCTCTTAGGCACAACGAATTCCGGAGTGCCTGAGCGTCCCTCTGCGCGGGACAAGCGCGGTGGCCGACCAAGGCAGGCAGCCACCAAGACATATCTTCGACTCCAAGCCCACCACTAGATTCGTGGTCGAGCGACTCCACAAGCACCTTCCGCACGCGACTGCTGAGAACCAACGAACTCGGGGGCTGGGCATCTGTAGCCCACGAGATGTGTTCCTGCCTGACATTCTCGAGCTGCGGTATGGAGGCGAGAAGGCGTAGAAATGCAGCGCGACTTTCGAATTTAGCACTCCCGATGTAAAGGGTGCGCACGGGCAGATAGATGGGCGGCAGTGTACGCGGTAGGTGGGGAAAAGAGGGATCGCACACGCCATGGGGCGTTGTCGGCGTCTCCTGTGATATAGAGCTGGACTTCAGGAGTGTCTGGGCTGAATCTAGCCGCGAGTGCTCTGTTCGCGCGGTGGTGCCAGGGTGCTTGCGCAGTGTCCAGATAGATCACGTAGTTGACCCACCACACCGCACGAGGCTTCTCGGGGAAACCAAAGAAGAGGGTGAAGGCGTGTCGAGCAGGGCGCAGAGGCTTTGGACCCTTGCCTCGGAGAGTATGAACACGCCGTGCCATAAAGTCGGTCGACAATTTGCGCCCATCGTCGGTTCACAGAGCTGAACGCGGCCATGGCAGGTTTTTTCGGCGGCCAAGTCATACGGGTAGTCGAATGCGTCCTCTGCTATCTGGTCGAGCAGTTCGGTAGGGACCCGATGTGCAGCGAGCCCGTCTGACATCCTGAGAGTGTAAAAGTGAGAAAGCCCGAATCGTTGAGCAAGGTTGGGACACGTACCTTGCGTGCACGTCGCTCCAGAGAATGGGTGGGACAGCGGCTGCACAAGGTACACTCGAGCTACCGAGAGGTGTTGTGTCTCTAACAGGGGCGGCGGTTTGATCAATTAGACCTTATATACTAAATCGTTTTCCATCTTCCCAGGAGCATCTGAATTAAATCACAACCATGGACATCTACGCAGCATTCAGCGCGAACTGTAAATGGGGCGGCTTCCTCGCAAAAGTGATAGACTCGCCACACCTAGTGCGACGGTGACTGTCGGAAAGGGAAGAGCCAGCAGCACAAAATGCTTGAGGCCGACGCCATGTTGACAATTGGCCAGTGCGCATGTGGTGTCCGCATAAAATTGTTCGAGCCCCGGTAGTCATTTTACAACACATATGTGGCCGCGCGCTCCGACGCTCCAAAACAAACCCTATCAAGGCTTGAGCAGATGCGCCGTACATAAAGTTTATTAGTTTACTTACTAGACATCCGAAGTCCCAGGATCTTTTTTCGAACCATGTATCTCGAGTCTCGCGTCATATGTGTCATAAGGTCGCAGAATGAACGTGCCTGATATTTTCATTATCCGTAGCCACAGCCACATATCATCAAGTTAATGCACGAGCACTCAGTATAGATTTTACGGAGCAATTGGACCTGAGGGCATCTGGGTAACTTTGGCTACCTCCGGAATGAAGTCTTCCAACGAGAGTCAGGCCTCATGTTATCACACACCTTCAAGGCTGGAAGATGGACTCAGTCCCACTGTGCCTGACTATGAACCCGGATATTGTCGTTGGTAGCCGACGAGGCATTGTATTGAAGAGTATAGGAATGGGGCGTTGTAAATCGAGCCGTGCGAGGAGGATACGCACTGGAGTCGGAATCCGCCAATACACATCTCTTCCGTGGAAGGACCTGGCAGATGGACAGGCAGGCAGTCCAACATGGAGGCCATCCAATTATGCGTAATAGGCGTCCCGCTTGAGTCGTATTCCGTCGCCCTATGGCGTTTGCCTTTGTTTGATTGAGATCGTATTTTTTGGTGATAGGAAAACGTAGAATTGAACGTACGGGGACGCGGCGTATAGTCCCTATAATGCGTAATGGGCGTGTCGCTTGAGTCGAATTCCGTCGCCCAATGGTGTTTGCCTTTTGTTTGATTGAGATCGTATTTTTGGTGATAGGAAAACGGAGGATTGAACGTACGGGGACGCGGCGTATAACGGTCCCTATAATGCGTAATGGGCGTAGGGCGTGTCGCTTGAGTAGGATTCCGTCGCCCTATGGTGTTCGCCTTTGTTTGATTGAGATCGTATTTTTGGTAATAGGAGAACGGAGAATTTGAACGTACGAGGGACGCGGCGTATCATCCCTATTATGCGTAATAGGCATCTTGTCGCTTGAGTCGAATTCCGTCGCCCAATGGTGTGTTTGCCTTTGTTTTTGATTGAGATCGTATTTTTGGTGATAGGAAAACAGAGGATTGAAAACGTACGGGGACGCGGCGTATCATCTCCTCTACCTTGGCCTAGAGACAGAGCGCACTTGATTCTCTTGTCGTGGCAACGAGTGCAGGCCGAACTTCGTTTGCGTTTAGTACACCTTTGTCCATCTGAAAACACATCTGGCGCAAGGATACCGGGATTCTATTCCCTCGTTGAAGAGATTGTTACAACTTAGATGTGTGTTCACGTCACGTCGCTGTGTGCATTTTCTAGCCCACCACGTGTAACCCTCTGCTCTCCGCCCACAGAATGGACTTGCTCGCGAGGCGAGATGTGAGACACAGAATGGACTTGCTCGTGAGGCGGGATGTAAGACACGGAATGGACTTGCTCGTGAGGCGGGATGTGAGGACACAGAATGGACTTGCTCGCGAGGCGGGATGTGAGACACACACATAAGTGGCGGTCCGACGCTCCAAAACAAATCCTATCAAGGTTTGAAAAGATGCGCCGTACAGAAAGTTTAAATCACTTACTAGACACCCGAAGTCTCAGGATCTGGCCAATGAGCCATATACCTCGAGTCTCGCGTCATATGTGGTCGCAGAATGAACCCGCCAAATGTTTTCATTATCCGTGACCAAAGCTATACCCCATCAAGTACACGTTGATGCACGAACAATTATACCTGCAGAGCGATTGGACCTGAGGGCACCTGAGTAACTTTTACTACCGCCGGAATAAAGTCTTTGAACAAGAGTCAGGCCTCATGTCTCATACCTTCAAGGCTTGAAGACGGACTCACCTCCTGTGTCTAGCGGGAACGGACGATGACCGATGGCGGCAAGTAGACCGGTCGTCTCTCCGCTATGGGAAGTAATAGAAATATTGCCCAGAAGTTAATTGCGTAGTTTTGCGAGGAAACATGTCTGGCCTTCTCACAAGTGTTGTTGTCACCATTGAAAATCTCGACCAGAGCAGATCGCGCACGGGGCTTTGCTGCTGGTCAGCCGTCTCACGCACGTCCGGCGTCCAAAGCTCATTCATCTTCAGTGAGCCGTTTTCAGAGGGGGAACAGCCAAGTCGGCTCGCGGTCGTGTATGAATGTCTTGCTTCTGCGCATGTCACTTGTGTGTACACCCTAGAATATCCATTCACACTCTGCACCCACAATCGAACAACTGAATCATACGCACGCATGGTCTCTCGCAGTAAAACCCTCAATGATAATTGGCAACACAGGTGCCCCAGGCTTGTTCAGCACGAAATCGCTCCAGGTAATGTTTAATGTGTCCGTCGAGCGTGTCATAGGGGCTAACATAGAACGACTGAGGCAGTGGTGCACCTGCCGCGGCTTGCTGCTTCCACGACACGGATAGGTTTTGCGCTTGCTGGATACCAGTTGGTGTCAGAAGAGCGTCCAGGTGCCCCATACAGACTATTTTCGTTGCCATGTTTCTTGGACCAACTACCCCTAGGTGAAGAGCGATTAAACAGGTATTAGCCACCACGATACGAGAGAGCGAGAAGCTCTGCGTATCACAATGCATTCCATGCTGGGAAGTGCCGTGTAAGAAACGACTCGGCAGCGTTATGAAGCCACTCTGGGACAAAAGCTGTTCTGCATGTAAGTTACTATTTATATCGTGCAATATTACACGTACGCCCATGCGAGCCTGACAAATGGATGGGTTACCCGACAAGACGGGGGACGCACAACGGATTTACTCACCAAATATAAAACACTGAATGAAACTCCGGGAGGGGCATTTGCGTTGAGGTCTGTTGGGACTTTTCATATACTAAACCCTTATCGAGTCGCGCGATCGAATGTTACCACTGATATTTGCTGCGAAGGACTGCCAGTTGATTTGCTTCGTTTGCGGTGACGAGGCCAAAATTCTGATGAATCTAAGTTTTTTGATCAGACTCAAGAGTCTGTGGAGCTGACATGAAAAACATACCACGCTGAATGTGTTTGAGTCTGTAGTAGTTGAAGTCCTGTAGAAAGAACCTCGTGACAGTCTGGGGAAAATTCATTGAGTTTTGGATGGGTTCAAAGCGTAATAATAAGAGACGCGCCTCAAAAGTAAAGTTATGGGCAAAAGGCGGGCCGATATTGGCTGCGGTGAAGTTTGGCGCGACACCAGTGGCAAAAATCGATGGAGATGTGGCGTCAAGTTCATGAAAGCTACTAGCGGCCCGTGTTGTGACCAGAATCAGCGTCAAGATAAACGAAGAGGTAAAACATAATGGTGAATAGAGTTCCGAGGCTCTCTGAGGAGGAACGCCCAGTGCAAAGCATGGAGGGAAGAGGTCTTTATATGATCAGTCTCCGGATACAATTGAATGCACGATGAAGCCACGAGTGTATGCTTGGCTCCCAGCCATCAGACGAATGACGATAAGAGTTCTATGACGAGTGACATAAATTCGAACGTGTTCAATGAATTCAGATTGATATGGACCTGTACAAGACGAACGTGTTTGAGGCGGGCACCACGACCAAGCAAATTCACGTGAGGCGCACCAGCCTTGGACGGCTCGCTTGACATCATAGTTATGATTTTGAGTAGGTCAAATGATAACCGAGTGTAAGCGAAAGCATGGGCTCTACAGGAGAGGACGCAAACGAGGAGTGTTAGTGCTTGTCCGCAGCCTTCTCCGACGCAGCTTGTCATGGTGGTCCGCTACAGTTTGTCGGGGCGCGAGTGCACCGGCGAGCACATAGGATCCAGTCAAAGAGACCGAGCAGAGCCCATACACCACTACGCTCTTCGGAGTCTAGGGGGACGGGAGTGGCTGCCCCACTCCTCCTGCCAGAGGTTTGTGTAGTCCCTGGTGGCCAGACCCTCGAGGAGTTGGGCGGGCACCGTCGCTCGCCCAGGAAGCTTGATGGACGCGGACTCCGAACGGAGGTCATGGAGCAGCTCCGTGAAGAGTCCCGTTTCTTTGCTGTGGGCGACGAGGTGGAGGGCGTGGGGGATGGATCTGGGTAGAGGTTGTGGGAGACTACATCGCCTACTTGGGTGGGGTCGTTGACCAAACGGTAAGGACTTTTCGGAGTCGTGGGTTCTTCAATTGGGTGCAGGGAGCGCGGATTCGGCCTTGACAACCTAGACGAGTCCCCAGAGGTCAGGAACAATCCGGCTGTAAGGTTGACGGTAAGTGGGATCCTGATAGCGTGCAGTCTACTGGGAAATGCGTACCACAGGAGCAAGCTTCGCACGAATGGAATAGAGACATCTGGAATCTTCACATCGACAGGAACTCTCTGGGATAGTTGGCAGGTGGGGAGATTGGGAAGAGGACGGGGCGCCCGTGGCCTCCGTGGTAGATGCGTGCCGTGCTTGTTGGGTCACGGGAGATGGGTTTCTGTATAGCCTGCGCTCTGTCGTGTGTTCACTCAGACGAGTAATCAGAGTAGCTTTGTTGCCGGTCCTAGATACGAGGTAGGGGTTTACCTCTGACGATCGACAAGTCTAAAAACAAAGCAGCTTCACTGGAGCAGACCGCGCTTTTTTCGCCTCTTGCTTCAAGACGCTCACGGTCTCATTTTTCCAGTCCCGGGTGAGCAGGCACAGTCGAGACAAAGCCTCTCTTCTGCGAGGACTTGTCGAATATTTTGAGCTGAAGGTGTGCCGCAACATGGTGAGTGGAGGTTAGGTTGGAGAGTATTCACGGTCGGCGAGACAATAACAAACGGGCAGTCCGGGCCAAGAAGGAGGACCGCGCGTCTACCGCGCCACGTGGGATGCCGCCTTATGATCGTCTCGAAATTACTCGAGTAAATGAATGCGCGTCTCCCGCGAAATGCGAGAATGAACGAGTGTGCATTGTCTTGCTCGCCGTCCATCACAGCGAGCAAGATAGCGTAGACGACCACAATCGGCAAATGCTTTAATTGTGTCTGCATGACTCAGAGCGATCCGCTCTGCCTATCATAGCTGGGATCCTGTGTGATCAGAGCCCAGACGACCCGTAACCCTAGGAAAGCTGAGCCGCCTCGTGTTCCGGTCTGCCTCGTGTTTTTGTCCATTTCAAGACTCTGGCCTTGCTCCTCCTCTCTCTCTTCTCTACTTCTCCTTGTGATACCCTCCCAGCACACGCTGCATACCCCCGCTGCCTGGCGTAGCCATGCTCACCTCGCCCTGCGTGCGTGATCGGCTTGACCGTCATCGACCATCTCACTTATCATGATTTCTAGGTCGTCCAACGCGAGCCTCCCAGCCGCACAAGGGTTCTGGGGGAGGTTCAAGACTCCCCAAAGGGTGGCAAAGAGATGAAGCTCGAACAGCCGCAACAAACCTGCCATGCCTCTCGCGATGGCAGCGGCTGCTCACCCTTGTCTTCGGCGATATGGAAACAATTCGAATGTTGTGAGCCCGATGTACTCTGCTTGCTCCATCCGATGCGGCGTCTGACTCAAATACGCAGCTGCCATCTACTTATGCTGTAAGGGGACATTCTTCTTTGTGGCGTCAACGAAATCCAATCTGATATGCGCATAGGAACTCGAGGCTGTCGCGCGTGACTGGATCAAGCCCCCTCCGGATGCATTATTCAGTCTACGAGTTCCTGCAGAATATGCTTCACTTGCTGCAGCAGTGAGTATATACTCTGGATGGCATTGAGCTAGGTTCTGATTAGTAACAGCGTCTTGTCTCTACGCCATACATTTGGGTGAGTTATCTCCGGTGGCGCGGCCCATTCAACCGTCTGAACAGAAAATAGCTTTCTGGAGAAGAGACGTACCAAATCGCAACCATGGGAGTGCAAGGCTTACGCGTAGAGATCGTTTCGGATGGTCCCCCGGCCCGACCGAGGACGAACCACCGTACGTTTCCTTGTCAATTCACCTGTTTACGCAAAACTGAGCAAGTGAATCGCCGCACACAGACCGCCTCCGTAAGTATAGCCTCTGATCAATTTCCCTTACCGGAACAACTGACTGAATTCTCATCTAGTCCTCCTCCTGTACTCGACATGCCTGCCGCTTTCAACTTAGAACTCTCACCTGGACAATATGTAGCTTTTAGACACAACGGTTTCTTCTGACGATTGCGACATGGCGCGCGTATGGAGGACGGCACGACCGTGGATGGTCAGTTTTTGGGAAAACTCACCATCGTCCACTCTGGCGACACCCATACCATGGATTTCAGCGGCACGCGGATTGTCAACGAAGAGGAAGTGCCTCCAGAGCTATTTGTGGACTCGAAGGTTATCACGAAGCTCGCGGCGGCGGCGAAGCCCGCAACAGCAAAATGCCATCTCAGCATTCTGGCCCCATCCGCGCAGTATTGCGATGTGACGCTCTCGTGCTCGTCGCTGTGGAAGCTCGGAATGACATGGCCCGACCTGCTGAGCAGGTTGCGGAGAACAAAGTCAAGTACTTCCTGCGCGTGCACCCCGGCGGTGCCGCCGAGCACTTTGAGACGCAAATGACGACCACATCACACTGTACTATGAAGCAATGTACGGTCCTCTCTGTGTAGCCACCTGCGTGCTTTGCTCACAATGTCTTGTCGTTCCAGCCCAGACCCTGACCATATGTAGACCCCCGCAGAGTTCGTCGCGCCACGGAGCAGCTTCGCCATGTCATTCCGCGACTTTATATACCACACACCTGAGCATGGTTCTCGACCAGCTCGGCATGTCCCTCCACGCACGTACCAACTTCATCAAGTAAGTGTCCATACCACGCTTACGTTCTCTCCCGCTGACGCCATTCGCACCGGCCCAGCATACAAACCATGTCCCCCGCATTCCGCACAACGACCGCAACATCGGCATACCGTTTCCTCTCACCATCACAAAATCGCGGGCGGCGATCGACATCTCCGTGACGGCCGGAGAACTGGCGTCTTCACGCGCGCTGTTCCTCAATGTTCCGCGGTGCTTGTCCGACGACGAGACTGGCCTCTTCGCGAAGGCCGCGGCGAGACGCGGAGGCGAACCAGGTCAACTGCGTTACCCGGTGAGCAGATCGGGTGGTCCGAGCTCTCGACTTAAGACTCGACGCAGTTCCGTGTGCTCGAGACGTCCATCCATTCGAGCTCACGGTAGAGCGCCGCGCATCGGCCGGTGCAGGGCCACAGTGCCTAGAGGGGCTGCTCTGCGCTGGTGTTGTTCTTCATTGTCTGCATTCTGACCCACTTTGTTCTCGTTCTGCTCGCTTCTCCAAAAGTCGGACGTACACTTGTCTTTTCTTTTGATCATGCCTGGGTGCTCTTATATAGCCCTGTTCTCGTGCTCGTAAACATTATGCTGTAGTTTATTACCCCGCCATTTTCATCTCTCCGTGTTCTGAACCGCTTTGATATCGTAGCACCCCACTTCCATGACGAGACCTCACTCACCCATTGTAGCTTTACCCTTGCATCGCCCCCGTCTTACTATCACGATCTCATCGCCTATGCCATCATGTAGAGTGTCTCCATTGAATGCGAATAGGTTATTCATAAATTTGCCCGGACAGGGTCAGTAGAAAAGATCGAAAGCAGAAGAAGCGGAAGAGGCATCGAGTAAAACAGTCATCAGTACAAACACTACAGGCTATATCCGATACAATTACCGACAACGGCGACAGCGCACATGCCAGAGTAATTGTCTAGAAGTTCGAGTCAGAGTCAGCCGGTCTGCAGATGATGTGTGGTATATGCGTAGAGGCTCGGCGGCGGGGCTTACGGTATTGAGTCAGAGGGTGCGGGCGCGAGCCTGCGTTTACTTGGCGGGATAGACGGTGCGAGGGGTGTTGATTGTTGGCTGAAGTGGGCAACATCCATGTACATGCGGGAATGAGTTGTAGCTAGGACATGTCGAACGGGGGCAGGTGGAGCGACACGTCCTGCGGAGTGTACAGTGGAGGGCGACGCGCTGGGTGGGTGCGCGGACGACGCAGAATGGAACGATAATGGCGTCTTCGGGCAAGACGCATCGTCTGCCGACGGACGGCCACGGGTCCTCGGCTCCGCTCGCTTCCTGGGCGGGCTCGACGCCTTGCGCTTCCCGGCGCGCTTCGCATGCAGCAGCCCCGCGACCGCCACGGGCGGCACCTCGTGCACGTACTGCTCGGGCCTCGGAAACGTCGGCATGTACACGACCGCCTTGTGCGCCCATGTGCCGTAGCGCACTGGCGCCGTCGAAGCCTCAGCGGTCCCCGAACGGATCGGAGGCTCGAGTGCTTGCCCCCGCAGGAACGGGCTCACGCCCGTGCGCTTCTTCACCTCGTCGATGATCACGTGCCCAGCCCCCTTGCCTGTCACGTACGTGCGCATGACCCACTCCCTCTGGGTCGACTGTTCACCCTCTCCGTGTGGGCGGGGCGTCAAAGTTGAGTTCGGGCCGACCGGGTGTTTTGCGAGGTGTCGATGCCTACCGGACGGATCTGCAACGACCTCGGCAAGGCCAGAGGTCTGCCAGGCGGCGCTGGAGAGCGGTGGCGACGGTGCGCAGGCCGGTTGTCGTGCATGAGGCATGAGCACCGAGATGGCCTCTTGCACGGCGGGCCCCAATAAGAAAACTGGGTGTTGGACCAAGCGCGGACAACGTGAGCACCGTGGTTTCGGCTCAGTGTCACCTGGCCGGATGTCTGGTTGCGGCAGCGTAGTGGCATGAGAGTAATGTCTTTCAGGGGATTGGGGGAAGGTGAATGTACGGATGTGCCTGTGAGAGAGCGAAGGTCGATCAGATATGCGTCGTGTAGAAAAAAAAATGCGGTGCCCTGATCGGATTGTGCGACAGTTTGGGGAAGACATCGGGGACTTACGGGACGAAGGGTCCGTAGGGACGCTACCTTCACGACCTCCACCTGACCAGAAAATCGGATGACTGTGGCGCTGCCTGAAGACTCTGTCTGCTGCAAAGGTCTCGGACGACCCGAGCCGCCCCGGCTGGCGGTGATCGCTGCGCTGCGTTGGGCTTTCTGTGACGTTGTGCGCCGTTCGGCCAAGCGGGAAGAGAAGATCGACCATCGCTGGTCGCCGAGCTTCTCCCGGATGAAGTCTGCCCGCGTACGGGTCGAGCTTGGAGATGGCCTTCTCTGACTTTTGTCGCTGTAAAGACAGGGGTCAGCACGCGGGGGTGAGTGTATGCGAGAAGACGGCGAGACGCACATCGTCCTGGAACGCTTATCGTGTGCTCGTGGGTCTTTGCAACCGGTGACCCACCAGAGGGAACATCGCAAATCCAGACGCATGGCTCTGGGGCGGGGCGGGCGAGGGCGAGGGCTCCTTGGGGGTGAACGACCCTGTTCTGCTAGCAAGCTCGATGAGCTGCTCGGGGGGGTGTGCGGTAATGACTCGTCGAGCGGAGATGGGGGGTAGGATCCATGATCGGCGGCGGGCGGCGAGGCCCACTGGGGCATCTGGTTCGACGGGGTCGCTGCAGAGTGTGTACGGCGCAGATGAGGAGGCCGCGGTTCTAGGACATGGACTGGTGGCTGCAGTCGGCGACGTCGGGCCAGGCGAGATTGAGGTCGTGGCCGAGCATCTGGTGCATGGCGAGGACGCCGCTGAAGAGCGGGGTGGGCCTGGGGGGCCGTTGATCGCGCTGGGCATGGTGGAACGCGCCATGGGCGTGTGGTGAAGTAGTCGTAGGACGAGGGCGGGAGGGGGGTGTCGAGGGGGAGCGGGATGTGCGGCATCTGCATGTGGGCGGCGAAAGTCGGGCGGGTGTTGCTGCTGGACGTGATGGAGGGCGTGCGGGGGCATGCTGCATGGCGGGGTAGGCGTAGTGCGGGGGGGTCCATGGCGGGCTGGGGGTCGTCGGGAGGAGGCATTGGACTGGGACTAGTTTTTGTGCTGGACGAGTGGACCGAGCGAGCACGAGGATCCCAGACAGCCAAAAATCCTCGACGGCCGAAATTCCCAACTCCAGTCACTCGCTTTGCCCTTATCAGGCAGGCCCTTTGCGCCGGATCTGCATACAAATCGCGATCTCCATTTACGATCGCCTTCACCCTTTTGGAAATTCGTGGCAAGATTTGCCTTTGTGACGTTTTTTGGACCCCTTTCCTGCGTTTGCACGGCGGCGACCCTAACCCTGCGGCCCCCTCTCGCCACCCTGGCGCGCCTGCTGGCAACGGCAACCGAGCCTCTGATGCTGATGCGCTCGCGACCGCTGCTGGCTGCCGTCGCCCCCAGCTCTCTCTGTCCTGCCACCCACGCGCACGCAAGCACAATGAACCACCAGAACACCGCAAGCAGCAGCCACTACGAGCACAAGTACTCGGGGTGGTGTCGCGACATCATCTGTGCTAGTACAGCTGAATCTGACATCCCCTTCGCGACTCCTCCCCCCCCACACACCCAACGTCAGGAATGTCAGACGAAGCATCGACTCGTCACGTTCAAAGCAATTCGACGATACCGCGTCCATCGCAGAGAGTGTCATCGCACCCCTGCCAGAGCCCCGCTTACCCGACCTCGACCTGCCGCAGTCCGAGTTCGATCTGACCATGACATTCGAGTCTATCTTGTCAGAAGCGGTCTCCTCGAGCACAGTTGCCGCAGAGCCCGAGTACGTCTCCATCGCGCTTCTCTGTCACCTCCCCTCTGTCTCTTGTCCAAGTACAGTTTTTGCGTTACGGTACACAGTACCCCTGTCCTACCGCCACGTCTGCTGGAGCCTGTGTGATGGACACTGACCTTCTGTGTTTCCACAGAGTCGAGCGGGTCAACAAACGCGCGAGCAACGTGCTGAAGCTGGCCCAGGAGAACGAGAAGCTGCAGGAGGAGCTGCGCGCGATGAACGCGAGGCTCGAGGCCGCAGAACGGAGGCAGCGGGAGCTGAGGGCAGCAGGCGGCCGGGGACGTGCGCGGTGCAAAGACGGCTGCGTCCTGAGCACCAAACATACGCGTACGGATCTTAGACTCTCGGTTGGATTTGAGCATACCCCAGCATCCATCATCGTTCCATCGTCGCATTCGCAAGCAGTAGTTACACGTTATCCCGTATGCGCCTCCGACGCGCCCTGTACAAGATATAATCTCTTCTCGTCATGAGACGCTTCCCATCACGTTCTGCCGCGTCCCTGCGGGGTCACAGCTCTGTTTCACGCTGCGGCCATTGGTCTCTGCTGCTGCAGGATCCGGCCACGCTGTGAGATATCGCGCTGCCATCCGGGACGGACTGGATTTCCGCCCCTAACGCTGAGGGCAAGTACTAAAGTCCCTGCTCCACAGTGCCCCTTATTCGATCATTAACCTCGCAGCTCTTGATCACCTCCTCCTCATCATCACCTCTTCCTCCCGACCACCACCACCACCGCCATCATGTCCAGCGACGTCTCCAGACCTCGCTCGCCGAGCACCAGCCCAGCAGCAGAAGCAGCTTCAGCTCGCGCAAAAACTCCATCGACCCTGCGGCCCTCAAACCCATGCACCTGTACGATGACGCGTCTCGTCGCGTCCCAAGGTAGACTCTAATTACCTTCTTCTACCGCAGGGTGTCCCAAGTATCCGGCGTAGGCGATTTCAATGTCGTCTTCATCGGTGCCGGCAACATCATGTTCGGTATGTGATGCCCCATTATCTCGCGGCACGCGTGCGACTCACCCCGTTGCCCGCCAGGCTCGGACGAGGGCCCGTGGAACCACTCCTTCCGATTCGAACAGTACGTCATTTTTCATAAATACCCATGCGTCGGGCCTCACACATGTTCCATCAGCAAACTCGGTCCGCGGCTCAAGGTCGTCGCGATCGTCGATCCGGCGGTCGACCGCGCAAAGGTGACGCTGCAGAAAAAGTGCGAGACGTTCGTGCGCTCGGCGTATGAGAACACGAAGATATTCCGCACGCTCGATGAGTTCGTCGCGGGCATGTCGCCAAACGACGCCCCGCGCGCGTTCGTCGTCGGCTCGCCCCCGATGTTACGTGGCACCACGCAGTCGCGTCGGGACATTGAACTGCAAATCCTCAAGCATTTCCCTGGCGTCGCGCTCTTTGTGGAGAAGCCGGTCGCAACGGGGCCCAAGGAAGAGCTCAGCCAGGTGTTTGAGGTAGCAAAGGCTATCAAGGAGAGCGGCTCAATCTGCTCTGTCGGGTAAGATTCTCATTTCGTGTGAGTAAAGTATATGCTTATCTTCTAGTGTGTGCTAGATACATGCTGCGCTATCTCCGTGCGATACAAATGATGAAGCAAATCATTGAGGAAAACAACCTTACCGTCATGGCTACGATCGCGCGCTTTGCTGCTGCTGGTACGAAGCAATTGCAAAGCTCGATTGGTGGGGACAAGTCCAAGAGGTATGCTCCCGCGTCTGTCTCCAACATCGCAAACTCACGTAGGCCATGCTTCTAGCGCGGGAGCCCTATCATCGAGCAGGGAACTCACTTCTGCGACCTGTCACGCTACTACTTTGGCGGTGATGTCGATTTATCGACCCTGTCCGCACACACTCGCTCGAGTGGGACGAACCCGCGGGCGTCCTGTCGAAGCAGTCCATCGACGAGAATCTCGTACCGCCCGAGAACCGTGTGTCTCGCGCGTCACCTCCGCGACGTGGAAATACGAAAACGGCTTGTGTGCTGTGGGCAGCTTCGTGCACCTCACGGCGCTCCAGGGACATGACTACAGCGCTGCGAGCTGGAGGTCTTTGCCGATGGCTACCAAATGAAGTGGGTGTTCGTCCATTCAGTTGTAATAACCATACTGATGTTGATGGCGGTAGGCTTGTCAACCCATACGTACAGCCTGTGCTTTACGTTCGCCGTCCCGGTAGTGATGCGCAGGAGACGCACCAGTTCTCGGACGACGACCCTTTCTTCTCTGAGGTGTCTGTGTTCATTGACAACATTGAGGATATTGAGGAGAACCCCGAGACCGCTCAGATTCTGTCAAGCTTTGAAGGTGAGCCAACAGAACGCGCGCAAAAGAGAAATAGGTGGCTGACGTCCTGATTTCTCATAGACGCCGTCAAGACCTACGAGCTCACCTGGGCTATTCGCGAAGCCGGCGAACGTTCCCGCGCAGAGAGACTGGCCAAGAAAAAGAACTAGGTTGTGTTACTCCAAGAAAATGTTTATGATACAGTGATTGCGACAACCTCAAGAAATCAAGACTGGTAGTGTGGGATAGCGATGGTGTGAAACCAAGACTTATGGAAGATGTATGTAGACGGACGGATAGAACAGAATGTGTGGGTCGCGGATTTAATCAAGAAGTAGATGGCTTGTCATTCTCCTCGGACGGATCTTCCTCAAGACGCGCTCTCTTACGCTCTGGAGGGCCATCTTCGTCCTGCTCAACAGCAGCGGCCTCGCGTGCCTCCTTCGCCTGCTTGTTCCTCGCCATCCTCTCCAGGAACTCACGTTTTCTTTACCACCTTGATCCTTTCGAGAGTCTTGATCTCGTCAAACTCGGCTTCCAGATGTTTCTATTCAACTGCGGTATATACCTAAACTCCTCGTGGCAGCGGAAACATTGAAGAGGCTCCTCCAAGATGTCTTTATAATCCTTGGCTTTCAGCGCAGATTTCTTTGACGCGTCAGGGACTTATCAGGGAGCCGTTGGCAGGGCAACTCACCTGTTCCCAAAAGTATGGTTCAGCCTCAAACCAAGACATGACATCGTCAAGGTGCAAGAAAAAGCCAAGTTTTGGATGGAAGGAATTATAGTGCTTTTTCTTCTTCATATAATCATGACCGAGGTCTGCTGAAATGACGTGTAGGTGAAGGTGCCTGGTACCTTCATAAGACACTGTGGTACGACTGCTAATTTTTCCAGTGCAAGACTTACTTCATGGATTGGCAAGGCATGAAAACCGATCCACACATCCCACTTGAACCGCCACCGAGACAGCATCTCTTCTTCAACTTTAGCTTTCACGTCTTTCGCAACTTCTCCGAGGTCGATGAGCACTTCCTTTGCGGCCTCCTTATTTTTCTTCAGCATAGTTCTCAAGTCTACCATATCTTCTACCTCGAACGGTTTGCGTGGCCCGCGGCAGAATTAGAAGATGGAAATGTGACTTTCGAAACGCGTCGTAGACAGTGATGGTCGTGTCAGTGAAAGAAAATAGTTTGTCCTTGCTCAGAGTTGTAGGGGTCTACCCTCGTCGCGTACCTCTGGAGTTCGTACGACCATTTCTCGCGGTCCGTCATCGTCGCGGTCGTGGGTGGGGCGGAGAGCTGAGCGGCGATCTGAGAAGCGCTGGCTTTAAATTGGATCCGACGCCCTTTGCTAGTGTTTTTTTCTTTTTTGTGGCGCGCCACCCGTTCTCGCGCAGCGTCCTAAACCACGTGGTAGGCACGCGACGGGGTGTAGACCTTTTGGGCAGACGCGTCGTCTTTCTTTCCCTGCCTTTCACAAGGCAGAGTCCCCCACACATGTACCTAGCTGTACCTAGTCGTTGTCTTTGCTGTATCAAAACCCTCTTCTGGCGTCTTTGTCAATGCGGCTTTGTATCATGGCGGTCTCAAGCGACCGGGGCTCATAACCTATTCAACAATAGGTCATGAGCACCGTTTGCTTGGGGCTCCTTCGCACATTCTGTTTTATACCAACGATCGATGTGATTCTCTAATGGTGGGGTTTTGACTCATATCCATCTATTTTTACCCCTGTCAAGACGCCTGGTACGTGAACATGCATCGCACGAGTCTACTTGATTTTGGGGATTGCGCGAGGGTCGCTGGGTATTATTCCGGTTCGTAGCGGCAGGCGAGATGGGGATGGCAAGAGTTGTTGGAAGGTGCTCCCAAGTCGGTATGGATTTTGGCGCCGTATTTGCGTCCTCGCAACGACTGCCATATCGCTGCTTGGACTCTCCATCCGCTGCCAGCGACCCCCAAATTGTCGCCATTTCTCAGCTGCGTGCACTAATCGGTCCCGACCTCTGCCGAGATCACTCTCCAAACGCGCGACCATGACTCTCCTCAATTCAATGCGTATCGCGGTGCCGTTTCCACAGATTGTGGAACCTACGCTCTATAAAACCCCTATCGACCACTCCTGGACTCTATATCCCATCTACAACCCACCAAAGAACCAATACCTACCTTTCTACGCCTCTCACAACCAGAAGATCACTTCATACAACCAGAATGGTTGCTACTGTACACCACTTGGCTCAAAAGGGCTTTGGCACGGGAACCAACGAGCTTTATGACAGGTGCGTATCTGTACCATCGCACCCAGCTGCAATCGCTCAATAACTTGTTTAGGGCTCGTCCTTCTTTTCCCCCAGCCTCTATCGCCCATATCAGGGAGTCAGTTCGTGGATCGGCCCCTGTGAACGTCGTCGAGTGAGTTGCCGAACGATTTCTACGGGGTCATAGTAATTGACCACCGTGTGGCAGGATCGGTTTTCGGTTCGGCACAGGCATCTTTACTCGTGCGTTGGCTCGCACATCCCGAATGGAAGGATACGGTCAAGCAGCTACGTGCACCTTGTGGTCGAGCCTAGCGAGGGCATGCCGACACCCAGTTTCAACAAGACTATTGACGACGAGCGCGTGACCTGCATTGAAGGCACTTTCGATTCTACAGGTGTCGAAGACGGATGGGCGGATGTGATCATCATTGCTCAGGTGCGAACGAATTGCGTCTACTAGCGGGAGTAGTTGACTCAACCCTTGGTTAGGCCTTCCATTGGTGCCCGACTACGACAAGGCGTCCCGCCCGCGAGGTGGGTGCTTTTTTTTTTTTTTTTTTTTTTTAAGCGCCTGTCGTCTTTTTGCGTGTCTTGCAAAGGATACCTGAATGCCATGATAGGCTTAGTCCTGCCGCCCTCATGTATGGAATTTGGAGGATCTGGTGGCGTACTGTCGTTTCTCTTTCGTTGACGTTATATTCACAGCCCCATAAAGTGAGGACTGCTCCAAATGGGATCGCCCCAGACTAGCGCGACAACAATTGGCAGCCCCCAGCACGCAACCGCAAGAAAACTCCACACAATTCCGCCTCGGCTGTGGCGTCGACGACTTTCGACACTCCGTCGTACAAGCCACTTAAACTTCGAGCCTCCATACTGAGCTCTACATGAAGCTAACAACCTCCGCTCGGGATACGAGCAAGATACGTCATACGATCGACCGGCCTGCAGCAAGAGGCTATATCGCGGTTTTTTTTTTTTTTTAGATGACCAGACACGAAGACGGGATAGTCATTGATGACATATCAGAGCGACGTTATTACAAGCAAGCGCGCGAGAGGATTACTCCGTGCCACTACGGACAAGGTGAATGGAGAATCTTGATATAACACTTACAAGACCTACGTACGCTAGGTTCATCGCTCGCCAGAAGTGAGACGATGTGTAGAGCGGGCCTACAATCTCACTCCTCATCAACACACCTTGAAGGTACTTAAACGAGAATCGACACGATGCTACGCAAGCAATTCAACACTCGGATTTTATTACAACCATGAACATTAAAAAGGGTGGCGGTGACAGAATGAATGGCCAGCAGCGAACTAATCCTACAGGTAGTAGGCACAACAACTGCAGATGGAGTTTCGCTTAAGTTGGGTAGCGTAAGATTTTTTTTTTTTTTTTATAAAAAATATTTATTAAACCCCTATATTTTTTTTTTGACAACTCGGTCGCGTGAGAAAAGAAAAGCAGCGCGCCGCATGAGCAATTATATACAAGGCGACTAGAATCCATTTGCCTGCAGCTACCAGTTGCATAATGGCGGTTCATCTGAGGAAAAGACGTTGGTGCGTCGTATGGACCAGCGCATTAAGAATCATCCAGTTCGCGACATATCTAATTGGCGGCCAGTCGCCCCCGGGGGCGATTGCGTGACCTGCCTAGTAAACCTCCCCCCATCAGTTGATTCGCCGTCTAGAGAAGCTGGGTAGGCCTAGCGTCCGCAGATTGCGGTTAGGCAATCCTCTTCCTCAGCGTCGCAGACACCCAACCCCCCCCCCCACACATGCAAAATACAAAGACAATTAACGTTGTCGGTTGTAATTCGCCACAGTAGTGGAGCGCCGAAAGCAGAAGCTAAGTCAAACGGCCACGGAGAATCCCCTTTGAAGGGGAGGAAATGACGAAGAGGAAGATACGGTCCCGCCAAAGATATCGAGGATACCGTACCAGATCATCTCGGAGGAAGACAGAGATGACGTTGCCGCGCCCTCGAAGCGCAGGCCCATGCAATCGGGTAGGTGATCAGCATGAAGGAGAAGAAGCCCGCGCTGATCATGTAGCTGTGGTGCGCAGCGTCTCTTTTGCCGGCAGCGAAGGCGCAGCGGGGAGCGTGCCAGAGAAGCACATACCTGAAAGGGACCATGAGCTCAACTTGCAGTGTTGTATAGCCGATGGAGTGCTTACCAGACGTAGAACAGGGCGCAGGCAGCCGAAGACCGTTAGTATCCCCACTATGTAATCGCTGTGGACAAGAGCACCGACGAGGCCGCAAATGACCATGAAGACTCCCATGAAGAGTGTGGTCATGATGTCAGACAAAGAGAGCGCCGTCGTGGTGAAGAGCTCAACTCACGAGGAGAAGCAGCGGGGAAGGTGATGAACCACTGGATGTACCGCCTCAACATACTACAGATGTCTTGTAAGCATACATCGACAAGGGAGGGAAAAAAGCCCTACATACGTAGATCTGAGCGTGTACCCTCTTGACCACGCCGAACTCGACTTTGATGGGGGTGTTACGAGGTCGGAAGCCATGGAGAAGTAAGCTCAGATGGACGAGGTAGTCCAGCGATGATGATTAGCCAGTTGGTGGAAGAGCCGGGTACCCCCTCATTGGCCTCTGCAGGACAATCATCGAGTATGGGCGACTAATTGCAGCCCAAAGCCGAGCTCAAGTGCGTACCATGAAGTCAAGGACGACCATGACGAGAAGCGGACAGCCCCGAAGATGCTGAACGCCCCGCCCAAAGCCAGTCAGAGCCATTGGCCTAGAGAGGTGGTAGTCGGCGGTGGGTGGGGTTGAGGTCACAGCGCGTGGTTGCACCCATGTTGATTGGAAGGCGAGTTGGCTAAAGCTTGAAGCCTCGAGGGGGGTGTATTAAAATGGCACGAAGCGCCTAGGGAATTAGGTTGTCTGTAGTGAATCAGGTATGAGACAGTGGCTGAGGGATGTAGCGGAGAAGGCTGGAGGGCTTATATACGCGCCCGGGTCGACCGAAGATATTCGGATATTGTCGTCCATGCACGCCCAAACGGTCAGGCTCGGGACGCGCTTGGTGTTCCGAGATGAGCATCCACAACATTCTAGGACGTAAATGGAAGCCGACACGCTATGACGGGTGCGAGGGACAAGAGGCGGCATCTAAAAATGTCGTAGTCAGCACACGGCGGCAGGAGGGAACGGTACTGACCTTGCGTCATGGGCTACCAAAGTCCGACGCGCGGGCGACGGGCTGGACGCGTCGGACGAGGGCCAGCTGTCGGGAAAGCGCAGGAAGACGGGGCGCTACACTGACAAAGACTCGCCACAGGCCGTCAGCAGGCATCCAGAACTATTACGGAGAGCAATGGTCATTCGCCCGCAACATCAACACTCTCACACACAGGCTAGCCCATACCAGATCACCACAACACCGAACATAACCGACGTCCCGCTCACACGACGACCAAGATAGCTGCAGCGATGTTTTTTTTCTGTTTTGTTTTCTTGGGCACAGGTCTCCCCTCGTTGTTGCCTGTGTAGCGAGCGTTGATGAAGGATGCAGACCCAGGCATATTTTGGCGGACAGGGAGTTGCCAAGTCGTTATTATTAGACCAGAACGTGTACAGGATAGAATGGAGCCATTATATGAAGGATGAGCGGCCGGTCATCGAAAGCAAGCATAATCCCTTAGAGTTGGGAATGGAACATGCGACTCAATGGCCACGACACAGCGGTGCGACAGCGAGGAGTAGAAGTCGGAAGGTTACAGAGCGGTGTAGTCGGGGTCGTCGTGGACGAAGGAGAGACGAGGCGGTAAGACGCTTTTTTGAGGGCGCTAGAAGCTGTTCCCACGCTATTCTAGTCTCGTTCGTCCGTTCCGACCTCTGTCTCGAGAGACGTGACCCATGTCCCAGTTTGCAGCAGCGTCGAGGGCTACGCGGACTGCAGCGCGCCAAACGCCGGTCAGTCATCACCTATTCCAATACCGAACATAGTCTCAATCTACATTACAGCGGCTGAAGTCAGGAAGAGGGTAGAGGTCCGTGGCCTCTCCCAAGACAGCCCTTCCTAGTGATGTTCGAAGGCTGTCTGTGTCAGTGCTGGCGTCGCAAAAAATATAGCATCAGGTATGCTGCTCACACGTAACCAATCTTGCTTGCAGCACAAACCTAATACTACACAGTGGCCGTCGACTATAATCGTTTCACACCGACTGGTTCAGCATGGAAGGTTCACTGTGAACCCGATCCTTCGTTCCTTCGCAAGACTGTTCAAAGCCTACACGGAGCACAGTCCTTGCCGGACACCCGGTCTCTGCCGCCCGGAGCGTACCACCACCCGAACAACACCCAGTTTCGGATTTTCATCTCGCAACACCGTTTATTTTTTCTCGCACCACGGGGGCGTCAAAGGTCGTGAAGAGCGCCGCGCCCAGAGAGGTCTCGTCACCGGCAACGGTCCCAATGGAGGAGTGACTGCAATGGGAAGAATGTCGTCTTGTATGGGCTTGCCAGGCAAAATGACGAAGAAGCTGCCCGGTTACTTTCCCATATGAGGTGAAAAAAAAAAAAAAACTACAACTACAGGTGACGGGTTCGGAGGCGCGGCGACTGAACATTATGGTGACAAGGATATCGATGTTGGTCAAGGATAAGCTCGACGTGTAAGTAAAATCACTACTGCACACAAACACACAATGCTGACCAGTGAACTGTTACCTAGTCTTCCTGGCTCACTATCAATCACATCCAAGTTCTTCGTTCGCTTGATAGACTCAGGCGGAAGCATACGCCTAGTCCGGAAACTTCACGAAAACATACTACGAACCTGGACGTATTTGACAAGCGGTATCGCGTCCGGGCACAAGTCGTACACTGACGCAATGGCATGTCTTTTCTGTCGTGTCAAACAACACTACCATTAAGAGAGTATACCATAATACAGAATAATCATTACAGCACGTTTCGCAGACACTGCCCTCACATGCGTTCCGCATCTTGGTATCGGGTTCTTCCAGGCGGGCACGAGCACCCTACGTGCATGTCAGACAAGCTCAAGATCGATTCTGTCGCCACACTCACCATTCGCTCCACTGTAGCTGGTTCTTCGTCGGGAGACCGGCCACGTTTGAGCGACGTCTCTGGAGGAGGAGCCGCACTGTTCTCTCTTTCCAATCTCCTCCACCTGTAGCAACTGCGCCGGGGCCCTTCTTGCGCATCGACCATAACGCTCTTCAACCTCGCGTCTCCTCTCAATTTCAAGGCGTGTTGGGCCTGAGAGCATCACCCATCCTCCGCGACCACGGGGTCGTAGTGCCGTCCTGTGCTCATCTCTCACCTGTCCGCCACTTTTTCCTCGTCCGAACTGTCTCACCTTCCTTGTAGCCTAGATCCAGGTCGCGACGAATGATACGCTCATCGAGCTTGTGTGCCGCTAATGTAGCCGCAAAATGCCAGTGCTTTCGGCGTGAGTGTAATACTCAACAAAACGAAAACCCACAGGGGTGTCCCTATGATGTAAAATCAGAGTGAAGCTTCATTGTTCAAAAATGTGCGACAACGAACCTTGTTGTTACGGTCGAGACCCATGATGATACGTTTTATACCGCCGCCCTCCTCCGGGGTCGCGCATTGAGAAAATAGCTCATATATCTGCTCCTCTGTCGTAAAGAAAACTCAGGTTACCGATCTGCCCCAGTTAGTGTTAGCTCTAGGTTCGACCAGACACAGGCGGAAAGTCTACTACACACATATAGGGTTGTGTAGATTTTGCTAGAAGCTCATTCTGCTTCTGTGCTATCTAACCCTTGCCTGGGATAGTCCTTGTAATTAGACGGCTGATCAGACTCTGTACGACGTGTGCCATCACGTAAAGCTCCTGTAGTGGCGAAAATGGGATGTATAGGAGGACTGAGTAGCAAGACTGCATCGTGGTGGTCCCGGAACGAAGTTGTGTCGTTGTGGGATGGACAGCGTATGTCGCGAATCCAAACCGCGTCTGCCCAAGACGCTCACCTTGAGACGCTCTTGAGACCGTCTCGGGTTGCCCTTGGGAGGACTTGCAATATCAATTGTGATATTACAAGTGCGCCTGATATCCCAATCCAGGGACTGTGTCACGCGAGACCTTGAAAGACCGAGAGTGGCGCGCAAGACTGATGGGACACCCCCAAGGCATCGCAAGACCCACTCACGTCTCCCAAGAACAGGGACTCCCGTGCACTGGATGCGTCACTGATGTCCGTGGGACCTCAGTGACTTAGACGGAAACGGGTCCGGAGATTTGTGGGTGTCCTGATTGCATCTCGCGGGCTAAGCCGAGCGTCCGAAGCACAAGTGCACCGAAAACGAACAAGTTCAACTTTTCAAACGCCACCACCACCATCTTCCCCCTTCTTCCCCTCCCCTCAGACTCATCGCTCACAACCCATCTCACCATCTGCCCTCCTCCTTGAGTGTGCTGGGCCATGTAGGCAGAGGCATGGCGCACTTCCTGCCGTGACACAGCACCACGGCTTTTCCACACTAGCGTCGCAGTGACCGAATTGTGCCAGGCAACACGAAGGGTGAGTAACCTCAACGGTAACATAACTCCAATTTTCTGACAACCTCAGTAGGCTGATACGATGAGATACGCTCTCAGAGCATTCAAAACGACCCTCCACCTCCATGCCAGCCGTGTACATTGCGGCGCGCACGCGATGCCATGCGGCGCTGTCCCGGCGTCGATGACTGCACTGGGGCGCGAGGTATTTGTAAGTGACATCATCACTTCTGTGTCTCCATGGTATACTCATGTGCATGCTATAGCACTGTCCTCACGCATGTATGTTTGTGACAACCCAGAATGTGAGTGCGTTACAGTTACAGGCTGGGCTGGTAAGATGGGTGGTTAGTAATTTTAGTAGCTGTAGTATAATTATGGGGACAAAGTTTATAATATATATAAGCTATTAAAAATGAATCATAAATATTGCCCACAAATGAGTAGGAAAAGTGAGCGGCGAGCGAGGGCTAAGGGCAGCTCTGGTACGTCTGGAGACAGCTTGCTCAGAGACTGCATACCTGGGACCCCAGGGACACGCCTCATGTCTCGAGAACGTCTTGGGAGATTGGGCGGGTATCTTGGGATGATGGGAGCCCATCTCCCAAATGAACGCTTTTTTTTTCTATCGGGAGGCATCTCAAGACTGTCCACCGGCGTCTATGTCTCGAATCGTCTTGGGAGTGGGGAGGGCTCTGGGAGACGCCCCCCTGGGTTTCGCGACATAAACCCTAACCTCAGTTGATTTGACCCCAGGCGCCTACGCGCGTCGCGCCGCAATTCCAGCTTGAACGAAGCCGCGTCAGCGTGCACACACCTCTCCCACGACTACGACTCTAGACGACTACAAACACTGGATAGATCGGAATTGAAGATGCAGAAGGAGGTGTGTAGTATGGATTATCTGTAGTGTCAGTAGTAGCTCATCATGCCCCTAGGGTACCCCATGACCCTTTTGCTGAGCTCAGGTGTGTGGCCTTTCGCAAAAAGGTACCTGCCTTAGTCACGTCTCCTTCCACCCAGACGCTGCAAGAGCGAGGTACCTGTTACGTAGAATTCTCCTACCAAATAATAACCATAGACATCTCGATATTCCTACCATCTGGAGTCTGTCGGTGTGGATATACAAGAGAACTACGTCAACGGATGAGCAACATTAAAGTCTCAAACGGGGAACCTTATTCATCCGTGCACAAGAGGAAGTCAAGCGGATTCAGTGTCCGTCCCCCTCTCGTTATTGGCCAATTCCTTGAAGCCATAGACCAGAACACCCGGTATCGCGGGGATCCACAACCGGCTACCAACTACATTGTCCGCATCCTTTCCACCCTTGAAACGCGACCGCGCCATACTCCTCAAGCCCTCTTCCTCTGTCGCGATGCACCGACACTCGAACGCCATTGTAGACATCTTGCCACCAGAGGCGGACTCCACCATTGCCATGCTGGGTAAAGAGGAGAAGCCAGTATGGTCCTACAAATACTCGGTACGTTGGTGGAATGGACACCACAAGCAGAAGCAGGAAATCCGAGAAGCAGTGGAACTGCCATTAACACATTTCGACCTCTAACCGCAAGATCGGCATCGACCCACCGCGCGGTGTCCTGCTTTATGGTCCCCCAGGTGTGTACGGCGCAAACATACATTTATTCATGCGGAATACTGACGCGGGGCAGGAACGGGTAAGACTATGTTGGTCAAGGGCCGTCCGCGCACCATACCACCGCGGCCTTCATCCGCGTGCAACGGCTCGGAGTTTGTCCAGAAATACCTCGGTGAAGGTCCTCGTATGGTCCGAGATGTTTTCCGACTTATTTGCACGGGAAAACTCCCCAGCGATCGTCTTCATTGACGAGATTGATGCCATTGGCGACAAAGCGTTTCGAGGATGCGCAGAACGGGTCGCTGACCGTGAGGTCCAGCGTATCTTGCTGGAGCTCCTTAACCAGATGGACGGCTTCGACCAGACGAGCAAGCCAATGTTCAGGTGAGCTCTCCTCGGCATCCCTGACAAGTATCACACTCTCATTCCATGTCTCAAAGGTCATCATGGCGACAAACCGTGCAGACACTCTGACCCCGCACTTCTCCGTCCTGGACGTCTCGACCGGAACGATCGAATTTCCGCTCCCATCTCGTCGTGAACGGCGACTCATCTTCCAGACATGCACAAATAAGATGAACCTGGGTCCGGATGTCGATCTCGAAGACTGTGAGCATATTACGACTAACAACGAAAGCTTGCTTACCGTGGTCGATAGACGTCTCACGACCGGATCGTCCTATCTTCAGCAGAGATTGCGGCCATTGTGCAGGCAGCTGGTCTTCAGGGTTTGTTTTCGATTATCCTGTAATAACGAGCAACCAAAACACTAACATACGATGTCATATAGCTGTACGAAAAGAACCCGTTACGTTATCCTGCCAATCGACTTCGAGGAGGCGTGGAAAGTAAGTGTTTGGCATTGTTTGGCTCCCATCAATTGTTCGGGTAATAAGAATCTTGACGCGTCTTTTTCCTTCCCACCATCTTCCAGCAAACCGTCAAGAGGCAGGACGACACTCACGAATTCTGTGCGTGTCATGTCACATTCTCTTGTCGTGCATATGCTATATCCCTATCTCCAGACCGGTAGTTTGGAGTGTTGTATCTATCATTGTGAGTTCAGCCTGCCATAGTCCTCGCACATGTCACTGACTTGTCTATCAGTGGCAGACGTGTATTATAGTGGGCAATCCATCTCTCTTTCATAACTCCTTCTCATCGTGCACGCTCCACGCGCTTTTTCTCCCTATGCAAGCTCTGTTCACTTTAGCGTCCCACCGATATTCTACGGAGCGGCGTTCATTCTTATGAGCAATATCAAGTGATCTATGATCGTCCAGTTTAAATTTTTGCCTCTCCTTTTTATGCTTGTGCTTGCGGGCGTGTTTCGACACTGCCTGTGTGGAGGGAGTGGTTCACACGCTGGAAATATCTCTCCCATAGACAGTCCAAGGGTTCCTCATGTTATATCATAGGTGAGTACGGTCCTCTTCATATGCCGACGACATGCTGACTATCCTTGCCTCGGTTCTAGACCTCCAATAATATGTGGTTCATTTTTCTCTTGGTCGCGTGATAAGTTACAGTCGCTCTTCAACACTCTGGTCGGCGTTGTTTACCCACACGACCGTCCTCATTTTATGAGAGCAAGAAGGATATGTATATCTCAGGATATGCCACCCGTTTCCTTGGCGGCGCTCTCCTTCAATGAGAGATGTCGAATAAAGTAGACGGTGACAGACTCATGTGTACAGTGTACAATTGCAACGCAATGCATATTTTTACATCTAACTATATCCTGTGTGATTGATGGTTCATTTTCTTGGGTGGCTGTCCAAGTTCGCTTGCTCGCTCCGTCGTCGCGATTTGAATGCCCACGAGCGATGGTCGACCGGACCCGGCCGTCCTCGAGAGCAGAAGGCCGGCGATTGTACATCCACCGGGCGCTGGTGTAGAAAGTCAACAAGTGCGCTTGGCCGCGGACACATGTTCACTCACTTGTGACCGCGTCCTTCATTGAGCCGGATGTACGTTACCCTGCAGTGTCATGCGCGCGCGGCACCCTGCAATGCTGCCCGAAGCAATCAGCAGTTGAACAAGGTTAGGGACAAGCGATGCATACTCTGTGCCGCAAGTTCTAGAGCTTCAGCGCGGGGAAGCCCCATCATGACTCCGCCGTCCGCCATGGCTTCGAGGAAAATGCACGCGAACGCAGGCCCAGAACCTGAAAGCGCGGTGCACGCGTCAAAGTGCTTTTCATCCAGGAAACGACAGCGACCGATTGAAGAGAATATATTTAGGATGATCTGGCGGTCGAGCTCCATTGTCGACGACTCGGGGATCTGGCTGACCACGGTCATGCCCTCTCGGATCTGAATCAGACAGGGTAAGTATAGTCGGGGCGGCCGAGAAATGTTTCAGGTTTACTTTGCATGGGGTGTTGGGCATCGCGCGCGACAACTTTTTGTTTGGGGGCTGACCATGGCAGTAAGCTGCTTGATCGTAACACCGGCAAGAATGCTGATGAGCAGGCTTCCCCTCGAGGGCTTCCTTCAACCCCGGTTCGCCGAGGATTGTCTCCGCGAGCTGAGGCTTACAGCTAAGAACGATGAGCACCCAAGGAACCCATGTAGCTGCGTATCCTGCTCACCAGAGCAGGACTACATCGCCTGCTGTACGGCCTTGACATTGTCCGCTACGCATACTTCTACGCTAGGCCCGAGGCCACCAAGCGAGAAGAACAGCCCCCTCAGTTTCTTTCGCGCTCTCCTCTCGGCTGACGCACGCGATGAACCTCGATGGTAGAGGTTTTATATCGGTATGAGACACACGGCCGGGGTCACCGTACCAGGTGTATGCGATCCCACTTCGCTGTAGGATGTTGTGGCTCACGGACTGACTCGAGAGCTCGCCAGCAATGACCACCAGACCGACTAGACGGCGATGCCCATGGTTCCACATCAACTACGCTCAATAAACTATGAGTGATATTTCGGATCATCTTAGCCAAATAAAAACGGGCGCACTGCTAGCACGCAGAGGCTGTAACCCATGATGACTCCCAAATGATCGTCGTGGACGTGAGGGAAGCGCTGCGGGGTCAATCAAAAGGGCACGCCCCGGTACCTTTGTACAATATGAGACGGAACAACGCAGAAACGCGGAAAAAGGCACCAGAGCGTGTATGTACGGCGACGGCGTCGCGTGTTGCAGTATATAGACTCTGGTGCATGAAATCCCGCCACCCTCTCAAGCCATCCCTCTGGGCTATATACGCATGCGGGCTTTTGTGACGGTTGGCTCGACTCGCTTCGACGCGCTGGTCCAGCGGGTGCTCTCCGACGCTGTTGTGGACGTCCTGCGTAAACAGGGCTACTCGACCATTGTAGTCCAGTGTGGCAACTCCGACCTCGATACTGGGCGGTACATTCAACAAGGAGACCTCTGGACCCAAGCGTTGGCGGGTGGAGGAGCAATCGAGGTCTGGAGGTTCAAGCCTTCGCTGCAAGAAGAGTACGAACAGGCAGATCTAGTCCATCAGCCATGCCGGTACGTCCTCCCTTACCTGTAAGAGACATGGACACCTACACGACTACGACTGTCAGGCTCTGGTACTATCCTCGACGTTCTCAGACTGCGAAAGCCGCTCATTGTTGTGCCGAATTCAACGCTTTTTGGACGACCACCACCAGCAGGAGCTCGCCACCGCCCTAGCAGGCCTAGGGCATCTCAAGGACGCCTCGATCCGGTGAGTTGCAGACATTCCCACTCCAGCTTTTTAATTTATAACTTCCCTGCAGGAACCTACCCAGACGATCAGCGCACTTGACCCGTCCAAACTTGTCCGTTCACCCTCATTTGATGGCAGCCGTTTCCGTGAAATTTTGGATGAAGAAATGGGTTATGCATAGTCGCACTTGTACCACTACCACTACTTTTTATACTGGGCATAAGATTTCATTAAAAACCATCTCGACAATCTCTCAAAATGGCTCCTCAAGTGACTACGACGGTTGTCGATGACGATCCTGCAAGCTATGAGTCTAAGCATGTGCATTCCGTGTACGATGAGCATATCGCTCCTTCATTTCTCCTCTACTCGTTACAAAGTAAGATTAATGGCACGTCACGTCTCCCATGAGAGAGCCTATAAAAAACCCCTTTCGCATTAGCCGTGGCCAATCATCTCTCAGTTCATTTCATCCCTGCCCTGTGGGATGGGTAGGCCTCGACTCGGGGACAGGAAACGGCAAATATCTACGCTTTTGCCTCTGGAGCGTCCGTCGGATATATGGACCGTAGGCCTTGATAGAAGCAGGAACCTCCTGACAATCGCCAAAAATGCCGGAGGGCGCACCCAGAGAGGTCGTGTGGGGAGACGTTCTGGGCCACTCTTGGAGAGCTGGTGCATTTGTATGTTCACAGATATTGCTCAAGGTATTACATACATAATCTTCGCAGGACTATGCAATATCTATCGCGACTATTCATCATCTTTCGACACACGAAAGACGCAAACTTGCCGTTCCAGGCAGGTGTGCCGAGAACATCATTTGGCTTCATGACAATAATGTGAATATCCATTTCAGAGGCTCATTTTCCTCTGTCTCACCATATCATGGACGTGTACTTGTCTATGTATGGGCCATAAACCAAGACGAACTCTCCAAGAGAACGATTCCACAAGCAGACAGCCCACCCAATGTTGGTGAAGACGTATTCGTCCCATGGGTGCTGTCGAATAATGTGCAAGGCGAGCCCAAGCAGCGCAAACAGAATAAGCCGCAGCCCCCCGCTCCGGAGAGGCAAGAATCGGAGACGAGAACTGAGAAAGCACCATCTGTGTACAACCGATATTATCACATGTTCGCCCAAGGAGAGTTGACCGGATTGGTGGTGGATGCAGCGGCGGATATGGGGCTACGCGTCGGACCTCCTATGCCACATATATCGCAAGGAATAGAGATCGTGCAGGATGGCTGGGAGCGGTCGAACTATTTCGTAGAGCTCAATCGCTGGCAATCGAGGAGCTGATGCTTACACGTGTGAACTTGAATCGTATCGAAAACGCACACATGTGTTTCGCGGAGTGCAAAGGCATACCCATGAACAATGCTTTGAGGCCGAGGGATACAGTAGCAGATAGAAGTACACATGAGGCAAGTCAATACAACACTACTCGCTCGCCGCCATAACTAGTGGAGATCAGCTTAGCAAAATGGAGTCAATTCATAGCAGTGAGGTAACATACTGGCATTGATGATGAGATCTCCTCACGCTCTCCTTTAGCACCTTGACAGCCTTGGCGCGTGAGCAGTTGACTTGCTGCATGACGAGCTCAATATCCTTGGGCTCAACGCCAGTCTCGTCAACGGGGCCTTCCTCTTCAACAGCCTCAAGCTCGGGGACCTCGTCATCGTCGGCAGCGCCAGAAGACTCCAAGTTGGGGACCGTTTCTATAAGGCGCTAGAACCGCTGGAGGCAAGCTGCTGAGCAGCGGAGAGCTGGGCCGTGGAGTTCACGTCCTCGATCTATATTTCGGGTGAATACCAGCGAAACACGTTCATGAGGTAGTCCGGACCTTGGCTTCACCGAAGACGATGTAACAGTCGCTGTTCTGTGACACTGAGATTTGTACACATCGGGGGTTGCAATCACGAAGAGAACCTGACCAAGCCTGAATGAGATCCCAGTTTATACGACTAGTGTGCTTAGCGTACATTCTTCGGCCTCCTCAAAGTGACACGAGTGATACCGGGCACCTTCTTTCAAACTTCGAGGGTGATGAGGGCCTTCCTAGCCTTACGCTCCGATCGCGACTGAATCTTCTCCAGGGCAGCCTGAGAGGTAGGATCCTCCTCGTGCTCGTGGACGTGACCCTCATGGTCGGAGTGGTCTGAGTGAATTTCCTCGATGCTGGCGGACATCTAGCAGATCGGTCGTCGCGTCAGCGCCGGGCGGTGCATCCGAACGAGAAAGCGAGCTATCCATCGCCTTATGACCACCCGCGTTTTGGACATGCAGCAATTCATCGCCTCGCTGCGTTTTCGTGTAATAGCACTCACAATCGGTTTGAGAGGGGGCTAGGAGGCTTAAGGATGTACGAATTGGCGAGTCTCTCGACGTCGACGACAGCGATCATCAGCGATGTCGAGAGCGTTAGCGCCCGTAGCCCTAACCCTAATCGATTTTGAAGCGCGCATTCACGTCATGATGTATCACAAATTCATATAGAGTAGCTCGGGAGTCGGGATTGACCAACGTCTTCCAGTACTAGGCACCCTATGCTCAATATCAGCCACATATCCTCAGACTTGAATGATTGCTGTCTTTTATGATCACTATGCCTTGAGTTTCCTGATCACTTTTGTCCAGAACAGTCCTCAGGATCACTCCCACTCGAGCCTCCACTCTAGATCTTGGAGCATGAACTCAGAACGCCCGAGCCGCATACGTTCATCGTCGTCATTCATGGCATCTTCCAAGACCTTCTCCTTTAAAGCTACTAGGTATATATAAGACCGAACGTTCATTACGTCGTGGGCTCCTTGCAACTTGTCATCATGGACGCAGACTCAACCCGAGCAAAAATATCATACGACCGCTTATCATGCGGCAGGCTCAGCTATGATGGACTTCACGCCCGTTAACGAGATACACCAGCACATATGTGCGTTTTTCATTGCTATGCGTACGTCGTAATGCGGTGGTGTTGCACCAGGATTTTCGCAGACAACATTAATGCCTATGTCTCACTCAGGTCTGATCGCAAGCGTCACGTTGAAGCAACACACCATTTCTGCACCCATCGCAGTCCAGAGTTCTTTCACCAATGTGTCATATATGATTCTAGTGAAAAGAATGCAAGACTCATTGTATCGAGTACATCGTTTCAGAGAGGGTAATATACACATCTTTTTCCTTACCTGGCATAGTCAGGCATGCCATCTCACTGCTGAAATATTAGATCTTCGACGAACTGCCTGACGATGAAAAAAAAGTATTGGCACTCCCATAAATACGAGGTCCTACACCTTACCCTTTGTGGCGTGTCACTCATACTGACATACTTGATACAGATTGAAAGCGGGATGTTGCAACTCCAAGTTAAGAGCGCAGTACCTATATCGGCAACTGATATTGCCGAGCAGCCAGCGATGCTAGAGTTACATCAGACATATGGAAAAAAACCATTCACACCTGGGCCTTCGACGAGCACCCCGATATCCCTATTGGGTCTTCCACACTTGATGATGTCTTACACCAACGACGAGCAAGCCCCGCCTCGTGAGATAATCAACACACGCGATGAACGTTGTGGTATGGATACGGTGTCGAAGCGTAGACTTTCGCAGCCAATACCTCCCGCCTTACGAGAAACGCTCATCCGCGGACTGCTTGGGAGAAGAGCGGCAAAAGGCCACAGTCTTTGAAGCAGTAGAACATGACGTCACGACATAGCAGTAACGTGTAGTGAGATATTTCACAAATACACACAAGTGTCAATATGTAGCACAGCTACTTCAAGATTTGCGGAATGCATTCATTGTGCACCTCTGTATAGGAGTCTGAACGTTTCTAATTCATTTCTCGAATAAACACCCATGATCTGTTGCACACGAGAAAACGATTTGTAGTGGCTCGACGGGCGCTTGCCTTGTACACTTTCAGCACGCGCATGGTCATGGTCGTGTCTTTGCTCCTTCCCCTCATATGGCCGCCTCCGAAATTTTCTCGCCAACTTCGACAGCTCCTCACAAATGCTACAGATGCACCATCACTCCCCTCTTTCCTACAGACAATCGATGCTTTCGTCGCAGAATGCTCCGCAGGGAGATACAAGTGACCCAGTCGATCAATTGGAGGAAGAGCTGCAAGTCGTGTACCACGACGGTCATTGACCATTCGGTGCTACTACAGTTGAAAATGTTTCTATCTGTCTTGCACACCATATACTCCCGATTCTCTCACCGCTCTCTGTGATCTCTACCTGGTTCGAGCTAGTCTTACGACCCGCGCTACGTGAGCCGAAGCTTGCGGTAGAGGCTGTCGCTCATGCAAAGGAGATCTATCGTTTCCGCCCTCAATCCTATGCATAGGCTTAAAGACGCTGTATCATACGGCGTTGAAGATGAAAAAAGAAGCAAGAGAAGATCAAGGACTTCCGGCGGCGACTCATGGACTTGTACTTACTGGACGCCTACAACGAGAGTTCAGGTGACGACGCGCTAGAGTGGGCCGAGCTGGACGACATACAAAAAGAACGTAAAAGCATGCTGGAAGGCCAATTTGGAGGACGTTCTCGTTAGGGTTGGCCTGCAGCGACCGCAAGTGGGTCTGGTCTTCTCAGTTCGACCGTGCTTGGGATCGCACGCTAAACGAGTCTCTCAACCCAGGACTTACTCACGGAAGTGCACCACTGCTTTTCGCTTCGTTCCTCTTCTCGCCTCCAACTCCTTCTGCTGCTCAACGCATTTACCTCTCAAGCCGACTTCCCTTCTAACGCTGCAGTGCTCGCAGCGCATCCCGCTCATGCAAAGCCTCATCCACTGCTTAATATTCGATAATTTCAGCCTCAGAATGTACGGTCGGCATCACGGTTTTAACCAAACTGTTACCCGTTCTTGCAGTCAAGGCGTGTTCAGACTTGAAGCGGTTGGTTCCGTCTCTACTGGTAGTACTTGCCCGCATCATTTGCTGGAAACAAGACCATACTACACTCTTCCGGACCTTACCCTCGAAGCCGCTCGCGGAAGGGACGCCGAATGTGCTCGTTGAACCTGTCGTTGATGACCCTAGGGACTTCCTCCCTCACTCTGACAGTGGCAACCGACTATCCCATTCGACCCGACCTCGATTGGGAGCGTCTTGACCAGACATTCATAGGCGCATCGTCCACTGCACCTCCCCGGCAACAGTTCTTTGCTTTCCTATATTATCTGTTTCCTTGTAATACCATCAGATTTCTTCGAGGCGCAGTATCTTACCTCGAGGAGAGTGGCTTGGAAAGTCATATACTGTAACATGGGACGACGCTCTCGACGAAGGCAAAATTCGGAGCAAGAGTGAGGTATGTGCTCTCTCGTCAACAACGGAGACCGTTTATGCATGTTCTTGTCAGTCTCTCTTGCGTGGACACGTTCTTCACCCGCTCCTTATTCAACGCGACGCTGCTGAAGAGCTTGAGAGTCCTGATTTCTGGGCTCAACACGATATTGCAGAGATCGTCGGAAATTGCACGATGCTTGACGTCCGGTCTGCATCTTTGGGCCTGCGAGAACAGCTCTTTGCTCACACCTCTATGCTGTCCTCTGGCCGGCGCAACTTACCCCAGCCGATATCTGTTGAAACAGACAGCCCAACTCCCTTAGTTCAAGTCCTGTCGTCGTCAGCCGAATCAAACACATCGTCGGTCCTTGGTCCCCTACCAGTCACTATTGCACCGTCGTCGAAATTGCAAATTTCCCTCCAGGACATGATTTCGACGTCTATTGCTCTGAAATCTGGACTCGATATTGAGGTCGTGGATACTCCCTCCGAACCCGGTTGGGCGACACAACCTTGGTTGAACACCAGTCACAAGCTCGCACTCGTTTTCCTCCATCTCGGAAGAGTGTAGCTAGCGTCAGCATTCGATCACATAGCCCGGATACACCTCGTCTGCCGCAAACGGACGAGGGGATACCTTCGCATATCGCATTTGCTATTGCAGGGCTACAGCGCGAGATATTAATGCTCCGAAGCGAACTCAACTTCGAACTCTGGATGGCGAGAGAAAATGTTAAAGCATATTGGGCGGTTGTATCAGGATAGGGTCATTTCGAGAACTGGCCGAAGTCGAGCGACAAGGCCTTGTACGCTCTCCTTTGTCCCTCGTTGATACACGTCTCATTCATGGTGATAGCACAACCGATTGCGAGAGTATAAGGCTGAAGTATATCGTCTGCAGAGAGAAGTCAAAGAGCAGAAAGAACAAGCTCTGAAGGTCAAGAATCAGTATGCGGACTGGAATCGGAAACTTCAGGACAAGATTAAGGAATTTTTCGGAACGAGAAGAGCTCCTGGCAAACGGAGGCTGCGGCTATGCGCGCTGCCCACAAGGAGACACAGGTCAGCCACTACGAGACCAAGTCGAGCCGTGATGAATGATGATCACGCCTCCATGGTCAGGACTCGTTCGTTGCTGCCCAGAGCAAGCTTCTGTCAGCAGCGAATCTGGAAGTTTTCGAGATGAAAACACACATCAAAGCAAATCAGCACAAAGTTGACAGGTTACACGATTATGAACGTCAGATTGAACAACTCATTAAAATGCAGAGACTTTGGTGAGTCATGTCCGGGCTTCGTGTTACAATTACTGAATGCTACTGATGCTACCAGGGAATCCGAACGTCCAGAAACTGAATGACCAAAGAGAGTTCTTACGCGTGTGCGCCAGCACGCACAAGAAGACGGAACTGCGGCTGGAGAATTATCAGCAGATACAGTCTGATATGGAGGACAAGATCAGGTAGATACACCTGTTCATTGATTTTTGACCGACTGACATGATTGAGCTCACCCTATACAAAGGCGTCAGCAACAGGATATAGAATCGCTGGAAGCACGCCTGTCAGTTTCGCAGAAGCAGCTGATCGCTTCGAAGAAAGCAGTGAAAGCACCCGCTGCGGCCGCTCACAAGGACTGGTCCCAGCAAGCAGAAACTCAAAACAGGCGACTGCGTGAAGAAAAACTCGGTGTTGTATGAGGAGAACGAGGAACTGAAGGCCATGGTTGAGATGTTGAAGGCGCAAGTGAGCAATCGGACGGGGCTGGTTTCCGACCCGAGGTCATCACCTTTCATGGGTCCTACTCTAAGTATTTGAACGCGTTTCGCGCTGTACAATGTACCAATAGTTTTATGGATATCCTGTGCTCCTTGGAAAACGCCGCGAGTGGACGCGGATGCCAGGAATGTGCCGGATATGGAAAGACTGCGAGAAGGTTCCACCGCGCGTACGGGACGCGTCGCAGGGAGGAACCTCGCAGAAAAATGACCCTTCATAAAACCCGCGCCTGATTCATTCCATCTCCTCGCCGTCCCCCTCCCCATTACTTCACCTGTACTAGTTCGTAAGTCTCGTAAATCTTACATACCATGCTAACTCGTAAAGGGACCGCTCACCGCCGTCCCCAACAATAGACCAAAATGGCTACCGAAAAGCTTTGGCTTCCAGGCTGAGATCTCTCAACTCTTGGACCTGATCATCAGTACGTCTATTTTCCACTCTATGTATCTCGCAGATTTGTTGACTGAATGTTGCAGACACCTTCTACTCAAACAAGGAGATCTTCCTCCGAGAGCTCATCTCCAACGCTTCGGACGCGTTGGACAAGATCCGCTACAGTCGTTGACTGACCCGTCGGTTCTCGACTCAGGCAAGGATCTCTTCATCCGTATCATTCCTGACAAGGAGAACAAGATTCTGTCCATCCCGTGATGCTGGTATTGGTATGACCAAGGCGGACATGGTCAACAACCTTGGTACCATTGCAAAGTCTGGAACCAAGGTATGCTGACGCTTCGTCTTGTCCTCATTTGTTACTGGATATTCTTCTAGGGCTTCATGGAGGCTCTCAGCTCTGGCGCTGATATTTTCCATGATTGGTCAATTCGGTGTCGGCTTCTACTCCGCGTACCTCGTTGCCGAGCGTGTTCAGGTTATCTCCAAGCATAACGACGACGAGCAGTACATTTGGGAGTCTGCTGCGGGTGGTACCTTCACCATCACTTCAGACACTGTCAAAACCCACCTCTTGGCCGCGGTACCGAGATCCGCCTCTATCTCAAGGAAGACCAACTTGAATATCTCGAGGAGAAGCGCATCAAAGACATCGTTAAAAAACACTCTGAGTTCATCTCTTACCCCATTCAATTGGCGGTGACGAAGGAGGTCGAGAAGGTATACTAGTGTTCATAGACATGCGCTCCGATTGAGCTGACTGGTGCTGCAGGAGGTCGAAGACGAGGAGGAGGCTGTTGACGAATCGGACGATAAGCCCAAGATCGAGGAGGTCGACGAAGAAGAAGAAAAGACGAAGAAGACGAAGACAGTCAAGGAGAAGACTGTCGAGAACGAGGAGTTGAACAAGACCAAGCCTATCTGGACGCGAAACCCCAAGACATCAATGCTGAAGAGTATGCTGCGTTTACAAGAGCTTAACGAACGATTGGGAGGAGCATCTCGCCGTCAAGCACTTTTCAGTCGAGGGCCAGTTGGAGTTCAAGGCCATCCTCTTCATTCCCAAGCGGTAAGAGATTCCGCTTGCCTTGTACTGACAATACTAACCAGGCCCCATCAGTGCGCCATTCGACCTCTTTGAAACCAAGAAGAAGCGCAACAACATCAAGCTCTACGTCCGCCGTTTGTCTTCATCATGGACGACTGTGAGGATCTCATCCCCGAGTACCTCAACTTCGTCAAGGGTATCGTCGACTCCGAAGATCTCCCCCTTAACATCTCTCGTGAGACTCTCCAGCAGAACAAGATTCTGAAGGTCATCCGCAAGAATATCGTTAAAAAGTGCATGGACCTCATCTCCGAGATTGCTGAGGACAAGGAAAACTTTTCCAAGTTCTACGAGGCGTTTGGTAAGAACATGAAGCTTGGTATCCACGAGGATGCCCAGAACCGCAGCAAGCTCGCCGAGTTCTTGCGCTTCTACTCGACGAAGTCCACTGAGGAACAAACCTCGCTCAAGGGTAAGTTCCACCGTTTCCATGCGTAAGCCTTCGTTGACAGTGATATTAAGACTATATCACTCGCATGCCCGAGGTGCAGAAGAACATTTACTACCTCACCGGCGAGTCCTACTATCAGCCGTCAAGGAGTCTCCCTTCCTTGAGGTTTTGAAGAAGAAGGGGTTCGAGGTCCTCCTCATGGTCGACCCCATCGACGAGTATGCCGTCACCCAACTCAAAGAGTTTGATGGCCACAAGCTCGTCTGTGTGTCCAAAGAGGGCCTCGAACTCGAGGAGACTGAGGAGGAAAAGAAAAGCGCGTGAGGAGGAAGCCACGCAGTTCGAGGACCTGTGCAAGGCGGTCAAGGAGGCCCTTAGTGACAAGGTTGAGAAGGTCGTCGTGTCCAACCGCATCTCTGACTCTCCTTGCGTCCTCGTTACTGGTCAGTTCGGCTGGTCGTCAAACATGGAGCGTATCATGAAGGCCCAGGCTCTCCGCGCGACTCCTCCATGTCATCATACATGGCGTCGAAGAAGACACTCGAGCTCAATCCTCACAACCCCATTGTGAGAGAGCTCAAGAACAAGGTTGCCGAAGATAAGGCTGACAAGTCCGTTCGCGACCTCACATATCTGCTCTTTGAAAACCGCTCTCCTCACGTCTGGTTTCTCCCTCGATGACCCAACATCGTTTGCCAAGCGCATCCATCGCATGATTGCTCTTGGTCTTTGACGTGGGACGAAGAGACAGAGGCTCCGACAGCGGCCTCCTCGGAGGTTCCGCCACCAGCGGAGGCATCCGGCGCGTCAACGATGGAGGAGATTGACTAAGTGGATGAACGACTGGATTGGGTTCTTGGTGCTTCCTGTAGTTTTAATCTTTCACGCTGTATTTGTGTCATACTTTTCACGGTTCCTTGCATTACTTCACTCCCTTGTCCTTATAGTAGCAACTCAACTTGATGAAATATCTTACCTCTCGTGTATAGACATAGAGGCTGCCACGATAAATAGCGAACTCCGAGAGGCGTGAGAAAGAAAGCCCTCTTTAAGATAGAGGCCTGATGTTCATTGTGGCGGCGCGACGCTACACACGTACATTCAAAAACCGTAAACACGACCACCCTCGGCCAGCTATATCGAATTCGCGCCACTGTTACATGATACTATAGGATGTCTTCTCGATACGACGATAGGAGACGCGACTACGGCCGAGACGACCGGGACAAGGACCGCGGTGGTCGGTACGGTAATGACCGCGCTACTCCTCGGAGGGACGGCCGGAGTCGTTCACGAAGCCCCCGTAGAGGCGGTGGAGATAGAGATAGACGTCCAGCAGGTACTTTCACCACACGAATCACGCCATTACTTGGCTAACTTCGTGTCATAGATATCGCAGAGACTACAGAGATGACAGGCGCGACCGAGACAGAGACTATCGCGACGATAGACGGCGAGATGACCGGGATAGACGCGACTCCTACCGCGACGGACGCAAAGATACTAGAGACCGTGAACGTGATCGCGAACGAAGAGACCCTCCTCCAAGAGACGACCGAGACAGAGATTCGAGTCACCATGCTTCGGACCGCCCACGCGACTCCTCTTCGAGGGCGCAGGAAAGGCATGCGGACCTTGAGCCCGGAAGCAGACAATCACATCCATGTACGTCGCTCGTCGCTGCCTCATATAGCTCCTCGCACCTACTGGAACGTTGTTCCAGCGGCAGGCACGTCAGAAGAACCCGTGTCTCGCCAGGATTCCGAAGCTCCTGTGGAGGAAGGTGAGGAAGGGGAGGCCATGGACGCCACGAACGAGGACGATGCTGCAATGATGGCTATGATGGGCTTGTCGGGCTTTGGCACCACGAAGGTTCGTGTGTTTTGCAAACTAGCTCTTCAGACTATCACAATAGCACAATTACCCCAGGGCAAGCAAGTCGAAGGTAATCAAGAGGGCGGCGCGAACGTCAAGAAGATGAGAACTTGGCGGCAATACATGAACAGGCGTGGTGGATTTAACAGGTTAGTGTGTATGCGGCTGTGTAACTTCCTTTGGTGCTGACGATTTGTAGACCCCTTGACAAAATCAAGTAGCCTTCCCAAAGCGTATCTAAGCCTTACCACAATGTCATCACCTTGTCTTCTTTGTTGCTATACCAGTTGCACACAGTTGAGTGAGATTTCTATCCAATATTTGTGCGCTTTTACCCCTCGAAAGTAGACCTTCGATGCAAGGAAACTAGGACTATAGTGAACACTCGCGCTACCCTCAGATGTCGCGTTGATGACGAAGTACATGTGCCGGCCATGTCGTTTGCCTTATGACGCAACGCAGTGTCTGGTTCACATGGAGGTTACCAATTGTGCAAGCTGTTGTCGGGTCTAAAATTGGCTATGAATCCTCCTCGGATGTATCATGGAGTCCGATAAACATTCGATACTAGTTCGTACAGACATGAAAACGAAAATCTGTGAGACGCGTAGAACATGTCAAGGGATAATTACACCGCAAAAAAGTCCGTAGAAACGGGGGAAAGAGTGCAGGTAGTCAAACTGACTTCGGAAAAAGATGATAGTCGGAAACCGAAGATGCGCGTTCAGAAACCGTGGACTTTGATCGTGCTCTTGGGAATACCCTCTTCAACAAGGAAGGTAAGGATCTTGGTACGCTGGTCGCCTTGGGAGCTGGATAACTTGTCCTGCTTCTTCGTCGTCAACAAGAGTACCGTTTGCAAGCGAATTCCTATTATTGAATTTGTGAGCATATTCCCGGCGCGTATCGTCGCGTTGCGCAGGCCGGGCTCACCTTCTTGAAAGCTTTCAGAAGCTTCTTGGCGTCATACTCTGTGGACAAAATAGCGTATCCAGCCGCTGAATAATACGGCCGTGAGATGGTAAACTCACCCTTGGGCAAAACCCTGCAAGGTAGTCAAGGTCTTCCTGCCGTTCCGCTGTTGGACACGGACGTGGATATAATTCTGCTGGGACCCAACCTCCTTGGTGTTGTCGAGCGGGTCACCCTCGTCTGCGAAGGGGTCTGCAAGGGGGAAACAGGCGCAGGAATGTCAGTCACACGGACGGAATCGATGAAGGAACGGAGTAAAGCGTTTGGATGGTGCATGTACTGACCGAAGGTAGCGAGGTTCTGCACGTTTCATGCGACGAGTGTAAGATACAATGAAGTAGATAGAAAACCGAGACTGAGCGGGGGTTGTTTCGTGAGGTTGAGAAAGTGAGTGAGAGACGAAACTTGAGAGATGAATGCAGATGACCAAAAAGGTATTTATCGAGCGGCTCTGGCCCTTATATGCAAGCATGGGTTATGTAAGCCAGTGTTCATCGACTCGATTTCGCCTCCACTATATACCTTCTCGTCTGCCTTTATCCTAGGATTGTCCGACGAAAATGGTTGGCACAGCAGCAATCTCCTCCAAGAAGAGAAGACCCCCGACTTTTCAGCATCTTCCTGAGAATCGAGGCGAGTACAGCACTCAGTTATGTCCTTGTCAGCACAGTAATACTAATACAGCGTCGCACAGCCAAGAAGCTGAAGCGCTCTTGGGTAGAAGTCCAGAAAATCAAGAGTAAATGGAAAGCGCAGAAACGAAAGGAGGGACTTGTACAGAAGCGGCCGGCAGAGTTACTGAAGGAGGCTCAACGAGAGGAAAACCCGGATGAAACGTCTGAAAGCGAGGTGGAGGAGAATGAGGAGACAGGATCAGAGAACGAAGACGGAGGGCGCTCGGACACTGAGGATGGGGAGAGTCCAGAGACAAACGAGGTCGACGTGGAAATGGAGACTGTGCAACAGACACCTCTGACTATGCCAAAGGGCAAGGGTAAGGGCAAATTGGTAGAGCGAAAACTGCCGCCAATTACACAGACACAAAACCAAGGAGCAAAGGCTCGCAGGAGGAAGCAAACAGCCCCCGAAGGAGAAAGTCTTGACCCCCAGTCGACGTCTCTTCGCGAACTCAACGCTCTCGCATACTCACGCTCGTCCTTGCATCATCACAAGTCTAAATATTCAAATCACGCCCAAGGGAGTCAAGACCGAGGCAGGGGTAGGGGTAGAGGAGGCGGGGGCAGGGGCAGAGGAGTGGCGGGGGCAGGGGCAGAGGAGGCGGGGGCAGGGGCAGAGGAGGCGGGGGCAGGGGCAGAGGCAGGGGCGTAGAGAGCGGGTCGCGCCCCACCCGAGGTCGTGGCCAGCCGGACATGCGTCTTCGTATGAATGCTATGCTGGAGAAAATCAAGCGAGACTAGTATGACGATGTATATTACATGTCTAGTCAGAATACACGAGTTTCGTACCACTTAATATGCGATGCTCGAGTGCGTTTATACCTGTACTTACATGCGGTCAATCGGCCTTGTTCTCTTTTTTCTGGATCGTCCACCAGCATTTCGTCCGCGCTTTCTCTTCACTACCATTGAGCCGCTGTGGATGGACCCTCCTGCTGGCTTTCGGTGTCTGCTTTCGACTTCACAAAGCGTTTCCGCTAAACTGGCCACAACCTTGGGACTGTCAACAGTGGTTGTAGAAGACAAAGGTTGCGGATGGTCACTCAGATGCCCGGGCTTGGGTCATCCAGCTCGTCAACTAAACCCCAGTACCGGTGGTTCCGTATCTGCGGCACTACCAAGAGGAATTGCGGTACTCGTTGCGGTATTGGCTAGAGCGGGAAGAACCAAGGGCGAAGGAGGAGGACTGCGTGACTTGGATCGCCTGGCATCGTCGTGAAGGAAGGGTATAGGAGAGAACATGGGTGTAGGAGGAGCAGAGGATAGTAGGATGCTGTCGAAATTCGTGGTTGTCGATGTTAAAGCTTGAGACGAACCAGGTGGAAGTACGGGAAACGCGTCCCACGTTGAGGTAACTAGTAGGGTCTTCTCAACAGCACGTAGGTATTTCCCGATCCTAGTGTAATGTTTCTGCGAATGCAGACACAGCTCACATAGGCGTTGGATGGTGAATGGTACACTGCAAGCAGTCAGACACCTCGGGCTGGAGTTTTCACAGGAGCATAACAGACACACCCTTCGAATCCGTCCAGTTCTCCGTACAAAACCTCTTTGTACTGCTGAGCTTCAGTTGCTGTCAGAATGCTCTTTGGAGCCTCATTCGGATTGCTCTCATTCCGCACCCGCGTCGGGAATGGTGGCAATCTCAGTCCTCCAGAGGGTAGAGGGTGAGGTGAGGTAAGGGAGGGACGTGTGGACGAACGCGTCATTCGATTGCGACAAGAATAGGGCGATGTTCTGAACTCGCTATAAGCCGCAACACAAGCGATAGAACCAAGGAGAGGATCTCACCTGGTTCAATTTCGACTTGATAATGTCGCGTAGTTTATTCCAGCCGATACTATTTTGTCATCTTGAGTATGCAAGGAGAGTAAAATGGTTACAATCTCGTACTCAACATCGTCCGTGGAGGCGATCTTCTCCAGCACGCCTTCATACTCTGCCAGCTCAAACTACTATCAGAACCACGGCCAGGTCGCTTATGCTCGATGCTTACCTGGAAGCCATTCAAGTGAGCTCTTGGTCGTCATCACTGTATAAGGTCAAACGTCCTGAGGATCTGAGATCCAACGAACGAGCGCGGGTGTTCTGCCTCTTCGTTCGCACGGTAGTCCTCATACGACTGGATACTTCTTAGTGTACTCAGAAGATGACCAGCATCGGAGACACGATTCGGCTTTGCCATGGACAGTCAGCAAATGCGAGAACGCATCTTTGTTGACTTGAGAGTGACGTTTTCACGTAGTCAAAAGGGCGCACTCAAAAACATTCGACAAAGCCAGTGAGTATGTGGTGTCGGTTTGGATGTCATTCGTGTTCAGTAGTGAATTACAGCAATTAGAGCCACATAGAGCGAGCGCAAACATATGCTCAGACATTCGCATGAGGAGAGTATCCTAAAATGGATAGGGCGTCAATAAGACCAAACAGCCGCCCGAAAAACTGTACAGTTCCAATAACCTTACTCGGAAGCCGTCACCACCGTACTCGACGCCGTCGCCAAGTCCTCGAATCTAGCCATGGAGAACGATCAGGTATGCTTTGCGGTCTGCTGGCATTCCATGATACAAAATTTGAACGAAATCCGCGCATTTAGGGTGTCCTCGTCGACCCTTTACGTCCCCCCGCAAGTGTGCGGCCACCAGTGCGTTTCCCAGCATTTGTGGATGGGGGACGGCAAACTTAACCACCTGCTTTAGACCGTCTCATTACCTCCAAGTCATCGACCACGCTTCGGTCCAGATCGCTGTTGCCCGACGTTGACAAACGACGCCGCGGGCGCTCTCCACATCAACCTTCGTTTGCTCTGAGCGGCCAGGTTCGGGCTATGGGTGAGAGTGACGACTCTCTGAACCGTTTGGCCACCAAGGCGGGACGTACGTGCTCAGTTTTGTGTGGCGATTATACAGAAATTAATCATGTTCCAGTTCTCCGCAACGTCTGGTCATACCAAAAGTAAACATTTGGGCGTGCGGATGTGCTCTCTTCTCTGTACTTCACGTTTTTATCCTGCATCGCTTTCCTTGCCCCTGTACTCTGCCCGTCCAGTCCTGCCAGTTCTCTTGGATGAATTTTGGTTCCATGTAAGTCATACCTGCTTTTCTCAAGCCAGCAAACCCATCAAGAGTGCGCTGCGCATGAAGATCAAGCCTTCGCGATTACTGTCCTATTGTGAGACATCGGTGAAGTTGTCACCGCTTTGACCATGCTTTCTTCCTCGCTCGCGCGCGCCGCACCACGCAAGACGAATGAGCATCTGCTAATGAAAGTCGATCACGTGATGATTGCGGGGCTGGGCGTTTGCTGCGCCTGGCCCGGTAGCGCGGCGCAGCTTCTCACTCTACGTACATAAACCAGCAGTTTCTGCTCATGAGCCGAGCACCTCCTACTCAGACGTCTGACCTTGCAGTTTCGACAGAGTCTGTAAGCTCTTTCATTGCTTGTGCTCGTGGCCCGCACACCCTGAGCTCGCGACTTCCCTGTACTTCAGATAGGATCTATGGTTGAGATTAAGCCGCCACTCGGAGCTCCATCGCGTTTCATCATCCGCACAGAATGAAGCAGACACACATAGATTACTCTATAGCAAGTCAAAGGTCTATGTCAACCCGACCGTGTATGCTAGAGATAACATACACGGGGTTCGTGGCGCTCGTTAAACGGGTGAGTACTTCCCATGTAGCCATCATTCCGTCTAATGAGTGCGAACAGGAAGCCGTAAATCCAACTTACTTCCTTGCTTGGCTGCCCGAAAGACTACTCAATGAGAAAGGCCAGACAGAATGGGATAAGTTTATCACAGCCGAGGAACATATGACATCAGACGAAGAGGAAGAAGGTACGATGTTCATCCTACGGACACAGCTTGCGCTCACTGGGTATCTGCACAGATGCTGTTTCTTATTGACATGCCGGTGCCCCGGCCAGAGACATATGCATTCTCCGTACCGCTAACATCTATTTATTCCCTGATTGTACAACCCCCTTCACTCTCATCGTGGTGTAAGTGCGTACTTGTTGTTGAAACAGTAAGATCCTGACAATTCCGCACAGATGGCTCAATAGTTATTAACTTATTAAATGGCACTACACTACCAACACTGCACTTTCACGATGACGAATCCCGCTCATTCACTGCACAGCATAAACCTCCAACGGACCATCAACATAGCACCTACCCTCCACCCCAATCACCGTCTGCTTCGAGCTCCAAGTCTGGGATCTCATGGGTGGCGAGGATCTCTTGAATCGTCTCAAGTCCTACGCCCATATTATGCGCTCCAGTCTACAATCGACCTTGTACCTAATAGATCCGTCTCGTGAGGACATCGAGACTCACTCAACACAAACTCTTCGCGGATGACGCAGTGGACGACATTCTCGCCCAGTCATCTTACGCGAACTCACATTCGCCTATCCCCGCGCACCGCCGTCCCGCGTCCAATCTCAACCACCAACCCCTATTCACAGCGCTCCTCCATCTTGCACCGTTCACGAGTTCACTCAACTCACCACCCACAGCCTCGTCTTCATCATCGTCTCAAGCACGCCTCGCCCTGTTGCAATCTTTCTCCCAGATTACACGACATGCAGCTCATGCGGCACAACAATACTGTCGCACCCGCTTGCGAAGCCCATCGTTGCCCCACCTGCCCGACCCAGTCAAGAGCCTGGTGAACGCCAGCGGCGACCTAGAATGGGGCAGCTGGGTCGAGAAAGGTGGAGTTGGAGAATTCGAGAGTGCGCGAGTCTATCTGGCACGGTGGGCTAGATTGTAGCGGAAGAAGGCGAGCGCGTGCGCGTCGCCGTGAAGCACAAGCGCTCCTACTTCAGCGTCCAGTGAGCTTCCCTCAGAGAGTACATCTCTGGGCATATTCGAGTTGCTCCAATCTTCGTCAAATCTTCCTACACCGAAGGCGACGCGAGACCCGGCGCATCCCATCGACGAGAAGGCTTGGGCGGCATGGTTCAATGTGGACGGTTCTCCCAAGATTAGCAATGAGGAGATGCGGCGACAAGTGTTTGGTAGGGGCATTTTTCGCCAAAACCTAGCATCGGCGAGAAAGCGAATATGGCCATTTATTCTTGCGTGCATGAGTGGGACTCCACTCATGCCCAGCGCATGGATGCCTGGGAGGCGAAGAAGGATGAGCCCATACACTTATGATACTGTCGTTTAGGCAACTAAGGTTTGCATTCAGGAAGCAATACCGGAATTTGAAAGATCAGTGGTGGGGCAGGTGTGCCGAAGTATTTGACCGTCAGGACGGTTATTGACGGTAGGCTTTGTGGTATGATTGCACGTTGTTTAGTCTTAACGGCGGACATTAGGAAACGACACCGTATTGACGTGGACTGTCGGCGGACGGATCGTACACAGCCGCTATTCGCCTCGACGACGCCAACGATAGATCCTGTCGATGATGAGAAGGGCATGCATATGGCGCTACTCCACCATATCGCCCGGGCTCAGTGACATTGGGGCGCAGGCTCCCAGCAACGAGCATATAGAACGCATGGCCAGCATCTTGCTTACCTATCAACTTCTATGATACGGATCTTGGTACGTCTCTGATGCGGTACCTACCTTTGGGTAGGAGCGTGCTTATGCCGTTTAAAGGATACGTCCAGGGGATGTCCGACCTTTGCGCGCCAGTGTACATTGTCACCGACGCGGACGAAGAGCTGACCTTCTGGTGTTTTTGATTGCCATCAGGGCCGTATGGTACGTCCTCCTCTTCCACTTGCATTCTGGGTACAGGCTTGTTGAACAATGGAACTCAGAAAACAAAACTTTCTGCGTGATCAGAGCGCATGAAGAGACAGCTACTCGACGACGCTACAGCAACTCATTCATGTCATGGGACCCTGAGGCTCTATCGCCAATCTAGGTTAGCTGCTATTCCCGTGATTATTCGACGTCTGTATAACCTCCCGGCCTAGTAGAGAAGACCGACGAGCTTAATTTATTCATTCTGCTTCAGTTGAGTACGCACTCACAGGGTCTCACTGCACGAAGCGACTGATGCCGACACATAAAGCAGATGGATTCTCATCGCCTTCAAGCGCGAGTTTCCATTTCGAGGACGCTTCTTAGACTGTGGGAAGTTCTCTGGACAGACTATTACAGCAACTCGTTTGTCCCTCTTTGTCGCCTTGGCCGTCCTGGAGTCGCACCGGGACGTCATCATGCGTACCATTATCTTGTAGAGGTCAGGCTCCTCTTGTCTTTTTGAGACCCGTGCTGATCAAGTCTGTTCTACAGTTTGACGAGATACTGAAGGTAAGTTGCGGCATGTCGCTACATGACAGACTCCACTGATATAAATCTTGAATGATAGTATTGTAAACGAGCTCAGCATGACCATTGAACTGGACACGACCCTCGCACAAGCCGAAGTTCTCTCTATTTATCTTTCGCGCAACTCGTGGCAGATATGGATCGGCGTCGGACCGAGGCGTCCTCAAGCTCAGGCGAAGCCCGGAGACGAGGCAAAGCGCAGGAGGCCACGAACGAGAAGGACGTACAAGTAAAGCATCTTGTTCTCAGCGAAGAAACCTGAGGGATCTGTTGCAGACTGGTCGATGATGAAAGCTGTTTGCCAACCCGGTGCGATTGCTTCCCACGTAGCGAGATTCTGCCGTGCACCGCGCTCAGACACGTGTGAAACGCGCCGTAATTACATGCACCTTCGCCCGCCGACGTCGCTAGTATATGATTTGAGTTGTTAGCATACACGCAGCTGTTACCATTGCTGAAGGGGTTCTCGGCTTCGATATCTTGTGTTTGCTCCGAGGTTTGCAATATTCCCCGAGCGAATCACGATGGACTGCGAGGGTTACGAACATTACTTGCGAACGACTGAATTAACACAGAAGGCGGGGATCTGTCATGCTATGAAGGGTGAAAAATAGCACAGACGACTGCCGAGTGCAAAATGACATTCCACTTCGAGACGGACGGTTGTACATGCGCCAGCGTGACGACCCTTTGATAGCGAGTCAATGGGACCCGCCAACCATGCTCGCAGAACGCCACCCCGCGCCATCTTGCGTTGACGCAGGTGATGATGCACCATTCGGAAAGGCGGATAAGGGCGGCGGAGGAAGTGCGGGGGTTCGTCGAGCAGAACGCATGCGATAGGTGGCAGCTGACTGTGCGCTATCACTCTTCCATGGCGGCGTCTTCACCATCTGCGTTCGCAGCTGCCCTCATCTCCGGGACCTCCTGATTTGACCTGTGCCTTGGGCACGTAAGGCGGGCACCTAGAATTGGACCTCGGTTAGCTGCGTTGGGAGTATGTCGCAGGGCGACAATGGGACATACCACCGCTACGGGCCAGCGGCCTTCCGCGTTCTGCTTGAGCCATTCCTCAGACTCCCAAACTGGCGCGAGAGTTGAAGGCGGTCAGACGGTTAAACGAGAGGGGTAGACTACGCACTGGCTTTTGTTGCCGGGGCCCTGGACGGGGATCTTGCTGTGGCGGGCGAGGTTCACGCGCAGCACCTTGCCTCGCAGCTCGTTGAGGTCCATGTTGTCGATGGCGTCCTGCGCGTCCGCAGGCGAGGCGAAGGTCTCACGAAGCCATACCCTTTGTGGTTCTCCTCTGGGGGTGCACATGCGTGAGCAGCGCTGCGCATATTCAGCGTGGTCCGAGCTTACCAGTCTGCCGGTTAGGGTCGGTGGTGGCAGGAGGAATTTGGACCTCGATGATGTCCCCTGTGAGAACGGGTCAAGGATGGAGCGGGTGGCTGAGCATGGATGGGCTGACCAAATGTTTGGAATGTCTCGAGGAGGACCGCCTCGTCGACGTCGTTGGCGATGTTTGCCGACGAAGATGGTTTTCTTGGTCTTGGTTTCCTTCCTCCATCTCAGGACGGACGCCGGATTTGGCAGGTGTGTGCAGCGAGGGTCCGTCTGTGACCGTGGGAAATAAATGCTTACTTTGACATAAGCGTTGTGTAATGACGCGCGACGCGGCTTCTTGTGAGTTGCCGCTGCGAGCCTGCTTGCTCCTCTACATCCATGCATGCATACCGCTGGCTGCGCGCTGCCTCGGTGCCGGCCTCGCGCTGTGCGCATCATCATCATCTTATCCTTTCCTCTGGGTCGCCGCAGCGCTTCACCAGCAGCATCGGCTCACTTCAATTCCAAGTATTTGCACGCACGCCGTCGATGTCGCAAATGGCTTGATCGCAACTGCAAGCTGAGCCCACCTCGTCCCGATTATCCAGCCTTTATCCGCCCGGCGGGAATGCATGGGTGGGAGGAATTGGGCCAAATGCGTGCGTGGTTCCTGTACGCCCGTGCCAAATCAGGCAGCCCTTTCCGTCCGTCTGCATCTTCCGCGCGGCCAATGTGTACCAGGGTGCGATGGTCGCAACTCAATCTGCTTTCTACTCGCCCAAATGTGGTAGACATTTTCTTGTCCGCGAGTCAGCATCCTCCCCTTGCAGCTATTATGTCCGCACACTCCGTTGCCACCAGACCAATCCTGCTCTCCTCGTTTTCGCTCCAGCCGCCGCTTGCCCAAACATGGCCTCTCGTTCTCTCCTCCTCCTTCCCGACATATAAGCTTCCCCCGGCCTCAATCATGCCCCAGCCCTACTCACGCTAGATCGAACGCTCCGCCTTCCCCCTTTGTCCACATCTCCGCCCCGCCGCCCCCCACGATGGAATCAGACGACGAGTCTATCCTCTCCCCGTCGGAGTCGGGCGACGAGTTTGAAGACGACGACGACGTCAACGCCCGCCGCGCACCCAACTGGTGTGCCTACCGCCACGTCATCGACCGCCGTGGGCTACCGTCTCGACACCTGCCCGCGACGTGAAGCAGTGGTACCAAAAATACTGGGAGGGCCTGCAGGCTAGCGGCGGCGACGTCACCCGGGATCTGCCAGGGTATACCCGCGCCTGCAGCATCAAGGATGAGAATGAGCTTTGCAAGGACGCGCCGGGGGGGTGGGACTAGTTACGTGCCACTCTCCCCCAACCCTCGCTACCATACTGAGCAACTGTGTACGTTAGCCAGACAACCTCTTCCGAGGCACACATATTGCCTCCGGGCGAAAGGTCGTCATCAAGGCTGTCCACATATCCAGCAGAGAGTACGACTCTGTACGATTCCTGACGAGCCCGCATATACGAAAAGAAGCCCCATGCACCACACCATTCGTACGTAACTACAACTCTCATGTTAGAGCCCGCAAAACTCAAGGAACCTGGTAACTGCAGCCGTGTACGATCTCATCGAGTTGTCCCCAGCGATTGTCTCGATGTTTATCGTTATGGAACGAGTAGTGGCAATCCACAGTTCTTGTAACGAGATCCCGGCACTCTCACAGGCTCTTCCTTGGCGCCCTCCGTCAGTGCATAGGAAGTACGTCTCGTTCTCACCGCGCGTGTGTTTTTCGGTGGGAGCTGAGCGTGTATCACCTAGCACATCGCGTTCATGCATTCCCACCACATGGCCCACTCGACATCAGCTTGCACAACATTCTGACGGATTACCAGGGTCGATATGCGTTTATAGACTTTGAATGTTTGTCGCCGATTCGACGGCACACCCACGCCGTTAATCCGAGGAATTCGCTGCACGGAAACAAAGCCGTCCCACCCGAGGCGGAAACGGGGTGACTGGGTTGATCCGTACAAGGCGACGTCTCTGGTCTCTGGCTGTGTGCTGATACACAGGCGTGTAAGGTGTGTAAATGCAGTAACATCCACCGTAAATCCCTCCCCTAAATCTCAGAATCAGATCACAGGCTACAATGCACCCGAACTCATCGCTTTTCACGCGACCCATGCTTCACGATGATATCAAACGACGGCCAAGTGCCGCAGCCGTGCTCAAGGCATTTGATGCCATGGTCGCTGGGATGAAGAAGGAGAGATTAGACGCATGCTGACCTTACACGATGGGACTCTTGGACCTGCAACACCGCAATTAACTTATTACTGCAATTACCTATATATGAATGTTATAATACAACAGATATCCAACATACACGAGCCATGTCCCTCACTGTTCCCCTCCATCACCGCCTTTGTGCAGTCTGATCCTCCTCCAACTTCCGACGCTTGCGGGCGAGATACCGCTCTTTCGCGCTCTGGATAGACTCCTCCGTATTCCGCTTCGCCACGATACGGTTGAGACTCTCTCGCTCCTCCCGTTCCTTCTCGCTGAGCAGCCGCTCTCGCTCTTGTTCCATCTGCCTCGCGGACCTCTCTCGCTCGCCGCTCGTTAATCTCCTTCCGACTCGCAGCGGTACCCACTGCTCTGTGTACCCTCCACGTGCTCCTCGTCTCCAGCCTTCTTCTTCGTCTGCAGCCCGAGCTATTCCGCGTTGTTGGGAGCCGACAGGTTGAGTCCGGCCGTGAGGAGCTCACGCTTGTCGACGATTTGATTGTCGTCGTTCAGCTCGACGTCCTTGCCCTGCTCCCGCGCAAGCCGGGCGAGTTCCGCGTCACTCTTGGGTGCCATGTCTGGAGGTTTCTGGATGGTGAGGTTCGGCGGCGGAGCCTGCGGACCTATTACGGGCTTTTGGGTTGCAGCGATAACCAGTTTTCTTGTTTCTTCGTGTTTCTGCTATCTGAGTCTTCCAGCAACTTCTTGTAGAAATGGGCCATGCCTGTTCCCCATTCCTTTGTTCTTCTTCTTCTCTTCCTCTGCAGTGTGTGACATGAGCAAGTATTTGATAGTATACTGGCAACGAGCGTACCTTCTCGCTTGCGCTCTTCCTCCCTCGGCTCGTCGTAGCTCGGCCATCTGGTCTTTGTAGGCCTGTGTGACGAAGGCTTCCTTCCCCTGGAACTCATCGCCTTCCAGCTCACGTTCACGTTGAATCATCTTCTCTTCAGCGCGGAGGTGGTCCAGTCTCCGCGTAGCAGCAGATGTTAGAAGTCCTTGTATATACTTGGGCTGTCATAGTATTTGTGATGAGTGAATATCATCCGCCGGTGAGGGGTGAACGCACCTTTCGTTCTTTGGACTCTATCTCCTTGACCTCCTTCTGCTTTTGTTTCGCCTCTTGCATCTTGTCCCCACACCTCATCGTACTCAAACACAGTAGCGCACCCACTTTCTTCTCTTCCTCCATTTGCCTTTTCATAGCCTTAGACATTCCCCATACCCTGCGCCACGAGCTGCTTGTTCGCAGGAGCCTTTGGACGAGCCAGAGGCCGTCGGTGCCGCGTCTACCGCGTCATCGTCTTCCGCGAACGCAAACGCGATGGGCCGCTTGACGAGCGAGGGGGCCTCGCCGACAGGTTTCGCGGCCTTGGCTTTGGAGTTGGCGAGTGAGAAGAGGAGACCTTCATGGTTTTTGCGGCAGACGCCGAGCCGACGCCGTCCCCAAGTCGTTTTTCCTTTTCGGGAGCGCGACCATGGCTCAAAGCAACTTTGACCGCAGAGGATCAACGGACCCGAGGAAGAGCTTTTGCTCCTGTGTTCAGTGACGAAAGAGGCCGCAGGCTGGAGATACGGGGCCGACACGCGTTGGGCGGGTGACCGAGCGACATCAGGCCAATATGTGAGTGTTTATGGTGTTCCTGCGAGTGCGACTGACGGCAGTAAAAAGTAGTTGGTGAAGCCCGGACTTATCAATCAGGCCAATGGGTCTGCATACATCGAAACAGAGAAGACAAAAATTGCATGCGCGGTGTATGTCTCGTCGTTTGGTGTGCTTCCGCAACTGACTGAATGATCGTTAGCTATGGACCTCGGCAGTCTAAAAGTACGACCTATAACGAGAAGGGACGGCTAAACGTCGAAGTCAAGTTTACACCATTCTCATGTCGCAAGAGGCGGGCACCTATGCGAGTGAGAGTCTCAAGCTTTCCTTGTGTGTTCCATCATACCGACGCATTGATAGCATAGATGCCGAATGAGACAGGTCCATCGCAGTCCAGATACACCCAAAAACGCTGCTCTCTCTTTCCGTTCGGTACTAGAACTCCCTGCCAAAATCTAGTATCGACATTTTCATAATAATTATTGAAAATGATTGCATAGAGGGATGCGTCGCTTCCGGAGCAGTCGCAGCGAGCGCTGCTCTTGCAGACGCGGGCATAGAAATGTTGGGTCTTGTGGTGTCATGCTCAGCGGTGCGCGGAATCACTCATTCTGTATGAAATGATGCTCACGCTTCTACATAGTGTGTTATGGGCAAAGAGATATGGCTGGACCCGACAGATGAAGATGCCAAGCGGGCGGATGGCAGTTTGGTGTATGACGCTGGTATGGCCCCCGCCCTCGGCACCATAACAAATATCTGGCAGGCAGGTAAAATGAGCACACAGCAAGCATTTGACGTGAGTTCGGAGGTTGCTTTGTATATATACTTCGACTCACTACATCTCTCCATCTAGTGCATAGGATGCGTGTCCAAGAGAAATGTGCAGAGATACATGGCATTGCTGTAGAAGTAAGTGCGCTCGTGTGCTGCAACTCGAAGCTCAATGCTTGATGTAATTTCGAAAAGCCAAGTCATTGATTCTGGCTTATTCTGGCTTGAAGGGAGGGTGTATACCAACCGCCAGTTCCTTCTGCGATGATGTTATATGACTTTTTGAGTTAATTGTGTTTGGCCACCGACTGCCGAGCTACGGTCTTGATTAATCTTATCTAAGTTCGAGCTCCATGGGCATTGCCACGCGAGCACGCGAATTCCTTGGCGTGCATTGCCTGCTTGATCTTACGCTCACCCTTCCTCTGGCATAATCCAGGACTTCGCGAAAGAGTTCTTTACCGACCCTCCATACTGTTCCATAACTTGATACCATTTTAATTTAAACCCTGGACTCAGCCCCACGAAATACCCTCTCATGAGCAGCTCTCCGCTATATAGCGCCCCTACGATCACCACGCCATGGACCCCGACCGACGATTACGTTACGACGCATACTCACGCGCATCCCAAGACTCGGACGAACTCGCTGAGGGCCCTTGAGCTCTCCGAGGGGTCTCTACTTGCAGAGGCTCCACGAACGTCCCGGGGAGGTCATACTCTGTACACTCGGGCTTTTGATTTCCAAAACGACCTGCTGCCTCTGACCGCGAGTCTTAGTGAATCAGAGACTGTGCCCCTGGAGTCGAAAGAAAAGCACATTAACACTTGTAAATGGTGCGTACACAGTCATGCTTTACAAAACGTGCTCTTGACGTCTACCTGAGTGTAGGTATTGCATTGTGTGTGGGCCTCCAGGTACGAGCCAGAATGCTTCCACCAGCGAACCTCAGCCTTACGCTGAGACTTAGATAGGCTCAGGTATATTGTGCGTGCGTTTCAACACACCACGACACGCACTGTCCCTGAGCTAATGCCACATATACAGCTCTTCCCCAGGAGTGGTAGTCGCGAATACGCACAGCGTAGGAGCCAGTCTAACAGTCTGGCTCGCTTCTGGAATTCTCGCATGGACCGGCGCAAGCAGCTTTGCGGAGCTCGGCTCTCATCAATACCAGTAAACGGGGGAGCGCAGGCATATCTCCAATATGCATATGGTCCACTCGTGTCATACCTCTTTGCCTGGACGTCAATATTCTTGAAGCCAGGTGTGTGTCCATCGTTTTCTGGGCCGGGCTATGACTTAACATGGTGCAGGAAGTAATGCTGTCATCAGCCTTATCTTGGCTGAATATTTGAATCGTCTATTCTACCACAGCACCAACTCTGCATCTCCCCGGACGCACTACCACAAAATGGGCGATCAAGATTACAGCCATTGTAGCTATCCTGATTGTTAGCGCGCTGTGTATTGCCACGCCTACCACTGAGTACAAGAGCGGCGGTTGTGTTCACTACTGTGAAGGTATGCATATCTCACGCCACATATTTACTGCGTATTGACCGTGTGTATGCGCGTAAGATTGCTGCTCTAGTAAGTGCAATGTATTTGAAAATGAGACCTACTTTGAACGCTTGGCGTAGTTGGCCGTGACTGTCATTGGCATGATACAACTGGCGCGAGGACATGCGTCAACATCCTTCACAGGAGACCCTCTTTGCGGGGTCAAGCCATAGCCCGTCAGAGTATGCGCTCGCATTCTACTCTGGTCTTTGGGCATATGACGGCTGGGACCAAGCCAACTACGTTGGCGGTGAAATGAAGAATGCTACGAAGAACATTCCGCGAGCCATCCATTCAAGCATGGCTATCGTCACTGTGCGTGCAAATATACCTGTAGCCTGGGCCCCGCTTACTTGGTGATGCGAAGTTACTATATTTGTACTGGCTAATGTATCATATTTCGTGGTACTGGACAAGGTGCTTACTGATCTGGCTGACGTCCCGAAACTTTGCTGACAATGTCGTGACAGACGACTGTTTTGGGCCTGAGTAAACACTGTCGCTCTGGATTTCGGCCACGCCGTGTTTGGACGCATCGGCGGTATCGTGTTCGCCGCAATGGTCGCGTTTTCCTGCTTCGGCGCTCTAAACGGTGAGTCTCCGGTGCCCCAGAATGTCATATTCTTCGCTGACACCTCGCCAGGCTCGTTCTTTACCTCTGCGCGACTCATCTATGTGGCCGGAAAAGAGGGCTACCTTCCCGCGTTTGTTCGGCCGGCAACAACAAGACCTGCGAACGCCGCTGAACGCGATGTGTCTGCAGGCGGCCATAACGATAATTTTCATCGCCATCGGTGGAGGGTTCAGATCGCTTATCAACTTTGCTGTTGTCGGTACGTTGTCTCGGCTCTACATGTGAACGTCTTGCCCATTTCTTCTTGAAGCGTCGTGGGCGTTTCTATTTTTCCTCACCGTGAGTTGACACGATCGTCCGGTGATTGACTTGAAACTTACCATGCTCTATAGGTCTTGGGACTCGTTATCTTGCGCATCAAAGAGCCCCTCTTGGAACGGTCTGGTCACTAGTCCGAGGCAAAGGAACCGTTTTGACTTATCATTTCATTCCATCAGGCCATCACAAGACCTGGAGAACGACGCCGTTAATCTTTTGCGCGCAGTGTGTGAAACTGCTACCTTCTATGTGGCCTTCTTTCTCATACGTGTTGAATAGGTATGCTTGTTTTTGCTGTGCATGCCAGTCATCGCGGCGCCATTAGAAGCCATGGCAGTCCTAGGTGCGCCTCGTCCTCTCTTTCCATACTAGTGAGGAGGCTAACCTCCTCGGATCTAGGCTTCGTCCTCATCGGGATACCCATCTATTACATGACACAACGCAGCGGGCCCAGCAACTCGAGACCCGCCGCTGGTCGTCGGTGAGTCATTGCTGCTTACATGCTTTCAAAGCAGCGCAAAGAGAAGCTGGCTGACATGTTTCCTCGAAGCGCTGTTCACGGACTGCTTCGCGCGGATGCGCGGACGACCGTCGCTGGGGACGGGATGGCAGGCCGTCGCGACAGAGGGGGACGAACATCTGGAGATGTCACAGCAACACTCGAGGTGATACCCATATTATACCCGCCACATGGACACGGCTGCCAGCGGCGGCGCGCGCCGACGCTGCGTCACCGCGCTGTACGCACAGTCATGTATACACTTGTTTAATCATCAATTTTTTGGAGCTGCCAACATCTGTGTGCGCTGCTCATACGCGTCCCGTGGCGGAGCGCGAGGGAACTTCGGCGAGGGCATTGTGCCGGCGGTGTAGGTTCGGGATGGTACTTGGGTGGCGACAGGCTGGCGTGTTCTGGCGTCTATCCCGCCGTGCTTAGTGATCGGGACACACCACCGCGACCATCGATCGCATATATAGCGTTCAGCGCGTACACGCCTTGCCCGACACCTGCACCATCTACTCCCGCCGCCGCCCGCACATTGTTTGAATTATTGTCTATATATTTGGTGCGTTGTGCGAGCTCTCGTATGCGCAGACAGGACACTAAAGTGGAGGCATGTGGGCAGTATTTTGAATCGCCATGGTAAGTACCGCCCTGCGCAGTCGGAGGGCTGGAGCGTGCTCACGGAGGGACGGACACAGTCTGAGCACACCTACCCAATTCGACGTCAAGGTACGTCGATAACGAGGTGCCACCAAGGCTGCGCTGACGTTCAAGGGTGCTAGATGACTTGCGGCGGCTGCTCTGGGGCTATCGAGCGCGTTCTGAAGAAGACCGAGGGTGCGCTGGCCCGTTCCGTCGCACGACGACGGCTGCAAGCTCACCATGCCTATCTTTGTGTATCGCAGGGATATCCTCGTACGACGTCAGCCTCGAGAAGCAGGAGGTCCTTGTCAAAGCACAATCGGGTACGACCAGCTCCTGGAGAAGATCAAGAAGACTGGGAAAGAGGTGCGTGGCTTCGCTGGCGTTGTGGTCCGCATGGGACGCTGAACTGGGGCGTGGTGTCGTATAGGTCCGCTCCGGCAAGACTGTCGAGTAGATTCGTAGCAGGGCGATACCCGGAACATTGTACGAATATAATATGCACGAATTCATGGAGACTTGCACCTATGTTGAGCTGTGAGAGCTGCCGCAAGATGGACGCGATTGACACTGGGAGAAGGCGCACTGCTTATAGATGAATGTGCTGTCAGGGCTATTTATGACAGGATTGTCGGGCGGTGGCAGGACGGAAAGTTTTGGGTCGTACGCGCGTCCGAGGAAACATAGGCCCAAAGCGGGCAGCGCGTGGCAAAGCGCCGGGGTGTGGGAGGACATGACCGCATTGATGTTCACTAAAACTTTATTGCCGGGACGGCTGCTTGGCGCCCGCCTCTCCCGTCTTCTCGCACATGGCTCCGATGGGGAGCCACCGCAAGCCGAGAAGGGCTCGAAAGCTCGCTCTGCCTCGCTCTTATATCTCTGCGTGCTGGCCACTGCCAACATCCCTCGACACCTCCTGTCCTCAGCTCACAGCCCCCGCCCCTACCGCCGCACACACCAATTACTCACCCTTTCTCACACACACCGCAGCAGCCTTGACAACATACCCAAGCCCAGGCATCATATTTTTTGCCATTCTAGCTGTGCCTCGATCCCCCCGCACACGCGCACCAAATATTTGACTACGAATTACAAACAGCTCAATTCCCACCCGTTATTAGGCTTGGGGAACACTCGACCGTTCCTCGGTTCGTTTTGCGTCACCCATGCCCACCCTCCTTTCGTCCCGCGACTCGTCTAATCTCACCCTACCTGCCATCCCCACCTACAGCGATGATCTCGAATGGGTCACAGCATACCTCGTCCAGCATATGCTCAGTCACCCGAGCTGGGTCTACGCTTGGCTCCTATGGATTGCCATTGGCGGCATCTTCATAGCGCTTACCCTCATGCATTGGGCTGGCTTCCGCGGAGGATACATCGGTGCCCTCTGGAGCAAATGGGCTCTGCGCCGTAGAACATGGAGGAAGAAACACAGTCTCGCCGCGGCAGCAAAGTCCGGCCAGCCCCATAGACAGCCCATGTCCCTTTCCCTCTAATGCCCAGATCCTGACTGTATGCGCCATGTTTGTCGGCGTACTCGCACTCACCTTCGCCGGACCAGACTACCTAGCCCCCCAAGTCCAGCTCTGGAACTACCAGAACTACCCTATCAAGTCCCTCCGGAAACGTGCATACGACGTCTCTGATTTCACCTATCTCCAACCTCAGTTTCACCATATGAAGGGCTGGTGGACCACGGGAGGCCGCACAGGTCTCATGGCCTTTGCCCTCTTCCCCCTTGTCATCGTCCCTTTGCCCTCAAGGCCCCTCCATTTGCGTATCCTATCTTCCCGTTATTTCTTACAACTCGGCTTTGACCAAGCTGGCATTTCTGCACCGGTGGTGTGGCTTCCTCGTATGGTTGCTGGCAACCCTGCACATGCATTTTGGGAGCGTCCAACTGGGACTCGACTATCGGCCGAGCACGGGTCGAATGGGCTACGTCTATGCATGGCAATATGAGAAGTTCATATTCGCTTGGATTGTAGTACGTTTCCCTGTCCTATCTGGACGACCCTTGCTGATCTGTTTTTAGGCTTACGGCTGCTTCACTCTTCTAATGATATGCTCATTGCCCGCTATTAGAAGACACCACTACGAAGCCTTCTATTTCCTGCACGTCCTCTTTGTCCCTCTCACGCTCATCTTCTCGGCACTGCATCACCCTCCACTGGCATGGTGGTGCTGGACGGCCCTCGCCTGTGGGTTGCCGAGCGCTCCTACCGCCTCACCTGGTGGCTAAACACCAACGGCTACCTCGGCGGCACGGTTCACGCGGCCGGCACGCCACAGGGTCAGGGTCGCCCAAGAGATCCGCAGCACAGGTGCCGCCCGACACCCTGCCGATGCACGCGCTCGGCCAGCCGCACGCCGTGAGCAAGCTCCCGACGCTCCCGCGCATTGACCCGAACGCGCGCGCGCCCGGCGTGTCGCTGGCGGGTAGCGTCTACTCGCCGCCGCCCGGCTTCGCGCATGCGGAGCTCATGCCCGGAAAGACCGTGCGTCCTGCGCATCGTCACGCCCGGATTCCTCTCGTGGGCGCCCGGCCAGCATTTCCTCATCCGTATCCCTGCCATTTCGAACTTTACGACCCACCCATTCACCGTCGCGTCAGTATGCGACCACCAGTCGCCAGACGAGTCCGGTCGCGAGCTCGTGTTTTTCATTCGCGCGAAGAAGGGCTGGACGAAGGATCTTTGGGACACGGTTTCGGCCATGAGCGCACAAGGGATCAGGTATCCGCCCGGCGAGAAGCTACCTGCAGGATACCACCCTCCTCCAAAGGGCGTACTCATGCGGGCTTTCGTCGACGGACCTTTTGGCTCCGCTGCTAGGGCGGGGCGCGCTGGCACGAGCACTCGACTGTCCTGCTCATGGTAGGCGGGTCAGGCGTCAGCTTTGGTCTATCAGTACTGGGGAGTACGTGTGCATGTGCCTGGCAGGCAGGGATGGGAGGAGTCTTGGTGCGCGTAGTGGTGGTTACGGCATGCCTGGTTTCAAGATAGAACGTGTACGGTTCGTCTGGATCGTCCGCGAGTTCGGTACGTCTTACACGTTTCCTCCTGATTGAATGGTTTTCTGACATATGCGTGCAGGTCACGTACACTGGTGTGCGCACATCTCAGACGTTGCATGGAGATGGTACCGCCAGAAGAGCTTCAAATCGATATCTTCGTCACGAACATCAAGCCGTTGAAGGGCATCTCACATAAAGCCCATCGTCCCTCCGGATCTCCTCGTACCACCACTCCCCCAGTTCGCCCGCGAAGGCATGGCGCCTGCCGCACGGTCCGAGAAGGGTCACAGCCCAACATCCTCCATAAGCTCTGTAGAGACGGAGGAAGTGGACGAAGACGTGGACCTCAGCTACTACGAGTCCGACATGGCGAACGAGGAACGGGGCGAGCTGGGCCACGACGAGCACGTTCTCGACCTCACGAACTTCGAAGACGAGGACGATACCGCGATGCCGGGCGAGGACCAACTCAATCAGGCTGTCAAGGAGGAGGGGCGCGCCAGACGTTCGTTCATACGGCGGAGTATGGCCATCTTCGGCAAGGGCGAAGTCCCGAAGCAGGAGCCTGGCTTCCGCTCGTCGCTGTATGGTCTTGCCACGCGCTCCTCTGTCTATGGCCCCGCGATAACGACATCCCAATACGGCTCCGGAGTGCGTGGGTCAGTGTACGGCATGGGCGCGCGCTCATCCATGCGCCTCCTCGACGACGCGCCATCCTCAGACGCCATGCGCGCCCTCGCGCCTCCCGCAGAAGCCAGCACCTCCCGCGTGCAGCTCTCCCCCATCGCCCCCTCCCCACTCAGCGCGACGACCATCTCAACGCCCACCAGCGCGGCGCCGCTCCTCGGCGACCGCGACCGCGACCCGCCGCGCTTCACCTTCCCACCCGAACCACCGTCCCCGTCTCCCGGCAAACGCGCGTTCGTTCGCGGGGAGCCGCGCGGATTCGCCCCGGCCCGAGTCGACGTGGTCGCATTGGTCCGATGCGCCACACACAGTGTTGGCTGCGCTTGTGAGCGAGGCGGCGGCGCAGGAGCAGGTGCGGCTCGAGCTTGACGAAGAAGAAGAAGTGTTCGACATCAGCGTCGTCGCGGAGCGCGTGAGGCCTGGTCGGCCGGTCTTCCAGCGCATACTGGCGGACGTGGCGGGAGGTCGAGCGATCGAAGGGGTCTGTCATTGTTGGCTGTACGTGCCTTCTCCGTCTTTGCTTGATCGCTTTGCTGATGCTGCAACTGCAGGCTGTGGGCCGACATCGCTTAAACGCCGTCGTTCGCAAGAACATTGCGGCACAGATCAACCCTGCTCGGATACGACAGGGAGACTACCGCGGCCAGATCTCTCTGGTTGCGGAAGACTTTGGGTATTAGAGTAGATGTGACGTGTTCTGCTTTCTTGACCCCATTGGACTGGGACATCGGACCCTTTCTTGAACAAGTGTACAACATGCTCGTTGCATTGAGATTAGCATTACACCTAACACGGACTCTAGTAGAACTCGCGCACAGCTGCGTTTCGTACATTCGTTGTTTCAACTTGTATCCAATTTGCACACATTAGCACACATTACTACTCGAATTTTCTGCTAGATACTGCAGGTCTTGTATCTTTAGCTACAATCAAAGATAATCCGTCTACACACTCTCGTTGCCACCATGCGACCAACGATACGTGCGAAAATACTTGCTTCGCCTCCGATTTTACCACTGATAAAGGTCCAATATTTCAATGCCTTGCGCGTCTAACAAAACGCCACGAAGGCTTCGCTTTCCGGTTGCGGTGTCCGGCCTCATGGCGCTTATAGTTTTGGCAAGCTTGCATGAGGATAGCCTTCGTTCGCTCTCCCCTCCAAAGGCTCTCTGGCTCTCCTATTATTTCACGCCTCTCCAGCGCACGCACATACTTTGGTACTCTGGGCACAAGATGGCACCCGCGGACCCCACCACCTGGTCCCTGGTTGTACCCGAGGGCTACACCCTACATTCCGAAAACACATCCCATATCCTCCTGCCAAATGACAATGGTGCTTTCTTGAACCCTGTTCAGGAGTTTAACCGTGATTTGAGCGTGGCGTGTATCAGGGTGTGGGGAGAGCAGACAAACGAGGTGAAGAAGGCGAGGTTGGGGAGCAGGACCGCGAGAAGAAGGCGCAGAAGGCGGAGAACAAGGCGAAGAAGCAGAAGGGTGAGTACGAGTGGTTATGTGACAATATAGCTGACTCAAAGATCTCAGTGGATGGTGGACAAGAAAAGAAAGCAGAGCAGCCCGACGTTCAGCCAGAAAGCGCGGAACAACCTGCTGTGGCAAAGCTCAAGCCTGAGGTTCGTGCCATGTAAGCTGCAGCCTGCACGGACGCTAAACGCCTAGCATCATCAGTACAAACCGTTCCAATTTGTCATTCTCGAAGCTCTGTCTGCGACCGGCCTACGGTCAATACGCTACGCACAAGAGATACCTCAGGTCAAGTCAGACTGTCTCGTGCTAAACATCTTCGGCTCGTGCTAATATCATGTGCATATAGATATGTGATTGCCAATGACCTGTCAGAGGACCTTGCATGCGAAGTCTATGCGCAAGAATGTCGAGCTCACAACAACCTCCACGAGAAAGAGGAAGCGGGCGAGGAGGGCTCTAGTACTCTCGTCAATCGTGAGGCAAAGGTTAGGGTCAATGAAGGAGACGCTTGGTGAGACAGCTCTCTACTCTATCTTGCATGTATGTGATACTGAGTCCTGTCCAGTGCCCTCATGTACAACCACCGAGCAATCTTAAAAGTCGCGTGGATGTCGTAGATCTGGATCCATACGGTACTGCAGCTCCATTCATCGACGGTGCCGTTTCAATGCGTGAAACGATGGAGGTAGGGCGATACACAAATCTTCACGGAATGATGCGCATTGACTATTTTCACGGAAGGCCTTCTCTGTGTAACTTGCACCGACCTCCAAGTTCTTGCCACTACCAACTACCCTGAGAAATGGTGCGTGTGCATATAGGAACAAATCTCATCACTTTTTCCAACCTCAAACTTAGTTTTGCGAACTATGGTGGAACTCGTACCTCAGAGGAGAATACTGTCACGAGTCGGTGTGTATACACCCAACTATCTAGGACGGTTGGGACAGCTTACCTTACACTCAGGCTCTCCGACTTGTTCTTCATTCAATAGCGACATCTGCTGCACGCTACGGCCGCTACATTGAGCCTCTTGCATCTCTTTCCATCGATTTCTACGTACGACTATTCGTGCGGGTCAAGACTTCGCAACTGGAAGTGAAGAAACTCATTGCGTGCGTTTCGCTTAATAATCGTCTCACTACTTAGTCTGACCACCCTGAACAGTAACACTGCTTCATATTATGTCTGCAGTGGCTGCCAGTCATACTATGAGCAAACCCTCGGCCGTGTAAAGTCGAGCGTTTCTGCGAAGACTGGCGACACAAACTAACCATTTTAAGGTCAAACACTGGCCCTCCGGTATCTGACAAGTGTCCTGAGTGCAACTCTGTCTTCCATGTGGGTAACTCGACTGCCTCAGACTACCCGAATGCTGATACCAAAGCCACAGCTCGCTGGCCCCATGTGGTCAGGCCCTCTGCAATTGACAATAAGACTTCATTGGCAAGGTCCTTGACCATGCTTGAGGCAAACTCCGATAAATACGGCACCTCCCCACGGATTGAAGGGAATGTTGACCGCTGGCAAAAGAAGTGAGGTGTTGCATTCATCCGACATTTGACTATACTAACAAATAGTATAGGAACTTGATGCAGCCTTCTACTTCTCTCGCCTGGTTCATTTGTCGGGAATCTTCCACTGCATTGCTCCTTCACTTGCATGATGTCACGTATGTAGTCTGTGTTCGTCAAGTCTAGAACTTATGCTAACGTACACCTTTTGTGCTTGCTTCTAGTGGTCCGCCTCTATTGAATCGCCGGACACGATGTCTCAAGATCCCCGCCCTTCCCCCGAACATACCACTTCCGGGCTCCCTCAAGACAGACGCTCCGCGAACGGTCATCTACAGCATATTCCGGTCTTGGATCAAAAAGAACCCAGTCAAGATGGACAAAATATCGCCACACTCTTCCGTCACGAGTACTGCCTCGAGAAAGAGTCCGGCGTTCGAAGCCAACTTCAAGCACCACCCCGGCGCGAGCTCAAAGTCGTCCACCGTGAAGCTCGTAAGATACCAAACAAAATCCCTACCGAACTGGGGGCCAGGATCCAGGGCTGCTTCGGGCACAAAAAAACGCAAAAGACCGGCGGATGAGTGACAGACGATTCCAAAAGCCAGTTTGTCGTAGTATAGCGTTGTATACAGCCCTACGTATGTGCTTTATGATTGCATTAGCAGGGTCACGAACACTCCAAAGCGAGCAGCTACATTATACAAAGAAAGCAAGATCAGATGCGCAGAAGGTGACGAAAAGGGAGAAGGTGCGACAGTGCGAAATTGAGGCGGTCATACGGAGTGGTAGAACAAGAAATTTAATTAAAGTAATAAGAAAGGGAAAGAATCTACTGGACGAGGTTTGTAACCCATGGGTGCTTGAGTATCACTCGGCACATAAAGCAGAAGGCCGGGCTTCGTGGTTGAGCTCGAAGCCGTGAGCTGAAGAGGAAAGTTCTCGGCCTCCGGGGAAATATCTGGTGGGATCGAGGGCTTCGTCGCTCATGCCAATCTACAACAAATGTTAAGCAAAAGCATCGGGAAGACGTGTATGCTGGATGGAACATACCTTGAAGATGGCCTGCATCTGCGATAGTTGTGGATACTGCGGGGTGCTCGCCGGTCAGCATCTCCACGACCAAAACAACCAACACTCCAGATATCAGCCTTCTCTGGGTATATGCTGTTTGCTTGACAACCTCCGGAGCCATCCGAACACGCCGAGCCTTGCAGAGATGGACTGGTTGGGCTCGGTTGCCAGTCATCAAGTCTTTAACAAGCGGGACCATCAGTAAACTGAATAGCTAAAGTCCTCTCTTATACGCACTGTCTTCAACCTTTCTTCGAGATACCGAAGTCCGAAATGCTTGATGCCTCCTTTGTTATCCACCAGCATGTTTTGCTCCCTTGATGTCTCGGTGATGATGTCGCGTTCATGAAGATAGTTGAGTCCGAGCAGAATCTGCCGCACCCCCAGTTTTGCGAACGAGTGGCTGCTCCATGGTGCGGCGCCGTAGTTGCGGAGGAGGTGAGGTCACGGAACCGCCGGGGACGTACTCCAGGAAAATGTTGAGATGGTCATCATCGATACAAGACGCTGGCAAACAATGAGCTGATAGTATGGAAAGAAGAATGATCGGCACTTACAGAATGAAGGTACTGGGGGACAATGTTCTCGTGTCTGGATGCTCCTTGAGCAGCTCAATCTCATGTTCTAGAGCACTGAGCATGCTCTTCTTGCGTTCCTCATCGGAGCGGTACCCGAAGGCAATTCGACTTGCTTAACTAAGGCCATCAACAGACGCCACAGTAGCAGCGTCCATCCATACCCAAGTAAACCTTTCCAAAGGAGCCGGAACCGACGAGAGCACCCTTGATCCACTTGATAGTTTTCTCTGTAGGCTTCAGACATGGAATGCTGTATACGTCCTGGAAAAAGGTCAGACACATACCTCCTCGAGATGTTATCAGGGCCTTGCCCGTCCCCTCTTCGTCTGTCAAGGTACCCTCAGTACCCTCCTCTTCCTCCTCCTCATCAAACTCTTCTCGTCTTCATCTCCCCCCCCCCCCCCCTCCTCAATACTCTTCCTCCTCTTCTCTCTCGTCCTTCAGGGACCTCCCTGATGCTCTGAGTATCTGCATCCACTCGACTCAACAGCCGTCCCCCCCCAGTCCTCAGTCTCCGTATCCGATGACTCCTTCGATCCCGTACCCTCCTGCCTGCTCTCTACTTCGGTCAGTAATCTGCGTCTACAGTAAGCATGCTAGCTGGTTATCAGACACGTCTCGTTTGCTTCTCAGCTCCTGAATATAGCTCATGCGCATTCGAAGACGCGAACAGACATCGCGAACCCGGCCTCGAGCCCGAGCGGGGGGTGCGAGAGAGTTCAGCGACTCGGACAGCGTCTCGAGGAGAACGCGACGGGCGGCAGGAACAACGGGGGGGGGGCGCGACATGCGCTTCTCCTCCTTCGACGTCGTCCCACTCGCGCTCGGGTCGCCGCCTTCGAGCGGGCGACCCTCCTCGTTCGAGACAGGACACGCGCGGGGGATGTGCCGGGGGTATCGTCGGGGACAGGCGGGGGCGGGGACGGCGGCGGAGGCTGGGGACGCGACGCTCATGCGGCTCGCGACCAGAGTTGCGCGCGGAGCCGCGGGTGCTGACGGAGAAGCGGGACTGGGCGTGGCGGGTTGAAGGGACATGATGCTGTCGCGGCGCGCGCGACGAGACGAGCGTCGGGTTGCGCATCATGCTCCCTGCCGCCGCGTGCGCTCGAGCACCTTCTTCTCCGTGTTCGGGAAGTACTCCGCCCAGGTGTGTCGTGATGAGGCTCGCTGGGCGGCCGCTGGCCGAAGTTAGTTGCGCAGCTTGCCTTTCTTGTTCGGGGCTTTTGGATGACGGGCTTTCTTGTGCGCTGGGCATAGAGGCTGCACTTGGCGGGGCCCATCGGGATATTGTACGCCGAGCCCGCTGAGGATACTGACTGAGCTGGCACGCTTGAAGGCCTTTGTTCCAGGAGTAGGGCCTGAGCAGGGTCTGTGGGTGGTAGAAGAGATTCATTGATAGTGTCCGTGCTGCTGGAAGCCTTGGGAACGCGGTGAGATATGGTACTGGGTGGTGCTTGCTCTTGAACGCTTGAACTGGCGAATTGTAAGACTCCCCGTCTTTTCGCGTACGGGCTCATCATGGAGGCGAGGCGTGGCAGATGGATAACAGCTGCGATTCTGACAACGGAGAGCCTATGAAAAGCAGTATACTGATTAACTGATGGGAATTCCGTGGACAATGGGATGGAACTCACGATCACCACCGAGATCGGTGTAGACAGCCCACCCGTCGACAGTGAGCACCACCATCCACACTTTTCTACATGGTGGCGAATGCGCTAACTATCCTCGTCGGAACTCCTCAGCTTCTTCAACCGCCCTCTCCAATAATCTCGGCGCCACCCGAAACAATCCCACACCTGAATCATCGACGACTTTCCGCTTTCCGGCATCGTGAACTTGATGACCTTTCGCCTGATATCATCCAGCGACGGCGCATGCGACGACGGGGGTGTTGGGCCGGTTGGGAACGCACACCGAGGCGGAAACGAGCCCGAGTGCGACGGTCGGCGGCGACGGCCGTCGACTCCGCCCAGCGCCTGTGCGGCGTTGGAACGACTCCGCGAATTGGGCGACAGCGGCCGACTGCTGCGGTCCCTGCAGAGCGCGTGTACGGGTGCGTGCCGGAGCCCGTGTTTGTAGCGGAGCGGTCGTCTTCGGGAGGCGAGGGGCGCCTGGCCGGCGGCACAGGACAGTGCGCGCGCGCGTGGTTCTCGTTCGGCGAGCGAGTGATGTTGCGGTTCGGAGATCTGGCTGTTTTCTGCAGTGGGGAGGGCGAGCGCACGGGGCTGGGCCCCGCCGGGGGTCTAGGCGGTCGCCGAGAAGGGCTGTTGGGGGCGGTGGAGGGGAGGGGCTGGCTTGTGTATGAATAGGCGGGCGGTTCGGAGAGGGTGGGGGTTTTTCTGCGACCGGACAGTTGGCCTGTTGGCGGGACGCAATGAGCGCGGTGCCGGGCGTCCATTCGGAGGAGGGGGACGGTTGAGTGCGGGGAGGAGGCGGCAGAGGCGGGAGGCCCATGCCTCCCGCTGGGGTGTATGCACCGAAGACCCATTATTTGAGCTTGGTAATGGAAGTGGTGTCGCACAGACGATACGGTTACGAGCAGAGTCTTGTCCTCCCGCACAAGACGATGGGAGGCTATCTGAGCCTGCCGTTTGGTGTGAGATGCAACTGGGGCGCAGGCCGCCCGTTGTCGAGCCTGCGTGGACCAGCATGGCGTGTCGAGGGCGAGGGGGCGGTCCCCGCGTCGCTGCCCACACTGCCGTTGCGCCCGTGTTCCTGGGCCCGAGGACGGTTGGTGATAGAGTTTAATGCGCTCGCATGCGACGAGCACTTTTGCCGGAGTGCCTTTACGCCTGCAAACAATCCTGATCCTGTCCCCCGACGGTGAAGACCCCCATCTCCTTCAGGGTCGCCTGGTCGAGCTCGAGCAGCACGTCGCCGCGTATGTCGTTCGTCCGAAAGACTGGCGAAGTGGTGCGGCACTTGATGCTCGCGAGCCAGGGCACCCGACGTGCCCGTCGTTCCAGGTTCTCAGGTACCTCACGCCGAAAGTCATCCCTGGCGGGTGGTGCTCCCCATGTGTCCAGCGACACGTTCATGTTCATGGAGGTCGGGGTGCTGGGCTGTGCAGGGCTGGGACTGGCCGGCCGCATATCGGCTTTGCACTGCTCATCCCAAACGAGGGCCCAAGGTCGCCGGCCCTGCTGGATCATGAACGTGGCTGCGTGGGGAGGATGGAGATGACGCTTGAGAGGTCGGTTGAGATGCATCGTCTGGGGCGTGATGAAGAGAGTTTTCAGCGTTCATAAAGACTGCAGCCATTGTATCATGCAGGGGTATCAGATGAAGTGAGATGGGATATGATACTGTAGTGTTCGTATGTCGTTAGCCGTGAGATGCGCCGCGTTTCAGATGAGAAAGGGAAAAGAGCCTCCGCAAGAACCAGGCAGAGGGATCGTCGACGAAGGAAGAGTGCTCGACCGGTCGAGAGTGCTTGCAAGGGGACAAAGGCAGGAAAGAACGGAGAGAAACTGTGTACAAGCGGAGACCTGAGAGAGATGGATAGGACAAAGCTTCAGCGTCTTGACCAATTATTGTTACCTTCCAGGACCATAAGAAGACTGACAGACCTGAGAACCCCTTGCTGCTTCAAGACTGCTCCCGCTATCGCCGAATTATCCTCCAGTCCGCCCTGAGCCGCTCCAGAATGTGGTGAGTACGAATGTAGTAGCTGCGTTTGCGAGGAAAAAAACGCTGGCTGCGTTGCCGGGGATACCTCACGTGAGCCTACTTGGGCCAGACTGTCAATGCACGCAAGGTTGCACTGGATGAGTCACGAGGGAGAAACGAACGAGCTTCAGGGACACCGGGGCTAATATACGAGAATTAAAACCCGGTTCAATCAACGACCCGTGTCTTGGTTGTCGAGGAAAACACAGCCCGCAACGCGCGAACTCTTTGAGCGCAACTCGAAAACGCCGGTCTCCAGAGTTCTCACCAGGGAAAACGACCTTCGGTCAATGTCGCTCAAGCTCGAAGTAGAAGATTTACTACTCGTAGTCAAAGTCACCATGGTGCTGTCATGATGACTGCAGTCAAGAAGTAATCGTTCATTTACTCCTTGAAAGCTGTCTGCGGGTCGCGTAACTACGCACGCGTTAGTTGATCGCTCGGCCGCGCCCGGCGATGTTCAATGGCTACGGCGTTCGTGTGCGAGAGACTCACTTTTTTCGTGATTCATCAATATTTCTGCAGTCTGAAGTGTCACAGCGCCACGCTCGGTGCATGAGATACTTTTCCACGAATGGGTCCAGACAACGCTGTGCTAGGCACCATTACTCAAGTGTTTGGACATAAAGTGTCACTGTCTATGTTAGATATCCTACGCTGGATGTGCTCATGCACTGAATATGACATTGAGAGTCAACTGGCCAGCTCATTTCCGCAACAAAGCGCCGCCGCCGAAAGGAGATGTCAGCCAGTGATTTCATGATGTCCTGAGGGCGACGATTGAATGTATGACAATGTCCTGGACGAACGACTGTTGATGACCATCGAGAAAGATATGCAACTGTCATTAGGTCGAACGTGGCTATGACATAGCCATGTTCGTTCGACCTCATGTGACAGGTCTTCCGTGCGATTATATGGTCAGATAAATCACCAGGACGATTCCGGGATGGCTTCGATGACCGAGTTGGTCTGAAGATGTGCTCGAGTAGGAGCATTCGGTACGCTCTGCTGCTGAAGCGCCCCTCAGGCGGGGCTGAGCTTTTGAAACCGACTTCTGTCAAGATAAGGATGAGATACCGGAATTGTACCTTGTCCAATCATCTGACGAAGACTTACCTCGCTGTTCGGGAGATTGTCGTAGAACGATGCCGTGAACGCGACTTCTGTGATTCAACGCCGACCTTTTCTCAACGCGGTGCTGTGGTCACAGAGGAGTCAGCGCAAGACGTGGCAACTTTATTATGTACTCCACCTTTGAGCTGATTGCTAGACTTTGCAGACAATGCACCTAGTCTGTCTGCCTATCCACGAACAGAATTATAAAGTGCATGGACACGCTAACCGTGGACACAAGCAGCGGTCGTTATATAGAGCAGTAGGTCAGCGTGCGTGAGTGGACGGCGATGTCGATATCATTGTGTTGGTGGCAAGGAGAAAGGATGATAAAAAGTTGGTGCGCACCAATGACAGCTTTGAACGCTCACGCTCACGATGCGCGTCCGGATCGAGGAGCAAAGTTGGGACACGCAGATCATGCGAGCACTGCCCTGCGAGCGATACTTTGGGCATCCGAGACCGTGCAAGCCAGAGGAGTGCGCATACCTTCCGAGACAGGCTCTGCTTCTCGTTTATAGAGTGCAGATTGCTTCCGTGCGGGTTTCGGTGGTCGCCCGTACGGGGGAGTTCAATTCGCCCGGACGACTAATGGGAAGATAACAGCTGCTGGGATCGGGTCGACGGACCAGCTTGGCAGGCTAACCGCCAGCAAAATAGCAACCCTTGATTGCGATAGTCACTGGTTGTGTACGATGCAGGCCGAGAGAGAGGATTAGAGGCCTGTGTATTCTTCTTTTATTTTTTTCTCGTTGGAAAGCCCCTCTCCCACGGCGTACGTAGTAGGGTTTGGAGCGTCTCCCATACTGTCCCGAGACCCAAGTCCGCCGATGGGGTCTCGGACTCGGAGTCGGTGGGACATCGTTGGGCCGTTTTGTGCGTCGTGGGGCAGTGAGAGCAAAGATAATAGTAGACATGAACCGCCTTGTGGCCTCCGCAGACCGACGCAGGACAGGAGGAGGATGACCGCGGGGCAGGCTGTCCGCCGCAGCGGTTGTCGCGAATTTTTGTCGGACAGGCACGAGAGGAACTGGCGCGGCCGCGAGGGCCATCGTTCTGGCCGAGCGGGCGCCTGTTGCGGTGCCGGGGCGGCGTCTGGACCCCGCTGGGGAGGGAAAACGAATAAAACGAGGTCAGCGTGATCCCTCCTCAACGCCTTTCCTCCACCTTACTTAGACCGACCTCACGACGTGCGGCCCTCGCCCTGCCCTACAGAACACATCCCGGCCCCGTTTAATTGCAGGCAGGATCGCTTTCCGCCTCTCTTCGCTCCTTTTTCTTCCTCCAAAGCGTCTCGCCCTCGCGCGAGCGGTCTAAAGTCTCCGACAACCCCTCGCGAATCAGCAAATACGGTCTGCGCCATACTGCCACACGGCACCGTTCTAGGGTCTATGTTTTTCCGCTCGATCATGCGCAGCCATTTGCATGTCGCTGATTTAGCAGCCCTGGTACGACGGAGGTGGAAGAGTGTCCGTTCAGGGCTGCCTCGGACGGCGGGCGCGCTGGTCCAAGCGTCGCCTGATATCGCGACGACAGCTCACACGGAATAACCACATCTCAACACCAACCAAAAACGCGGCAATCCCCCATCAGATAGTACTCCAGGCAACAAAAGCGCTCCGGTTCTGCTCCAGCTAACCACTCAACTTCGCCTCGCACTGAACTGGCTGGGAGGATCCCTCTGTTACACTATCCCTCCTCGACCTAGAGTTCTCCGTATGTGGTGAATCCGAGCAACAATGACTATTGTTGGGTTAGACCATGTACTACGGTGGAACTTGGCGTGGAGACTCAGATGCGTTTCGGTGGGTGATGTCGAAGGGTCTGGCCGCGAAGCTGGACTATTCTTGCAGGGAGCATGGGGTTTGTCCGCTGATATTTTCATCTTCTGATACAGCCGCTGTTTTGAACCATGCTTGGTGGCGAAGTTGACAGTAATGTCATCTCTGTGTGCGTCGGTTGATGGGCCGCTGCGCTCCAAGCGCGTTGCAGGTTCCTCTCCTCTTCGACTTTTCACGGTTCATGTGAACCCTCACTGGGTGGTACGCTCGGACTGTCAGGGGCAAACCCCAGGAGTACCTCTCGCGCTACCTACACAGCCTGTACTTCTCAGCCAGGCCAGCTCAGCTTGTCTCCCTATCCGCACTTTTTACCGGCAGTACTGCATGTGCTTCGTAGGTGAATTTCAACGGTCATCCTTGGGCCTTACTCCCGATGGGTGACATGGTGTTTGGATCGAATGGGGTAAGCAACACTCGATCTACATGGTCTTTCGCCACCACATCTGCTCGCGCTATGTCTATTCTCACCTGTTTCTACGACACCAATGATATCCACACTACCACGGCCCCGTTTCGATCTCTTCACGAGCAATGACGCAGTGTGGAAAAATCCACGCGACACAGCCCGGCGATATCTCCCCCCTTACAGTCTACTCCGCTGAATACCACACAATCCCGGCTCTGGGTATTTTCGGTACGGCATAATTGCCTAAATTCCTACATAATATGTGTTTGTTACGGCACGCGCGCTCTCGCCTTTGTTCCCCTCTCTACCTCCCTCCCCTTTTTTTCATTCGCGCACATTCGCTGCCCTGCCTCTCCTTTGATAGATCGGTCCACACGCGGTCCACACACTTCCACACGCCTCCCCCTGTCAGTTTATATGCCAGCTCAGCTGCCAGCTCCTAGCCTTGGCTCAATGACGGCACACTTGATGGAAGACGTTAGGTTGGGGCGGCGGAGGTATGTATGGAGTCGGAACCTTGTGACTAAATGTATTTGTGTTCGCCAGCTTCCAGCGGCTTTCGGTGTGCATCCACACTATTTGGCACACACCACCTCGTCCAGCTGTTCCTATTCTTTTTGTTTTTAGGCCCCGTCCGTGCAGGATCGTCGTCGTGAATGGGCGCTTACCTGTCCGGTCCATGGACAAACTGAACGAACTTACGCCTGCCATGGCTATCCACCAGCAATGGATTTCAGATGCCATCCGTATCGTCAAAGGCCTACCCAGGTCCACTGGTCGAGACCCCCTTTGTGCACTTGCGGAATGGTGACCATCCAGCAGCGCGTGCCGGTGCCGCCGCTCTTGGGCAAGAAGAACTTCTTTATCTCCGGTGAACGTGAAGTCACTGTGGTGACTACTTCGGGTTGCTCTCTATCCCCAGGTAAGTATGTTGTCCCAAATATCAGAAAACCCGTATGTGCTTAATATTTCAGTGGACGCCGGTCGTACAAGTACCCCTACCCAGAAGCCTAATACTTTCCTCCAAGCGGCATAACCTTACCCCCACCTGAGAACCATTTCTTCCTTCGCAATGCGCCTCTGAATGGACTCGACGGTGTCGCTTTCCACTACTCGATCTACCGCTCGCTCACCCCGCTTCCTCGGAATGGACGGTAACCTTCTCGTTGCGTACGACTGTTGACGTCAACTTCACTCACGGCGTGGACAACCAGATGTTCCAGAGTCAACGAACTTCCTGAACCCCCAGACCGGAAAGCTCGACCCCCGCCACATGTACGGCACGATGTAACTTCGACGTCTTCCGTTGGCGCTAGCTTGGGGACAACGGTACTCAACGTAGCGTGCTCGGAACATTCATTACGACCCTTGTCATGCCGGGTATCCCTCTGTTGTACTACGGAGAGGAGCAGAACTTCTCCCTGTACGACACTAGCGCATCCAACTATCTCTACGGGTGAGTTATACTGTCAAACAAACCGCATATACCCGTCTCATCCTTTTCTACAGCCGTCAAGCGATGGATTCAGCAACAAGGCATGGCAGACGTCACGGCTGCTACCAGCTCGGTGACGACACAGTACTTCAACATGCCCCTTGGTAAGTCCATGATCGGCTGCCACACGATGACTGGAACTCCCTCGACCACTTCGATCCCACCACCGACTCTCGCCGCGTGTTGTTTGCTCGCTTTAACCAGCTGCGTTCGACCTACATACGGCCACCCCAAGGACCCCCCTCCAGGACGGTTTCAACTTGGTACAGCGTGGCAACTGGACGTATCAAATCCAACGACCCGGTTCAAACGACACGCCGACCGAGATGGGTCTCTGGTCCGTCTCGCGTTCAGGTATTGATGGTGTCAACCCGCTCAAGGGCACTGTCACGGCAATCAAATTTGGTTGCTGTACACGAACGAGAACCACACCCGGACATGGTGGAGTACGACTGCAAGGGCGACCTCTGGATTCCGTCCATTTCACCCTACGTCGCCGGCACCGTTGTGCGCAACCTGCTCGCGCCCTACCAGACCTACACGCTCGCCGAGTCGCTCTCGCCCTACTACAACGACAGCAAGGCCCCGTACTTCGGATGTCTGGCGTCCTTCGAGACCCAGCCGTTCGGTTTCCTTGCGCTTGTTCCCGATTGGCCACGAGTGGATCGGGCCGACGCCTGCGCTGACGGGCTTCCTCCCCGGCCACGACGCGCGCGTCCCCCGCCGAGTCGTCCGACGCGAAACTCCACCTCTGTCGACATCACACTCGAGTTCAACGTCCCCCCGATGAGCTGCACCAGCGTGACACAGTCTATCTCCTTCAACATGTCGTCTTCCGGACACGGCTCTACCCCCTCGATCTCGGGCACGCCCAACTGTTCAGTCCATCTCGAACCCTGTGTATTCGACGATTGTAGGCGCGGACGCGTCGCTCTGGTCGTGGTCCGCCACTCTCGTTCAACGTGCCCGACGGTATCCTCGAGATCCTCGTCAACAAACCCGACTAGCCAGGACGGCAACAACAGCACTGGCGTAAGTTTCTTCCCTTTCATTTTCATTTTACCAGTATTGCTTAGCATATATGCAGTCCAAAGGACCGCCTTCTGCTCCGCAAGGGCTCCTCGAAAGAACGTGATGGTCTTCCCTGAAAGCCGACTACGACGTGCCGAGTCGTTCGCGTACAGGCAACGGCCAGTACACGTTCACCCACCAGGCCTTCGGCGCCGACAAGCTTTCGCTACTCGGCGAACTTTGGCCAGAATTTGGACCGAGTGGAGGAACTGGGAGGATGAGAACTACGACTATCGATGCGAAGGAGTTCGAGGAAGGATTCTGGGAGGGACAGCATCTTATGGTGCAGTGTAAGTGTTGTCTGTATGATGATGCCGCGCGAGTGCAAGTGCTGATGTGCGTTGTAGACTGGAGCGCACTCGCGTCGTCCGCCGCTGTGGGTTCCTGGGTTGTTCACGCCGATCGTGGGTACTCCAAACCCCGTCGCGTACCGCAGTTCCTCGCCCGTGGACCGTTCAACCAGTAGGGGGTTTCGATCAGGGTATTCCCGCACAGATGGAGCACAACGACGACGGCAAGTGGGAGCTTGAGATCCATGGCGACCTGGCCGACATTACGTGCAGCTGAAACGTCTGGGGCTACGACGATTACTACTACGGTGACGTCGACGCCGACGGTGTCCTCGACCGTCTCTCCGCCTAACACTGCCGCCCCCAACTACCTATAACAATGGTCTGACTCCGCCCGCACCCCTCACTTGGCATGGGCCCTGCTCGTTGACGACTCTACCATGACATGGACTCTCGAGCCTCGTGGTCAGTGTCCGCCGTCGGCGCCATCATGTACGCACTGCTCCTCTCGATCCCTCTCATCACCACGGTACCCTCGTCCGTCGTTCATCTTTATGTGGTCGTTCTACGGCATCAAGTACAAACAAGTGGGGTGTCAAGCCTACCAAGGACCACAACTAAACCTACTTCCCCATCCTCGGTGCCCTCGGTCACAAGTCGAGCGCAAATGTCAGCAAAGGAGCACATGAGCGTGGATGCGAGAAGGTCTTTGGGACATCACGCGAAGAACACGGATATCATCGGTTGCCCTGAGGACAAGAACAAGCGTCGTAAGGTCCTCATCGCGACCCTCGAGTACGAGATTATCGACTGGAAGCTCAAGGTCAAGATTGGTGGTCTCGGTGTCATGTCCAGTTTGATGGGCAAGGCGATGACGGATGTCGACCTCATCTGGGTTGTTCCCCCAAAGTCAAGGATCTCGAGTACCCGCCTGTGTGAGCCTTCGGACCCCCATCGAAGTCATCATCTTCGGCGAGCCGTACCTCATCGAGGTTGAGGACCCACGTCCTGGACAACATTACCTACGTCATTCTCGACAGCCCGGTGTTCCGTGCGCAGACCAAGGCCGACCCGTACCCCGCTCGCCTATGGACGATACTCAGCTCTCGCCATCTTCTACTCGACTTGGAACCAGGCAATCATCGCCGCCACCGTCCGCCGCCACCCGCTCATCGACATCTACCCACGTCAACGATTACCACGGTGCCCTCGCGCCCATCTACCTCTTGCCACAAGGTCCTCCCGTTCTGCTTGTCTCTGCAGCAACGCCGAGTTCCAGGGTCTCTGGCCGCTCCGTACCAAGGCAGGAGATGAAAGGGAAGTCTGCTCTGCATTCAACATCAGCAAGGAGCACTGCAACGAAGTATGTGCAGTTCGGTAACACGTTCAACTTGCTCCATGCCGCGGCGTCCTTCAATCAGTGTGCACCAGAAGTCGATCGGTGTCGCCGGTGTGTCCGACAAGTACGGTAAGCGTTCGTGGGTGGCCCGGTACCGCCTCCACCGCCCTCTGGACGCTCAAGCACGTCGACTCTCTGCCTAACCCCGACCCCACGGATATCGTTTCTGCCCTCGACAGAGAACCCGATCGCGCTGCGCGACATCAAGATTGACCAGGCGGGCGGAGGCCGAACGGCCCGAGCATAAGCGCCAGGCGCAGGAGTGGGCGGGCATCAAGCAGGACCCCAATGCCGATCTGTTTTGTGTTCGTGCGGTCGGTTGGTCCAACGCAGAAGGGTGTCGATCTCATTGCCGATGTTATGCCATCTCTGTACGTTGTTCGCCGTTTCCGAGCTTCTTGTATTGACCATTCGTTTAGCAGCCTCGACAAGCGCCCCTCGATCCAGCTCATCACTGTCGGTCCCGTCATCGACTTGTACGGTCGGTTCGCCGCCGAGAAGACTTAACCGTCTCATGGAAATGTATCCCGACCGCGTCTACTCCAAGCCCGAGTTCACGGCTTTGGCCACCCTAACCTGTTCAGTGGTGCCGACTTTGCGCTCATCCCGTCGCGTGACGAGCCGTTCTGGGTCTCGTCGCTGTCGAGTTCGGTCGTAGAGGGGTGCCCTTGGTGTTGGTTCGCGTCTCGGTGGTCTCGGTTTGATGCCCGGTTGGGTAAGTACCCTTGAGTACTACGCGGAACACTTTGCTCACAATTGGTTCGCAGTGGTTCCCTGTCGAGTCCATGTCTACGGAGCACTATGATGTCGCAATTGACGAAGACGATCAAGATGGCCTTGAAGTCTACCGAGGAGAGAGCGCGCAATGCTCCGTGCCCGGTCCGCTGTCCAAACGTTTCCCCGTCGTCGAGTGGCGTCAACGCATGGAAGACTTCCACCGTCGCAGTATCAACATTTTCTCGTGGCATCGCCGTTCCAACGCGTTCCGCAGGTCCGACTGTGACGGCGCTCACCCCACGGCGATCCCCCGATCACGACGACTGGAACCCGGTCTTCCAAGCTCAGCCATCGCAGCCTAACTGGGACGCTCAGGAGCATGGCCGAGAGCCCGCGCACGAAGGAGGCCTGGTATCCCCGGATCCCCCGGTCAATGGAGTCAGGACACGCTTACTCCCAGTGGACAAGACGGTCTTCACGCGCCTCCACGTCTTCTTCCCGACGGCCGACCGTGGCTCGTTCAGCAGACGGATGTCTCTGACAATGAGGGTGACTACTTCACGAAACAACAACAACAACTAGCGGCTAGCGCAGACACACGGCAGGACTACGGAAACTTCCTTGAGAGGGGCCAACAAGACTATTGCTCGCGATAACAAGCACGCCGCCATTGATCCCTTCCTGGACGCCGCACCCAGCCGGCCCATTCGGAGCTCACTCGCGTGTATCGTCTGTCGAGTCTATTTGCGTCGATCGTCACGAGAGAAGCAGGATTCACCACTCAACAAGGCTATCGCATCGGTAAGCCTAACGCACAAGCAGTTGTGATTGAAATACTTACCATATTTGTAGTTCACGGATTCTGATGGTGGCGTCACGCACGACTTTGCGGCCAAGCTGCAGATGCTCAACGCGCGCACAAACCTCGAAGCACGAGCTCTCGATCGAGAAGTTCTTGACCAACGCAGCGAGGAGGCTTTCTTCGACAAGGTGTTGAAGAAGGACAAGCTGTCGAGCGCCGCCACTCCCTCTTTTTTTTCAGTGTCAGGTTCTTCGCAACGTGACTCGGTTCTGGGGGCACACCCGCGCCCTCGTCGTTCGATCACTCTCGCCCATCGTGTATGTGTTTTTACTCTCTGTTCTCTTCTATTGCTTACACAACGTATTGTAGCCCCGAGCCAGTCCGGCTTCACCACCGGTGTTTGATGGCTACAGTGGCCCAATTCCCAATGACCAAGGAGATGTCGTCATCATGACCGGTCTGCAAATCGCCATGGCCCGCGAGATTGGAGGGTGGCCGTTGTACACGATCATCATCGCCGCTGGCCAGAATGTTGAGTGCTACGAGCTTCCAGATCACCCTGCTCTCCGGACAGAACTGGCAAACCCGACTTGCAGCTCTACGTTCTCGGTGGTGTCTTCCTGGCATCGTCCGCGGTATGGTACATCCTCTTCAGGTACAAGCCTTTCAGTCTACGTCCTCTCCGCGCCATGGTTGTTCTTCGCGCTTGCGTTCTTCTTCATCGGTCTGCCGTCGGTCTCCAAGTCCCTTAACGTGTGCCCACGACATCCTTACGAGTCTTGCGACCTGGTCATACGCCGTCGCCTCGTCCGCCGCCTTCTTGTTCTTCGGTCTCAACTTTGGAGAGGAAGCTGTAAGTAGCCATGTATACTCTGCATATTTGATACTGACCTCTACCACAGGGTGCTGCTACTGAAGTATGGACCATGCGTGCATGTATCGTGCAAGGTTCGCAGCAAGTCTGGGTCGCCGCTCTTTGGTACTTTTGGGGGTAACCACCTGCCGGCGCTGCCGCGTCGTCTCCACCATGGTGGATCGTCCTCATCGTGTGGCCGCTCGGTGTCATGAGCATTCTCTTCGCCTACCTCATGCTCTACGGCCTGCCCGATTACTACCCCGCCAGACCCCTCCCAAGGTGCCGAACTTCCTGAAGACCCTCTTCCGTCGTAAGCTCGTCCTCTGGTTCCTGGGCTCCGAGATTCTTCGTGACTACTGGCTGAGTGGAGTAAGTCTTATGACCTTGTTGTATGATGCGTCAAGCTGACATTGTTTGACAGCCTTACGGCCGTAACTGGGGGCTTTCCTGTGGGCCGTTCCCATCCCCAAGTGGCAGAGATCTTGCTCCTCGTCCTCGGCTTCTTCGTCGGCGTCTGGGCCCTCATGCTCGGCATCCTCACCTACTTCTCCAAGACTCACACATGGTTGTTGCCTGTCTTCGGCCGTCGGTCTCGGTGCCCCTCGTTGGTGCCAGATGTTGTGGGGTACTTCGTCTCTCGCCCTCTACATTCCGTGGGCCGCCACGCGGGACCTTATTTGGGTATCTCTCTGTGGGTTGTGGCTTGGTGTCCTCGATGCCGTACAAGGTGTAGGCCTCGGTCTTATCCTCCTGCAGGTACGTCGTATGGTTTATAGCTTCGGACTCTACTCATTGTGCTCTCTACAGACAACTCTCGCGGTTGCACGTGTGCGCTACGCTCGCCTTCGCACAGATCATTGGTTCCGTCTGTGTCATGGCTTGCTCGCGCCACCGGACGCGCCCAACAAGGTCGGCCGGAGAGTGTCTTTCCCCGACGCCGCCAAGTGGGACTTCCAGGTACGGTCTTAAGGGCTCGCCTATGTGCGTCCGCACCGTTCTGGATTGCCATGATATGTCAAATCATCATTGTTTATTGGCTACTTCTGGTTCTACTACCGCAAGGAACAGCTTGGTATGTTACATCTCTTGCTTCGTAGCTATGCATTGCTGATCATATTGTTCTCTTTAGCACGACCATAATCGATCATGACCGAGATGTGCAGGATTGGTATCACTGTTAGAATTTACACTGGACTCTATCTTTCGGGCACTTTTTATAAACAGGGAAGGACTGTGACTACTAAGGACTTTTGTATACATGACTGTCGCATCCTGCACCACCACATTCGCTTTAGCTTTTCGTAGTATATCTTACTTGACATGTTGCCGTAGTACACCCAATAGTGAATGGCAGCCGCGCTTCCGCTGCTCGCGATTAATCAAACCGGGCATCCATTTGTGAACGTTCGCTGTGCACGACCATTATACAACTCCAGAAGTACAGTAAAAGCAAATATCCAGGAAGAGGGCGAAGCAGAAGTGTAGAAAAAGGAAAAAAAATTCAGACATTTAAGTTGCCTTTTTCGGCTGAGGAAACTGAGAACTCGACGTTGTAGACACCGTAAGGACTCAACAGAGTAGCGAGACCCTGGTGCACTTCAAACTTCGAAGGGTTCGAAGGGGGTAGCAGCCTTCGCCGTCGACTCAGACAGACAGCTCTCTTGATTTGTGAGGCTCGACGCAATCTATATGCCAGAGCCTTGAAAAGTAATGTTGCTGTCCGACATCGTCAGCGAATGACTCAAAGAGTCGGGTAGCATCGGCCTCACCGAGTCCATGGCCAGTAACGTCTTGCCGATCTCAGCGCCGTCCATCGCCTTGAGCATCGTCTTGCGATTGACCTAAGCAGTGTGTCAGCTTAGCCCCAATCGTTTAGTGAAATCGGGGTATGAACCACTATGTGCACCTTCTCTTGGAGAACAACGAGTCAATATGACCATTCATTCGGGAACGATAGTGACAGCAGTGATATAGGGAACTGCAACAAAGTCTCGCGCAACAAGAGGGCCGCCTTGGCCGTGCATACAGGTACATATTGGCTTATCAAACTCGACCCATCCCTCCGCGTTCAGGTTCGTATTTATGCGCAAGTGGCGGCAGCCCCGGACCCTCAGGCGGCAGATGTGTCTCCCGCCTCGCCCTCCACACGACAGGCTGTGTCTCCTCCAGCCTCAGGAGCACAGCCTGCGCGGCCTGAACGCGCTGTGTGGCGGCCTCCTCGCCCGCTCGCAGAGATGCTTGTGACCATCTCTACTCTTTGTCCGAGTGGCGGCGAACCTTGATGCTGACCCTATGACAGGACAGGCTTTGTGACTGGAGAGCAGGCCCGCGAACGGTAACCATAGACAAGCGGCTACAATGCAGTGATGGGTGTGAGCGCGCGAATGAATGTAGGAAGAGGAGAGTGCGCACCTATCACCCATGAATCGAAGGTGCGTGCCGGTGCCAAGGTCGAGCTCAGCCATGAGACCGACAGCCTGGGTCATGAAGGAGAAGAACCGTTTGTCCTTTTGGGTGACCGAGCAGGGACATCGGCGTCCATGGACAACCTACAAGTAACGTGTTCAATGTGGACGAGAGAACCAAGTTTGTAAATACCAGCCTTTGACCGCGTTCGGGCAGTGGCAGCAGAAATAGTCAAAGGCTTCCTATCCTGCCAGGTTTAGTCTAAAACAGCATGTCGATGCCTAGTGCTACTCACGTTCGAGTCCCAGATGTTTCAAGGAAAGCGCATTTGCCGAGCCCCCAGGAATAGGGCACAGAGTGTGTCGGCATAATGCGTACTGGGTCCTTGTGCTCCGCAAAACCGTTATATAAGCTCATGGATTATACCATCTCCGGAGACGGCCGCTATAACGTCGTATTTATATCCAGCGGTAGGTCTCGCGCTATTTCCCGTGAGGGAGCATGTTTGTAGTGTGTTAGTAACTAATCATGCCTTGTTAATGGGGTCTAGGAGCAGCATGAAGCAAGACTCACTGATAGCATCGTGTGTACAGCGAGCTGCCTTCAAAATGGGCTGAATCTTCTTCACCAGAATGCGTGACGAGACATTTGCCCTGACAACATGTCACTGTATCAGAGAACTGGCAAGATTTGTGTGGCATGGTGCAGCACATACCGGTCCGGAGATAGGATTGACCAGTACTAAGAATATGTCTTGTTCTTCTTTACGCCTGTGCCGTTTGTCGCGTGAGTGACGCGAAAATATTGCAACAAGCCAATGACGCACCTTTATTATACGCAGCGTCCAACACTGCGTCAGTAAAAGCCTCTTTGCCTCGTTCCTCCTTGCCCGTGACCTTGCCAGAGATGTGAATGAGGGTAAGGGCCGCATTCTTCTTCCTCTCTTCCTCTTCTTCGCAAGTAGAGATATCTCGAGCGTCCCATCGACAGTCTCCGCCCACAGAACGTGTCGCAAAGGAGCGAGGATCTCAGGCCATTTCGCTGTTAAACGCGTCAAAACATGAGTACGACGCGTATTGGCGTCACTACGAATGGCTAGCATGTGTACTCACAGGTCCTTTGGTCGCTTCACGTACAACGAAGTATTCGTAAGGACGAAACTCGGCCGGCGCGTCACCGTGTTGGCTAGCGACAGTAAGCTCCTTGATAGCGCCCTTGTCGCAGGATCTATGGTCACCGCCATTGCCCGGTTGAGCTGTACGTCAACGCCTCAATCCTGACCGTGTGCAGTCGCGGGCGAGCGGGCTGTCGCGGGACAGGTTCACAATCGCAGTCGTTAGGTTAGCTGGGGGCAAGCTTCGCACGCTGCGCGTTATGAGCTCGATCAGACTTTCGGTGGTCGTCCGATCCGGCACATTTAGTCTATGTATCACCGGGTTGACATGAGTATTCGGCCGCGGATATATCTACCGAGATACAACATAAGCCGGTTTTCCACTCTGCAAGCACACAACCGGACATGACGTGGTCCTAATTTTACAACATTAACTGCAAAAAAACATACAGTACAGTGGCAAATCATCTATGGATACAAGCAATCATGACTGGTAGCTGGCCTGGTTCATATCCGATTCTTCGAATTGAGCACGGGCCCTCTTGATATCTTCCTGCATAAACAAGAGCTCCTCCATACGAGCAAGCTTTTTTTGCGTCTGCAGGTCTCGACAACGCTCGTCGTAGGTCTTCAATAGATAACCGCGACTTTTTGCCGGGTGCAAGGGCTGTTTGACACTAGCAGGCAGTCGTTCGTTAATCGGAAACACTGGATGGAGATCCGACATACCACAATCCACAATGTACTCTACAAGGATTTCCTCCATGACATTCACGGTGTCATTGGCTGGGTTGCGGTCGTCACCAAAGCCGTACATGAGATTTCGCACTTCCAACACAACGTTAGCTAGCACAAACATTGTTCACGAGACAATGGTACTCACATTCTTTGGCGAAGAGCCCTCTGAATGTCGACTTCTTCCCGCTCAACGAACGGGCCCCGTGAGGCTCCTGAGGAGGCTGTAGTAACGGTTATCGCGATAGGAGGGTATATACGTTAAGACGAAGTGTAAGGCCGTGAAGTCATGGTAGAGGTCATAGTGTTCATAGTGGAGGAAGTAGGTGCAGCCGGAGTTCGTAAGAGGTGTACTGCGCAGCCGTATACATCTGAGTCTGTAGGTAGTGCGCAGGAGCCTGCCCTGTGGTCGCCGTATGGTGGCGGGAGCGGAAGGCTGGCACGGGGCGTGGTGGTGCAGGAGTCAAAACGCCTTCACAGGTGGCTTGACAGGCGGCTGCGATTTTGCCTGTTTGCGTCTGCTGAGTTGATTGTATGCTGCTGCTGTTGTTTGCGGCGCATAGTAGTTTGTATGCTGGATACGGCCATGCGCCATACCCTGAACAGCTGTTGGGTACACAAAAAAAAGGTGTTTGGTATGCAGATGTAGGATATGCGCCGGGTGTCCTGTAAACGTGTGAAGTCGAATAGTTGTTCTGTGGTGGCGGGTGGTGATGCGCTGTATGGGTAGGGACGATCCTGAAGGTGGGTAATACGGCATTGTTGTGTTTGTGTGTGCAGCGTAAGAGTTAGAAACGTCAAAGGCGTCAGAGCCTTGGCGGGAGGTTCACGGTAACGAGCACGTGTCGGTAGTTCCACGTGATTCTTGGTTAATTACCCGCGGTTTAGACGCCGCGTAAGTCTCGCCGCGACGCGAACATCGAAAAAAAATGAAAAACTGAAGGCACTCCCCAGAATCCAGGCAGACGACACCTACTGGGATACTTTGGCTCTTCGTCCTCGTCGCTCAGTCTGAGGTGGGCTCAACGCAAAAATAGCTCACGATCCAGAAACTCCCTGAATAGCCCCCTGAGGAAACGCAGTGCGCTACCACCTCCGCGGCGTCTCCGCGATCCGCCCTCGGATGACGAGTGCAGCAGCGCCAGCAGCAACGTGGGCAGGGATAGGATTTGAGCCTGAGTAATAATCACAGTGAGGCTCCGATGAGGAAGATGAAGACATTCGGTTACCCCGCGCCGTCCCCACTACTGCGACCACAGCGCGCTCGCAAACTAAAGGTGGACAGTGGATTCGCGAGCTCATCGGCGGCCGTCAGTAATGCTAGTGACGAGGGGGATGAATCGCTCGTCCTACTACCCTGTGGAAGGATAAGAAGACATTAGGACCTTAAAGGGAAGAGGAAAACGTACCGTTCTTTGACACTGATTCTGAGGAAGACGTTCAGTAGAGCCCCGCAAGTCGAAGCTGATAAAGGGTGTCACGGGCCACAAACCCCGGAGGAAGATGAAGACGAAGTAGACGGCTGTATGGATGAGGTAGACGAAAAGAGTACGCCACGCTTTCCTATCATTAGAAACATCGCGTCTCAGAGTACGCAATACAAGAAATTGTCCAAAATCGCTTACGAAACCGGGACAAGAAATCTCTGTACCTTCAGAATTTAGAGAAGCTCAAACGTTATACACTCTTCCAGTTTCACCTTTCAGCGCTTACCTCACATAATCCGAGAGGTCAAGAAACGCAGAGAGAGCTCCTTGTAAAGAATCCTTCATCCTATGCGAAGACATACACACATACTGGATGATGCGGACAACTCTTTGATAACGACAATGACGTTATTTCGGGGGCGAACGCCACACCAAGAAGGTCACACCGACGACGGAAAGACGAAGACTATGACGTGTGACGCGACTCGGACGGTCTTGACGACGTCATTGAAGAGAGACAATGGCCCACGCCCACTCCTCTGTGGAAACTACACCCGTGCTCGAGGTTCAGGCCTGTCCACATAATACAGCGACTCTCAAATCGCAATCCACTCTACAAGAAACATTTGCCAGATTATTCGAGTGCATATGAGCACGTCACAGCCGGCTGAACAGATAGAAGCGTCCAGGCCTGGAATGGACACACGTGCCCTCAAGGGTATAGTGTTTACTGATCATCGCTCCAAAGCCACATCTACTTATGTACTTATGGTCGAGTATCAATACTTTGGCTGTTCCGTTACACAATCGCACGACGAAAGTATTGAAGGGAGAGCGGGATTCTCTGGTGACCTATCTTTTTCGGTCTGGCGAACGTCATTCAAGAAGCCACTAGAGAACATATCCCGGAATTTTGAAGACAGTGATGATGATGGAACTTTTGCGGTACCCCCACTGCGAAGCGCGTGGTCACCTCGGGGGGCGAAATGGGTCGACAATTCGTTGGAAGAGTGTCAGGCGAGCCTTACGACAAAGTCACCTTGAGGTATTGTGTACGTATTGCATGGCATTTTGTAGGAACAGTCCGAACTGATGCAGCCCGTTCGTTCAGAACGCTATCCGACACTGACGACAAGCAGCGACGATGAAGACGACGAAGAAGAGGTCAAATTCACGAAAAGAGTTCAATTGCGATTTGGGTCGATTCTGTGCAAGACGTACCCGCGTCTTCACAGTTCACACACTGGGTACGAGTAACTGAGCCGCTTCGCCCGCGCCCTTACGCTATCTTAACATGAGCTTCACTATCAAGTAACCGACGCTAGTTACACAATCCCTCGGGCAGAAATCGACAAAACCTGCGGCCAAACACGAGGAAGAACAACCGACGGTGTACAGCCTCGTTGCGGGGCGCGCTGACGGGGTGCAGCACCCAGATGACTTTGACCAATATGCCGATTGAAATCCATTAAACTAGGCTTGAACGAGCGTGGAATCATCTGACTCGAGACAGTGGGCGGAACAAAATCAAGAAAAAATGTATGGAGACCGCAAGAAATCTGGAAGATTGCGTCGAAGGAAAAAGTTGGCGACGGACGACATGACTAGGCCTCACCGAGATGACAGACCAAGACGTCGTTGACCGCCCACAGGTCTCGTGTCTTTTTGTTTGGGTCAATATCTAGTAAGATGACATTTTGTGCACCGTTCTTGCTGCCACATGACCCCTTTAACGTACTACCCCGAGGACCCCCGACAATGGGGGGAGATCCCTGATCCCAAGATGGGGGACCGAAATCCGTTCAAAAATTATACGGAACGGCGGTCCAAAATTTGTACGGATTACCTGCTGGGCTTCCGGCCTGACGGCCGGATTTTCGTACGGATTATGGATCATGCCTATTATATCATTCGCATTTATCGTTTATTTTCGCCTATTTTCTAGCGAAGCAATAGGAAAACAGCGCGTACATGATGGAAACCAGGAGTACTGGACCAGAAGCATGGTGTGCCGTCTACGTTTCTCCAGTATAACCCGTCGGTTCTGTGACCAGGGCGTGATCCACAGGCCACCAACAGGCTACGCGTGCGAAGAGAAAACGCCCGGAAACTCGTACCAAGACCTACCTGACTTGTGTACACAGAAATGGGCCGGAAATGGGTAAAATATGCTATGATTCGTCTCATATTGCTTCAGATCTCGTCCACATAGGTCACATGTGCGCGGTTTGCCGCCGGTCACTGGTCCGGATAGGGATCATGCCCATGCACTCGGCCTCGGCGGACCTTTTGGTACGGATTAGCACCCATACTTGTTTCGGGCGTTCGCTAAACTTTTTATACGGACTACACACACCCGGCCCAGAAAGGGGTTCCAAATCCGCAAAATTTATACGGATTAGAGTCATCATGGATCTATCCCCCCATGCTTGTCGGGGGTTCCTAGCTACCCCAATCCCTGAACGCTGCAAGCGCCACGCGCAATATACGTGTCAGACATCGGCCATCCCGAACAGATGGCACAGAGCGCGGCAGGGTGTAGTACTCACGTTGCGTATTGACGCATATTCACCAGGCACGCTGCAAGTAATGGACAATTATCGTAACGTGCCTTGCAGAAAAGCAAAGCGACATGCAACCTTAATTGAGGGGCAAAGTACTAACGGCGTGTGACTTAAACAGCATCTAAAGGACTATGATAGCGAGTAAAAAAAACAATGAGTGACGGTAGGAGCAGCGTCCCGATAAGATATCCAGGGGTGTGAATGAACGTGATAGTACTACTATTAGATGTGTTATAATGCGCAATTGACAAGATGTGTGAGTATGATGGTAATGTAGTGTTTTCATGTGTGAGTGTGGGCACGAGGAGACGAGGAATGAGCCGGACGCAATGGGAAACCACTAGCACAGAGTCCTTGAGTCCTTGAGAGTGTAAAAAAGGCGAAGGGGGCGGCAAGATCAAGAAGCAGAAGAGGGAGGGGTGTTCTCGGTTGGAGGCAGCCGTGTCCGACGATCCGCTGCTCGCGGGGGGTCGAGGTGCTATACTTTTTGGATCAGACGTTCGACTAGACAGCAATAGTATTGGTTAAAGTGTTTGCGTCCAAGCGCGATATATGAAAGGCTTACTAGCGACAAGATGGCGTCACTTGATGGTGGTGGGGAGGACTTGCGCATGGTTGCTAGCTGGGGCTTAATCAGCTCAACCAACGCCTCCTTCTGATCTGAAGAAGATCCAGGTCGGCGACCGTGAGGGCCCTTTGCAACACATAATCTTGGAAAGAGGTTATTAGTTTCCACGGCGACAGCGAGGTCTCCGCGCGAAATACGCACTGGCGAACTGGTCCTTCATCATAGCCACCACCGGGCTCGACCCATCCGGACGCGGCGTCAAAATCTCCTCGACGAGCGCCCCGACGGTTATTCGCGTCGGTCGAGCGGTGACGAGGGCTTTCTCGACCGACGTTGGACGCGAACTTGTGACGCGACATGTGGAGAATTTGTCACCGCGGAGCGTAAGTTCGTGACAATGTTGGCTCGGTCGTCCGGCTGCCCGTTCTCGAGCACGAACTGTATGACATAGTTCTTCTAGGCACATTGATTAGCCTCGCCCATTCCGCAGATCTTTTTAGAGCCAAAGCCGCCAGGAACACTTACCCCCGAACTGATCCTGCAATGAGGTGCAGAGCGTGGTCCTGAAGCTCAGACAGGAGACCTCAGCGCGTCTGGTGATCGGGCAGGTTCTCGAAGCAACGCTGGAGCACGCGGCATCCATATGGGTGCGTCGCGAGATCGTTGACGTGCCCCTGGAAGGCCTGGACAAACGTAAGACGTTCCGAAGGTACTCCTTCAATCAGCCGCTGAATGACTGTAAAGTGTTTTGAATTGAGGTCAGAAAGATGCAAATCTTCATGTGTGCGGAAATGAACTGACGTGATTGCCGTTGGCGTCTTTGACGCAGCGCAGGACATGGTCTGCGAGCTCCGCCACGAAATACGCTTTGCTGCTCCGGCGACACATACTCGATAGCCTGGATAGAGCAACACATCAGGCGCGGTGTCAGGGAGCGGACAGTGCTCAGGCTTACTTTTGAACCACGCGGCAACCGTACATCTGTAAGGACAAAGCCAAGATGTGGCCCTCCATGGAAGTCGCCAACAGCGCCTTCTGCGCGGTGTCGCCGTGTTCGATGAATTTTTGGATCACCTGCGGCGATGTTTTTAGCACCGTTCTTGCACTCATCAACAATCAAGACCTACGTAGTTGCCAAAAACGTCCTGGATGAGGTCTATAGCATGTTTGGGCATGATCTCGTCAAAATGATTTGCATCTCCTCCTCGTCCGCAGTTTCGATTTTCTGCTGGATGAACCGCGAGCCATGCTGGTCCAATACTGAACTCAACTACGTGTCCGTATATGTCCTGTCGGGACAAGTTAGCGGCTGGTCTTAGTCCAAGTAGAAAAGTCGAGTCGTACTAACCTTTAATGTCCACTTGCGTGCGGTCCTTGGAATTACGGAACCTCCTCGAGTAATGGACTGCGGAACGCGGCATGGCGGCGTCGTCATTTCGGCGGACCCTACCACCGGCAGGCTGCATTTGTAGAGGGGCACCATAGCGTATACCCTCCGGCAAAAACAAGGTATGGCCGGGCATAGCGAGGCCAGCGTGGTAGCTTTGGGGGCGAGCCGATGGAGACGTTCTCACAGACGAGTATACCATGGACGATTGGTATGGTACCTAGATAACGGTCTGTAAGTCCGCGTTGACAAGGCGATTACTACCGACACCTACCTGCACGCTACGCCTCTTGTGGTGGCCGCCACCCCGTAAGGGCCAGTGGGTGGAGGTGCCGCGTACAACAGCGGCTGGGGGAAGTAAAAACTGAGCTGGAGCACGTCCAGAGGACGCGTAGTCATAAAACGCAGCTGACGGGGAATTACGCATATCTGGAGCGGAGTGAGGTTGCATGGCAGCAGCTGGCATGCCAGAATATAAAGCTGGGCTAGCAGCGCTTAAGGCGGGGGAGCCATACATCGTCTCTTGAGACCCATAGGCTTCGAATGGGTATGGGTAATCGACGCGGGAAGGAGCGCTGTAGTAGGCGGAGATAATCAGGCTGAGGGAAGGCGGGGAATGGTGGGTTCGCTGAGGGCAGTGCGGGGGGGATGTCCACGAGCCGTGGACCTCGAGGCGTCCGCAAGAGGCATCTGTTGCGCAGATCCTGGTGTGTGCTGCGAGAGACCGTGCTCGTGTTCGACGGCCATTCCGCGCATCGCCACTGAGAGCTCGCCTTCTACGACGCCAGAGACCTGGGACGAGTCATACGATCCCATAGAGCTATTAGGCAGCATCGGCTGGGTGGAGAAAGGCGATGTGTTTCCGAGACCGCGTGGCGGGTTGGAGAGGTAAGACGCGAAGCTGTCGCGTCACTCTTGGTGCCGACAGCATCGAAACGCTGGGACGAGTATACGGTGATACCTGGGGAAACCCCGAGGCGGGGTCTTCTCGCGTTGCGGTCGCGTGACCATTGGCCGAGCTTTGGCGTGGGCGAGGGTTTCTCTGGCCGAGAGAGAGATGTGAATCCTAGGGAGTGAGATGTAATAAGCAGAAGATCTGTAAACGAAATACTATCGTCCAAACCGTGTGGTGGGAGTTGCCCTCCCAGGTTCCACGCGTAGCGTGCCACGAACTCTCGCGTAACGGGATCTGGTTCGAGTCACCGCGTGACGGCGAGGTGCCAGTCCACGTCTGTGTTTTCCAAGGACTGGTTAATCTCACATTACGTTTTAAGACGCGCTCACGGCCTACCTGCCATGTCGAGCTACTGTTCTTGGTGCCAGCAGGGCCGGTGCTTACGCCGAAGAGATGGCCTGTGGGCGCCAAGTTCCTATGAGAGTGTGGCTTTCAAAACAGCACTGAGATACAGCCTCGCGGATGGGATGCTCGAGCGTTAGACGTACGTTTCCGGGAGAGTGTAGAGGCGACGGATGCTCTGAACGCGAGGAGGAGCCGGAAGGCTTTCTATTAGTGGTCGACATGGCCTGGGCGACAGACCGCGTTCAGGGTGTGGTTCGAAACGCGAGGGAAATTAATGAAATGCAAACCTAGCGTGGTGGGGTCCGGGTGGTGTGGTTGGAATTAGATTGTGGGATATTTGGCCGGTGATATGTACGGCAGGGTGTCTAGGTGAATTATAAACTGGCCAGGATGAGCATTGTACGTCAGAGGGCGTTCCACGCCTCGTGCGTCGCAACGCGGCCGAGCGCGTGTTCTGGGCACGACTCACATATTAGTACTGCAGTGGACGGTGGGGGAGTCGGCGGTCGCGCTCGGCCGCGTCGGGGCTGTGGTGGACGACGGCGGGGGGGAAGGGGAGGACGAGGGGGCAGTCCGCGCAGCGCACGACAGACGGCGAAAGGCCGTCGGTGTGATGAGCGCAAAAAGGGCCCAAAAATGGGCGGAAATATAAGACGGTGATGGAAAAGCGTCCGCTGGAAACGATCCCGCGTCGCCTTCGTTGCCACGTGTAACGTCCTCCGTCGCTGCCGTCCCTGCGTCTCCCCAGCCCCGGGCGGGCCCTGCCCCATCTGAGCTAGATCCGCTAAGCCCAGATCGCTCGGTTGCAAAATCCCATTCTCCCCAGGCGCGCGGAAGCAAATCCCGGCCTCGCGACCCACACCCACACAGTCGCGCACACCAATCACAATCAATAGTTCCTGTATAGTGGTGGTAGTGGTAGCAGTAGTCGACATGCATGAGGGAAAGAGATATAGCCAGTCCCGACGCCAGCGGAATCCAATAAAAAACACACGCAACAAACCGGTCACCGCGACGAGTTGAAAAACCATGACGCTCGCTTCGCTGCAACACACGCTGTCAGCCGGCCGCGCCCCCGAATGAGGTAACGTCCACTCACCTCCCGAGCCGCTGTGCGATATCCCGTCACGGTCAGTTCCTGACTCGACGATCGCCTCGCGTGCCACGTACCTTTCGTCGTTCTGAACACGAGTCAGCGGATTCGCCGAGGAGCCCAAGCGACGGGCTTGTCGCCGACGCTCCGCTTGAACCAGCCCCGCCTCCACCAGCCCCGCAGCGGCTTTGCGATGCGACCGAAGCTCAGTGGGGAAGAAGCAGCGGCCTTTTGCGCTGGCAGGTGAACCGTCAATTGATGCTCGCCGGGTTCTCAGATAAGCAAAACATACCTCGGGCTTGATCCAAGCGCTCCTTGACCTGCTGAAGCTGTGCCTCGAATTTCTGGTTTTGCACGGCTAGTCGCCTGTCCGCATCCTGCAACAGGGTCTCGAGGTTCTGAATACGCTCGTTGCGGGCAAGCAACTTGCGCTCAGCAATACCAGCCTCCTTCTTCAGGGCAGAGTTTTGGTCGACGAGCTTTATTAAAGAGCTAGTTAGACGTCATCATAGTTTAGCTGGATCTAGTCACTTGCCTGCTTTTGGACTAGGGTAAGCTGCTCCAAGTTCCGTTCCAAAAACGCCATCTTCTTCTGCTGAGCCTTGCTGTTGCTGTTGCGGATAACGTTATTGTATTGCTCTTTGATCTCATCGAGCTGGATCTCGAGCTCAACAACCTGAAACATATGTCGCGTAAGCAGAGTAAATTAAAGGATCACGTAGGCGCGGGCCCACCTTCTCACAACGGTTCTGCAGGTCTCGCATAAGGGACTTCTTGACTCCGTCGAACTCGGCGAGCTGTACGCTGATGGCTTTGCGCGTCCGTTCGAGGTCCTGCGCGCTCTCGGCAAGGTTCTTGCCTCCCTCGATGCCAGCTGATGTGGTGGCGAAGGCGCGCTATTAGTGCGAACACACATCAGACTTTTTCACGCGCTCAGGCAAAGAGACTCACCTTCAGCTCCTCGTTGACGCTCTTGAGGCTGTCTATGGTAGCGTTCAGGCTCCTAATCTCGTTGCTGCGGAATGTCCAATTGCTGCTTGAGATCTTGCGCCTCGCTGAGATGAGCATCTCGCTTCGCGGCATACTGGGCCTCAAGTTTGTTCTATAAAATGAAAAAGTGATGAGATCACCCGTGGGCGCAGGCATCACGACAACCTCATACCTTGAGCTCCGCCATCGACTCCGCGATATCCACGTTGCTGACTTCCTCGTCATGGATCGTCTTCTCTGCAGACGAAATGGCATTTTAGTCGCCGAGAAGTCGGGAAACGTATGAAAACCTACCGAGGAGCTCTTCGTACTCCGATTCAAGGGTAGCGATGCGACCCTCAAGCTCGTCTCTCCGACGTGCATGCATCTCGTTCTCTTCTTGGGTTTGGGGCGTAGGCGGTCGACGGTCTCGCGAATAAGAGACTGGCCCTCCGAGAGTTGCCGTCGAAACAGCGACGACATCCTCGTGTGTGAGTGTAGAGGTAGCGCCGTCGTCTTCAATGGCATCCAGCTTAGCCAGTATCTGGCGGAGTTGCTCATCCTTCTCAGAGAAGGCTCCCTGCTGTATGTCAAGATTGTTTAGCAATTTGACAGAAACAGAATAGAAATTTATAGACAGCTCACGGTATCAAACTTGGCCATCATCAGTGCCATCTTCTCCTGTTTCTTCTTTTCCTTGTCCTCAGCAGAGGCATCCTTCTGCGCAATCTTCATGTCCGTTAATAGTCCTCTTGAGCTCCTCTAGTTCGCTCTTCGCGTCTTGATTCTGCTCCTTGAGAATGTCAATCGTAATAATGCTCTCCTTATTATCGTAATCTAGTCGTTCCACCTGGAGGCGGAGCTCATTAAGTTGCCCTGGACATCGCTTTTGTTTTCCTATGGAAAAAGGATGCATTGTAAGTGAGCGTAAGGAGATGTAAGTGAGCTAACCCAGCGCAAATGCTTGCCTTCGAAAGAGAGCCCTCCTGCTCTTTAAGGAATGTAAGCTCTTCCTTTAAGCTCGTCAACGAGCTTCCTCGCTGCAACCAGTGCAGACTCCCGCTCCGCCAGCTGGTCGCTGAGTTCGTTCTCACCCCCCTCTTCAAGAATTCCTCACGTTCGTCCTTGTCCAAGCCCACTACAGTTGGTGTTTGTGGTCGACTGTCCAAGTCATTGCGCAAGCCCTCCAAAGCAGGGTTCACGGGCGTCATACTTCTCGTTGAGGATGGCGTTTTGGCGAGGTCGCGGTCTCTTGGGCGCAGCAGGAACCGGCTTCACCGCTTGTCGGATGTAACCCACTCAGACTGGTCAACTTGACCGCAGCAGAACGCCCAGATAGCGATCTCGGCCTCCAGGGGCAGTAATGTACTTCTGGTAGGCAGCAGTATTCGCAGCCTGAGCCTTGGCAAGCAAACCCTTGAGTTCGAGCGGCGAGAGCTCAGTGCATATGACGCGTGCGCTGTTCTTGATTGACTTTGCGCGTCGTATACGCGAAACGGAGGGTTGAGAGGGTTTCGGCCTCGTTGTATGACGAAGGTGGAACAGTTGATGATGAGGGTTGTTCGTGAGTTACCTCCAAGTGATTCTTGCAGAATACGGGTTAGTTTGGAGTCGCGGTATGGGATATGCTTCGCCTGTGCTGGTGATGAGCTACGAGACACACGTCAAGATGCATGTCAAAACACGAAACCTTTCCGTCAGTCAGGGCGTTGATAACCATACCCAAGGCGGACAAAGACTTATTGATCTTCTTGGCTTCCTCGAGGGTCTGACCGGATGCGCCAGTCTTTCCAACCTTTTCGGAACGCAGCCAAATCAACCAAGTACAAGTTACCAGTCTTTTGTGCGCCAGTTTCCGTGTTCTTCTGGTTTTATGGTGATCAAGAAGATCGAATGAGACCGGGAACTTTCTAAGCGTTCATGTCATGTGTTTGCAAATGAACTGAAGTTCATTGATATCTAGACGTGTCAACACTCACTTGTTGAGGACACCAACTCGTGCAGCACCACCTTGTCGCATAATTTTCGTATGACTTCGCGAGCACTGCTGACATAGTAGTCGGTACAAGTTCTTTACATATACACCGCGTGACTTCTCCTCGTGCACTTGAAGATTATCATTCTGTGCTATAAGTCAATAGCATGAGCTAAATCATTCCAGACAAGGTCGTGCTTACATACTTTACATCGGGTCGTCGCATGAGTTATACGCGCGAGCAAATCTCTGATGCGTTGCAAGGTATAGATTTCCATGTACGAAACCTTCACCAAATATTCAAGGTGCGCATCCGACTCTACGATAGACTGGAATATTTGTTCCGTTTATCCGGGGTACTTAAGACCTTTCAAGTCCGGGGAATCTATATCGGCACCCTAAATCGAGTAAGCACATATCTTCGCCAGAGCTAAACCAAACACACCATCATCGTGAATGTCTTTCCACTAGTTACCAGTTTGCCCATATGAGCAAATACTGTCCCATTGTATCCATCCAAGACATCTAAAAGGGAAATCAATACGACTTGTCGAGTATATGCGGCCAATAACATACCCTTAACGGTACTGAGTTCTGGTCATACTGATTGTCAGTAGTAGTTAACAGGGACCCCTAACTTGACTTACCATCTCCTTCACGCCATAGTCAAACACTTCATGTTGCTCCGTTCCGGGAGGAAAGAGCGCGATCGAACGTGAAGCCCCATCCCTCTCCGGCCCAGAGCTTAGTTGCGCGGAGCGCATATGTACCGTCCGGAAGCTTTCATCGAACGAAACAAACGGTCTCCCCTCCTTCCCGCGCTTCAATATGCATTTTGGTCGGCCGGAATCTAGTACATTGGAGGGCAACGTCAAGAGGACGTAGATAAAATCCAGACAGAGTACATAAATCTCGCACCGACACACGACTTTGATGTTTCGTAGATGAAGCCATCGTTACAGCGTCGCCCGTTGCAGTTCCAGTGGCCGTGCAGCAATTACAACCGGCACGCCGCGCGACGCCCCGCGAAGAAAAGGAGACGAGAGTGGATACCGCCTGGAAATATGGCGCTGTACAGGTTTTAAAGAGAGGAGGCGTGCACAAACAAGGTGTAGTAGACAGGAGGAGCTGGTCAGAAGTGGCCTTCCAATTGCGGCAGCGTGCGGCAGTTGCCTCTGTTGCCACGCGTCGGGCTCATTCACTCGACTCGCTCGAAAACGCGTACACTCGAGACGTGTTCGGTAGAAAGGATGTGTAGAATTATGATGATTTGACCACATCGGTCGTATTGGTAGCGCGTACATGGTGTGCTAGACAGGAGTACGGGGAGCAATGTCCGAGTATTACACTGTGCTTATTGATACAAAGGGGCCCTCGGTACTGAAATGGTCCTGGTAATTCCAGAATGAGCTACTCTTCATCGCTTCCGAATCCCACAGCGGGTACATGACGACTTGAAGATGGCAGCAGGCCGGGATCCCGAGGCCTGTCTTTCCGCTGCGAGTCAGCCGCATCAATCCATTCTGAGTATATGTCAATGGGTTCCGTGAGGTCTGAACGTCACGAGAACATGAGGCTAATACACCAACACAAAGAGGAGTACACGACGTACCGATTAGACTTTGCTCTGGTAGCGTTGGTCGCAAACTTTGCAGAACAGCTGTGGCTATACCCTCCTTCCGATCCATACGAACCGATACGGACTTGTCATGGTGGCAAAACAAGCAGGTGAAGGTCGACTCTGCAAGCTGTTAGATCCGCAGGGGAGTAATGAGATTACCGAAATACTCACCCAAACGGTTCCCGCCTACGGAGGCCCCTGGGGTTTGCGAGAACGATTTTTTGCGTTTGCCCATGGGGAGGCAGTGAACAAGGGGTAGAGCTCTTGAACGGAACGGAACGCCCAAAGGAGGCATGCTTCCCACGCCCAATCACGTGGACCGACGCGTCTGGTTGTAACTTGCGGATCGCGTCGTTCAGCGGACAGCGACCACAACTTTGCCGACACCGTCAGTCAAATGGCCTCGCGCCGCACCATCCTGCCGCGTGGGACGCGTACAGCTGCGGCTTGCAGCGGCCAATCCCCCAGCAGCCTCAGGTAGTCGGCCACGAGCGGCACTATCGAGACCTAGTACAGAGCTTTCCAGGACCGACAAGAGCTACTCCCGCTGGAGAAGACCGCTCGGACCCACACCCCACCTCCTCGTACAAACCAGAGGCAAACATTGCGAACAGTACGCAAGAAAACCTCTGAGAGCAATATTCAAGTCGTCATTCGATGTCGTCGTCGGTCCCGAACGAGAAATCCAAGGAAAATTCTCCAATAATCGTTCAGACAAATGGCGCGAGACCAAGTGACAATAACTAGGCCAAGATATAACGATCGAGACTGCAGCTCCTAAGCTCGGTCTTAGGCGTCGTCACGCTTTCTCCCACTCGCACATATCCCTTTGATCTCGTATTCGGTCCCGAAGCCGACCAAGCCATGATTTATCACGACGTGGTCAATCCCATGTGCTTGAAGAGGTGGTACAGGGATCCAACTGTACTCGCTTTTTGCATACGGTTCAGACAGGAACAGGAAAGACGTGCGTCTTCATTTGTGTTGCTTGTGGGGCGGTATGACAACGGTGTCCACAGATATACCCATGCAAGGAGACCTCACACCTACACCGATGGGCAATCCTTTCCGCCCAGGCTGGGATGATTCCTCGCGTTGGCTTCTTCAAATTGTTCCATCACCTCGAAACATCCGTCCCTGATTATAGCGTGAAGATATCCTTTGTTGAGCTCTATGAACGAGGAACTTCGGGATCTGCTCGCTCCTCCTGAGCTCTCCGCTCCGACGGGGTCTGCCCAACCGATGGGAATGGGCGCCGGAAAAGACGGTGGTGCAGGTGCACTAAAGATCTGTGCTGATGATGCAAGCAAGAAGGCGGCGTTTTCATCCAGGGCCTGGAGGAATGTGCTGTCAAAGGACTCCAGAGATGCCCTGGCTCTTCTGAGAAAGGTAGCCAACGGAGGCAGATAGCGGCGACGAAGTTCAGGGAAGAAAACGATCATTCCAGCCGATCGCATTCCGTGTTCTCGATCACGCGTCCATACCAAGGAAACCTCCTCGATCACGGAGATCGACCTTCTCAAAAGTAGGGAAACTGAACCTAGGTCGACCTTGCGGGTTCGGAGAACATTGGTCGTTCTGTGCCCAGGATAAGAGAGCTAGGGAGGCTGGCATGATTAACCAGAGTCTCTTGACATTGGGAAGGGTTATCAACGCCTTGGGTTGACCGCTCGTCTCATGTTCCTTACCGGTTAGTCCAACCGCGGTACCCCTGATATTCTGCTGACCTGCGCCGTCAGCGAGTCCAAACTCACGCGGCTTTTGCAAGACTCGCTAGGTGGGCGAACTAAGACATGCATCATCGCCACCATCTCCCCTGCCAGGTCTAACACGGAAGAAACTCTGTCCACCCTCGACTATGCCCATCCGTGCCAAAATCCATCCGTAACAAGCCCGAAATCAATCAGCGAATGACACGCAACGCTCTACTCAAGGAGTATGTTGCAGAAATCGAAACGGCTCAAGGCCGACGGATGTGTTTTTTATTGGCCGCGCGCGAGAAGAACGGAATATTCTTCTCGAAGGAAAGATGGAAGGAGATGGCGACAGAGCAGGAGCTTAAGGACACTGAATTCCAGGCAGGCCAAGAAGCAAGTGGATATCATCGAGAGCCCGTTACGTAATGTCCGCGAGGAGAGTTCGAGCAGAGTATGGCGCTCAACATCTCATGCGACGTGACGGCGAGCTCAAGGAGACCAAAGAGACGGTTGCAAGAAGAAGGAGACCGAGCTCCGAGGGGCGACAGAAGTGTCGAAACTGAAAGTGGTCAAAGGGGCCTTCGACGAGGAAAAGTAGTGGTACGAAAAGCGTATCAGGAGAACGAAGGCGTTCTGGACCATGTCGCGGTCACGGTCTGAAAACTGTGGCGACACCAGAGCGTCAGTGACCTTGGTCGATTATTTGGCAAATTGGGTAGGTTTGTTTGCATTGGCGCGACACTATTATGGTTCCTTACTTATAATCTGTTCAGAGCGCTAAAGACTACCATGTTCACCTCCAACGTTCAGGCTGTCACCACTCACACCCGCAAAATCAGTTCCGAGTCCCGAGAATTCTCGTCGAAACTTGAGGACTTTATCAAGGTCTCCGACCAGCATATCTCCAACATCCGCGCCGAAACCGAGCAGTATCGTAATAAAGAGTTGGAAACGCTCACACGGCTATCTCTGCGCGCATGCATAATACAGCAGCTCGAAAGAGTACAGGAGACTTTTGAAGCTCATCCATGCGAAGGAAGCTGCTTCTGATGAAGCTGTTGCTGCGATACAGTCTACCGTGCAAGACACTCATGAAGGGATTAATTACTGCCCTCAGTACGTGGAACGATACGATGCGACAACACTGTGAGGAGATCTGTAAACAGGCCGAGGATGCTGCTTCTGCCAGCTACTCGAATGTTTGTCATTTATTTACTCCAACTTATAAAGTGCTCATGAATGTTCCTAGCGTCGAAAAGGTGTTCAACTAGCCTTAGGGTCGATAACGGAAACCATTCTGTCAGAAGCACAAGACTATATCACGTCTGAACAGAAGTCGTTTACAGGACGCCAAGGCTCTGTCTGACGGGGGGGGGGAAGCACGTCCAAAAAGCTGAGATCGCCAGGCTCCAGCAAACAGAATGTGCTTCTCAACCGACTGCTAGAGTCGGAGAAACTCAAGCTGAAACGTGCAAGGACGAGCTGTTACAAACGGATATCGGGTCTCCTAGGAACTTTCACCCTCGAGCGCGATCGTAGTCCTCAGGGAGGCGTTCACTGGAGATGGCCGAAGCAACGCCACTGCTGAGGTTCGGCATTGCAAAAGCTGGGCAAGGACACATGGCCACGCCGGTTTGATGAGCATGAATCGGGGCAAAGGCGAGCAGGAATGAGTACTAGACGTACTGAACAAGAACAAGACGGTCCAGGCGACGGCAAAGCGTTGAGAGACGGATAGGACTTCAAGGTAGTCAACACTGTCACCATTATACTTGCATTACGGAGGCTGATGGTTGTTTGTCGTAGGCCATCGCCTCTTCCTCTGCAACTATTCAGGATGGCTTGGGCTAATGTGGGTCGAAATTCTGTGACAACGTCAGTCACAGGTCTTTCGGCGGACGCTTCATCAACAAATACAGGCCGAATGAGACGTCTCATTCTAAATGGTATGTCACCTGCGCTTATATGTGTTGAATCATTCTTGCGGCTTCATTACTCCCAGCATTCGACGGACTTGACGAATGGCGAAACGAGCTCGCCTTGAGGGCGACCGAAGCCCATGGCTACAGACACACAGTCCGGGTACAGATATTTGCAGCGCCCGCGGTTGCGTCGACGTCGCGCAACGTGGACACAACGGCCAGCCAGATTCTAGAAACTCGAGGTTATGTCAATTCTTAATACCGCGGTTCTGAAACTCTTTTATCTCTACTGCTATATGATGGACTACAAGGGTTTTGATAACTCTGGTCGTGGACAACATCATCGGATACCATATTCTAGTCCGCTGCCAAGACCAAGAACTATCCGAGATTTGATACGCGATACGAAGGACGTCAAGTGCGCCCTTGTGACTGGATACAATGGATACGAGAGGAGGTAGCAAGGAATACTGGTACCTCGACCTGGAGTCCTCGGAAGCGAAATTGGAATTCACAGCAGACTATGTGGGTGCGCCACTGACGAACGGTCCGCTGAAGTGACTGCATCTCATCCGAGCATTGGCGTCGAGGAGATTCCCACACGCCGCAGCCTGACGAAGATGTCGCCATTGAAGATACTGTTCCTGAATGACCTTCCACTAGAAGGCGACGACGATGTTGTTATTGAAGACAACCCAGTCAGGAGGTTGAAGGCGGTCAGAGCGAAGCAGATGGCAGAGATGAGAGACCATTACCATGAGCTCAAAGTCTCCACTTGTGAAATCGCTTGCTTTCCTCGGCGTCATCTACTTCATCGATACCTGTTCGCACAGCAATCGCTATACAACCCCCGAGATCAAGAATCACTAGCCGGTACGGCCTACAAGTCCTGGATTACCTAAGATGGGAAACGCTGATGCGAAAAGGCCGACCAATGTTCTGTCAGGGGACCCCAACAGGCGACCTCTGAAAGATGCGACGTTCGAATCACATGACTATAGATATGGCCCTTTGTATTATGAGGCCACGCCTGGTATTTAGTATATCTCAGTTCTGTCATAATAGCCAGGTGTTGGTTTTTCACTGTACATTTGTTTTATTATGTTCTGTCTGAAGTGGTCACGTGTTGCGGAGCCGGTGAGCCTGTCACACTCGACAGTCCGGTTTCAGCTCTACCACTATGCGTCTCGTTTCCTGATTGGCCAGGGACAAGAGGCGCCCATGTGGCGGCGCGACCGGCGCAGTGGGAGCGTTTAGTTGTCTTGAACCTCAAGCCTGCTCATGTAGCGCGATGCGGATCCTGCAATACATTGTACGAGCTCCTACATCTCGTGCCATAACCAGCCTATAGATAGAGGGCCTATGCAGGCAATCCAAGAGGTACGCAACTATTCCTTCCGCGCGAGTTCTACCCTCAACAATGTCCTTGTTGCAATGCCAGTTACCCCTACTCTCATATCGTACTCAGCTGTGTCCGCTATTTCTTTTGACTGATTATCCTTGTTTTCTCTGCCGGTGGGGGCCCTTGGGTTTCCGAAATTGGGCTACACGACTAGAGAGATCTGTTGGACATGGGAGGATCGTGTAGTGAAAACGTACAGATGAAGATTCAGCCCCTCAAGTTCACTTTCTACAGCTCCATTATAGCTTCGTTTTCTCAGTGCTGCCCTCTACGGGGGGGTTAGGAGAACCACTCGCCTTATTCGCGCGACTGCGGCAGCGACTATGTAACTGTTTACAACCGAGGGACTACGAGGGGCTACTGGCGCCGTTGAACTTGGGTACGTTCCTCGTTGCGTCACCAGCTACTGGTTTGTGTAGTCACTGAGATGTTTGCTCTGCCCCTGGGTGTTGGCACATTCGGAAATATAAAGCCTGGGGGCAGGTGCGCAATGTCTATCATATGTTGGATCGTACGTCATGGAATCCATTCACGACATATCCAATTATACTAACACTCTCCGCGTACGCTAGCCTTGGTTGTACGTTCGACGATTCTTGCGTATAGCGCAGCCTTCAAGCAAGAAGACTCTGATGTATCGACTGACTGTGGAACGCGTGACTGTTCGTGCTTGGCTCTCAATCGTATGCCGCTTTGTTTTGTACACTTATATATCGTAACCGTTCTGCAATACGGCGGACCTTATGGTCTACGACGGAGCTTTATGTACTTGTATACATTGTCCTTAAACGGACGATGGTATGATTATCAGTGCGTCACGCCTAAGCTACTCCCCATGCCAACGAATGTTGGCAAATGGCTGCAGATAGCGGCGATGAGCAGATAATGATGGTCGGTAGTGAACGAACAGGCCCAGCCTCGCGACGGTCACCCGTATCATGCACTGGACTTGAGCTATTCAAGAGGAATGGCTACATAAGATCCTTAATACAAACACGACATAGCACTTTGCGTCCAATATGTGTTCTCGGCTCCGACCAGCAAAATTCGGTCCTACACCTCCGTGTAATACGCAAAATAGCGGATTACGAATACGGGACGATAGGCAGTAATGCGCCTAGCGATTTGTCACTACAACATCTAATAAGAAGTGATTGCATATAAATATCCCTGAGTGAGTATACATAGAATAGGGCGAGTAACCGTATGAGTCTGAACAGCATGCGTCCTGCCGAAGAGATGGTGGTCGTCACCTGTAAGCTAGCTGCGCGCCTATTTACGCCTTCACACTTCGTTCTGTGCACTCTCGACCTTTGATACCCCCAGCCTCGGAGTCCTGCTTGTCCGTCTAATATTAAGTATACAAGTCAATCTGAAGAGAAATTACGCTACTCTTTCATTCATGCAAGGGCGAACCCGAGCCCGTTTAATCACCTTACATCATGGACCCCCTAGGATTTGGATCCCTCGCGTGCATTTCGCATTCTCCTCCTGCCCGTTGGTCCCATCAAGCGGTCAATATTTTGCCAATGGGCGGCAGAGATTAGGACATTTCAGAGTATACGGCTTGGGGACATAACCCCGCGGATCCACGGGAAGAACGAGGTATGTACTCATGCGTAGACTTCCAGCGCAAGTGTAGATTGACGACCTCGAATTAGCACGCTTCATGCCTAATCCATTGGCTTCCGGACACATACACCTTAGCTATCCTTCCCATCCTTCTCCATCCTCGCACCAGTCAGTATTGTCGCTCTTCAGACCTTCCGACTTCCCCCTTGGTGTCATTGGAATCGCTTCGAGCTCGCAGAATGACTCCTTGTCTGTGATACTTGCACACAGTTCAACGCAACGTTGAACGACCTCCTTTTCCATCTGGAGCCTTATTCCCTCTGGCGAATAATTGTCTAGTGTTCGAAGAAAGCGACGGGAGTACTAATTTGAACTTGGGTAGTCTCCCCGGGTTAGTGGTTATACCTGGCATGATGGGCAACAAACGGTTGTACGTTGGTACTCTCATGGCGGATTTATGCTCCAATATATTAGCAGAATTCTCCACAGTGGTCAGTATCAGCGTTCATTAGACTGGTTCCGAACTATCATTGAAGAAGGTGACAGGTACAATCCCTCGAGTCTCCTCTTGGTAATGAATACCTCAATGCAACGCTATTCCCCACACTGCCACCTGTCTCAGAGATGCCCTAAACTAGAAGCCCCCATTGAGAATGATATGCCTTTACGGAGCTCGCTATACTATTCCAACCGTTACCCTCCCAGCATAGCCAACCCGAGCTTGCTACTACTAGCAGCTCCCTCCTGAGGGCGAAGACACCCACGACCTTATCTGTGAAACGGAATTCATACCATCGGACCAGGGCCCCCTTCTTCTCCTTTCCGCCAAGCTAGCCTCCCCGTGGCCGCCTCCAAGAAAAAGCCCCCTTGCTATAGGTGCAGTTTCATCTCACGGACGACTATTCAAGGTACTCGGTTGATTTATTCTTACTGGCGGGGAGAACGATGGATGCCAGGTGTAATGGTTTTGTAGGGGGACGACTGGCCATCAATTTACCAGGAAGCTAAAATCTCTGTCAGGGTTTAACGAGGCCATAGCTCTGCTGAAGAGTACTCAAGATTCAATATGGCAAGCGTCGGCTCTGGAAGGATTGGCCACTTTGCAAATTGTAGAAGCCTGGTCATCCGTGCAAACAGTATGTGTTGACTTGCTTTTCATAGGATATTGATCCATACTATACAGAGTGGAGTGCCTGAGACCAATGAACCATGGGCGGACGCTGCAGACAAGCTCGTGCAGGCCACTCAGCTATACTCGAGAACCTCTCCCACCCGCAGAACAAGAAACCAACTTCTCTTTCGTGTCTTGGCTGTATACACGGGCTGTACTCCGACACAGCTCGCTATTACTCGCCGTGTGGTCTGCCAAGGGATGGGGCTCCATGGCCTTCACTATGCTTCTCCATACTGGAACATTAACCCTCCCTCCGACACTATTACAGGAGACTGAGTCTACATTACGCGGCGCCAACAAGCGTGTATCGCACAACTCAGCGGAGCGGCTCACAGCCATCACTGGCATTACTCGCTCTATGATCGCCAATGTCGTTGCGCAGTACAGTTTTGCATGGCCCGTGGCTCCTCCATCTCTCGGCGTGCGCGAGAGGCTCTTCATTCTGGAGAGTGTAGCTGCGGTATACGGCATTCTAGGGTACGCCCGAGAAAGGAAGCCTATGTTTCTTAGCTATCTTCGTGAAGTAGCTCGGCTGTATCATGGATCTCGTTGTCTGCGGCCGCGAGGCACCAAAGCGGCCATACAAGCAATCGCCGCGCGCAGGATTAGGTAATCCAAGGGGGGTCGATACTGGCGAAAACACTACCCCGTGGGACCGTCGGGTCCGTACAAGCGATCAACGCGATGGTAATGAGAGCGTACACTCCGCTTGGTCAAAAACAAATATGTCGAGTACATGGCGTTGACCTGGAAGCTGTCGAGATACTAGTCGGTGAGGAGGAAGCTGCGTCCGGCGAAAAAAGAAACAGCAGAGTCGGAACCGTCAAAGGAAGCATATGGGTGGCCAGAGCTCCAGATTGGCATCGTGCGGGAAGCAATTGCAGTGGCAGACTAAAGCCTTGCCAGGTTGACTGATACTTTGTGAAATTAACCTAACGATCTCTAATCACATTCGTAGATTATCCTGCGGTGGCACAATTTTTGCTTATCATCCCTAAAGACATTACATGTTGTCATGAGCCAGGGCGATCAACATCATCTGTACAGTACGGCTTCAAGGGCTCTTGCTACTGCGCGACGTAGAGGCGATCCTAGGCAAGTGGACTACTGGTCTGGGAAGCCAATCGTCAGTATGGAAGTGTTACCGTATGTATATGTCTCAATTTTCCATGTCATAGGCCGCTAATATTTTGAAGTCTACCTCTTATACGTCTTCCCATTGAAAAGCCAATATCTCTACTTTCCCAGAAACAAGACTCTGTCAACCCCATACTTGTGGGTATGACCGATCCATTCTTGTACAATCCGCGTAGATCGATGGCGGGCCATGGTAAGCGTTTGGTCATGAAAAACACATGGAGCTGGGCTGATGCATTTCGAAGAGCGTGGCTCCTCTGGTGCAGAACGAGTCATTCGACGTCGTCATCACCTTACGGAAAATCCGTATGTTTTCGATTTGGAACTGTCTAAAGTATCCCTCAGGTAGTGAAAATCTTTTTCGCTAGACTATCCTCAATATTACAACTAACGGTCCACAGTACCCTCCTCTGGTGCAGCCATTCAGTCGACGCCAATGGCATTGATTGTGCCAGCCAACTCGTATCTAACCCCAATCACGATCACTGCGCTGGCTCTCGAAGCGGGGATCTTGACGATTCGAGCGGTGTGTATTGTTCAAGCCCCTGGGATCAGGGGTCGGGCGCCCCGAAGGAGTTCCTGTTGCCGCTATCAACAGATGATGAAGAGACAGCAAAACAAGCGCGACGCCATCGCAGTGCAATTGAACAACACCTACAGCCGAGAACCTGTGTCGTTCGAAAACACGTGGGGCTAGTACTCGATGACCTAGGGTTTGGAAAAGCTGGGGCACAAACGGACAAGTGCAACTGCCATATCTTCGACTTCAGGCCCCGTCGCGTCGCGCGGTGTCCTACAGTTGTCAAAGTGTACTTGAACAGCCACATTCTTCGTATACGTCGAACCTCACTGACGCACGGTTGCGGTATCATGATGTACGTAACGGCTGTTTGAATGAAAGGTATTTGATATGTCAATTTTATCTTTACAGTCCAAGTATTGTTATTCACACCATTTATAGCAGATCGACCATCCGTATCACTCTTGAAAACGTGTCGTCCCTTCCAATCGATTTCGTTCGCCTCACATTCGAGGACTCCACAATCGCCCCGCCACAACAAGCCTTGGCGGAGGGCCGCACACCCCTGGTCTCTCACGGCATTGTGTTACGATACATATGAGCAACGATACGACCTAATCCATCGAAACCTGACATCGTTTACACACCTGGGACCACGTCAAGTCAAATAGGCAGTCAAGCGGTCAATCGCGGGTGCAGGGAACAGGGCGTGGCACCAGAAAACAGTTATCAGTGACTGTGGATTGTGGGAACTTAGGGAAAGTGGCGATGGATGCTTTTGTGAGAGCGCATTTCATAACTAACACGCACTTCCGCGACAGGCATTGAACTACCATCGGGACTCGTAGTACACATGGTATAATCCATGTGTCGTACTCACTTATGGCCACCGTTCCAAGTACCACTTTGGACAAACCCCCAGAGACTTTTTTCATACACGCCCAGCTGTCCTTATCCTGAGTCCTTTGAGTGGCACCAGTCTCTATACCACATGCTTGACCGTGCTTTAGACATACTAGCATATACTTACCATACTCCCCCAGATACGGCCAGTTCGTTACCCTAAAACTCCTACGTATCCATCAGATAGTGTCCGCTACCAACGTGCAATAAGATGTACTTTGTGCGTAGAGGATATAGAGGACTGTGCGATTTTTCTGTCGAAGTACGAACACTTAGGGCACCCCTTCGAGGTCAGTTTTTCGAACGTCGACTAGCCCGTGAGGTCTGCTTCATAATTGTGCTGCAGGAATGATACAATTCCTTATATCTCCCGGCAGAGGTTCCCCTGGTGGGCAGGACAACAACTTGTAACCACCTGGCTCAACAATTCAAGGTTGGCCTCGCGGGCTCACCACCACACATGGTTAGAGTAAAACGCACCAACACTCGTATTGGTCGCAGAACATCTTGTTACCGGTCTGAATCAGCTCCCCGACCAGCGATGTTCACAGTATCCCATACCAACTCTGTCCGACGACCGTCAGTTTGTGGTTTCCAAATCTGACCTCTCAGTGGATCAAGAGCACATGCAACGAGAGTTATTCTGGTACAGAGAGACACTCCTTGATCACGTACGAGGTCGATGGAAAGAGGTACGCAGTGCTGTTCTCTCTACCGTATGCACAAACTAAAACTGCAATCAGACTGGCGGTACACGCTTAGGAGAGCTGTCGCTAAGGCAACTGAGAATCACCCAGCCCATGTTGAGCACCTTACGCGTTGAACGTGCTCGACTACAACTATCCCTGTGGCGCTTGAATGATACCACCGACGCCGAGTTGGAGCCGGTTTCTCAGGCTGCTGGTGTCTATCAGTCGCCCATAAACGAGCTGCTCTACCTGCGCGCTAGAGTTACAAATCTTTCCGGTAAGTGGTCATACGTGGCACATGCAGTTGTACATCATTCTGAACGGCCATAATAATACCCGCGTAGGTGAATCGCGTACCTTCGTGGTCAATCTCAACTTCGAGCCTATTCTACACGTTTTGGTTGAGGGAGTTTTGTCCGATATTCCGATCGGTCGCCTGGAAAGCGGCCACTCATACACATTTGACACACCAGTCACCTTCGTCTCTGGCGGACGCTTTGAGCTTCGTGGAGTCATGACAGAGCTTGGAAATCTTAGGGATAGTGATAGATTAGGTAGAGCTCTGATCAAGACAATCGTTCGCCCATGACTGTGATAGTATACCCAGATGCTCCAACAACGATTGCGGGACCTAAGCCGTCCCAAAGGGCAGTATTTCCTTCAGCTGACGACCCGACGTGTTTTGTCGTACGTCGTCCTCAGGTTCTCCTGCAGTTTTGCCGCTTCGAGTTTTTCTTCCGCAGATACTTCCGCAGCAATTTGTGATATGAAGAACTCCATAGGAGGGGCCGATGTTGGTTCCGTCATAGCACGGATGCACCCGGGCCACCTGTTTCAGAGTCAGTGAACTAATTTTGGACACTATGAGATGTGCTACGAACTTTGGTCCTTCCAAGCGCGGGTTCTCGTCGTAACTGATTTGAGCAGAGCCAACTGCGATTGTAATCGTCTTACCACAGCTATAATGTCGGCTGGCGTGTTTTGGTTGTAGCAAAAAGGAATAGGTCAATCTATACGGAACGTGAAGTGCAATGACGCTGAGATTCTCTGTTAGCGACCGGTGTTCCAACGGTTGGAGAGATGAATGTGATGCGTTGGCCCACCCAGCTTTTACCCATCACTCGAGAATTGGGAAAGCCGGGGAGCCGAATCCTTTGTTTAGTGCCAGCCAAGTTATCATGGCCTCACAAATGGTGGCCAAGACTTCATTCCACCTCACTAATCTGCTCCCTCTGTATGCTTCAAGTCTTCGGCGAATACCCCTGCTCATGTTGCTTGTCCGCTGTATCGATTGCTCCTCTATGGACTCCTACCCAAGGGGGGAATCCACAGTTTTCATGGATACTGGTACGCCCCCGGCTGAGTTATACCCCCCGGGTTTCAGTGTCTCCATTGTGTGCCGTGGTCGGTTTAGTCCAGACCTGCACTGTCTCGAAGGGAGTGCATGAAGTAAACGTTGGTCACAAACGAAAGAAACGTAGCGGCCCGAGCATGACACAGCACATCTCATCCGCCATTCGACGGGAGAGCGCGGGCAGAGAAGCTATCATGTTCCACGTTCCGCTAACTACCTAAAGGATATGGTCTGTCGCAGACAATGTATATCAGTATAGTTTCCACGTCTGTCATGTCTTGTAGTTACCTCGAGAACTTCGCAAAATGGATCTGAATCGTGATCGATGAAAGCGTTAGCTTGCCCCCCCCCCCCCCCAGCAGGAATGGTCTTGCGCCGCCTGGCAAAGTAGAGAAGAATCACCTTGATGTCCACGGGACTCCTGCTGCGTTGAATGGACATAGATCTGTATGAATATGCGCAATTGCTATCTTCTGCTAGTCTAGCAAATCTATCAGGTGGTATACATGATAGCGCGAAACATTGGATTGGTCGCTGACCTATACAAATTTCGTCACCATAGCCCACACACTGCACCGCCGTATTAAACATACATCTAATAGGAGAAGGGAGCTAGATGGTAATGATTTCGTTTCTGTCCCAACACCAGCATCTCTGAACAGTAACATTCTGCGGTAAATGAACGCCACTTGATTGAGAACCAGCAGTTCCGTTGGACACTGTTGTTCCACTCTCCGATAGAGAGCGCGGAGGTTGATTTTGTCAATAATACCCTGGATAAAGCTTGCCCCCCCCCCCCCCCCCGTGGTGTAGTTTTTGCATGCTCGTAAGTACCGAAACGTACGATAGTGTCGTGGTGTGCCCACAAGTAAATCCTATAGATTCTATGCAGACAAAAAGACTTCGAGGCACTGCAGAAAGGTCAAGTGACTTACTCGACTATGGGCTTTGTCTGGTTTTTGTATGGAAGGTGTTGCCATAAATCTGGAAGCCCAAGGCGCTTGCATCGTGAATGAATCTACTGGCGAATCTGCAACTTTGTGGGCAACGCTTGTGTGATGCTCGCCCCCACCCACACTGAATCTACATAAGCCTGATATCAGATACGATTAACACATTGCTCACGTTGAAGGAGCTCTGCGCTGAGATTAGAGCCGTGTACTTCTTCGAATGAATGCACATAGGTTTATCGAACGTCAGTTTTGGTAGTATTCCGCCTCGTTGTCAGGAGCTCTCGATAGAGTGTCGCGTAGAAGAGCATCCTTGAGACTCGCGGGACGCCGCGACGAAGGTTTTAGGGTTGATGGCGCTACCTAACTTTGAAGGAAACTTTTTGGAAGAATTCTGATGGTAGAGCCCTCGCGCGCGCAAAAAACTACATTGGAACGGTCATTCATACAGAAGAATCCTATTTTGGTTTGCTTTCGTGGGATGAGTAACTGACTTTGAACCAGAGCATGAGGATGCCACGACCGTGAAAAATCTTACAAGTCCCGGCGCGTCAACAGCGAAATACGCATTGCAGATGAAATTAACACACTGTGTCATCACACTCTCCAAGAATGCCTTCGCCTGGATTACCAGACCGTCCTCTGGGTGATCTTCGTAGCGGAGTGAAACATGAGCCGAAATTATTCCTTCTAAGGCTTCGCTAGGCTGGCGTAAGTTATCAGTTAGGAACGTACGCACAATACTGCAGTGACGATGACGTACTATAAGAAGACGTTTTTCATCACATTTGGCCATCGGTTGATGAACACCTGACAGCTTGAAAGAGCCAGCTGTCGTAACTCAACGCCTTAGTTGCTCCTCGTTTAATACGAGAGTGAGACAACATCGCATGGTCGTTTTCTGAGCTCGCTCTGCAAATGCGCATGGCTCGATTGTCGAAATCGTGCTTCTGCATTACGATAATTAGGCTTTCAGCATGCCTTTTAGAACAAGCGAAGGTAAGGATGCCAAAGTTTCGAGCTGAGAAAATAGCCCCAGGAGGATGTCTACAAATGCCGACCCAATTAGCAAGGAATAAGGGGTCTCATCTTCTACGTCTGGGCCTCCCATCGCTGAGCATGAAAGCTCGTAAGGGCGTGGAGAATCCAAGAGAAGCATGAGATCAGATAAGCATGGGAAAGCAGGTGTCGGTAGTGATGTGATTCCTCGAAATTGAACGTGGAACGTGTGCCCATTCGAAGAGGGGACCATTTTAACGTCTTGGTAGCCCAACGTACGAGCCAGCTGGGCTTTGAGCTTTAGTAGGGAGAACAAATCTATTGCGACGCCGTCCGAGATCATCGTCAAGGCAAGGGAGATTAGGGCGACCTGGTAGAGCCTCAGTTCACTGATGAGAACTCGACTTAACAACTTACCTTCAGGAGGGATGACTCTGGGTCAGGGATATCGCCTGCACTATCATCATCATCGAGTGAGTAGGCCATAGAGAGACTGGTTCAAGGAAATGATTGAGTTTCGCTGATGATCTCCTAGGCAGAAAGTCTTACCAGATGAGCTGCAGCCCCACCATCCTCGACATTCCTGTTATTCGCGACAAAATCGGTCTCAAGGAGTGTGTCAACAACTACCACCCAGCTCAGAACTATAGGTAGTGTAACACACCCTGATGTATAGTGAAACAATGTACGCACGTCTCCACGAAGGAAAGTGAGGTCTGAGCTGAGAAAGAAAGTTGATAAGCGTGAGCCTCTCCGAGATGGGAGCCTTGGCCAAAGCTTCGCTCCAACATTGGGATATACGATCATAATGACTCGGAAGAAGGGTCTGCGACCACGTATCTGCAGCACCCCGTATCTCCTCCTGGAATGCTCGTATGAGTAATGATATCTCGATGCATTGAGTCTCGCCACAAACCTTTATCGTCTGACCATATCGCCGTAAAGAAAAATCTGAAAACATCCGAGACGGTAGGTTCCCATTGTCTGTCCTTAACAGCAAATGCTGGACTTGTTACATCGAGGGTCATGCGAAAGAGTCGCAAGACCGCTTCTAACCTAGACCAGGGTATCAATACGTTGATTCTAGAAGACCTGTCATGCTGAGCGTACCGATACTCCCAGTTTTCATGGTGCAGCTGGTCCACAACCAATGCAATGAATGGTTGTTGATCGACAACCATCGTGCGAACGAGCAGGGGTCGCACGAATTAGTGAGAGCTCAGGGGCTTGTATGGCGTAGAATTCCCATATGCTATAAAGAATTAGGGATGGTGACACTACACACAGCAAGCACTGACTGCTCACCATGCTGCCATAGTGGCTGAATTGCGCAGGACGAAATTATCCACCTCGTAAGATTCTACGAAGGCGGATTGGGTCACGAACGCGTTGAAGAATTTGGCTAGAATGGTGGACAATTGGTCATGATGTTGCTCCACGTACGCCTTTACCGCGTTCATAAGATTCGTGTCGACAATTACAGGGTCCGACATAGTTGAAGCTCTGGATGGTGACCTTTCTCCTACAGTTTATTAGCCAATAGTAAGCCATCAAATCTCTGTGCTCACCTTGAAGGAAGATGTTTAATTTCTTCTTCTTCCACCAATCGGTCGGAGAGTAAGTACTTGCGATCACACCCATACAATACAAGACAGATAGCCAAGGATTGGCGGACAAACGTGAGACTATACATCATCAGTGCTAGTGAGACTAAAATGAATGTGTCCTCACGCGCGTCGTTTGCGGACTCCTCGTCCTTCATCTTCGATAGGATATATGGCCTAAGCGTAGGTGCTCATGAAGTATCCCAACCATTGCCTGCAAATCTTGACGCCCAAATTGATCTTAGCCAGGCCGAAGAGAGCCCGGCCTGGACCAAAAATGGCGCAATCCGCCAAGTCTGCGTGGTATCTGGAAGCTGACGAAGCAAATTGGAAGAATACAGAGACTGGAATATCCACGCCGGAAGATGCGAAGATGCAGAGCCAACGCAAACCCTGTCGATATCCGTCCCCGCTACTAAACGAGATCTCCATAAGCTTTTCTGCATTGGGTTGATGTTCGCGAGTGATGCGGCGTCACCGATACTAGTCCGCCCATCAAATACAAGGCTACTACGCTGACTTCCGTCTTCTCGGGTGAAGAGGCGAGGAAGCGAGGGTATGGCCTATGAAAATATATACAGTTCAAGGAAGTATAAAGTCTGTCTATGTCTATTCACTTACCAGTTGGTAAGTGCCGCCATCTTGTACGCGATGTAGCCATCGTTGAAATAGATCGTCGAATGCTGTGAATGTGATGGGGGCTTGCGATACTTTGATGATTGCACGGAGGAACTTGTCCATAACATTAAGTTCTCTAGCCTGAGTGAAAGTTAACTCTTGAATGAGCGGAAAGCAGATCGGTTTACCTCATCTGCTTTGGTGATGGTCTCACTGGTTCGTATACGGAAGGGATCCGTGTAGACGCCATCTTCGGCGTACTCTTGGAGCAGATCATACAACATGCCTCCGTACGCAATTATATCGAGGTCATGCAGTGCTAACATCCAAGGTCCGGCATATCGAGCGAGAAGCATTCTCCTGGTCGCGATGTAATCTCCACCGTTGCTTGCAGTAACACTGGCAGTGGGTCGAGCAGACTGTGGAGAAGGCCATGACTGGGCTTCACCTGAAACGTACGCCGGGGGGAGATTGCGATTGCGGGCGACATACTCCCTGAGTATCAGAGCAAGGTTACTATCTTCGGATAGTATCCACGTCAGTATCGCCTTAGTCAGTCGGCGGAAGCTATAGTCTGAGAGCATGCCTGTTGGCCAGAAGCGTCGCACAAGAAGAAGAAAACCCGGCTTCGTTCACCGTGAGACTGATATCGGACAGGCAGGCTTCAACAGTCGCGACGAGCGTTTCGACCTCGAGGGAAATATCGAATCCAAAAGGAAGAGGGAAAAGGCATTGCAATTTCTCCGGATCAGGTGTATCGTGGAATAGCTGTGGCCTGCGAATCAAGCCTGTCGAATAGACCTAGGTGATGAAGATGCGTGAGAAGCTGCCGCGCCACAGCATCCCTATGCACAGCGAGCGCGTCGCCCATCCTGTCTCGAATATGTGCCAAGGAGGCGACCTCAAAGGGTATGGTGACTCCTCGTCCGGCTCGCCAGGATTACCACTAGCCAGATTGACGCTCAGTAGAGCACCTGTATCCAAGGTATCCAAGATTTTCGCTGGATGGATGGGAGGGAGTTTGATGACGCTTGCTATAAACGCCAGCGCATTCCAGTCGAAGTAGATGAGATGGTCCTGCGCGACCAGATGACTCTCCGACAGATAGTCGACGAGGGAGTTTGAGACAGCCTGTCGCCCGGATGTGAGATGGGTTTCGTAAAGCTTGACCAAGTAGTGAAGCTCGAAGTCCTCGAGGTCGGATCCCCCATCTGACGATGAGTCGCCCGAGATAACGATGGATCCCAAGACAACGCCATTGTCTAATATTTCTTGCTGTATCCAGAGGACGGAAAAGAGTACAGAAACCTCTTCGTATGATGATGACCCAAGGTCCGCTTCCGTTAGGATGAGGTTCGCGTAATGATCCACGAACGAATGTCGAAGGTCAGCATACGAGATAGTCATGAAACGAGAGTCAGCGGCGACCAGAGCGACACTTGGGAAGATCGGCGAACGAGGTGGACAGACAATCGGGATGCACAAACAGGTGGCAAGCTCCGCATTTATATCCTTGCGATACCATGCCCCAAAGAGGTTTTTCGGCACAGACAGCAGAGAGACATGCTGAAGGTGTTCACCATTCGAAACAGGTGGCTGCCTCCCTGCGAACCGTAAGGGCGCGACTTCCATGCCTACTCGGGAGAACATGGCAAAATCTGTGAACAGCTACCTTGCGAATGTTCGGATCACTCTTCGGCGAGTATTGGGTGACGAAACTCCCATCTGGGGTAGTCGTAGCAATCGAAGTGGACCGCACACATACAGAAGGGGCATAGGAGTCCGAAGCCGTCGATAGCGTCCGAACACTTTTTTTTTTTTTTGGTTTGTGTGTGTGGGTGGTTTTGGCGCGCGGCAGTGGTTGGGGGCAAAGTTGTCAAAGAAGATAGGGGGGTCCGGGGCCGTGTGAATCGCCACGGAACAAATTGGTGTGCGTAGGTGTGGTCGTGGACGTGTTGTGAGCGTCGCGTGATACTTGAGCGACGATCTGGACGATCTGTGTCCCTGAGGTATTTGCTAATTCTGGCAGAGGCGCGAGAGACCACCACATGTCCTATCGATTTAGGCCAGTACGACGAAAGCAGGCTGAGTCGCGGCCTCACGGCTCGTGGAATTGCTGATAAGCAATAACTCCAAGGACGTCCAAGTAGACATCCGGCTTCTGTTGAGCGAGGCGGTTTGAAAGAGACGATGGAAACGATGAGCGGTAGGTGTTGGTTCACCGAACAGGTATACTTTCTCCAGTACAACCGAAAGGAGAGGCTCCACCAGCGATGATAGGTAGTAGATAACCCTAAATCCTGTTCCGGCGCGCTATTGGATCGCAGACCTACGTCCTTTGCGGACTTACTCCAGCGGTTCCAGCGATCATGTCCGTCCACATCTTCCTGTGGTTCCTGCCACTGTGATGGAAACCAGTGGAGGGGGCCTCCTGAGGGTCCTTCCGGAGAAAATCTGTGCAACATCTTCAGCTATTATAGAGGAATACAACACGCATATAGACTAACCCTTTGCCGGGCTAGACAGCTTTTCGGCCCCTTGAAGTTTCTGCAGGTTTCTCCAACATCACCCTCCAAGAACACTATCTTCAAAGAATGTCCAGAAGACGAAGATGCCATGACTCTCGGGGAAGGTTTGGAAGGCGGGCACCATCGCAAACCCGATTTGTGACAAGATGCGAGGTTCCTGACGATGGGCAAGTGGATAAGAATCTGCCCCACGTCCAACAGTTACGGCCTGCAGAAGCATGTGGTGGCTATCAGAAGGCCAGGTGTATACACTTTTGAACCGGCAGTCTTCCAACACGACAACATACAACCGAAGCTAGGATGGAGAGGACATTGTGATAATAGTTTCCGGTGCTTGCATCGGGTACGTCGGGTAAACCTGTTCGGAGAGGAAGAGCGGGATCGAGACCGCGCCTGAGAGCTCAAACCTCCGTTTACGACGAGGCTTGTCTATAGAATTGAGTCGACCAGGAACGTTTGACCCTAAACCAGCTGGAAATATTCAATCATTACAGGTTTAACGAATGCAGATAGATACTTACTCAGCAGCAAATATATACCATTTATTGTATATTGATATTTGTTGACGTGTATCCCTTGAGCTGCATCATGAGTTTTGAGGTGGTGACATCCGTGAAGAACACTTGGCCGGGCGTCAATTCTGCAGAACCCCCAATCTTCGTCACTGTCATTCGTTCAGTCGTTTCCAATTGCCAGAGGGTCTAGACGACGGGTTTTCCATTTGCCGGAGAATGCAATTTTCACTTACCGCGGTTATGCCTCGTATAGTTCGTTTTCTTGTGTCTGAGCTTCCAGAGCTCTCCAAAACAGACTGTGTGGGCATACTGTTTTTTGTTCGACTCGGGGCCGCGGCGCGGAGCTGTAACTCTGGCGCCGACCACGTGCACAAAGTCGGCCTCGCAAGGACGTGTGCGAGTAGCTTACGAGATTCAATTCGGGCCTTCTCAACGCCTAAAGTGGCTGGATTGATCTCTTGGGCCGGACGTGGCTTGTCCGTGGAGACTCGCAATTGGGGTCAAGAACGGGGGTAGTAACCCTGCGAGATGCTGCGCGCAACGGTCGCGGGCAGACAGCGGTACATTCGGGGAGACGAGGGATTGGTGAGACTTGTGTATCGTTTGGATCGAAATGGTATATTCGTGTCAATTCGTAGAGATGGTAGAGGGAGAATCCATTCCGTCACGTCCGAAAATATGGAGGAGGCAAAGCGCAGTGGACGCGGTCGTCCAAGCTAGCCTGGCGTCGGTGTTTGATGAACCAAAAAGGGCAACCGAGTCGGGCATAGAGGAAGACAAGCCTTTACAAAAACGCCCGCCTGTCGTACTATTGCCTCACGGTGCGGACTCCTACGGATACGTGTTCGCAAGCTCACTTCGGCATTCACGTCCCCTCTCATTTCGCCGAACTGGGTCCTACTGTCTCTCCGGATTTGCCCAGAATGACCACGGCTGGAGAGGCATGCTGCACTTTTTGGCTCAGACGACGCTGCCGCAGATCTATTCGCCGTAGGTGCCGTGAGACAGAGCAAGCGGTCGGCCAGGATCCTTTTGCTGGGGAGGAACTCCATTCTACGACAGACCTTTTTTGGTTCTGTGTCAGGCGAGGACTCAGCTTTCGCGCCCCCGAATGAAGATTCAACCCAGCAATCGTATGGACACGCGACTACGGACGGCTCACGGGACGTGCACGGTGCACAGTATACACCCTATAGCTACCCCGAAACCTTCTAACTACGCTGGAACACACACGAACACGTACGCTCAGCAGCCCGTGCTCCCAAACTCAGCCATATGTCCCACAGCAGGAACAACAGAGGGGCTATGAACCGCAACAGTACAATCCTCCACGTACGGTCACCGCTCCCAGCTCGCAATATTGGTAATGTGTCTTGATATTCTTTATGAACAGTAAACGGGTCATATGGCAATTCTTCCTACAGCAATACAGCACAGTATGCGAGATACGACGCTCCCAACGTCTACGTACCGCCAGCACCAGCAAGCGCGTCTACCTACGGGTCCTATGCCCCCGCGACGTATGATAGTTACGGGAATGTTACAACAACCGCCAGGGCACCAGCACAAAAACCGTGCATGACCCATACAAATATTCTCAGCAGCAAAGCTACGACTCTGCGACTCTAGCCGGTTCTGCATACGATCCGTACAAACCGGCTACTCAACACACGAGCAACGTAGTAGCAGCTCAATATAATTACACGCAACCGACGTCAACAACTTTACTTACTCCTCCCGTTGAACCTCCACCTGTGCAGCCAGCCGTGACGGCTAATACATTCAGACCGAAAACATCTAACGCATATGACCCGCCTCTCCCGCCGCCGAAACCCGCAGCTAGGCGGACTCCTGCTCCCGCATGGCCAGCTCCCGGACTCTCTCACCCTCAACCCCCCTATGTGCTACCTAGTAGCCCTCCAACCACCCGTGGCCCGTTGAGCGCTGGCATTAACCCTCCGCAGCGTGACCTCCTTCCATGCCCCCGCCCCCACCTAGGAGCAGGTCCACTGTCAGCGACTACACGCACGGACCCACGCCCGACCTTGCTTCCCATCTCACGCAAACCCACGCGACGTCGCCGCCTCCTCGTGCTGTACCCCAAAGCTCATTCACGCCTCCTCCGCCCGCCTCTTTCTACCAGACATTGTCCTCACCCCCGAGGACGCCTCCTGTTAGGCAATACACACCACTTCAACAGGCGGAATATCCTTATGGACAAAATGGGTTACGTGCGTATTCACCTGCACCTATAGACCAGAGTCATCCTGCGGGCCTCTCGGGTGCATCGATCTCTACGCTTGGTCAGGTCACCGCGGAACCACCTAGGACCCTTGAGCCAGTCGATAATCCATCTCATATCTCGAACGCTCCGGCGCCGCTCACAGACATAGGAGCTCAAGACAGCAGTCTCGCCACCATACCGGCTGCGGAAGAGGATGCTGATCCTGAGGGTGGTGTGGACGAAGGCAAGATTTTTGGGCTGAGGAACATCGGGAGGAACCTTCGGACGTTTTTCAGGACGTTACTTCCGCTCCTCGTAACTCAGCAAAAGCCAGAAGTCCCGAGTACCCATTCAAACGACGCAGAAGAGGTCGCCCCAGCTGATCCTGAGGGAGTGCACGCGCCTACTCAGCGTCATCTTCACCTCATGCCCTAACCGCTGAGTCCGCCTGTCCCCTGTAGCAACCCATCGCGTCTACTACATCCGGCGAGGTTAAATCGTCGGCCGGAGCATCCCATGTACGATCCCTACAGCCCACACCGATCTCAGGTACAACCTTCTTCACGTCCGCACACTCCAGACAGGGCGAAATCTCCTAGAGACTCGTCTACTCGTTCATGGTCGAGCCCGCAGAACTACACCCCTGATCATGGAAAGAACTCTGCTGCAACTGAACCGTACGCACCACCCACGCGTCAATCGACGAGAGACTCCGTCAACGCATCTGTGTATGATCCATATGCGCCTTCGGCAACTGTAGCCCAACGAACAGCCTCCCCTTCTGCTCTGTCTGTGCGCTCCGTAGCCTCCACTCACAGTCTGCCTGCCCGGGATCCCTACGCACCCGGAGCGTCCAGTGGACCCCCCCCCAGTGTACGAGATAGATCTGAGTCTAACGGCTCGATGCTGTCATACGGAGCAACATCCGCCGAGGATCCATATGCGCCTTCCCGTCATCGCCAAATGTCAGTAGAGAGCTCCTCATACAACAGTTTTTCTGCTTTTGCAGAACTACCCAGAGGTCAAAGCGAGCCCTTCTGCAGAGTCTGGCCAGGTCCCTCAATCTGCCGGCCCCAACTCGTGCACCGTATGCTGCCGTCGCCGTCTTTGTTAGGGACCAACGACCCGTTGGGCAGAACAAGCGTCCGCATACCGGTTATTAGCTTTGGGTTTGGTGGCAGGCTAGTCTCATGCTTCCATGGATCTTCAGCTCTGAACACCGGTTTTGACGTTTGCCATGTCATCGAGAGCATCGTCTATAGTCCACATGCGCCCGTTACACAGTGCAATCCCTCAGTCAGCACTCGAGACGTCGTCTGCCACGTTCCCGGGACCTCTACTCTCTGACCCCGGCCCGCCAACCACAACGCTTGTGCGTACCGGTACTTCAACGCAGACGAAGAACAAGAAGGTAGTCGTCATCAAGTATCTAGAGGAGCGTGCAGAAGAGATATCTCAAGGCTTGGGATATCTCCATGCGGACAGTGTGGAAGGCCTCCGGGCCGAGGCTAAGCTAGCTATAATTCAAGTCCTCAAGACCATGGTTGAGAACGATGGACGTCTGTCCGGAAGGTAAGACATCGACTATGGCTCTCTGATCATTTACTGATTCTGTGCAATTAGCCCACAAATCGAAAGCGCTTGTTCGTTCCGCTCTGCTTCCTGACCTCGAATCTTCGCCCGATTCACCCGCCGAGGCTCTCCACGTGCCGGCGCTTCTTTCATCGTCGTTCCCGGGGCACGGCTCAGCTATGCCAGATGATGCAGTGGTTGCTACAAACACTTTGCGGGCTTCTCAGCTCAAACAAGATTCAGCGACACCCTACTACGAGGCGACCGGAGAGCGGCATACCAATACGCCGCCGATGAGAGGCTTTGGGCCCACGCTAATGGGGTCATCGCGAGCAGCATTGACAAGGAAAGCTGGAAAGAAGTTGTCACAGAATTCTTGCGCTCCGAACTGTCGTCGACGGGGATGACGGTGGCTGCCCCTGATGCTAAAGGCGCCCGGGGGGAGTGGCCGAGAGCACACTGAAAGTTGCCTACAGTCTATTCGCAGGACAAGGTCCTGCCTCTGGTCAGTCATCTTGAGCTCTTCGTGTTAACACTTAGCTGAATAATATTCCAGTCCAAGAGCTCCTCCCACCAAAGCCACTCGCGTCAATGCAGTCTCTCCAAGTCCTCCCATCCACCACCACTAGTGGGAACGGCGACCCCGATGTCCGCAAGTTTCCCACCATCGCTGCCGATGCTCCAACTCCCAAAGGACGTTCTTGCCAAATGGAAGGAGACGATAGGAATGATTCTGAGCGGACCTATCACCAATGAGACTTCTTCCGCCTTAACTGCCCTCGGTGACCAATTGGCAGCGAATAGCTGGGTAGAAGTCGGCTCATGTATGGTATGTTGTTTCGAACGCTTAGCGAGTGATTATGTTAAACGCATCCTATCTAGCTATCTTCTGTCTCCACAGACATCTCCAGTTGGCGGTGTGTCGGGTTCCCCACCGGACGGATTGTACTGTACGGCTCGCCGAGCCCTCAGGCGTCGCCGAACTTCTGGAAGGACACTGATCCTATAATATTCTCCGAGATTGTGGAGTTTGCTCTATCACTTAATACCCCGGCTAAAGGGCAGGAACCGTTCGCTGGACTTCCTCACCTACAGCCGTATAGGCTCATTCGAGCGGCTTCTCTTGCAGAGCTGGGAGTACATGGACCTTGCGAACAGGTGAGCCGATACCCTTTGGACAAAAATCTGGTGCTTATCATTATCAGATACTGCGATGCCATATCTAACTCTCTGAGCCGCCCTTCACCTTACCTGAACGCAGTTTTTTCGGTGAGAACAGCTGAAAGGCCTAGTGGACAGATTGACTGCCGCGCCTGTGACCGACAAGACGGGGGTCGTGGAAGATGACGAGGCCCGCCTGGACAAAATCGGCGGTTGGCTTGAAGCGCGGATTCACCATTTCTCGCAGGCGAAGGCGATTCTCCTAAACCTCTGAACCCAATGGTAAACAAGAGCCCACGTTCAGCGGTCCGTTTACGCACTTCAGCGCCATATCGTCGACTGCGAGCTCAACAAATCTCATCGCCTCAAATGTCGTCGACGAATCTTGCTGAGATTCCCACCGCGCCGGCATTCAGGGACAGGATCTGCCATGGCCCTTCTCCGACCTCTCGTCATCATCTGCTAGTCAAATTGCTAGGGCATCGTCTGCCATCGACTATTTGCGTCGCAACGCCGTCGCCAGTACCTCGTGTATCTTCAGCCAAGTGCGATGAATCCCTCTGTTGGTGACGCGTACATGATTGGTCAGAACCAATCTCCCTACGGTTTATGGCCATACGGCAACCCGATGGGTCACGCCAAGGGCAGACCGGGGGGCAGTCTGCTATCAGACGTGGTAGACGATGCACAGAGCTCACCATGAGACTCCAGGTCCGCAATCTGGAGGCTGGTGGTCGGATGCGCCGACACCACACAGCGACTTCTTTCTCTCACACCAGTGTCCTCCAATGAAGTCAGATCGACAGACGGTTTTTTTGTGTCCTCATTGGATAACCACTTCCTATGCACCCACAGTCACTCAGCGCACCCAATCATCATCGTACCTCGACGACGTAGACGAGGAAGATGACCTTGGTCTTGGTTAATAGCTCGAATCGCGCAAAAGCCAAGCAAGATTCGCCTGAAGAACAGACACAGGCGAAACCAACAGCTGAGGTGAAAAAGGCGGAGCCTTCACCTGCGGAAAGCGAGCAGCCTGGTGCGTATCCTTCATTCTACGATTGGTCCATATTCCTGAAACCTCAACGTAGTCGCGCGCGTCAGGCGGTTGGTTAAGCAGACTATGGAAACGTATGCGGGTCCCCACCCCCATCAATACAACCCCTGGGCCAGTGAAAAGCCAACCTCGCCCTCCCGAGAGCAAAGCTCCTTCTATTATGATAAAGAGCTGAAGCGCTGGGTGAACAAGAGTGTATATGTCTCCGATTACAGCAAATGCAGCTTCGGACCCTAATATAGTTCATTTAGGGCGCGAGCCGAAACAGCGACCCCTTCGCCGCCTCCACCGCCGCCGCCGCGTGCTCAGACCGCTTCACCGGGATGTCTGTGTCAAGATCACAGCCCGTTCCCTCTCCGGGAACTCCACCCTGGTGCGCCCGGCTACAGCGTCCATAGATCTCACAGATGGCCCTCGCCAAGAAGCCTCCTATGCGAGTACGCTCGAACCTCGTGCCCAGCGAGATAGCCTCGGCGCCAACGACACCAGCGAGTGCCGGGCCGCCCAGAACCCCGTCCTATGCTTTCTTCTATGGACCCTCCAGGCTTGGACGGTCTACCACCACCGGGTGCAAGAGCAAAGGCAGGGGCCAAGCGAAATGCACGCAATCGATACGTCGACGTGTTTCAGCAGGAAGGATCATAGGCTTACGCTCAATAATACTACATTCTGATTTCAGTTTCCACGTCAATGTTTTTTTGTTCTCACTGTTATGTTGCACTGCTTTTTTTATCGCGTCCGCTTCTTCATAATTGGGTCACTGCTGTGTCCGTATATGTCTGTCTTCCTGTACCTCGACTCTCGACTCGGCATCGCCCAGCTCCGATGTAAGTCCGGACGCCACGAAGCCAAAGCCAAATATGGAAGCCATGCAGCAAGCGCTCGCATCGCTACGCGACTCGTGAACGTTTTGAACGCCAGGTGCCCCTGCTACCCGACGCCATCGCGACGTACAACCTTTTTTTGCGCGCAACCGTCTGACGCTGTATTTTACTCGTGTCAACCTATAGGACATACATGACTTGAGCGTCAAGGATGTCACAAGTCTACACAGGGCCAGAATCGTAATGCGAACTATTGAGAAATATGATTTCTAGCCGCCAATGGCATTTGCCTGTGCGCGTAGCAATTTGTTATGCTAATAAACCCCTTGTACAGGATCATATGTGAAGTTGCTGAAGTAGGCTGGGGTGGTCGAGTTGTGTCCATTTCCAGTCGCGAACATACCGACCAAAGTCTAAAGCACAATGTTTAGCCGATGTATCACGTCGAAAGTTATACAAGAGATGACTCACACCAGTGAAGCCGCCCGCTAACTTCGCTGGCGGCACCGTATCCGACAATCTTCCAGAGATCTTTGGATTCGGCATTTGAAGACTCCAAGTACGAGAATACGTATGTCGATGCGTTCACTGCCTGTACACGCAAGCGCAGTTTTTCCACATTTGCAGGAAGCGGAACTATTGCAGGCCGGGACAGCGGATCCATCATCCCGTCTGCGCTAGAGTTTGCGCTAAACACACGCAGGCGGACGAACTTCTTCAGCGATTTGTTGGCTTGACGGCCCGGGAAGGGCGACAACGCCCAAGTCGAAATGTTGGGTTCTTTGAATAAAGAGTTTCTTTGAATAAAGAGTGACATTCTGGAAACCGCTTCTTTCTCCGGCGAGCGAGCTACCTTTTCGTCCGACAAGTCTGGCGAAAACTCGAGAGTAGCCTCAGCTGTAAACTCAACAGCATCCTGCCTTCGCGCAATAAATGTGCCAGAGCCGATGAAATCCGTTGCCAGTAATATTCTCCGATGATCCAACGAGGCGCAGAGTATGCGGGTGTCCAGGAGGAGATTACAGTAAACCGAGAGAAGTCCGGGAGGCGATAGTAAACGAGTTGACGAGGTAAGGAGTCGAGGGGAGCATCGGGACCGGCTGGGAAGACAACGTGTTGGGAATGTCCAACTAGGGGGTCTTCACTATCGTCGTCTATAGGCTGATGAAAGAAGTCAGAAATGACTAGGGTCACTGCCAACTGTCCGCGCACTTTTTTGTGAGGGAGGGAGCGGTCCTACCATGTTTATGTATGCTCTCCCAGGTATAGCATGATTGAATATGGGGAATTGACCTGGCAAGTATCGCGGAATGTCATTGGGACGTGAATTCACGAAATTCAGAGCTACGCTGACCCTCGTCCCAGGTGACTGGTACCAGTATAGTCTCGAACGACCCATCGGGCTAGAGGGGGTTTTGCATCAGTGGCATATCAATTGAAGGATGCAAATGATCCGTACTAGTTTACGGTAGCATTTCTAGTTGCTAGTGCTACAGCCCACCAATTGCCTGCAGTGTCGGTGAACAGATCTGCGTGGCCCACGGTTTGCACTACAGTGCCGCCCGGGTTAGTTCAACGGTTAGGCGCTGCTATACACTGGAGGAGATTGAAGAAAGACTCGCAGTATTGGGATGTGTTAGCATTCGTTAGCACAGGATTGTGTCCGTAGCTGACATAAGGCCCTTCAATGTTGTTTGATCTCGCCATTCTGTGAGGAATAATCTGAACGAGGGTGACTTCTTGGCTTTTCCCGCACATACTAACGTTACATGTGCCCGAGTCCAGTTCACCCCTTCTGCAATCATGAGATAGTACGCATCATTCCGCTTGAATAGATGGGGCGCCTCAGGAGCCTAGCGAACGTTAGCTTAGGAATGTTTTTCCAAAACAGAGCGCAGACCGAATGCTTACGATACCACCTGTGCCATTCCACAAAGTGATTGGTTTCAGTTAGAGCTACACCTGTGCTGACGTCGATCTTGAATTGTTGTATAGCAGGGAAGATGTGCCATGCGTGTGACCCTTGTACATAAGTTTGGCCGTCTCTTCATCCCAGAAAAGAGATGTATCGTATCCGTTGAATGCATTAAATGTACTGGATCGGACCATCCATTCCCGTTGTTAGTGAATATAATCCTTTGTGGTGAAGATGAGCTTGAGCTCAATCAGCCAGAATGATGGGAAGGCATTGTGATAACATATTTGGGCGCACGTTGTCCCATCGACTGGGATTTGTTTGGGGAGCGCCATCGTAATACCAATGTTGATCCGGTGACGTAATATGTTCCTTCGTGTTCGCGGATAGTGGGCCGCCCAGATTTCCACCAGTCGACTGATTAACTTGAGCCAGTTGTGGGAGCCTGTTCCGGTCTTGACAACACATTTCCTACCAACCGTAATGAGTGCGACATGAGTAGTACATATAGAATAACGCACCAACTTGTCTCCAGTGTATTAAATCGCGTGAAGTATACACCGGAATTCCAGGGAATGCGCCCCTGAATGAACTTGTTACACAAAAATATTGTTCGTCGACGCGAATACACGAGGGGTCGGGTGCGAAGCCACTTATGACAGGATTACGATACGTTTGAAGTTTAGACGCGCGTTCCCACACGAGCTATCGCTGGAACTGCCATTGGCGAATGGGGAGTAGCAGAGCAGTGCGAGCCACAAGACTGGAGGAGTGTTTTTTCGAAAACAGCATATGTATCACGCGGAAGACAGCAGACAGGTACTCACTACTATATTAGGCGTAAGGATTTCTCCTTTTATACCCTCTAGCGATAGGGAGTAGTGGTCGCACCGGATCGTCTTGCAGCCTACGCTCTCGAGATACATCACGGGGTCGTTCATCAGACGAGAAAGGTTATAGAAGCCGTGGAATTTTCAACGTCGGTGGTGATCGTGTGTGTCATTGTGACATGATGCGTTTGCGCGACTTGTGGAGATTGTTGAAACGACACGCCGGACCGTTCAAGGTAATGGGCGGGCCGAAATACCCTCGAACGTATGCGACCGGGACTCATGCGTGTGAGTTAAGCAATAATGTGTCAGAATGTACGTGAATCGTGCTCCGCGCTCTCCCACGGTCGAATGTCCAACATCGTTGTAGCAATTCAGGTTAGCGTGCACGTCTACATGTATTCAGTGAATGCGGATAACGACAACGTTTACAAAGGTCAGTCGAGCTTCACGGATAGGTCGTCCGTCGTAAACCACCGTGTTTCTCATAGGAGAAGTTTGAAAGGATAACCTGCGAAGGGGACGCTTCTTAGGTATCTTCCACAAGTGGAAGCGTAATGACTTACCTCGGTTCTTGACCTTGAACAACGATACCAAGACAGAGAAAACGATGAAGATCGTCGCAGACCACAGCCAAACCTGGATGTGCTGACGGCCTGGAGAGTTCTGGTATGGCACGACCATTGTCAAAAACAAGATTGCGCATATTGCTAAAACTCCATCTGCGCGACCGGGTGAGTGGACTATATTTAGCATCACTAAGAAGGTGACCCACAGATCATAGCGACCACTGTGACTTCCTGGCCAAATTGGTTGGAATATCCGCCCGCTATCCACTGCCCATCGCTACCCGCGTAGGGCATTTCACGAATACGGACAAACATCTGTCCGCCAATCATCGTCAGAATTGTCACCACGGTGACGCCAGCCCAGAAGAGACGGGATTGCAGAATTGGCCGCAATGAAGCGTAATGTGATAGAGCCGACCAAAAGCGCGACACGACAAAAACGATGTACTTCGTCCAGTCAACGGGAGGGCTGTAAGGAATCCGCACGGGTGGGTGTCGAGAGAGCTCGTCTGTCCCAAGAGGCTCCGCATCGTATCCTCTAGCGTAGGCTTTTCAGTTGTTGAGCTTTTTGTGAAGTACCCACAGAACGTACTGAGCGAAGGTTCGAAGTCATAGGTAAGAGGCGAGGTCTTCCCATTGGGAGCTTTGCGAGGGCCATCCGTAGCGGGATATCATCATCAAAAAAACTATGGGGGGCAGATTGAATTCCGAGCTACAAGAGTCAGGTTAGTGTTGTTAGATAGCTTAGTGTATTTACACACACTTCTGGAATGTAGTCATCGCATCATCGAAGTTTTGGCATAGTCGAAGAAATGCTGGTCACGTTCTGCTGCGGGCGGGAACTTTCTTCCAGGACTTGGCTACTGGCGTCAAATGAAGGCTAGGAAAGCTCTACACGCGTGTAAATATGCGAATTATACTGCCGAAGTGCGTATGTAGTCACCTGCAAGGAGCGCATTTTCTCTCCTAGGATCCGTAGCATTGTGAACACAATCGAGTCGCAGACCAGTCGCGGTTAGGCGTTGTCAATAGGTCGAAGGTACGGTCATCAATTGTGATGATGCCATTGTTAGCGGCGGCAAGCTTCACCAGCTCTGAGTGAGCTTGGCTTTTGGTTAGAGCGGCAAGACATAGTGGAAAAGCAAAAGAGCGAGCGAGTGAGGTGGTAGCAGTCAACATCGTGGGCTGCTACTCAAGAGTGACGATGGGACAAGCGTGTTCTAGACGCCCAATCGACGTGTCGAGTTTATGGGCGCCTGTAGGCGCGGGGGTGCTGGCGTCTGTAGGGAACCGACGCTGCACGTCGTTCCTGCTAACCCCCACAGTGGTGGGCTAAGGACCCCGGCTCAGCCTTTCTCTGGATGATATACACTGGATCGAAGTGAAATGTCTCATGCCTTACTCTTACGACTCTTTCTCTCGCCGTCATTTTTCTCAGTTCACGTCGCTCTGCAATACCTCAGAATCTACGCCGACAACATAGGCATCACTTACTATTTAACTCGGAGGTTGAGAGAATTGGACACTCGGGAGCTGCGGGAAGTATGGGGCTTTATATGGTGAGGAATTTGGTGGCACACACCCTTGTACGCTGGGAATTTAATGTATGACGAACCAAGCCATCTATTTGGTCACTAGACCTTCAAAGTCCAGAGCACTGGAGTGTTTCGTGATAGAAATCTCGCAGAAGTCGACACATATAGCTATGCTGGTGTGTAACACTACTGCCAGCTCGTAACTCGCTTAGTTGACATTGTCAGACACTTTGGTTCATGCAAGCCCACCTCAAGGACTTGGCTGTCTCCTCGTTACGACTCAGAGTCTTTCCACATATGCCAACGTATTCTGAACCAGTGTCAAGAGATGAATATATGGAGACCTACCAGCCTCAGGAACCACCGTATACCTCGCTCAATCTTTTCCCCAGACCTCCCGGCTTCCTACGCAAGAAAGTCAAGCACAATGTGCAGCCCAACTTTTGTAGGTATTGGGATGATGCTCGCCGGTGCCCCCAGGGATGCCTTCTCTCTGCGGACATTATGGGTCAGGTGGCAATTGAGCAGGGACGTTTAGATGATCAAGGAGAAGACCTGAGAAGTCTGGACAATCCCGAAGGGCTCGTTTTGCGTACGACATCCGAAGGCTCCGGAATTCCTCGCGCGTGGAGACAAGGATGACGACGAGGACTCAGACATAGAAGATAGCATACTTCCTCTCGTCAAGACCCCACGGTTCTAGAGGATGGGGACAGAGGAAACCTCTCGCCTGCTCGCTTGGGTGGTCGATCACTTAAGGACGGTACGCGTTCTCGAATGTCAGACTATCGCGGTGCAAACAAGTCCTGCTTTACCCCTCCACCTCAGAGATCCACGAAAGTCCTAGACTATCCGAAGATCCGTTTGGCCAAAATGATCCGCCTCCGTCTATAACCATCCCATCACCTTCACCCTTCCAGTCAACCCCGAACTTTCTCTGCATTTTCGCGGGGGCATTTTCGACGGTCCCAATAGCTTGACTTCTGCGGACACGAACACTGACTACAGAGGTATTCATTGTTAGTACGATGCGGAGTGCCCAGAAATTCTTGTTGCGTACTCACTACTGTCGTTCTGAAGTGAGCAGCTTGTGTTCGTCCTGCCAAGGCCATCTTATCGAATTGTATTAGATCCAGTTCCTTGCTGGCACTGGAAAAACATCTGTAATCGACTATTAGTAGTTCCCAAGCTCTAAGCGCGATGGTCAGCGCTCTCTGAGAGCAGAACTGACTGGGTCTCAAAACCATATGTTACCTGCAGAGGTGCATGATTTTTAGTCCTCGTTCTCAAGTGTGGTTACTGATGTATGCTCGCAGGTCTGTATGCCGATGTGGTGTTCTTCATCTGACACTACGGACCCGGGTTCTGGTACCTCCCAGCCCTCATCACCGCATAGTCAAATACCGCCGGGCGAAAGTGTGGTGCTCAACTCTGCAGAACGTGCCCCCTATTTGCTCTTAATCGAGATTCTTCACGGTGACCTTGATTTTGACCCTCTGAAACGAGGTAACAAGGAAGTACTCAAGAAAATCGTCGTGAAGGAGAATGAGCAGAAAGGCGCCTCCCAAGATCTCATTTTCATTCCATGGCCATGGAACATCGAATATGACTTCGTCGGCACTCCAACGCGCGCAGTCTATCGAGAAACCGAACGGTGATCTTGAAGTAGACACAACGGGTCTTTCCGATCCCGATACCTTGGATACTTTTCTCTCTGCGCTATCACCGATTAGTCCGTCGAGTCCCCCAGAGGGCGAAGAAGAAATTGATTTTGGTAGAACAGCTCTATGGTTCTGAAGACATCCTTCGTTCCCGTGAAATTGATCTCTCTGAGTCAATAGTTCTCTGCCCGCCTCCCCCGAAGAACAAAGAGCTGGACAATCTGACGTGGTCCTCAACTCCCATCCACACCGCTCCTCTTCCGGCTCACCTTCTCTACGCAAGGGAACCGTGTCACGAAGTGCCTCATTCTCTCCCATGTCTAGAAGCACACCAGTCAAGATCCTGAACCCGCGCCCGCTACGTCCGTCCGTGTTCTCTCTCTGGACGAGTACTCTGAGCGCATGCGCACGGCCGCTGTCATGCTTGCTCAACTGAACGCAAATCTTGTCCGCGAAAGCCCCCTTACTCCCGCTCCTGTCACCCCCGTGCCCGATTCCGCTTCTCCTCTCCGATGGCTTACTGGTGGCAACTGGCTCACCGTCACTCCTCCTGTCGAAACCCCGTCTTCCGAGACTGGCCCACCGACTGCCCTTCCTGGCAATTTCATGCCCCTCCGGATGAAGCTTCAGACAGCCGAGGCTACCGCCATTCGTAACAGAATCATGAACGAGATGCTTGCCCTTGAAGAGGAGCGTATGCAGCGTATGCGCGAGAACAGAGATGGAGAGGGGTATGCTGAAGGTCGGGGACGTGGGTGGTAGCATGAAGACTGCAGAGGATGAGAATATCATCCGCAGAGAGCTCAGCAAAGCCGATCCGTCGGCCGTTGTTGTAAGTGAATCTTGGGCAGCAAAGAAGGTGGGTCTTCGTCCAGCCTCGATAACAGTTTTGCTTATAGCGTGTAGAGTCGAATACGACAAGCATCCCCGTATGGCCATTTAGGTGGGTGTTCGTCCCAATTCCAATGGTCTTTGCGAAAGTTTGACGCTCTTGTAGCCAGCTGGGACTGTGTCTCGGTCATCGTCAAGACCGGAGGTGACCTCCGGCAAGAACAGTTGGCAGTACAGCTCATTCAAGAGTTCGAGAAGATCTGGAAGGACGAAAACTGTGCTTGTTTGGGTTAGATAGTATGTCCCTTACTTATATTTTCGCCTTACTCCCTCCTCATCATGCAGTGCACTAGCTTCAGGATATTAATCACTGGAAATAACTCCGGTTTGGTCGAAAACCATCACAGACGCCATCTCTATACACTCAATCAAGAAGGCCGAATACGCCCGCCGGCTTTGCAACTGGCCGTCTAGGCCATGTAACATTATTCGACCACTTTAAGAACGTAGGTAATGCTGGCTATGCACGCTTCATCGTGTCCTTATCTTAGGTATAGGCATATGGCGATCCCATATCCGCCAAATTTGTGCGTGCACAAAAGAACTTTGCCAAGTCGCTCGCAGGTCAGACTCACGTACCCGCACACCTATTCTACTACTAAGTTATCAATCAACGCCGACAGGCCCTATTCCGTAGTCACCTATCTCTTACCAAATCAAGGATCGCCACAATGGGTGCAACATCCTGATCGAGTCCCGCGGACGGACACCTTCACATCCACATTGACTTCGGTTTCCAATTGCTCTCTAACTCTCCAGGAAACAGTTTTATCGGCTTCGAGGCCGCGCCCTTCAAGCTGCCGCTCGAGTACATCGAAGTGCTCGGAGGCATCGAGGGCGAGAGCCGTTCAAGGAGTTCAGGAAGCTGTTCAAGGAGGGCTTTGAGGCTGCGCGGAAGCATTGTGACCGGATCGTTAGTGAGTGCACACCAACACTTCATCCCGTTGTGCCAATTTTGAACGCTCTCTGGTAGCGCTAGTCGAGCTTATGCAAAGAGACCGATGCTGCCGTGTTTCACCGCGCTCGGGGAGCAAACCGCATCACAGCTGCGAGATCGCTTCCAACAAGGTCTCACACAGTCAGCCGTCGAGGAGCACGTTGAGCGCCTTATTGACAACTTCCCTTGGATCTGAACTGGACTAGATTGTACGATTCGGTAAGTGTTGGACGACGGTGGCGCCGCGAGATCCTGCTCACGCGAACTTTCCAGTATCAATACTATTCACAGTCTATACTATGATATTTTAATCGTCGGGCGGCTGAGTGTCCATGCAGTGATTGACTTAAACACGAAGGATGGGTATACAAAAGTCCGTCGAGGCTGAATGAAAAGGGATAAATACAAGACAAGATACCACAACTGCAACCACAGAAGTCTAGAACAGTTTGTCGTAACGCGCGAGACACGAGTACCACTCGTAGTCGAAGTTATCCTTTCGGGTTGCACCAGCATTTGCCCTTCTTGTGCAAATCGCCTTGGGGACAGTGTTGGAAGGGATTGTGCCGGTAGCCTGGAGTAGAGACCCGTCAATGAAGATATCGCTGCGTCCAGCGATGGGCTTACTTACCGATCTCGTTGAAGAAGTGGATTTGCCCTTCTTGGCGAACAGCGCCGCCCCAATACTATGCACTGGTGCATCACCCCAGCGCTACAATACAAGTATTGAGCCGAACGGTCAACTGTATAGGTCAATCGTGCGCACCTCGTAGTAGAAGCCACCTTTTTGATCAAGGAACTCAAAGAACTTCATGTAAGGTACTGACCGCCAGAAGTCGAGGTCGGCGATACCGATTTCAAAGTTACTCCAGACTAGCAAAATGCATCGTAGTCTGAGATCAAAGAGAACGATGCGAAAACCACACACACAGTGACAGCGATTGTAAGTCTGGCCTCCGTTGTCGGAGATAAAGCCCATAGCGTTGCCTTCTGTGATGAGGTCTGGGTTCTCGGCCATGAATTCTGTCGCGATATGTAAGCGACCAAGTCCAAGTGCACGACGCTTGAGATGGACCTTTGACAGCATCCCACAGAGTTGGAATAGTCGCCTCACATACTCGTAAAGGGAAACCGTGAAACTAGAATGCAAGAATGAGTGTCCTATTAGGCGCAAGTCTTTGCGATCGCTCTGGTGAACAGAACTGACCATATACACCTTTCTTCTTGTCCTGCATCACACAGGAAGGGCTACAAAACAACGAATGTGAGCCCAAAAAACGTCACATTAAGCCTATGTGGCGCATACATCGTAGTCAAGGTCGCAGAAGAAGAAGTTGACGTCAGGCCTGAATAGTGTTACTAACGCATTTGCGCGACAAGATGATAAACCTACTCGATACGCCAATAATACCTGTATTTGTCAAGGAGAGGATGACGGAAGAAGAACTGCAGGAAGGATGAGCAAGAGTCAATGTGATGTAGATATGGGTATGCGCTTACTCCTGAGTTGAAACGACACATGTTACGATACCTAAAAAAAGTCAGTCAAGTATTACTAGATGATCGCGTGATGAGCATACGGGACACTGCCTACAGGCACAACGCATTCGGTTAAGTTCTGGGAGGTGTAGATTCAACGAGGAGCTCACCTCCGTAGATGACCTGATTCTTGACCATCTTGTCTCGGGCCTCAGTCGGCCTTCTGCTCGTCAATCCAATCCGGCTGGTACCAGTGGTCTTTAGGAATCAAACCGAATTCGACGGGCGCATCTGTCAATGCAGTCACTCGCCTAGAAGCGATTAGAGTACTGTGGGAGCAGGGCGCTGCAAGTGCTTACTCCTTGAATTCGTCTGAGAAGGGCTCTTCGTTCAGGGAAGGTGTACGGATAGCGGAACTTCTTGTTGAAGCGGTCCTCTGGAGCGAGTGCTTGAGCAGGCTGAGGGCACAATGCTGCAGAAACGTGATCCTCACCCATCTGTTTCATACTAAGGACAATGCCGTTAAGATCACTGTTGCGTGCAAGTAGTACATAGGTAGCGTTGGCCTTCCGTGCCTGCGGAGGCAAAGCGCGCGTCGCAGGATGGTGGTATTCTTCCGGCACGCCATCTGCATATGGTGGACGACCAGTCGAGCCTTTGAACTGGTTGGCGATATTGGACAATGAAGTCACTTGCCATAATCTTCATGCGAGAAGCTGAGAATAAAATGCAGACTGATCTGTACGCGGACAAGAGAACAGCGCTCAGCGACCACTGTGGGACAAGACTAGGACGCTGTACGCACTATGATGCCCAGCCCAAGACGACGTATCGCATAGGGGTCATCATCGTGGCGGTAGAGACCCTTTTGCGGGGACGTGAGGTCTCCCAAGACTGAGTGTGAGCGTTTGGGACAAGGTGTGTTGGCACAGACTGTTTGCCGCAGCCTTGGAGACCGCTCGAATCGAACCCACTACGACATGATGGGCGCCAAACTGTTTGTATCCGCGCGCCCGCTCATTTTCTTGCTGCGCTGCGTTCTCTCGCCCACTCAGCCGACTAATCATCAAAGTGGCCGTGGCCCTTTCCCGCAGCTCAACCAGGCCAGCTTACGCCGTCCCCTGTCGCGTCGCTACATGTGCCCTCATTCAACCAAGAATAGCTTTCAAAACCTCATTGCATAGCCTTCCACATGCATCAGAACTCAACTGTGTATACTTCATTCCCGGCTCGTTCGCAGTCACTCGCACTGTCGTGGGAGCTTCTTCCGTCTTTTAACACCCGTCTTCTCTTCTAGAGATGAGTACCCAAAACGGCGATTCTGCCTGGGAGGTGTCGCCCAAGTTCCCCGGGTGCTCATGACGTCGAGCCACTGCACTCGGGAGCGAGACCGGCGGACTGGCCACCGATGTCTGTGGCACCACGGCAACGGGGACCCGCTGGCCGTGGGATGCCAAAATCCAAACCTAGTCAAGGTTCCCTAGAATCGCAAGCAGTTATTCCATTCAGTACAAGGTTTTTCATTATCAACCCGTGCTTGACGCGCAGGATACCCTGGGACAAGTCTTCCTGGGATCCTAATATGGCCCGGCCTCATGGACAAGGAGGCATACACAGCGGTCGGTTCCTCTTTGCAAACTGCCAGCCCTATCGTCCACTCGCCCGGTAGGTCGCTCCCCGAATTCGGGCCATCGCAAGCTGAAAATCGGCCCGTCAAGGTCTCGCATCGCCATGGAGGTATTCATGCAAGCTATCACTCCCAATGTCCAACTCAGTCAGCTCAAACGTGCCATCGCCGCTGTGTGTTACACGGTGACGAGTTCAAAAGCATACCAATCCCTTCCCATCAACTTCGATGTCTCCGTATTTCCGCCAAAGGCGGGCCAATGCCGTCGAGGGGTATTAACTGTGCCCACTCTCGACATTGGCCAGCATTTTCTGCGAGACTACGGAGGCGCTACGCCTAGATACAGACTTGTCGTGGCTGACAAAGCCGTCCAATTCAGCAGAGTAAGAACAAGGAGCCCCGACCCCAAGTGTTAGACAAGATCAGACTTACGCCTTATGTGCGGTTCCCGAGCTTCAGGAGAAACAGGAGAACCTTTGGGCAGAAATACAGGCGCAGATAGTCTCGGTATTCTCAGTCCAATTTGGCTGGGAGTGCCGAGACAATGTCTACTCTGTAGAATACGAGAAACTCTCTGGCGGCACGGGAAAGCTGCGTTTCGACGCAGAACGCAGAGAGTTCCGCGTACGTCTTCCCGAGGGCGAAGAGAGTGTATACATTGTTATACGAGCAAGTCAAATTGCATGGGCTGCGCTCGAGAGCGTACAACACCCGTACAGTCTGTCCTCTTCCTGTCGCTCTTCCATGCACCCGCCTACGAGAGCGATCGTTCGACCCCCCTCGGCTCAAGTCGACCGAGGATACCACATGCCGGGAGGACTTGGACCACTGGCCGTGCTCAACGCCGTCAGCGCCGTGTTGCACTCAATTTCGACCATCACCGTTATGCCATGTACACTTCGCTCGCCCTTCGTATCGTATGCGAAGGGAGAATTCGTTTCGAATGACCTCAAGACCCTCTGCTCATTTGCGCACATCAAGAGACATAAGCCCATCTACCGTATCGATTGGTGGTCGGCGTCCTCTTCTCGCCCGAGGTCCAGAAGGAATACCTTGATTGGCTCGCCGGGTTGGACTGGGAGCTCGCCTTTCAAGTAGACGTCCTTGCTCGAAGTAACATTATGGACCTACGAGAGATACTCCGCCTTCGATCGCAGCTTGCGCACTTGCGAGAGAGAGAGGTCAGCTACCTACGTCGCATGCTTCGTACGATACCTCGCTCGTGAGGCAAGAGACCCCACATGGTACCGAACGGCTTCCGACCCGAGAGTGGGCTCTTGAAGAGCTTTTCAAGCGCTGCCGGAAAGACTTCGTCACTCCCAAGGACACCTCGCCTGATGACCTCGCCAGCGGGGCACTGCAACTATTCGACTGCTACCACGCCGTTGTCACTCCGACGACAATACAACTCGAAGGCCCGCACACCCGAGCGTTGCAACCGTGTCATTCGGAAGTATGCCGAGCATGCGTCCAGTTTTCTTCGTGTGCGCTTCGCAGACGAGGCTCACTCTCCAATTCCGCCCACGACCGCGACGTTGACAATCAATCTTTTGTCGAAGAGCGCTTTGGCAGAATTTTGAAGCGTGGCTTTGTTATCGCGGGTCGACACTTCCACTTCCTAGGCTACTCGAGCTCTGGCTTGAAAGAGCACAGCTTTTGGTTCGTTACGGACTTCACACAAAAATTCGTCACCCTCGATGGTACCGTTACCGAAGAAAACGTTACCGCGGAGAGTATCATCGACAGCCTCGGTACCTTCGACAATAACCCCCATGATCCCGATCTCATGCGATGCCCCGCCCGCTGGGGCGCACGAATTTCGCAAAGTTTTTTCTGCCACGCAGGCCTTCGCCGCCGTGCAAGTTGAAAAGATATCTCTCATTCCCGACATTACCTGCTACAAGGCGACAACCACGAGCGACATCGATGGCACGGAACTGCCAGGCAAAGACATCAAATATGTATTCACGGACGGCGTTGGCAAGATTTCGCCTCAGCTTGCGGAAGACGTATGGAAAGCAGTTCGCGAGCGAAGTCACAGGCGTTTAGGAGATGACGTTCCGGCGGCATATCAAGTACGCATACAGGGGGCGAAAGGCATGTTGAGTAGGGACCCTGATCTGACCGGCGAGAGATTTGCTTGAGGCCCAGCATGGTCAAGTACGACGCACCAGGGTCAGCGGTTCTCGAGATCGCAGAGGCCTTCCACAAACCGAGAAAGTTCGCACTGAACCGTCCCCTCATCATGCTTCTAGAGGAACTCAACATGACCGGTGGCTATGATTACTTGAAGTATCTCCAGGATCAAATTATCAAGAAAACTGAGCTTGCCTCCGAATCGTTGACGAATGCTGCGCAGCTGTTCGAGTCCTCTAGGCTTGGAGCTGCTTTCGGGCTCGCCGCCACTTTTCAGAGAGCTCTCCGCCCTTGGCGTCGGGAACCTCACAGACAGCTTCACACAGCAAGTCATCAACTTCGCAAGACACCACGTCCTGCGCGACTTGAGGTACCACGCTCGCATTCCTGTTCCAGGGGGGCACACCTTGGTCGGTGTGGCCGATATCCACGAATACCTGGAGGAGGGATACATCTTTGCTTGCGTCGTTCCAGAAGGAGGCAAGGACCCCAATATATCTTCAAAGGCCCGACTATGGTTGCCCGGTCCCCCGTTATTCATCGAGGTGATGTTCAAGTTGCGATTGCTATTGGGCCGCCCCCACCTGGTTCACCTTTTGAGACCGAACCACTCAAGAAACACGGTCGTGTTCTCTACGAAGGGTGAGTTAAATAATATCTCCAGTCCATTCAGGTTTTGAACGTTACACTAGGCTTCTCGACCTCTCCCATCGTGTCTAGGCGGTGGCGATCTCGATGGTATGGCTACTGCGTTTTTTTTTTACATTCGCAGGTGGACTCAAAACTGTCTCCAGGCGATGAGTATGTTCTTAGCGACCTGCCACTGTTGCTTCCCCAGAATACATATGAGCCAGCAAGTTACGACTCTCCTGAGAGGAAGAAAATCGGCCATAAGAGCACCTCTTTCGGATGTCGCAGAGTGGGTCACCGAATACCTGTACAGCGACGTGCGTTTTGCGTCATTTTGTCTAGGAGGAGTTGTAAAGCTCACAACCCCGCCAGACTGTTGGAACGATTGCTATCAACTGGCTCACTCTCATGGACCAAGAAGCCCTCAAGGTGTCCTGGATCCGAACTGCGGCCATGGTAATACCGAGGCCCTTGAAAGGCTGGCCCAACTGCACAGCGATGCTGTGGACTATCCAAAGAGCGGAACTGCCGTTGCGCTGCGAGACGTGCCTCGCAGCCGTCTTAGCGCCAAGCCCGACTGGGCTAAGCCGGAAATTCAGCACAACGATAGCCCAGTTGAATACTACGAAAGCCAGCGTTGGATCGGACGGTTGTGTCGAGAACCAAACCTCCACATCATTTCTACCAGAGGTCAAACGACCACCCATTTCTGCGTCGACAAAGATGGGCTTCCCTCCTCTTGAGCACATTATCTCCGTATTCCGGAACGGAAACTTTTCCTCTCAACGACCCTGTTGAGAAAGCGCTTCGCCCAACGCGTCGCTCTTCACGTCGTCTCCGTTCGTCGATATTCGGGGAAGCGGATTGAGTCACAGTGGCGAGCGTACAAAGCCTACGTCTCCACTATTTACGCAGCATCTGCGTCACATATAGTCTCATACAACGACATGGAATGATGTTGACGGAAGAAGAGGTCGTCGTTGGGACCATCGTTGGCAAAACCACCCAACCACGTGTACGCAAGGATAAGATGGCGCAAATGACTGACCAGGTCGCCTCACGGGTTGCTCGCACTTCGATGGAGATTGCAGGCTCTAAGCCGGAGAATAAGAAAAGAGATCGTGAAGCGCGCATGGGTCGCGTTCAGAATTAGCACCATTAATCCGGAAGCGTTTGGATCGCGCAGCTTTGGGCTGATCGCCCTCCGCGAGCTGTTCGACGCGTTAAAGTCTCTCGACGAGTGTCCGGACTCCGAAGGCACTGGATTCGAATACGCCTGAAGATGAGTAAGTACAATATTCTTGAGGGCTGAGAGACACGAATTGACGGTTGTACGGTCCTATGATAGCTAAGCATTGCACCGAGATGGTGGCAGCAATTTGAAGTCTCTTACTGAGTTGCTAGTACAGTAGCCCAGATCCAAAAAATTTGTACTCGCGCCAATATTAATGCAGAAAGCTACATCAATCTATGAGCTCCCATTTAATACTACAGCAGCGTATAATAGAGAGTGCGAAGCTAGGTTAATACTTTGCAATGACTAGTGGGCAACCTATGCCAACGCAAGCTGCGGGATGCAGGCAGCGTCAGCGCCACGAAGCGCGCAAGCGCACAACGTGGCTCTGCCTTTGGGAGACTACGCAAGGGGCGAGCAAGAAACCCGCCTCGACTCTTGAGTCAAAAAACAAACGTAAATGCATTTAACTTTATGGCGTGCTAAATAGTGGCAGCAATAGTGTCGAAAAAATAATTAATGAGATTGTTCAAGTATCCGGAACTGTCAATGGGTCTGGGTAGCACTCGGGGTCCATGCGCTGATGGATTGATCCATTATGAACGGACTGCGGCCACCCCCGTACAAAGTCTCGGGCGGTCATTCTACTACTAACTCCCGACGTAGTTGTCTCCTAACTGTGCAACGACAAGCATGGTGCTGGACAAAATGGCCCGGACTTTGCAGAAGTCTCCTCTGGATCCGATCTCTGACCCCAGCACAAACGTGAACCAAACGCACGTCGATAAGGGTTCGATAGCTCATCTCCGTCTGACTGGGGTCATCCTGCGACATCCACTCTATACAGTGCATAGCATTCCACGAATCGCGCCGACGCTATCCGCAGCGCTCTAGTGCTCAGTTAAATCGCGTTGGGACAAAGTGCTTGCAGCCCCCCACACCCCGGCCGCGCTCCGTGCAAATTATTTCAAGCTCGCCACAGACCGAACCAATATTGACACAGTTGGGGTGCCGGTGTATTATCGCTGTGTGAGTGATGACAAAGTATGCTTTCGCTGGTACCGTCAACTAAGCGGATGAATCTTTCAAAGGCTCAACAAACTACACGTCGTTCTTCATGTCATTCACCTCGCAAAATGCCAAGTCGTGAAGCAACCGGGATTGGCAATGACGACATCTCCCCGGGAGGAGTGGAACCCACCCACATTCGCAAACACCTGCCACTGCCCCCAGAACCCAGCGCTCTAATGCAGCCGTCTCTGTCTGCTCTGTCCAATTCGGCAGGGTGACCCGTGATAAGGTCTACTCGGTGGAATTTGACAGAGCCTATTCGGGGATGCTGCATTTCCGTGAGCGACCGAAGACAATTCCATGTGCGCACCCGACACGAAAATCAAGAATTTTATAATCACCCTCGAGACGTCGCAGGTCTCATGGGCTTCTGCGCAGCACAACGAGCACAATTCTACTGTGTTCTTCTATCTAAAGTATCCACCGTCATACTGGACAGAGTCCGTTTCACCATCTACCGCATCTTTACCCACCGCATCTCGAAGGTCGTACGGCCCCACATCCAACTCCCTCCGGCTTAGCTCGTTGGACACAACCCATGAAGCCTACTCCCCTTATCTCTCCCCCGCCATTCGTGTCGTATGCCCTAACAGGGATAGCTTCTTCACCATTTCCGCAATGCTCGGGCTCGCAGGAGTACCGTCTGGTGCCGTCATGTATGCCCTACCACGGATGGGAGATCCTCTCCCTCCCTCAACGCGAAACCTAATCATGCATGGCTGAAGTCTGAGGGATTCGAGATGGCATTTCAGCTGGATAGTGTTGTCCGCGCCAACATCTTGGACCTCCCAGAAATCCTTCGCCTCAGACCACACCTCATCAAGATGAGAGGAACCTTCGGTACCTCATACACCGCTTCATTTATCCGGCACCTCGGCCTCCAAGCCCAGAGTGGTGAATGGTTAACCAAAACGGACCGAGGTCCTGTCGACCCGCTTATGAAGCTTCTTGTTAATTCTAAGAAGACATTCGATGTTCCTTCCACCATTCCCTACAGTGACAGAGAGTTTGTTCTTCTGTCACCATGGTCATAGTCACGCCCAGCCGGCTCATTTTGAAAGGTCCTCTTCCAGAGCGTAACAACCGTGTCATGCGCAAGTACGCTGCGTACACGATCATTTCATACGGGTCAGCTTCACTGATGAAGATGGCCTTCAACTTCGCGTCGATCCAAGTCCCCAGCGGTCGGCGGTTTATACAGGAACGCTTTGGCCGTATGCTCTCGTCTTCAACAGGCCTCGACGTAGCGGGGCATCATTTTGATTTTCTTACGTACTCCCAGTCTGGTTTGAAGTCTCACGCAGTATGGTTCGTTCGACCTTTCCGCATGCCGCATGCCGACGGATCCCTCTTCGAGGTTACCGCAGCATCGATTATCTCTGGGCTGGGCACTTTCGACAATTCCATACCCCTCTATGATCCAACTCTTCGCTTTTTTGCCCAGCGCGGTACGGTGCTCGCCTGCCCAGGCATTCACGGCCACCGACGCGGCCGTCGAAGTCAAATCTGACGAACTCATTATTGAAGAAGACATATACGACAACCACGGCCGGTCGTTTACAGATGGTGCCGGGTTAATGTCTTTCGAGCTAGCCTCGGACATTTGGAGAGAGCTGGAGAGGAAGAACCCTCGTCTTCGCGGAGGCTTGAGGCCAGACGTCCTGCAAATACGCTATCAGGGCTCCAAGGGGACGTTGACTACCACTGCTCATCTTACCGGTCGGCAAATGGTTTTGCGACATTCGATGATCAAGTTTTCGGCCCCCAGCATAGAAACCGTAGAAGTCGCTGCTGTTTTCAACCATCCCGCTCCCTTTTGTCTCAACCGCCCGCTCATCATGGCTCTGGAGGCGTTGAAGCCCAGGGGGGGCTATGATGTCCTTAAAAGATTACAGGATGACGCCATAGACGAAACCAAGTACGCGATGCAGTCGTTTCGTGCAGCTGCTCGGCTTTTCGACAGACATGGCCTTGGGTGCTCCCTACAAATTGGCTTCTATATGCGCCGAACTTGCGAAAATGGAGTCGTTGAAACCTCGTACAACGTGTTTGAGGAACCCGCTCAGTGTTGCAAATTATCATATCCTCCGCGATATCAAATACCGCGCCCACATTCCGGTGCCTCAAGGATACACTCTCGTTGGCGTTGCCGACCCATATGCTACTCTAAACGAAGGTGAAGTGTACGCATGCATCGCCTCTGCGCACGGTGGATTCGAGATTCTCGAGGGCGATATGATGGTCAGCCGTTCTCCGGTGACACACCCCGGCGATATACAGATTGTCCAAGCTGTTCGACCTCCCGCAGGCAGTCTTCTAGAGCAGCATGCGCCCAAGAATGCGTTGGTGTTCTCCACCAAAGGTGACGTACTGGATTAATGAAAGTTTGTCTCGACTGATTGTGAGGCAACAGGATCAAGGCCTCAGGCATCTTGCCACGCAGGAGGCGATCTCGATGGTACGTTTTGCTCCCCCCACACGCCATGGAATGACGTTAAGGCTCAGCCGTCCTGTTCATTATAGGTGATACATTCGTTGTGACAATGTATCCAGACCTGATGCCGGCCGAATCGTGTCCGCCCGCTGATTGTGATCCTGCGGCTCGCAAAACCAATCGCCACCCGTGCACGATGCAGGATGTGGCCGATTTTTTACCGAGCATATTTACAGCGATGTAAGTCTTTCAATGCAGAGATATGTTTTTTTATTTACTCAAACGATGGTGTAGAATGTAGGAATAATTGCTTCGAGATGGCTGGAGCTCGCAGACAAGAGCCCCAAAGGAGTCTTCAGCTCTGCATGCCTGCGTATCTCGAAGTTGCATAGCGCGGCACTCGATTATCCTAAGACGGGACTTCCAGTCGCACTGCATAGCATGCCGAAGTCCTCTAACAACCAGAGACCCGACTGGAGCGCACCCGAGGTCACGATACCAGGCAGCTCTAGCTCACAATACTATCAAAGTCAAAGCTTCATCGGACGCCTTTACCGAGACATCACACTATCACTGCCCGGTGTATTCTTCTCGGAGGACAAAGAGGAGTCGTCCACAGTTTCCAATACCTCTGTACCGCCAACGACACCGGGGAGCACACCAGCTCTATTGCAGCGAAATGAGGTTGAAATGAGAACCCGGTTCAAATCTGATGATACTCTCGAGACTACCGTCTACAATCTCGTTATGCGCCACATCGAGGTCGAAGCTGTCGTTTTGTGACGAAGAAACGATGGACCGTATCTGGTCAATATTTTTCAACTACACTCTGAAGCTGCGGGAGATTTGTGTGGAGTTTAGCCTTTCGCAGGAGCGAAGCGCGGAGACTATGCTCTCGGAGGATGAAGTCGTTGCAGGCACGATACTCGCTACCGGCAAGTCACAGTCGCCTTCGCAGACAACGCAAGGAGCAGATCTCGCAGATGCGAGAGCAAGCATCGGTGCTGGTTGATCACTTCGCGACTTCACTGCAAGAGGGGTTTGGGGATAACCTCGACGCGAGGTTAAAGTACGCCTGGCTCGGTTTTCGATTATCAACAGTCAAACGCGATGCCTTCGGGTGTAACAGCTTTCGCCTTATCGCATTGCATGCAATTTTCGACACTATCAAGTCGATGGATTCTCCTCCTGACCAATGGTCTATCAATTCTCCGTAGTAAATTGCATGTGTCCATATCTCCATAGCATCCAGTAATTGTGATTATCAATGTTCAACTTGTTTCATTTATCATGGTCCAGAACCTGAGCGACGGAATGCGGCCAACATTTTTGTGACCTCAATGACCCTCCCTTTCTTATACACATCGTGTTCTAAATAATCACGTCATATCATGATTGGAAAGAATGCCATATTTTGCACCACGCACCTGGATGCAACACATTAACCCATCATTCAAGCAGAGCTCACCATGATTGACTTTGTACCGGGTGTTGAGCAGAATCCAAACTCGATGCGATTTGCGCAGTCGGAAAAATCGCTGCAGCTTCCTGCACACCCTGCACTGTTACAGAACGTCACATCGTTGGAGGCAGAGAGGCAGTTGGTGTTTGGAGCAGGAAGGCATGTTGCACCGCCGTTGTAGACGGTGCAAGGATTTTCACAGACGACGCCATTGACGATGGTGCTGCAGTATGTGACTACGGTATTCTGGGCTGAGCGAGTAGCTAGGGGATTGTATATGATGGGGTCGCCGATGAAAGTAATCCCACTGGCATCGCTGCTGGCCAGCCAATGCATAATTGTGGCTTCACTGACCGTATATCGGACCCACCTACAGAAAGATGACAATAAGGATCTGGCCGCTGATGCGCAGGAGGAAGACCCCAATCACACGCCGACGGTCAAGGTTTTTATCAGACTCACATCAATATTGGCTGGGCTCGACCTCTTGACCTGGATATCGGTGAGTGGAGCCATCGGCGAAAAATAGCAATGGAAAAAAAACGTACGGACACCGCCGTCACCGCATTCAGGAAGAAAGCTGCAGAGGGAGGCAAGACTGAGCAACGGAGAGGATTTACGCAAGAAAGCGGCTTTAGGCATGATGGCGTGGCCGACCTGAATGACCCGACTCCGACTACTAATTCGTGTGTCGCATCTCAGGCCAGCCAGCCACACGCCTTTATGTCCTTCACTGTGCTGATTGGGTTCATTGCGCAGTTTTGCCGTTTGCGTGAGGACTCAAGTACCCAAAGTCCACTCCTTGTATACTAAAGCATCAGCATGTGAGCGGGCTATCAGTCATAATAGGTCACCCCCGAGTAAGATACCCCCGATAGAGCCGCTTCCATGCAATACTTCATGTCTCTATCCTCACGCTGTCCACACCTGTATTATTCTATCAATGCTCAGAAGATGTAGGTGAGGTAACTCAGCTGCGATGTTATCATGATCAGTGTCCCTCTCCCAGCTCGCAGAGTTGTCATCATGTCTAGCAGAGCAATGTGTGGGATTCGTCGACTCGTTGCTCTCAGGTGCCACCACTCGTGTCATATAAACTCTTCCCCCTGCTATAATCTCATCTCAATCTCATCATGAGAAGGAGAACACTAACAGACAGCTGTACGTAACCCCTTGACATGAGATCCCATTCAAGAGTGCAAGCACGAGGGTACGTACGTGGGGACTAGCTTTGGTTGCTGTTACTACAAGACAAATAAAACACACTGCAAGTCTTGCACAGCGATGTATGACACCGGGTTTTACTACTGGATGTGCTTCGGTACTTCAGAAATTGAACAGTGATCAGAAGAAACTGCTAGTTGGATAGTTGGAGGGAACATACCTATGTACCTGAGATGCTACCGTCATGGTGAGGACGATTAACATAGAAATCTATGCCCATGAGGCTCCAACGTATCATCTTGGGCACAGACGTCGATGCTGGGAAATTTTAAATTGAAACCTAGCCACCTTAACACACATTGTGGCTTGTAGTCCAAGATACCTTACTACTGCAATACTACAGCGAACGACGACGTTACCTCGACGTATATGACTCACATTCGAATCAAAGCTCAGACAGGTATTTTCCACTTGGTAGTCAGTCACTGAATACAGTCATTCTGCGAAGCGTCCTTTATCAGCGCGCCGACTGAGGGCGGGGACTAGGCTACTATCATTTGTCGTGTGGCGAGCCGCGGATTGTCAGCAAATTAGACACGAATGATACCAGCCTGAAAACATATCGTATTGGAACATGGTCGCCATCAAGGCTCGTAGAGGATCAGACGCGTGTGACGTGCAAGTCTACTTACGCTTCTTTGACTTCTTAGCAGACTACACGCATTTATTATTAATGCCTACAAGGTGGACCATGCGACGAGTCTACTTTACCTTCGGAGTGCGCGGAGATGTGGCACCATTGCCCTCGCCATCACTAGACGCGACGCTTTCAGTTCCAGAGGGAGTGTCCGGGACGAGTGTGGGAGTGGAGGGTGCTGAGAGGGCATTGGGCACCGGAGACATAGGAGGAGGCATCGGAGATCTTGGAGCTGAGCCCGGGATCGGGGGAAACGCGATAGGTTTGACCTTGAGACCATACTTCCGCTCTAGTCGTGGACGCCGTTAGAGCATAAAGGAGGAAGAGGTAAATCATCGTACCCTTTTCTGCCCGCATTGGGCCAATCTGCTCGAGCGCAGATCGAACCTTGTCGCTGTGAAGAATTTCCGTCGCAGTTTGGTAGATGATTTTGTCCCCAGCCCTCAACGAAAGTGTTCGCCTCTGCCATCGTCTCCAAGACCTCTGCTTCAAGCTCCTTCTCGGCGGCAAGCAAGCTGTTCCAGAGATCGTCCCCAATGGACCCTTTTTGCAGTAGGTTCTGCATGGCGGGTTTGTCTTCACGGATGCGCATGATGCGACTGACATTTTGTGACGGCGCGACGCACAGAGGGCAGCTTTTCAGTAGGTGGTCGGGCGTCGGTGGATCCGTTTTTTGTAATAGCGACACGTAGACGTCGCGCTCACGATGACGCGGGAAGTAGGGTTCGATGATTTTGTCTGGTAGCACGTTAGTGCACTAATGGAAAACGAGTCGGCGTGTGGCATACTTGCGGTGTGTCGTTTGTAAAGGGTGCTGAATACCCACAAGCCACCAAAGACAATAAATACATATATAAAGGGGAACAAAAAGGGACGCCATTGTCGCAGAGCGTGCTGCTAGTGGACGCTAAGAGTTGGTGTTGCTAGCTAACTTTGTGAACGAACGTGTAAGGTGAGCTGGCATAAACGCGTCGGCGTGGCACTGATGCGCTACAGGAGATGGTCACTGGTCACAATAGTCCACCCCTTGATCATTTGGTCACGGGGCTTGTCACGTCGCCCATTAACAGTCCATTAACCTTTCGCGCATCGGCCGTCGGCCGACGCGGGGGGGGGGGCGGCCCGGACCCCACACTTCCCCGGATCCTGCTTCAAGTTCTTGGCGCTGGGGTAGCACATAAAGTGGTCGGCAATCGAGCTGTCTGGCAAGCGGGTTTCGTTGACTTGCGCTCTCCTATTCCTCCCATTCACCAGACCAGCGTCATCCAACTCGACCATGCTCAAGCAGAAGCACATTTCTCGCAAGCCGCTCGCGCGAAACGCAAGTATTGCGGCACAGAGACGTTTTTGGCTTCAAACGAAGGTAACCTCGCCAGCACACCGGTAGCCACGGTCATTGACACCATTAGACTATCAAAGAGGCCCTTGACGAAATTATTCCAGCAAAACGAGAGCAGCTAAAGGCCTTGGTATGTAGAACTATCGTCGCCGAACATTGTAGTGGACTTGAAATACTTTCCAGAAAGCTGAGCATAGTCCAAGCGGTGTTGGGGCGATGTTAAGGTAAATGTCTGGCCTACAATAGCATTCACCCTTTCAAATTGCCGTAGGTCGAGCATCTCATCGGAGGTATGCGCGGATTGAAGTCAATGTTATGGGACGCTTCGGTGTTGGATCCAAAACGAGGTGGGCATGATCTCCCATTCCCCTCTGTCGACAATATTCAACCCTGGCTCAACAGGGGATCCGATTCCACGGACTGAGTATCCCCGAATGTCAAAGCGCAATTACCATCTGCTGCTGCTGGGAAAGAAATCATCGCCGAAAGTATGCTTTGGTTGCTTTTTGACAGGAAAGGTCCCCACGCGAGGCCGAGACTCGTCAACTGTCACGCGAGCTAGCGGACAGAGGCGAGCTCCCGAAACATATCGAAAAGCTACTCGACGAGTGAGTCTCTTGTCTAACTTGCGAGAGCCCATCTATCACATGTCTAGGCTACCAACCACTCTGCATCCCATGACCCAGCTTGGCATGGAGTCGCTGCCCTGAATCACGACAGCGCATTCCAGGCAGCTTATGAGCGTGGTATTAAGAAGACCGAGTACTGGACCTATGCGCTGGAAGACTCACTCAATCTCATCGCAAAGCTTCCCGCTATCGCCGCACGCATTTATCGAAACGTGTACAAACTTCCCGATACCTCTCTCCCTGGTGTGAACAAGGATTATGACCTCGTGGGTATGTATCCCACCTAAGAATTGACTGCTGCTCGGGTTTCTTCTCACCGACGCTGCAACAGGAAATTACGTCAACATGCTCGGGTACGGAGGACAAACCACAGCCTGAAGGAGTACCTCCGTCAACTACATCGCTCTTCATGGTGATCACGAGGGCGGCAATGCCTCCTGCTCATACTTCTCGTAAGTTCCATCGTGTAGTGCGGCCGTTGGACAGCTGACGAGAGTATTTCAGACTTGATCGGCTCGACCCTGGCAGACCCATTCTTGGCTTACGCAGGCGCCCTCTACGCCCTCGCCGCCCTCTGCACGGGGTACACATTCAATTACATCATTTGATTTTGATTTTCTTGACGTGCGCCACAGATTGGCCAACCAGGAAGATTGTCTTGAGGTGGCAATTGAACATGCGCAAGGAGCTTCGTTCGCGACAATCTCACACATGACCACATCAAGGACTTCCTATGGAGAACTCTGTGAGAGTGGCCACAGTCGTCCCAGGGTATGTGCCTTGGTCCTCGCTATGAACCCTGCCCACTCACAATCCTTTGCAGATATGGACATGGGTGTGCTGCGCAAACATCGGATCCTCGATTTACTGCATTGCTGCAATTCTGCGATACGCGTCCAGAGCTCCTCGCCGATCCCGTCATTCAGATCGGTTAAGCAAGGTCACAAAATTGTGATGTGTCGTACGAGGTTTGATACTGTCACAAAATGTCCAGACACCTTTAGGTACGCGCCGAGTGTGCTTAAGGAGCACGGCAAGGTAAATGGAACCTCAATGGCCTTGACGCAAATAGTCCCGCCTCGATTAACGATGTTCGCAGACAAAAAACCCGTATCCAACGTTGATGCTGCATCTGGATGCGTCGTTTATATCATTACCGGTCTCAAGGAGTTCAAGTAGTAGGGCTGTATCAGTTGTGTCTTTGATCGCATAACTAATTCGCGGCGCGCGACAGTATTACACCGTCATCTTCGGCGTGTCGAGAGGTTTGTGCCCCCATTAGCCCCGCCACAGAAAGTCGACTCATTTTCGTTGCAGCTCTAGGTGCTCTCACTCAAATCGTTTGGGCAAGAGCTTTGGGTTTGCCCATCGAGCGGCCTAAATGTGAGTTTCTCCAACTAACTGCGTGTGTAGAAATAGATTACTGACAGTGATCACAGCTCTCTCCATGGATGCTATCGAGAAGCTCGTCAAGCAGTGAGAGTTGAAATGTTGCATGCGTGGTAGGGAGTTGGGACATCATCTGTACCACCAACTGTGTTTATATGGATCCTGGATATCTTTGTACATTTACATGTCGACAATACATATTTGACCCGAGTAAGTACATGTTGGAGTGCAGAGCGTCACTGTTGTAGATCGCTACCTAAACAGTGCAGTTATAACAGGGTCAAAAGTGTCGCTCAGTAGAGAAAAGGCTAATAGTGGTATACCTATATTGCCAACTTGATGCGATGGGACGCCACACCAAGATGATGGGACCAGGGAAGAGAAAGGTAGAATACAAGTGTCAGAAAGTCAGCCCGGCAACACAAGCCAAAAAAGAAGAACCATGACTGGAACAGTAGCGAGAAGAAAGTGTCAAGTAGCCAGAGAAACCCTAAGAAAAAAACCGAACGAGATCATAAATGACACTAGAATCCGACTCGACGGGGAACCTGTTTGAGGCGGGGGACCTCCTCGACCAGCTCCATGGTGGGTAGGCGCCAGGTGGGCGAAGGGCCGCCAGGACCAGGACGTGCGCCTGGATAACCTTGGGCTTGTCCAGGTCCCTGTGGGTATCCTTGAGGCGGTTGGCCGTAGCCAGGAGCCGGGCGGGGACCACCCGCCGTTGGGGAATCCCTGCGAGGGAGGGGCGCCGTTCGGGTACCCTTGTGGAGGCGATGCGCTACTGGGGATAGCCCTGGGGTGGTGCGACCGCCTCGTCCTCCGGGTCCGTCAGGTCACCGTGGGGGGACAGGCATGCCCCCTGCGGTGGCATTGGTCCCCCACGCCCTCCTGCCCCCTTGCGGTGGCACGGATCCTGCACGCAGGGGCTGTCCAGGTGGCCCCTGTGAGTTGGTGCCGGCCCGGGATCTCGCAGCGAGACAGGGGTTGGGCGACCGTTTGGCATCCCCTGAGGGGCGGGCAAAAATTGATCTGAGAACCAGATGGCGTTTGAGGCGGGACCATTTTTTCTCAGCAGCTTTAATGATCTCGTCGCTGTGAAACTCGTTAGGGCGTTTGTTTGACGTTCGAGAGACAGGAGCACTGACTCCAACAAGTTCAGCCGCAGCACACAGTACGACCCACTCCACACAGTCTTCGTTCCCTTCTCCTAGCGTCTGCCACACCGCTTTCTCCTCTTCCGGAGTTTTTTGCCAGTTATGCTAATTCTAGTACCGCCTCCGTTCGGGGCCTGGAGCATTCATTTTTGTATCTTGCCAAATTCAATGCGCTTAGGGGGGATGTTATGACCAGCATAGGCAAAGTAAAACATGCTCCAGAAGGCAGCGTTCGGATTTGGGCTTGGATATCTGAAACGAGTGGAAGATCTGCGGAGTCTGGGGAAGGCAAGACAATTTGTAAATCGGGGGAGAGCACTCCGGTATTTGTGATGGACCATTTGAGATTTCTTGAAGCCTCGCAACGCACGACACGTGAACCCGAGGAGGAATGGCCGGGATTCCGAAGCTGAGGCCTTCCCTGGTGCATAGGGCACTAGCTCTTGGGGGAAAGAGCTTTGCGACGCAGAGATCTCCTGAGGGGACGGCGTTAAGAGATAATTCTCGGGTATTCTGAGGCAATTTCCAAGTTATATGATTACATGATGTCGTCAGTGGTATATAGACTCACGAAGTTGGTATCAGATACGAATACAGGATGTTGGCGGGTTGACCTGTAAGCCGGACTTCAGAAGTGAATGGGGACGAGCACGCTTTAAGCTTACCATGAGGAGTGACAATCAATGTAGGAAGGTGGTTTAGGTATCGGTGGATGGTTTGGTGACGTGTATACAGTATAAGACAGCTGAAGCAGGCGGATAGAGCAATCAGCAAAGAGAGAACCATGTGTGAGAGGGGGTTGATTCACCAGCCATTCCACTGGGGGTCAAAGGGAGGGACGACAAGGGAAGTACACTCGTACGTAGGGGTGCGATGATTGTGGTCAAGAGTAGACGAGCGATAAATTAGACATGCATGCGTCTGAGCGATGCCGGTTTTGCTGTTGACCAAAGCCCCTTCGCGGACTTGATGTACACCGGTGTCACACGCATCACATGCATCATAGCTAGACCCTTAATCGTTTGTAAACCCCGTTGCTTACCGCGTTACGGCATTTGTCACGTAGCGTGACGGCTGGCTGAAGTTGGTGCTCCTCATCGATTCTCGTTAGGCACTCAGTGGCTGCAACAACCTAGCAGCCCGCTCGTTCCCTTGTTCTTCTTTCTTTTATACTACCACTACCAGGCGCCACAACCATTGAGCTGGCTTCTCTCTCTTATCCTCCAGTACGCTCGTGATGAAAGGACTTAAGAAGACTTTGGTCAATTCGCAACGACTCTGTTCGACAACCAAACGCGCTTCTACGCAGTCTCACACAGCTTAGGGGGTCCAAATCTCAAGAGTCTTCCTCTTCAAAAACCAAGGAAACAAGACCACTGCTACCGCACCTCCTCCGCCTCTCTCCAAACTCCACAAGCCTCTGCCGCAACAGTCGTCGGCTCAAGTCAGCCTCAGCCATCTAGTCAACAACAACAGTAGTCACTCGCTGTCAGGCACCAATGGTTCTCTGAAAACTCTTCTCGCTCGGGGTGCCCTCTAACTCGCTGAGTGGTGGGTGCCTCAACGTGCCTACGGGTAGCCAAGATAGAGCAGACCCCGGCACCACCTATCGTCGTTGTCAGCCCAGATGCTTCTCTGAGCCAATTGAACGGACGTCTCTGGGGGATGGGCCTAACACTCCTCCACGGTCCAGCACCCTCAAACCCGGTTGAGGACAGGACCTAAAGACACTATCCCTATCGTGGGGAAGCCGCCACGGAAACAACGAAGCAGCAGGTTCGTCATCACCGAAAAGGTTGAGATAGAAAAGCTCCCATCCTTCATGGGTGCGTGTTATGAAACAAACAATGCTACGCTGTAACTCACTTCTTGTGTACAGAGACTCCTCCCAACGAGCGACCCCAACTTTTCATCCGAAAGCTGCATCAATGCGCAGTCCTTTTCGACTTCAACGACGCCAACTTGGAACTCAAGGGCAAGCAAATCAAAAACACAAACTCTGCATGAGATGTTGGAATATATTACCACTCAGAGGGAGGTCATAACTGACAATGTATACCCTGAGGTTGTCAAGATGGTGCGCTCTATCTTCGAGTCGGATGGGACGTTCATTAAATAGCGCCGGACCTTTCACAGTTTGCGACCAAACCTCTTCCGTTCGATACCCCCTCCCGTCAATCCGACTGGAGATGCCTATGACCCGGAAGAAGACGAGCCTGTTTTGGAACTTGCTTGGCCCCATCTCAAGATCGTCTACGAGTTCTTTCCTCCGTTTCGTGGAAAGTCCCGACTTACAACACCAACCTCGCCAAGCGATACATTGATCAGACCTTCGTTCTTAATCTCCTCGAGCTATTTGATTCCGAGGATCCGCTGTTTGCGTGAGCGCGACTTTCTCAAGACCACGTTACACCGTATTTACGGCAAATTCCTCAACCTTCGCGCCCCATTCGAAGAAGTATCAACAACGTCTTCTTCCACTTCATCTACGAGACAGAGCGCCATAATGGGATTGCTGAACTACTGGAGATTCTCGGTTCTATCATCAATGGCTTCGCTCTTCCCCTGAAGGAGGAACACAAGACCTTCCTTATAGCGCGTCTTACTCCCCTTGCACAAGGTGAAGAGTCTGTCTATGTACCACCCACAACTCGCCTACCTGTGTCGTGCAATTTTTGGGAGAAAGACGCTGCCTTAGCCGAAGACGGTGTGGTTCTGGGGTTGCTCAAGTTCTGGCCGAAGGTTAAAACTCGCCGAAGGAAGTCATGTTTCTCAGCGAGATGGAGGAAGTCCTCGACGTCATCGATCCAGCCGAGCCGAGTTCCAGAAAATTCAAGTCCCACTATTCCCAGCAGCTCGCCCGGTGTATCAACAGTCAAACACTTCCAAATAGCAGAACGGGCCTCCTGTATTTGGAACAACGAATACATCGTCAACCTGATGAGTGTGATAACCTTCAAGTCATTCTTCCCATTGTTTTCCCTGCTCTGTACACCAACTCTCGATCGCACTGGAACCGGTAAGCTGGAATTTCTCCTCCAGACGAATTATTGTTCACAAATTTTTTACTATTCGATTAGTACCATTCACGCCATGGGTTTATAACGCGCTAAAGCTCTTCATGGAGATCAGCCCGGATCTATTCGACGAGGTCATGCAACAATACAAGCAACGTAAACTCGAGTAAGTTCCCTGAGGACTTGGCTGTTCTCGCCATTCACGCATATTTTCACGTGCACTCCCCGTGAACGCCAGCATGCGGTAGAACGCTACGATCAGTGGCTCCAAACTACGTCAGAAAGCAATGGCAAATTCGAGTGGCAAGTTACCAGAAGGGTTCCTTGAGGACGAGCCGGCGGCCGCCGCCACCACCAGTTGATGAGGACGACATTCTTGATCTGTCCATGGATCTAAACGCCGTTGCCCTCGATGCCGAAGTACCACTCAGCGAGTTGGATGAAAGCGGTGTGGTGGATCGAGCGGGTACCAAATGGCTGATCCGGGGCCATGGACGTGAGTGCAGGAATTGTACCTGATAGTGCGAGAATAACACTGAGGGGGGTTCAGCGGCCGTTCCCAGAGGTAGGCGGGCTCGAGCACTCGCCCGGTGGCAACGAATCTGCATTCACGGCGGGGGAAACAAGTGCCACTTCCAGGTGCGGCGTCCCTTTTCGTCGTTGGATCCACCGTATTGCTGACGGCATTCACGGTTGTCTGGAGCAGTCGATCCCACTGTGCTACGTGACTTGCAGGGCCCACAGAAGCCTGGACGAGCCGCAGCCGCTCACGCGGGGATACCGCAGGACGGCCCGTTAAAGCTGTGTTGGGACATGTCCTTGGGCATGTGTTACTGTCTTCCTACGTGCATATATCAATGTTGTTCTCGTGTCATCGTTATATATCCTTCATCCCGTGGATCGGTCTTTCAACGGTCATTTTAGCTTACGATACTTCGGCCACGTACACTAAACAAGATAAATACATGTTGTGCTTCGCGCATTTTCCTCCTAGTATCTGGATGACACCGTTTTGTTCCAGCTCCCTGGACAAGCTGCCTAACAAATGTTCTGGTTGTGATTCCAGGACGATACGTGTGTTGCAGTGGACCCTAATCAATCTAGAGAGTTCGCACCCCAACCAACCCTTTATAAATCCCTCCCGAAGAATTTGTCCAGGAGTTCAATGGTCCTAATGGCCGCAAAAAAAAACTTCATACATTGCAACCAAGCGGAAGCTGCGGCATCCGAACGCGGTTGGCTTCAGATTACCGATCCTGTACGCGAGCCAAGCTCGTGACAGAGTATCTTTTGCGTCTTCACTTTCTGGGCCTGAGATTTGGACGGAGATGCGGTTGACCAAAAAACGTAGTCTGTTGGCGCATTTGGGACATGGCTTCATTGCGCATTTTCGGCTGAGGCGTCTGGGTCACGATGGTCCCGACAACTAGCTCCTCCTCGGTAAGTTTCGAAGAGCGCCGGTGGGGGATAGTCCGCACGAGGCTGATATGTGGCGAAGCGTTTGCATGTAATCGATAAACACCGCGCACATTTCCTTGGCGCGAAAATAGTTGGTAGGGGAGATCACCTCTGTCTCGATGAATTGAGATACGAGCACAAAGACAGCGTCCTCTATGTCGCCATCGGGCACAAATTTCTCGCTCCGTAACGACGCCAGGAGGGTTGACGTGGTTGGTAGATCTCCGAGGGATTGAAAGGATGGCTGTTGGATGCGCGGGACCGAGAGGCGTACTTCGCGGAAAAGGCGTCCAATATAACGGCGGCTCTCGTAGAAGAGCCCTACACCTCGCCAACTTCAGGCACTTTCCAGTCGGGTTTGATTCCTGGGAATTTAGGCCGGGGAATGTCGAGAAGGGGCACAGGGCGACCACTCTTCGGGTAATCGGCAGCGTCGCTGTGAAGTCGTGCAAGCTCCAAGCAATCCGGATCTTCTATGCCTTCCTCGCTCTGGTCTGCAATAACCATCCACGTCGACGCGATGATGCCTATGTTCTTTGCGAATAAATTCAGCGATACACTCGACATGTATGATCATGGAGACTAACATCGCTGTGGAGATATTCCATGACGAAATCTGCCCAAGTCTTCTCGCGTGCTATCGTGATCGATGGTCCTTCTTTCTGCTACATCGTATTCCGCAGGATCATACATGACCGTGGGTAGGGTAAACTCTTTCATGGTTGTGCAAACGAAGACGTCTCCTGATAAATAATTAACTAAAGTTTTTGTAGTCAAAGAGCATGCCTACCGTCCAAGTCTCCTCCAGATAAAACAAGAAGCCAGAGGACGAGAGCCTAGACACACGTCGATGACTTTATGGTAACAAACATAGCATGTATAATACCTTTGACCGAAAATACCACCGAGTTGGTGAGCGGCTCAATCGTGAATGCGCTCCCACTCGGTGGTCTTCCGATGGCGCGCACTACTTGTACGTCACCGGGATGAATAGTGGGCGATCTCGTGATCATCGTGGGCCCCTCGAGATAGATAGGTTCTTGTCCCTCTCCTTGATCTACGCATGCAAATATTTCGCCTTCTTCAAGGCATGCGTGGATATCAGCAATCCCAACCAGCGAGTATGCCACCCCCGGGAAACTGGGATTCTGGCGCGATACTTCAAGTCGCGAAGAACGTGGTAGATTGAGAAGTTTGAGAATTTGGCGCAAAAATGTGTCGTTGAGGTTGCCGACGCCCAACTTGGCCAGACTATAGAAGATAGAGGAAAGCTTGAAGGCGGAGCCAAGCCCATAGCTCTCGCATAAGGTTGCCGCACCCTTATAGGACTTTGTGGCTTCTTTCGTGTCTTGAATGACGGCGTCTTGAAGCGTCTTGAAGATGTATAGCCTCCTTGCACCTGGGGACCTTCCAAAAGCATGATCAAAGGTCGGTTGAGATAAAATCGCGCCGGCCGGTTGAAGATCGAGGCGACTTCAATCATCATAGTGTCTGGCGCCTCAAACTTCTTCATAGACGGCCTGAGACATATTGCTCGACCCTGCAGCTCGTGGTCAATGCTGAGCATAGGCCTTTGTAGCCTTGAAAAGCGTATTTGGATGGCACTGGGCATGTGTCTGCCGTATCCCGGCGATGCTGAGCGCTCTTCTCCTGAAGAGAAACCCCAGAGCCTGTCCATCGCGAGCTCCTTGGACATAAGCCCAACACCATCAGTGAACGACCTGCGCTCGCCGGAATCCCAAATGTCGTCGATGAAGAACACCTCTTCAACCTCGACCTCGACCGCAGCTTCGGTGGCAGTGAAGGCTAGAGCGATACGTGCGCCGTAACGGGCCGGACATCGCATGAGCTCGGGATCGTAAGAATTACCGTGGAAAACGCCTAGACCAGAAAATGATGGTTTTCTGCGTCTTCCCGGACTCGACCTTGGGCTTCATGCGCCAGGAAAGGAGTTACGAACCACACGGAGTGTTGCTTCAAGCCTGATTGGGAGTAAGCTAGCCAATCGAAATGACGTCCAGCAATCTCGAGGCCCTTCAAGAGTGGTTTCGCCGAACCGGTCTTGAATTAAAGGGCGTCCGTCAACGTCCCTGTCGAACCTAAAACTGAAGGCCATTATCGTCGACGAAGCTGACGCGCAAAGAAGTTCGCGGTGTAACCGTTGAAACTTTCGCATGACTCGATTGTTGCGTTCAGGGAATGGCCCGTCCAGCAAGATATGTCTGGTGGGCGTTATTCTTGCGTGATAACATTCAAAGGAGTCTGTCTCTTGCGTCCCTGTAGAAGATGGAAGGATGTAGGTGCTCTTTTGCGATCTGAATAAAATCTATAAGAGCTTCTCCACAACTGTGTGCGGGGGGTGTTTTCGAACCACGATGATTCTTGAAACGTGGTCGCCAAAGTGCCGAACAAAAGCGGCGGTCCAGACAGTGCCGTTCGCCTCTGCTGTAGCCTCGATTTCGCCACGGAGAAGGAGGAGCTCGTGTAGATTGAGGGTGGTTTTGGCGCCCGCGATTGGCGTCAATCTGGAAAGCGATTTCGTAGCGAACAGTAGGCAACCAAGCCTTGTAAATCGTCTGCAGCTCGGGAGAGAACAATCCCCTGCGCTCCGCGGGCGACAAACACGACCGAAGTGGGATATGCGCATAGCGGCAGATCCAACGAAGGTTGTCGACCGAGGATTCGGAGCATATGATGCGGATTGAAAGCGATGAGAAAAGCAACACATGAGCTGTGTTCGTGGTCAAACGCGGAGATTCGGACTCGGGAGGGTCCCCGGGCGGGGCGTCGTCCGCGAAAATCGAACAGGTCGTAATGGTCGTCCACACCGACTTCAGTGGGCTCTCCTATTTCGAACGTGGGTGGATAGTCGAGAGCTAGGGCCATAACTGGGAAGTTTGTGCCGGGATCGATAGAAATCGAGGCGGAGGTGACTCGGGGGGCTCTAATGGCGACAATGAGATTGACCTCGGGTTCATGAATGCAGAGGCGGAGCTGCCGACGATCGTCGTCAAAGCCCAAGCGACCAATTCCTTCGCACAATTTCTCGTATTCTATGGAGAACACGCCGTCCCGACATTGCCAACCAAACTGGATAGCGGAGACCGAGACGAGCCTTGTGCGAAGCTGGGCTAGCAATGCCGCTTGCTTCTCTTCTTGCAGTGGATCGACATAGGGAAGTAGACGTAATTTATGCACTGCGTCGGGTCGTGGATCCCGTCGGCTTGGTTCGAAGCGGGGAAACCTCTGAGTGGTCCCTACTCTGATTCTTTCGCGTGGTCTCTTCCCACCGTATTCCCTTAGGAAATGCCTGCCCGCCTCTACGTGTGGTAAGGTAAGTCGTCCTGAACGAGGGCCATTTGTGGAGGAAGGCAGTAAGAAGAAGTCGAAGTTGAGGGGAAGTGCGCTGTACTCTTCGAATCTGTGGCTGTGCAGAACGCTTGCGAGTGCCCTTTTAAGGTCTGGGACGGCCACGGAGAGACAAATGTTGGTAACGTAGATCTCCATGCCTGTGTACGTAGTTTCACTATAGATGATGGTATTGTAAATACTTACTAAGATGGCTGTAAGTATTGAAGCTGAAAGTGAGTGCAGGCAGATGGTGGGAGATGAAGCTAAGAATGCCCTGACTCACTTGCAAAAGTCATTTACATTTAGATTGCACATGTTTATCGTGGAATTTGCTCCCGCACGAATCGCGACTCAGATCCGAGCGATGAGCCTCTCGCCTTTGCCAGCAGTTGCCTTTCTTATACCAATGGAAGCTGTATGTGTACAAGATGGCAGACTGACAGGAACATGACGAAAAAGCTATAGCCATGTTATCCACCTAGCTGTGCACGCTGGCTGCAGTTGTGGAAATGAGACGAGCTCATAGGCGCGCCGTAAAACGCGTAGACGCGTAGACGCCCAATGTGGCCTTTTCCCACGCTGGCATTCAAATCTCATGCTCAGGCAGGCCTACTTATACAGAGAATGTTAGAACCAGAACCTGCGAACTTCGAATGACTTACATGTAGACTTGTGTCATATCAATATGGGCACTCATAGTTTTTCATACAGTAGATGGCGGTGATACAGGAGGAAGATGAAGATGCGAGTTGGCTACCCGCTTTAGGCCTTCACGAACCCACTGGCATATCAAACGAACACAGAGAACGCTGTGTAGATGCGTGAGGAGAAAGGGAATTGTGATATAACATTGTAGCTGTTCATAACATATAATGATCGTAAGGAATACAGAATGCCGCGCGAGGGAGAGAGTGAGGGAGACGGAGAGGAGATCGAAAGATGTGACTGCCTGGCGCGGTGGGCGACGAGCATGTTAAGCACGGAAATTATCCTCTAATGACGATGGCTTTCTCTCCAGCCCCAGTTCGCGTCTTCCCGGACTTGTCGACGTGATCCAAACCAAGTACATCCTCGGGGGAGCGAATTTATGGTCATATATCGTGTCGTCTGAATGAATTAGGTGAGTAAAGGAACCCCACATGAATGTTCATACGAACCATCTTCAATATACGATGGCTGTTTGAAAGTGGCGACTTGGATCAGAGCGAATCGGGTACTTCGCGAAATCCTTGTCTTGGACGGCCATTCGTGATTGTAGACGTTCTTGGTGTCGGCGAAGCGTTCGTTCTATTCAGGGATGTAAGGATGGTTGGTAATCAGTGCTGACAAGATATCACTCACGGGTTTGACCACGAAACGGAACGGTACACCATGCGTTCTGGAGACTTCTTTGGAGAAGTGGAAGACGCTGATGACCTTGTCGGCATCGTCAGCCTCGAGCTCTTCTCGTGGTACCTCCTATGCGGATAGGTCAAATTCCCAGGTTGATTATACAGAGCGGTATGAATATCGTACCTCGGCGTAGAGTTCAACGGGATCAGGTATGTTGCCGATCATCTCCGAATTCCTTGTGAACTCTTTCTGTGTCTTGCCGTCTCCTTTCGACACCTCAAACACACGAATCTTACCAGTGCCTTCTGGTGTAAGCTTGACTTGTTTAGCAAGGTGCTCGGCCAACTCGTGGACTGCGCTCGTCTTGGGTAGTAAGAACTGATGCGTTTGAACTCCTCCTTGTTGTGGCTACCGGTGTCCAAACGACTTTGAGGCTCCGCTTTGTCTCAAGCTCGACAATTGATACGTCCAACTTCTCGTAGAGAATGACCGTCGTTTGCGCGTTGGAGTAGGTGGGAGAGATGATCTCCGAGATGCTCTGATTGAGCGAGCGCTTAAGAATGGTTTTTGGTGAGCCATTAGTAGCATGAGTGGTCGTGAACCGCAGCTTGATGGGGTCGTGCTTTAGGTACTCCCCAACCTTGACGGACATCTTGAGCCCGGTGTTAAGTATGAGTAAAGCGTCGCGATATCAAGTCTAAGTAGACCAACCGTGTCATAGTTCTGTTTCTTGCTCAGCACCAGGTTGAACTCCGGGTGATCGCGATCAGCCTCTTCGTACTTGGGTCGGAAGACGATCATAACACGGTTTTGCAAGAAGTCGTAGTGTTGCGTCGGATTCGAGTGGAGTCCTTGGTTCTCAAGGTCATGTATTCTGAGGACGTCTCAGAGTGAATACTGCTAACCAGTGACATATACACTCACTCCTTTTCGGGGATGTCAACCTGGAAACAAATGATATCACCATCTTGTATCTCACTCTGAGTGAAGGTGAGCTTTGGCTTCATGAGCTCGATCATGCCGGGTTTGATTTCCTGGTCGTCGTCAGTTCGAAGTTGTAGTCATAGAACTCGTGAGCATACCTCGTATAGTTTCAAGGGAGTGCCAGGCGGCCATCGCATCCGCTCGTTGATGATACCGACAAGGTCACTGACCTTGCTACTTCGAAGAACGTAGACTTTACCGACACCGTACAATGTTTGCTTCGACGTGTCGAAGTGTTTGAGGAAGAATCATAATAGACCCCGCCATAACCTCAGGCTTCAAGGGATCGGGTATCACATCCAAATACAGTCGTAAATCGCTTTGTTGTCGAATAGCCATGTTGTTGCGAATCACCTCCACGTCTGTGTTCGTGAGGACAGAGTCACAAAGGGGTAAAAGGAAGGACGCACTCAACGCGGGTTCATTTTCCGGGATGTGTGTGTCGGGGCGCACTGTCTTGTTTTGTCGATTGACCAAAACCCATAGGCGGATTTGCGTCTCAGGATAGTTGAAGTGCTGCGCCACGCGCTTCTTGAACGTACTGTAAGTTTCGTTCTTCAAGACACGGAAGGTGGGCAAGTCGGACGCTAAGGCCAGTTGCGCTCGTCGAAGCTCGCAAGATCGAAGCCTTCGTGTTGATTGAAGGTTTCGTCTGTGATCACCTATTGGAATGTTCGGAGTTAGGTGCACCGCATCACTACTCGTAACACGTCGTTACCTTCGCGGTTAAGTACAAGTGCTGCTCCTCGCGCTCACGCTTCTTCGCCTCAATTTGTAGACGTTCTTCATCCAGGCGTCGCTCTGGGGCCACATGTGTTAGTCAACGATGACAGAGACGGTACGGCCACTGACTCAAATGAGCGGGGGGTGTCCTCTTCTCTGAATGGTGCCAGGACCTCGTCGATCATGCACTCGCGCACGTAAACCAACATGTATGCGTTCGTGAATCGTTTCATCGCCCGCACTTGGTTACGTTGCATAGAGAGAGACGAGACCATTGAGGGGCTCGCCGCCGTAATTCTCCTCGAGCACTTCGCGATCCGTGACGGGTGTAACTCGGTCATCATCAAACTTGAGCCATCGAGTTTCCCGATCGGGCTTGATGAGAGCGAAATAGTGGCCACCGTGCAGATCCCCGGAATGGACCAGTACGCCATGTAGCCTGTAGACCCAGGGCTGGGACCTGTCCGCCGTCTCTCCTAGGAATTCGTTGAGGTCGATTTCAAAGGGAAACTCATGGCGGTCATTGATCTATACCGATGCGTGTCAGTACAAAGCGGGACGACGACGCCCGGACAAATTTCACCTTAACCATGGGCGTCCCTTTGAATATCGTATTCGAAGCGCTTAAGTTGCAAGTGAAGGACAGGAGGGAAAGATTCGAAAATTATACCCTTCTTAGCATCTTGCAGACCGTAACCCTCCGCCATATACTTGTTATCGCCATCCAACGTCTCAACGGCCACGTAGTCCTTGAACGACTCATAGAGGTTCTTCATGCCCTTGACATTCAATTGAATGTCTGAGAGAGTAATGAGATGGCGTGAACCAGAGTTGAAGTGCAGCGACTTACCGTTGAAGTCTTCAATTCTCGAAGACTCATAGTCCACATTTGACGCACTTGATGTAGCTTTTCATCTTACCGACAAAAAAGCTTAGCGATAGCACCCTCCGCTTTGGTCCCCTACGCAGTGTTCAATCGTATTAGATCAACGAAACCGCACGTAAACGGACCTTCATCTTCATCTCCAGCTTATCTTGCAGGACTCGGTTGAATTCCTGTACGTCGTGTTGCAAGAAGGAGTCGAGTGACTTCCAGCCGAAGGATTTGGTCAACTCCGTCGTCCCTGAAGGTCTTTGAGATGATCAGCCAACCTACCTGCAGATTCAAACTCACCGACTGGCTGATCCGATGTTTGTAGATGATAGAAGACGCGCTGTAACGCTAGAGGTACGCTTTCCGTGGGATGATCATCTTCCGTAGGTATTGGTATACAGCCTAGTAGCAGAGATGGTTTGATGCGCCATGAAAAGGAGAGGTTTTGAACAAACCTTGCGGAAATATCGCGTGCAAAATAGAGACTGAAGCAGAGAGTTCATGTAACAAGTCGCTCCTTGGTTCTTCAGTCCGACATATCCAGTTTCCTTCTTCGAATCGTAGCTGAACGGGTAGGATTGGTTAACCACTGCGATTGTGAAGGGGTTAGGTGGTAACGGGGGGGCACTTTACAAAGTTGTGCCAGAGTACACCCGTTGGATCCTCCAGGACACGAAACAAACACGCTGACTAATTGCCGACTCATCCTCAATAGTCGGTCGACCGTGGCCGTCTTTGTACGCTGAATAGTTTCCGAAGTTCGCTGAAGCGGGTGAACCCCAGTCACACTCCTCGCGATGAACCGCGATTGAAACGATGGTGCCCCGCGTCTGTGCGTTGTTTGAGGGTATAATCATAGCCGTTTAAGACGAACGCGCTTACGGCTCACAGTGCAGATTGTTGGGTCGCTGGGGTTCGAAATGACGAGCGCAAATTGGGCACATGCGTGCCACCCCTCTGGCGCTCTTTTCGGGTCGGCGTAGTCAAGATAGACAGAGACCGTGTCGTTTGGAGGTGCGTTAGAGTTTCCGAAAGGGCAAAGAGCTAGTATACGCCTGGGCCGCGATGTCTAAGCGTGATGGAAAGCGGAAACGAGGAGCAGTGACTGACCATTTATGACCGCCACATTCGAACTCAGGACTCGTTATCTTCTTCTCCAGCTTCTTCCAATTGTGCAATGTCCAGTGATAGACCTTGAATTCTTTGACGTCGTGTCCTAGGTCGGGCATGTGCTTGGCCGCGAATGCATCGTCTGTGAGAGCATGCGTAACGCTGAGATCACGTACGATATAGGGCATGAAAGCCATACTTACGGTCAAGCACGGACACCATCTCCTCTGCCTCTAGCGGTGGACCACCATTCACCTTCTCGTCCATTACATCCATGTCGCTCTGAAATGACGCATAGCCCCGTGAGCGACGAGATTGTGACGCGGAATAGAGCGCATACCATGGCTGAGACTTTCTAAAGAGAAGACTACAGCTTTGGTAGGTACGTAAGATGATGGCCACAAAATGAAGGTCGTTTATGCGGAGCGAAAGGTGTTGAATCGTGGATGTACAGAGAGCGTTCTCGTGCTAACTCTGCGCAAGGCCTGTGAATAGACGGCCCTCCAATGAGCGTGGGATCCGATTTACCAAGCGTAGCCATCACGTGATATACCCGCACACTTTTTCGTGTTGGGCGGCTCATCTGCCGCTTTTTTCTCTCGACAAAAAAACCACATCAAGACAGCTCTCATTCATATGCCAGAATTTCTATGCGACAAAAATGGCCGCCCAGTGTAATCGATACAATACTGTGATTGTTGAGTGCTTTTCACATTTTTGCACAGTTCTCCCATGCTTGATCTACACGATCCTTAAATTGTCTCGACAGGGTCGCGTTCTCGCTTCCACCAGCCTTGCAGCTGTCCTACTGTCGGTAATGAGTCAAAATTGTGTAAGAGCAGGGTGGGCGGTGGTGATATGCCGCTGTTGTCCGTCTTGGATGGCAGTTGTTTTATTGGGTCCGCCCTCATTTCCGTCCACCATTGCCTCAGCGCCCAAGGGTACACCATGTCAACACGACGGTCACGGTGTGCGCTCTCATCGCTGCTGGCGCACATTACCCACGCACTTCTCTATCGTTTTTTTGTAACTTATGTACGTCTCAGTGCTGTCTTCAATAGATTGTCAATTGAACAGCCTCTCGCCTCATCTTTACGGAGCTGGTTTAGAATCGTACCTGAGCATCCCCGTAATACGTCTCTCTTTGAGTTCGAACATGCAAACAAGGAGAGCTGAGAACCGAATCCAAATCCTAGAAGTTGTTTGCTGAGGAGTTTGAACTTTGACGTTACCGAACTTTGGGCTCCCTCTCTTGCTGCGTTATGTTCAGAGTTCACAATGCAGCCGCCTAAAACACTGCTCGAGGCTTCTCACGGGACGTGCAATTCTTTTCTATGTCTTGACGAGCAGGAGGCAGATGCATCATGCAGTATGTATGAGCCAAAGGTGCCATGTGTGGGAGTAGGGAGAGGACGCCGGGAGGTGAGGCGCGCGTGAGTGTGGAATCTGGATGGAAACGTCAAGGTGGACTCTCCTTCTTACGGCTCAGTGCCTCATGTCGGCGCGGCCTTCCAGCCCCCCTCTCTCCTCCATTCGTTTGTTTACCTTACACTAGTCCCCCCCTGCTCCCCCCTCTGAACCAATACTATACACACCTCGAGGAATCCGACGACACTTCCTGTTCTGCTCTTTCGATGCCTGAACAGCCAAAGCCGGAATGCCACCAAACCTCACGAAGATATGATGCCAGACATTATGAATCTGATTCTGACCGTCCCCGCCCAACAACAGCCCCTGGGCAGAGATTTAACAATGAATACGGGACAGCTCCTGCCTTCCCCGACAGGTCATTATCGCTCCTCCAAGCGTCCTGATGTACCTGGCAATACTGCATCTGCCGAGGCAGGACCGTCTGTGAACAGGTATACTGCTTCAAGGGACCAGTCATTTGCAGGCGGCCCTGCGTACTATGCCTCTTCTCTACCCCAAGCACAACTTGCATCGCTCCCTATGGCGGCCACAGTTGAGCCGAGCCATCCCGCGCGTGGACGTGCACACGAGCAGGGACATGAGACTGATGTCAATGGTTACGCCAGGAGAAGGACAGAGAAACCGAGCCCTCGCTCCTTGGAGGAGAGATTACAAGGGGCTGATCTAGGGAAACCTTCGCGGTCTAGTCGACAGCCTGGAAGCACTCTTCCTGCCTCCACCCCACTAGCCGGTCTACCAGTCAACCTGGCCTCCCTAAACCAGTCCGGCCGTGATCCTGCGTCTTCCTCGAGACACCATCGCGACAGGGATAGAGATCGACGGAGAAGGATCGAGAGAGACGACGAGATAGAGAACGGGAGAAGGAACGGGCACGAGAGGAAGAGGAGCGGGTTCGGGCCAGGACAATCGCCCTGGAGAAAGAATTTGAACGTCAAAAAAGGCGTGAGGAGAGAAAGAGGCGCGACGAGCAGAGAAGGGAAAAGGAGAAGGAGCGTGAGCGGCGAAGGGAGGAGAAGGAACTCGAGAGGGCTCGTCGACACAGCGCGAAAAGGAGAGAGCCCGGGAGGTTGAAGCACGCCCGAGAGAGGAGCCGCGGTTCGCAATGCGTAACTCATTTTACGCTCAACACCCACCTTTAGTAGCGTCTAGACAGCTCAATGGGTCTGTAAGTATTACATCGTGGCCGATTCCAGCATGACGCGTCTGACTGTATATCTCAGTCGGAACAAGTACCATCCTCCAGCTCCAACATAGCCCTCCCGTCTACATTGCACGCCAACACTCAGGCTTCGACTCGACATACCACGAGTGACCCACGCAAAGATGATCTACCTCCTTCATCCCAACCAGGCGCCGCGCCGCATGTGTCTGACAAGGATCGCAAGTCCGGTGCCGGCGCCGCGAAAGAGCGTTGATGCAGCAATACGCACAGGAATCTGGGATGTCCAGCAGTGAACAGGAACATTCGGGTCGGGAACGAGCATCGGTAAATTTAATGCACATAAATATGGAACCATGCTCTAAACTCTTATTCAAGCTCAGAACAGTTGACCGCAGGTATGCGCGACGGGATTGTCGAACCTGATCCACATGGTTCTGGCCGTCAGGAAGTGAGAACGAGCGTGCGCCGAGCTATAAGCAGGTATGTCATTCATACACATCCTCCACAGAGTGCTGAAACTCCGATAGCGCAAATATCGGGGACAAGATCCCCATGCCGGTTATCGCCCTAGCCCCTATGGTACAAGCAAATGGAGCTGCGCCACTGCCAGCTCAGTACAGTGCAACCGTAGGTCCTGCTAGCTTTCAGCATACCGTGCCACGAGTAGTTAGCATTCGTGCTGGACAGGGTCCCGCTGATCCCGAAAGCGCCGCTCGCGCGCACGAAGACCCCCTTTGCGAGTCAGCATACGTTTCAACTCAGCTTATAATCAGGCTGCCAATGGAGTCTCCGTAGCAGGAACTAACCCGACCAATCCTATACACTCCTTCACCCTACGTTACTGCTACTCAAGCATCCGTATCTATTCCGCCGACGGCAGAGCCGCCCGTACTTGCCACTCAGGGTGCGCACGTAGCTTCCCGCCCATCACCCCACCAATCCCAGCCAAATCTTCCGCCAAAGGCCTTGAATGGCACTCCTCCTACCAAGGCTGTGGAACCTCCAATCTCAACCGATACCTTGCCCCACGGCTCATATGCCAAGTTCAATGTATATCGCGGCCCCGGTCCTGCGGTGACAGCGGAGGTCTCCATCCCTACTACTCATCAGCCTTTTCTCAGACACAGTTTGTCACTGTGAACTCCACAACAGTGAAAGACTTAGCGGCGAAGTTTCCCCTCAACGAGGATTTCCTAACCTCTGCATCCTCTTCTACGCTTGACATGGGAACCGGCCGGTCTGCACAAGGGTTCACAGTGCCTGGACAAGGGCCTTCCTCACGTGATAGACTTGACGGACCACAACGTTCAGCCTGCCCGCTCGGCTCTGCCTGACAATTTGGCTTAATGCCCAGCATACCGCAGTTACGCTGTCCAAGTCCGGACAGGGATCCCACCCTGAGAGTGATATACAGCCCCCGTGCCGCGTGCTACAAATCCTGTAATCACCCAGCGCGATATGAGACAGCCCAATGCCGTAGCGTATGCCCCCCATCACACTTCGAGACCGCAGCCAACACCCTTGCAGCCCAAAGCATCTACCACGGCGACACCATCGTACTATCCCATAAACATGGCCCGGTCGCGCAACCCGTTCCTCCCAGGACTGTCCCGCAAGCTGCTATGACCCTCACAGCCGTACCAAACAGCGTCCATGCCACTTCGAACTCTCCAGCGCGCAGCACGCAACAGCCTCTGCAACGATCACCGAGTACATTGAACGCAGTACCTTTGGGTACGCCAAAGCAATCGTCCTCCATCAGATTGAAGGGTCGCAATGGGTCTAGTGATACCGTCGTGTACCCTGTTGGCAAAGCTTCGCCAAGTCAAGCTACGAAACCTATTACTCATCGAACGAGCAACTCTAATATCCAAGCTAACGTCTCTTCACGACCCGACACGAATATGACACGGCCTCCGAATGTGACCACCGAATATCCTGACATCTCGCGATATCGTCTCCCACCGTCAGCTGCATATCCCAATCCGCCACACACAGCTCCTGTCACCAGCAACCCTCCGGCTCCTTACTCCCAGGCTCCACATACCCAACACTCACGTTCCGCGTCGCAACCCTCTGTACCTAACCCTTACGATTACACCCACAGCTCCTCACGAAGTCAGACCATGCCCGCACCGGCCCCAGTCCCGGCTCCTGCCCCCCGTCCCTCCTAGCCCCGCTGCGGCACCTTCTGCTTCTGCAATCGCTGCTGCGTACCGGAGCGGGTTGTATAACACGGACACCTCAGCTGCGCGCACGCAAGACAAGCGCGTGCCTCCTCGGCGGCGCCCTCACCTGCACCCATACTACAGCCACCACCTACACAACCTCCATCGATTCTTGCCAAGTCTGGGTATGCCCTCCCCAACCCTGCCAGCCAACCCTCCCGCGGACAAGCTTCCACCACGCAGCCTGCGACTGGACGTGCAAATACATCTGCATCTGCCCATGGCGCCGCCCTCCCGCGGCCAATCCGACGCGCAGAATGCACTACTCGTCGACGCGCGTCGCGATCTCTGGTCACCATCAACACCGGCACCGACGAAGGCTCAACTTACTTCGCCATCGGAGCAAGAGCTGCTTATGACACCGTCTTCTCTCGCTCCGTCTATGTTGAAAGGTGGTAACACCAGCCATGCCCCCTTCCCTACTTCGCGCCCGCCTCCTCCGCAATCCTCAAAACCTCCTTCCACGAAAGAAGGACGCAAGAAAGGCGGACTTTTCAGTCTCTTCAGGTCACGCTCTTCGCCTCCGAAGCAGGATGCTCGTGTTGCCGATTCAATTGGACCCGAACCGGTTGTGAAGCCCCGTCAGAGGTCAACGTCTCAGACAACCATCAACGCAGTGGCTGCCTCCGTGCGCACATTATCGCTCCGCATCCAAACCCTAGTCGCCAGAATGTGCCCAATATTCCGACAACTGCATCAGCTCCGAAGAGATCTGGAGAACAATCTTCGCTCAACACCAGCTCCGCCAGCGTTCCAACCAACGCCAGTGCCATGGCCGACTCCTGCCATCTGTTGGCCCTCTGATGGATGCGAGTGGTGGCATGCGCCGAATGACTCCTCATGCCCCGACGCCCTGTTACACGCCCACTGCCGCGGAGCCGTCACCTACTAGGCAGGAGTAATTCCAATTCGAGAATGTTCACTCCTTTCAGACTGGTGTCGAAGAGGCATCGCACAGTATCCGCTGCGTCCAACGAGGCTGCTGATGGTACTGCAGTGAGTAATACACCCTTTGTCTGCCATTGAATCTCGCTCACAAGGATGCAGACGAACACTGTGATCGGTGGAGAGTCGGCCAGAAGCTCTACTGCGGGGCGACCTTCGCCTCCTTTGCGGGATCCATTCGCTGCTACGCAGGACTGGCGGAATAAGGAGGAGGCTGAGTTGGTGGATCGAGGAACATGGAGGCGTCGCCGCCCCGGTGTGGTGTTCGACGTCTCGGAGGAATTTACAGATACGGAAACTTACCAAGTACTCCGCAAAGCAAGCAGGCAGGCATAGGCACACGATTACAAGGTATCTTTCCGTCACGACTCTTACGACACTATCGCTTCTCGTTTGTGCACGGCTGTTTATTGTCACTGATACCCTAGATGTCCCGTTTGCTATGTTACTGCTACATCAGTCATGCTCTCTACTGTATAGCTGCACAGAGTGTGCGCGCACCAATTGTATTTTATGTCTTTTGTACATAGTCGCTGTATCTATCCAGTTATCCTTGTAGTCGTACACAATGCCCAGTTTACCGACGGCTGCGATTCCAAGCGTCTAAGTCGGGGCGCACGGACGGACCACCCGACGCGCGCGCCCCAGATGGGCCTGCCCTAAACACTCCTCCCGCCGGGCGGTATATAAATTGTGCGCGCAAAGAAACCTTCTGGTTTCCTCAGAACATACTCAGCTAGGATCTATTTTATAGTTTCTAACTCGAGTCTCGCATGTTTACACATGCCACATCCTTCAAATCCAGTCGATGACAACCGCGTCCACCCGTCATACCGAGAAACTATGGCCTGCAACCTTCGGGAAGCGGGTCTCGAGGACGTTTGGCTTGCTCATTCCGTGCTTCTGGTTTCAGACGCGGAGTGGGCTTGCCAGCGGGTCGGACGTCAGTCTGATGGATTGCTTCTCTTATGTAGATTATCCTTCAATGATATCTTGTTATGATACTTGCTCGTGTTGTGAAGCGTTTGAAGCTTTGAGTGCCAACTCTACAAATACAAACAGCACAATGTTCTCTTCAATAAAAAGTTGCAGTGCAAGTTTCTTAAACGCCTTCGACGCCACGAAGTGGTTTCATACTAAATGTGGAATTGTTGAGCGCTTATACATCACACTCTGGCTTCCCATGAAAGCAGCGTGGAGGCTTTTGGACACCCGGTCCCTCTGTAAGTTTAAGGTTGTGCAACCAAGTGCAAAAGAATGAGTACAAATACATACACCATTCATCATACAATGCTAGCATACATCTGAATACCACAGGTAGAAACACTACCCCATGTTGACATCCTCCTCCTCCTTGGCCATCTTCTTATCTAGTTCTCGGCTTCGCGCAGCATACTGATTTGGGTGCGTAACACTCTCTCCTTCGCCAATCCCTTCATTCTTCTTCACGCCTTGGGCTGCGTGCGTAATCTCAAATACTCGTGTGCAGGCGACATGGTAATGTGCCAGCCTTGACAGTGGAGAGGATCTCCGACAGATGCGACGAGGACAAACCTTGGGCTGAGTACATCGACAACAGCGCTGTTGGAGGTTGTTGTCTGTAGAGAAGTGTCGGTACGGGCAGCCGTGCGAGTCCTGGGGCCCTGGCTGGTCAGCGGTGAGGATTTGTTGGCAGCTGAATCAGGACAGTGAGCTTCCTGCAGCCAACGGTAATGGAGACTGTTGCACCTTTTTTGCAGGATAGTTGGCACGTTTGCCCTCCAGACCATATGAATGGCGAATGTTTGTACTTGTACTCCTTGTTGAACTTGTCGTCTTGTATGAGGCTAAATGATCGTCGCCAGAACGCGAGAGCTTCCTCTATCGACAAACCGAGCACCTAAGCGGAATAAACGTCAGTCTGGTTGTCGGAACGCAAGTAAACGCTGTGTTACCTTCAAGAACAAACCATACTGTAAAATCGCCCGAAGTGCTTGAGAGATGTTTGTCTTTCCTCAACGATTCGTGCAGATGGCGCATGCACATCGGGAAGTGTTTTTTTTTTTCTTAGCAATGTCGTCTATCATGTCGGCCGTATCTCGTCACCGTTGGCGACGTTGTGGCAGAGCACCATTCAGAGGGTATGCCTGCCAAGAAACCTTGCGAAAGGTTGTTAAGTAGCGGTATAATGCGCGTGTCTTCGTCAAGGCGAGGCAAATGCTTCAACGTGAGCTACCGCATGGCAAGGTCAGCTTTTTCTCGTAGAGATAAAGGCACGGAGGACAAACTGCGAGGGCTGCTTCGAGGCTTTGTTGGAAATGCTGAAATATTAGACTCGACAGCTCCTTTCTCCGGACGTATGCCTTGCCTGCTCTCAAGAACACCTTCCCGCTTTTCGACTAGGTCGGGGACACTTGTCCAATCGACCTAGGAAGTAATGAGCTGATTGACATGATACGGACGACATCCGATCACTACCTTATAATACTTCATAGGCCACACCCTCTCTTGGCTGTTCCCGGAGAGGGAGTGTTGCTTCATAAGCCGCCTTCAATTCAGTCGCGTATCGATTAAACTCGTGTTCTTCTACCTGAAGCAAGTCCGTCAGTACGAGTCGAGGGCGCTCCCGTTCAAGGTGACTTACTACAGCCCACTTGGCCCCGCCGTCATCCGTCGCGTTCGTCGCGTTCATGATGGACTCAAGAAAGTCCTTCTTTTCCGCATTATCATCGGTGTCAAAGCGTATTTGTGAAAAGAGTAGTTTCTGCCTTGACAAATCGCCTACGCAAGTCTTCTCTAATGCGGGTCAGTGCATTTGTCGCGTGTCGTGAGCGTAACGATTGTTGACTTACGAACGGCAGAATGCAAGCCTCAGCACGAAATGTCCAATATGATCTCGATTTCTTTTTCTTTGAGCACGTGTATCGACGTGTATGGCTGTCGAGGATCGAGTGGGTAGTGTTTCCTGCTTTGATCTTGGATGAACTTCACCATATCGTCCCATGGGCGGTTCCGTGCGAAAGACGATTCATTTCGGCCAGGATACGAAGTCTGTCCAGAGCGCAGGTCTCAAACTCCTCTATCGTTACATGACTTAATGGTGGGCTGTCGTAGCTGGAACATGGAGAGGGTGAGCGCGAAAAACGTAAGGAAGCAATTGAGACTGCTGACGAACAAGTTGAGGCGGTGTGGGTAATCGGCGTGTCTTTCAACCTGTGCAAGATACTTCTTGGTAGCATTCTTCCTGTCCCTTGCACTCTGCATTATGAAGGCTGAGGAGAGTGTACTTTCAAGGTCGTGGTGAGGTGGTCCAGACAGGAGCGCAAGCTAGTGGGTACGCGATAAACGTGTGACACAATGTGACATAACGCGTTCTGTTCACTCTGATGGCGTTTGGTGGTAAAAGCGGTTGGCCAATTGAATGGCTCAGTCTGACCCTAACCCTGTGATGTATGCGTCCAAGGCTTTGTCGCGTGCCTGTGATTTGCAGCAAGACTCACGCAATGGCGGCTTGGGAGACGACGTAAGACGGTCGACGGACGACCTGCTCCTCTGCGCAAACCACCATAGCCCCAACGCAAGGCGAAACAAAAATGGCGCCAATTTGACCAGTCCAGCACTCCTGAGAAACTCATCAGACACTCCCGCGAAGATGGCCGCCTTACAACAATACAGAGACACCGAAGGCCACTTCCTCCTTAGTACGGTGCGTAATGTTCCCCTTTCTTCCGGACGAGCAGCCCATAGAAAAAAAAAACTGCATTTATTGCTCACAGAAAACTTCCGGCTTGCTGAACCTTGTGACTATCATGAATGGAGTTTGCGGTTCCTTCTCCGTCTTCATGTCGGCCAAGTACCTGTTGACGAACGACGAAGATTATTTGTGGTCTGCCCTTATATTCCCTATGGCAGGCTGTATGTTCGACTTCCCATGGACGGAAAATCGCACGGTGGAGAAAGGAGAGCAGTATGCTCGGCCAAGAGCTCGACAGTCTTGCCGACTTGGTACGTGCCAGCGAATGTGTCCCTTGAGGCTCGAGAAAACTGACCTGACCTCGAACTTGTAGATTTCGTTCGGGCGTGCTCCCGCACTCCTCGCATTCGTCATAGGTCTACGGACATACCTCGACAGTTCCCGTGGTCCTTACAGGATTCATCTGCTGCGGTCTCGCCCGACTTGCACGTTTCAACGCTACAGTCGCTCTTGTGCCCAAAAGACTCCAGCGGCAAAGCGAACATACTTCGAAGGTCTACCTATTCCTTCCTCACTTGGACTAGTTTCCATTTTGATGGTCTGGACCAAGCTTGGATGGATCGAGGGAAAGGCTGGTGTTCCCGGAGGCACGCTGACGTTGTGGGGAAAGCCAGGAGGAGACGGTGATCTGCACTTGTGAGTGTAGTATTTGGCCTGTGGGCTACAGCTATGGTCAGCAAGACCTTGTTTTTTTTTTTTTTTTTTTTTTGGCGGCGCGGGTTCCGAAAACCTTGAAGTGGGAGTTGGAAAGGGGGGAATAATCTAACTTGAAAGCTTGTTTACAAGTATACCTGCACGAACTCTGCTACGCCTAGTACACGACTTGGATGGACTCTGTGGGAAGATATAGTCCGCTTAATTACGATGTGGTATTTTGACGTAAAGTATGGTCTTCAGAGGTACAAGTCACAAAACCCCTAGATTTGCGGTCCCCTCGTGTCTCGTATATTGGCGCTTGTGACACACGCGCGATTGTGACACGACCGCGTGAAATATTGCTCCTTTGACCGCGACCACGACGATCAATGGTGTCCTCGAACGACGTGCAAAAGCTTTTCCTTCAGGCTGTGTCTTCCCGCAGGATTGTTTCTCAGCAACTCGCAGCTAAGCTTTTGGCTGAAATGCATCGAGGCTGTGAAAGGTGCAGTCCCTGCCTCAGCACGAGTCTCGAGCTCCAACGCTCACGATGAGTTCTTCGTTTAGCTGTCGACGAGACCCTTGACATTCACTATGAGGAAGGGGGCTGGAATGCATGGGTCACGCAGCTAAACAAAGCCCTCAATCCTCTTGACATTGAGTTCGCGCACGTCTTTGACGAGGCCACAGGCAAAGACATGTATGCTCTCGTGAGTGACTTCACGTTGCGAGTGAGTACCCGGAAACTCAATTTGAGATAGGTCAATAGAAAAGCAGATGAGATTGCTCAGCTAGCCACCGACTATTCGCCATCCGAGATTGTATACTTCAAAGCCATCGTATGCCTCGTTCATTGCTGTACTTCTCTTATCGTCTCACTTTTCCCTGACAGCTTGAACAAATTATGCTAGCTCCGAACGAATCGTTTTGCGTTTCTTCGCTTGCCGCTCTGCGTGAAGGTAAACCATGTAAAAGGAAACATGTCTAAGACGCAAGCAGAACATGTGCTGGGTAGCCTTGTAGCGAAGGGCTGGCTGTTGAAGAGCAAGTATGTCTTCGCTTCCACGATCAAGCAGAAACTATCTGCTTACATATCCCTTGCAGAAGAGGCAGATATTCGCTCTCGACGCGAACCATACTTGAACTACAACCATATCTGCGAACCACATACCCAGACGACATTGTTGACTGCACGATTTGTATGGAGGTACGCCTCCCGCCTTGCCCCCACTGCTATGGTGCTCATATAATATCCACAGATGATCACCTCAGGCTACGCATGCCTGACTCCCGCTTGCAAGCTTCGTTTACATCAACATTGTTACAACAACTACCGCAAGCAGCAGTCATCCTGTCCAACGTGCAAGGTGGAGTGGGGCGATGATGCACAAAGACTGAAAAAGGTGGGTGAGGAAGCTTTCAGGGATGGGCACAAGAGAAAGGCCGTCGTCTGCGTCGCTCCGCAGATGTCGATGAAGAAGATGACGAGGAAGAGGAAGAGGATGACGAAGAGCAAAAACCAGAGTCAGGACCAGCAGTCCAGTGGGCCGAGTCAAACCCAAACCAAGGTGAAGAAGGAGAAGACAGCCAGCCAAGACGAAGAAAAACGTCGTGGTATCCGACGAGGACGGAGACGACATGGAAGATGACGAGGAACCGCCCAGAACTCAAGGAAAGCGCAAGAGCCGGAGGTAGTAAAAGAGTGCCTCATCCTTGATCCCCTCTTTACATCCTCAGTCAACGTATTTCTGGGCCGATATTATGGTTTGCTTAATGTAGAGCGATGATAATAAATTCATGTAAATTACGCCACACCTCTACCACACCATGTCTCACTCGCTGAAGCCGCACTCGCATCCGCGCTCGGGTCGGCAACCTTGACCTCATCGCGACCCATCCCCGGCTTCGGCAAAATAAAACCGAACTTGCCCTTTCCCCCACACGGTCTGGTGTCTCTGTGTCCTTTCGACCCCTCTCCGAACTCGTCGTTCCATTTGCGCAAGTCCGAAAGCGACCCAAGCGCTATTTCGGACGATGACGGGGTAAAATCTCTTTCAAAACGCAACCAAGAAATTCCGCCAGGTAACATGCGTGGAGGTGTTGACGAGGCCGTCGCGTCCGAAGCCGATTCGGGCTCTGTCGTGGACGGGCTCTCAGTTGCTGGTAGTGGATCGGAAGGTGCTGCCGCAGCCGTAGGATCAGACGGATGTGTATTTTCCGGTTTGTGATTTCGGCCGCTGAACTCTCAGGGGCCAGTCTCAGGCTCGGGCTTCAGGGAGTCCCCTGAGGTGGGCACAGTAGGGGACGTCGAGGTGTCGGGCGTGATTGAAGGTTGACTGCCCGACTCGGTTGGCCGCCAGGGCACATCCACACGTTCCTTCACCGAGTCCAGAGCTGCCGATACACAAAGATCTAGGGCCAACGATTAATCAATAATTTTGAGGTGCTAATGATGATGTTAACATACGTTTGAGGTCCGACCCCGAGAAGCTGTCAGTCTTTTTTGCCAGCTGCTTCAAATCCACATCGTCTGCGAGGAGTTCATCGCGTAAGAGAATCTTCAGAATCTCTACAACATAGCTTGTAAGTATGCATACAACGGCTGCTTTTCTGGAGGGCGCACCTGTTCGCTCTTTCTCTCCTGGCAGATCAACCAGGAGTCGACGAGGGAGGCGGCGAAGGATGGCGTCGTCAAGGTCAAACGGGCGATTAGTGGCTCCAATAACAATAATGTTATCGTCCCTCTTTGACTTCAGTCCATCCATCTCCTGCATGAATTCCGTGAGCACGCCCGCGATGAGCAATGGCTCCTCCAGACTCTCGTGCGGAAGAACGTGCACCAAATAGCGCGTCGATCTCGTCGATAAATACCACACACCGGTGACAGCCGCCTGGCTAGCGAGAACACCGAACGAACGAGTTTCTCGCCTTCACCGACGTACTAGACTATGTGTAAGGAGACATTGCAACTGAAGTCGAAACCAAGACCTACCATGTCCATGACGTCAGAAGGCGAGACTGCAAGCATACGGCAGCCTGCCTCTTTCGCCAGAGCCCGGACGATGAGCGTTTTCCCAGTGCCCGGTGGTCCGAACAGCAGGCACCCTGTCATGGCGTGTTCCTTGAGAATACCATGCTGGAATGCCCGAAGGGTGAAGCAGGGGAAGCGAGACGATAGTCCCCGGACGGAGTCGACAGTCCGTGCGGGGGAGGTGGGACGTGATCAAACGTCGTGGATATTGATGCTACATGCGATGTGATCAATGTGAATTAATCGGGTGGGATAACACGTTTACTCACCTGTGTCTACAATACACCCGAGAAGCCTCTGTTCGTGCTGCTCGAGGTCCGGATCGCGTTTGAGTCTCTCAATGACTTCGTCGGTCTGTTCCTCATCCTTGTTACTTTGCTTACTCTCCTCGTCTTCACTGACTTTTGGCAAGGAGTGTTGTATCCACGCCTTGCGCATCTCGCGGACAGTTCGGTGTAAGGACCATGCCTCGTAGACTGCATCCCACCTAACGGGTACGGGTTCAAGACTGGCCTTTGCGGACTTCTGCTGGGTTTTGGCGTTCGCAACAATGGCTTGTCCGACGGCACGGTCGGCCACCTTGAGCACATTGGACCAGACCTCCAGCTCGCGGCCCCAATCTTCCCACATACGTCGCGCTCCAGGGTCTGGCTCAGTTCCTTCCTCCACGTAACTTGCGTCGTCGGGCCTACGATCCATTAGAGGTAGGAAGCCGCCTACCGAAGCGACGCCCATACGAACGGCGAGCTCGTTTGTCTGTCGGCGCCGGTCGACCACGACAAGCTTTCTCCGACAGGAGAGACCTAATCCCCGGTACGATGAACGATGTACGGTAGAACTTGGTCGCTCGGTTCGGCTTCTGGTGGATTCCGTGCACCTGAGCGAGACTCTAAGGCTTGTGCGAGAGCTGGGGGAAACCCGATGCTTCCTGTACCCGCATCGCCACCAAGAATGACCATTCCTGACCCTCTTCCCGGAGCATCATCTCCTTCTGCGCTTGTGTATAGTTGGGGTATGTCTTCGTGCAGCGCAGAGTCCCCCCGTTCCCCCATTTGCGAAGCCGCTCCTTTAACCGACGCTCTCTGGCCTTCTCCGATACTTCGTCTTCGTGGTATTCCGACTTTCGGGCTTCGGAAGGGACGCCGGCGAGATAGAAATACTTTGCCTGCTCATTAAATAAACTAAGCATGCTTTGCCCCCACCTGATCCCCGAGGCGCGAGAACCAGTATGTTGAGGTATTAGAGGTGGTTGTGTGATGCCGAAGATTATGGTGGTTGGACTATGAAACAGGAGAGTTTTGACGTGGCAGTGGTCCTTGTCTCCGTGCACGGACAGCTGAGAGTTAGCGCAGGGTACCAGGCCGCTGACGAGCTTGAGAGTGTTCCAAAATCGCGAACGTATATTATACGGGGTGCGCGAACGGGGGGCTCTGATGAGTCTTCGGAGGCTGGTGCCTGCATGTTAATGACCTGGTCGAAGAAGGTCTTCACTTTGAGCATGGAAGTCGACGGGGTCTTTCGACGGGCGACGAGAGCACCCCCGCCTGATCGGGACGAGGTATTGACAACATGAAGAGTGAGGGAAGATGGGGAACGGTAGTAGCCGTCATCTTCCTCTCGTCCTCCTCCATAGCGGAGCTAGGGCTTCGCCCACGGGACGGACCATGGACATGCAATGGGTTGTTGGGGGTAGCTGTAATACCGAAGCGGCTAAGGTTGAAATAAATATAATGGCATTTGCTGTAGGACACATAGCTACGGACCTTTGCCAAAATGTCCACATTCCCCGCCGCAAGCTCTACAGCATCTAGCACACAACTACTTCTGTCCGCCTGCTTGCCTGCCAAGTTCCCCGGACGGTCGCATCTATTATATAGTTCGCCACCTTCGATCGGGGCAATACAGAGCCAAGGTGGGCTCGATAGGTGCCCCTTGATGCCGTGGCATATGCTGCCCCGATGCTGGGGTCTTGGGGATGTAGAGTGATATGTAGGTGGTGAGGACTTCATTGATACAGCTCCGGCGGAGGCCAGCACGGAGGTGTTGGACGGGGACGGTATTCCCGCAGACTCAGGACTCAGGAGCTGGTGCATCCTGAGGCAAGCCACAGAATATCCAGGCCGCCAGGCAGAGCAAAGCTGAAGCTTAGCACGGGCTCTTTCACCCCCGGAGGCTGCCCTCGTCGTGGCTTGTCCGCATCCTCCGGAGGTCTCCGCGGGGTCCGGTCTGTGGCGCCGCTCGCAAGTAGAGGCGTTTCCGAGAACTCAGAGTCAGGATCATTGGGTGTGGATGTGACTGAAGATGAAGACCGTTTTGAGGTACGAGGTGCTGCTGCACGAGTAGGTTTCCTTGCGAGGAAATCGGACAACGCGAGAGGAGGATATAAGGGCACTGGTGGGGTTGCAACAGATGGATGTTTTATTAATGACCCGCGTCCTGCGCAATACGAGCTGGCACCGCATTCAAGAGCTGAGAGGTTGCCGTATGAACGGGCGGCGGAGGGATGGGGGTTGCGAGGACGTAGGTCGAGTGCGGCTGCTCACAAATTGACGGGGGGAGAGGACCGGTCGAGCGCTACACGCGTGATTACAGAGGATTCTCGAGTGTGGCAGGTCATTACGCGCTTACATTACAGACAGACCAACAGGTAAAGTACGAGTACGAGTAAGCAATATATGTCTACCACGGGCCGCGAAGAATCGCGACGCATGCAAATAACGAGGTCATACCAGCCCACCACGTAGTTCAACTATCTCTTAGCCTTCTCTCCTCTCTCGCAATTGCTCTCTCCGCCAAAGTCCACCCCGACAAGGACCTTGGATGCCTTCCAAAGCTGTACCAGATTGATAACATTCGTCAAGGCACAGATAGGGAAGCAGCCAATACGCCATGAGCTCAGCCCATGTGAATTGCGTGAGATAGCTATAGTGGTAGGTCGAAGGACTCCCAGAGGGGTACGTGGACTCCAGTTTTGTGAGATAGAGTGCAACGAAGAACAGTTCGTTGCCCGCACAGATTATGAACAGGATTTTCTGCGGATAGGCTGGTCAGGGAAGATGAACGCTTTTGTCGAGAGATTACGTACAGGATCATAATACAACTTAAGGATAGCGCTGACACCACTGTCGATTACTTTGTGGCTGCGAGAACCAGTCACAAGTGAGCTAGAGGACGTGTAGTGAAACGCGTGAGAATGAAGCAGAAAACATGCGAGCGTTGTGATTTTAACACACCTGTACATATGCATATAATGGCTGAAGAAATCCAAGGTAATGAGAAGCTGGAAGGTCATAGTATGTTCAGGGTATGCCGAGGATAAATATATCAAAAGAGACGACGTGGTGCATCTGTGACGTAGAAGTCAGTAAACATATAGAGTAGTAGAATGCGTCATGCAAGTACGCATACCGATCTGTTACCATGTCCAGGACCGCTCCAAAACTTTGAAGACTGACCCAAGGCCCTCGCAGCGTACCCGTCCGCGGCATCCAGCAAGCATGAAATTCCGTAAGCGAGCGTGCAATACTTTGGATGATATTTTTCATAAAGTGGAGGCAAACTCCTGCGAGGATAATGCGAGAATAGCCTATAGAGCAAGACAGTCGTGGAAAGGAGAGTGGTAAGAATCTGTTTTCGTTAGTCGACAGTATGACGCACCAATGAGATTCGGCGTGAAGAGGAAACACATGTCTCCTTGTAGCTCTGCGCTGTCGCGAGATCCACGGCGACCCTCGCGGCGTCTACAATGTCGATTGACCCTCGCCTACGTACAAGACCGTTTGACATGGTGACCTGCAAGCTCAGGTGCCTCTCTGGAGCAGGAGATGGGGAAGTGCGTCGAGCAGCGATGACGGACCTGTGAGCAAGGCCTTTTCTAAGCGAACAGCTGGTCCACTGCGCCCTCCTGTGCCGAGCACAGGCGCCGCCTATGTCAGCGTCTCTGACTGAGAGCCAGCTGCGCGAATCGCGATTACAACCGAGCGACCGAGCGCATCCCTATAGGCCACAGGAAATGGCTGCCAGTATATCATGGTAATATCATATAATTTTACGTATATGACATTTCTGTCAGAAGTAGGCGTGATGACCATCTCTGCTTCAAGCAATACTTAGCAATATCATGGAGACTGATCCGAGCTATTTAGGCGTCCGCGAACCCTAGACAGCAGAGACGATCTCTCCTCGTATTTCCTTTTCGCTGAGGACGCAAATTCCTAACGGAAAATTCATAAGTCGACTCTGCTTCTCCTCGGTTGGGAGCCTTGAAAGTCATAACGGGAAACTCTTTCGGAGGGAATCGTTCAAAGAGTAGCCAGAAGAGTCATCTCCCAGCGAGCCCCTTGACCGGTGATTCATCCTCTCTGAGTGCCAGCCGGGCTGTTATAAGGCACTGAGAAATCCCTCTACAGCTGCCATATCAGTCCAAGTGCACACGACGATAGCTCAAGGGACCCACAAAGAATATTGGTGTGATGCAAACCATAACATAATTCCTATGTCAAAGTTGGCCTGTAACGCGATAGGTTAGGCTGGCAAAATACATGGTGCATGAGAGAAGATCCCACAGTGATACCGACCGGTCCCGGTGCCAGGATGCAGGATCTCATAGAGTAGCAGTCCAATCCAAGTCACAAGGGCCGATTCGACGACGACGCCCTTATTATCGTCGTAGTATGGGTTGGTTGCTAAACACCAGTACGTCCAGATGTGCATTTGCGCTGCGGTATGCATAACTGTATGGGAGGGCTCCGTCAGTTTCAGCGCCTCAAGGTATCAAGGATTGGCTGTCATACATGATTCTTTTTCATATGATAGATCCGGCTGGGTGAGGATGTGTATTAACTGTGATATGCACCATCCCCACTGCTGCATGACGTCCAGGGCAATCATGACAATGTGATCGTTGTAGAGGTCGAGGCTTACGGAAGATGGCCAATTGCTGGAACGTCACCGGAGAAACCCAACACATTCGCAACTGAGTAAAACCTGACCAGTGACAGCAGGTGGAACATGCGAGCTCGCCACAAGCTGTGATAATGACCGCTGTTGCGGGAACATAGAGTGCCCAACGCGGGGGGGCTTGCCGTAAATGTTGTAGAATCGCCATGCAGAAACTATTCCATCCGATTATCAGGCCCTGTAGAAACGGTTAAGATTCAGCCGAGCGAATATACAAGGGTCATACTGATATCGTCGATGTGTGATGCTGCATGAGATAGAATTGTTTCAGTATGTCTGAATCGACGGCGAGTGACAGTAGGCTTGTCACTCACGCGCCGACGAAAATAAGGGGTACAGTCCCATCGAGACTCCTCGTTAGGCCCGGGGTTTTCTATACGCGCCCTTCCAAAGGTAAAGGCTCTTGCGGAGTAGTGAGCGAGCACACAGCACGAGGAATCTAGAGTTAGATTTGAGTACACTGAGCCTGACGACGCCTTAGGAAGCTACTTGCAATAGGACTGTGACCCATAGGAGGCGTTTATATGCTTTCTCCTGATACCGACGGTAGGTCGACCAGACAGCGATTGCGGTCAGGACCACATAGGCACCTGCGCATCCATCAGATAATCCGGCCGATCTGGACGGGATAGGAACTGCGACATACGAAGAGCGCGCTCAGAGTGCAGAACACAACTGCCATTGTTGACAGGTTCTGGAACGGAGTCTGGATGGGAACCGTGGACGCTCATGGCTGCAAACGACACCTAGGTACGCTCGCAGGGACTTCGGTGGTAGAGAAAGGCTGCTCGAGCATAGTTCCCGACGATGCCGATACATATTGAGAAAGCCCCAGGCACTAGCGGCCACAAGGGGACGCGAGGCATCAGCACCGTCAATCATGGGTGATTAGAACAGTCTTTCTCCGTGCAATGTAGTAGCGCCTTCCATTGACATGACCCACAACCGCATCTGCCTAGTACCCGCTACCCATAGCATGTTGGTGGAGCCTTTCCCAAAGCACAAAGCTAATCCTTAGCTGCGTGAGATCAAGAAGTTAACGGCACAGCAAACCTTACGGGACGCGCGTAAAGACCGATTGGACGGAGTTAGCACAACGTCCCATGCTCCCAACTCTAGGACAGCATATGCAAGTGATTTAAGAGCGTAGTTTGAATGTTCCACAGAGGCTGGGGCTCGGTCGTTTCTTGAGGTTGAGGAACGGGCGGGCATTGGCAGAGGGAAGGCATTGCGGAAGCACGCAACGGAAAAATTGACGAGTACTACGTTAATGCTCCCCGAGACATTTCATTGGACCTTCTCCGGACCGAACGGGTGGAAGTTCACGTAACCAGCGAAGATTTTGTGAGTTGGATAATGACAGATCGGTGTCTGCGGGTACTATAATATGATTGCTGTGTGGGTTACATCTTTGAATACGTAAACACGTTGGTACAACGTACGCACTGGCATGAAACCTCTGGGGCAGTATCTCATCCAATTCTTGGCGAATAGGACACCTGATGCTGGACATCAGCGGCGCATCGGTGTCTGGTGTAGAGACACTGTAACATGATTCCTATGGGTCACATCCACAGATACAGGAGTTAAATATGACGCACCGCTTGAATCGCTTCGGGAGAAGCAATCCCGTCGAGCTCTTGTGAACACGATACGAAGACGTGTGATCCCCGCGGAGGCCCGCCTCGCGACACATGGCCTTGAGCCGCTTGCGCCTCGACTCTCGGCGAGAGTTTCAGCACTCCGACGGATTTCGCTTAGTGCCGTGTCGAAAGCATCGTAGAACTCCGAATAAAATTAAAAGACTCCGAACGCTTAGAGTAAGGCTGAGAATTCCCCGCCCAAATGGGAGACGTCTGCGGTAGAGCACGCCTAATTCGCTAATCTGCGTGCAATATAAACATACACGGATGCCCCAGGAATACCGAACTGGCCTAGCCGACCTGTTAGATCCTTTGGTAAGGGAATCGGATCGGTCAGCACCCGCCAATGTACTGATAGAAACTTACAATTCGAAACTCTGGCGTGAGGTAATATGAATGGAGAATAGCGATAGAAATCCGCCAGCCTAAGAGACACATGCGTTTGTCGATGGTGGTGCGACGACAGGTTTTCCGAAAGATAAGCTTGATCCTCTGGCAAGCGTATTTACTGGTAAATGAGGGAAAGTAAATTAGCCAACGTTGGCCCAGCTCGCAATTGTGCAATTCGAGCAGGGACCCTGTCAACCAAACCGACGAACCAACTGTGGGAAAAGTCGTACGGGCCGGCGGTGGTTGTTTTTGTCAGAATCTGGATCGCATCACGTACACACATGATCGGCGGCATGTACCTGGATCGCGCGTGTGGACGCTTTCCATCCTTGGTGAACTCAGCCGCCACGCACGGCCAGCTCGGCAGAACGCAGGGTCGTAGGCAGACCGAAAGTCTTCAAGTTGTACGAGTGTGTGGGTCTTTCTCTGTCTGGCTGTATCCCGCACCGTCGGTTACAACTATCCATGGGATCAGATATCCGCGTCACGGTCGCACCAACACGCAAGAACCAACCCTAGGGGGGGAACGTTTAGGAAGCAGGACTGTTTTCGAGTAGGATGGCCGACACTCCGCAAGATGCGAAACGCCGTAGTGTGTGGGTCGGCGCAGGTCCTGTAGGGATGTCTGTCCGCAATCGCTCTGGACTAAGCAGGGGTGGAGGGAACGTAGAGGATCTACGAAGTCGCGACCGGGGTACCCATTGTCGCCACTGCTACAGCTCTGCGTCCGTCCATCGCAGCTGGACCAGCTCGTGTGTGACCTTCGCCTCCATCCTCAAAGTCAGCTGTGCGACCTACAGTACCTGTAGGATCGAGTGTGACTAACATGTGGCATGCCGATAGCTTCTCTCGGATGCCTTCTCTAATTTCGAAGAACGCCCATAACGCCTTTCGGCGCTGTGGGGGAATTGAACTGCGCATTATTGTCAGCAGCAATTGACACCTCTCTTGAGTGTTGGGTGACACAGTTGAGCTTCCCAGTTACGTGAGCGCGATTGGACTTGAGAGGCCGCAATATTTTCCCATGAACAGGACGGGGTGACGGAAAAAAGGAAGTGAAAAAGATCAACGATCGAAACGGTACTAGGGGAGATCCAGGAAAGAGTCCAGGCCTTCCAAGAAAACAACGAAACGTGTGGGACGGGGTCCGAATCCGCGGAAGCTCTACTAGAAAACGAACAAATTGTAGTGAACCCACATACCACCCGTTCCGTGAGAAAAGTGATGCCATGAATATGTGTCGATTATGTACTAACATAGTTTATTGTAGCGCCAGCTTCCAGTGTATCGTCAGTTCGAATAGACCGTAGGCGGCCGTTCTCAAAAACGAGGAATCTTCTTGAAGGAGGGCACGTGTCCGTGAAGCCGAACACTCAAGGTTAATTTCATTTCAAACAGAAAAGTTTATGTCCATAATATTTCGACGCCCTGCGGATCATGTCCTAGTGAAAGAATGCAAGACAACGGCGCAAGAAGCCGCAGGTGCATATTTACAGATTTTTTAGTACGGTTGTGGCGCCAGTGGGCAGACGGCAGCTAACTGAACTTACTACTGGCTATTTACGTTGTATGCGCGGCAGATGATGGCGATGTAGTGCGGTACGTCCCGTGCCTCCCATTTCTCCAGGATTCCCTCGTGCATCTGATAATATTCTCAACCGCTCATTGGTACTATGACTTGCCGACAGCATGGATTATCAGCAGACCTACATATCCCCATGAATATCTCGAGCTCCGGATGCCAGCTGGTCCACCGAAGCTCTGACGGCGGCGAATCAACTTTCCTTCTTGACCCGAATCAACCTACACCATCTGTGGCCGCGTCACTCTCCATTTCATTTCTCTCATGCTTATAGCTTATCTAGCGCTACCCAATAAGGTTAGACATTAGGGGAGGCCTCGAGGGTCCGCCCTTCTTCTTGTCTTCCGTATCATCCCTGCCCCAGCGTACTCAAGGCCCCTCTCCTCGTTTGGCTTCGTCTAGTGATAAGACATTTACCTGCACCCTCTTCGCTCCAACGAACGAATTTGAGCGGTTGAAACACGCGAGACTACCCTCAGATGGGTTCAAATCAAACTTTCCGGACGCGCTGCCACTCATTGGACCTGAGGAAGCCCTGCTAAAGAGACTTCGAGAAAAAAAATCCCAGGAGCGCATTAATCACACGGTAAAGTACGCTTCGCACGCCTCACGATGGTCGAAGGCCGAAGCCCCTCAGCCCCTCTCCCCTTAGGCAACGCCATACCATCCATTACAAGGACCCCGCGCGATTATCCTCGGGGACGCCGCCCACTCGCATGGTCCCCTTCTAACGGGCAGGGGCTCAAACTGCGGGCACATCGAGGACCGTCCGAGTCCTGGATCTGCTCATTGCCGGGCAACAGTCAGGTCGACCCCCGCGTTGCCCAGTTTGGGGACGTAAATTGTCAAGAGTTACACAAGAGCTTGCATACAGCACGATCAACTGCAACGTGTATAACGGATGACTAGATACGACAGATCTTATAGCCATTTCCCCGACCTAGGGCAATGGACAATTAGTGAGTCATTGGCCTCAATTACGCCTTACTCCAGCGCATGGCACTGGCGTGCTGATTATCCTGCTTCGCCAGCACGGTAAATGAGGCAACTCGGTCACCACCCCAGTGTAATCGGTCTGCGAAAAGGCGATGGACCAAATATTCTCTATTCGCTGACATGGGCACAGCCAAGTCATACGCCTTCCCTCACCTTTTTTTCACCCATGAGCCCTGATCCCCGTCGTTGACCAGAACGATGCCTTTTCCACTCAAAGCCCGTGAGTGCGGCTGTTGATGCCCCCTCTACACGAAGGTCACCTTCCGCGCCACGACATTTGGCTACCCACGCGCCCGCACGCGAATCGCGAACGACAGCGCAACGCTGTCGCTATCGCACGTTGTTCCTTAAAAAATCAAACGCCGGCGTGTGGGCGGTGTGGAGCTGTCATACTAGTCACATGCAGTTCAACCTCTGGACGGCGGGTAACTCCGAGCATGCAGGGCAGCGGCCGCCTAAGTACTAGTGCGGTGGACATCGTGAAAGGCCAGGGTTGGTACCCATACGCATAAGGAGGACCAGTGGCCAGCCCTTGCACGAGATGGGGATATTAGTTGCATCGACCAGTGAATAAAGGGACTGTGCCACCTCTTCGGGCGCGGATGCTTCGACGTCACGCGGCAACCAGTAGGCAAGACGATGGGATGGTGAAATGAAATATAGCCATACTTGTCCAAGGTCAATGAATGATAATGATGCGGAAACAGGACATTTTGTGGGATTTCAGAGTATCTCTGTCGGCGGTTGGTTGGAGCCATGCGTTCGTATTACCTCCTGCGATGGACGCTCAATGCGGCAATTGTATATTTCTCATGGGGAAGAAAATTGCACAAAGCGAAATAGCACCCGTGTGTAGTGAGGACAGGGATATGGCGTATGATGATCATTCGAACCGCAATAGATCCTCACAAAAGACACAAACATTGAGCTACAACCATGGCTAAAGGAAAACAAACGACAGCAAGTAGATATCTGGTTGTAGGTACAGTGCGGAAAACGAGACGAAGGGGAGAGTAACCAGGGGGGTTAAGAATAAGAAATCGTAAGAGATCGTTAAGTAAAAGTTTAGGACAAAGTTGGGTGGTGTACGCTTGAAACTGGAGAGGATTACTAAAGTCCGCAAACAGGAACAAGGGGGATACTCACGACACGCGAACCTGTCGACTACACGGTTCGTCTAAGACGCGCTGTGCCTTGCTCGGGGGCGGCCCCCTCACTTGCGCTGTGGGCGGGGGTCAGCAGCGGCCCTCGCCTTCGCCGCCAGCGTTTATCGCCCTCACCCGATGGTTCGGCGGGGGAGCGGGCTTGGGCTTCGGGGGGCGACCCCTCTTGCGCTTGGGCTGAGGTTCGGCATCGCCGGTCTCCTCCCGGCTTTCTCTGCAGGCGTCGAAACAAACACATCAGCACGGTCAGTCGCGGCGAGGCGCAGCGGATGTCGTACCTTGGGAGGTTCTGCCCCCTGCCCCTCTTGACCTTTTGCCGCAGGTCGCCCTCTGCAACCCGCGTATGTCGTACCCGCGCCCGTGCGAGGAAACCCGCTATGCGGCGTCTAGTAGCCGCGCCGCCTCACAGCAGCGAGGGTCTTCTTGTTTCATTCTTGCTGCCGGTAGGCGGGCGGCCTCGCATTCCCCCCCCCCCCCCCCATGTCGCGCTTGGGAGGCTCTCGTCAGACGTTGGTGGCTGTCGTGAGGGGACGCAGAGGGAGCCCGAGAGAGCGTCAGCATGTTGGAGGGCCAAAGCTGCTTCCAGGAACGGCACCTTTGTGCGCGGGCAAACTGGGCAGGGATGGGCGCGACAACCGACCTCCATTGACTCATCAGCTCGTCGCCGGGGGGTGTCCGTCGAGCTCGTCCTGCTTGTTGTCGTCGCCCTCGGTCCTCGTTGTGCTCGGGCCGAGTTGGACTTATAGTTGGTTTGGCGCGAGAGGGGAGGAGGATGACAACTGCGTTTGGGTGGGGGAGAGATGAGATGGGAAAAGGGAAATGGTGGAAATGGACCCTCGTTTTTAGACGATAGAATACCCTATACAGTTCCGCTCGCGTGTGCAGGTGTTGACGGACCCCAAAAACCGGAACTTTTATTATTTATCTTCTCACTGGAATTTTCTACCGGTCTTTCGCGAGCAGAATAAAATTCACAATTACGTAATAATGTCTCTGAGCCAGGCGGGGCACACGGATCCCATGTTGCCATTTCATCCAGCTTTTCCATCATCACTTTATTCCGCCCTCTGTCCCTCGTCCTCCAGCTGCCTCCTCCGCATACCCCTTGCGTGCCTAGCCCCTGCTGCCACCCACACCGCCGCCAGATATCTGCGGAAAAATCGCAGCGACCGAAAACATATCTCCCCACCTTCTGCCCACCTCGCTGTAAAAACCCCGGCGGTTCCGCTCGCATGGGGGCACACAACACAGCTTCACTTTGCATCAGACACGATATCTAGCCGAAAACCTTGCCGCCCCCAAGAACACCCGTCACCAGAAACTCACCTCCGGCCCACTTCTAGCCCCTTGTTTGCTTAGAATATCTCCAACAAAAACCACACGAGTCCAACAATGATTAGGTTGGCCATTACAATCTCGCCGTCCGTGGCCTTTCCACAGAGGAGCACTATCAATTCCCGACCGTCGTCATTCCACGACAATGCCGTTTACGGCAACAAAGATCAGCGTGTCTGCGCGCGTTAAATTCCAAGCTCACGCAGGGGACACGCTCGGCGTCTGGCGCCCGCTGTACGTTGCGTCACTTGCTGCCTAGGGCGCTCACCCCATCGTTGTTCACAGTTCTCTAGCTCGCCGCTTGTCCGCTGGTTCACGTCCTGCCTGCAGACCGACCCTTGTCGACGGCGAAACCTATTGCTCCCCCGTCTTCTCTCTGCCGCGAGCATTGCCGGCTTCACCTTCCATGGGTGCTTGTGACCGCACGCCTGCACAACTCGCTCGTGCCTGCAAAGATCCCTACGCGTTCCCCAAATACCGTGTGGCATTTCTGAATGGCCTGCCCGAGACTATTGGTACTGAACCGGAGACGGCCCAAAGGTGGCCTTTGAGCACGAGGCTCCGCGGCGGACGTGAGCAGCTCGAGTTTCTCGACCTATCCCTGGGAGGACGGCTCGGAGTGGAGGGTTCCGCCAGTGTAAGAGTATCGAGGGCGGAAATCAGGACAAGTAAAATGTTGGGGCCGCTGAAGCGGTTGTGCTGCACTTGCTGCGAGATAAGCTAGAAGCTCACTGTCAGTTCCCATATTCAGCAACAACATCCGAGCTATATGCTCGAGTTAATGAAGATGGGTCTCGCAATTCATTATTTATGCTCTGATTACCACCACCGTCCCGTCGACAATATACCCATTCCTGCGGGAAAAGAAGGCAACCGAACCGACCACCGACGTGGCACGACCCCAGTGCACACGTGGTCGTTGGATTCCTTCAGTCGTTGACCTGTAGAACGATGCCTCGTGCCTCTACGTATGGCCCTGCAAACACTGAAACAGAGATACCATGCATGCTGACAATAGGTGTGCCCAGCACCAAGCAAGGCTGGCTTTACGTATGCGTATGCCCATAACTCGCACGTACGCCAAATTCCATGAGCTGCAACGCCCACATGCACAGGCTAGACTCGGTTAGTCGTGTATATATTTCCACGTTTTTTTCCGTACCATGCACCTGCAGCCTGCTAACATTTACAATAGGCGAATACAAAACCCGAAGACAGGACCAAACACAGAGGTAGACACCCCTGTGATGCGCACATCTGCCTTTCATTTCTCATCCCTAAACTTTCAACAAACTAGTAGCCTATGGGAAAGCACATACCACCCACTCGGACGACAAGAGATACCTCCCACCCCGGAGACCGGTGCTGACTGAACGAGTTTTTTTTTTTTTTCGCCCAAGAAGCGGCCATAGCTGCCAACGTGGAGCTCGTTTGACCCTGTTTTTAACACGCGGGCTGAGCTCTCGGTATCTCGTACAACGCTGGGGCGATGGGGCGGATGCCCACTGACGAGAAGATGGGGGCGCTTTATAACGCGCGAAATCCAGAGATCCAGGTGTCGTACGCACAAGCCCAACGCACGCTAAACAGACGCAACCTGGTGTCTGCCCGGCGTCCACGGGGCGCGCGGGCAGGCGTGGTCGTCTCGCGTCGCCACGAAACCGAGCGCTGACGGCGTTGCCCTTCTTTCTGCACACACAGTTCCACTGCTCGATGACGACTTGACGGACACGATCCTGTTTCGTCAAGGAGACGCAGACGCTGCCCCTACGTGTCTGCACATCGCGAACCGCCGCGCCTCTGCGGCGAGCCCGGCTTCCGCTCGCGCCGCGACGCGCCACGAGGAGGCGGTACATACCGCTGCCGCGAGGTCCTCGGCCAGGACCAGCTCGCGCGCGCCGACCGCTACATCTTCCTCCTAAAAAAAACCGAGGCGCCGAGCCGGGCCGCCACCCGATCAGGATGCCCCCGCGCGCGACTACCCCGCCACAAGGCCGTCATCGCGCCATGCGCCTGCTGCAGCGGAAGAGATCAAGAAGGAGGTGCAGGACGCGGAGCTGGGCAAGCCACAACGACGCGATCCGCCGCGCGCTCGAGAAGCTCGTCGCGGGTGGGGACCTCAAGGCGGGCGAGATTACGGTCATCGAGGACGGCGACGACGAGGTGTTGATCGAGTTTCTCGACTATGGGGGACGATTCAGTACCAGTCTCTGCATGAGCTGCTCAAGGCCCGAGGCATTGAGCTCATACGAGACGATATCGAAGGCGATGAAGTACCCGAAAGAGCAGGAGAGGGCACCAAAAGGCAGTAGCGAGGACCGTGAGCATCCTGCGCGAGACGAGTTGTAGTCCATGGATAATATGCCGCTTTCACACCATCACACCGAACAATTGATTGGAGGGTATATCGCTTTTATTGTGAGATGTACGCGTACAATTACACGAGCTCTCTTCTATTCTTATGAGCATGTATTACACAGTGTTTTGAGCCCGCGGGGTGTCGCAAAGCCTTGTCTTGGGAGATGAAGGATGAGAAAAGAAAAAGAAAACAGAAAATGCGAGATGAAAGAAAACAAGAAAGATATGATGAGAGAAGGTACGAAACCAAACAAACAGAAACGGTCCGACGCCACATGGACAATGCAACGGGGAGGCGGAAAGAGAAAACGATAATATTTAGAAGCATAATAGTCTATAACGCAATATGTGTAGGGTAAATAGAACGATGCGGCCGTAGCGTGCGTCGAGACACACCAACCCGAGCGTCGTAGTGTAGTTGAAAGCGGTATACGAGAGGAGGCTAAAGCGGACGCACACTAGAAGAAGCGCTTCTTCGGCGACTTCTCGTCCACGGCGACCTGACATGGCAGTGGTGCGAGGTCGAGCCGGGGCTGCACGCCGCGATGCTCTGGAGCCACGCGTCGCCCGAGTCCTCGTCCCTCGGGTTGGTCCATATCGTGTACGTCGACACAGGCCGGGATTGTTCTTGTCGTGGCTCTTGCAGCCGCACAGCAGGTCGTTCGAGCGGCCCTTGCCGTTACAGCAGGTCCGTCAGCGTGAGCACCGCGCCGACGGCTCCACGAAACAATTCATCCGCTGGATGCACGGCCGCGTCTCCCGCGGCAGCAGCCGGAAGATCGACCTATCCGCGCCCCCCGTGTGGAACGTCGCCACGACGCACGGCTGTCCGCGGCGGGCGCCGCCCGCGGCGTCTCCTTCGCCTCGTGCAGCAGCTCTTGCGCGACGGCGCGCCCCGCGGCCTTCGGCGGCGCCTCCACCTGCGGCGTCCCTTTGTCCTCGGCGCGGCCGCGCGCAGCCTCGTCCTCGGCGTAGTCGTGCTCTCTTGCCATGCCCTCGGGCTTCGGCGGGCTCTCGACGGCGGCGGCAGGCGTCTTGGAGAGCATGTTGTGGATCGTCGACGCGCGGTGGTGCGAGGGGCGCAGCAGCGGGCTCGAGGGGCGTCGCGTGCGGGTCGAGCGCGGGCGAGTGCCGTCGCGGGGAGCGACTCGGTCGAGTTGCCGACGGGCGCGCAAACGTGCGCACGGACGGGTCCATTGTCCATCTCGCTCGGCGACTCGGTCGGCTTGAGCGGCACGTCGTCGGGGCGAGAGGAACGTAGGGGAGCATGGGCGTCGACGCCGAGGCGAGGGTGCGCGCGGGGCGGAAAGTGAGGGAGGATGTCGTTCGACGGCACGGTGAGGCAGGTGTCTGCGGTGCCGGCCGTGTCCGCCGAGGTCGTGCGTGAGGACACAGCGTACCTTGGTCAGTCGACGACGAAGAGTCGGACGACGTGTATGCCCGAGTCCCCACGGTGAGGGTCGCGCTCGCGCCTGAGAGGAGCTGGCGAAGCGAGGGTAAAGGAGCCATCATCGACGATGACGCAGTCGACTTTGCGTCCTCCTTGTCCTCCTTTATCCTCGACCGCGGCCTCCTTGTCGGGCTAGGCGGGACGATCCTCTGAGGGAGGCTTAAGCGGTTTCTATCGACTTCTTCTTTTGGTGGCGGTTTCTCCGACAGTTTGGGTGCGAGCATAGTACAAGGCCCTAAAGCTATGGTCCTACCTTGGGATCAAGGGGATCGTCCAAGGGAATCGTCTCAGGATCATACACAATGAAAATGATCGCGACACTCCACACAAGCATCGGTCTTTGCGCGGGTCGTACTCGTCCGTACCTGCAAGATCTCCGCGCAAGGGGGTACGGGTCGCTGCCCACGACGCCGTGTGGCCATCGTGTTGTGTTTCTTGCCGGGGTAGTGGAACACGGTGGCGGTGCCAAGTCTGAAAATCGATGAGCTTGACGACATCTATTCGTTATTGATCCGAAGTCATGACGCAGTTGTCCAGCTTCAAGTCGCGGTGCGCGCTGGCCCAATGAATGTCAGATACTCGACCCCGTCACAGATTCTGGACTGGCGGAACACACAGTAGATCTCTGGGCGCGTCATCTTATCCGGGACATTACTACGCTGAACAGGTCGTAACGGACCGTCGTTATGCACATGACATGCGGCACGGTTTAGCAGTGCTCGGCTAGCACACACAAGAAACTTTTAATAAAACCTAGAACAAAACGTACCACCGCACTCGTCGAAATGGCCATGATCGCTGACAGAGGTCAGCGACGGTACTCGGTGCTGTTCCTTGTGCCTCTCCAAGGGTGGCTGCCCACACACAGAACTCGGCTCGGTGACCTTCTTCCTGTGTACTCCGCTTCTCAACGCTCTCGCAGCCTTGCCATCTTCGTGGCTACAGCTCCATCGGTTGCCGCATACCCAGGGGGGTTCTATCTGACTCAGCCGTAAACTGAACTTCCTTCACCGCAATAGACCCGGGCCTCCGTGCTTACGTCGACGCCCCTAATCAACCGCACCGGTTGCCGGACCGCCCCACTTCCCAACACCGTCGTCCCCACTTTCCGTACTTCTTCGGTCAGATGCACCCTGCGTGGGCACTCCGAGGATCGACGGGCACGGTCAGCGACGGGCCTCTTACCGGGCGAGCGGGCGCTTATCACGGGTCTTCTGACCTCGCGGTCGGCGTGCTCTCGCGCTGGACGAAGACTCGATCGTGCGTGGCGCGTGAGCGAGAGGCCTTAGTGCTGGCCGTGTTGACGGACGCGCTCGGAGAGGGTCTTGCGCCAACAAGTCGCGTCTTAGCGTGGTGCCCTTATCGCGCTCTCCTCGGCCTGAGCAGTACCACGCAAATCGGTGCTCGGCATGGCTGATGCTGCTGCCTTGCCGCTGCCGCCCTCGGCGGGCGTCGCCACACCCGAGCACATGCACTCTCGACCGCTGCTACATGCTCTGCGCATCTGACAACGAGACTGCTCTGGTCAAAGGTGCTGCACGGCGTGTCTCTGATGTTGGCGTGCCGCTTCTGCGGGGGTGATGGCAGCCAGGCAGAAGGCGGCGGTGGCGAAGTTGATGGGGAGTGATGAGTGGGGCGGAATGTGCTGCGTTGAGGAACCGCTTGAGGTCCTGCAGAGGGCACCGTCCTTGTGGTTGTGCGCTCTTGATAGTCGAGCTGCTGGGGCACTCGTGAAACCAGGATGCCGAGCCCTCGTGCTGTGCTGCTGCTGCATTCCATGGCGAGGCACTTGGACGTCGACGCGGGCAGGACTGTGGGAAGTGAATCCGAGTTCTTTGCGCGCGGGAGTGCCGACGGGGCTGCTGCACTCATCGCGGGGGCGTTGCTGGTGAAGAGGCAAAATGACCTGGCTGGGCCTGCGCGAGGAGCGGAGGAGAAGGGATAGCGCGAACTCGGCACTGCCAGGCCGGTAGAGGGCCACCCTCGAGTGGATGGCGGCTGTTCGAGCTCGGGGTTGCTGGATGGCGCAGAAGTGCGGGAGGGCGCGGAGACCGTCGACCGGGGAGCGCTGAGAGCCGAAGCTCTTGGATAAGGGCGTCTGGTTGGTTGAGGAGCCTGTGCAAGTCCATTCGAGCAGTGTGGCCGACGGGTGGAATTGCGGGTTATAAGATGGAATTAGGAGAGGCGATGGAGTGTGAATATGAGACGCATAAGTGAACGGTAGGCGGGTGTACTGACCTGCTCCTGCTGCTGCGGTGGTATGCTATCAGACGTGTACGAGAAGTGCTCCGGATCGAGCTGTGGACGGTCGGCGTCGGCTGGGGCGTCGAGGCCAGGCGACGGGGGACTGCAGCGATATTGACGGGGCACAGCACGACTGGAGGGCGAGGGCGGGCTGGTGAGAAGGTGCCCGAGGAGGGGGAGAGGTGAGAGCAGGGCATCGATATGGCGGGACGGTGATGGGCAGGGGCCTGCATGGGCGCGCAGACAAAACATGGTGAGTGTCGAGGGGGGGACGACGGCGAGGGGGTGTCTACCGACGAGCGGGAGAGGTGATGGGGCAACATCGGGAGAAGAAGGAGGAGAGCAGGCGACCCCTCTTGTGAATGGGAGGTAATAAGCACTGGAGCGTAAGCGAAGGAGGAGGGGACCGGCAGGGCTCAGCAAGATTCCAGATCTGGGGGGGACATTTTTTTTCCACTTGCACCCGATCCCAAGACCACTCCGCCCCCGCCCCCATTTCGCCCATGCCCCCGAGTCCCCGGCACGAATTTGCAGCCCATTTTTTTCTCCAGACGCCCGAGTCTATCCTTGGCCACCCAGCCGTGTCTCTCGCAGCCCCGCCAATCGTGCGAGCTCATCCTGGCCCCCGCTGGCTGCCCAGCATCTGCTAGCATAGAACCACTGCACCTGCCAGCACATCGACCGCGGCAGCCAATCGGCGGGCGGCCCACATGGCGACTCACCCGACCCCCGGATAAGCCCTCCGGCGTTCCAGCCGCCCGTGCCGAGCCAATCGCGCGGGGCGCCAGGACCCCGCACCCACCCACGCGCGGGAGATCATTTGCTCCAATATTGCATGATATCACTCCGGCACCAGTCTTCCCACGCTCGACTCTTTCGTCCGAACGCCATCCCGACGCGTCCGCGCGCGCGACCGCCAGCGCAAACACCGCGGCGTCGCGCGGCCGTGTGCACCGTGCGACGGCCCGTGATGGCCCCTCTTGCCAGCAGCAGCGCCACCTCCGAGTAGACACGAACTCTACCATGTAGCGACCATGTATTTCTGACTCGCCAGCCAATCGACTGTGCCGTATGCTTAACTGCAGTCTCGACCGTTCCTCGTCTGTCTCTCCGAACAGGGGTGCCTAGCTCGCCCTGCCGGGGTGTACAGTAGCAGCAAGCTTTCTCTACGACCGTCCAACTTCCGTCCGATGCAGCCTGGGGCATCGCTCTGTCACACACGATCCCACAGGCTGACGACCCGCCCGCACAGCATTTACTGTCACCAACGTCCGAGGACGTCGTCCGCTGATGGCGACCAACAGACTGTCGCGCGCGCGCCCGACCAATCACATTGTCCCGCCTGGACGCAATGGCTCTGAAATTCCGCCCCGCCGGCGCCTGCACCGCGCGTGATCGCTACCCGGCGTCGGAAGCATCATGACTATATACATGCACAGAAGAGTTTTGCGCGCAGGAAAAGCAAGACACGACCCCGGCCTATCTCGTCGCACGCATACGCACACGCCCAATACGGCAGCTGCACCAAGTCAGCAAAAAGCCTGTCGCGTTCTGCAGCAGGACAGTCCCACGCAGCGCGCGCGCGAAAACGCCCAGCGCACCGCACAAAGCCCGGCGCGCGTCTTTGTCTTTTATACCCCCTCCTGTACGTGCAGGATGACGACGACACCAACAGCTCTCTCGATTCCACCCAGCCATCCGCACAGACCCCCACCAATCGCCACCGCGCACAGCTCGCAGAGAGCCTTACGTAAAGCCAACCCGCCAATGCAGCACCGATCGCCGCCGGTGCTCCTCCCTGCTCCTCACCAAACGCGTCGCGTCTCGCGCAAAACACCCTCACCCCGACGCGACCTGCATCTCGGGCAACCTACCGCAGGGAGTCGGGCGGGGGCGGGCGCAGGCGCACCGCCTCGCGCATTGCACCGGCACGGGAGCACAAGCGCACCGCACGGGGCTTCCGCGCTCCGACGTGTAAATTGACCGTAAATGCGCTCCGCTGCCTCCTCTACTCTACTCTCGTCCAGTTGCTCTCCTACTGCTTGCGTTGCACCGGCTCACATGGCTTAGTCGCCTCAGTCGCAATAGGGCAGGCAAGACCACGATTAGGGCGGCGGGCGTGGGGATCCGCGCGCTGCGCACGTCCCACGCCGTCGCGCGGACGCACGGGTGGGTACGCGCCATCTGTGCATGTATCTATGCTGCCCCTACTGACACTACGCCTCGTCGTCTCGCCATTTTTCGTGCAAAGGATCAATCGAAGGACGACGCCGCGCGCCCATTGGCCGTGCGCCACCAGACCGGGTGTCTATTCGCAACGGACTTCGCACGCAGAGGCGAATATACGGTCTCGGTCAAGCGTCCAGTGTTCGAGGGCCCAGCTCGCAGGCGACTTTCGCGTCTAATACCCAGGACCGCGATTAATTGGGCTGCGCGTTTGGTCCGCAGCACCCGCGGCTGGCGCAGCGCTGCGTCCTTCTACTACTGTACTTCCCGGCACAAAGGCCAAAGCACGCGGGCTTGGGTCGTTCAATCAGAGTGGAATAGGCTGGGGGCAAGAAATCGCTAGAGGAAATCGCGATGTTTAATCAGGCGTGGCGTGCGTCCCGAGGCCAAGTGCACGCCGCTCGAGGCTTCCGTGCGCCGCCAAGAGCGCATCAGGCGAGCTTCTCCCGGTGGTGTGGGTTTCCTTCAAGGGGCGCAGGCAAAGCGGCCCCCGAGCGCCGTCGCGACCTGTGTTTGTCTCGCGTCGTCGTCCCCGAGATCTGCACTGCTTACGAGAGGCTGGCGGCGATCCAGCATCGCACGTCCAACACGGCGAGTTTCAATCGACGCCACACACTCAAAAAAAACCAGCGGGATCTGCGCCTCGGGAAGGGGGCCTCGCCACGGAAAACCACTCGACGTACTAATTTTGCAGCGAGATGAACGAACGTGGGCGACCGCCCCTCGGCACAGCGTTTGGGCCACAACTCTTGGGCCACTGCCTCTGTGCACGACACACGCAACTTTGGCCCGGGCGCGCGACGCGCTCCCACGCTGATCTACACCCCCGCCGCGTCGAGCTTACGCGCGAATATGGCGACCCCCCCCTTCGCACGGCGCGCCCCGCCGCAGCACGTGCACGCGGGCTTTCCTTCACGCTCACAACAGAGGCCCATTCTGGTCTTTCAATTGTCCAGTTTTGCAGGATTCAGGATGGACGGGTTCGGTGGGTCGTCCCCTCTGGGCGAGAGAGGCTCCAATGACGCGGGGCGCTCCGAGGGCGCCCGCCAGCCAGCCACGAGAACGTCGACGCCACTGGGTCGCGAATCCGATGGGATATCAGAGTCTTCCTAATTGTGGCCGTTGCGCACGGTATCTGTGCAGCGCAAGGGTTCGTAGCAGTGGGCCTGCAAGTAGTCTGCAGCTTAATGTGTTCGCCGGCACCGCTTTGCAGTGCGTCGGCGTGCGTTCTCGAACGGCGGCGTCGACCGAGGTCATAGGAAGCCCAGCCGCCCCGCGCCGTCGTCATACGGAAGCCTCGACATGGGTGGGACAGCAGGGACTTCCGTGGGCGTGGGCCGCACCGAGTCCGCCGGGGAGGCGTACGTCTGCTGATGGTCGACGGGCGCGATAGAGGTGTTCATATACACAATGCCACCAGCTGCCCTCCGAGCCACTGCGCGTCCGTGCCATCACGGGCAGCGCACACGCTATTCTTCCCTGCCCGCCGCGACCTCGCACCCACACACACTGACGTCGTCCGCACCGCACACCACACACACCAATCCCTCCGAGTGTGTCTCCCTTTCCTGCACCCTTGGAAGCTCTCGGCATACCCCACCTAAAGGGACGCCCGCACCCCCCTTTTTCGGGTTCCATCGCCACGCCCGCCTCCCCACCCCATTATAAAAGCACACCGCAGATCGCGCTCGCTCTTCGCGACTGACCCTTCACAAACACCACAGTCACGGGGGCGCCCCTGCCCTTTCCCCTTCCCCTTCTCCGCTCCCCTGGTCCGTCGCCCCCCTGCCCGTTCCGGGCTCGCACCCTACCGACCCACCACACCGGAACGGCGCGCAGTGTCCGGGGTCCCCCCTTTTCTATTCGGAATGGCATTTGCTGGCCCGAATGCGGGCAGCGCAGGAGGCGCCTGCTCGGAGCGGCAGCTAGAGTTTTTTAACTGTCTGCGTCCGTGCGATACTTCATGATCAGGGACCGTTCTGGCGCGGTGAGGTGCGTTCCACCGCGGCGTCTCTGTTAAACTGAGTGTGTTTTTATTTGGCGAGTGCTTCGGTGGGTGCGTGGGCGGTTTGAGGTGCTGACTGCCACCCCGCCGGGGCTGCCTCTAACGGTGCTGGCCGGCGGGGGTGCCAACGACGACTTCGGAGCCAGCGCCTACCTGGGTTGGGTGTGCCGCCGCCGAATATGTGGTGGACCCGAGACTGGTCTCGCAAGGGATGGCCCGTCAAACGCGTCCAATCCGCCACCGCCCAAGATAGTAGCACCGGGCTCGCCTCATCGACGCAGTCTCCCAATTCGATATGTCTTTTGTCTTTGTGTTATCCTGGCGCATCCACCGGGCATACCGAGCAGACGGGCACCATCCGTAGCATGCGTCGGCGTCGGCGTTTCTGAACGTCGGCGGCCGGTTAACTGCAGCCGGAACACGGTGCGTACGACTGCGAAATGTGTGTGCATCTCCCTACCACGCGAGGTAAACTTCAGCACAGACGTGTGCGCTCTGATCATGATGATTTCTGATGTGTCCCGCTGTGCGTATACGGTCCGTTGCGTGCAGGGCAGCGAGAGAACCTGAGCTGCCTAAGGTCGGACATGACGCACCCCGTCCTCGCTTCGGCACAGCGCGTCGCAAGCCACCCACGGCCAGTCGTGGCGTGAATCTACGCCCCCGGATTATGTACAGAGCTCGCTGGAGCTCGTTTGGAGTTTACACTCACCGCGACAGCTGGGCCATAGAGTAGAGCGTAGAAGGCCACAGAAGCCCCCCGCGAGGCCTCGCACGCCAGATAAATGGGCCATCACAGGCACATCTATCAGATGCCTCTGCGTGCTCCTCGCGCAGGCGCGCACGGGGGACGCAACCGCACGGCGGCGCGCTGTGGGCAGCCTGCGTGCGTCGGCTAGGGCTGATCGCCCCTCCATGCGCTTCTGTGGCTTTTCTGTGACAATGTGTCTCGCAGCACGGACAAAAGGGGTCCAGGCAGGGACCAACTGGCTACGGGAAGAGCGTGCACCTCTCCGCCCGCTGCATGCCCCTTCTGCCCACCGAGTAGCCCCAAGCAGGGCACGCGGGGCGCGCGGAGGCGCTTTGACTAATTGCGCGTTAGGCGTGACGACGCAAAGCACCCGCCTTTCGATTGCCGTACGTTACATCGGTACGCGCCCGTAAGCACGCCCGCTGACGTACCAGTCCCCCTCCCCCCCCCCCCCCTTTGGTGCCACCTCCGTCGCACATATTGTTTGGGGGTGTGTTGTACATTACCCCCCAGACACATGAGTACTAGCTTAACGCTTAACAGACACGAGACCCAAATACAACTTTCGCGCACGCATCATGGCGCCTATTCCCGCGCGCGCTCCGGAGCTCGCAGCAGCCGCGTGGCACGACCGCGAGATGTCGACCGAATTGCGCAGTGGGATGCCCATCCAGCCCGGCCGTCCGTGCCGTTTGCAACGGGCTGGTCCGAGCGGCGCCTAGAGAACGGACACCGGAATATGCGTGATGCATGTGATGTGCGCGTGGGCGCGGGCGTTCCGGCGAGCGAATGCAGGCGGGACCAACACGGCAACGGGTGCTGTAGCAGATAATGGTGTGGTGTTCCGATGGGGGGCACGTTCCTTGAGGCCCCTATAGATAAGACGTCGTCGAGAACTGTCAGCGAAGGAGGAATGAAGGAGTCGCGCACAGAGGGGTGTCGAGCACTACACACGCCAGTGCTTTGCATCATCTGGGCGGGGCACGCGCCTCGCACGGGCGGAGGACATAACACCCGACTGACGTCCAAGCGACCGCGGTGCGCGTAGGGGCGTGGCGTGCGCATGCTCAAGCTCCGGGGTAAGTGGCACGGTGATCCGGCCCACGAATCCGCCCACACAACGCGTGCTCAATTCCCTCAGTCCGCCCCCGCAACCATCACCGTAGAAAAACACGACCCCGTGGGGCGCAGCGCACCCCGCCGTGCGCGCATCAAGGCCGTGCCCGTGCACTTGCAAAGCGCAAGAAGCACAAAGCAGGCGGATGTATGCGCCAGTGGCAAGTGGGTGTATGCGCGTGACCGCGGCGACACCGACGATGCGAACGTAAGGCCCTCGGCGCGTCGGCCCCACGGAAAACCTTGAGGTGTCCGAGATCTAGGACGACGCCGCCGCTGCTATCTTTTGGCATTTTGAATGCAACGGCGAGGCTGCGATGGTGCGCAGGACCACCCATCGTCGTGGTGTCGATATACTCCGAGGCAACTGTATTGGCAAGCGACGGCCCACTCGCACCGTGCTGCGGTGCCGGCACATTTCCCCTCTCGAATTGGGCGCAAAATTGGCGCATAAAACGACTGGCCGCGCCGCGCGCGCTTTCGCACGCAAAACAGCACGCACGCCTCGCGGGAGCGGCGCTGCGAGAACTGTTTTCGCAGACCGAGGTCATAGAAGGCCGGAAGAGCACGCCATAGAATATACACAGAGAGGCCTCAACCCGTGGGATCTATAGCCCTGGTCCTCGGCATCCCTCTTGCGCTTCATCTCGCGCGAGACCTTGTGCTGTGCGGCCTCGTGCTTCGCGAGCTCGGGCGACACCTTTCGACACGAGGGCTCTCTTCGATATTTCTACAACAGGAAATCTCAGCACAAATGGGACGGTGGTAGTTGGGGCGGATACCGTACCTTGCTTGAGATCGTACCTGCCGGGCGGGCGGGGCAAACGCCGTAGTGGTCAGTGGCAAGCTGGCAGAGAGAGAGGAGAGCACGCGCGACTTTCACATAACTTCGTCGTCGTCGTTGTCAGGAAAGGTTATCACGTGGCCGTGCCCTTGCTTGCCCGCACGACCCGTACGACCTGTCGGCCCCGCATCAGACGCACATATTCAACCACTCCCAGACCGGGTGTACGCACCGATACGATGGCACATAGGCCTCGATGTATTTCGACATTTGGTAGTTGTATGTGACCAGCTGTACGTCCGGCACGTCTAAGTTGGGGAGGTGAGTGGGGTACCACAGTCCCCGCGAGGTCCGTCGCGACCAGGATGTCGGACTCGAGCGGAGCGCAGCGACTGCAGCGCCGCCTCGCGCTGCTCCTGGTTCTTGCCCGATGTGCAGCGTCGCCGCGCTCCACTGTGGGGGGCGGGGGGACTGTGTCAGCGCCAGTGCATCAACAAGCAAAATAGCACGCACATGGCCCGGCGCGCTGCAGGTCTTTGGCGACCCATTGTCCGCTGCGTCTTCGTTCTGGTTTGACAAACACAATGATCGCGCGAGCCGTACTGTCCGCTGTTTTGAGGATCTCGAGCATCCGTTGTCTGCCGCGCTCGGATTTAGGCACAATGTTAGCCGGAGTACCGCAAACCCAAAAAAAAGGAGAGCACGCACTTCTTCTTCTCGTCGCCAATGGACAAACTCGACCTTCTGCTCGACCCGTGTCGACCGCACGGCCCGCCTCGCCAATCGTGATGATGGCGGGGCGCTTGAGGTACTTCTTCGCGAGCCATGGGACGCTCGCTCCGGGACCGGCCCCCCCCCCGCAGCATATCGTCGCCGAGCAAGAGCGTCGTTCCTACGCGCGTTACATTGGTGCGAAGCCCTTCTGTGTTGACCATACGTCGCTCTACACCCGGACCGGGCGGTCAATGTCCATCTGCGTGCTCGCGCCCTGGTCCAGGTATCAGTATCTCGCCCTCCCATCCTTACGCGTCCGAGTGGCGCACTAGCATTTTGTCGAGGATGAACTGTGACGGTCCGCCTCGAAGCCAGACCCAAAGGTTATCGACCCATCCGGTCGGCCTCGTCCCCATGACGCATGTTTCGGCTACTTGCGAACGAGGACTATGACGTGCCGCTCGATGACCCACTTCTTTCCAAGACGACCGGGTGCGTTGGCCGATTGATGATCTCGGCGCCGGAGCGCAAGTTGAACTGCTGTTCCTCTACGGATCGCTGTAGCTCGCAAAGCTATGAATACACCGTGCCGAGCAATTAAAGGAAACGATGTAACGCACACCAACCGACGATGAGAAACACAAGTGAATCCAAGCGGTCCGCGGCAAAACTTCTTGGTTTCCGACCTCGATCTGCTGGGGCCAATTCACGGGTAGGAGCCCCATGATGATCGAATACGGACCCAAGTGTCCTAGTTCTCGTCGTGAAGGGAGGACAGCTTGGAGTATGAAAGACAGCATCGGGATGACAAAAGGGCAGCAGTCTTACCAGGAACTAAAAGTAATGAGCCAATGTAGCACACAACATAAGCTAGTGTCACTCACCTGTCTCTGCAATACACCAATGATGTCTCGGTTTTGCAAACCCAATGGGGATCGCCTTGTCGTTGAATTGGCGAAGGCTGCCTTGTAGCCAATTCGGTCGATGACATCCAGGAGGATTTGTTTGTGGTATAATTGGGACTCTGACCACGCGCGCAGAGGATGGGGGATCTGTCCTCCTGCAAGACATTAATACGACCCGTCAATGAATCCACAAAGGTAAATCGTACCTCGGGTGGCAATGCGTAAAGTCTTCTCGGAAAATACGCCAATCCCGCTCCTTCATCTCCTTCCAACGACTTCTCCGTCCAATGCCTCCTCTCATCAATACCCGTACTTCGCAGCCTTCCGCCGCTGCCAATCCGAGTCCGCGAGCTGCAGGCCCCCCTCCGTACCTCCTCCCCGCTTCACAGCAGCGCCGCCGCCCGTCCCCGTACCGTCCATGCCAGCAATATGCCCGCGCCCAACTGATGACCTGCGCGCCCTGCCCGCTGGGCTGCCCACCGCCGCACCGGCGCCTCCGCCGAGAACGTGTCGTCCTGCTCGTCCAGTCAAACACGAACTTGCGGGTCCGTTCATCTTCCGGATCTTGCGCTTCTTCTTGTCCACCCCCAGGTACCGTGCGAACGGATCGCGCTCAGGTCGTCCCGTCGTCATCGGTCGGCACGTACGCTGCCGAAGTCCCGCCGACAGCGCGTTTCTCGGGCGTGCTGCCCTGGGCGGTGGCGGGTACGGGTGGTGGTGCGGCATGGAGCATCCCCGACGCGGCGGATGGCCCGCGTCCGCGCTCGGCGCGCGGGCCTGTGGGCACGCCTTGGTACGCCTGCCCTCTGTACTCTGTCTCTATACCCTATCCCTGTCCCTGTCGTCGGGCGGCGGTGGTCGTCGGTTCCTATTACGCGTTTACCGTAGCGGCCTCCGTCGCGGGTCGTTTCTGTCATCGTCTGCATCATATCAAGCGGAGCCCACACGGGCACAAAGTCTCAGGGAACTAACTCACAGCGTCCGCCGCCGCCGCCGCCGTACCGCGCGGCGCGTTCGCGCTCGCGCTCCCTCGCGCGTTATCTCCTCTGCGTGCGCTCGAGCCGCTCGCGGTCCTGCCGCGCCCGCTCGTCCTTCTCCTTCTGCTCTCGAATCTCCTGCGCCCGCTTCTCGATGGCGAGCTGTGCGCGCTGCTCCTTGGTAAGGAACTTGGGCTGCAGTAATGACAGCGCAATTAGTCAGAGGGCCTTACGCACGCTGGTGGGGGTGCGCACCTTTGCGGCAGCCTCTTTCTCCTGCCTTTTGTTTCTGCCTGCTAGCGCAGCGACTCGATGGAGAGAGGCTGCGAGCGTCCTGCCATGGCCGTGGGTGGGTTGTGTCGTGTCCCTCTTTTGTTTTGTCAGTCAAGACACGCCTAGCACACAGTGCGCCGTCGATGCCCCGCCGAGCGTGCAATCACGTGCGGCTGCCTATTCGGGAAATGCAATTATTTCTATGGCGCTTCGTGTTGAGAGACGCGACTTGTGCTACTAGACACGCTTGCCTCTCCGTACCGCAAGCCCCGGCGCGCTGCTCGACTACACGACAACATTCGCTTATTCACCGCTCGTTAAAACGATGAACAAGGCCCTGGAGGAACTGCGCAATGCGTCGCATTTGCGCTTCGAGAGCCCGGAGCCAGAGTCGAGACAGGGTCGTCGGACCTTTCGGAATGACAGCACGGCGGGGCGGTGCAGCTACTTGATGCTGACGGCGGTATCTCACTAGAAGTGAGTCTTTTTATCTGCGGCCGAAAAATTCGGTGCAATGTTCTGATACACATGCATTCAGCTAGAGTCGTGTTTAGGCCACATCTTCTCGAAGTACTGCGAGCCACGCCCGGAGAAACGCCCTGGTCTCTGGGTCCCGCCCGGGGTTCGTACCTAACGTCGGACGGCCTTGATAAATGGGCGAGGGACACGAACGGGTCGGCATTCGACCAGGACTCCAAGGACGAACTTTTGATGTTCATGGACTGCACTGAGGAGGGCGGCTTAACGTGAGCAGCTACCGCTTGACTTTTGTTTCTTTGCTCATTGGTTGGCCGTTAAAAATGCAGTTTCGAGGGATTCTTGCAGGTTTACCAACTTCAGACTGAGTCAGATGAAGAAGAGACATGGAGAGATTCTGGTAGGCCTTTTATGGGTGCACTGGTGTTGCAAAACTCAGCTACAAATCTCTGCACAGTTTGTCCACGGCTTTGACCGAACCCTCAAACTGGTTGCCACACGACGGGAGGATTGGAGGACTTGGAGATGGGAGATGGAGAGAAACCTACCACGTAAGAAACAGCAATGTACACGGATGTTGGATTCTGACTGTTGCACTCAGGTCGCAAGAAGACGTCAAAAGATACAAGCTCAAATTAACACACACGCTAAAACATATCCTGTCCCGTATCTGTTATCGCGACCCACTACATACCCTCACATTTCTCACGACTAGATACAATTTCATCTCTACACAACACCTATCCGCATCTCATCATGTTTATTCCACGCGTTCCTGCATAATTACGACTATCAGCCCATGATTCCTGTAACAACATCAGCCTTCTACGAGTACAACGAATCCAATAAGCGTGAATGGTATTGAGACCCCAGTCACGTCGTGTCTCCTCGTGAAGCACCATACGTGCCTTTGGGGCGCGTTTGCTTGAAAGCCCAAATCTCCATTCCTTCCCCAGTTCCCTTGACCACCTGAGACCGCTATGTTCCATTGCCTCGGAAAACTTTGCGTGGTTTGAACCCTTGTGATGTTGAATGACCCTTTTGCTTTGTCCAGGAACTGGTCCACGAGTGTTGGATCTCGCCGTTCAAATGCAGACGTATAACAGTGGGTGATGCGCCTTCTTGGGACCGTTCTCCACCAGGGATATTGCGTACAAGTGGCCGAGAGCTCTCAGAAGGGGGTCCACAAGGTCTGGCGAATATACCGTGTCGGATGTTATGATGAGATCGAAAGGTGCGCCGAGTGTAGGGTACGCGTTTCGGAGGATATCACGGGCGGTTATGACGGGCGAAGCTATGATTGTGTCGTGGTTCCACATCCATTCTGCTGGAAAAACGGTCCAGTCAAGGCACGGACCTGGATTGTACCGCATCCCTGCAGGTAGATCGGCCCAATTTTTTCGAGATGTTGTCCGCGAGCACAGAGTCAATCACATCCGGTAGATCTGTTGCGACCACGTCCCATCCCCAAAGAACACAGGGCAAGTCTGAGAGAGTGGAGAGTGAGATGGCCGAGGAAGAGCCGCAATAAGACCCGTGGACCGCGAGTAGATCGATGACGACGAGAAGAAAAGGACCATACGCAAGAGAGCCCCGATACCACTGGCCCCAGCTCGAGCACCCTGGGGCGTCTTCCAGATGACTGTCTGCTGTTGGGTTTTTTGTTATCGAGCACGTAGGCGGCAAGAAGCCACGCCCTCGGAGGACCTGCGACGCCCAAATACCATAGCGCAGCTGCCGTTTGTATTTCCGTCGTTCAAGTTGTGCCAGGCGGGGAAAAACACACTGCCCGAATGTATAGTCGAGCGTGGGGGACGCTGCTGTTGGTCTTGTGCGCCGGTAGAGGCGCTCCAGCGTGCGAGGCCGTCCTCGACATTTGCTGTAGCAGTGAGCAGGATATTTTCGTGAGTAGCACCGAGCCTGAGAGCGACGAGAGCAGAGGTGATATGGTCCGAGATAGAACACGATGGCAAAGGCAAGGCATGCGAGCAACGGGCACCGCAAGAGTTGTGGTCGGCAACGGTCCCCATAAGCGCCGTTCTAGCACGCGTCTGTGAGCCTTGCCCGTCTATCCTCAACACCACCCCCCACCTGCTCTCCCCCCGCTCGAGTCCGCGGTCCCCCCCCCCTTTTGTCCTCCTCGCGCTTTTTTCTGCTTAATCTCTCTTCTGCGTCGGGGCATTCTGGAAGAGTAACAGAGCAGACAGCCGCGCCCAAGCGAGCCATGAAGGCGTTTCTCAATCGCATCAATCGTGGTCTCTCCAAGGAGAAAGACAAGGAGAAGGAAGTCAAGGAGAAAGTGCCCCAGCTGCCCCCTCTGCCAGAATGGCCCCCTCAGAGAGGCTCGGGTACGCCTACGGCGGTCTTCAAGCCGCTGCCAGATTTATCATCACGACCGTTACCGCCAGTCGAAGAGCCTACCTCTTCGTCGACCGAATCATCTGCACATCCCACGCCGGACTGGCTCACTATCACCATTGCCGGCTCCAGAAGGGAAAGATGGACTGCAGGTCATCGAGGTCACCGTGACAGCTGCTGCACCGCGCATGAAGGAATCCGACTCGGCGGGACGAAATTCGCGCAAGACTAATAACAGTAGCAACAGCTCAAACGGCGCGCATGCCGACGTGCAGAAGAAAGTCGCGTTCATCTTCGCCACCTCCCACTCCTGGGACCCGACCTCAGCCGACCATTGCCCTCTACCGACACGCCCATACCCGGGAGTCAGGGTCCGTCAAAGACTAGCGTATCTCGTTTCCAGGCGGCGCATACCAAAGACCCCCGGGGCTCGACCTCCACACGGCCGCCTCGTCCAGGACGGACCGTTGCCACCCTGAAGTCTGTGAAGCCGGCCTCCACTCGCGCTGCATCCTCTCCGTACCCACGCGCGTATCATGACGGTGCATCGATTCACCAGTCTCTGCGATCGGGCACACCCTATTCCCAGATGACCCATGACAAGCAGCCGGATTCTGTCTGCCCAATCATGGACGCGAAGGTGCCGAAGAAGACCTTCGTATCGAATCTCGGCCAGCGAGAGCGCACGCGCGACAGGAAGTTCTCTGGGAAATAGTCGCCAGGAGGAGCGGTACGTCCTCCATTTGAGCGCGGGCTTCACAGACACTCAATTAATTGCAGCTACGTAAACGAGCTCATTAAGATGAAGGAAACCTTCATTGACCCCTTGCTGCATCCATACTCTGCTTCGACGCCCGCCTCACCAGCGTTCGAAGACTTCCCAGTTGAGTCCCCTCGTGAATCCATCGACCACCTGCCCATTGCTGCCCGCTTCCTGTCACCAACGCCCTTCCGCCTCGGAGTCTCCACCAAGAAGGACGACCACCCGAGCATGGACGGCGAGTCCATCGCGTCTGACGAAGAGGAAGAAGCAGAGGACCGCATGGGGCAAGGCTACTCCCAGTCGGCCAAGGGTAGGGCAGATGAGCCTGACCGCGACAGCACAATCACCCTCGCTCCCCGTACGGCACGACTCGCTCGGCGTTGCCAAGTACGGCACAGGATTACCTTTCCCTCCCGTTCCCATCAATCACTTCCCCCACCGCCTCGAGCGAACCCCATGTCGGGCTCGACACAGTCGCTCGGGCGGCAGTCCATACACGAGAACGACTTCTCGGGTGGCATGAGTATCGCCAAAACCTTCTGCTGCCGCGCCGTCACGGAGTGTACTGCAAAAGTTCAAGAAGAGCAACTCCACGCCCCCCTCCTCCACGCTAAGCGGAGCTGTCTCGCCCACTATGCTCCCCGAAGATCTCCGCATATGCCTAGAAGTTGTCGAGCCGGTAGTATTCTTGAAGGCCACATCAAGCTTAGTGAAAGTCTGCGGAAGCGATACGAAGATCAATATCCTCTCGTCCGATCATTGGCAGACGTCTTCGTCACAAACGTGAGCCATGTACAATGAATTGCTTGAATTTGACTAACCATAATTGACCATAGTCACATATCTTGCACGGTTACGCCACCTTCGTCCTGCACCTTGAGCGCGCTCTCGAGCAAGTGGATAAAGCACTCACTACGGCTGCCGCAAAAAAAGCCAAAGAAGCAAGAGGCGGATCAGTGGTTGAAGGTTTGCCAGTACCTTCAGCAGCTCGAGATATCAGCTTCGGAAAAAAGGCGAGACGGGCATGGCGATTTCGCTCTCCAAAACCCTTCCAACGGCTACTCAAGTACCTCTCCTCTTCCAAAATCTCCTATTTCATACAGATCCTAGCAACTATGAGTACGAGAGTACGTTTGCCAGATGGTTGCCGACGGTAGAGACCATTGTCGGGAGTATCGAGGACGAGAAGATCCATAAGGAAGAGCGAGACAAGACCAGAGATGTGTTCGGCCGAATCGAAGGGTTGGACAAGGTCAAGCAGCTCATGATCCCACAAAACCATCGCGAATCTTGCTGACGAGCGACGAGAGATAGGGATCAAACGAAAAGGGGTCTCTGCCCCACCAGCCGTGCGACCTCCCGCAGTCAAAGGCAAGACGTCGTTCAAGGCGGATCTGAGCGATTGTACTGCAGGCTGGGTCCAGTGGTATTTACCGGGGGGGTAAGAAGGACCAGTGGCTGGTGGTGTGTTCACCGACGTTCGTTGTTCTACGATTTGTCAGCGGATTGGAACGACCCTCGCTGCCAACTGGGTCCCGCATCCAGTGTCTACGGTGCTCGAGCCAAACTCGTTGCCGGATCAGGGCAATCCGTCGAAGTACGGGACTACTCCAAGCACGGCGAGCCTCCCAGGTTTTAAAGCCTCGTAACCTATATACGCTTCATCAAGGTATGCGTTTTATAGTATGCGTAGCACACTCCAAAACGAGCTGACGTGGAGGAATGTAGATTGAGACATGGGCAATTGGGGACGTTGTGCAACCCCGTGAAGGTGTTGTCTCAATGGAAAGAGTAAGCCTGACCACCTTCTGTATCGATCATTAACCAGGTCTAACGCGTTATCGCCGATCCGAGCGTCGTGAAATCGCTGGACAACAAGTACATTCAGGCTTGCAACCTCGAATCGTACCTATGCCAGACGAGGATGAGGACAACGACGGCGGGATAGACTCAGACGATTCTGACCGCAAGAGCAAGATGAGTTTCTCCTACTGGGGGGCTGACAAGGTCCACCTTGCAAAAGCCCATCGTCAAGCCGAAAACCTGTGGCTGGCCCGGGCTCAAAAACCCGGCGAGGCACCCCCACGACGTCATACGGGCGAGAGTCGGTCTGCCAACGCGAAGTTCGGCCCCCACGCGGATGGTCGGAGATGCGCCCAACGCCCCGCGCCCAGCCAGCCGTCGCACACAGGCAACACCAACCGCTCGTCGGCCCAACCCCCGCAGTCTGAATGAGGGCCATTCGGTGGTGAAGGTCCACCGTCACCCAGGGATCGCCCCGCTTGGGACACCAGCACGCGGGCCACCCGCCACGCCTATTTCCCAGGAAGAGAAAGGGCGCGGAACACATCCCAAACGAGCACTGCGACCCGGACACCAACTATCCCTGTCGCCGTGCCGATGGCTGCCACCACATCTACCACTACCAAGCTTGCTTCACACTGCACCCTCACGAGCGACTCTGGTGTCGGGTTCTACCGTACTATCATGGCCCAAAAATCCCTCTCTTAACCGCCTTTTAACCCATAGACAAGCTTCACCGCATCCACGGACCATCCCGCGCCCTCTCTCATAATATTTCCTTTTGCTTCTCACTAAAAACGCTGTTTTAACGGAACCATTCACGACATTCATTCACGGCCGACATGTGTCTCTCTTCATCCTCCTGTCGAGCTTGCTATGCTATCACCGCACCGTTGCATCATCTTTCCTTCTCCCTCTCGTCACTTTTCTATCACATATTGTCATTGAGTATTCCCCACTGTTAACGATACCGTAATCACCCTCGTTATTGCATTATGCCTCCATCCCCTCTAATCGCCCACTTCTCACGCGGGTGTTAGCTCGCTCGTTCCGTCAGTCGTCTACGGGCGCTGTGGTCGATACCCTCGTACCGTTCCCCTCCGCCCGCCAGGCGTTTACAATCCCACTCCACCGTCTCGATACCACACACACACACCCCGCTCCTTATATCTCGCGCGCTCTTCTTGTTCATTGTCCAAGTACAGTTTCCAAAGCCTCGTCTCTTCTATTAAGTAGATTGAAATTGTATTACAGCTAGCTCTGGAATCCCTCCCACGACTGCCCTGCCTCGCCTTTTTTGGAAAATGTATCGCAATCAGCTGGTCGTCTCGGACGCGTACGCCGCGGTGTGAATCGCTGACCGCCCCGGCCGCTGGGATCTGAGGCGCAGCCCCAGTCGCCGCGGGGTATCCACCGGACAGCGGTCTTGGCGGCTGCTTCCGATGGGAAGAGACCTGCAAAAGCGTCGTGAGCTCATGGTGGGTGTGAAAAAGTGATGGTTCGTACCGTCGAAGATCTCGCGAATTGTAGTAGGCCTCTTTGGTGTCAGGAGTGTCGTGTGGCCAACGCTCTGCACGCTTGGCGAATGCTTCGATTCGGAGGACCTCGGCGGCGGCGTGGTCTTTTCATGCTGCCGCAGGGATGAGCATACCGAATACACTAAGCAGATTTTGAAAACTTACCCGTCATCCACGAAGTAGCCGACACCGTCAGAGAACTGCTCCTTCTGGCGCCATAATATTGAGTGCTGGGCAGAAGTATGGCTGATGGCTGTGTTTAGGCAAAAATATAAACTTAGGCAGGATAGAACGACGGGTTCCTCACCTTTGCCGTCCGGCGCACAGTCGAACGCTTTCCGGATGATGTACTTCTCCATCTTCGGACACCCATCCGCATCAAGCTCCTGTTCACCGCCCTTGTGGAACATCTTCTCCTCGGGGTTGACGTTCATCGCGACCTCGAGGAACGACTTGTCGAGGAACGGTACACGAGCTTCGAGACCCCATGCCATTGTTGACCTAAGAATACTGTGAATATATGTATCAAAGGAGAAGAAATGGGTGCCCACTTGTTGGCACGCAGACAGTCGGCGGTGTGGAGGTTCTTGACTCTGCGAACACACTCCTGGTGGAGCGACGCTGCGTCAGGTGCTTTGTGGAAGTAGAGGTATCCTGGACAAGATATTAGCCCCTACTAGCTCGAAGAACGTGATCAGGCTTACCACCGAAAATTTCATCGCTACCCTCGCCGGACAACACCATCTTGACACCCATAGCCTTGATTTTACGGCTGAGCAGGTACATTGGCGTACTCGCACGGACGGTCGTGACATCGTAGGTCTCGAGATGGTAGATAACGTCTGGAATCGCGTCGAGACCTTCCTGAACGGTGAAGACGTATTCGTGATGTACAGTGCCAAGGAAGTGCGCCGCTTTGCGCGCGGCGAGCAGATCAGGCGAGTTCTCGAGACCAATGGAGAAGGAGTGCAGTTGCGGCCAAGACGCAATAGTAGCTGTAGGCCCTCAGTCAGAACTCAGGGAATGTGATTGGGATTGTGGGCTCACCATATTCATCAATGTCCGCACCGATAAACAGGCGTCGTTGGACCGCTCTGCAGCTCCTGCAGCTTCTTCTTCCTCAGCTCAGCCCCTGCGCAAGGGCCACCTTCTCCGCTCTCTCTCGCAGCGATTGATGCAATGAGGACTGCTATCGAGTTCCTCCGCTAAGCAGGACACCATAGGGGACCTCGGACATGAGCCGCTTGCGCACCGCATTCTCGAGGCTCTCCCGGAGGAGGGTGAGATCCGCAGCCTTCGTGGGGATAGAGGCGTCGAGGCCTTCGCGTTCGCCGTCCCACCACGAGGGCTGGAAGTAGCGTGTGGTCGAGCGGTCTGCGCTGTCGTAGACGTGCCCAGCGCAGCGGGAAGGAGATGATCTCGTCGCATTCCTCTACGAGGGCCTTGAGCTCCGAGGCAAAGTAGGTCGCGCCGGGACGTTTGGAGGACCAGCCCTGGTAGAGCGTGGTGATACACGATGGGGTCGCGTGCCGCGATAATGCGCGAGGGGGTGACGGACTCGTCGAGCAGAACGAAAGAGAACATGCCATCAAGCTGAGCGCAGAGTGCCCTGTCCTGTTCGCGATACTGTACGCGAGGGGGAAAAGACAGTTGAGTATATGCGCTGCGATAGCCTCACAGCATAGCTTAGACTTACGAGGGGGATAATGACTTCACAGTCAGAGTGGGTCTTGAAAGCATACTGCGACTTTAGTGAATCCGAAGCTTTGTGTGGTTGTAGATCTCGCCGTTGACGGCCAGGATGATCTTTCCACATCGTCGCTCACTAGAGGCTGAGCGCCCGGTGTCTACATGCGTCCTGGGTCAGATGTGCACTCCGAATAGGGTGTCCGTTGACATAACCGACACCGACGATAGCGAGACGTTCATGGACGAGGATGCTCTGTTGTCCGACATAGCATCCCGACCAATCTGGTCCGCGATGTCTAATTTTCTTTCCGCAAGCAATGAGCTTGGTACGGTCAAGGCTTGGCTTTTCGAGTCCGTGGGCGGCGACGATGCCACACATGGTTGTCGGCGGATGTCTAGAGGGCGGGGGTCGTGGTGTAGGGTAGAGAATGAGGAGGCGGGAGGCCGGTGACTCGCTTGCTGGGGTTCGGACATGACTCGCACTGAAGAATCGCGATTTTCATTCGTCGCGTCTGTTTTCTGTTTCTCCGTTTCCCCGATCGAACCTGTGGCGTGGCCTCGCCCGGAGCGTCTTCTCACTCTCTGCGTTTGCCCGCACCCGCATCGTCCTACGTGGCCCCGAACACATGCCATAAAACATACGAAATACAAGTACATCCACCGAAAGTACACCGAGGGCCGTTGTCGTCTGACTTGTACATCTGACTGCTTATCTAGCCCTTATCCCCACAAATGCATGGCCTTGGGATCTGCACCAAAGTACCTATCGCCCTTGACTTCGTGTCCATTGATAATGCCCCCCAGATCTCATCCAGCTCGCTCTTGGTGAGTTCCACGTCCGGCAGCGTGAGAGTTCTGGATGGTCCGGCTGGCCTTCCTGCAATACAAGACGCGTTTAATGACTAGTTTTCCTGCACGACGACGCGGGAAACACGTACGAAGAGCCCGGCAACACGACCACCTTGGGTCCAAGCGACGCAACGAACGAGATGCAGCAAGCTCTGCCGCCGTCGTGCCCTTCTTGTCTGCGATAGCCTTCAGCGCGTCGACGAGAACCAAGTTTGACTTCTAAATGCTTCGGGGTCACGGAAACGCGTAAAGTTGCGACGCATATCCCCCTCTGCGAATTTGTGAGCTTGAATCCACGGCAAATTTCAACATGATGCTTACCAGGCAAGATCGTCAATACTCAATTGATCTCCCCGGTGAGGAATCCACGTCCGACATGAGGGCTGGATGTTTCCGTGAGTGTTATCGTTCATTTGAATGTGAAATGTTCAGACTTACTATTATAGGATATCTTCCGACAACGGCGATTTTCCCAAGTTCTTCAGCGGTCGCGCGAGCACCTTCCTCGTTTTCTTCTTCGATGGACCAAGGGCTGACCTCGATTTCGACCGCGGCAATGGGATGAACTGAGTTTCCCTTTGGAGCGCAGTGTGGCCGCACTGCAACTCAGACATGCCGATCTGGTCGACCAGACCCTCTTCGACGAGGCCCTGTTGAGAATAGCCGATAGTCTGCTCGACGGGGTACTTGGAGGGATGCGACCCCGCGCGCATGTGTCGAAGAGGTCAAGCCTCTCTTTGCCTCGCAAGGCGGCATTGATCGCCGTCACGCTGTGGCGCCTAGGCAAGTTCTCTGGGCTAGGAGCGTGTCAGTCTATCCGATGTTCAGCAAAAAAGACTCGAATTACATACGTGGCATCTGGGACCGGGACGCCTGGTTTTCCACCACCCTATAGGTCCTGCAGTATGATGAGGTCGTTGTCCTCAAATCTAGTCAACTAGCCCCACCTTCACAGAGAGGAAGGTCCTTTCCGCATATTCAGGATATTTCTCGAAAAATCGTGACACGAGCTCAAGGTTTGCCGTTCCAAAAGTCCTGAGCATAGAATTCGCCTTTGAGACCATTCTTCAGCAAGTTGGACATCGGAGTCCGGAATGATAATAAGAGAGCTTACCGCTGTTCAAGAACATCTTCACACCAGGAGGCATGGAATCTACGCCTGCCTTGATGGCTTCAAAGGCCAAGTTCGTCAGGAGTAGATTAGGGGTCCATGCTGCGAGCTAGCGTATGAGCTACTGTGTTAACTCTCCGCGGAAGACGCACGTCATCATCATAAGACCGTGCTGGGGATTATATGTCAGAACTGTGCTCTATGTTTGCAGCGAAACGTACTTACGCCAACTTTGCCGACTTTGATATGCGAGGGCGTTATTGCCTCCAAGGGTTGCGATACTTTGTACGGTCATGGTGCTGAATAGAGCTAGTGTGGGGCAGATGGTGGTTATTGCGGAAATGAGTGATGGCTTCTCCAGCCCCTATGCTCTACCTATATACTGCCCTCAAATCCTCACGGCTACCCTTTCGTGTGCCGAGCAAAAGCATCGAGACGTCAGACACATGAGGAGTCTTTTGTACGGTGAGCGTTAGTTGATGCATGGATGAATCATCTCGATTTCCCACCCCTTCAAGCAACGGCTATACATGGCTGCTGGGTTCAATGCGATAACGTCAGAGCAGCGAATGACCTCTTCCCGATTCAGCTAGACACTCCAACTTGGCGTCAGCTTCCGCCCGGCATGTAAGGACGCGTCGGCCAGGCACGACGCGCGTCGCGAATACGGAGTCAACGGGCGGGAGAGTGAGTGGGTCGTCAGGGATGGCATCTGTGCATGAGGAGAGGCAGGTCTGGGGTGTGATCACCCTGTTCCAGTAGTAAGTCTGGAAGTGCTTACCCTTCGTGTATGAGCAATCTTTGTAAGATTTGCTTGAAGAACTAGACATTCATCACCCCTCGACATTGCATCCCTTGCAACTCCTCGATTCTGTCTCGGGTAGGGTGCCAAGCTTCTGAACGAGTTTCCCGACACGACCGGGCTTTCCTCCATGAGTTGGTCCAATTGGGTCCCTCAATTTCACCGTGCCGAGGTCGCCTACGTGGCCCTCGGCACAGGGACGATACCGCCCACCTCACAGGTTGTTGATGCACGCCACTTTCCAATTCAGGAATTACACGAGTCATAGGCGTCGTGTCCAGCCGCATAGACCTAAGCAGTTTAAGATGTTTTTCGATAGGACTTTTGTCCGAATGCTCTACCGAGAATTGATATTGATATTAATATTACCGGTATTTACCTGGGCTCATGCTATTGAGACGACCGATTGAGAAGGACTCGTGTATAACTGAGGAACCAACGCGGAACGCCGAGGAGCGATGAGACACCATGAACATGAGCAGGGTATTCAGGTAATGTATTGACGCTTACACAAAAAGATTATTGCCCATAGACAAGTCTATCCGATATCATAAGCAACTCCGAAAGTAGGAAACGACACAAAACGACACAAACGCAAGTACAAAGAGAGTCAGGAACACAGGTCGAAGAGAACACAATACAAGAGATTTGAATTTCCTATGAATGAAGCGAGAAGTTCCCACAGTGGGAGGAAGTGGTCAATAAGGTACGCGGGAGTAGGTTAAATACTACACAAGACTATATTTCACAGTCATTTGGTATCTGGGTGGATATGAGCGACCAAATTTGGGCAAGAACAAAGATGTGCCAGGAGGGATGACAGTCGTCATATGTCAGTTGTGGTCTGCGAACAGGGCTTTGTTTGACTTGAGAATCAGGCTACGGTCTCCATTTCAATCGGGCGTCGGGAGGGGAAGAGGCACCGCCGACGGGGAGAGGGCGCAGAGGCCGGAGACGGAGAGACGGAATGAGACCTAATGAAGGCTGCGACGGGATTTTCGTATGCCGCACTGACGGGGGAAAGGGTTTCGGGTGTGAGCGCAGCGCGAGCAGGGGAGGCTGATTGGTGGAGGCGACGATTGATGGCATGAGGGGAACACGATCGACGACGATCAAGCAACGCCCATCGGTCGGTGAATTAGGCTGTAGAGACTATGCATGGAACGGAGGACGTACAAAGATGTGCTGTACCGATGATCTTGAACGGGTAAGTTACACTATCTCCGTTCTTTGGACACGTTGTCGGTTTGATCCATGAAGGTGGATGCCTAGGCCTTCATTGGACATCACGGGAGAGAGACTGCATGACCCCCGGACGACGATTAGGGGAAGAAGCCATGAGAGGCACGTTGCTAGGCGGAGGATGGGAGAGGTTAGGAGGGAATAGGAAAGAGGACGGGCGTAAGATGGAGAGGAACTCCTCGACAGCCTCCGAGGGTAAAGTCGCCCTATTGAAGACGGAAACCTTTAGCACACGTTATTACACACGCACCACGGACCCAGATCATTTCAATACAGTGTAGATTTACAGAGCGGACCCTATCGCGATATTAGAGATGCATAAGAAAAGTGTCGAGCATACCGAGGGGACGCGCGAGGAGATACGGAGCGATCCCGCTCCGAGGGTGTGCGTGTGGCTCGCGTCCGATGATCTTCGTCTGCAGAGTCATCTGCAAGCTTAAGCCATCGAAGGCATCCGCAGACGAGAGAGAGGAAGCGAACGTGGGTTATTTGATCCTGCTTGTGGACGGTGGAGGATGGTGGCAGCAGAGTGATGATACTAGGGCAAAGGAGCGGGTGCAGCGAGCCGCACTGGGCGAGGAGCTACAAGGACGATGTTGTCGGAAGTAGATATCTCAGGTTTGGTTGAAGATATGCAGAAAGATTAGAGTGGAATGGAGGCTCGCGAGAGAGTGCATCTGCTTTGCAACCGGGGCTGAGCTGTACGAAAGAGAGCGAGGTCGACCGTTCCCTAACAGAAGTCATACTGGCCAGCTTGTTACCCGGGCGCCTGTGCTTGACGCATAGGCCGCTAGCGCCCAAGGCCGATTCGGCGTCAATAATCGGGGTATGCGCGGGTACGCGATGCACGTGGGGCAGGTCTCCGCCATCCGGCCCGGGAGTGACCTGAAGCATGGCGCATGGGACCACTACTGGACAAACGCCGTCATTATTTGCGGTAAACGCCTGCACCTCTCTCCGCCCAGATAACCTCTCAGTTTGCCACAAGTGAGACTGGCTGGTTTTCCCACACCGACCAATCGGCTAACCAATGCCAATGCCCTACCAGGTGGAAAGAAAATAATTGACAAGACACTGTTATATTTAATTGGATTTACAGACGGAATTAATGCTGGAAAAAGGTACAGCAATCAGCCTTCTCCACGCTGATAAGCGGGCAGACTCGTCACTTGACTGAACGCGCAGGGAGGGAGTCACCAAGGAAACGATAAAACATGAAATTAATCGGTCGGCCTTGAATCGTACCCTCCTTCGTAGCCGTGCGGCAGTGTTCCCTTCGAGGGATTTGGCTCGCTCGCGTTTATATAGTCTCGCGGGGGCCCCTCCCAGAACACCAGCAGATGTCTCCTTGTCGGCTTGCTGGTTCGTCGTCCGGCGACGCATGGTCCACTCGAGCATTCGCAGCTTTGACTCCACCTCCAGCGTGATGAAGACTCTGTCGCCTGGAAGATGAGGAGCATCCCTTACTTGGCTGACTGAGCTCGACGAGAACCGCCATCAAGCTGGAGAGCAGGTCAAAGCCTGCAAGGGTTCATGGCATCACCGAACGTCCCAAAGCCCAGCTTGCAACTTGGTTATGCATTAGTCAAGGCTCGTCGATCCTATCATGTTCACGCAAATCTCCATACGTCAACGAGATGATCGACCCATTTACACTTGACTGACGACCCCTCAAAAACCGGATTGTATAGCCGTGTATTGGTGGCAGAACTTTAACTCTCCCCACGAAGTAATGTAACGGTGCTGCGTCCGCAGGAAAGTAGCTTTGCGACTTAGCACAGCTGCTCACTATCTATCAATGGGCACGGTGGTCTGAGTGGGAGCGTTTTCATGAATCCACACTCAAACGTTGTCTGACAAGTGTCCCCAGACAAAAAATTGGGCGCAAGCCGGTCATCCTTATGGGTATCACAGGCATTGCGGTAAGCACCATATTTATGGGCTTGTCGAAACAGTCTCTTTGGTGTTATATTCGCGCGAAGTTTGGGGTGCGTTTAGTCAAATCCACCGTGAGAACACTCTGACCCCCGTCGTCTGTAGCCGGGTCTCTGTTTCTCAGGCAATGGCGCTGTAGCCAACTCTGTGCTGGGAGAAATCACGGACTCAACAAACCAAGCTCTGCGTTTTCCCAATATACGGACTGTGCTGGCCACTAGGCGCGATAATTGGGTTGAGTCAAAAGCAAGGCCGTTTCTCTCGCTCTCTTGACCGACATTGGTTGACTGTTATCCTGGTATCAAGGCCCCTCATTGGTGGAACATTTTCAAATCCAGCGGACAAATACCCAAAGCCTCTTTGACTATGAGCTACTGAGACAGTGTATCCATACCTCCTACCCTCGTTTACCGCCGCAAGTCTCGCGATGTGCGGCGCTATCTTCGGTTACTTTGCTTTAGAAGAGGTTTGTTCCATTTGCTTACCGATCCTGAAAGGCTTAACGTTTCCACTTGCAGACTCTTCCCAGTAAGCGTCGGAGACGGTCCGACTCCGACAATCTTCTCGCCCCTTGACAGTCCGAACCCGGAGAAGGCTTCTCAACCCGTCGGCATTCGGCACCTTCTCTCTATTCCAATAATCCGCGCTCTGTGTCTAAGTGGCATCGGGCCTATCTTTCATGTAGGTACATGACAAGCCAGTCGTGTAACTCATCAGTCTAACGTTTCTTCTAGTAACACCGCATTCGACGTCATCTTTGTCCTCTACTGCTACTCGCCCGTCAGCACCGGCGGGATAAACTTCACAGTGAGCATCCTCCGCGGCCCAACCTTCCTCGCTCAAACCTTGTCTTCATCTAGGCAGCGGAGATCGGTCTTGCCCTCGCAACGTCCGTGCGCGATCTCGGCCGGCTTGCAGCTCTTCTTCATGCCGCACCTCCTGCGGCGGTTCGACCACGCAAAGATGTACAAACTTCTGCATCGCCATCTATCCCTGTACGTTTACCCTCCTCCTCCTCCCTTGTCTCAACCTCCATTGCACAGCAAGGCGTCGTTGTGGGTTGAAGACGGCATCGAGGGCGTCACGCCGGGCACGAAGGCGGCGCTGTGGGGTCGCTATCGGTGCGTTGTTGGGCACCGTGCGCATCGCGAGTCTCGCGTTCTCGTGAGTACCCCCGCGTGTGGAACCATCGCGTCCGCAGGCTGAACTCGTCGGCAGGTGTGAACATGATTCTCGTCAAGAACAGCGCGCCGGCATGCCTCGTCCCTCGGCGCGACGAACGGCCTGATCCTCTTCGCCATGGTACGTCCGCCCGTCCCCGCCCGCCAGCCCGCGCTGAACGCAATTCTAGTGCTTCGCTCGCGCCTTTGCGCCTGCGCTGACGAGCACACTCTTTGCGGCCTCCGTCAGCTTCGCGTGGTGGCCCCTGCGGTACACCTGGGTTATCGTCATGGCCGCGTCGGCTTCGGCGCCGCGTCGCTCTCTCGCAAAAGTTCGGAAGGCATGAAGGCCTCCCAGCACCATCCTCGTCCGTCATTAAAACGCCATTTGTACAGTAAATTACTCGCATCTCTGCCTTCAGCTCACCGTGTTGTGTGTATGCCCTAGAAGCTGTTTGTATACTCTCTATCTAGACGTTGAACAAAAATAGATAGATTACGTCCTAGACACTGTATTTTACCAGGATGTACCCAGAATATAAACGAGACTCCCCTGATTACACATGCCGGTTGAAAGTTGAATGATATACAAGACAGAATATAAGCGGTAGAGTAAAGTTAGTACAAGTGGCGAAAGCCCTAAAGAGTCCATTCGATAGAACCAATGCCTCCGCTACCAGCTTCGCGGGACCGGACTTGGTTCGGCTCCCCCAGTGCATACAGGGCATCCAGTTCTTGTTTGAACTTGTTGTAAACCTCTTTCCTGTGGAAGGAATGAGAGTCAGCTGAATAATTCGCTACTAAGTGATAGATGTACGAACCTCTTCATCTTCAATGTGGCGCGTAAGGCAGTTGTTGTCAACGGTACACAAATCGTTGACAACGCATATACGCTTGAGGGTTTCGAAGCTACACATCGAATTAGAGCCGCAAACTGTAATATGTTATTGTATACGAATGTACGGACGAATGCACCCGTTGAGCCCAGCCCGTGCGGGATCCTGCTTATTCAACATCTTCAGAATCTGCTCCTCCTTGACTTTTGGGGTCCTGGACGGCCTTCCGTCCAAAAGCGCGCCCTGATCTTTCGAAGAGACCTGGGTGCTCCAGACCCGCGACGCAAGCGCAGCAAGCTGCTCCGGATCTGGAATGACAAGCCGACGAGGTACGACTGGAGCGAGTCGCCGTGCACATAGAGCTGCGCGACGATCTGGGGACACGCGCTGTAGAGACTCTCGACGCGCTCGAGCGCGACGTACTCCGCCCTGCGCGAGCTTCATGATGTTCTATGTAGCCGCGCCACGCGTGAGCCAGGGTCCACTGCACTCGCAATCGATCAGCGGCGCACCTTGACACGGTCAATGATCTTGAAGCGGCCGTACTCGTCGACCTCGCCGACGTCACCGCTGTGTTGCCAGCCCTCCTCGTCGATGGTCGCTTTGGTGTTCTCGGGATCTGGGGAGGCACGATCAGCGCGCGCGTCCGTGCGGGCAGGCGGTGAGCGTGGGGGCCCTTACCCTTGTAGTACTCCTTGAAGCAGTGATCGCCGCGGGACGAACCAGATCTCTCCGCGCGGATAGGGTTTGTCGGTCGCGAAGTAGTTCATCGAAGGCACGTCCACGAGCTTGAACTCCGAATTCGTCTGTGGCGCACCGACGTACCCCGCGGCGTTCTTGTCGCCCCACCAGACCCTGGATGCGGTACCGACGTTCTCAGTGCTGCCGTAACTGTTGTGCGCGGAACAGGGTTAGTCCAGACGAGTTGAATGAAATCAAAAGTCGGCAGTTACCCTAAGAGCACGTTAGTTCGCCAGGACTGGAATCTAGGATAAGCTTACCTTCGAGCACTTCAGCGCCGAGCGCAACCTTTAGGAAGTTGATCGCAGCAGGGCTCATAGGAGCAGAGCCGGACGAGATCATCTTGACGTTACCCCCGCCGAGCACAGCACGCGACCTGACAAGCTTATCAATGAATGGTTCACGGTCAGCGCAACCGAATAGAGGCACCTTTCTGAACACCAGTCGGTCCCAAAGGGGATGTGTGAGCTGCCCAGTCGTCGCGAGACGCTCCAGCTTTGGCGTCCAAACGCACGCCGGAAGAGCGCGCCCTTGATCCCAGGCAGGGCTGCAGCGGCCGTGCCTGCTTGGTGGATCCGGTTCAAGACTCGAGGGACGGCAGGGAAGAGGTTGGGCTTCAGGATTTGCATGTCTTCGAGCAGACGCAGCGGGTCACCAGACCAGTAACCGAGGCTGCCACCCCGGGCGATGATTGTCAACTCGACCATACGCTGACGCCGCCAGATTAGCGATAATAATGAAGATAACCCTGGAATGCATACCCATAACAGTGCGCAAGAGGCAGGAAGCAAATAGCGACGGGAATTGTCAGGTCATTGTGACATATTGCCTGAGCATGGACCGAGTTTGGCCATCATTCCGCCCATCTTCTTACCGGTGTTATCACAACACCTGCAGAAATCAAGTATAAGCTTTCAGATATTTGCTGTGTTATAGGAATACCAACCCTTGGGGGGGTTCCCAGTAGTTCCCTGTTGCGCAGAAAATGAGTTCAATGTTTTTCGGTATGTCAACACGAGGACATGTTCACGTACAGAGGTATAACAGATGGTCGCTATCGCGCGTCCGAACTTGGGTAAACTAGGGCTTTTTCAGATTCGCCTGGCCAATTTCCTCGACTACATACGCCAATCAGATAAATATCAAGGAAACATGGGACCCTCGTTGGCTCACTTTGTGGGACCGGTCGTAGATCTTTATACCTACTTGCTCGCCCCAAGCTTCAAAGATCTTCTAGACTCTGCTGGCAGCTCCGGTCATGGCTAATATAGCCTTGACCTGGGGAATCTTGGCGGAGAGCTGAGGATAGTCGAGACATGCTGCAGAGACACGCGGCAACTCAGCGTTGACTCTGTGTGATTGAGGCTGTCTGCTTTAAGTTAGAACTGCGCATAGGACAGCCGCCGTCGCAACATACATGAATTCTGCGCAGCATAAGTAAAGCCCGAACACGCATGACTAGCGGGTGATCACGAATTACCGACGGTATCCTTGAGACCGACGCGTATCGCGGTACAGCGGCACAGATGCACAAGCTCGTACGCATCAAAATCCCCGCCAATGGCAAGGTCCACATGGGGAGCTGGCCAATCTGCATCCAGTCAGTCCCGCCTGAACGGCCAAAGCACCCCCACCCCGCGGACAACCCCACCTGGGCAGTTCCCGCTGTAGATCCCCCCCCAAAACGAGCGCATGGGCCGCCGCCGCGACGGACGACGTGCCTCCTCAAGAGAGCTTGCTGATGCCGCTGCCGATGCGCTGGCACACCCCCGATGCGGACGTTCCGCAACGGTCTACCCAGGAGATCCACTCGTGAGCGAGGTGCGGTCCGCCGTTAGTAGGCTCGGCGGGGTGTTGTGGGCAAGCGGATCAGCGGGCGCCGGCCGAGCATGGGTGTGGCTCCCCGGCGTAGACGTGAGCCGCCGCCCGGAGTCGAAGAACTCGAACGAGGTTCACGAAACGCGTCGGGCGAGCGTCGAGCGTCGTGGAACGGGAACGCGCATGAGGCTGTGTCGTGCGCGGGTTTATTTGGCTTTCCCACTCCAAGTGTGAGCACCACGACACGCGCCGGGACAGGCAGGACAGGGACTGTACTGTTTGCCGGCGGTAGTGGCTGTCGTGCGCGGCGCCGTCGTCGTCGTTGGTCAGCATGTTTGTTTTTGACATCATGGTTAGTATGCTGGTGCACTCGCCAGTCTGTCCGGGTCTCTTTGTCCCTGGGACCTCAAACGACTGTCGCGCTTGTAGTCCGCATCTGGTGGGTAGGGAATAGGCAGAAAAATCTGGGATAGGCATCGTGAGCGGAGGTGTCGGAGAGGTGGTGGTCGTTGAAGAAAGGAGAGGAGTGGTCTGCTGGCGCGGCGCTGAGCGTGAAGCCGGAGAGTCCAAGGGCAAGGAGTGTGGGACATGATGAAACTTTTCACATTGAGCTCAGCTAGTATCAGGCTGTGTAGAATCCCACCGGGGCGCTGTTCCCCGCATTGCGCGGCACATGGTTCGCGTGGGCGGGGTCATATTCGTCATTGGCGTGTTGTCATAGGCGTACAGGGGGGTACAATCACAGGGGATATAGGTCGAGCACAAAAAAACAAACATACAGTAGATCGGCCATAATCGTAAGTATTCGTGACAATATCCAATATGGCGGCAAGACTCGTCAAACGCGGATTGATGTGCAAACCAGGCATTTACTATTCCGTTCAAGGAGCCATGAGAACCATCTGTCGGAGAAAACAGACAACGGCCGCTCAGATGGTATGTTGGAGATCACGGAACAAAAGTCTCACCTTCAAGAATTCTCATAGTTGACACGTTAGCCCACCCATCGCGGTCGGTGTCTTTGCTGCAGACGATGAGTTAGCCCCTATCATCCGGTTCACGCCGGGAAACGTGTCCCGTGCGCGCGCGCGCGTACCGTTGAAATGCCCTCCGTCAGGTTTTTGACGACGACACACGCCCGGGACGAAGCGATCGAATGATATTCCGGGGGGCGGGCCTTGGCCTGAGTACGGCGCATCAGAGGCTAGAACCTTTAGGCCGTGCAGGAGTGAGGAAGAAGGGGGGTCAGCGGAACGCGAAGGCGGTGGAGGGTCGCAACTTACGCGTACTTCTGCTCGAGATAGGGCAAGGAGCTGCGGGCGCGAGTAGGTTCTGTACCAAAAACTGCCTCAAGGCGTTGGCGCCCCTGAGCTCGTGCCCCGTCGATGGTCCCCCGATCCATCACGGTCTATTCGAAGGTACTTGATAGGCCCTCTGCTGCCAGTCCACGATGTATTTCAGACGACCTGGAAAACTTCTGCAGCGCACCCATACACCCCCCCTCGGTTGCAAATTTGACACGATCAGCACTAGAAGGAGCGGGGGCGGGGACAAATGCGCCTTGCCGTTGAAGCCAATACTTCCCACTCCTATGTCGACATCCTAGGATGGGCCAATCAGCGGAGGCGCAAAAGCATGGGTGAACGGGTGACAATACGCACAAAGAGATTCATCAGCATCTTTCACCGTGTCAAGTGTTTTCGAACCCTGCAAGCAAGGCGATGCACGTCAATAGGCATGGGTGTAAAGGAAGGACACTAGAATATAGCTTACGGGACCAATCGCCCTGAACGACGGGGTGTGCCTTGAGCATACTCGCCTGACCACTGAACACCGTCTCGCACAAGCAGCACTCACGACATTGTATGAGGGCGGCCTGCAGCTCCTGCACGCTTGATCTCCCCAGAACCATCCGTGTCAACCTTTGCGGAACCACTGATACAATTGGGTTTTGGTCAGGAACAACCGGTAGGGCCTGGCGAATCTGGCGCGTACGGGCCGTGGTGCTGTCAGCGGCTGGCTTACCGGTAGGGGTTAGAGTTGTAGCAGGCGGCGGGGGACGATACCGCGTAGCTCGTGCGCGAGGATTGCGAGTGTAGCGAATGCGCGTGCGTATGGCATGGACTCTCGCTCGCCGACGGTGTGACATTGCAGTGGTACAATGCTCTCTCGCTGCGAGTTTTTGCGCGGATGGTCTGGTAGTAGGGAGAGGCAAGGGTTGGCCCCGGCGCTCTCGCGCGTAGTTTACGCCCGTTTGTTGGGCTTGCGAGGGCGATGCAGCCAGTCATCTCAATCTCGCAGTCGGCGCCGTCGGTGCTCCGCTCGCAGCCGCAGCAGCGGGCACCCATGGTTGCTCGCGCGCCGTTATGAGGCGCCCCCGCCTTCGTGCGCGATCGGAAAATAGGGAACCGACCGCTGCCGGTCGTGGACTCGATCCACGTGGTGCTCCGAATGGGTTCGTACATTAGCCCTCAGGCGGAAGTGTAGCAATGGAGTGAGGTACGATGAGTGCAGATTTGCGAGGCTGAGAGAGCCAGAGAGAGACAAAAGAGCGAGAGCTTGTGACCTGCTGCAGGGAAGTTGGCGAAAGCAAGTCTGTTCGAAAGCAGGAAAAACTTGGGAGAGGCAAGACATGCCCAAGCGGTCGTTTAACCAACAGGAACGGGCGCCGAGTGAGTTTGAAAGCAGGAGTACTAGCGTGGGGGCGGGATGGGCAAGAATGGAACCGAGGGACTGGCCAGCGGTTGCGTTAAACGAGGATTATCCGTGGATGGACAAAAAAGGCATGGCATAGCCCTGCGCAGCAGGCGCAATATATGCACGGATGACTGTCGACCTGAACCCGAGCCAGTAGTGCGTTGATAATCGAAGCGCGATGTAAAGAGCCACCGCGATCCACTCGATCCCATCACACCCGGCAATACTACGCGCACACGCCACGGTCATTTCACAATTCCTTCCTTGACGCCTGCGACGCGACGCACCCGACACACTCCTCGCTCGTCGCTGGTGTCCTCCCCATCCCGCGCAATGATCTATCCCCGCATCTCACAGGCGGTCATCTTCGACGTGAGTGCTTACACGCGCGTCGCTGAACCAAAACTCAAAGGCCACTGCAGCGCAGATCGGCCGGCGTCGACTGCCGCAGCCCGCTTCATCGCCATCGCCGAGTTCGAGCGCGAGCACGGGCTCCCGCCCAACTACATCAACTGCTCCATGTACGTCCCCCGCTCACACCAAAAGAAACACGCGTGCCCGGACACCGCCCTGCTCAGCACGGGTCGGGGCTCTCGCGCGGCGCGTCTGGCGATGTTCGAGCACGGCGAGGATGTGCCGCTCTTTACTTCTCTCACGAGCACTTTGGCGACGATTTGTCATGATAAGACCGCTTTGCACGTGTGCCACGGCGTAGTATGCATCATCGGGGCACAGGTGCGCGCGTTCTCTGCTTCTCTCTCTGAGATGCGTCGCGGGAGAGGGCTCTCGCGCGAAGCGAAGGCGGCCGGGGGAGCTAATGCCCGTCTCCACCTTCCCAGAATGTCCCGAGCTTCCTGAGACCCTGGCCATCGACGGCAGAGAGGTAGGCAGCCCCACGTTCTGCGCTGCTGGCCTGCGCCGCACCGGCTCACGCCAGCTCGCCCGTCAGCTGTTCGGGCGGATGATGCAGCACGCAGGGGCCCTGGACGAGCGGGTCGTAGAGGCGATACGGCGTATCCGAGGTGCGCGGTCCCCAATGCCACGCCCGCCGCTCTGGCTCTCCGCGCTGAACCCCCCCACCCACCCCCGCAGCGGCCGGCAAATGGCGGGTCGTCGCCCTGACCAACAACTGGGCCGGCTGCGACCCCGTGTCGCTTGGGGAGGGCCTTCCTGTGCCCGCCCGATACGCCAGCCTCACCGTGCGCGGCGAGATGGGGTTCCTGGGCTGGCAGGACGGCGCCGTGCCTGCGGTCGTGCGGGCCCTGTTTGACGACTTTTGCGACTCGAGCGAGCTGGGCATGCGGTATGTCTGTCTTTTGCCCCTGGTGTTGGTCGCGGCGAGCCCTGACGCGCGCGCGGACAGGAAACCTGAGCCTGGCTTCTATCTGCTAGCGTGCGAGCGGAACAACATCCGTCCACGTGAGGCGGTGTTCCTGGACGATCTGGGAATGTAAGTGAATTGAGCAGGACGCGCACACTGTCTGCGTCTAAACGGAAGGCGTTGACCCCCCTCTCTGTGCAGAAACCTCAAGGCCGCACAGGCCCTCGGCATGGAGACCATCCGTATGTGCAATTCTGGCATCAGCGACAGATGCGCCTGCTGATACGACAGCCGTGCTCCCAGATGTTCCCCTGGGAGGAGCAGCGCAGGCACTGAAGGAGCTGGAGCAGAAACTCGGGATTGACCTCACCAGCGGGGTCGAGACCGATGCGTTCATTCCGTCCAAACTCTAGGCGACATCCTTTTTGCGAAGAGAGGGCCTGGAGCACACACTATGACAGAGACTTTGCTGCAATGTAACCCACATCTCCCAGGCACACTGGCAAATGGATAGTGACTCCGGCGTGCATAGCACCGGGCAAGGATTGATATTACGAGTGTGGTAGCGACATCTAAAAGGGCTTGTCGGACGCAGGCGTCTTGTCTTCAAAGTAGCTGCCCAGCTGTGGCGCTGTTAATTTGCGCGACCGTCCGGGAGAGTGAAAGGGTGCTCACCACGGGGACGTGGACGAGGAATGTCCGCTTCACCTTGGGGGTGACTGACAGAACCTAAAGAAACGCAATGTACCTGGTCAGCAGCGCACGCCATGACGACGACGAGGCACACGGACGTAGAGAGCGAGGGCTCCTGCGCCTACACCCCAGATCGCGAGACTGGGTGTCCAGCTGCGGGAGAACTGCCGGGCCAAAGTGGGTCAGCGCGCGGGACCGCAATGAGGGGGCGCACACGCACCTGCTGGGTGACCTGGGCGGCGGACCGCGGGTGGTAGGCGACGCGAGACATGGGTTGTGCAGAACGTTGTGGACGGCGAGCCGGAGACGAACGGGCGTGCAGCGCAGAGCGGTGGGGGCGGAGTTTGGATCGGGCGCCTTGTGGCGGGCGCTTTTGGAGGCCCGCTCTGCTCGCTCGATCGGTCGCTGGTTTGGGCAAAGGCTCTCTTCTTTGCTGCTAACCGTGGTGCACTGCTGCTCGCCACACCCGACCCTGGACCGCGCTGCGAGCTAGTTTGGCACACAAGACTCCCCAGCCTCGGACTGCTGCTGCTGCGTAGAGCGCACTCTCTGTCGACAAAAGTTTTTCCACTCCTGTTTCGAAAACTCTAAATGGGCAACCCCCGCCAGCGACGAAAACTGCGGTCGGGCTCGCACCGAGTCGTCCGTCACTCGAACAATGCGAAAAAGAACCTGAAGAAGCAGCCGCGTTGGTGACATGGGCATCTTTGTGCTGGGCCGCCGTGGGCGATGCTAACGCGGACTCTGACAGCCATTCGCGGACCGAAGGTTCTGCAGGAAGCCTGGGACGAGCACAAGACGGTGCGCCAAAAGTCAGTTTGATTGTGCAGATGCTTGGCTCGAGCGTTGACGGGTATGCGCTGCAGCTATGCGGCGCTGGGGCTCGTGGCTTCCCTGAAGCCGACAGCGTCTGGCGGCGTGGAAAAAGTGCTGGGAGTCGCAAGTAGCAGCGAACCCTGCGAGGACGTCAATAGCACCCCGGCCGCATCGGGTGCCACGGCTGCGGCCGCGCTTCCGCGGGGGTTCGGACGCATCGTTCGAGACGCGGCCGGCAACGTGGTGGACGTGCTGCTGGCCGAGGACGACGAGCACGAGGAGCCCCAGCAGGAAACAATAGAGGCCGACGATGACGCCGCGACGCGGACCGCGCTCGCGGAGTGGGTGGACGTTGGGCGACGCGGAGGCGGCTCGGGGGCGCAGACGGAGGGCTCTCTGGTGGTGCAAGGTCAGTCCGGCTATCGACGTCAATCAGCCTTGTGGATTCACGGATTGCGGGCGATCGCGGCGGACACAGATCTGGAAGAGCTCGTCGCGACGCGCACGGGGCCGGCGGTGCGGCACGCGTCGGTCGGGGAGCTCGGCGGCCTGCGGCTGCTGGTCGCCAAGCACGGGCACGACGTCGGGGCGATGGCGCGCGACCGGCGGCTGAACGTCGAGCAGCGGACGGCCGGGCAGCTCTCGCGCGCGATCAAGAAGGCGGGCGGGTTTGCGGCGCTCGCAGACGGTTCGTAGGCGACACGTGTGTAGCTACAGTGTACTTGATTCACGCGAGGTCGACTGAGTCTTGTTCTTTCTCCATGACCGCCATTCGTGACCACTGTCCATGACCACCGCGATCTGATGCTCTCTCTGTCGAATGGATGTCCCTCTAGTATTCATCGCCCGCCGTGCCCAGAAGATGTCACAAGGTTGAGCCACCGCGCCTACTTCCTCTGTTTCGGTAGGCGCACCCACTCGGCTCGGCTCGTCCTTGTACTCGAGCCGCGGTGCAAAGCTGCTCCCTTCCAGCGGCCTCCGTCGCCTCGGTTCTGTTTCATCATCATCCAAACACCCACATGTTGGCCTGCCAACCTCCGCCCAAAATTTTTTCACAGACTGCCTAGGTGCAAACCCCGCACAGATCCATGCGTGAACCGCCAAACGCTCGATGGCGCGCGGATGCAACAATCCTCGCACCCGCTGCCATCACTCAACCCGCCGAGCCTCTTCGAACTGTGTGTGCTGCCCTGCCGTCCATTCCTCACTCGTATATCCAGTCCCAGTTCCCGCCTGACGGCCACAGGCCTATCACCCGTTGCCCCTGCCGCCGCCCGTTATTCCCATTATTATTTCGCGACGCGTTCGCACCCTCTTCTAGTCGATTCCTGCCTCTCCTCCCCGTGCCCGGAACATGTCTCCTTTCAGAACCCATCATCCCCAGCCCTATAAAGCCTAGCGCCCCCCTTCCGCGCCGTCATCCCCTCCTCCTCGTCCCTCTCCCAACCGCCCCGCCCCATGTCGCCGCCTGAGGTCCCCCCAGCCCACCGACGACTCGCGTTCCACGTCCCCTACTACCACCTCGGGCGCGTACCTCGGACAACAAAGGTAAACAAATCCGCGTGTCGCATTGCCTTGGCCTCATCTCATCAGTCCCTCAGACTATGTCCCTTTGCTATCACCCCCCTCCGCACCGCGCGCACCCCTCTGCAGTCCAGGAAAGCGCGAGCAGTTTTTCAGAGCGTGTGCGGCGGCGTTGCATGATTCGGCGGTGCGTCCCATGCGTGCCCATGTGCCCGCCCACGAGCTCAACGTAGCGCCGCGCCCTGTTCCCCAGCGTCCCGCTGCGACCTCAAGTACCTGCCCGTCACGGGCCAGTCAGTCTGCCTGCAAAAACTGACAGTAGAACGCGGGGCTCAACGTCTTCCCCTGTGTCAGTCGCGTTCGCCCACTCTCATGACGCGCCGAATCCCCCCTTCACATACAGCCCCCCCCTTTTGCAGCGGACGAGTGTCGCCAAAGAAGTAAGGGCCGTCAAGCAGCTATAGACGCGGCAGGGCGCCTGCAGCAGGCAGAGTGTGCGTGCCCCTCCTATAGCACTGAACGGCTAGACAGGTTGTGATTCACCGCGATCCTCGCCAGGGCCGTTTTTGGCATAAGTACCGCAAGAACAGGCCTCCTTACTGTTTCCGTCACGCCGCCCCAAAACGTAATCCCCGCGATTTGGCCCACTCGAGTTCCTTGGACTCGCACTTTTTTCCTGGCGAATTTAAGATCCAGCGTACTTACAACCACTTTACCGACCCGTGGCCTCGCTTCGCAACGCGCTGACGTCGCGCTTGTTCTCCTCCGACAGTCCACGTTGCTCGAGCCGCCCTCGAATATTTGTGACCGCTACAAAATACAGTTCATCACAGGGCAAAATGGCAGACCGCGCTCCATGTGCCCGGCCCCCAGACTCTTTTTTGCTGATGGCGCCGTCGCCATCTGGGCCGCCAGCTACGGCGTAAACGAATACGGCCTCGAAGATCAACCACGAGCTCCCGGCGGACACCCGCCAGCGCAAGGAGGCCATTAATGACATGCTGCACGAAATCCACGCGTGTACCTGGTCGACATGCATGGTATACTCCGCAAGGCCATCGTGGGACGGCCGTGCGGCTGTTGCTCCTTTTGCTGCCGCTGACTCAGGGTAGGGTTCCTTCTGTCGTTTGTACCATCTGCCTTGTTCACGCTGCCCAGAGATTCAGTCTCCATGGACCGTCTGGTGCGGACCCCAAATTCTTTCCTTTTCGGCCTCCTGACGTGTGTGCTGACGCGGGGCGGTCCGCCAGGTGATGTACGACCAGCCACGCTGAGCCAGGTCTACAACCTGTGCACGCTCGCGCCGGCGCTGCACACCGGCCAGGGCGAGGTTTAATCGACGTGCTCGTCAAGGCCCGCGTGTTCTGGTACGCGCACATTCTCGACGGCGTCACGAGCGGGGCTGCGAGGCGCGGGCTTCGCGAAGATCGCAAGGCTGTGAGCGACTTTGCCTATAACCCCCCCGCGCTCTACAGGCGGATGACGCTCATATCTCCTGCATAGTCCGACGATGATTTAATTTCTGCCTTTGAGAACCTGCTCCCCTCCGCGGACAGATAATTCTCCCGGCTTGTTCCATCTACGTCTTCACCTCTCAACGTTACATCGAGGTCCTCGTCTTCCGTATCTCCTCGAGTCTGTCGGATCATCCACGGGGGGGGGTGGGGGGGCCTCTGGGGGGGGGGTGTGTTTTTTTTTTTTTTTTTTTTTTTTTTTTTTTTTTTTTTTTTTTGAGGGGTTGTGGGGGGGGGGGGTTTTGTTTCTTCTTCTTTTTTTTGAGTGCACCTGACCGGCCCCAAGGGGCCAAGGGGAGCGAGGCCCCGTAAAGGAAGAGACTTCATCCAAAGGTTCTGGGAGAGCCTCGATCGCTGCTGGCAGGATACTCGAGGAAAAATTCTGCAGAAATTGGGACCGCAGAGGTATCATCGAGGTTGCGACGGATCCATGGAGCAGATTCATTCCACCGGCCGTGGCAGGTGGCGTTCTGTGGCCCCCAACTATCAACCCCCTCAAAGACGATCGCAAGCTGACCGACTTATCACGGACACCCCCGCGCCAGATTTTCATGTTCGCAGTGCCTCCGTCGAGTAGTTCATCGATGCGACACCGTTACCGGCCCAGCTCATGCTCACGCCAACTATGGCCCAGACAACATCAGTCCGCGAGGCTTTCGAAATGCCAAGCATAGCAATCGCTGCCCGCCGCTGCGGGCCGCCGGCCCTCCGCGGCCAAGGGAGAAGCACGGCGTCGGTGGGCAGCCGCGAGGGCCTCGCAGTCTGCACGAAAAGGCCAAAGGGACCGGTGCGTCAGCGTCGTCCGGCCTTTATGGTTCGTCCCCATCATCCAGAACAACCTCGGTGCGCGTCGTTTTTGATAAGTACGAACGCCTCAGCGATCGTCCAGCTCGAACGGCTATCTTCTTTGCCGCCTTTTTGCTCGGCGGGGCGAGGACAGGCTGGGCAAGCGACATCGAGGCGTGCTCCCGGCGCGTCAAATCGAGATGCGCTGGGTGTTTTTTCCCACAAGACGAGGAGAGGATGCAGACGATCCGATGGTCCCCATGTGGGGGGCCGGACGCACGGGGCGGGGGGGACCAGGCACACACCTCCGAGTCGATATAGATCCGTCCTGGGGGGCCCCGCCGCGTACCCCGCAGACGACCACGACCCCCGCAAGCAGCCCCTCCGCCGCCGTAACAATGCCCTCGCTGTCCGCACGACCGGCCCTCCGCCGTGTGCGCCGCACGCCGGGACCCAGCACCACGGGCCTCGCGCACGGACGGCAAGGTGGGGCTGGACGATCTCGACGAGCAGCGGGAGCATGCACGCGCCGCCGCCGCCGCCGCCGCACAGCGAGCACCCGCACCTCGCCCATCGCCCGTGCGTCGCAGCCGTACGCGGCCGCGCCCCGCACGGCCAAGGCCCCCCCGCTTGTCGCCCTCTCCGACCGCGCTGCCTCCCGTCCGCCGCCGCCCCCGGGCGCCCCCTATACTATCCGCGTACGGAATCGCAGTCGTCCCCGCAGGCGTCTGCGAACGCCGCGCAAGCTCGCGGGCCACTCTGCGGGCGGCTGCACCTGGCCTCGTACCCTGCCCCCCGGCGGGGGTACCAAAACCCAGACGGGCGGTCCCCTCGCGGGCGCTTGCCTTGACGTCGAATGGCATGCTTGCACGCCTCGTGAACGCCGGAGGATGACGACGCGGTTTTTTTTTTGTCATTTCGTCACGGACAGGTACTAATGACGAGCAGCTGGTCGCCGTTGCCTCGTTTCGCTGCTCCTGAACTTTTGCCGCCCGGAAACATGTTTTTTTTATATTTATTTCGGCTCTGCATCCCGCACATCTCGGCGAACTCCACGGACGTTTGTTCGCTGCACGCCGCCTTGTTTATCGCGTGGCGCGTTATTTCGCTCTCTTGCTCGCGCCGTCGTCGTCGTCGCGCGCCGGCAGCCGCCGTTTGCAATCTCTGGTAGCATAGGCTGTCCGCACATAGATTTCTAGGGCCGGTACGTACCACCCGTATAATTTATACTCCTTCTAGTTTTCACAAGCCCCCGCACTATTGCCTCCGCGCGTCGTCCCTCGTTTCCGGGGACGTGCCACCATCGCCCCGTGTCCGTCCGCGAGGGGCTCGACGCGACCTGGTTCCTATTGTTGCCCATCACCCGCGCGCACGGCGCGTGCGCCAGCCAGGATGCGCGCCCGTAAGCGGTTGTCTGTGTCGCTTCCCCCGCAGAGGGACAATAATAATCAGCGGCCCCAAAAAAAAAAACGAGCCTTGCTGCCCGCGCGCGCCGCGCGCAGACGCGGCTTCCGGCACGTGTGCCTCGTCGCGGGCGCGCTTGGGTGCTGCCAGCGGAGTCCGTACGTCCCGAGCCTTCGCGGTGGCCCTGCGCGTGTTCACATACAAGATCCACACTCCCGCCCTGCCCCCGTGCGCTTTGGGATTTCTAGCGTGGCGGCAACCTTCGTGCGCGGCCCCAAGGGAGCTTTGTATTTTTACGCGGAGGTGCGCGTGTGTGCTTGCGCCATTGTCCAGACCAACCTACTCGCCCCGCGGCCCACGGTCTATCACATGTGATCTCGACCCCGCTTCGCCGCTTTGTGTTGTGTGTCCGTCTGCCCGTGTTTGTGCGTCGCGCGCGAGGAACAGACCCGGCACCACGGCGGTCGGCGCGCGATACTCGACCCAGATCGCCGTCGCCGGTCGCCTTCGCCCGCGCGGCCGGGCGCGTAGCTTGCTACATAAAGAAAAAATCTAAGAGTTTGCTCGACTACAGATGCGAAACTTCTTACTGGCGTGGAGCGCCGGGCGTGGACCCGCTCGCCCGCAGCCCGTCGCGGGCTACCCACAGAGTGACCAAATCGACAGACACACAGCGCGAGCACGACCCTCTATCTGAGAAGAAGATGAGGCCGGGGCGTGGTTCCATCACGGATTGGGTTGGCATCGGGACAAGGCCCGCACCATTTGCGGCCCACGCGTGCGGCGGAAGGGAGGGGGCTCCTGGGCGTTGCGTGGACACTACTACTGCGCATCGGGCCCTGGAGGCCCAGGGACCCGACGTTGCAGTGGGCGCGCGGGCGACGCCGGCCGGCCGACGACGACGATGCGCGTTCGAGGCCCGCATGCTGGTGCCACGTACGAGTGATAAATGCAGCCTGGACGCGCGAGGGAGAGCTAGGAGAGCATCCGTGAGGATCTGATGGCGACCGGAGACGCCTGGGGGTGGGCAGACGACAGGCAGGCCCGCGCTCGCAGGCGGCCGCCCGACGTTAATCTCTCGAATCTGCGTGCTATGTCGCAAATAATTCTGGCGCCTTTCAAGCCCTTCCAAGGCGTCCTTCCGGCGGCACGGCTGATGGGTACGCTTCCAAGGCCCGGAGGTCAAGAGTCGTTGCTTGGAAGCATCCTTGAACGCTTGAGAGGCGCCTGTGCTGCTTGAGGACCGTTAATCACGCTTACAACGCTTGAGAGTGCTTGAAGACGGCTATCCCAGCTCGCAAGAGTGTAATTTGTGCTCAATTATTTATATTATAATCTCTACATACTAAACTACTAAGTATGATACATACACATTCACAATTTCCAAGCATAGTGTGTTACAGTTGATACCCATACATCGACAGATACATAGTATACTTGCCTGGGAGTAATCAATACCCCATCCAATGATACCGCTCACAGACGGCGACGGCTGTGAAATGATGTGAACCTCACCATGTAGATGTGAGACGAGATATCTTGTGTTTCTCTTCCGCGCACATGTGTCCTGAGCGATGGGAGCTTGGCCTTAGGGGACGGGCACTTTCAACTATATCGCAACTGTCGTTAGACCACGGGAACTACTAGACGCAATGTAACGAGACTCACCTTTCGTTCTGACATCCCCAGCCTGAGTTTGCAATGGGCCGGGTAGTTGGGCGAGAGATCTAGGAGAGGACCCGTGACGTAGGAAGGCCTGTGTATGGAGGGAGGGAGGGGAGACGGACGGACATGGCGGTTCAAGGGGGAAGTGAGACAAGCGCCATGGTTCGAGTTGCACGGACAGTCTGGACGCGGGACTTAGCGTGAAAAAATCATAAGTCCCCAAAGGCGGTGGACCTCTCAAAGCGTACATCAAGTCCCAAGTCACAGGAGACCTCTCAAAGAGGCTTCTCAAGCCACGGATCACGGTCTCAAGACGTGAATTACATATCCAAGCTCCCATAATCCTTTTCAAGGGTCTTATCATCCTTCAAGCACCGCACAAGTCCCAAGATGGTGATTCCAAGGGGGTTTCAAGGAGGTCTCCAGAGCGTCTCAATCGGGACGCTTGGAAGGCCCCGAACTTTTTTGCGACATAAGCGAGACCTGGAGCCCGCACGCCAGGGTCCGAACTGGCACGAGCACGCACGCACGACCGGGAGAACAAAGGGCGATTCTGGCGGGAAGCGGTGAACAACAAAGAAGTGGCCCAAAGACGCCAGGAACATACCACCACACAAAAAAAAATCTCGACAAATACATCCTCCTCCTGGATCAACGCCGCCCAGGACAAGCATCGACTCCGAGTTCTGGGCCAGAGCCAATCTCGCTATTGAGTGCGTCTGCACATCGAATGGCTTTAGCGTGGCGGGGCCTATGCCATCCAAGCTTTCCACCTCGCTCATGGAGTGCCCCAGCCGACGTGTTCTACTTAGCTTTCCTTTTCGGGACCCCGGCGGACCCCGATCCACAGCGGGTGGGCTATGCGGGGTTATAGGTTCAGTGCTCCGTCGGAAACATTTCGCTCGTCCCCGCGAAAGGAACGGGCACCACACCTTGCCTTTGCCCACAACATACCCTCCAGCCCGCGCCATGTTCAGTTGGCGTACCGCCACGCGTTCACGACAAATACATTTATTGGTGGCTAATTTTGTGGTGGCCGCCCCAGTCTGTCTCCCAATTCTGTGTGCGTAAGCAGCCGCCGCGCCGACCCTTGATCGAGCCCTTTGGGCACCGCGTTACGCATAGCTCACCGCGCCCGCTGTAGTTGGCTGCCAGACCAGGATCAAACCCGACGGGGATCCACCCCCATCGCGTCTGCCCTAGATTTTTGCCACAACACGGTTATGCGGCCCGTACCTAGGTCCACGGAGCTCGTCCCGTTAAAATAGCGTGCGTTTGCCATAGCGGCCGTTGCAGCTTGCAGCACGCAATTTTAGTACCCGTCTCTGGTTTGACATCTTCTTTATCCCCATCGTCTTCCGCTCAAGTCCAAAACGCATGACTGGGTGTGCCCGATTTGCCAATGGACGATGCAGGTGCAGGAAGGGTGCGTGTGTGGGCATTCCCTGCCTCCGAGAGCTTGACACAAGCGTGATCATCAACGGTGGCAGCCCAGGTCGCTGGTGCGGATCCATATGCATCCCGCAGCAAACAAGGGCATCATGAACCCGCAGGCGTTCCAGCCTGGGTACCAGCCTGCTTATGCTTCATCCCTGGTATTTATCAGGATGGACATCAGCAAGGATATACACCAGCCAGGGGTCGCAAAACAGAATTAGCTTCCCATGCACATCTTGTCCGCCGTCTTCTGTATCAATATTCACACTTTATCGTGGGCTCGTGTAGCCGTGTAGTTGTGTAGTAGCGTTATGCTTTATGATCGAATATATCCTTGTCACAATATCAATATGGATATGGCATTTCCACTTCAGTACTTGGATGCCCTCCGCGATACACAGGCGTGATTTACCATCGCAAGCACTGCCCCTACAACAAGCCCTCCGGCTGTTGCAATGCCACAAATCGCTCCTCCCGTTAATCCGGTAGAGTGGGGCGTCGCCTTGGACAGAACGGGCACGGGGGGCGTCGGGTCATCGCCACGCTCGACACGAAAGTTCTGCAACGCCGACAGAGGATCTGTCAGCCCCCGGAGCCCGATCATGGGTGGCTGAGTGCTATTCCCCACGTGATGGACAATGTACACGTTCTATCGTGCCGACGCGTTTAGTCTCGATTTTCGCCAGGACACAAAGGAGCGAAGGATAACGTACGCGAAAAAGGAAGGTGTCGCCCAGAAGCCAATCTCCGGAGGACACCTGGAAATAATACAACGTCATTCATGCGCTCACTCCCAACCCAATGCTCAAACTAGAGCAAAACGCACATCGTCGTTTCCCTGGATGCCTCCCATGCACCAGTCTCCGTCGTGCCCACCGTCGCGCCAGCTGAGGTCCGCAGGGTCAATATAGTACGTCTGGCGCCGCCGCCGTCCTGCCCAAGGACCATGCCGATAGGACATTGCACGATCACATCGAACCTGCCAGCCGTTGTCGGTCTTCCTGGCGGCGGCGCTATGGACTGCCAAGAGCCGGTCGACGTCCTCAGAAGGGCCGAGGACGAGGGTGGTGCCCGTGTCGAAGACCGCTATAGGCGACGGCGCCCCCACGGACACGAGACCGCGATAGGGAGAACGTCGTCGCGTTGACAGTGATGGCCTGCAGGGGCATCTTCCAGTAGTCGTAGACGGATTGGGCGACCGGATATACCGATTTGTAGCTCAGGTCGGCGCTCGAGTTTGCATACGCTAGGCGTCGAGGTTTCCGACGGTGAAGGGAAGAGCTGCTCTCATCTCTACCTAGTTTGATCGCTGAAAATACCGATCGGCTTCGTCGAGCGGCGACACCATGATTTTCCAGAAGAGGCGTGCCGGATGTGTCGGGGATGGAAGCTTCAATGGGGGGAAGGGACAGCACCAAGAATACCACTGTTCCCAGTTTCTGCCATCCCAAGGCCGGCGGTCTGATTGGCAATTGCTACCAAGAGCTTTGAGAAATTATTCCACCGTAAACGACGCTGAGATAGATTCACCGAAAACCTGCGAAATAATCTCAAAGGGCCCCAGGCCAACCGTTTCAGTGCCTACGACACCGGAGACTTGACCAAGGAGGTATCTAAGTTCAAAATCCGTCGAAGACAGGTTCAGGGTCGAAGTAGGCTGGTATTTTGGGACGCCTTGGCAGTCAACTTCCGTGCAGTCTGACGAGACGACCCACTGTTTTCCTGGTCAGACTAATTCAAGAATAGCCGACGCAATACTAACCAAATCGGAAGAACCCGTGTCAAGCAACACAAGGAGCTCCTGAGAGCCGATGCTGCCCTCGGAGATGAGTATGGAAACATGCAGGTTTACAATGAGGACGCACTCCATGCGGGCTAGGTAGGCGCTTTGTGACAAACGACGTCAGAAGGCTGAACTGCAACAGCACGGATCCCGGTACTAGAGAACTCACAAGCCTTGATATCAGATACTGTGACGTTACTAGTAGTGAAGCGGTTCGGCGGAGATGTCGGTGGTTGTCGAGGCACACGAACGAGCGGTATGGACTGTCCCCATTCGCTGGACACGAGAGCGCCAATGCTGTCAATGCGGCAAAAAAGCTTAGTAGCTTGTACATGTCGCCGTCGGAGGCACGTCACGGAAGAGCACGAGAAGTGGGCGGGATGGGTATGAAGCCCGTATTTCCTGGTACTGCCGCTGGCTGACCGCGAGGCCATGTCAGCCCAGTGGTCCGAACTGAAATTGCGTTCGCCGTCGCCGACGGCCAAGTACATTGTCCGAGAAAACTTAGAGTAGACGGGTTGGTGAACGTTGGGAGTACTATCACCATGCCCAATGCGGGTGGTGTCTGCACGTTTCCGAGTCCCAATTGATTGCTCAGTTCAGCATTGCCGCCTAGAAGAAGATGGGTGTGAATACGTAAATATAGACGTAGGCACTCACAATATGATTTCAGAGTAGATGATACGACGCGCTGGGCGTTGCTTACGCTGCCGCAGAGTCTGAGCTCGATGTTTTGGACAGTGTCAGCGTTGTACGGGACGGTTGACGGGTGTAGTCGGGGTCAACGCGCGTCCAAACATTCGCGCGTCACTGCCACGGCCTACGGCGCCCATTCAACGCTCCTTTACCCTTGCACCTCACCTCTGCGCCCCAGCCTCCTAGACTTTTCCCCTCAAACTCCCTCTACGACCTCATCATGCACACCAGCGAGTACGACTATCTCTTCAAGCTCCTCCTCATTGGCGACTCCGGTGTCGGAAAGGCACGTCCTGGCTTCCGTCATCGAGCCCTACGCCTCGTGGTCTAACCCCCCTCAATAATACCTCTAGTCATGTCTTTTGCTTCGGTTCGCTGACGACACGTACACCGAGAGCTACATTAGCACCATCGGCGTCGACTTCAAGATCCGCACTATCGAGTTGGAGGGCAAGACGGTGAAGCTTCAGATTGTACGTACTATCTCTTACGAGTAGTGAGGGTCTGGAGACGACCAGTGCCAGTGAACCTGTGCACGACGCATTCCGGTCGTACGACGACAAAGGGACAGTACCGAATGGTACCAAACCGACCTTTCCTGGAAATGCACTCGTCTATCTCCATGATCCGCAGTTCTAGCCGCTAACGTTATTCTCTCATAGTGGGACACTGCAGGTGCGACTAACGGGTGAAACGAACGCGCAAGCATTTCTTAATGATTCGGAACAGGCCAGGAACGTTTCCGCACGATTACTTCATCGTACTACCGCGGTGCGCCATGGTATCATTGTCGTATACGACGTGACCGACAACGGTGCGTATTACCTATCACCTTACTTGTCAGCATTTCGTCCTAAACGTATGACTATATAGACACCTTCACCAACGTCAAGCAGTGGTTGCAAGAGATTGACCGTTATGCTTCGGAGGGTGTCAACAAGCTCCTGGTCGGCAACAAGTCCGACTTGACTAACAAGAAGGTTGTTGAGTATGGTGTGGCAAAGGTCAGTTAAGTGGGTCTACACAAGAGAACTTGGGCGTGACCTCTTGTGCAGGAGTTTGCCGATCAGCTGTCCATCCCATTCCTCGAGACTTCGGCGAAGAACGCCACCAACGTCGAGCAGGCGTTCTTGACCATGGCCAAACAGATTAAGGACCGGTGCGTGCACAAGCGAACGCAGTATCCCCATTTCACAGCAGCTGACCCATTTTCTTGTCACAGCATGGGCTCCACCTCGACAACCTCCGGCACGGGCAAGTCGACCACCGTCACACCTGGCCAGTCTGTCCAGCAGAGCCAATCGGGCGGTTGCTGCTAAGCATCACACACGACGATTAGTAAGATACCTGTAGCGACCGCGTAATGGCTAAGGACCGCGTCCACGAGTGTCGCGGTGGAGTAGCTGCTTTCCGTTTTATCTATGCATATAGCTTTCTCAATTGTTAGGACCTTCTCATCCCTGCGTACATTTTATGTCATGGTTTGTTCCCCGTTTCTTGACTCAATACACTGCCTGGAATTCACGTTATCACTCGACGGGTACTGACACGGTGACCTCGCTAAGGATGCAACGTGCCCGTCCATATACCAGGCGACACGCAACGTGTCAAGCTAACGGCCAACTACAGCGGATTGGGTTCGGGCAGTTCAATGCAGCTCGGTTATTCGAGCCATTTACTCTAACACCGTCACATTCCGCATTTGTGTTACTGGGCGAGGGTACCGGAGTAGAGATTTCGTGATCTTCCTCAAATAGGCCGAGCTGTGTTTCGTTCCCCTGTCAAGCTACTCCCGCTTGCACTCGCCTTTCCACCAACACACTCTTGCACTCTAATCATGGCCTCAGCAGAACTCGAGAGATTCGGCACCCTAGGCCGTCCTGTGCGAGTATCGACGAATATGTTCATAATCAAGCGACTGCCGAGAAAAACATTCTATCATTACAATGGTGGGTCCTACTCCTAACGCGCTTTGCGATATGACCTGATCACCCGTTTCGTCATAGTTGGTAAGCGTCGACAGCCATCTTGTGACCCACCGCGCTCGAGGATACTGACCGAGACTAGAAATCACTATCGGCCCTTGCCGATGGCACGAAGAAGGAGGTAAAGACTCCCCTGCGGATGAGGGAGATCATCGACCGACTTCGGCACGACAACCCCCGTATTTTTTCTCAGAGCCCCGCGTACGACGGGAAGAAGAACATGTACACTTCGACAGAAATCAGGCAGGAAAATGTAAGTGCTCGCGATGCTTGGTCGTCCGGTCTGTACTAACCCAGTGATGTCACCAGTTTACCGTGAAAATGTCCAGGGATCCCAACTCCAATCGAGGTATATTCACCGTCCGCCTCCAGCGCGTTAGCAGAATCGATCCCCAGTTCGTACGCTTCCCCGCATCCGGCGCGCGAAAGTTGACATGCAGCCAGGCAATTGAAAATTTTGACCACCACCGAGGGTCTTGCGAACCCCGCGGCCACCGCCGTCTGCACGAACCTTCTTCAGATTATTGTGTCTCAAGCACCCAACCTGTAAGCGATCTCGACAACTTTGAGATAGTCTTGCCCAAATATTAACGTCCGAAATAATAGCAAACATCAGTTTGCACTTCACTCCAAGAGCTTCTTCATGGAAAATGCAAAGGCCGCGAAGCTCTCGGGCGGGCTCGAAGCCTGGCGTGGTTTCTTCCAGTACGTCGCGAATTTCTTGAAACTTGATTAAATCCTAATAAATCTGTAGGAGTGTACGCCCTGTCTTGAACAATATCGTCATCAACGTTGACACCACGACTGCCGCAATGTACGTCAAACTCCCTGTGTTATACGATTAAAAGCTAACTGCGTTCTAGCTATACGCCCGGAGAACTCATCGCGAGTGCGATGGCGCATCTCGATTGTGGCCACGGCGACGTGCGCACTCTGATCCAAAAGTGCCAAAACGACACGAACATCCGGAAGCTGCGTACCTTCTACAAGGGCGTCATGGTCCGCGTCCCCGGCAAGCAGCGCGGAGACAAGATCGACGACATCGTCCCTCGCGCAGGGGAGCAGACGTTCCCCAAAATGGGCGAAATTACTACTGTGGCGGTAACGAACCCCTTACATGGTTTCGTAGCCCGAACTGACTGTGTTTCGGTCTCGCAGGAGCACCTCAAAAGCACTTAACAACATTTCGCTGAGGTACCCCGAGGCCTTCGGCATACGCATTGGAAAAACAGCCATCTATCCCGCCGAGGTCTGCATAATCCTCCCGGGTCAGATCTACAAGAAGAAGCTTGACGGGCAGGACACGTCCGTCATGCTCAAGGCCTCCACCGTGCGCCCAACGCAGCGTCTCAAGGATATTCAGAAGGCCGTCGCCGACGATAGCGTATGTTTCTGGTTTCATAGAAGTGTGTTACACGGCTAATATATATGGGTTTTGGCCCAGATCCTTGGATACAAATCCTCCCCGTTCATTCTGGACGCCGAGATGGAGGTCGACACCCGGCCGATCGTGGCGCCGGGGCGCGTCATCAACCCGCCCGGCGTCATGTACGCCGGGAACCAGAGGGCGGTGAGCACGCTCTGCGATGGCTCCGGTGCTGCCTCGCTCACATGTGTTGCCAGGACGTTCGAGGGGGAGCGTGGAACGTGACGAGGGTGCAGTTTTTTTCCGGGCCCGCGCGCATCCCGGTCTGGGCGGTCGTCAACTTCGACACGTCGCCGCCACGCTCCGCGGAGAATGTTGAGCGGTTTGCGAGGGACGCTTCTGAAGAATATGAAGACTCTGGGTGAGGAACACAGATGCTCATTTCAGCTGGACAGCTATTGACGACACGTTTGCATTATCTAGGCATTGGTGAAATATCCGTCTGATCCACCTGTCGAGTTACTAACGGGACGACAGCGTTCCAGCGCGAGGAGCCAGTCTTCCTCACTGGGAACCAGATGAGAGTACAGGATGTAAGCGTCTCTAGCTCATGACAGCCTACTCTCTTCTAACAGACCACACCAGTCTCTCCAGGAAGCGGCCGACAAGGCAGTCAACTCACTGCCCAACAGGCCGTGGCCGGGCCTCGTCCTCGCGGTGCTCCCGGCGAACGCAGGGCCGCTGCGCAAGGAGGTGAAGCAGTGGGGCGACATGCGGATGGGTGTCTCGACGCAGTGTGTGGTACGTCCGCGCGCGCGTTTGCCCGGGGGTGTCTATGCTCAAACACATATTTTGCAGCGCGCCGGAAAATACGAAAGCGCAAAAGACCAGTACTGCAACAACGTGGCGCTGAAGTTGGTCGCGTGCGTTTTTTCTTTTTTTCCTCCGTGTGTGCTGACTGTGTGCTAGGATCAACGCGCGCACCGGCGGGGTCAACTCTGTCATCAACTTCAGCGGCCAAGAGTTCTTCAAGACCTGCATGGTAGTCGGTGCGCGCCTCCCTTGCCAATCTTTTCTGCCACAGCGCACGCTCACGCCCCGCGCTGGCAGGTTGCGATGTCGCACATCCTTCTCCAGGTGTCAAAGGCCGGCCGTCGATCGCCAGCCTTGTGGCGTCTGTGGACGAATCTGTGACACGGTACCACTCCGAGCTGAGTCTGCAGCCGCCGCGGCAGGAGAGCATCAACTCGCTCGGGAGCATGGTCGCCGTGCGCCTCTGCGGCCTGCCTTTCTCCGTGTGTGCTGTGCTCACTGCGCGTAATAGACCGCGATCAAGACGTTCCACAAGCAGCGCGGGCCGGTTCCCCGAGAATATCCTTGTGTATCGCGACGGCGTTTCGGAGGGCGAGTATGCACAGCTCGAGGGCGGGGGAGATCAAGGACATCCAAGGTGCGCTATTTCGGGCTCCGATGACGTGCGTGTGTGTGTGTGTGTGTTGAACGGCTCGGATAGACCAGCTCGACGACATGGCGCGTCATACCGGCCGCAAACCCAATCTCATCTTTATCGTCGTCGGCAAACGGTCAGTCCATCGCCTTCTTCACCCCCGCGTACCGCCCCCCCTTGCTGACGGGCACCCAGCCACCACGTCCGCTTCTTCCCGATGCAGAGGTGCGTCCGCGGCCTTTTCATGCCTGTTGATGTTGTTATTTCTGGTACAACAGGGAGGACGAGGATAGGAGCGGCAACGCGCCCTCGGGGCTCGTCGTCGACCGCGAGGTCATCCACTCCAAATACACGGACTTTTACCTCCAGTCGCAAGGCGGGCTGCTCGGCAGTACGTCCACCCACTTTTGCCCAAACCCACTAACCCAGAACAACGCCCCGCGCGTGAATTTCCTGTTTTCTTTTTTTTTTAGCATCGCGCCCGAGCCACTACATCGTCCTGCGCAAACCAGACCGGGCTGACCGCGGACCAGTACGCGTTTTCTTTTTTTTGCCCCCATGCGCGGCGCACGGCTGACGCGGTGCGTGCGCAGGCTGCAGGACCTCTCGTTTGCGCTCTGCCACGTCTACGCGTCCGCGACGCGCTCCCGTGTCGATTCCCGCGCCCGTCTACTGTGCGCCGCCCTTTCCCTCCCTCTCTCCTCCCCACCCACTGACACGTCCATACACGTAGATGCCGACGTGCGTACATTTTTTAAGGTATGCACGGAAAAGATACTGACGGTGCATACTCAGCGGCTCTGCGCGCGCGCCGAGTTCCACTTCCGGCCGGGCGTGCAGTTTGCAGAGTCGGACGGCGCGAGCAGCAGCGCGAGCGGGGACGGCTTCGACATGGCGGCGTGGAAGGGCGCGTTTGGGCAGTCGAAGCTCAACCCACAGCATGCATTTCCTGTAGGCGGTGAGTACGCGTACTAGTAACAACGCGTGGTGGATTAAGTGTATTTGTATCCCTGTTTGCTCTATGTCTGGTATGCAACGCAGTATGTGAAATTATGCCCTATGCAGCCATGTAAATTGCGCCCCCCCTTTCCGCTATCATACATATATATATGTATACGCCACTTTCATTACATCACGCGCGCGATAGACGATAGACGGATATAGAGGCCCCCTAACGTCGCCCGCGGGAGCCAAATATATGCATTTCTGGCGCGCCGCGATCACCCGGGGATAGACAAGCACGCAGTGCGGCGGTGGCATGGCACCAGCGAGCCGAAAAGGGCAATAATGGGACACGCATCATTCAACTCGGACAGATGGTAGCAGCTGCATTCATGGCAGGAAATTGGCATTACGCGTGTATGGGTACGATATGCCGGTGGGAAGAGTAATAATGTACACAAGTCGATTATGCGCGGAGACGGTAGGGGTGTTAGCGTGGGCGATGCGTGGTGGTGGGCAAGAAGGGGCTCTACAGCGACGAGACACGGATAGGAAGTGTCGGGAGCAGGCAGGCACCCCTCGGCTAGCGAGGCGAAACACGCACCAGTGCGAGCGAGCGAGCCCCCGCGGCCGACAATCAGGCGGCTGCGCCGTGTCGCAGTTAGACGTGCTCGCAGTGCCCATGTAACGTGGATCAGCGTATAAACGCACCTCATGATTGGATGTGGCAGGCGGGTGCGCGATTGGTAGTGCGAGGGTATGCACTGGCTGGTGGCTCGCGTGCCACGGCGAATGCGCGTCGGGCGCGCTGGGCGCCTTCGCGGGGTGGCTCTTTCGCGGCCGCGTGCGCTTGCGCTTGTGCGTGGTGGTTTAGTGGCGCGAGACGTAGCGGCGGGTGCGAGAGTCTCCCTCGTCGTCGTCGGGGATGGGTCAAAGTGCAGGAAGGTGGGCGAGTGGTAGGGCAGCGGCTTGGGTGGGCGCGTGCAGCGGGGGGTTTGCCAGACGACGTGCAGCGGCAGGCGTGGACGCTAGCGTCGATGAGGACGCGGGTCGATGACGCGGGCGACACGGGCGACACGTGACAAACTGCTGGCGCAGCGGCCCTGGCGGACAGGGCGTGGCGTGAGACGGCGGGCTTGGGGCGGCGGAGAGGCCGTCGCGAAAGCAGCGGCGATGACATACCTGGTGGTGCCAAATTTGGCAAGGCCTGTTATAGGGGCGTGATTGGTGGTGCGGATGGCGAGCGCGGGCGGGCTGCCCGCCGAGCTGCAGCGGCTGCAGCTGCGCGTGGCTGCGTATGCGGGCGCCGTTGACCGCCGCGAGGGGGGCGTGTGCCGTGTAAGTGTGGTTCGCCTGGCGGTGGTTGCCAACTGGCCATTCGGAACTGGCAGTGTTCGGCGGGGTCGGGCGCGTTTGTGCGCGCTGGGGCGGGATATAGTGGGCTACAAAAGAATGAAACGAGCGAAACGGCGGCGTGGGAAGGGGCTCGCCAAACTTGAAGGGAGGGCACCGCGTTGGGGTGCGTAGACGAGTGGGTAGGCTAGTGGTTGCTGGTGGGAAGGGTTGGAGAGACAACGGCGGGCATGGAATGGGCATATTTGATATTTAGAACGGACGGGTTGGGATCGGATAAGCGAATAGTCTTTGGAATCGGATCGGAGGCGTTTTTAGCGAGATGGCGAAATTGAAATTCGACAACATTGCTCCAAAAAAGATGAGAAAACACTTTGGACCGCTCATCCACATCCCCGCGCACCCCGCCGCCAGAGAGTGCGTCCCGCGATCGCCCTCATTGCATCTCCTTCTCTCCCTCAGGCCATATGGGGCGTCTCGTGGCCTCCGTCTTCCCACCGCCCCTCTCGCGCTGGTGCCCAGCCACGGCACCGGACACGCACGCCAACGCACACACACCCGCCCAGCCCCCCCCCCGTGCACGACACCGGGGGGGGGGGGGGGGGGGGGGCGACACAGGCACCCCAGTCACGCGCCTCCGCCAGATCACCCACACCCGCCCAGAAGTTCACTTTGAAAACTGCCATAACCCGGCCAGCCAGCATGCTCGCCATCCATCCGCGCTCCGCTCCGCGCCCTCGCGCCCCAGCAGACCCGTGCCTACGACGCAAGCCACCGCCGCCGCCGTGCGCCACGCCTACTTTGTGCGGCGCAACACGCAGGGCTCGATCCCCGTCTACAACCGACACGCGCATGCACAACAAGTTCTGCCAACACGCTCATCCGCCACGTCCGAGGGCAACGCCCGAGTGTGCGCTATTGCACCCCTCCTACCCTCCTCCCTACACCTCCCCTGCCCAACGTGACACGCTCAACAGAGCCCCTTTTTAGCAACTCCGTCCGCGGAGCTCCGCGGACTACGCTCTTGTCGAGGCGTAGGCCCTCCCCCCCGCCCCGCGGAGCGCGTGCGCGTCGCCAACCGTTTGCGCAAACCGGCCCACGTCGTCACTCACCGGCGGGCAACTTCAAGCCACGAGGTCCTCGAGTGGCCTGCGGAGCTCACAGGGCCTTCTGCGAGCCGTCCCGCCGCCGTTGCTGCCTGTTCACCAGAACCCTACCCAAGCAACACCCGCCAAGCCAAAAGCGCGCCGCCGCCCGAAGTCTTAGAGCCCACAAATAGCAATCTTGGACATCTGTTCAGAGGCGATCGGCGCGGGGTCCGATTACCATCTCTTCGTTTTGTGGTGTCTTTGGTGTGTTGATTAAGCGTCGATAGCTTTTCAATTTTACGCTTGCGCTGCCCGCTTGAGGATGTCCGTGCGTGCGTACCCCAATCGAAGCGTGCCGCGCCCCTGGTTGGCCTTTTTTCGTCTGCAATTTCACATGGCGTGCGGTGTTGTTCGCTTGATCGGGGGGGCCGGGGGGTGGCTCGTGCGGCTATCGTTCGCGTCGATCGGCGCACAAGTGCCTACGCCCCTGAGGCTTGCATACTAATTATCCCCGGAAGCAAGCGCCCCACAGACCAGCGGGATTAAGCGTCGGATAGGAGCTTGCGGCGTGGGGGGGTATGCAGCACCATCTCATATTACTCGTCTCATACGCGGACAGTAACAAGCCTCAGGACTAAAACACCTAATCGTACCACCACCCGTGGAGCATCTTTGCGCAGCGGCGAGCTCACATGTCCCTTCCAGCTGCCCCTATGCATCCACCTCAATAGACCACGATCTTGTCAGATCAGCAGCGTAGTCTGCGCGAGGAGCCGTGTCAGCGCGCGCGCGCCCCTGTTCCTCGTGCCTGGCCGCAAGGCACCGCACTGCGAGGAAGAAAAACAGAGAGAAAGAGAGAGGAAAGACTCACTGGACTGGCCCGCGCCAAAGGTGAGCGTGGTTTCGCGCCCGCTGTTGAAGCGTGAAGCCTCACGGGGACGCTGATGCAACGACGTTTGCCGCCGCCGGATAGTCGGGCTGGTCGCAATCGATCGCGCCGCTGATTGCGCCGCCGTTCACGGCTGCTCCTCGTCTTATGCACACCGGGACAGGGAGGGCGACCTTTGAGAGAGAGCAAGGGCGCACTGACGGTGACGTGTCCGGTACTGCGAGTCGCCGTTTGGCAAAGTAGAGCGGGCGACCCAGTGGGGCCGGGGGGGCCCGGGCCCGCCGGTCCCCTGGACGTTCTCAGCGTCACGCTCCCCGCCGGTGGCCTTCCCTGTCACGGGGGGCCTTATGAGAGGGGGGGAGGGCGCGCACCGTGAGGTACCCGACCGCGCGGCCGCCGGAGAATGCAGAGTTCGAGAGCAGCGTCGCGCTGCCCGCCGAGCTGGGCCCGCGCATCCGCCGTCCGTACGGCCGTGTTCCACGCTCACCGCCTCACGCTATACGTGCCCTACACATCTCCCATTAGCAGATATAAAAAAATAGCAAGGACATGAGTCACGCCCCAGTGTTGACGTTCACGATCCAACACGTCGCGCGTGCAACCAGCGCCGGGCTTACCCGCTCGAAAAGTCTAGCGGGGTACCATATGTAGCGGCTGCTGCCGAGCAGCGCGGGGGCTCCAAGCGGTCGCTCATGTAGATTTGCGTTGCTGGCCCAGGGGTCAGCGTCGAAACGCGTTCTGCTAGTACCATGTGCGGGTTTGGTTCCGGGCGGCGATGTCCGTGTTTGGTGCGCTCAATGGCGGCCTGCGAGGCTCTGCCGGTCTATTAGCATGTGCGGAGGGAGGGGGGAGGGGAGCTGGCGTACGGAGGCGGAGAACCTTTCTTTGTTTGGGTTTCGGGGCCCAGCGGCGGGAGGTGTGCCGACGCGATGAGAACGGATTTCTATTTCGTGTGCTGCCGTCAGAGAAGGAGAAGGAGGCGCGGGAGGGAGAGAGTACAGACCGCGTCTTTGTGCTTGACGATGCCCGGCGCCTCGAGCGTCGCGCCGCTGAGCACGCTCACCTGCGGCGTTGACGTTTGTAAGGTAACATTCGCATCGAGCCCGGAGATCTTGAGTTCTGGTTGTTGTCCGACGCGTAGAGGAGGTAGCGCCGTCCTGCGCCGCTGTGTCTTTTGTCAGACGCCCCGCTCGCCCCGCTCAGAGCAATCGCAACGCTTACCGTCGTCTAATAATGAAAGGTTTAGGTGAGGTGGAGGAGCTGGGGAGGAGTGAAAGCGCGTACCGTCCTGGAAGACACTCTCGTCGCGCGAGTCGGCGCCGAGCGGCTTGAAGCTGCCCTTGTACGTGTACGGGCCCGCACGGCGTCTTGGCCGTCGCGACGCCGACCATCGCCGGCCGTAGCTGGCACACAGCGTCAGCCCCTGGGGGCGCACACACAGCGCGGGGAGCACTCACTTGGACGAGTCGGAGTGGAACCACATGACGTATTCCGATTTTCTGTCCCCGTGGCGTGGGCACTAGGTCAGGGGTGGCGATTGGAGGCGCCCTTTTTGTGTTGAAGATGACTGCGGGCGGGTTAGCCTGGCGGAGAGCGGGAGAGGCATGAGGCGCACCTTTGGGCCGCTCGAGGCGATGTCGGACGTCGAGATCATAGTGCCCGAGATGGGGCTCGTGGGCAGCGCGAAATCGGTTTCTGGCGCGCCCAGTTCGGGACGTAGGTCGTTCCGAAACTGACCACAAGTGTGAGGCGCAACTCGCGAAGAGGGAAAGACCGGAGGGGCGCCGCTCACGGTGTAGCACGACGTGCCAAGGGGGCCTTGAAGCTCGCGCTGTTGTGCGACTTGTCCTCGGGGGCCGAACCAGTATGTAGAACGTGCTCCCGAACCTTGAGGAATCCCCGCGCCGTGCGCTGCCTGGATCGCGTTCCCGCTCGTGTCCGTCCACGGCCGCGCCCGAGACGATGCTCTGCCGCGCGCGCGCACACGCGGCGGCGAGCGAGAGCATGGCAGCAAGTCTGGCGGTGCGCAGTGGTGTTGCTGGTCGGTTCGGGCGTGTAGCACGCCCCGCCCGCGCCTTGGGGGGGGCTTATATGTACGACCCGCGGAACGGGATTGGCGTCATCGCGAAGGCCGGCGAGGCATGCGCTGGTGGGCCTTTAGGGTGACCTGATCAGAAGGGCGGCGGGGGCCGAGTACGCCCCGAGGACACAGATTTGAATGCGGCGGGCCGTCGAGGTTTGCTGAACGTGAATTCTAAGAGACATTCGTCCGTCGTGACGGAGGCTCGAGGGTGATCCGACGACGGGCCGTATGTCGCGCAGGCCGACTGAGAGTAGAATTGGTCAGGTATTGCAGGCGTATGGCACGCGGAGAGAAAGAGACTGAGAAAAAGGCTCCATGGTTCTGCGGCGTATGGTCCCAGTTAGTCCTGCACGAGTGCGATGATGGCGATGGCGAAGATCACAAGATGTATTTACCTTGTGCTGCTCATATATCGCTGTTATGAGCGGCTTCGGTCTCGCCCGAGGATCGTCATCGAAGAGGCCTGAGGAAAGCCACCACCAGCGGGCGACGTGCGCGCAGGTGGCGGGGGCGCGTCCAAGGTTGGCGCGGCGTCGGGATCTCGCTGGAGGGCGCGATCGTATGACAGGCGATCGCCCGGCAATCTCCCCGAGATCGTGATCTGGCAGAAGTGAGAAACGCGACTTCCGCATCACCTCATCCCGAGCTCTCTGCCGCCTCTCGAGTCGAGTCACCTCACCGTCTCTTTCTCATTGCTCTCCCTCGCACCCCCTCCTCTCTTGCTCCTGCACGATGACTACCCCCCTGCTCAGACCCCCCAAACGGCGGCTCGCCCTCTCCCCGCTGTCCCCCACGGCGTCGGCAACCCCAGCGGAAGCGCCGGTCATGGCTCCGACCAGAGCTGCAAACAAGGATCGGGCACGAGCAACAGCAGCCTCGGTACCTTTGTGGTACGCTCCCCAAACCCCATGGTCCCTCTGCATGGACTCACCTGCCCTTTCCCCCCTGCAGGTCAAGTCTGGCCTCGCACAGATGTACTAAAAGTGCGGATCCACCGCCCCACAGCTCCGGGACCCCGGCCCGATATACTGACTGGTACCGCACAGGGCGGCGTGATCATGACGTCGTAAACGCAGAGCAGGTGCGCAACGCTGTGCACTCACCCGACAGAACCGCCTGACGTCCCTTTCTGTCCAGGCCCGCATCGCCGAGGAGGCTGGCGTACTCCCCCATACTTCCGCGCTTCGTCCCCGCCCGCATCTAACGCGGCTCGCAGGCGCCTGCGCCGTCATGGCGCTCGAGCGCGTGCAACCGAGGCCGACATCCGCGCCAACGGCGGCGTCCGGCGCGCATTGGTGAGGCATTTCCGCTGCCTGTGGGAAACGCGTGTCTTCTGAGCACCGCGTGCTTTGCAGAGCGCCCGAAGATGATCAAAGGAGATGTCGATGCGGTCACGATTCCCGTCATGGCCAAGGGGTCCCAATAGGGCACTTGGTCGAGGCCCAGGTGCGCGCACAACGATCTTCTGCCGTTGTGAGAACCCGGCCCTGACGCGGCACGATCGGCATTAGACTACAATCGACGAGAGCGTAGTGCCACGCCCGCGGACGGGGGGACGAGCACCCCATAACAAAGCACGCGTTCAAGGTGACCTTTCGTCTGCGGCTGCCCGAAAACCTCGGCGAGGGCGCTGCCGCCGCATCCTACGGGAGGGCAAGCGGTCGGTGTCAGTTTTTCAAGCTGTCACCCAAAGAACGAGGGGATCAGAGCGCGGTACGGGCAACTCAAGGGCCAGAAGGTAACGTAGGAATCCTTTCACTGTCAACTCATCTGTGCGAGGCCCGTGCGCCACCGAGGCGTCGCGGTCCATGAGCGAGGTCCGCAAGGCGGAGCCGTCATGAGCGAGGAGGAGCTCTATGCGTTATGCGAAGGACATCCAGGCGCCGTTCCATCTACTCAAGGGAGACGGCGAGGCTGAAGCCGTCCTGTTCTGCCTGTTGTCAACCTTTGCGGGCGGCCGGTGGGTATCGCCACCCCTGGTGCGTCATATACTTCTCAACTTAAATATCGCAGACTAAGACATGCAATCCAGCGGACGCGGCGTTGATGATGCAGCTCGGATGTGACGGATGGTTTGTGGTTTGATTTAGCTATGAAACGCTAGTAGCTGACACAGCTTCGAATCTTGTAAAGTCTTTGTCGGCTCGGGTATCTTCAAGGTAAGATCGTCACTCGACTTAAACAGATAAGGCATTAAGCTGACAGTACCACAGTCTGGTGACGCCCGCGAAACGCGCAAGGGCGATCGTCCCAAGCCGTGACGCACTACAACAACCCCAAGCTCCTCGCAGAGGTTTCCGAAGACCTCGGCGAGGCCATGGTCGTCTCACCATGTACGCTCCTCTGCTACCTCACCTCCTGCTTTGCATCTGACACTCCGTCTTCCTCCAGCGACAAAAACCTGCCTGGCGGTGGCCACCTCGCCACGCGCGGCTGGTAAAAAAAACCGCAGCACCCTTTACAAAACACATCTCTCACGGCTACACACGGGACTAAAATCTTGTATAAATAAACCACCCAAGACGTTGTAGATAAGACCCCCAGCGCATGTATGTATAGTACTATTACACCCGTGGGGCCAAATGTAGATCAATCCACGCAAAGTGCGTGCAAGCAGCGCGATTACGTAAACGCCAGTAAGAAAGAAAATTAATGACGTCACCGGCGCCTCAGCGCGGCATCGAACCCCCGCGCGCACCCGCGCCGTCGCTGCAAACAAACTACACCCATGGGCTCTTGCCAACAAGCTGCTCTGCAGAATCTCTTCTTCTTCCAGCTCCTCGGACATGCCTGCGCAGAAATCGGAAGACGTGCTCAAGCGTTTGTCGCGGTGCGTGCTTCCCAAGGTGCACGGGGTGGTGGGGGCTGAACTTGGTGAGGTAGGAGGACCCGAAGGCAAAGTATACGTTCAATAGCGAGCGGGACGCGCCGGAGAGCGAGGATTTGTCGGGGAGGGAGACAAGCTGAGTCGCAAGTGTATTATGGTGCGTTTGGGTTACGTTTTTTCGGTGGAGATGGGCTCATGGACGGCGCGCGGAATAGATACAGATGCATTCTACGAGGCTCTTCCAGGCGATGCAGGTACGTCGGTGCACAGATGATTCGCTTGCGCAGTTTTTAAAAGAAGCTCTGGCTATAGGACCAAGGGTTCTTCTGCGCCCTACCAATGGATCCCAAGCACCACGGAAATCGCGCGTGCCAGCCGATACCAAAGTCATAGCCGAAGCAATAGTTTCCGTCTATCTTCCCAGGAAGACTAACATCATTCATCTTGCCTGAAACACTGTGGTGCTATAGCAGCCATGTATTCCTAATATCGCGCATCTTCGTAATATTACCCCCGGACATGACCCTACCACAGACGCACATTACACCTTAAAGTATGTACAGGTACGTCCAAGAACCAAGAAACCGCGCAGGCACCCCCTCACACCTCGACCTCATCAAACTCCTGACTCCCACGGCCACTCCGCGCCGGGCAACACCGTCCTCCGCGAGCTTGAGCTGCTTGAGCGTAAGCTCCCGCTTGCGCTCGATCGCCGCGACCTCAAAGTCCGCCATCTCGAGCTCATACCACGCCTTGCGGAAGCTCCAGCGCATTCGTATGCGCCCTACCCCGCAAGGTACCGCTGGTGCTGCCTCAGCTGGGCTATCTGCATCGTCACACACAGCGTCAGAACAGAACACGCGCGTGGGAGAAGAAAAGGGTGGAGACGCACCTCATTCGGCACTCTGGCGCTGCTCGAGGATCTCGCGCGGCGCGAGCTCGACGCGCACCTGGCACTTGGTGTACAGCTCCTGCTTGATCGCCCTTCAGCGTCGCCCGTCTTGTCCTCCATCAGCATGCGGCTCGGCACGAGCACGGGGGCAACGACGGCGGGCCGCGGGCCATGCCCCATTGGCGAGGTGGGGCGTGTGGGCTGACTCGGGAGGCGGGCGAGGGGGCCACGGGTGTTGGGGTGTCGGAGAGCGGGCTTGACGGGGGGGGGGTGCAGACGTTGGGGGATCGGCGAGGATGTGGGGAGCGGGGAATGCGAGCCGCTTGGGGTCTCGACTTTGAGCTGTTGAGGAGTTGCAGAGTAGCCTGTTCCAGGGGCCTTTGAGCTCCCGTGATCTGCGATAGCTTCTTTGCGCTTGTCCAGCGACTGTATAAGTGCCTCGATTTTCTCGTCCTGGGATACACTTGAACGGTCTGACACGGGGCTGGCTGGGGAGCTGGGCCTTTGGAGGGGCCTCTTCCTGGTTTTGACAACTTTGTCTTGATTGACAGGAGCGACAGGCTGCGTAGTCTCTCTCTTCGAAGGCTGCGGGTGTAGGAGCTGAGGGCTTTACGGCGTCTTTCTGTGGAGGTGTAGGAGAGCGTGTTGGACTTCTTCTACCTCGCGGTAGTCTGTGAATTGGCCGAGGGCTCCCACAGGTGTTTCGACTTCGACTGCGCCGGCTTGCACGAGGACTCCGTATTGGGCTACGACTGCGTCGACTCGCGCGGGGACTCCGTCCCGGGCTACGACTACGTCTGCTTGCACGAGGACTCCGTATTGGGCTACGACTACGACTCCGGCGATCTCTTCGGTGGTCATTTCTTGCTGAGCCAGTCGGTGGCCGTCTGGGACTCACATCTATCGAGTATTTCCCAAGTTTGACTTCCGGAGTAGCTCGTGATGGACTACCCCGACTGTGGGGTGAGCGGGGGTGTCAGTGAGCGGTGTCGTGCCGGCGAGGGAGTGGGTGATGGTGTGCGTTGGCCGGGAGAAAGAGGTGGACGTCGCCAGTTCGGAGGTGGAGAACCCTGTCTGGAAGAAGATCCTATAGAGCTATTAGCTGCGCACACAAATCAATGAAACGCGGGCTGACCGTAACGTCGTGGTGGTGTGACCGTCCCAGGTCCTTGGTTTCCAAACGTCTATCCTCATCATTTGATTGCTCTCGGAACCTGCCTCTTGGATGCCTGTCAATCTCATCCGACTGTGTCCATGCGCGTGTGTTTGGTGGCGTCGGGTGGGGGCTCTTATAAGAGCCACGCGGAAACGGAGGTCGGCCGTCCGCCCCGTCTTGGGGGCCCTCTGTCGCGTCCATCCCGCGCGTCCCTTGGGTAAGCCCTGGGATCGGGGTCAGGGTGACGATAGTCTGGATGTGGTGCAGAGGCGGTGGAGGATAGTCACGGTAATCTCGTCGATCTCTGCCCACGCTCCCCTCGCGGAGGGTCCCGGTGTCGATCGCCATAGTCTCTCCTGTCATATGGAGGACGGTATGGGCGGTTCACGAGAGTCGCGAGGGAAACGTAGCTGTCCCTGTCCCTGCCTCGGTCTCGGTCCGAGGTCATGTACGGGTCAGGCATCCGCCCCGGGTGGATGCTTCATTCGTGGTGGTGATCTGCCGGACATGGGTAAAACGTCTCGGTCGCGCTCTCTGTCACGAGGACGTGGTGGGTACGGGCATGGTCTGGTGCCATGGGGCGCAGGTCGTCCATAGTGGTGCGAGCAGAGGATCAGACCGAGGTGGTGGTCAGTAAAGTCGGACATTTTTTGGTGGCAGGGTGTGACATTAAACCAGGGCTGCCGACGCCGTCTCGACAAGCTCAAGGCAGGAGGATGTGGTACAGAACAGAGATGTTTTCGCCTGTTTGTATGCAAATGGCCGCGGCGTGAGAGCCTATAGGCGCGCGAGCCAATCAAGGAGGTGACTTTCTGGTCCACACCCATGGCTTCCGTTTCGTTATAACCCTCTCGCGTCGTACCTTGAACAGATAGAAAAGAGTCCATCTCGCGAGGATGGGATACAAAAAGACCTTGAGGAAGATCTCCGAGTGTTTGGCTGCAAACTCATACACCACAAGCCGGTATATTGCTCAAAAACAAGTGAGTTCAAGTCAAACAAAGTATCCCTGCTCAACTTATATCTGACAGTGATACGATAGGAAACAAAGTGGCAGTTGCCACGGCACAAATCCTATTTCACAGGTTTTGGTTCGTGACATCCATGAAACAATTCGGCATTGGCGTGTGTATCATCCCTTGCATGCAACGAGCAGTAACTCAGACCGAGGCACGACCAACGACCAATCATAGGACTCGGCATGGGTGCACTTTACCTTGCGTCGAAACTGGAAGAATGTTCAATACGTCAATGCGTGGACTTGATTAACGTCTACGACCTTCTTTTGCAAAGAACGGCCCATACCCTGGCCGTTCAGACAACAAATCCTACCAAGGCCGACTTCAAATACGTTCCAATGTCGTACTTTGGCAACACCTTCTATGACCTAAAGGATGCGCTTGTTGTTGCCGAAATGCAAATACTCAAACGACTCGGCTTCCAAGTGGAATGTTGTTCTCCCCTACAACACCCTCGTCCAATTACCTCCGGGTAGGCTGGGCTTGACCAGCCGAGAAGATGTCTGCACCCGTGCATGGGGTTATCTGAACGACGCGTAAGTGTCCCTGCATGAACAGGAACAGACACCTGCACTATTCACTCTTGCCTCCTTCCTTGCTAGCCTTCAAACACCCGTATACGCGTTGTACGCGGTGCCAACCATTGTTTAGCGCCGCCATCCTCCTCAGCACAAGGTTCTTGGGAATCTCACTACCCTCAAAGCCCCCAAATTGCTGGTGGGAGCTTTTTGACGCGGACTGGGGAGGACGTGTGGAGCGTGTGTGGGTACATCATGCGCCTATATCGTTCACGAAGCACCGGGGGACCAAACTCGTGTCTTGGGCATGGTCTCGAAGAAAAGGCGTCAGACAGTGGCTGGAGGACAATGCGGTACATTAGGATACGCCTGATCTACGCTGCCTATCCGGTTTTTACTATATCCAATGTCCATGCCAAATTTTATGTGCGATGATGGTATCTTGACTACATTCATTAAATTATGATACACGGCGACTTAGTGACATAAATAATACAGTAGCGGTGGTACATACAACAATCGCGAAGAAGTCTAAACAAGTGACACGAGAGACAGCAATGCAAAGCAGGATGATCAAATAGGCTCAAGCCAATGGGGTAAAAAGCAATATGGAAGTGAACGCGGTGTGAGGGTATCAGGCGGCTGTCAATGGTGCTCCGAGACGGCGTAGGGATGTCGTACAAGTTCGTCGTAAAGATCGGTAGGGATGTCCCTGACGAGAGTCACTGCAATGCCAATGACCGGTAACGCCTCCAGTGGAGGGAATGTCCGGAGCAATCGCATTGGACTGAGTAGTAAATGAGGTGTAAATGACTTGGTTATAGCGCGGCCTACGCACCTCGAGGATTTCATAACTTGGTCACGCATGAGTAGCAGTTGTGCGATGACACACAGAACGTTCAGATGTACGCCGAATGCGAGGAGGAAGTCCCAAAGCTGCAATACTTGGTCCAAAGGCGGCGTACACGCGCATAGGGTGAGGATGGCTGACATGCCCCCCGCGTCAGCATCGCAGCACAGACACAGCAAAACCAGATAGACGTACATGGAAACGCGTAAATCTCGGCAGACAGGTTCTTGGACCGTAAATAAGAGTACAGCTCGGGATCTACGATCTTCAGACACCGATCAAGCAGCTGTAAACGCGACAAACCTGAGACACAGGGGAGAGCAACGCGAGGTTTAAGCTTACTTTAAGGCCTCTACTGAACTCCTTCCAGGGTCGGCTGTACATAGAGCGGACATGACTCCTCGATGAACTTGGCGAAGCAGAAAAAAAACGCCTCGAGCTCGGAGGGCATGGTGTACAAGAAGGGCGCGGCAAGCACATTCATGCCTTGCACATACGTGAAGCCCAGCTGGTCTGACTCTCTTGCCGATCTGTACGAACATAAGGGGATATCCGTTCAGGTTTGAAATGTGGGGGACATACCATGGTTGCGCCACACGAACGCGTCCAAGAGCCGCACGAGCATGTCTTCCCGAACACGCTCTTTGAAGCCTTTGTCAGGGTAGCGAGAGTTCTGTAGCACATTGTATCGTTAGATACTCGCACGATGAGTGCATGGGGCTACGTACCGAAAAGGTGTCGTTGCGAATCTTCTCCCTGACCTCACACGGACCGCGTCCTACATACTCAAGGAAATGTTTCCGCTGAGACGTCATGTACGCGTAGGAGGATCTTCCATATTCCGCGGACGTAATGTGGGATCCTATGGAGTAGTCGATGAGCATTATAACACGCTACTACAGCACCGGAACAAAACACACCACAGATGAGGGGATTCCATCGACCAGTATCAACCGCCTGAGCTTCTTGATCGACTCCGCTACGTCTAGTGTCGAGCGGGACTTTAGCGATGGCCTTGGCTGATTCAATATCTTGTTTGAACGAATGCGCTGTTGCGACCGCAGCGTCCGAGGGCGCAGGACGTGAGCGAGACATGTTGAGTCTGCTTGGTTCAGGCAAAGGGGAGACGTCATGCGCGTTTACAACCGAGTAGACTTTGACCCAATTTGGCTGACTCGCGAGCATCAACGCATATTCATCCCGGACCACTACCATGGACGTCCCATTTATCTCGTCTGGGCGCAACAAGCAGAGCGCATTATGCACTTGTTAGCAGGGTTGAAAAATGCAAACCTCGTCTCCAATGGCCGATCAGTATCTTTTGGAAGAGGTCGAGAACGTTCGTGATCGTGGGGACTCTTGAAGTCGACCTCTGCTGTAGGTAGCGTAGGCAAAACATGATGTGGAAGGGGCTCAGGAAACTCATCTCTTGAATAGCTTTAGTGAGAGTCGACCAAGGAGTGTTTGATAATGCTCTTGTATTGTTTCGATGAATTGCGCTGTCCCTTACGCCAGATCTCGAATTTGCGCTTCCGCAAGCTGCTCAACCTAGCAGAAGCAGGCAAATCAGTGCGAAGATAAACGTATAGAGTGGTTTTTTTTTTTTGTTGCCCTTAGAGAAAAGCGTCCGCCTGTCTAAGTGATAGTCAGGCTACATCTATTGTGTGGAAATGATGCCGAAGTCGCATGACTTGCAACTCATGCTAGTGAACACGTTACGCAAAGTACGTTTGTAACGACTATGTATGCCGGTACAGAATTCGCTAAGACGCGGTGGGGTAGGACCCCGCCCCTAGAGGCTCAGCAAGTGTCGCGAGTATGTCTCGCATTGGATGTTTTTGATTCAAGACCCATCTGAGGACGTGGTTCCTGCCCGGACGCGATCAGCTCCAAGTACCATTACTCTCCCACAACTCGTCAGTATGTACTATCGTTGTCCACAACACACCGTTTCAGTTGACTGAGACCACTCTAGGTCACATGTCTACGGAGACGGCACGTTGCCTTGCATATAGGTCTCTCAGCGCGTTTGACACCGGGATATAATGAAAGAAGTCGTTCCGAAGAGGCGACGCGCCCGCGGCTGGACGGATCCACGGATCCAGTGGTCACAAGCGCGGCATAACCGTCGCTCACTCAAAACTCTTGGAAGGTTACGTGGTGAATAGCCCCCTTCTTTTTTTGTAAGTCATTGATCACAGTTTAGATCGGATTCACCTCAGCCGAGAAACAAGCTACGCCCGGTACTCTTCAAACGATTGAGGGATGCCTGGCAGGGGACAGAGCAGGATGTCAACAAACATTGGCTTATTCATCACAGATATTGCATAGTCTGCAAGTTGTGAAGTGAGCCATTATCCATCAAGTCCGCCACGTCTGTTCTCATGTATTTCACGCAGGCCATCCGCCCAAAGCAGTGTTGCTTATGACGGAGATCATTAAGGCGTCCGCGGCCCCCACGATTCCCGCGAAAAGGTAACGTTTGCCGGTGTCATCATTCATATCCTCGTTAGTGGTCTAAAGCATCCTACAGCTGTCCTCCACCAATGCTTCAGGTTGTTTGTCCAATGCAGAACTTGACTATCCTCATGGAGCCCAGGCAAAACTACCGGAGTGAATTTCCTCCGAGTGTTCGCCACCTTCTAACTTCAGAAGTCCCAAACGATGTCTATCTCTTTGTCTCCTTTGTTTGGAAAAATCTGCAAAACGCGGCATTAGTGGGCTGGCACTACGCCCGAAAACTACCTTCTGCGACCCCCACACTTGAGGCAGGGGGAAGTCGAGAGAATAATGCAGACTGTTAAAACTCACCCGATCGGGGGCTCGGCTTCGTAAAAAGGTTAGTCAGTTCGCAGACCAAAGGATATCTGATCCTCTGTGCTTCACGCCTAGCTTGTATAGACCAGTTGAAGGTACTGCGAACTGTAGATACTGGGGATCCGTATAGAAGTCATACTCTGGCTGCTCAACTGTTGCAAGCGCTCAGGCGCCCTTAGTACCCCTCAAGAGCAAGAAGAGGCTAATGCAACGACTCCTGGAGGTTATCGACCTACTCTTAGATGCTGGAAAGCGGAGGAGGCATACGCGCAACACCTGAAGACTGACAATCCAGGTTGTGGAAGGAGGGGTCCGGCGAGTCCAGGGTTCAAAACAAAGAATAATCCAAACGGCTGGGGTGGAACGATGTCCTGACGAGAGATTCGCCTTGGGTGTGAGCGGGAAAGTCCGCATCCGTGTGAACAATTGACATAATATATCTAGCTGGCCCCGAATTCCGTGCTGGATGCTTGGGATATCTAGTAGCGACCTTGACTGAGCCAGAGTCTAACGAAAAGATTGGACAAACGATGACCATCATACTATCCGCCAATTTCTCTGCTGACGAATATCTCGACTTGTCGCCCTTACCACCCTCAGCACGCGTTACTACAGAGCTTTGCACGTCTACTTCCAACATACAGCGGTACGCTATTTACGCGTTTCTCGACTATGTGATACTTGTTGACTGATTGTGTGTTGCAGCTGCAATTCAAGATGCAATCCTTCTAGCTATGATTAGAATTGCCGCTAATTGCGAAGAAATCCCGAATGATGTTCTTGGAAACTGTTGGCAAGGTACAGGAAGCCAGTGGTCGTCATATCAAAAGGTGTAGGTCCCAATCCCACATTTCCTTCGCCTATCAGAGACCAAACCATAGGCAGCGTGTGTGCGTCAATTTCTGCGACTATCCCAAGCATTTACCAAACGACTTCAAGATAGTCACATCAAGAGTTCGCCGTAAGTTCATTCATCGGTCAATGGTCAACCCAACCCCAGTCATAGGCCTTCAACGCTCATTCGATGTTAGCTACCTGATCTGTTGTTATTAGCAGTTGAAAGCTACCAAGCCCAAACCAAGTGAGATACATGCCGCCATATCCGACAAGAGATTAGAGCGGGACCATCATCCCTGACCGACCAACGTCCAGCAGCGTCTTAATGTCTTTACGACTGTCGCACACCCCTGGCAAGCTTCGTTATAAAGCTTTATGATGCTCCCAAGGCGACTGGGACGCCTTCGCCCACATCATGTGGATTCTGCTGCGCATTCAGACAGCGGGAAGCTCTCGCGGCTTCATTGGGCAGGGCAGTCGGAACATGACGGACATCCTCTCCCAAGACCATAAACTGCCGGCGACCTAGCGATCGTTTCGGCCAAATGGAATTACAAAGAGTTGTCGAATCAGTCACCGAAAAGGTAGCGCATCAGTATCTCAAGCCATACAAGCCGTCAAGTCACTGAACATAAATCGAGACGAGCCACAGTGCGCAAACCTACACAAATTGCATTTTTCTTGATTGACACTACCACAGACAAGTGCCACAGATCTCATTGCGTTAGATTCACCATTCATCTATCCTTCTGCGGCAACTTCGAGTATCACTGAAGTAGATTTTGAGACATGTGGAGCAAGCTGCAGCATGCAAATCTTCGAGGCTGGTGCGACTCGCCCCCATTGTATGTGGTAGGGGTCGTTAGACGGCTACAAGCAATGCAACGCAAAATGAGGGTTACCCCTACAGACCAAGTCCCCTTCAAAGGTGAGACCCCTGTGCATACGACTGTACGAGTACCATAACATTAAATTGAAAACTCAGGTGATATCTCAAAATCACCATTCCGTCTGAAGATGCGATGGGGATGTAGGTACGGTGACAACGAAGCTGGTTGGCATTACTCCGCCTACGCGAAGGAGAGGAAGACAGCTGCTCATCTGGAACCTTCGCTTGTGAAGACGGAAATTTACGCGCGTCCATCCGTATCCCCCAGACCTCCTTACGGGCCGACGCATAGAATCTGACAAGGATGTTGAATGACTAGGATTTGCATTGTACAATATATCCCATGAATATCTACTAGTAGCTTCTATCTTCCTTGGACGTAGTCATCAATCTTCAGCAGACAGGCAGACAGTTTCTGTAGACAGCTCGATAGCACTCGTTGATACCAACAACGGCTGGACAACGTCCTCCTCGAGAATGTTGGAAATCAAACCCTGCGGTAATTGCGTTAGACATCGGGGTGTCAGTGCTGGGATCAACACATACCTTCCGGACGTTAATACCAGCATTACGTTCGCCAGAGCATGTCTGTTACGCAGCTCGGTGACGATAGCAATGGGGGGTTCAAACCAGCATTCTCGGCCAGAGTCGTAGGGATCACCACTTCCAGAGCGTCCGCATACGCCTGGAAGCACGGAGTAGGTACGCTTCCATGCCCCTTCAGCGTGTGCAGCATATTGAGACACACAATCGTGATATGTGGATCTCAGGAGCGCCGCCGCCAGCGATGAGAGCCCTTGATAAATGTGGCACGAGTTTGACAGGTTCAAAACGGAGGAGATACATACCGCTTCTTGACGAGGCAGCGGACGACACCCAAGCGCATCATGCAGAGAATTAACTACGCTCGCTCTCCTCGAGAACCAGGTTGTTGCTACCGGTGGCCAGAATACTGATCGTGCGACCAGGGTTCTTCACACAGTGGGATGCGCACAACCTGTGACGTACGTTGGCGTTTGTCTCCTCGAAGACAAGATCCGCGTAGCCAAGCTTGTCCTTCCGCAAACGCATCGATGTCAGCAATTGGCTTACATCCCAGGACTAATCGGTCGAGAGGAATTCAATTTCATCGCGCTCGACGTCCTTGACCACGAGAATGTTCAACCGTTTCAAGAAGGTAAGGGAGGTGTCGTCCACCGCATCGCGAAGGATAGGACTTTTGGATCAGAAGGACATTGCAGTTCGCTTTCTTGATCTTTTTGCAAATATTGAGCAGGTATTGTCGGCCCTCCTTGATTGACCTTGTCCATATTTGTCGGTAATCGTTGATAATGACAGTGTTGTCCATCTATTGCGCAAAATCAGGCCAATCCATCGTTTTGGATACCAACGTAACCTACGTCTGGTTTTCGTGCACTCAGTTGGAACTGAATGATACCAATCTTCGCCTTCTCCATGCGCGTCGGCACCCGCCCGCCGACCACGACGACGTTTTGGTTGAGTACGACACCGTCTACGAGTTCGGTATCCTCTATTGTACCTCCGACCTTCTTCACAATGCGGATGTCAGAGTAGATCAACATTGGATGGACGTAGGGGTAACAAGGCGCGTGACAGCTGCAACGGCAATTGGGGCAAGAGTCGAGGAGTATTGAGGGTCTCAAAGGGACAGATCTGTGGGATTGCGATATTCGTCAAACGAGTGACCTCGAGCAATACAACAGAGGCATACCTTAGAGTTGAGAGAGGTCGTCGCGGCAACGCAGAAGGGCAGACTTGTCCTTCAGGTCTATCGGCGTCCGACCACTTCTTCCAGGTACTCTACTGGGCCTTGGCGGACGCCTTCAAGAAAGACTCGGCGATGATGGTATGGCGGAGATGCATTCCCTTTTGGAGCATCTTCTCTGCAGCACCGAGTAGGCTTCCCGCCAAAACGACGACAGAGGTTGTACCATCACCAGCCACTCAATATCTTGAGCCGCTGAGAGATCGACGAGCTTGGGGATGACTGAGCAAGTACACGCCGATCGTACGGAAGGCCACTTACCATCTCATCCGCAGCGGGCATGCAACGCCTGGATACTCTCAAGATAGTAGCACCATCGTTTGTGATGATGACCTCGTCCCTTTAGGTGTTTTTTGTTTGAATCTGCTCCAGTATTAATGCGCTGATAGCTGGCGACATCCAGATGCATGCCTGTATCACCCATCTTGTCCATACCTCTTGGACCCAACGATGTCCGGACGGAGCATCGCTGATCGCTATTCAATCATCAATATAGATACTATAACAGAGTCCGTTATCGTGCGTAGCCTTGGACCTGCCACCATATTGGACAGAACGCACTTCCATGGGGTTCGCCCTGTAAAAGACCGCGTTATTATTCTTGCCCAAGCAGCATGGCTAGACTACGTAACCTTATCATTGAATGCACTGTTTGCCCCAGAGGGCCCAGAGCTGCTCTGCGCTAAGCTGGGACTGCTGAACGTGCAGCCATGGTTAAAAGTCGAGGTCAGAGTGCGTTTTATTCCAGAATCTCGAGATCGGTTTCGAAACCTCAAAGAAGCGCGGCGGGAGGCGCTTGCGAGCGCGATTCCTTACTGCGGGGGGGCGGTAACACAATTGGAACTTGTCTATCCGCTACAGACATTTTGCTAACAACAGTCATTAGCCGCGCTTCGAATCGGAAAACGAGACGCCCGCGGCGCTGACGACAGCGGCGAACACACACGTGTTACTGACGGTCCCGCTGGCGACTTGGTCTCCGAAATTTTGGGCGGGACATCTCGTTAACGGCATCGTCTGCGTCACACCCACACGACACCTTCACGTCTTAAACTCTGTGGTAACGAACTCAAACATGAGCTGCAGAGAGAGCACTCAACGTCTTACGCACGCCTCCGCGCTCTTCGTTCTGCTGCACACGACACGCAGTAGCACGGTCATCAACTAACGCGCCTAGCCGGAGGAGGATAGCGGGGACCGCAACGCACGGTACTACCCTCGGCGCAGGCGGAGGGGCCGCGAGCAGAAGGCTGCGGACTAAGAGAGGAGGGTAGCACGTAAGGGGCGCCGTTGCCAGCAGAACAAAATGCGGAGACCTCGTCAGACAGCGAATGTGTCAGCAGAAGCTGAAGAAGAAAGAGGGACGAGGTCCAGGATTTGTGGTATGTTCACTCGCGAGTCCATCTGTTCATGATGTATATCCGTATGAAAACCTAAAGCGTAACAGGGTCGGACTACGGTACCTGCAAAGCAGACTCCTGAACCTTCAACGGCACCCGACGCGCGCCAGCAGAGAGAGGAGGAGCAGCCAGCGGGGACTTTGCCGGATTACGAAGTCTCGCCGGCGATCTCCTCGCCGAGACCTGTGGATGTCCTCGCCATGGCTTGAAGGGCCATTCCGCCATCCGCTATTAAACCCCCACCATCGACCTGACTCTGCCAGTTCGGAAAAATAACCGGGGAGGGTCCCCAACCTCTATGATTTGCACCGAGCGGTGTGTTGAAATGCAACACATCGACTTATGGATCACAGACACTCTTCAAAGTATCAGCGTGAAGCCCTTCTGACCCCAACTGGCGAGAGAAGTTTGACGATCCGCGAATCCGACATGAGGGCTATACCAAGCCCCTATCCCTGGCAAGGAGTCCGGGCGCGGTGCTTTGAGTGTCAAAAACCGGATACACGATCAAAGACCGCGTGTTTGCGCGCAGCCCAGGTCGTGTCTTCAGGACACTTCATAGCGACATGACGAGAGGTCAGATGGTTCGGATGGCAGCGAGGGGGACAAACCGTGTTCGGGTATAGACAGGCACTATATATTACACACATCAGCTATTCAACTAATCTCTAACTCCGGAAACATCGTGCGGCTGTTATCACGAGAGATTACCCTGGCAGGTCTATCCGGCCGCACGTCTAATCGTTTGCTTCATTTACTGTTGGACCAAGCGACCTGGTCCATGCGAAAGGATCGGATAGATTGATTTCTAATGTAAGAGCAACTGAGCAAAGAGAGAGTTCTTGTTCTCCCTTGGTATCTACTGGGGGGTTTTTTTGGTGAGATAACATGCGTCAATCTTAACAATACGCAATTTGATGCCCCCACGATATGCCTCTGCTCGGGTGTCCGGGTGGGAGACGGCTTGATACACATCAACAGCTTTAACGGTATTTCTGCGAGTCAGTCTCCGACTGTGTTCCACGGGCACACATGAAGGTCACAAGGAAGTCATTTCCTCGTGATATGTAGCCTTCTTCTGGTACGCCCCATGAGGTAAGACTCAGATCCTTTGTGGTCAAACGGTCGCGAGGCGTAGTTTCGAGTAATGGCTTGAAAGGGGTGATGCTTCCCCGGCTGAGTAATTGAGAAACGTGAAACTGTGAGTGATGCGTGTGCTGACCTGTAGAACATGTGCGAATATGCTCGAATGCTCTGGAAATTCACGAAGTGTACGTATCATTGTGCTATACACAGCTCAATGGGCAAGACCGAAAGCGGCACATCGCCAATTACCTTACTTCTGGCCACCGTTCTACAGTCGAGTAGAGGTACTTTTGGTTTAGAAGATTCATGTGTGAGAACACCTTACTGCTTCGCTCGCCAACGTGGTGCACTGCAGTACATACCTCCAGAGCCTAGGAACGTTATTCGCGACCACACTGCCCATTGCAGAAAGACCTCGATACTATCTACTCAGAAACTTGAGGCTCGTGAACTGGGGACGTAGGCCACTCTATCCAGCGCTAACTCGCAAAGGTTCACTGGTAACACGCTTTGCCGGCCCCCCAAGAGCGTCAGGAATAAGACTCTGACAGCGGACAGCTGAGAGGTTGTGAGCAAACATCTCTGACGTTGACGCATAATCATGAGAGAGGTGTGGAAAATGGCTTGGAAGCCCAACTGCATGTGTGGGACTGTGTTGCCCCCCGATGATTATATTCGTGCTCTTGATGATAGTCTACAAGGTGCGCACAATTTTCTCCTCCAATCCATCTCATGCCGCGCTTTGCGTCCCGCAGCCAAAGCATGTACACGCGCCTTCCATCTGGTGGAAGACAGGGTTAGTTGAGGGATGCATCTATGTTACTCACGCTCTAACACGTCCGCGGTAAGCAGCCAATGTCGTTCTCCTTGGCAAAGTCATCTACTTCGTGAGCGCGATGTGTGCGGTCAGCGGAGCATGAGGCCTTGTAATATAGTAGCTATCCCCCCCCCGTGAGGACGACCGGCCCCACCTTGGGTGATGCCCGCAGGGGAAGGATAAATCGTCAAAGTTTTTTGGCGGGTGTAACGAGGGGCGAGACATCGGCAAGTTTGATGAGGCAACCCCGCCCTCTTTTGAGGCAGCGAAATGACCTTCAATTAAAGTAACGAAGGCAATTGCCCCATATGCATGGAGGGTTGGAGGTTGAAGGCGGCGGTCCAAGCTTTCATCCACGATGGCGAGCACAAGTGTGCGATAGTTGTGTTTGTGGAAATTCTCTCTGATTTATCAGAGGGTGGCCACCAGGATCCTGGTAGTGACTAGATGCCGAGGAAAGGTAGGTAGACGAAGAGACAGCCTTTGACCGCCCCGCGGTGACGAAGTCTGCACGACTAGGAGTGCGTATGTGCAGAACTACGCGCTCCAAAAGATGGAATTTGCGGTCGAAACAGTGTACAGAGCCATTGTTCCCTTTAAGACAGTATAACAATCGAGTCGTGAGGCCCTGATGCTGAGAGTCTATCCCTGCTGACGGATGTATAAGCTCACGCAAAGGGCAGGCAATATTTGCGGCTGGCGGGACGAGAATGATGCGTTTGACGGCAGAGAGACCCGCAGCCGCGAACCAACGAACAATGTCCGAATCAAACGCGACCGCAGTCCACGGTGCGGTCCGAGCAACGGCGTTGTGAGGTAGGAGTGTCGCGACGCAATTCCATGCGTATATCGGCTGACGTGGGAGCACTGTAGAGAAAATAACGAGCAAATCCTCCGATGTTTTAACAATGTAGAACTCGAGTGCAAACAGAATAATCGCGCGTCCGGCGTAAGACTTGTCGCTCCTTTGAGATCATTCCTCCATCGTCCCACGTTTCGCCCCCAAAAAATTGTCAATGGAATTAACTCGGCAAACAACCGCTCGGTATACGGAAGGGAGCGAGAATAATCGTTGCCCGTCACGCGCCTACATCGCATAAGAGTCGCGCATACACGCGAGATCAGAAATGGATACATCCTTCGACAGTGTGCACTATTCGCCGTGGTCCAACCACTAATTTGACATAGCCCTCAGGCCCGTCTTTTCTACAACCACGTCACCACAGTCACGAGCCCATGCGCTTATGTGCAAAGGTTGATCGGACGGCACAGCTCTCCGCAAAGTAGGGCCAATTCTTCTTCTCTCGCAGGGATGCTCCATCGAAGGCGTGCACTATACACGCCGTAGGTCTGTTCGCTCGGAGATCGCAAGAGCGTATCAAGAGCATTCAGGCCATACCGACGCCCCCCCCCTCCGATTGATCGCCACCACAGCTGGCTTATCATTCAAGCATGTGCGTCGCCCGATTGCAGCGTGTATGTGCGCGATGAACGGCAAAGCGGCCTAGGAAAGAGCGGGTCCCGGCTCTAAGTCTTCAGTCCACATCACCTGGCCAGAGGACAGTCTCCCCCTCGAGGAGGTGGTGACATCGTAAAGGAAGCTCAACTCGCGATCCCTCTGTTATACTGCACTATTGGTAAACTTCCCCTTGGTCCCCACAGTTGGTTGCAGACGGCCGAACGGACAGTCACCGCAGGCCATTAGACCGAGAAGGACCGTTCGACGGGTATGTTGTCCCTGTGCGGTCTTGGGAGCTTAATCAGACTGCCTAACCTCATTCAATTGCATCAGATTCCACGCCTATAACATCCGCAGTCACCTTTCTTCCTGACGCGCTTGTCGGAACCTCTCTTCACTCCATGCACCTACGGTGCATTAAGCTAGTTTTGGATCTACGCGTTGTGTGTCCAGATTTCTGGGTAGCAATGCAGTAGTACTTGGGTACCTGCCCGAGGATATCGTGGAAGACCGGCTTGCGTAGCAATGCTCAGGAGCCGTTCGATGCCACGGTACATCAATGCCACTACGCCGTACCAAGAATATAGACGGAATGAGGTCCTCGTTGTGAGCGAAATTGAGGTACTTTACCGTGAGCGTCTCCACAGGTGAGCAAGCGGATAATCGTCGTTTCCGCGATGGCAAGCGCAACACGTTGTCTCATAGTGGCAGTGGTTTTTGCTTTTTTGTAAGACGGGGGCCGCAGTCGTCATCCGTATGTAGCACGGCACAAACACTACGCGTTACTACTGTGTAAGTTCCATCCATACAGTGCCTTTGTCAACAATCAGTGACTTAAATGGTGAACAAACAAAAAGATACAAGCAAAGAAAAAGCGTGTCACACGGCGCATTTATAGGTTGTCACGGTGATCGTCGACTTCGGGGTTCCTGTTCCACCGTTAATCTTAAATCGTTACCACTTCTAATTATACTTCTCACAAATCGTGAGCTCTACAAAATCACACCGGTTCCAGGAGGTGTTTCTTGGGTCCCTTCACTATGACTGTTAGCAATAGCTTATGTCAAACACTCTCCAAGCCGCTCGAACGCCAGTGGAATGAGATTTCGCTAAACAGGAAGGCTGAAGCCTCCTAAGCTGGACCACAGGAGAAAGTCCCTAGCGACATCGAGATTGCCATGGCTCCAACACCCCAAGCCGATCACACAACTTGCGCCGAAGCGAGATTGGTGTCTTCCCGAGGAGCTCGAAGCTACGGCACGTACAGGGCCCAGGTTGACCCACCGTTCTCGAACGTCTTGCCCACGCAAGGATGGCAAAGTACATTCTGGTCTTCCGGGTAAGTTCAATATACAGCACGCAGATCTGAATCCATAGCATGTAATCGTATCACGCCCACTCCCTTGGGGAGGGCATAGTCCACAACCACTATCGGCCTGACTCAGCGCTCTGGGTGCTAATTATGGGTCGCATTCACCTTTGCTTGTTGTCCCCGCCAACCCAGGCCAAGGCCCAACGTTCACGGAATTAAGGGAGGATGCCAGGAGCCGCCTGGAGCCGGATTAGGGATACAGCCAAGTCATCCCTATGGGAATGAATTTTTTAACCTCCATATTATTTGACCGGTGATATTTCACGCCGTTTACTGCCGCCAATTAACCTTCTCGGTGAGTTTGTACTTTATGTCAAAATCCTTACGTTGTCCTAAGCGAATCGCAGCTGCCGCTCTCGACGCTCGTATGCTCCACGAGGCCACTCAGTCTGACAAGGCTAGTCAAGACATTTCTAATGACGATCATTTCCACTAACGAAAGTAATCATAGGCTCTCTACAGTCGCCTTGTCCCAACCAAGAAGGGCAAGCGTGAGTTTGCTCCTCTCATGTTCAAGCGCTTGAAGAAACTGGGTATCGACAAGACAAACCCCAACGACCTCACCCCTGAAGAGATCAACCGCTTCGCCCGCCTTGATGTCGACCCCGAGACTATTACCTGGAATCGTGTCATCGATGTTAACGACCGCTTCCTCCGTAAGATCACCATCGGTCAAGCCTCTACTGAACAAGGGCAGGAGCGCGTAACTGGCTTCGATATTTCCGTCGCGAGCGAGACCATGGCTGTTCTTGCACTCACTACCAGCCTCCAAGACATGAGGGAGAGGCTCGGTGCAATGGTTGTTGCGACCAGCAAGCGCGGCGAGCCCGTCACTGCTGACGACATCGGTGTCGGAGGTGCTCTCGCTGTCCTCATGAAGGATGCTATCAAGCCCAACTTGATGCAGACATTGGAGGGTACCCCCGTCTTCGTTCATGCCGGTCCGTTTGCCAACATTGCGCATGGAAACTCTTCTATCCTTGCCGACCGTGTTGCGCTCAAGCTTGCAGGAACAGAAGAGGGTGACGAGGCCGAGCGCGTTGGATACGTTCTCACTGAAGGCGGCTTCGGCGCTGACATGGGCATGGAGAAGTTCTGCAACATCAAATGCCGTGTCAGTGGCCTGAAGCCCGACGCCGTCGTCATCGTCGCGACCACTCGTGCGCTCAAGATGCACGGTGGAGGCCAGAGCTGTCACGCCCCGAAGCCTCCTGACATGATACGTACACGAAGGAGATTCTCGTCACTCTCGAAGAGGATGCAAATAACCTGGTCAAGCACATTGAAACTCCTCGCAGTTCGCTGAAGGTCATTGGTCGCGCTCAACGAGTTTTGCTTGAGTACATGCGCTATACCGATGTAGCTGCACCCACATTTACTAATACACAAACAGAACCGAGCAAGCACGCTCCGAGCTCCGAGCTCGTCAGCAAGCAGATCACATTCGCCGTGGCAAGGCCGCCGACGCTGCTGGTAAGTCAGCAACCACTGGGCTGAGTGTGGTGTCCCGGTGGCTCGCGCTCCCATCGCGGAAGCAGTCCGTTGACACATTGTCGACGGGGCACATCTGAATTCCAAGTTCCTCTACGATCTCGACCTCATTAACCGATCGAGAAGAAGCACCGAGGCCCATTTGCAACACCTAAGGAGATCTATGGGCGCAGCTGGCATCGAGCTGATGTGAGCTAGGCCTGCAGAAGCAAAGTTGATACATACACCAGCCAGGGCTTCGGTGGTCTTGCCTAGTACGTATCTCCACCTTGTCTCCTACGTCCATCCGTCTCAATGATGGCTCTCTTAGCCCCTCGCATGGCCCAGCACGCACATTACTCGTTATCGCATGACCCAAAGACTCAAGGAAACGTTGCGTCCTGGCTTCACAGTTGCCTATCTCGCCTCCGTTCGTCTCTCTGCGGGAGCGGGCTTCATCTACCACATCCCTGGCGTGAATGCAGACCATGCCCGGTCCTTCTGGCACGCGACCAGATTCTGGGAGAGGTCGCGCAATCTTTGGACCCGACCGGGGCTAAGGTAGTTTGTCTTGTTCTAAACACTCTAGGGACAGCAAGGAATACTAGAACCCCTCTTGCATCAGATGAGTCTGATAGGCTAAAGCCACGGCACCGTTCAGTACAGCGCCCAAGAGCTGGACTGCTCTATATTAGGGGCTACAGCTGGAGTAACCTTTCAACCAGGGAAGAGCTGTTGGAGATCCTGTTCATAACAAAGGACATGGTACGCCCAATGGAAGTAAAAGTCGGTGCAACGGATACTTAGCTTCAGGGAGAGTTAGAGGGTTTCAGCATGACGTCCTACTTGTCAATCGGGTTTGGAGCAACATATAGCAATGCAGACGCAATAAATCTACAGGATTATACATAAAAGCACAATAGCTTCGACTCCTCAACTGGCTTGGACCACTATTGTGCTTGCTGCGACCCACTTCACAAACCAAACTGTCTGACCTTCGACGTTCGAAACCATGGGACCAGGCTGCCGCGGCCACTCAGGACTCACGATCCTTGAAGTTACGAACGGCGCATCTGTGGAGGCCATGAGTCGCGATCATGAGATGAAACGAACGTACCTTGACTTCGCACATGTACGACAGATAATTGCGTTTGTGGGACGTTGCAGGTTATTGCAGACTTTGGATCGATGCTCTCTCTGTCGCGCGTTGCAGGAAAGGGTGTGTGAGGAATAATGACGGTCTGTAAACGCGTGAGCTTTTGTAGGGGCTCATCGAGAAAGTCCACTTGATCTGTACAAATAGCTTTGTCTTCCAGGTGGAGGCGAGTGCCATTTGGAGGTTGCGTGTTGGTTCCAGAGTTTTCCGGGCCACCGGGTCGATTGTTTCCGTGATCGCCTATCTTGTATGTTTTGGTTTGGAAAGCTCGTTGATTCTGAACGGAGGCATTTCATGCTGGGCATAAGAAATTAGAATAAACTGCACTGCCATAGATTCAGCAAGAACTTCGCACATGACCGTGAATATGGAAGCGACAGGGGATTCCGTAGCCTCATATAGATAGTATGAGTATAGCAACAATCAGCACCTGTCGCATAGAATGAACAGATATGATAGGGCCGGTTCGGGCGCTTTTGTAGTTATGCGATGGTCTTCTGTGGGCAACTGCCGTTTCGCGCTCACAGCTGCTTCAACATCTCTTTATGCCAGGCGGAGTGTATATTGCTCGGACTGCTCAACTCGGAGTAAGGGACTGCACACGCTTTCAAAGCTTATCGCGACTGGTCAGTTGCTAACGTGCATTTGAGATTGAAAGCAGGCACATAGCCTTCGATTACCCCGAGCCCCCGGGATGTTCTGTGCGCATAGTACTCCCTATTGATACTCAACAAAAATAACAGTGGGAGCGCCTCATTTCCATGCACAGGGGCTAGGGGCTGTTGTCGTCGTACCTTGAGTTGTGATGAGGACCGAGGGGGAGGGGAGAAACCATCGGCAGGTCCAGTAGACATGCAAGTTCTGGCAAACGTTTTGAACCTTTTGCATCATGGTTTTGCCAGATAGACCGCTCGTCTTGATGTAGCGCATGCTCGTGTGCCGGGGTTCACATCTGGAAGACGTGATGCACGGGTTACTTGCGCCAGGTCAAGTTCCATCGAGTGCTGACGTCCCCAACTTCCCCGTTGGTTTCCTGTTCGAACTGAATTAAAAGTGAAATGGACTTTTGCTTGATTAGAGCTTTGAAGGACCGCACCATTCGTACGAAAGGCATTATACACGCCAAACCTAGGTAAGGGCGATCCCGAGTGGATGTGTGGTGAGAGTGAGTGAAGGTGTCCTAAGATTGGCATTTACTGACAAGTGTCGGCACAGGATAGGAAAGATTCGGCTCTGCTACCCTGTGCCTGCTGTTGGTTAGATATCATGGGAACCTTGGGTGGGAACAATATGTTCTGTGTGTATTCGGGAATTGAAAAAGGGTGGTGGTGGTGGAATGTTGGAGAGCCAAGAGAGATTTGAGTGTGGGCGGTTCGTACTCCAGACTAGCAGTAAACCCGAGTCAATTGGTGGCGTGGGGGGTAAGCGCACGTGAGATCGTTGACTGATCTTCGGCCTTGCTGCGTTCGGTCAGTTCAAACGGCTTCTAGCTGAGTGCACCAAGTGGCGGTAAACCGTCAATTCATTGTCATGTTTTGGGCATCCAAAAGCTTGCGGTACATAGAAAATACATTTTGCATGAAAACTATTACAGGTCCCCTCCGATTTGTAAAGCAAGGATAGCATATCTTCAAAGCAAGCGACAGCGAAACATTACGTGTAGTGAATACGAAGCGAAAGGCGAAGGGCAACGTAGAAGCAGTGACATGACCTCGCCTCCGTCTTTACTAGCTATTGATACCTTTCTTCTCAAGGTATGGTCTTGGTGGCTTCTTCGGTTGTGGCGGGGACTGGAACAAATATATATGTTTTGCGCCACTCGAAAGAGATGGCTTCTTGATTGTCTGGGGAATCCGCAACTTAGCTTAGCACCCCTAATGATTAAAGCAGAAGGATCAAAGACGTACATACTCTTGTCGTCTCTACCAATTGTTTGTCAATGAGCCTGTCAACGGTCGTCTCCTTGCTTATAGTAATGTCGACTGCTTCACCGCCACAGACGGGACATTCTGGACGTTTCTCATGCTCGAAAGTAAACGAGTACACGCCATCTGTACCAATTAGCATGAAATAATTGTTCAGAAACGCAGCCGAGCTTGTAGCTATTTTGAAAGCTTCATTGCAGCATGAAGCTTGGGTAGACGTTAGAATATTTCATGAAAGAGCCGAACACAACGTACGGCGATATTGCGTTGGTTGTTGAAAGCGATAGCAGGTATGATGTTTTTGACAACTCTTGTGTGAGAGACATGGCACACCCTCGATTTTAAACTCTTGTGCACGCGCCGATGCTGTCTTGTAGAGCCAGCCGATATGCTTCTAGGGTCGTCGTATCTGTCAAGTTCTTGATCGTCCATGATGAGTGCGCGATTTGTGATATTGCATGATGTAAAGGCTCAAAGTATACTCATGAACGCGCGGGCCACTCAAGTACTGAGGCCCCACTCTAGCAGGTGTTCCGGCAGTCGAGGCGTATTTGCTATAGTACAAATAGGGAATTGCGGTAGCCGCTTGTTGAGCATCTCAAGGAGCATTCGTAGCACGACGAAATCGTGGGCAGAAGAATTGAAACGAGACCTGTCCCTTTGAAGACATTCGGCGGTAAACGTTACCTCCCCATAATAGATACACGATTTGATATCTGGGGGGTCCATCTTTACCTTCTGTGCCGCCGTCTGATCAATGGTTTGAGACTCTCAGGATTTTTTCGGGTGGGATCTACCATATTCACTAGCGTGGCGTTAATCCACCGGCGTGCTTCGACGGAGTCAAGGCCACAAATGACAAGGTTGAACTGCAAATGTAATATTCCTCATCCTTGTCCTGAATCTTTCCGTAGTAACTACGGACAATGCGTAAGCATCATAAGATAGCAGCGAACGTTTACTATACGGAGATACTTTGACCCCAGGGACGCGAGCCATGATGAAGTCGGCAGCGGGCGACAGTCGCTTTAGGCTTTCCTACACTATCCTTGGGTCTAGGATGCGTTGAGCTCATGCACAATAAAGCGGAAAGACAATGCGTCAGCGTACCTGAAGAGAAACTGTCTGTTCAGACAGGTTACTGATGTCCTATTAGTGTCCATGTCGACTCACATGGATGTCCTTGAAGCCGTAAGGACAGAGGCAAGCGTTCGCCTATGAGTCTCGCAGCCCCAAGAGCGCCTCACAGCACCAATGATGCGGATTTTGGCACCTTGTGTTCTCAAAAAGTCGAATTCAACGCCTGAGTCCAAAAGATAAGCAGAGACACACAGAGCAGCAGGAAGATATGCCTGTTTCACAAGAATACATGGGACTTACTTACCCTCGCCCGCTAGGAGACGACTCATCTCCCCCGGGTACGCGGTCCGTGGTCATTGAGTCTCGGTCCAAAATGTTTGATCGTACGTAGAGCATGGTATCGTCCTGACGCAATCTTGCGGGGATAAAATGCACCATTTCATGTCGTAGCACAGTATCGCAATCCTTTTGGCGTATATATGTACGAGTTGGAGGATCTCAAAGGTGAGGGAGGAGAAGGAAACGGCCCCGAGGACCGAATGAGTCGGATGCTGTGATCACGGGTTCACGCGTTAAATACGCGTTAGTTGTATGCGCGTCGCGTATATAATTTTATTAAAACGCCCGAGTCGGGAGCGCCCACTGTTTCGGCGCAGGAGTCGAGCGCGATTGGCTGCCGACTGACTGCCGTTTATACCTCTGAAACATATTACCCGTCTACGACTTTCTGTGTGCTAACCCGCCGTCCATACGCTCAGAAATGGACACCAAACTCTTCTCTTGTGCTACACTTTTACGTGGCCATCCTTACCTTGCGGGCATCGCCTTCGTTCTGCTCTATTCATCAGCGGCGAAAAACCCTGTCCGCAAATTGACAAAATTCACGCCTCCGACGACAAGCAACCCAGGTTGAGAGGTGTATGCGTCAATTTGACGTGTTGGTGAGGGTCAGTACCTATTCCTCACCAATAGGACTACGAGGTCTAGCTTGTTAAGGCTTCTAGAAACGTGTGACAAATGGCACCGTCATTGAAATCTCGGTTACTGGTGCGTCTCGTTTGTTACTCTGCTAAGTGACCCTCGGCTCACTTCACTCCCAGGTCGGTACTGCGATTTTGTGAAGCGGGGTGGATCATTGGCAGGCACGGGTGAACATGTTGTTACATGAATGTCCTCGTATCTCGCTCGTTGGCTACTCTCCTCGAACCAGTAGAGTTGATGGCTCGCGCCCAGCCTTCGCAAAAAAATTTAACCGCTTACCAACTCATCCTAAGGGGCATCACGTCTGATGAAAAAGACCTGATCAGTATGTCGAAGGCCCTTCAATAGGTGCTTTAGCATAATCCTTGACCAGGAAGACCTCATCCGAAACAGTCACACTCCCGCACTTGCAATTGTTCGGTGTGTCCGAGGGTCTAGAGTTGCGAGTACGCTTCAGAATTTCAGTCCTGCAACCGCTGCCTCACAACATTGTAGATCAAAAAGCGCGGGAGTGCTCCACTAGGGGGTGGCGAAGTCCAATTCCTATGCCCTATCGTCAAACAAGTAAAAGACATCAATTTTCGTCGATCCCGGCAGAATAAAAACGGATCAGAGGCATTGCGTGCGTTCGCCAGTCATCAAAGACGTTCCATCCAAGTTAATTCTTCTATAGACCACGCTGTTCGTGTTAGCCTCAATTCTCCAACAACGCATGATCGAAGCAGCGAGATCTGTCCTCAACCGCTACATACCCGACATATATCTGTATTCTGATGTGTATAAGGCGAAGATAGGTGGGAAGTGGGTGTATAGTCAACACTGGTGACTTGCGATAATTAACGTGGCTCCAGGTCTCCGGCCTACGCGCACTCAGCCTATTGGCCGAAATCGACAACAGGTGCGATGCACTCTGCCGAAGCAGTATCAGAACCTGGCGTCGCGCCAGAGGACATTGCGTTGACCGCCTCTCGCTCATTACTGTCAGAAGTGCGCAGGGGTGGCTGTGTCCGACAGGCAGCACCAGGTCCCTGGTGCTATTCCATGATGGTCGTGGGTAGTGAAGATGTTGGGAGGTGTAAAATGGGCGAGCCCACACCTAGTGCGGAACGTATGTCCGAGTTCTACCCGATACCACGTTGCCGCAGCTGATTTTTTTGCTCAAGGATACAATTCCTCCGCGACCGTACATCAAAACTTTCGGCACTTCGTTCAAGATTGTACCAAGTAACCCTGCAGATCCTCAGCATCGACGGAGCTGTTATTCTCGTTGCTATGGGACTGGCTACGTCAACGCCAACAGGACGCTTGCGTAGAAGAGTCACTCTCTCATACGTTGTGGATGCTCAGGACCAGCCATGCCCGTCCTCTGTTCGGTCCGTCCCAATTGCTATCTATAATAATCATGACACACGTCGCCAAAAGCGACATCGTCTCCTCCGCCACCTATGATACGAAAGCCACTGCTGCTCTAATGTGTTTGGCCAAATAACCTTACCTCGAACTTCGTGCAGAGCTCGAGGGTCGGTGTGGTGTCTTCACCGTTAAGGAGTATGCGAAGATTTGGAGTGATACGGCGGGGCCAGGGGCTTTGTAGTGGTGGGCAAGGGGGATTCGACGGCGAGCGAGGGGCGAGGGTGTCGCGGGCCTCCTGCGAGATAGGTCATGACCGAGAGGCCGCCGCTAGAGTGTTCGCTATCCACAAGTCCGTCTACCAGACACTACATCTGTCGACATCTGCCCAATGTGCGAGGGGACGGCGGGTGTGGTCTGACTGGAGGTGCTGTCCGCGGGTGCTGTCGTCTAAAGTATTGCTATGACGTGATAGTGTTTGGCGATACTATCTGAGCGGTGGACCTCTGGTACCGTCAGATTAGTGGAAGGTGTCTCCATGCTTACTTACCACCGATCTCGGTTTTCGTAGCTGCTCGATGTGAAGACTCCGCTAGACTTGTTCTTGTCGCAATCGGTATCCCGGTGGATTTGTGGGTGGACGACCAACTCATCGCGCCATCTGATACTAGACGGTCGGTACCAGGGATCCTGTAATCGTTGTGGTGCTTGATGGCTGCGGTCTAGTATGACTTGCGTCCAACGTCGAAGCTGGGGAACTTATGACCGAGTTTTCAAGTGAAACCGCGCAGGTCCGATGATTAGAACTGGCCAGCGATGCACTATCGTCGCTCAAGGGAGCCCCTACGACAGACGAACCGTTCAGGCGGGCCATGAAGTTGAGACAAGAATGTTGACCCAACCTTGACGACGTGCCATAAACTAGTGAAACGGCGAACGTCGATGCCTAACTCTTCAACATTATGTTGCTTGCAATTCCAGTTGAATATGGTAACTCCTGGTTTGAGTCTTGAATATAATGTAACGGATAGAATTTGTGGCCAGTCCGGCACGTCCCTATCTCGTAGTATCATGATTAGTACTAGGAAAGGGTTGCATAAATCAGGGCACTGTAACCATGGGTTTAGTGACGTAGGACGGGCCACTACTCTTCTCGGACGTGTGGCTCGTCTGTCAAAGCCATTAGGACACTCTTGCGCAAAGTGTACATATTTCGAGTACTGAAATATGTCAATCATCATAATGACTTGGTAATACCTTCACCATAATGAGAACATGACGATTCGAGGGGGCATCCTGAATAGGACTCACAATAGGTTGAGCCATAGCTTGACGCGTCATCTCAATGTCCACAGTCGGCGATCAGCCGTGCGATCCGTGCGACATGATTCGTGGCCGTCTATGTATGAGCACACCTAGCGGTGCGCTGGTCTTCAACATGTCATAATTTCCATGAAAGGTGCGGTGGGTTTTTACCTTTGCTATTGTAAGTCCCAATTGGGTTCTAAATTCGTTTCGTTAAGTTTTGATAGAGGAGAAAGCCAACGGAACCTGCCAGTCCTTCACCGGAGGTGGATTTCGGGTAGAATGGAAATATCTTGAGGTCAATCGCATTCGACTCATCTATATGGATCGATGTTGTTTCAGAGTAGGAATTTAGATCCATTCATATAGCTGCCTCCAATATAGAGTGGATTTGCTGCGAAGGCTATCTGACCGGACAAAGAAAGCGAATTCTTCCCTGCGGTCGATAAGCTATAGCTGTCAATCGTACCAAGGCAACGACTGACCTCACACGACTTTCAACACGAAGAAACGCGGCAAGCCTTCCGAACAATGGGTTCATAACAACTGAGGTCCGCGTTCCGGTCAAACACGAAGCATAAATTATACCGAAAGTAGTTCCGCCTGTAATTTTCCCTTTTAGTTCCACAGGGAAACCCAATGATTCTATGGTTTCGAGGTTGCAAACTTCACAATGCGACCACACAGCGCGCTCGGAGGAATGATGTATTTCGGAGACGTCCATCAAAGTTGAAGAGAAACCGCGCGGGCGTCCGCGCTTTTGAGGAGACGGAAACAGGGGTCGCTTCCCCTATCCTTGAGGGCACAGTGACGAGAGAGCGAGATATGCTGCCATAAGAGCGAACGAAACATCTTGCTACCGTATTGAATGGCCCCGGGGTCGGCGTTGTTAGGCGACGTGGTGTGAAAAGGCTTCCGGCGGTACGACAGACACGACGGTGGAGGTGCCCGAGTGCTGTCCAGCAATGAGAAATGTCCTTCGTGGGACTTGATCGACAATCATGGGGCCCTGGTGCTCATCAATACGCATAGAAGACAGACTCTAGTGCGGGTGTAAAAAGACGGATTGCTAGTCGGTCATCATGCTCAGCCTGACACTATGAAGCCCGTCCGCAATGGCACCTACCTAGAGAGTGGTCATGAGTGGAAGGTCGAGCTGACCAGATGTGCTGAAATGAAACCATATATACTTTACTGGCCTGCGAACGTGCAACTATCACCACGGATCGTGAACTAGAAGCCTTCGTCGAGAATGGGCAGCGCTTTCCCACTTCGACTTCGAACTGCGGCGGTGGTTGCGTGATGTATTGATGCGGCCATCACAACTCTATTAGGGCGTGGGATGACATGCTCCACTCCATTGTCCTTCGCGTCTCGCTACTAGTAGCTGGTCCAGCTGCGTTCCGTTCTCGAACCTTTCTCACCACAGTCATCAGGTCGTCGCGACTTTCCATGGCTCGCTTGGCTTCTCCCACTTCCGGCTTCCGATCACTACCCTCTTCCTTTGGCCCAGCTTTCCTTAGCCGCAGTGCTACTAATGCGGAACAGTCGTTCAGGAGTGGTCGGTGTTTCCTCTGGCCCCCGTCATTGCTGACACATAGCGGTGACGGTCTCTCCTTCACATGAATACCGGTTCTGTCTTCAAGACCGTTGTAGTGTGCCTTCGTCAAACGCCAGAAGCACTATGGTATCGCTCGGTTTTCCCATGATAGCAAGTCTGCCACCAGACGAGGATGCGAGCGAAGCACAACCCTAACTTGGATTAAGGACTACTTTCAATTAGACGTTGACCTTATCAATCTCTACGAAGAGTGGAGTACTCGTGACGCAGTTTTCAGCAAGTTGCGACACAGGTTTCAGCGGCATACGAATACAATTGCTCAGACAAGATCCCTTTGAGTGCTTATTGTCGTGCGTAACTGAACACTATATGTCACGACAATACTGATTTCTGCAGATTTATTTGCTCGTCTAATAACAACATCAAGCGTATCACGAAGATGGTCCGGTCGCTCTGGCACTGAATACTCTCCGGCTCTCTCCTCTCGTTGCCTTCCTCCGGATGATGCTATCGAGGGATTCGAGGAGGAGGAGAGCTATCAACGCCCATTTCCTCCTCCCTCTGTTTTGGCCGCGGAAGATGTGCAACAAATTACGGCAAGCTAAGGATTCGGTTTTATCGGCGCAAATTTCATTCAGAAGACGGCAAAAATGTTGGTCGACAATCACGGTGGCCCAACCAAATACCTGGTGTCCGTCCTGAGCCCGCAGCAGGCGTGGCTTCAGACCCTCAGAAAGATGGACACAGCGGGCGGATGCTAGAACTGAGCTCCTGAAAACTCATGGGTGTCGGCCGTAAGGTTGCAGATTGTATACTTCTGATGGAGTCTGGACAAGGTTCGTGTCGTGCTTTACATGCATTGCATGAACTAACGCGACACGCCAGCGCGAGGTTGTACCTGTTGGACACACACGTACATGACATTGCAAAGAAACATTATGGTCTTTCTGGAAGCAAGGCGAAAGACCAATATGACACCACAACTCTATGATCTAGTGAACGCTAAACTGGCTGGGGGTATGGGGAGCATTACGCAGGATGGGCCCATTCTGTGAGTCAGGTAACCTAATACAGCACTCAGCCTATTCTAACATCTTGCCTAACGCTGCAGGTACTCTTCACGTCGGATCTAAAGGCCTTCGCGACGTACGGACTTTCACCAACGACGTCCGTCTGAACCTTCCACCGGCGATGTTGGGGACACCAATTCATCAAACTAGTCAGCTGCTGGCAGCAACGTAATCTCTTCACCTGCTCTCCCAAGAAACGCCCGCAAGGTGGAAGAGACTATAGAGTATGAGTCACAGACGTTGTCCATAAACAAAGAGTGAAGGAGAAGAAATCACTTCTTGCCGAAAGGGTTAAACAGAGACGTAGGATCACTAAAACTCGCTCTCGATCTCGCCGCGATGACATGCCTCAACTCGACATCATACTATCAAGCTTTCCTCCTTATGTTGCTAGCGGCTCAATGTTTGCATGGTTGCAAGACTGATTTTCTATATAACCTGGCTGTGTAATCAACCTCAGTATCATAACATTTATAATCTACACTATCCAAACAGCACAGCAAGAGCGAATCGTAACTAGTCGTGCTGAAGATCTCCATCCATCAGTGGTCGTGTCGCAGGGGTAGTAGATACAAGCAGAGCAGGAAGGTGTCGCAGAACGGAAAAATAGGAAGATGAGCAACAAGATGGAAGCAGAACGGAGGGGGATGGTGTGATACAGCGCTGTCCGAAAGGAACGTAAGATCATGAAAGAGTGAAAATGTCCGGCATCAGCAGACAGTCGTAAGAATCGTTAAACACCCATTGCACACACATGACACTGACGCAGTCAGTGGTTTACCAGCCGAACCAGCTGTGGGGGCTCCTGCGAGGAGGGCGAGGTACCCGACGAGCTTCGTATACTTCCGCCTCTTCCTCCTCAACTTCTTCAACAACCGAGGGAGGAGCCTGAACGACTTCCTCGACGAACCTCTCAACGCTGGTGGTGCGGGGAATGGAGGAGTCCGCAGATTGCTTCGACAGAAAGACGCTGGAAAACCTAGGGAGACGGGGATGAAGCGACGATAAACAGTATTTTGGCAGGATAGCATTCGGGACGGTAACAGTTTTTTTGTGGGATTAGGGTTCGGTGTGTGTGCTGATGTGAATGTGACTGTTTGTACCTCGTGGTCGCAATGTTCGATGGTGGTTTCACGGGTCACAGATGAGAGGGGGAGGAAGAAGCTTCAAACTGAGGGACACGGGCATATTGGACCTGTGAAAGTAGAAGAGAGAGTCAGTTACACAGCGCTGTTGCTCGAACAAGATGATACAATGAATGTGGTGAGGACGGGCCAGGCTGCTGTCACCGGCCTATGTGACGATCGGTGCACTGTGTCACGTGGACGCGTCAAATGGGCGCAGCAGACACCTACTGGTCGCCCAGCCTCAGGAGGACGAGGGGGACAGAGAGCAAGGAACCGTATCCCCCAAGCCCTGCGACGAAGGGAGGGTAGGGGACGTAAGAATACTGAACTGTACATTGTGAGAATCATGCAAGGAAATGAAGTTGGCGGTGTCGTCCCCCTTCGTCCACTCAGAGCTCAGGACGGTACTGAGGGAGGCGTTTTGTACGTCCTTGGGTCTCCGCTTAGGGCTGGCAGGTTCGTAGTAAACCTCCTCCTCAACTGTGGGTTCGTCCGCGTTGAGGACGCTATCAAGAGAGATCCGTCAGAGGATATTATACTCTACATAACGTCTGTACTTACACGAGCTGTTCCATGATCCAGTTCTCGCGACGCGACGCGTCGTGTTCACGGCGGTTGACAGCTTCTTCACGGCGGCTGATCTCTCGTTCGCGCTCGGCGATCTTCAGCTCACGATCCAAAATATCCATCAGCACGAATACGCGCTTGATCCCCCACCATCCGAATCATGGGAGGATGTAAGCGCGATTCCTCCTTGACGACTTCCTTAATCACAGTGTGAGCGGGAAGGGCGGGAAGAGTTGCCCGTGACCGTAGCGGTAGCCGTGACCTTCTCGGGGGCGGGGCAAGCAGGGCATTGGGGGGTTTGAAGAACGCCCCCGGGGGCACCTGCCAGGATTTCGGCAACTCGCGACGTGCCACCTCCGCCTCACGCGTAGCGACATTGCTCTCGCGAGCAACGAGCGCTTGAGAGCGCTTTGGAGTGAGGATGCCCAAACGCCGGTCGCGTTGGGGTCGGCGGGATTACCGGATACAGCTCCGGAGGAAGGCAGGGTAAGCATAACGGCGAGGACGGCGAGAACCAGTGAAAGGACAAGAAGAAGAGTGGTAGATGAGATGGTACGGTGATGGCGGTGGCGAGAAGAACGTTCGCTGCGTTCGCGTTCGCGCTCACGCTCACGCTCTCTTTGGGAGGAAGATGAGGGTTGGGCCATCCTGACGCTGACGGAGTTCGAGGGCGACAAGGAAGTGGTGTGAGTACGGGATCTGTGTAAGGACGCTATGGTGGCGAACGGTTAGGAGGGAAAAGATATCACAGGAGTTGAGGTTGGGCGTTAAATCAAGCAGGTCGTAGAAATTTGGACGTGAGAGAGAAAAAGCGAGAAGGACAATGGGGGTTGGGGACAGAGCAGGAAGTTGAACCATCCGCGAGTTCAACTATTCAACTTTGTATCTATTTGTACACCAAAACCCAACCCTAACACGTGGAGCTTTCGCTGTGCACAATAGACGTAATTTAGGGTTGTCTTTATCGGAGTTTTTTGCTCTGCACCATGCGATGGCAACCGTTCTCGGTCGGTACACTTCGGTGCGACGTTTTGTCGCGAATCCAAACCGGGTCTCCCAAGACGCCCATCTTGAGACGCTCTTGAGACCATCTCGGGTTGCCCTTGGGAGGACTTGCGATATCAATTGTGATATTACAAGCGCGCCTGATAATCCCGATCTGGGGACTGTGTCTCGCGAGACCAAGAGTTGGCGCGCAAGACCCTGATGGGACACCCCCCAACGCATCGCAAGAACCACTCACGTCTCCCAAGACAGGGACTCCGTGCACCTGGATGCGTCAAACGGGGGTGTCCTGACGCATCTCGGGCTTAGCCGAGCGTTCGAGAACAAGCGCACCGGAAACGAACCAAGTCCAACTTCAACCACCACCACCACCACCACCACCATCTTCCCCTCCTACCGCTCTCTCCCACTGCTCCCACAACCATACCGTCTTCGTTGAGTCTGTCGGGCTGTGTAGGCAGGCATGCGCATGCCCGCTTGCACAGCCTGCGGGTTCATTTGCACTAACCACTCTTGTCGGCACTTGGCCCTCGCAAAACGAAGGTTCGAACGCGCCGCCCCTAGCCAGCACGAAAGTACGAGTACCTCTATAATAACCACAAGACGCGATCGTTATCGTTCTCTAAACAACAATAGGTTTGTCAGATACGATTCCAACCCCCCCAAGCATTGATATCACCCTCCGCTGGTCGCGTGTGACTATTAATGCAGCGGTGCACGCTGGAAACAGCTCCATGAGTAGAGCTCAAGGTACCCAGTAAGTCATGTCATCATCTCTTGCTATGGGGGATTACTGTCTATTAATCATACAACTTTCACAGCATTGATGATCTATGGTACACGCCGTGAATGTACATATGACGGCCTTAGAAGTGTGGGTCCATTATGTCATGGGCAGCTGGGCTGGCTGGGCCAGTCGCTTAGTGGTAGAGGTAATACAATAGTAGTAGTACAAACTGTAGATTAATTTACAATATATCACCCCATTGTAACATTGTCCCAACCCTGTCTGTGAGTGAGAATTATGAAGAAAAAAAGGGAAAACAAAAGTATAAAGACACGCGTGGGGAGGGGCGAGCAAGCTGTCTCGAGGAATGCACTGGGACCCTGGACGCCCCGCGTCTCGAGGACCGTCTTGGGGGATTTGGCGGGAAATCTTGGGATGATGGGAGCCCATCTCCCAAATGAAACGCTTTTTTCTCGGGATGTCTTGGGATTCCACTCCGGCGTCTTTATGTCTTGAATTGTCTCCCAAGGTCTCGTGATACGCCCAGGGGTTTCGCGACATTGTGTCACGCCAGTGTTACGTTGACGTCACGCTAATGTGCTCGTGACCGTGACATGATCGTGGGACGCGCCCTGGTGTCACGACTCGGACGCGAAACTTGAGCCTGAGGGCACGCGCAGCGTCTCAGCTCTGTAGACTGTAGTGGCTCGTCGCCACTCCATCCCACCTCTTCACCTCACACACCGCACCATGTCTCTCCGCCGCCTCGCCCAGTCCAATGCTGCGACTGTGAACAACTCCCCTCAAAAGCATGGACGCAGGAAACGTCGTCCACGCACACCCGATCAAGGGTGGTATACCACCACCCTCCACGCCGCGGCCGAAACTCATATACCCAATCTCGCCTATGACGAGCCCGTCGCTGTCCGCATCTACGCCTTTCGACTGGGAAGCTGCTCGTTCAAGGAGGCCCGCTCCGTACTCAACACCAAACGGTAAGCGAGCGCGTGCGCAGGCAGGTCGGCGGGTCGTAGAGGAAGAAAGGCATACTAGAAAAGTACGGGGGCTCAACAAAACTCAGTAGCGATCGAGTGCTAACACAACCTATTTGCTGGGCAGAATTATGTCCGTACCCTCTGCAATAGCGTTCGAAATTGCGCTATTCCCGAACAACGTCCCGCTTCCATCTTCCAATACGTCTGCCTGTATAATAGGCGGATTCATGCATTTCCTCCACTTCGTCGTCAGGATATTTCAGATACGCAAAATACCTGACTCCGACCAAGGATGGGAAGACTTGTTTCGGGAGGATGAAGGACAGGGCTGGTTTGACTGGGTGAGTGGCGCTAGTTCATACTCATAGCTCGCTGCTTTACACTGTCGTAGACTGTACCAGTGACGTTACTGCTGATCCTGGGATCCATGTCTAACGCGTTCTATCTCTTTACCCGCACGCGCCTCTACCAACTCAACATGGCCACCGAGCCCGTGGTGCTCGCCACACGCCAAATTCGTTCGACGCAACTCGAGCCCACCTCCAGCGGCCGCCCCGCCGCGCGGCACGCTCGTGTTCTCCTCTCCGTGCGCAACCTCTGGCACGGCTTCGCGATCTCGATGCGATTTCTGCTGAACATGAGCCCACCCAAGGAGCCCGGGCAGATGGCGAGCACGCGTTACGAGAAGGTCCAGCAGCTCGAGGTGTGGACGCCCAGAGGAGCTGCCGATGATGCTGCTGGCGATTTACTCGCCGGTACATGCATCGCTGTGGCTCGCTTTCTCGAGTGCAAACTGGATCATAATGTTTATGATTATGTTCCTGGTTGGGAGTCCAGGTGAGACCTTACGTTCCTGCTTCGTTTTCACTCTTAGTGGTTCTGACAACGCTTCTCAGACTCGTGCACTCACAAAGTCATTCGAAGCACTCCTTAAGGACAAGGCTATCATGTTTCAGCGGAAGTACTGCACGAGTATGATGAGAAGGTGGGTGGTGTCCAAGCCGACAGTTATGCATCCAGCCTTACCACAACCTTTTTAGTTCGTGTACCCTCGAATCAACCCATCCGCAAGGACGCCCGCAAACACCAAACCATGACCCACCAGGCTGAGCTCGTAGTTCATTCCTGGGAATAGTATCTTCCGCTCTCTGCCACGGATCTGTCCATCATCTCGGAACACTCACCATGAACACACATCATACTTACTGTACATACCTCGCAATCACGTCCATCTCACATCCATAGTTGGTTCCAGCAATATTATTCATCCACTGTGCTGATAAAAGCTGGTACATTACACTGATTCCTTGAATAATGGGCTCCTGGGAGGCAAGTATTTGTTACAATGATGTACATGCAAAAGTAAAATTCCCCGCCGAGCTTATACGGCGTGGCCGTTCTCCTTCTCCTTCGACTCTTCGTAGAACTTAATGAGGTCATTCACGTCGTCACGGGAGCCCAGGAAGACTGGGCACCGCTCATGTATGCTCGTCGGCATGACGTCAAGAATGCGTCCACGCACCGGTGGTAGCGACACCTCCAGCCTATGGCACCATAGTCAGCTCAAGGGGGTGAGTATCGCAAAGACGTGACACGTACCTGCTCAGTCAAGAATGCCATGGGGAACGCCTCGTACAGCAATCTGAGCTTCCCGCTCTTGCTCTTCTTGTCATCTGGATAGCCGAAAATACCACCGTAGAGTAACGTCCGGTGGACAATCGGCTACCATAGAGCCGATGTTACCGCGCGCTGTATGGTGACTTGCCGTTCGTGGGGTACTTGATGCTGTTCAGGTAGTTGATGACGGGATGGTGGAAATACATCGAGTTGCCCTCGTTGAAAGAGTAAATCTTTCCTCGTGAGGGTATCTTGATCTGTTTCAAACGCGTCAAGTGAGTAATTTACGATGTGGGAAAATGCGATACTACGCACATCCGGGTGACTTGTGAGGATGAACTCGCGACTGAGGGCAGCGTCCAGGGGTGTGTAGTCCGTTCACGCCGTTACGGTCCATCAGTACTCGGTCTCGAGTACGAGCACCAGATCTGGCAGAGGACCGTACCTGACCGCAGGATGTTACCTTGTAACCCTCTGTGGAGAACGACAGTTGACCAAAGCCTATCAAAGGGGGGGGACGCACATCGTGTGTAACCCGCTGCGACCATCTCACTTCCGGGCCCCTCAGGACATCCGAGATGTGCCATTTCGAATACCCGGAGCCTGCATTCACATACATGCGTGGAGACACGCGTTTGTTGGGTTCGAATAAGACGGCGGCCGCACGCTGAATCCGCACCTGCACGGGAACGCAGAGGCAGACAACGAGTGAAACGTGAGAGCTCACGATTTGGTCACAACACCGAATATGGTGCCAATGTTCACACAATAGGCGTCGACTCTGATTTGCTGCTACCGTCAAGTGGATCAAAGACAACGCAGAGTACTTGCCTTGTACGGGTCTTCGATGATGATCGCCTCCTCGAGCTCCTCAGGAGACGAGCACCCCCCGGGGCAACAAGCAGTGTCTTGCCTGACGCGCGCAAAGAGTTGACAACTGATGTTCGTTTGGAGAGGCACGTCACAAGCTTCTTTTGCCCTCCTCTCCCATGTGGACGTTGGTATCGCCAGCGAGACCAACTCTTACGATAAATTTGTGAGTAAAGAATCGATAGGTTCTGCAACAGACGTGACCCACAGGTTGATGAGCCGCGCCTTTCGTACATTGATAGTTCGCGATGTGAATTTGGAGGTTGGTCAGAGTCTGAATGGCAGTCAGGAGCAGGCCAGAGTGAGATCTTCCACCCGTCAGCCTGAGCACCAAGTCTGGAAAGCCCTGGGCCGAGGACATGTCTGCAGGCACCCCCTTGAGCGGAATCGCGATCTTTGTGACTAATTAGGATACAATGCTCACCGAGGAGGGTGATGATATCAGTGCTAGGGAGCCTCCTCGTTAGACATCTTGGATATCGGGTAGTATGTGGTGACGGGGGTTATGTGCATCCACTGGGCGACAAAGTAAACTGACGATGAGACTTTATAGAGGTGTGTGGACTAAGGTCCGGAGAGTGACGGGAGATTGTGTGGAGCCGCTCCGCGCTGAGCCACTCTCATGTCCTCGTCCCTTCCTCCACAGTCGGAGGCGTCTCTCCGAAGCCATCGACTCTATCACATGCCCGGCCCGCCGCCGCGCGCTCCTCTCGTGACGTCGTCCACTTGCTCTCGCACACTCTCCGTCTCTGCACGCGACGTGTCTCAAGCCCATAATTTTTCTGTTTCAACCTTTCTGAGTCCAATCGAACGAGCAGATGACTACTTTCGCCTAGCAGCTTGCTCGCCATGCGAGACCAGCGTCGAGGACGCCGTTCTCGACCGTCTTCACATTACCGTCGGACCGCCTTGCGGACCTCCTTTGCCAGACCGTCCCTGTGCCCACCGTAGATCACCGTCCTCTAGCGTCCTTCTCGAGACGTCCCACGCTTCTACACGTGTAGTTCATCAAGGCCCGTTTGACACTGCACAAAATTTTATTGAAAGGTCTCCGGTTTTCCCCACACCGACGTCCTTGGGCCTATGAGCATATCCAAGGAGGCCAACCCCGCATTTCGAATTGATAAGCAGGGCATGTAAGTGAGCATTTGATCGTGATTGGTCGAACGCGCCACGACGCGCGTAAGGCACCAAGTTGCAGTGTCACGACGCGGTCCGCTTACCATCGACAGTGCCCCACGAGGCTGGTGTGTGCATACCCACTTCTTGCAAGAAACCACAAGGTCGCTGAACTACAATACCGCCTTGTTTGCTGTTACGAATCCATGCATTTTCCAAGCAGTCCTCAACAGAAAATGGCAGCAGACAGATCATAGGGGACTACTAGTACTCAACGGTAGCCCAGCCTGACTCCCCCTTAACATCCATCCCGGAAAGAGCGTCTTCAGGAGTCATTTCCTCCACCATGTACATGATGACCTGCACTACCACCCAATGGGCTGGCTTGAACACACGTCTTTTGGCATCTGTCTGAGATTGTCCAGGCCTAGGTGGTTGAACTGCAGACAGCGCGCACGCAGCAACTCCTCGTCGTCATTTGTGAGGATGAGGACATAGCGGATCTTGGTCGGGTCCACGGGGCCCTCAGGAAATAGACCCTTGAGAGCCCTGGGAATTTCTCTTGAAGGTCGGCGAGTGCGTTCACTTCTGCCTTTGTAATCTATTGCATATCATGCAATTAACAGTGGATGCGTAGAGACATTCGCAAGATGTCCTTACCCAGTAATCATGTATCTTGTCCTCGTGGCAATGTTTGCCCGCTATCCATAACGTCATGCTGTCGTTCACAAGTGAGCAGGTCCAATCGTTTTATGCTCATGCAAAGCGCGACGCGACCCACCAATGTGTTACGTTCCTATCCGCGGCGGATGGTTGGGCAAGTCCAGCGCAATGGTCGCAAAGTGGCAGAACGCCTTGCGCCAAGACTGGATCCACGCGCTGAGCTGTTTGTCGACCTGCTGCTGCACCCATTCGTCGCTGTACTTCTCTCGTCTTTGCCATTGGCGTCCCCGTTCAGGGTTGTGGAACAACGGGTTGGGTGTGCAATTGCCCTTATGGACCGGCCTTCCATGACGCGGTTTGGCACTCCTTAGACTAATGCAGAACGTAGACAGGATCAGTCAAGCGTAAACCTGACAAGTACTACGCACGCAGTATGTGGTTAGCCTGGCCACAATATCGGATAGTCGTCAATCTGTTCCACGACGCCATTCAACCCAACTCACCTGCACCGCGCGCCACCGCTTCACCTTGCCTTCCGGGATTTCGCGCGTTACACCAATAGCAAGTTCCTTTCATTATTCTTGTGACTCTGTTCGAAAAAAGGCACCTAGAGTTAGTAGAGCCAAAGTACTTAGATGCGTGGTTATCGCGCAACGTCCAATAAAATTCAACATCGCAACCTGCGCGTCTAGCCACAACCGCAACGACCACATTCGGCACCAATAAGGACGGAAGAAGTGATTATGGAGTTGACGCAGATTATCTACCGGAAAGTATAATACATAACTTATGCATATAAGGATACAGTATGTTGTGAAGAGTCATATCGCTTTCGTTTCAGTCCGACCACACCTACGGGCTCCTTTCCCTTGCGCGTAACGCAACGGGATTGGAAATTCATCCTCTTGTCCTCCTCATCCACAGTCGGCAGCAAACTTGTGCCTCTGCCTCGCGGTCAGCAGACAACCGCGCCGCATCCTCTGCGCCTCAACGCCGTCCGATGTCACTGCCGGATACCGCTCGTGCGTGGGCCAATCCCGTCTGGTTGCCCGACGTCCTGACCCGGATTCGTATCACTCCTCCTCCTCTTCCCTCCATCGGACGCGCGCGCATGCGCCTGTGCAAGCGCAGCAGCGATTCTCGGCACTGATGGACGCCATCACACCAGGGTTCTTAGTGCGCGTGTGGCGGCGCGACTGTCGCTCGGCGGCGAGAGAGAGAGGGTTGCTCGAGGCGTCGCCGTCTGACCGTGCCGGGTTTAGCAGCGCGGACACAACTCGTACCGATTCGACGAGGCGTTCACCCGACTCAGAGGAGTCAAGCTTGGTTTCTTTGCCTTGAAACTGTATTTACTGAGAAGCCCAAGTTAGTCGGTCCGCAAAAGTGTGTCGAGCAACTGTACATACACGTTAGGATCTGGTTCCCATGTGGGGTCGTGAGTCTTCATGTGAGCCGTAAGGCTCGTTCTTTGTACATGTGTCTCGTGGGATATCTTGAGGTCTTGTCACAAGCTGGATCTTCGCACTTGTATGGTCGCATTTCCCTGTATTGCGTTCGTCTATGTCGAGCCAGACTGCTGGAGTCACTGAAGTTCTTCTGACACCCTGGGTATTCACAAACGTGGGGTTTCTCCCCCGGAATGCACTCGCTGGTGGATACTAGAAGGGCGACCTAATTCTGCGGACTCGTAAGAGCTCAGGTCAGGCAAGATGCAACAGTAAACGCTCACCTGAATAAAAAGTCTTGCCGTCATCTGGGCTCAGGACAAGGATACGGCCTCTCCCCCGTGTGTATACGCATGTGCCGAGAAAGATCGCTTCGACGTGAGAAGATCTTAGTACAATTGTCACAGGACGTGTTCTCGCGGGCGCGGCGATCTCTGAGATGTCTTGTCTCTGGAGGCGGCTGACCCTGGCTCCCGTCGGGAAGGCCAAGCTCCCGTCCCAGGCACCCAAACGAAGCATAGAGGCTACTGAAGGGGGGCTTCGTGAAGCTGTATGAAAGAATTGGAGCATTGGGATCGGAATAGTAGGTGAGCAAGAATAGTGGCTGGAAGTGGTGGTCGTAGTGGTGTACGCTCCACGACGAGGGGTCAGCCGACGGTACCTCGTGGTCGCTGGAGGGAGGCTCGACAGTCGGACAAGTCGTGTTGTAGAATGTCACCAAAGTCGGTAATCCCGTCGATGTTTGGGGGAAGCAACTGAGCTTATCGGTCCAGAATGACCCGGAGAGATTCATCTGAGGCGGCGCCTTCATATATTGGTATACCTAGTGTCGGGAGTGTATAGGAGCTCTGCCATGGACATGTCAGAAAACTTCCCTGCCAGTGGTGCTTGGTTTGAGCGATCCGCATTCAATGAATGAAATGCAGGGCGCAGCGCGAGTTCCCAGAGGTACGGTCTGCGTTGTCATGTTCATGTTGCCGTCGCGAAAAATCTGCTTGCAGTCCTCACTCGGCTGCCCGGTGGTATTTGCGAACTTCCAACAATGCTGCTAGACTTGTGAGGTTCAGCGCTACCCCATCCTCGCCACGAGGAGGACTCAATGCTCGTTGGCCGTCCCCATGACTTGTAGGTCTGCGTTTCGCCTCATCAGCCTCCTTTTGCTGCTGCGCTGCCTGCAGGAGCGCGGTCGAGGCATCCAGGGCATTCTGTTGCAGGAGACTTGCAATTTCTTGCTCCAAATCGTAGGCAGGCGATGGATTGTCTTCCCAATGGCGGATGTAGGCGGTGGTCAGGGGTGTGTTCGTGCAGCTCCAGGAGAACAGGGTCAATTGGAATGTCATTGACGCTTCCGAGGATGCCAGCGGCTCGTCATGAACCACGTCGGACAGGTCCAGGACGGGCCCTTGGTCTTCGTGTATCATGGAGATGCGGGATACTATCCATAAATGGATCGTTCCAGCCCTTGATATGATCGCGTAAGAGTGAGAAGTGCCACCGCTGCGAAAAAGGTCCCGAGGATGAGTACATCGCAAACTATGGAGTTCCGGGAACGGCATTAGAACACGCACCGGAACATTGAGAGCCACTGAATGCTCACCTCTTGCTATTCAGCCTGGTATGGCGAGCGTTCCTGCGGGGTCTGGGAAAAAGGAAGAGGCGTGGAGGACGGGAAGGGGGAGGACGGACAGAACTTCCACCGAGGCGGAGATCACTGCGTTGCTCCCACGTGCGGGTTTGATTGCAGCCTTTACCGAATTTAGTAGCCCAATGCAGACCGTACTTGACATACTGTCTTGATCAGAGTTCTACTTCCGATATAGAGTGTTTACAACGACTCATACACCTCCCCTAGCATCAAACATCTGTGGTTTCAATTACCCACATCTAAATTTCCATACCCGGTCTGTGGATCGTTTCTGCAGGACATGTCGCCACACTATATACACCAGGGCACCGTGACTGCACCAAGATGACTCTGCCCAATAGTGCTCGACATGGAAGATCACATAGAGACGGACCCGCTGCATACGCATGCACGCACACACCGCGAGACCACTTCATCCACCATCTGTTCTCCAACCTATTTCAAAAACACTTTCGTTGAAAATTTCCTTCTACCTCTACATCACACCAGATCATACCCCTTTTCCCCCCCACCACACACACCGCCCTCCTGTCCTTTTCTCTTCCTTTCTCTTAGTTCCCACCTCCCCACCGTCACACCCGCACCTCCCTTGTTAACTCCCCCCTCCCACTCCTGCATCCTGCTCCCCACCCTTTTTGCCCCCCTGCTTCCCTCACCACCGCCTCCCTCTTGTCCTTCCCCCTCCCCCCCCCCGCCTCTCTTTTTCCCATCCTTCTTGCCTTTCTTTTCCCCTCCGCCCTTTTGCCCCCCCCCCGCCCCCCCCTCCCACCTCCCTCCTTCCCACCCCTCCCTCCTCCACCTTATTCCCGTTGCCCTTCACCCGCCCCCCCCCCCTCTTCTTGTGTTCCTTCCCACTGTTTCTCCCCCCCTTTTCCTTACCTCGTTCCTATCCCTTACCTCCTCCCTCCTCCCTCCACACCTCCTCCCACCCCCTCCTTTCGTCCTTCACCCTCTCTCCTCTCCCCCCCCCCATTTACCCCCTGCCTTCTCCTGTCCCCATGCTGATCACACTGCTCTGCGGCCGGGATGATGCGTGAACGGAAGTGTCAGGGCGTGGGAAGGAAAGTCCGCCCCCAAAGCGTCTCAGGCAACATTGAGCCCGTGCACAGCACACACCCAGCCTCCCACACCTTTTCCACTCCTCCACCACCCATTCTGTTCTTCGTATACGGCCCTTGTGTACACAATCGGCCCCCTCAGACCTTCACCGAAGGTCGACTTTAACGCCTCGACGGCATCACGGTTATGCTGTTATTCTATTCATATTCGGCACGCTCTTTCCCCCCTCTCGGTGAGATCTATGTGCTCGTTCAACGTACATGTTTGACATCATGGTTCTCCTGCCTGCAGTCCGTTGCCGCAAGGTTCGGAGTCGGCGGAGACTTCTGGTTGAATCACTTTTTGACTATTTGTGGCTATATCCCAGGTAAGAATCACTTGCTGATCGTTTCAGTGGCTTTGACTGATGAATGTATAGGCCACGTACATAACTTCTACATCCAGGTATATCCAGACGCTACGTGCTGTAGAAGACGATCTCGCTCAACCAGTACTATTTTAGAACGTTCGCAACAACAAGAATAACCGTCGGACGCCAAAATGGATTCAGAAATACGGTCTGTGTCAATACCTCCGACATCAAGCGCAAAGAGCGCAGATCTCAATGGGCGAGCCGCTACGACGAGCGTTTGCCGCACTCTGCTCTGAGAGAACAACCATACGAATATGGTCAGTTCTGAGGGCAGCTCACAAAGCGTCGATCTGTCTGCAGAGAACGGAGGAGCAGCGGGCTGCGAACCGGACAGTACTGGAACCCCAACGAGGAACAGTATTATGGGGCCAGAATGGCGACAGATCATCGCTAGTCTTTCGAACAAACGGGTCCGGTGGCGGCCGATGGCATTATCCCGCCAACTTCGAGGACACCGTCGTTGAGCCCACGCGCAAAAAGTCCAAGAAGTCCAAGCAGAAAAAGGACAAGAAGGATAGTGTGGGCCACGGACGGAGGACGCTTATTCTATCGGTGAATCGGGAAACTCCGTCGAGGAAGAAGTCGAAGAAGCGCAAGTCGAACGTTGACACCGACGCGTATTCTCGGAGGGAGCGACTCGACGACGGAGTTCCCAGAGGATGCACGAAGGCGGGCCTTTTACGGTGACACGAGGGGTACACAGCCTACCGGAGCTGCGAATGGACGGGATGACGGGGACAATATCTTTAATCACGAGTTCTAAGAATCTGGCAGCGATACCAACCGGAATGTACTATGTCATGGGCTATCTATCGTTACGTCTATCCTCTCCTACTCTGCTCCTACTCATGCTGTACTAATCTCATAGTGCTCTTTAAACTATTTTGTCTACTACTACTCGTCTCGCGCAGCAGCAAAGCAACTCATGCCCGTGACGCTATTCGATGTGATAGTTAAACACCTTTCGACCGGTCTTGGTGCTGTACCGGTGCATGCAGAGAGGATCCGGTAAGGCAGGAAACAGTTATCGCTCTACACAAACTACAGAGTGTTCAAGTCTACGCTCTCGGTGTGCGGATCTCTCATTCGAACCGCCCCATTCAACTCACGAAGCTCGAACGATAAGGTCAGTGATGTGTAGCGTGTGGACCTTGACCATCACATGGCTACGTCCCGCTCTGAGAACACCGTGTCCCATGCTACAGATTACGTCTGTGGTGCCCTTCGAGGATATAAACCCGGATACTGAGAAGGTCGATGCCCGGTCTGTCTGCTGCACCATTGACCCGAGATGCTCTCTGCGACGCACCTCTGGCCTCAGTAGACTTTGTTTGCTTGCGACCCTCGTCGTCGCCTCGCCGCTGGTTGATTTTTCAAGTTGCACAGCCTCTCACTTTACCTCAAGGACCCGATGTAAAGACGTGTACGGTCAAGGTATTGCAGTAAGTCAATTTCGAGGTACTCAAACTAGGACGCACTGGTTAAAGTGATCCTCTAGGCGCACCTTTGCTTTCTCTTACGGAAGGTAAAATCTGCCCGTCCTGTACTTTGCTAGGTGACTGATAAATACTCAGTCCAGAGGTTGTTGAGTATAGGTAAGTCCACAAGCGTCTGTTCTGAAGGCGTGAATTGAGAATTTTGATTTAGAGTCCGCCGACTGATTGCGGCCCTGTTGGGTCTTGGGCCGGTATCAGTCTCAACTTCACTGTGACGTCAAATGGGTATGCCAGAGAAGATTTCGATACAAGCCGAACCACTAACAATCTTTCTAGAACGCAGTACGATCGTCTCGGTATCTTCGCGCTCGACAACGTAGAGAGTATGCCGATTCAGCGGTTAAATATCCGAGCACAGGGTCTAACTTATCTTATTAGTTTGGCGTACTTCTACACCTGAAACCTACCAAAGGAGATGGTATTATCTGGACCTACCTTCAAAGATGTGACCCGTTACACCCCGCTGTTTGCCAAGCCTGGAACATTCGTCTTGCAACTCGACAATCTTATACAGACGGGGTTGGACGGCGAATATGCTAGATGTGCGTGTCCTTAACACGCGTCAAAACTTCACCAATTGATATCATTTGTCGCATCCAGCTGTTCTTCACGCAACGTTCTATGCGTCATCGATTCAACATCCCCCGGGACAGCATGCTGATCTAATTATCCCCTGTGACTACGCTTGCGAATAACAGTGGCGACGTCGCTTCTGTACCACCAGCCTTTTCGGTGAGGTCATTATTGAACGGTCTCCACTGAGATACTGACTGATAGACGTAGTTGAATGTGACGTTTCCCCGCAATATTGCATCAGTATATGCGGAGATCATTCCATCCGGGAACTCGGAAGAAGAGTTTTGGGTACAGCTCTCCACTTATGAGCAGTGCAGAGTCTTCAACGGTAGTCTGTTAGAGCAATGAACGTCCCGAACGAGTTTTACGGCGACTTACCGAGTGATGCTACATATGGAGATGGTCCGTTCCGCGAGGTTCGGCTGTTCGTCGACGGCTTGCTGGCCGGCGTTGTTTTCCCGTCCGTCCTATTCTCCTTGTTTTACAATGCTCCTCGTGCTCATATTTAATGTCAGATATTTGGTGGTCTTCACAGGGGGTATAGCCCCGACGCTATGGAGGTGACGCTACACTGACTGACTACACAATGAATATCATTCTGATGAATTTCGTAGACCGATAGCCGCATATGCAGCTCTCGACCTTCCGACATACTACATTGATCTAACACCGTTCGCACCGATACTAGCTGACGGCCAGTCGCATAACTTGGCCCTCGACGTTGTCTCTGCTGAAAGCGACCACACTATCAATCAAAACTGGTATGTCACTGCAAACCTTCAGGTAGTCTTGGACTCGTCCGAGAAACCAACTACGGGGAATATGACGCTGCATAACGCTCCATCGTACGCGACGACGTCAACCACTGGAAGTGCCAGTCCTGCGAGCGTGGCCTTTGTCGTAAAGGCTGAACGCACCATCCGAATTGAATCAGACGTTACGACAGGTAGCGGCAAACAGACCCACGTAGTATGGACGCAAAACCTTGGATACACAAACTCACAGACCTATCAACACAATGCTAGTATACAGGTGAGTCGATTGCTCATATATGCTTTTGACTGATGTGTGTGAGGGGCATGCAAGGCGCTATATCAGGCTGCCAGTGGAACAATGTCTTCCACTCATAACGGCGTACAAAAAACGCTTGTGGACGATTTCTCGTTTCCATTCAAGATGGATTTCACATACACAAATTCAAACTGGACAACATGTGAGCGACAAATGAACTCTCTCTTTACTTATTTGCGTCCTGACAAACACTTACTTAGGGGTGACGTTCCGTTGATCACTCTTACGACCGGGATTTGATGCCCTCCTCCGTTCAATTCTTGCGGACGAATATACAGGAGCGACAAACCGCAAGTAAGCATGGGCCAGAAAGTCTGATGTAGCAGCCTAATTTTGGTTTCGTAGACGCGTGGTTTTTTGAGCTCGCGTCCACAGGCAACTTTGGCAATGGCTCCAGCCACAACACATTCTCTTACACTGGACGCGCGGGGTAACACATACACACGATCCGTCAGCGCCGTAAACACGACCATTTACGTCGGATCATCAGAGTGGTACATTTTTTAGCAAGGAACGGCCTTCAAGCGATATCAAGCTCGAAGGACATATCGCAGATGGGTTTCGCTAAGCCTCGGCTTCCAGGACACTCTGTTATTGAGATGTAATGATAACTCCACGTGCTGAAGGAAACGATTTTTGTAATGCGCCTTGCGAACACAATCACGCCTTTCTAGTGAACGTCATACCATGTACGGTCCTATCATGGTCCATGTGCTCACCAGACAAACGGTTCCTGATCGCGGTGAATACACCGCAAGTGCGCCGCTCTGCCCCACGCTGCGCTGGGAAATCGCTGGGAACACCCTTCCCGATCTTCTCTCGTGCTTCGCGTCTCCACACTCACCTCATAAATAGGTCCCGCGGCTGGCCTCAGAAAGGTGTGCTACTCCCCACTATTGTGCTCTCCCTGAGACGATGTTGGTGCTTTCCGTAGTGCCTGCCCTGCTGCTGGCGTGGTACACATCTGCCTCAGCCTTTAGTGGAATTCCAGGTGGCGCAACCCCCGCCGCTGCCGCATGATGCCAAACAATGTAAACGGTCCAGATCCTAGAGTAAGGTGTTGGACCCTGCGCTCCTAGTCGAGGAGACTTTGCTTACGTCCGCTCACTACTGATAGACGAACGTTCGGGTTTTTCTCTTCGGAGAGTGAGTGACCCCATTTACGCGCACTATTAGTGGGACTTATCGTCTCCCAGTCCTGAGATTGTCCAAATTTACGTATGTTGCCTGTAAGCAACAATCTCGATCGAGCCTCAATCCTTTCGACGGCAGCCCTCCCACGGATTGTGGACCAGTCGGTTCTTGGGCTGGTATTAGTCTCAATTTTACACGGTTACATCGAACGGGTAAGAGGGCTGGCATACGTAGGCAGCGGCGCCAACTGCTAAACATTCTTAGAACGCAGTTCGATCGGTTAGGTATATTTACGTTCGAAAACGTGGCAAAAAGTAGGTCGAGTAACCCAAAGCGAGCTTGATGTCTATGTTGATCTTGGTACGCATCTAGTTTGGAGAACTTCCACTCCAGAGCCTACTACTGGAGACGGGATTATTTGGACATATCTGAAGGACGTCACCCGATTTTTGCCCCTTTTTGCTAAATCTGGCACACTTTATCCTGCAGCTAGACAACCTAATTCAGACCGGTCTGGACGGACAATACGCCAGTTGAGTATCGCACATTCAGTATTTTTAAGACGCGTCATCTAACATTCAGATCCGAAGCTACGCTCCACGCAATGACGTTATTTTTTTGCCTCCCTCTGCAGCTTCATCCGCCCGCTCCTCGTGCGGATCTAATCGTCCCAGTCACTACTCTGGCCAACAACACTTTCGAAATGATGCCTCTGTGCCACCAGCCTTTTTTCGGTGTGCTATAGGACCAGTATCGGTTGCCGGGGCATTTCCTCAGGACGTTGCTAATCGCATAATGAAGCCTCAACATCACAGCTACCCTTCAAAATACAGTTTGGAGGTTTATGGTTCTTTATGGACTTCTTCAGGATCTGGTAATGGTAACGAGGAGTTTTGGGTACGTAGTCCCAAAATGACCTCAATCTGTGTCATTCAAATGATCACAGTACTTCAAACACCGCCAACTCAATTCCTCGGAGATCTTCCGAGTGGAACTAGCTTCGGCAATGGTCCTTTCAGAGAAGTTCCGCCTCCTCATTGATGGGATGGTAGCGGGAACTGCTTTCCCGTAAAGTCTGGGGTCCGCTCTCTTGTTATATCAGGAGCTCATTGTGACTTCCTAATAGGTCTTGCCGTCATCTTACTGGGGGCATTGTGCCAACGCCTGCGAGAGTCCGCTGCATGTGCGGTGGGACACAGATTCACTACTAACTCCAACGATGCGTCAAGGACCCATCACATTTCATATGGATGCTCTCGATCATATGGCCCAACTATTTCTTGGGATCTGTACTTGCCTTTTCGTTCCCTCCTTCTTCACAGAAACGGGAAGCCTCACAACTTCAACCCTTGACGTTGTCTCAGCCCCCCCCCCCCCCCCCTGGAAACACAGCCACGTCATCAACCGACGAAAGACTGGTGGTTGGTTCTATGCCGACTACTAAACGAGATGTCGTACACGATGCCAGTCGGGAAACCCACCACTGGAAATGGATAAAACGTGTACAAGAATGCCTGCGGCCCGTTCGCAGGTCACATGGACTTCGACTACAGGCACACCGAGTCGGCAACAACGGGGACGTTGCATTGTCCACGTGCTGCACGCCACTCGTGACGTGACACATCGAAGATCAACGATTGCTGAGACGGAGGCCGGCACAAGTTACGAACCAAACTTAGTTGTTCTCGCAGCATTCACCACCTATTCAATACGCAGGTCCTATTGTGAATACACATTCCTTCATGTGCGCAGCCGGGATCTTGCGACTATATATTTCGCGATATTTGTTCCCCATAAGTAAACAGACCGCCCCATGGTCTGTAATTTCCACTCCAACCAATGGGGTAAAAAGCACTATAGACAACTATCAGTTCCCATTGAATATCAATATTACATTCCAACCTCCGTCTGGAAATAGCTGTAAGTCTTCTCCGGTAATCGTATGTGAATCCGCCGTAGCTTATGTGATCCAGTCGTTGCCCTCTTTGATCATTCGTACGATCGCCAGATTTTACCCAGTCCGTTCATCCTGGGTTCCACCATCCAGGAGTGGCAGCTTGCAGGCAGGTATCTGTTCAATGTGAACGATCCCAGGTTGGTAATCTTGATATACCAGGTGGATTCTTTGAGGAAACCTCAAATGGCAACTTCGGAAATGGTACCAGCAACAACACGTTCTCCTACTCGGACACGAACGGAAATACCTTCTCAAGAAAGGTTGACTCGATCAATACCAACATTATTCTGGATCAGCAAGGCGGCTCTCTCTCTCCAGCTCCAAAGCAGCAGACAGGGAAGATAGCCGGTACGAAGATCAGCTTCACGAAGCCCAGGCTGCCTGGAGGGAGAACCGGCGGTCAATGAGATTCAGCATGCTGTCACGGTTTAAGTTCGTCAGCGGCGGCCTGCTCTAGCTAGCGCAAAGTTAGCGGCTCACGCTGGCAGCGTATTAGGTAGTTCTTGATAAGCGCTTCGCGCCACAAACTGTTCTGTTGCCCTTTCGAGCAAATTCACGGTTTTGCGTTTTCTCTCTGTCCGATAAGATGTCTGATCAGCAAAAAGGCCAGCGGGTTCGTTCTTTTTATTGTGAGGACACACCTTAACATTCATATGGCTCGATGTATAGCTCTCCGCGCTCTTGAGGTCCTCTCCGAAACGTGCACATCCTCCAAGCCTTTGCCGCTCGAGGATGAGATCATACCAACCAACCTACAGATCTACGACAGCTGGACAGTCACTTCGGAAGGACTATCCTTTTGCGCTAACCTGACTGTTGGTGGTAAAACATTGCTTACCAAAGCGTCTTTGGTATCTAAGTCGCACCTCTCGAAACCCGCTCCTACAAGGCACTCAGTGTGCCATAAATGAATCCATGACCGACCAAAGCACCGCTATCGGTACGCTTCTCACTACGGCACCGCGCTTTATGTCGATTAATGAACATATGCGTCACATACTCGCACAAGCAGCTCTTAGAAGTCCACCACTTCCCTCATCGAAAACGTTAAAATCACTGGCAGACACTACTCCCAGCATCAACGACGATACCACAAACAAGAGTATCTCATGCGCAACGGGGCCTGTGCACGATGCCGTTAGAAAAAATCCGGAAGGACCTCCCTCATTGCGACAACAACTTCCGTCAGTACAGAGGAGATCTTGGTTAGCGATCGAGATTTGACTGGTGGACTGCCTTGAGGGAGATACAGGAGTATGGTTAACAGGTGACTAAAGGGCGAGGTAGATGATGAGGACGAGTTGGACGATTGGGACGAGGGTGATTTAGAAGAGCTCGGGCTAGGCTCAAATAAGCCTTTCGTCCGCATCTGAAACTTGACCGCGCTAAGAAGTGTATGTCCCCGACCGCATTTCCCCCCCCCCCCGGTATTACAGGAGTGTCACGCTCACAGACATCCACAGTGTGGTGAACTCATGCGATGGACGTGTACATTACAACAAGAAAATCATACGTGATTATCAATCAAATGCATTCGCTGCCCTTACAACTTCGTCCATCGACCCTTCTACCAAGTCACTCGCACCAACTTCTCACTTTGCGAGCAGCGGTAAGATCTCGTGGCATCGCTGTATGCGCCACAGTGACCCATATCCCAGCTGTCCTGCGCGCGCTATAAATGACACAAGTGGATGCCAGCTTAAAAACCTTCCGTGTCACGCTCTTTAGGTTCGGTCAGCCACCTTCAGGGACCATCGAAGGGGAAGTTCAAGCCCTTGAAGGAGAAGTTGAGCAGTAAGTACCAAAGCCTAACAACCAGCGAAATCTTCTATCCCGCCCAAGACCGGGCCTTCCCTTAGGGTACGAAACGTCCTATCAGGTGCTAGCGAAAATGTATAGCCAAAGCCTCCGAAGATATACCATCGGAATGAAGAAAAGTCGCTACAGTGTCCATTATAGGATTGGTTTGGCACTCAATACATGCACGAGGTATGGGATATGATGAAGGTGCCAAAATATAAAAAGGTACGATATAAAGTATGTCATTTAGGTACCACGGCGTGGATGTGTGTAGGCGACATCGCAGCCCCTTAGAGAACATCCAGTGCATCAACGGAAGGCCTCCGTCCGAGGATGTTTGGAGGGTACATCACCCGCTGCCCAAGTCTCCACCGAAACTCTCGCGCGAAGCTGTTGCTCAAAGCGGCGGCAAATCTTTTCTTGAGAGGGGCCTGCAAAATCAAAGGTTTCCTTCTGGCCCTGAAATGAAATCGTTTTGTAACATGGACAGGTAGCGGCAGGATGACTCACCGTGCCTCTGCTGCCAGCTTCGCCCCGAGAGGTGTCGTCGCGCATCTTGTTGAGTTCCCTCCGTCTCTCCTCTTCTTTCTCTTTCCCTGCTAATCAAAGAACTTGGTTGCCAGCACCACCAGGCTGGAATAACGATGAGATACCACATTTGTATCCACTATCTGCGGTGACTACACTCAACTTTCATGAAGAGCGAAGCATATTACACTCTTGTCGCGTAAAATCAAAAGTCTGCATTGTTTGCTTGTAGCGGCAGGCTTGCGGGCACCAGCAGCTAGCAGCCGGCAAAGCTAAGCCGTCAAGAGAGGAAGTGCTACCTGAAGGAGGTGCTTAGGTTGGAGGTTTCAGGTATGGTGACGTCGTTGAAGAACAGAGGCACGTCCAGTGCGAATGCTTGCTTTCTTGATAGGCGGCAGCTTGCGCTTCCTCGGCGCTGTCTCCAAGTTATCGTACCCTGAAGTCGCCTTCATCGTCGTCGTGTCATTGTCTGCGGATGGGGCTCCCCTCGTTTCGCCGAAGGGGGTCGCCTATAACGCGAATCTCTCATAGTGACCGTTTCGTCTCCGTGCTCGCGGCCTTGCCGGTCTTCACTATATCGCCTTTAAATACCCCCCCGCACCAAAGGCGCCTAGGGCGCAACTGAGCTCTGGCGTGTAAGTCGTCATCATCGTCGATTATAAGTTTCCACTTCCTGGTTGCCTGCATAGTCCTCGTCGCGCCCTTCGTACACCCTCGGATGAGACCACTCTCTTCTTCGGGCGTGCCGCGGCGGCGGCCTCACTCCCTTGTCTTTGCGTGAGTACGAACGTGCCTGGATGCCTGCCTGCCCCGCTGGATGGCTGTGAGCAAAAAGTATTCCGTGTGTCGATAGCAGTCTGTATGTTCTACAAATCGACCATTCTATTCGTGTCCGAACACGTCCATCCGTTCGACCTCTTCTACATCGCGCCGACACTGCGTTCCTCTGTTCTTCAAGCGCGCTCTTTGGTTGGTTTTGGAGGTGGGTCAATGGTAAGCTCGTGTTTCGTCCTCCTCCCATTCCTGCCGTGTCTTGTATGAGGGGAGTCAAAACAAGGCCACCTTTTAGTGTGTGGACCGCCGTTTGGAGTGGTTTCTCTACGAACATGTGATGCTCTTTCCGTCTGCAGAACTATTCTTTGACCTTAGTCCTCAGGAAGAAGTGGTGAACTTTGTTACCTGTGTGCTCGGGCCTCGCTGCGTATTCCTACGGTTAATCATTGATCTTCAAGGACATGGTGAGTATAGTTTGTGAGCAGGTTAATGAGGAAGTGAGAGTGTTAGTTCGCCCAGGGTGGCCAAGAGTGGCTTAAGAGTGGGTCGCAGACAGTCATGGTATGTCCATGATGGCCGTCGGTCAGAATCCTGGCACCAATACAGCGGCTCGAGGAGGTCCGAGCGCCGGGGCGACGGCGTCATTACAGGCCTTTGTTAGCAAAAAAAAACACGGTCCTTTGACAACACACTTTCCATCTCTTCAATACCAACAACTAAACTATGGATTTTGTACGTCTGACGTGCCCAATTTGGCCAGTTCTATGTGCTTATCCAGTCTAGATGGGAGGACCAGGAGGGGCGGCAGGTTTCTTCGCCCAGCTGGTTCGTTGGGCTGTGCTTCTTGTCACAGTGAATCCAGCCTCTGATCGCCCTTTGTGTCCAGAGGATTTTGGTGGCGCCATGCCAAATCACACCCACATCATAGGCCTGATCCAAGGTCGTATGATGACTACTTCAAGGCGTACAGCGTAGCGATGCTACCCGGAAAGGAACGAGACAATGTGAGTTACGGTGGCAAAAGTACGTATACACCCTTGTCCATCCGCCATCGATCTCGACTATGCTCATGCGCATTGATAGTCATTATGCCCAACCACGTCTGCGCTGGCAAGACTCACTCAGCTCGACCTCGAGAGTCCTTGGATGTTCAAGTTGAGTAATCCGGCAAACCCAGCGGTTCGACCCATGCCGGTGTCTTGGAGTTCATAGCAGAAGAGGGGCGTCGTCCCACTTACCCCATTGGATGATGAAGACGTTGCGACTAACAGAGGAAGGCGACCCAATCAGGGTCACTGGCTGTGAATTGCCGAAGGGCAAGTTCGTGAAGCTGCAAAAGCTCAAACCCGTTGATTTCCTCGAGATCTCCGACCCTAAGGCAGTGTAACTATATTCATACCGCTTACTGGCCGTGGATTATGGTCTGACGAGCTTTCAGGCTTGAACAGGCGATGCGACACTTTTCCTCGCTCACACAAGGAGATATAATTGAGATATCTTACAATACAATCAGGTTCGGTCTCTTGGTCATGGAGACACAGCCGGGAGGCGAAGGAATCAGCGTGCTCGACACAGACTTGGAGGTAGACTTCGCAGCACCCGTTGGATACGTTGAGCCAGAATAAACGCCCGAAACCTCCTCCACCAACGACGATGGCGTCGAAGCTGAACATTGATGTCAATGCCTCAACGCCGGGGTCCTCCCGACCGTCTTCGTCGCTGGGAGGAACGTTCGCCAGCGCAGGCAAACCACAACTGCTGTAAGCAAGGGAGGAGATCAGTGGGAGAGCTTTAAAGGTAAGGGCGAGACGTTCGGGGCGGAAGGAAAACGAAAGGCAAAGGTGTAAGCCATCGGAAAATTGAAGATGTCTCGAGGGCAGCAAAATCATTCGTACAGAGTACGTACTTTTATTCGCAGCCTACTAACCGCTTTAATCGTCTGCGGTATGCGCAGGAAACATCGAGTCGTTACCTCGGATAGCTTGGAAGCCGGTGTCTCTGCACCCGCACCCCTCAACCTTCCTTTTGGCAAGCTGTTTTTTCGGTTTTAATATCACCCCGTACACCCCACAAGACAAGTCAAATGATCATCCAAGTTCCCCGGTAGGTTAATTCATACAGCTTAGACGCGCTGTACCCCTCATGTCTATGACAGCCTACAGCATTTGTCGGGTCTGGTAATTCTTTGACCGGCAAGGCCCACAGTGGCACAACTGATGCAAAGGGAAAGGCTAAAGAAGAGTCAGCTCCTCCAAGCGCACATACATGGGGAACCAGTGGGCATACGTTGGGCGCGAGCAGATCTGCTGCTGCAAGCTCCGCGCCCAGGTCTACCGGGGCTGGGGGTGCCGCAGTCCCCCGTGCTGCCTCAAAGACGGAACCAGCCAATGGAAGTCGAAGATAACAGCGACGATGATTATTATGACGACTGTGGGATGGATGAGGACGATGTCATTGACATAGACAGTGATTGAAGGAGAATGTTCCGATTTCATCAGTCACACATTTCCGGACTGTTCCTCAAAGACAAGTCATTCACACAATGTAGTCTCTTAGCATGTCGTTTTCGTGTATACTACATAGATCAAATTTCTCTTGACAACGCATCGTTTATATCATGGGTATACCGACGCCTCTACCCGCAGGCTCGCTGCCAACAGGATTAACTCCCGCCAGCGGTGAAAGTTCGCCAGTTGTACAGATAAAAGTTGAGGAGCCCGCTACCGCCCCCAAACTGACAAACACTGATGAGCTCATGATTTCAGCTTAAAAGGTTTCGACACACCTTGAGAGTCTTCAAGATGGGTGAATTATCCATGAGCGTGAGGCATTTGTTGAAGACGTCGAATTTCGCTTGGTCCGCAATGATCAATGCATCCCCAACCAGATCTTCGAGGCGTTTTCTTCAAGCAGCGACCGTCGTCATCCGCACCAGGCTCGAACGCAACGGTTGAGGCGTAGTAGTAGAGATACGCAACGTAGAGAACGTTGTATTTAGGTTGATTCATGATCGTTGACGGAAGGGAGTAGAATGATACGAAGTCGGTGATCTGGTGCGTCTGCGGGTTCTGTCGACAGTAAGTCAGTTAGTGTTCGTTACGAGACATACGACTCAGCGACCAACCTCGACGACGTAGGTCCACATCACTTGTCCATCTCGTGGCTTCTTCCAGTTACCCGGGCCTTCACCACGACCGCTGAGGAACTGGTGCCGGGCCTCATCTTCGTGTGTACTGTACGGCCATACCGAAACGTTTCATGTATGTCGCATAAAGTGCGGTAACTTCCGGCAAGTCCTTTCTCTTCCATCTCACGCAGCCCCTCCTTCTCCAACTTTAACTTGTCAGGCAATTTGTTGATGAGCTTCATGCGAGCAAGGGTCTGGTTCGCTGGTACGTGAGTAAATTGTACGTTGACGAGTTTGGGCACATTCAAGCATCGGTGATAATATCTGAGGGTGAGCGGGTTAGGCCAGGACCATGAGTAGAAGATCATGTTCTTACTTGCTTGTAGGTAGATATTCCAGGCGTTGGCAGCACTGTGCCTGAGGTGTACAGTGCCTGGAAACACCTTTGAGGTTGCATTGCCGAGTGACCTCCTTGATGAGCATGGGTGCGAGGCGCTTTGAACGCAACTTCTTATGCACACCACAAGAAGTTCACCTCACTCGCGTTGAGTACGGGTACGCTGAAAAAAGTCACATATATGAGGTTTGCTGGGTTTCGACTGGATCGTGTAACCTCACTTCTCGCGCGTACGCGTAACGTTATAGGTATCGCAGCGATAAACGCGACAAGTTTCTTTGTTCGATGCAACGCGTACTGCGACATGCCACTCTTTGGAGTATCCGGGAGGACCCAGAGCCCTATACTTGCGCTCAGGAAGCATTCAGGTAGTATCAAAGAGTGACATGCCATCGCAAAAATTCCATAGAGTATTGGAACCGGAACGACTCGTCGTCATCCTCGACATAGTTTCGCAGATAATAACTCCTCCCACAGTTCCTGAGCTTTATCAAGGAGATGAGCAGAAGAAGATCAAAAAAAATCAGTGTAACATACTTGGGTATCCTCACTTATATCCACATTAGACCAGACTAGCAAAATCCTTTGGTAGCGGATATGGCTCTTGACGAACTCTCTGCCGCAGGCTTCGACGGCTCGATGTATCCGTCAGAAAGAGGGTGGTTCCTCCCCTAGACACAGCGGGTACGTCAAGCGATTGTTGAGATAGATCATATGGCATACCAAGCTGTGGTACTGGCTGAGTTCCCCAGAACTGAAGACCATGAGATGAATATTGTGTACTTGGAGACGATAAAGGGCGCACCTTGGTGCCCGCCCTGTGTCCTTTTTTTCCCAGCCCCGCCAATGCCTACATTGCCCTGGATGACATCCTTTATTTTCATAGCCTCCAAAGCCTCGCGAATAGTGGCCTCGTCGGCCTGGGGAGCTTGCCCAGTCTCCTTCAACCTTCTCCAGAACAGCACTGACGACATCCTGCGGAAGATCTTTCCCACTCTTCAGTGCAGCAAGTGTCTTTAATGCCTTGCTTCGTTTCTTCTTTTTCTTCTTTTTTTGCTGGATGAGGGCACGCTAGCCTCGGGGGAGAGTGGAGCTTTTGAAGCTCATCGTCTGAAACTTCAGAGTCAGAGCTCTGATTGCTCTGGAACGTCTTCAACGGCTTCTACAAGAGGCGCGACCCTTGCCGTTACTTGTCGACACATGGCGGTTACCCCTGAGAGTAATGAGGCAGGCAAGGAGTGTAGAAGTGGTATATTTTGTTTTGTAAGCAGTCTGATGATGGCAACCGTGCTATCATACATCATGCGCATGCACAGCGCTCTGCTCGCAATATCCCGGCGTCCGCTACTGGATCCGAGTCCTTCTTGGAACTCTTATGTCTCTGCCTGTCGTTTCCCCTAATCTCGTGCACAATCCTACAGAGGGCCACGGCGAACTGAAGAATCTTGCGCACATACGCGCCGTCTGAAAACACCTTGCCACCGACGCCCCCAGATCTATAGCGAGATCCCCGTGGGGCCCAAGCTCGAAATGAAAACTGATTTGGTCGACTCTCGGGGAACTCGGTTGTTTGTGAAACCCTCTTTTAACTTCTTACCACGACCTGCGCCCTGCGATGCCATTCACCAGGTGTATGGTACGTGCACTCAGAGACACTTCTTGTTGGAGTCTGACATACGACCTTTTAGTGGTATGAAGCTGACGGCACCCAAATACGTGACGGCTGCCGTCGCATAGGACAATGCTCGTTCGTCCATCCTTCAGATCCTGGCTGGGATCGGGCGCAGCCGTCCAGACACATTCCTTGGGGTCACAATTCAGTCTCCCGCGGCAACTCGTCGTCTCAACAACAGGATGGAGGCTGGACTCAACGGACAACCTCGTTCATCAACCCCGAAGAGACCCATTCGACGAGTATCATTGCGGACGACGCCGACGGGACATCGTGGAAAGTCAATGACAGGAAAAACACCAAGAGCCTAGATGGACCGAGCGGTGCCCCTGTTGAGCCATTGACCTCCTGCTGGGGTTCCTTCACATCTGTCAATGGAACTGTCGAATCTTCAACGTCTGCCTGGGGGGCCTCTGTGTCCCAAAAACAAGCCCAGCTCTTGGGGACGCGAACCGTCCCCTGTAGCCACCGGCTGGAGTAACGCCTCAGGTCAATGGGGCAATACTACTGGCGGATGGGGGGAAGCCTACTGGTGACCCCCGACAACACTTCTAGCGGATGGGGAAAATAGCTCGGGTGGCGCTAGTGAATGGGGGAATCCCTCGGGCTGGCTTGGATAACACGTCGGGTGGCGGAAAGGAATAGCTTGAGTGGCTGGGATGATTCCCCGGCGATGCAATACTTTCACCAGTAACTGCTGACGGGGATGGGGTCCTTCGACAAAGCCCCGTTTGGATACCGCGACCGCCAAAATAGCCATACCGATCTAGTGGTGCCAATTCTAGTGGTCTCTTCGGTGAGCGGCTCGTCTCTACTCTTACTGTCCGGAGAATGATGAAGACTCGTCTTTTTTTCAATATTAGATGCTAATGATTCATGCTCGCAAACGTCTGGCGGAAATGGCCGACTGCACATTCTCAACCGCCCACTCCCACACTCGATCGGACTTTGCAAGCTTCGAGTGCTCTCACTCCTAGTGGAACTTCGATATTGCCTGTGATTCCTTCATCCGCGGTCTACGAAGAGCCATCGGCTCCGCTGGCTGCCTCCGCGCCAGCCGTCCATGAAACTACATTGATGGATGTCGATGAAGCCGCCTCTCCAAGCGCCGGGCGAGCTGCATCACCCCTGCCAGTCGATGGACCCACGAGAACAGTACAGTATGTATACCGCGGACTTTGACGCGTGCTTAGCTGAATTCGTACGACTTACAGCGCCCTGATAAACGCGATCGTTGCGTTACAGAGCTCGGGAAGAGGCACAAAGAGCGCATTGAACCGACAAAACGCCCTATCCAAGGCAAAATATTACAAGGGAGCCAGTCCCCGAGAGCACGATTCCGTCTTAACGAGCAGAAGGAACAGGCCGAAGTCCCAACTCGAGGCCGCTCAGGCGAACTCGTGACGAGACATTTTGCATGAGCTTGGTAGTTGTGGAGAGTCAATCGGCCTCGATCCTTCTCCCGAGTTGAGCAGTCCTCTGTCACGGAAGATGTTGCAGAGCCAGAAACCGCTCTCCACTATGCGCAAATATGCGGCCGAGATTCAGCAGTGGATCGAGACTGTCCGCCCTCAGTTAAAAGCCTTACAAGCCCGACGTCGTGAACGGAAGTCTACATGCGCGCCACTCGCCGTGGTTCCCAACGCTGCATTGCCTTCTCTATACTCTAGCGATATCAGCCCAATGCTGACTAAAATCGATGACTTCGAAGTGAAGATATCTATGCTAGAGGATTATCATCAAGAGTTGAAAGACATAACGCAAAAGTCGTTGGAAAGGGTCGATGATATTTTACGTGCTGAGCAACGAGTGGCGACGCTCTCGAAACACCAGACTGCTGTCATGGACATGACCAATCAACTCACGGCTCTCCGCGGTCACGTCGACCTACTCTCGTCCCGGCCAAGGTTGGCAACTGACCTCGAAACACAGAGACTTCGAGCGGAACAGGAGCAGCTCAAGCTCCGCGTAATGGAGGTATGATCCAACATTCTCTATGATCACATGTACCCTCTAAGATCTTATCCAGCTTCAGCTTTCCAATGATAGCATCATCGAAGAAAGAAGGCCGTGGGGAGTCGCCTAGACGAGATCAAGGCTCGACTCGACCGAGTTGTCGCCTCCTCGTCTCACTCGTCATTCACACTTGTAGACGGGGGCATTGACGTTGAACAGGTCGTTCGAGCCGTTGAGCCCGTTCTGCGATCACAGGCCCGTGAGGATATGCGCCCGAGGCCATCGTCGAAATCAAGGTCGGATTCGATGCGGCCTTTGCCCAGCAGCACGGACAGATCTGCAACGCTGTTTGGAAGCGTTTGTGGCCTGCCCTACAGCTTATCGATTCCATTAGGCAGCACTTCAACCTCACTGTGAAAGACGTTCCTGACGGGCTCACACCGCAGGCGGAGGCTGGCCTTGTGGGCAACCTTGGACCCGTCGGACCGGTTGGTCAGTCATGAGCACCATGTATTATGATTTCTTGAACTACTGTATCATCTAGCTATGGACAGGTTCTTGCTTCCGTTTCATACACTAAGCATCGCATATTTATTATACATAGATTCAGCTTAATGAACAGCAACCATCATAATGTTTCGAGGGCTCGGCCCTTGGGAGATAAGTCGTTTTTGCGTCACCATGAGTTGCCAGTTAGTTGCACACGGTGAGTCTCTTTTCAACACGACCACGGCACCTTATTGACACATCCATTTTTGACCAGGTGGTAGGTGAACGCTCTCCTGTGACGTGATTTTGAGTTTGGAAGTAGAGCAGGCGGGGTATAAAATTAAGGTGACCCGCGTGAATGTAACCAATGTATGGGGGGATCTCTTGCTCATGTGTATGTCTCTCATCGGTGCTTCATCGTGCGAGCTGACTTTTAAGTGCCCAGCATCCGGAAGGTAGCAAGGTTTTACACTATTCAACCGTCTAATTAGGATCCATGCTTATCGTTTAGTCGAATAGTCCTCAATTATATCCTCGAATAGGTTTGTGCTCGCGTTATTGTGTGTGAAGCAGGTAGCGAATGTCATTGTCCTGTGCGATTGTGCCGTAACCCGTCCAACGTGGCTAACTTATCCAAGTATGCCGTATGAGCTACGCCCCAGATGATGGCCGGAACGTTCGCTCGCGCAAATGATATGCAGCTATACCGGCTCCGTCAAAGGGCATGCACTTTTCGATGTCCACGGCTCCTCGATTCTACCTCTCACGAGGATAGCGCTCTGTAGGTGGGATGTCCCCCTCCCACACGTAAAGATAGGTGCGCATGGTGCACAACCTCTCCCCGATACAGGCCTGGCTGACCGAAGCATCTTCTTGTCAGTGGATTACCTCACGTGGGCACCCTTCTCCACTCCGAGTTGTTGGAGGCGGCTTTTCGTCATCCCTTTCGCGACCTGGACCATCGCTCCCTTCGCGTGCCGCTTCACTTCCGCTGCAGTGCTACCAATAAGCCGTATTCGAACGTGCATTCACTTGGCTCAACAAGCTTTGAAAGATGCACTACGCTGAGCATTCCCGCTGGCGCATGAAACAGATTAATGCAAGCTGCTGCCACCACTGGCACGCTCCGCTTGCGGTATAAAACGAGCATTGCTGGGGGACGTCAAGTCAGACCAGAGCCGCATACCATCGATCCGCATCATCATGCATCTGAGTCTACTGGGTGCCGTGTGTCTGGTCGTCTCGGTCGGGGCCTCCAAGCTTCTCGATAGAAACCTCGCCTACGGGTCGCCTTTCCTAGGATTGAAGAGGTCTGTAGCTATCCTTGATCACCTTGCCTACATGTCTTAAAATCCCTTGTTAGTTTTCTATAAACACTCGCGCTATCGAAGCCCGCCACATAGAGCATGTCAAGAGACAGGTGATCAGCGCGGCAGGCTTTGACGACGAGCATTACCCTCTACTTTTTACGGCGGTGATTTCAGCAACGTGAGATCCCTTACAGGCTCACCGCCGTATCAAATTTCACCAGCTTGATTTTGTAGAGCCCTTTCCTTTGGAATGGCGGGCTCAACTTCACCCACGCAGGTATGCTACTTCGCATCGTGATTGGTTGTTCATGCTCTGACTCTTATGTGGCATCGTCGCGCTTTAGTGGCAAGCGTGCGTACTGCATCCCATGCGATTGTAGCATCTGCCCACTGAGCTCATTTCAAGGGTGACCCGTTTGATGACTCCGTTCTCTTGTGGACGCGTGCGGTACCTCTTCCTCCAGGCCCGGATCAAAGCATTCCTGTTTGTGTCTCATTCAAGATTTTTGACAACGCCGGACTCCATGGCAAAACCAGTTGACTCCGGCGAGGCTTTCACGTCTTACGACGTGGATTTCACTGTGAAAGTGGAAGCGCAGCATTTGAAAGCCCGATACCCATTACTGGTATCAGTTTGCAGACTGCACAGACTCCTGGAACCACAAGTCCTGTTGGGGCTACCAGGACTATCTCAAAGCCCCGATAGTGTGTATCTAAGCATTCCGCATCTTCCCATTTCTCACCGAATATAGCTCCTGCCACACATCGGTCAATGGAGGCAAGCCTCTGACTTTCGCTGTCTTCAGCTGTTCTCAGTATCAAAATGGTACACACATTGTTCAAGATATGCGTTGCTTGACTCTGACTGTGCCTCTCTTTGCAGGATGGTTCAATGCATATGGTGTTGCTGCTCACAACACCCACCGCCGATATTTTTGTGCACCTTGGAGACTATGTGAGCGATACTCATGTTTTATATGAAGTGCCGCGGCGCTAATATTACCTACAGATATACGAGGAGGTCGGTGACGGGTGGGTTTATCAATACACTGGATGCAGCACAGTCTCCTTCAACAACTCTCAGTGCTAGTATCGGTCGTCAGGTCCATGGTCGTGAGCTGGCCACAATTTTTGATTATAGGCAACGACTAGGCCAATATCGCACGGACCAGAGTCTAATCGACGCCCATATGAGACAAGCCACCATGGATTACGGTCTGGTAAAGTCTATATTTCCAGCATAGGCCATATATTGGACAGCGTCAGTCGTTGAACAGAACCTTCAGGGTAGGTTTGTTTCGTTGCCGCTTACCATGCGAAACCTTTGAACAATTTATATAACTCGTAAATCTAGGATGACCAAAGAGGTGAACACAATTACAGCATGTATTCGTCCGAAGTTGACATTGGCTCGTTTAGGTCGCTGATCAGTCTTGGAAAAGCTGGCACGCCGCCGATAGCAACGACTTACTCTACGGACCTGGATGCACGTTCTCACACTTCGGGCGCATGCTTCACAGACCGTAAAATGGCTGGTGTTCGTGTGCAATAGCATGAGTGATGCCTATTCGACAGGTCGACGTAAGCGATAAACTTCCGCATCTGGCGTAACTTCCAGATCGGCAAACTTCTCGTAAGTTGAAGTCGTATTGAACCTGAACTCAGGCTGAACGCTATCTTCCCAGGATTTGACTATGCTGTGACACTAGTAAGCCGCAGAAGGGATGTTATGAGAACGAGCGACGCTCATTCATTACCAGGGCAGTACTGGACCGTGATATCACAGATGTGAGCTCAACAAACAGAATGCACGGCACACACTGATATATTCCGCGTCGCTGTCACTCCAGCTGTATTACAACACCAGTACGCACATCATTAGTAATGAGTGGCTGTTTCTTTCTCACAGAAATACACTTTCTAGAATGTGAGTACTTCTAAACCGCAGTTGACAGTGTACACTTGATAGATGAATCACATGGAGAGCCATTAACTCGATTGCGAACGTGGTAAAATCGTACTCTCATGGGGCCCAGTCCAAGAAGCTTGTGAGTCTTGTATTCGGTATTGACTATCAACTCCACATACCTTGACTTGAAAAGGGTTCTACAACACGCTTGTCCCAATCCAAGTCCGACAAGAGACGCGCTGTGGCGTAATCGTCGGGTAAGCCTGTCTCTGCTGATAATATCCGACATTTGTTTGAACCTGATTTTGATAGTCAGCAAATCGTCTTTACACAGCTTGACGAGGAGGGAGTTTGTATGTCTTAGTATCTCGTTGCAAGCTTATTACTGATTAACCACTTAGTCGACGCACCGTAAGATCGACGTTCTTCAGGTTCTAAGCCTCTGCGTTCGACTTACGGCCATCTAGGATGCTTGGGACGGATATCGTGCCAACAGGAATCGCATTCTTTGACCACAATCCACGACATAATATCGATAATGTCATTATTCTGTCCGGCGACAGCCATGCAAACTGGGTGTCTGATTTATCTCGTGAGTATGCCAGTCAGCTAGTAGCGTGAATCTCCCTTCACAAGGTCCGCCTTGCAGACTTCAACGATACTGCAGCGTCAGCAAGAGTTCTATTAATCATGGTACAATGCATGAATAACTTACTACGCTACGCTCAGGTACAATCCAAAGACCGGGCGCCGGAAGCTTTGGGCAGTCGAATTTGCGGGAGTGAGTACATCTAGTACCCAAAGTATTTAGTGAACACGTACAAATGAACGCTCTTGGTTTAGACTGCAGGTGCGCAGGAACAACATGGATCTGTTCAGAGTGTGGTTTGGACGATGATGTGGTGCACCCACAGTGACTTCTGGCTCCGCTTTCTTGGAAATGGAATTTCTCCTCCTGGCGGCCAACAACGTCTCTCGTATTCTCGTGGCCGATGAATTGAACAGGGACTTTGCAGTGGAGCGAGGGCTCTTATCGAGGCTTCTTCACTCTCACTATCGACACCGAGAAAAGTCAACGCAACGTACTGGGCAATGAGAAACACAAGTACGTTCTGATTCTCATATTCACATGTTACATTCACCTCGAGTCACCACTACAGGCTTTGCCAACTTGGACGCAATTCCCCAGTGAGCCCAATTTATTGTGGAGAAAAGGTGAGATACGGGACCACAGCCTAGTTCACCCCTCGAATACTTATGAAATATACAGGTCCCAACAAACTTCGCCGTCCGGTGCGCCTGGTTTTGGCAAAGTCGCCGCTGGGGTCCTACAAGCGAGCGTGGTCACAAACGAGTCTTCGTGAGAACATGTCCCACGAGTTTCGGGAGATAAAAGTCTGAGTACAAAACAAGCTGTATGGTACCTTGATACACATTTGAGTCCGCGATTTCGATGTCCTGCTGCCGGAGATATACGTCGAAATATACAGGATTGTCGAGTCCTTGGCGTGGTTAGTTCAATCAGGAAGCAGTAGTGATTCTCCCCGGCTCTAATGTACAGCTGCTGTGCAGTGGTGATGATAAATATGTCATGTGTCTACGTGCAATGATGCTTGTGTCTTGAGATCGAACGTTCGAACGTCCAACTTGACATGGCCAACTCGGTGGCAATAATGGTCAACTATCGACTTCACTCGGTAATGTTGATTTTATACAACGGAGCACCGAGTCGCCGTAGCGACGAGCAGTCCCATTAAGACAAATGAAACTCACGACTAGGCGAACTTTGTCTGGGCTGAGACGTCCTTAGTGTCCATCGGCACAGACTTGATATCGCAATCAACAGCGTCCAGTCGCTATCCCTAGAGTGGCTGCCCACTAGCAGCCCTCAGAACCAGCTGCCTCCACTCGTCCCTGTTGGCCACCGTAGCTCCTGCTCTGGAGGCGTCTTCCCAAGCGCACCCCGCGAGATGTGTCGCATTGCGAGGTGGTAGGTACGTCCCTCCCGTGCCCGGAGCGTTGGTACTGAGCGGCCCGGCATCGTGGGTAGCCGACGCACCTCGGCGTTGCTCACCGCAAAGTGGTTCGGGTCACCGGGCGGTGTAGGTGTGGGTCGGCGGTGTGGGGACGCCACACTGGTTGAGGACCATCGCGCGTGTGAACCGCCGGTGGAGCAGAATGGCCAACATCGTGCGTAAGATGCATGCTGGGAGCGACGGAATGGATAGAGTGGGGGGTAGCCGTATGCATGCGCATCGAAGGACCAACCGCTGCGGACCAAACAGGGGATGCAGCTGGCTGAAGGAAAGGATTCCGCGAGGGACCACCACTCGAGTATTCTGGCGGGGCCCGACTCGTATAGCGAGTAAATAGAAGGTTGGTGATTCTATCTCCTGTCCTGAATACATCCTCCCGGTTGCGGTTGCTGGCGGAGCAGTGTGATTTCCTGGTGGAAATGAACTGGGAATACCAGAGGAAGGGGGAGCAACTGGTTGGTACATAGCAGGTTTGAACGACCCAGAGGTCCACGTAGAATAGGTTACTGGCTGATCCGCAGTGAAGGTCAAGGAAGTCATTAGCCCATCAGATGTAGTAGCGTTCGAAGGTAGCGGGTCACTGAACGGATTTGTTAGAGGAAGGGGAGGGGGGCGATAAAGCAAACTCTGCCTGCGAGATTGAGAACAACGATGTTTGGATGGGGGAAGGCGGGGACTTCTGGTCTGGCAGAAGTCCCGGTGGCACCATAGGTTGCGCTAGGAAAGCTTGCACCAGGCGAGACAGCAGTCTTGGAGTTTTCGGCATGCCGTTTGCAACGCGGTATGTTCTCGGCTTTGAGCGCAGGCGTGGTGAGACCTTTGGCTTGGGCGCAATGGTCCCAAAGCTACTCGTGCTGTCTTGCCTCAAGAGCCCAGTAGCGGAGTCGACCGAAACGCAGAGAAGACGCTCTAGAGTGTCGAGCCTTCTCGGGGTCATCCAGCAATAAGTTGGGGTGTGATCCTAGGCACGGGTCGGGGAACTCGGCTCATGATCAGAAGGATGATCATGTAACCAAGGGACTAAGGTATAAGGTGCCGCAGCGATCAGCGCACTAAATCAGCGAATATTTAGGAGAAAGCTCACGTAGCCCAGTCAACACCCAAGAGCCAATAATGAAAGCAAGATCCACGTCTTTGCAAATTTGCTCAGTTGCTTTACCCAAAGCGTGAGAAATCTCCGCCGTCAGACATGGTGTGAAGCTTACCAAAAAGCCACACAGGAGAAATGCATGCTGAAGAGAGTCACGGCAAGAGATGCGCCTATAATATTGAACACAAGTCAGATACTGCGGTGACGGGAAGCTTGTGTCATAGCTCACCTATGTGGATAAGTAGAAGAAAAAATACGCGAGCAAAGTCCAACCAAGTCCTGAACACGACCACAATCCTGCGTTGCCATATAAGTAGAACGTGTGACTCCACTGGCCCCCGAACATGATGCTTACATCAGATACAAGAGAAACTGCGGAAATTCCATTTACTCCAATTACACCCAGTACGATGCCACCTGCAGCTCTCGTGAGACTCACTGAATCCATGGGTACCATGAAACATACGTTGTGGATGGGTAAAATGTGCCCACTCGCGAGTCAGGTATATGGAAAGCGTGATTGCCCATCCTAAACTCGCGATTGCGATGAAAGCTGGGAAGCGGAGCACTTCATAGCCCGCAGGAACAGAATACTTGAGGCGCTCACCGTAGACTGTTTTCCTGATTCTGAAAATATTGACCACCAGTTCATGATATCTAAAATAATCCCGAAGACCAGCTAAAAGAGTGTAATGTTGAAAACGAAAGAAACCGTGGCCCTCCAGGGAACCGAGCGAAGAAAGCCTGAAGGATAAGGCTGGGACTGACTCAGTCAGAGCCTGGGTGAACGAAGGCGAACCAGGATCGCAGCAGCGTCTGGGATCTCGAGCTTATGTATAGGACGGAGCGGTCGCAGAGGCGTGACATCCTGACAGTACACATCACCTATCCAGACCTTCGGGCTCACGGGGAGGCTCATTGGCGGAAGTAAGTAGACTAGAGCTGTCTTCGAAGCTAACATCCGAATGTCAATGAGTAGCGTCTGCCATACAGAAGACGTGCCTCCATCAGAGTAAACTGTCCCCCGTACAACGCGTGTATCCCTGTCCTCGACGACCGGCGGTGAGAGAAGCAACTCCAAACCTAAACGATATCCTAAATTGGCACACATCGCAACGGCCCCGTGACCGTCACGCGTTATTCCGCCTATGACGGAGGCGGCGTGACATGACGTGAAAGGCCCAATCAGCGCTCGCACTGGCAGGCGCCACAATCCTCTCACATCCGCCAACGATGTCTGAGCAGCAGCCTTTGCTCTCGCATGACAATGGCCAGTATCAGGACATGGAGAATGGAGGCGCTGCTGAAGGGCCAGAACGAAAAGGGCCACATTGCACGGTGGAAGGAAAATACGGCGGAGAGACTCGAGTCGCGACCATGGCATTACGCGGTGATTTTACTGGCGCGTATCTCTATACTACTACGATTTTGACAGTCAATCTCAGTCGCCATTAACTATCTGTCGCTACAGGTCATCACAGACTCAGTTTGTGTACTTGCGGATTTGGCTTATAACGGTGCTTTCGGACACCACCTGCACGCCGGCGGAGGGTCCTGATGCACCGGTATGGCTCGACGTACTCGCCCATGTGTCTCTGGGAATAACTACGCTGTTCTTGATCGAAATACCGGTCACTCTTATGGGCATTGGGTCCCAGCTACTACAACCCGTTTGGAGCATTTCCTCACGCCGGGTTTGCATCTATTTGATGCACTAGTCATCCTCGGGACCTTCGTCCTAGAGATTGTGCTTAAGGGCCGTGAGAGAGAGCTGGCTGGACTCCTCATTATCCTTCGTCTGTGGCGATTGGTCAAGCTAGTTTGGGGGTAAGCCCATTTCCATTATTTCATCATCATGACATTACTATGTCCTCCCTAACAATAAATTCATAACGCAGGGATTGCCGTAGGCGCGGGAGAACTTGAAGAAGAGAGCGCGAAAACCCTTGCAATGAAAACCCGCCAGGGAACGCGATCAAGCATTGACTGCACTTACGCAGGCGCAGGAAGAGTTACAGGTAGATTTACGCGCCCGTCTGTCAACGCTCGAGAGTGATGCAGTAAACAGGTTAATGAAGGGGCTCCAAGCATTGAAGTCTTGAATATTGGTGGATCTTTGATGAACATTAACGTTGGCTCTCGTATGTTTTATGTCGTGGACAGTGGAGTTCTCATTAGTGCTGCAGTAGTTATTATACTAACATTACAAAGGCTGCAAAATACAAGATGTATAGATACAATGTTCAATTGTGATACCGATACCATAGTCCTGCATGCAAAGTCGTGAGCGGTGTTTCACCACCATCCATGATCGTTACCGACGTGCTTGCACCCATTCCGACAACCGTGTTTGGCGTATAGGCTCGTCCGCGTTATCGACACCCGCAGGGAAGAAACCGTAAGAGGCACGATGGCAGTCCAGGAAGCCACCATCATCAGGTGGGCGGGCGATGGCAAGTTTGGTTTAGGTGGTGGGGTTGGAGGTAGGGTCGTAGGACTCCAGCATGACTTGATCAAAGAGAGAGACACGCTGGGCCACTGGCAACGGCGCGAAAGGTGCATCGCGGCCACGGCGGGTGTTGACCCGCTTAGCCCACTGGGGACGCAAGCTCTCTTCACTGCGTGTTGCGCGTTGGCCCGTCCCGAAAAGATGGAGTCGGCATAGCCAAACGTTCAACATCTGCACTTGTGGAATAGGTCGGGTACGGAAGCGTTGACATTGCGGAGCGTGGGATGTCGTCGTCTTCTTCTCCGGCCGCACTGAACGCCGGATTTTCGTACGGTGTCTTGTGCTCCTTCTTCACAGACACCTTGTCCATATAGTCCAATGTCGTAGGCTTGATAAACCAGGGGGCCTGATAAACCGTAGTCGTCCAAATGCCGCCATACATGGCAGCATGTGACACGGCAAGGTAACAAAGGGTGAGGAAATAGGTTAATACTAAATGAAGGTTCAGGCGTATGGCAAGGATAGCTAAATTAGAGACAACGCACCTAAGATAGAGGAGATCCACGTGATAGTCAGTCAGACGGCTGATGAGGCGCAGATGGTAGTGTAGGCTAGGTCCCTGAGTCAGTCTTTTGTCCCCGTAGAAGGAAGAAGAGTGTTTACATTGCGATCCACAATAAATAGGTGGCCCATTAATCGTAACATCAATTGAAGAAGCTACAAAGGCGCGCGTTCGTTAGCGAAGAAACGGCGACGAAGGGCAGGATGGGCATACCTAATTGGAGTGAGCTCATGAACGCGGTCCATCCGCATTCAAAGTTGACTTGTGCGGTTCTGGCTCTCGGGAAGACGAGTTTCCGCACCAGCACTATGATACGAACGGCGCGTCAATTCATGCATGGGCAGCATGTGAGAGTGACTTACAGGACCACGAAGAAAAACAGTGCGCATGCATTGAATATAACAAATATAGGCGAACCTGGCACTAGAGAGATGAAGATTGAGTCCCTTCAGACGGCATGATTGATGACGTGAGGACGTGACCATGTCCCCCACCTCGTTCTAGCCCAGAGGCCCTCATTAGGGAAATCTCCCATGCTGCCAAATCCAAGTGACAGGATATTGAGGTAGATTAGAATGGCTATCATATGGCCACAACTCGTGAGTACTCTAGATTTTTGAATCACGATTCTGCACTTACAGAACGCCACGAACCGAGCGATGAGAAGCGGACTATGCATCGCGGAAGTCGTAAAGAATGTCGGCCTGATCTGGTGTCAAGTCTACGTCACGGACGCAGAATTATGGAGGGAAGAAAGATGGTAAAGACCGGAATCTGCAGAGTAGCGAGGGTAAATGGGAAATCTAGAGGGAGCAAGCCCTTTAATAGAGCCAAGGAAAATCTAAGTGGCCAGAATTCGAGACCACCGGGGGGAGGCCTGAGGGCCACCGGCCTCCATATCGTTCTTATACCGAACCTATGTTCTGAAAGCACAGCATTGGAGAACAATGACACATACGCGAAGAACAATGCGCCACAAATCCCTTCATCCCCAAAATAGAAGGTCGTCCGACTACAATGCAATCCAGGCAACGGCGCTTGTTTTTACACGACATTTTGCACGCGTTGGTTGGCCGTATTGCAGCCGAGTGTCCTGTTGTTGCTACACGCCATTGACGTTTTGCACTGAAGAGTGTGGCGAGTCCAAAAATATTAATGTGAACAAACGCACTGGACCTTGCATAGTGGAAGCTCTCGGAACGCTCTACGAGGAAATTTCAATTCTGGCCCTTTTTCTAGCGTGGGAATCGAGGGCCCGGAGTTATCCGAAGGAGTAGCGCTAAGCATTTGCGCAGTCTGATTTGGCTGGCGCAAGTCCCGTTCGCGCTAGCCGTTGCCCAGCGTCGTCCCCGTGTTTGCACACGAAATTGGGTCAGGAGTGTGTAGATTGGAATTGTAATCTAAGGATGTCTAGGACATTCATCTCGCATAGTGCTCTCCATTTTTACAACAGATTGATACGCCAACTCGAAGCGCCAAAGGACAACTCGTATGCTGCCGGTCACGTAGTAAAACATGAGTTAGAAGAGCGAAGTATGAGCACGCTCGGCGTGCCATGCGGCGTCACAGCATTCTAAGCAGCTAGCCTGCAGCACTATGCCGTGGACAGTGCATATTTACACGAGGGCCCGTAAGCCTCCGCGCTGCCATGACGCAAAGCTATTGTCGCGTGGACACCCGGTCGTCAATAGTGCGATAGGCAACTGATCCGTGCAGATCCAACGGCCGGAGGTACGGGACGCGAAAACGTCCGATGCTTCCACCCGAGCCAGTGCGAGGATGCCGTGGACGAGCTGCGGGGGATGAGCCTCGGAGGTTGAGGTGTGACTGTGGCGGGGAGACGGTGCTCGGTGACGTCTGTGGGGACTGCCGGGCCAGTCACCGAGAGGGGGGCGGGGTTGAGCCAGTAGGAATTGGACAACACGTGGGAGGCTCGATTTCAGAGTTGCTGGGTACAGAGATGCAGGTTTTGGAGAGAGCTGCACCATCGGTTCCGGAGCTCGCGGAGCCGGTCGTGAAGGCTCGTATGTCGGTTCCTGCCTGGGAACGAGCGGTTCTTGGCCGCAAACTTCCTCGGCCTGAGCAAGTGTGGAGCCTGCCTAGTTGCTTGAGGCCGGCTGTTTACGCGAGCTGGGAGAGGCTTCTTCCATTGACGGGTAGGGGAGACGCGGGTGCACTGTTGAGAACGAAGTGCGCGTCTTATACCAGGGGAAGAATCGGACGCTAGACTGCCAAACCGACACGCCCTCTTCTTGATGAAGAACTGCCGACAAAGTCAACCCAAGGAGGTATATCAAGACTGTGAGTCCGAGTTAGAAGTGGTCTAAATAGTAGAGGTGTTGCTTGTACGGAGGATCGTGATTAACCACGTGAATGCTAGGAGAACCAATGCCGATAGTGCAGACGGACATATTGCCAGCCGCTAAAGAAGATAAGTATGCATATTTGACTGGGTTCTCAGTGTACACACCTGCAGAGCAAGACATTATTCGACATGATGGCGGTCAAAGCCGATGGCGCCAGCTGAAGCAGCCAACGTTTCAATCACCGCTTCTGTTACATGCCCAAATTTACATACCTAGTTCCAGCAGGCAGAAAAATTCCGACCCAGAGACACTCAAACCAGACGCGGCTGGATACAGCATTCTTCCTAAACAAATCAACGGCAACGCTATCACTAACGGATTAGTATTCAGAACGTTGGCAGAGAAAAATGGTTACACACGTTGGGATGATGAAGGCGACACCCAAGAACTCCGACGAAGATGAGATAGACGGAGATTTGGGCTGCGAGGGTGCACATCAATATCTAGTCAGAGGCTGTAAAAGACGAGATGCTTACCGTCACGCCAGTAGCCCCGGGCATACCGTGATTTCCAGACGGCAACGCTAGCAATGATAGCATTGCAGACAACGAAAAGCACTGTGGATGGACGTCTTAATCAGTCCTTCCGTGCTTCTCTACACCAAGAAGGGATCTGACTACGACCGAAAAGCACGAAGCGGTAGGCGAGCAAGATGCTAGCGGGGGAGGCCATTGTAGAGATCTTCAAGAAAGAACTGTTACAGATACTGAGACAACAAGTGCAAGAAAAACCGGGTCTACGGTTGTCGAGAGCGATAATTAAATGAGTGCAGAGTACCCAGCTCTGAGACCGGAATCCTGTCCAGTAGGGGTAGGAAGGGAGCGGAAGGGGTGGTGGTGGCTAAGACGAGGAGCGGAAAAGCCAACTAGGGCTAGTAAGTAGTCGTCGTCGTCGGCGTCGATCAGACGTCGGCCGTTTCAAGTCGTCAACTCAACCGTGTGGGCAGTTTCAGTCGCAGTCTTGGGCAACCAGGCTGTATATACCTCTGACAGGCGCCCGATCCTGACCATCTCCGCAAGGGCGGCTGTACAAACTCATTGTCCACACACAACGCAAGCGAGATACCGCACAATGGATGCATGTATTGATGCGCACGCAAGTAAACGTACAACGACCAACACGCGTGGCATGCTCAGGTATTGTGGCCCAAGCTCGAATACACAGCTGCCTCTCCATCACCGAGGCCACGCATGAATCCCTCGTGATAGGCGTCTTCCGTCCCTGGGGCAACGACACCAGGGCCCCAGAGCCACGATGCTATCCTGAATATACTGACCAACAAATCCCAACTTTGATAGACTGTATAGCGAGAATACTCTCGCAGTGAGGAAGCCGTCCGTATATCCACGAGTTGATGATGCTCCTTCCGCCGGACCTGCGGGCCCATTGCTTGCGGATGAAGTAGGCGTTGAACCCCCAGCCCCCAGCTTCCAGTAGGAGTATTTTGTGGACCACCTTGAGGTCCGGGGGAAGATACGACAGAGGGCGAGATCCCCTGCATAAGAGGGGGGAGAAGGCATGCCCACCATGAGCGTTGACATGTCTGGAAGTTGTAGAGGCTCGCTCCCCTGGCTTGAGGGTGATCCGTACGAAAAGAAGGTCGATGGTAGTGCTGTCCCCCAACAGCAGCAGTAAAGCACCATCCAGGGTCATCGACACAGTTCTTCTTTCCGGTACGCTGGTGGAAGATGGTTATTACAAAATGGTACTCCGTCTGGAAAGTATAAAACATACCCCAGAAACTCCAACCGGCAGTAATGTTAGCGTAGATTCCGACTTGACCGGTGCAGAAATCCTGTCGAGCTTGGTCTCTGGGTCCGACTCATCGTCGAGGCTCTGACCGGTCAACGCGCAAGAGAACTCGTCGATTACTAAATTGCGCCGTTCCTCCCTGGGTCGAAGCCTGCCGAAAGGAGTCGCTTTATGCCACTCGAATGTCCGACAAGTGGTCACGAGGCCGGCTCGCTAGCATCAGCATGGTGTAAAAACAAAGTAAGAGTGGTGGTCTTGGACAACGAAGTCTGAGCGGTTGGACACAAAGGCGCTGAATCGGTCCAGGTCGAAACCGTCATGTAGATAGAGAGGCAGGTTAGATTCTGGGTATATACTGCCCTCATGGCGTCGATAGCCTGGGTATCTTGAACCAATGTTAGGCATGAGAGAGATCGAACGATAAAGGGGTTTCAACTCACAAAAGTCCGCGAGTGAGGGTACATTCTGGGGTTCGTTAAGCATTTGGATGCCCACTACGTTTGTCACCCAAGCGAGTTCTTGCATCAGATAAGTGAGCACCGTAACTGTTTGATTGATGTACTGTGGGCTATCGAACAAGTTGGTGACACCGTCGGATATTCCGGAGTGTTGTTGTCCGTTTTGACTGTACCCGGGAGCGCCATGTAGATCGACCAAGACTCCAATACCGACGGAACCGGCTAGGTGATAGTATGCACTATCCGCGACCAAGAGTTCCGGTAGACATCTGCGACAGGGGCAAAGGGGGTGTCCTCGCAGAAGTCTGGCCCCAAGCTCCAATAACCGATGGGTAGCCGTACGGTGTTGATGCCAATACTCGCAAGGTACTGAAAAATCTGATTCACCAATGAAAGTATCCCAGTGTCGTTCAAGAACCGAGCGTGCACCATCCGCGGATCCCCAGCCCGAAGCGATGTCCAACTCGGAAGCTTGGTCATCAGCAGCGCATGAGAATAGCGACGGGGTCATCCACGCTTCGTGAACGAACCTAATAACATGACGGCTCATGAGTGTATGAACAGGGATATATATTTTATGTATATAGTCACCATGAGCCCAAGGTTGACGGACTGTTGCTGGCGATATCTGTATACCGTTGCTTTGGCGGGATCGAAAGGTGGGAAAGCTGGCTACCTAAGTCGGGCGTGTCGTATGATGGTACCCAGCTACAAGAGGCATCGGTCGACGTCGATGGTAAGAGGCTCCAGAACCATTGTCGTATGTCGAGGACCTGTCTCCAGCCAAAGTCTTTAACGACGTAGTAGACGGGCCAGCCGGGGGAGGTGTCGGTTGTAGAGCCCCTGCGTCAAGCGGAGAGTCTGAAGGAGGGCACTGAAGGCTCCAGAGGTAAGCTGCATTGCAGACCGTACCTATGTGGTGTGATGGAGGGAGGGCCAAGTGTGAAGGGAAATGGGGAAGAGGAGGGGGGCAGAGCAAGCTCTAGTCAGCGTAAAGGCGAAGACACGCCCTACTTAAGCATCTCATCGAAGCTGGTCAGCCCATTGCAATCGTGGTGGCTCGCAGGTTGCTTCTTGAGCAATCTCAACAGAATGTCTTATTCCATGAGCAGGATACGCTGAACATAATAGGAAGTCAGATTATTGGTTAAAATCCGGAGAGGTCTATTGTTGTGGGCTATGACGAAGGTTTGAAGAGAGTTGTCACAGTGCAGGCGTCAAACCATCTTTGTTCCATGCATGCAGCAAATCCGTCCGTTGCAGGACCATCCTGAGTTCACGATACGCGAATACAAGGGTGCACCGAATATCGCGTTGAGAACTGGCGACTTGCTCGTGATGGGTCTCGTAGAGTTCTGAGGTGGCACGCCTGGTCGTGGGCAGACACTGGTGGTCCCGCTGCTTACGGCGGTCGTCTGGCAAGCGGTGAGCAGCGCATTGTCCGTGTCTCTCGCAGGAGTTGATTGCTTATATAGTGTCTAGATTTTGAATAGCAGGCTCTACTCTCTGCTATATACGTTGTGCATGCTAGTCTATGTGTACTCGAAGTGCACAGGTGTGCTATGGGGTGGGTGAGCTGTGCACCGTAGCTTATATATGTGCGCACTCACGTCTGCCTAGTATAGTCAACTTGGGCGGGTGATACACCTCCTTTGGATCACATACAGTGTGAGACGAGTAGAGGACTACCAGGGATCCCTCTCTCCACGTCACGACATTTCATACCGGTCACATACCTCCAAGACTTCGTGATAAACGAGGGTATACGCGGCTGGGAATATCCGTTTACTACTGGCCGCTGTAGAGAAACATCCAGGAGGAGCCATACGCTGCACGTGCCATTCGAGGTATGTCATATTCGTAATTTCGTATTTGTACGATTCAAATGTTAGCTCACGGGATAACAGAACATACTACCCCTACTTCCCCGTACTGCGGGAAGTCTACTGTGAAGTCCAAGAATCGGTTTTCGGACGAGAATCAAGCGTTCCAGAAACTGCATGAAGATCCGCTATTATATATTGAAAAAGCATGAAATATATATAGATGCTAATGGCCAAACATATTCATCCGGACTCCGTTAAGGATCCTGATCTAGTGGACAGCACTGCTGTCCTCGCTCTCGTATGCACTGAGGAATTCATCGTAGCCTTCGTCGTCGCCCCTCAACGGCCCGCCACTATCACGGACCCGTTTCTCCTTTGTCTCCCGGCTTTCGGATGAGATTTTCCTTGTACGCGTACTGGCACTATCCTCCGCTGAGATCTTGCGGGTGCGGCCCTCACTGGAGTTTCTTGCGGACCCGCTTGGAAGATTGGGCGTTGTTACTGTCAAAGCTGCTTGCCTTCGGCGTCGTAGCATCGCCTTCTTCAGGCCATTCCACGGCAAGGGAGGAGTTGGGACTTGCCGCCCGCTCTGACAAAGGTGCGGGTGTGGTATTGGCTCTAGCGGCATCGCGGTTGCGGAGGTTGGCTAGCCGAGGTGGATAACGTTTGGATTTCACACGAGAACTGCGTGCAGGGAGGCCAGTTATAGGCGATGAGTGTCAGAGCTGTCTTCAATCTGTAGCTTTGCCCCAAAGATGTGTGCGCCCTGCGCGCCAACCTTCGGTGCATGGTCAGCCCTCATGGAGCCGTCCATCTCTCCGAATTCGCTCAAAACCACTGAGCCGCGTTGGCCCTCTGAAGGAAAGACGCGTGCTTTCGTCGTGATCATCTTGTTCGGAGGACTCGACGGCGGCGGGGGAGAGGCCCGGGACGTCTGGTACTGCCCATCGAGTTACGGGCATCGGCCGTCCTCCAGCCTGCTTCTGGCTGCCATAGTCCGGAGGGTAGCCGTCGTTCAGTGCCAGCAGGGCTCGAGGTTGCGGATAAGACATTGATTCTTGTCGTCTGTCCCTACCCATCGCCATTGGTGACCGAGCTCTGTTGATTGGCACAATTCTGCTGCTAGCCTCAGGAGTCCGCGCTCGACCGAAGGCATGATCTGAGGGTGAGAGCGAAGACATGGAAGATTGAGAGTTTCTGTGTGATACGGATGGTCTCTTGGCACGAACGGCGTCGGCGAACTGGTGGTCAAGTACAGTCGCTGGCAATGTTGGTGGGACCGAGCATGTGAAACGACGGAATGAGAACCGAGCAGAAGAGGTTTGGGACCACCTGATCGTGTTGAAGCAGCAGAACGAGGACTGGGAGTACGACTCGATATTTAGGGTTGACTTTTCTGCGATGATCGAGGTCGCCCTCAGAGTGAGCCGACATATCTGAGCCAGTTGGAGACGCTAACGAGGGCATGGATTCTCGCTTAGGGTCAATCAACACACTGTCTCTGGGCGGGTGGAAAAAACGCGGGTCTTGCAGGGGGCGAATAGACATCTGACCGATCCATGAGCGGAAGGGAGCTTCGTCTGTGATCATAGTCGTCCGCTTCTGGTCTATCTGGCACCCATGAGGGTGATAATGTAGAAGAGGGGCCCCAGGGGTGCGGTGTTGGGCGGAACGAGATTTCCTCGCTTGCTCCACGCATCGAGAGCTTTTACTCGCCAGTTTGTGCTTACTTTTGCGAAGGTGGCCGCCGCATCGGAGTCCCTCAGTTTCTCAGCGTAGACCCCCCATATCGAGGCGCGATTTTGATTAGACGCGTTCGACGTATCCTCCACTTGCTGAGGCTCTGCTAGCCTTTCGGCTGTTGAACTTCGGGACGGGGCGAGGGGAGGGGAGATAAGATGGTCGGGGGTGGGAGGGGCATCCATAGCAGACTGGTTGGTGATACCTCGCCAGACGGTATTTGCCAAAACGAGTAGTAGTGAGGGTGGATCTGGCCGAATTACTGGGAACTTCCAAGGTCTGAGCATCGTCGTCCTCAGAATCCGAGTCACTTGACTCATCACTGCTCTCTTCGGAGTCAGCATGGGAGACACTGGGAGGGGCGGGAGCCGAGGTCGAGGAAGTGGAAGTGCTTGCCACCGGTGTTGTGGTGGAAGTAGATCTCCAGACGGTATTCCGAAGGCGAGCACCCAAACCGCTTGCTGTTGAGGGTGCTGTTGCGGCTTGCAATTCTCGCTCTCGTTGAGCTGAAAGATCGCAGGCGAGCTGTAGTACTCTGCCCATGCCACCCACATTCTCCAACGGATATGTCTGAAGCATCGCCATGCCCTGGACAAAGGCCTCTTCAAGCTCGCGGTCTGTAGGAGGTTCAGAACGTGAGATGCTTGCGGTTTCTCCCCATAAGTTGAGCGGTTTCCCTGGACGTTTGCCCAACCTTGATGACGGCTTGAATTAGCATAGAACCATACTTACATTGTGCGAAAATACCTAAACAAATGCCCTCGCGCAGATATGAGCAAGCTTGCGCAGATATCCAATAGATAATCTAGTCTTGGGTTTATCTGGCGGTCTCTTGATGGACGAGAAAAGAGCGCGTCCCATGCCATTAGCACAGCAGGAAGAGGCAGAGTATGTGTCAACAAGGTCGTTAACCATCGGCTAAATTTCTTGTTAATGGAACTACTAACGACGGACTGAGACTCGAGCTTACTATGAATAATGAGGCAGGGCTGGCTCCAAGCCTTTCGCTTGCTGTAAACCATGTAAGCGTCACTATTGAAACCTGATATGACTGTCTCACCAGATCCTCAGTCAGTTCCATGTCAGCCCAGTTCATCCTCTCACCAAACTTCTTCATCCAAACTTCCGCGCCCTCGCTCTCATCCAGCTCCGAGAATTCACTAATGAACGTCTCGAAAAGCCAGAAAGCATCTGCTTCGATATGTGCAGCATCTTCAGGTAATGCCTCCTCTACAAGCGCGGAATAGAGCGGAACGAGCAACGAAGCCGTCTGAGGTGCTCTGTGGGCTGGATTTGAGAGAGAAATGAATGTACAGCAACCGAATGAGCGCGGTTTCATGTCTGGGATGAGCACCAAGTGCGCTGTATGCCCTTGACGGAACCAACGTGGTAGGAACTCCGGAATGTGTCGACGTCGGCGAATCCGGGGCGGACACAGAGAGATCTCCGGGGTGCCCATACTTGCGGTATCGAGGTATTCCGACGCGACGTCACTCTTGTCGTCCGCTATGCGAGAGTCTTCCTCGTGGTCCGAAGCATCGTCGGGCACTTCAAGCCGTATTTCTCTGTGGCGTACCAACGGGACCAGGTTCGGGAGCCCGGCCTCATCGGACGGGGTGGAAACACCGCTCTTGGCTTCCAAGTCGCGAATCTGGCGAAGCCTATCATCAAGAGCCAGTGCGCAGGCTATCTTGGTATCCCCTGCGGCCGTTTCACTCAATGGACACTGGTTGGCGTCTTCTGGTTCTTCTTCGATGTTCGCGAAGAGAGCTCGCGGAACATGAGAGAGTTCCTTTGAGACATGAAGCAAGGATGCGTCCAAAGGGGAAAGGGAGCTTTCCGGAGGCGGCAAGTCGGTGAACGGTTGTAGGAGACTGCGAACAAGATCCTATAGCCGGATGTTAGCGTGTAAGGCTGACAATGACAACTACGTACATAATAATTATCTCTTTGCTTACTCGCATCGGCTGTCCACCGAGCCTTTTGGGAAGGCAACGTGCCCAATAAGAGCCTAAAACTAAAGTGAGGGCTATTACATTTAGTAAGGTGGCTGTGGCTACCTCCAGACTTTTGGTCGTAACCAAGGCGGATAGTCGGGGAGTCCTAACGGCCGATCATGAGTGAGAAACCCGAAAAGATTAGCGAATGGACACATACCATGCGAGCAAAGTTCTCGTAAATGGTGCATATCGATGGAAGGAACTGAGGCGGGGTCAAGCATAGCAGAGATTACGTCGACTCTGTAAGCGTAAGCACAGTCAGTAACCACACTTGAGCATCGTTGATGAACACACTTCTGTTGTGGGTCGTAGTCGGGCTGCCATTGTATTCCGTGCGCTTTCGCGATCGAATAGAGGAAACTGTCCAATGCTTGTGCAGCTGGTGGTTGCGAAGAAAGCGCCTGAACGATCTGGTATTGCGAATGTTAGGTAGGAATAGTCGTTATAGGAGGATGTTCTACTCTTGCGGACACATATCCGTCACGGTTTCCGATGACGAACGGGCGAAGTCTGGTCCGAGTCTTTGTATCAACAGGTCGCGTACGACGTGAAGGTCTGAGGTTTGCTTGGTAAACGCTAGTCCTGCAACGAGTCTGAATAGCGGGTATACCTTTGGATTCGACATGAGGCGTAGCGTATATTATACTTGAGGCAGCTTCAACCACAATCGGACTTGGGGGAATACTGATGGCTCCCATTAGCATCCGTTACCACAAGGGTCAGCTAAGACTACACACCTTCGCTCCAGATCCCCCACTATGCTCAAGGACAACCCCAACCTGCATCTCCAACGTCTGCAAAAGACCGCCGTAGATGTCATCATGTATAGCCTTCTGTGCTTTGGCACGGGGCGAGCGAGATGCTACCTTGCTGGAGTAGAATTGATATGTCTCGGCGCGTTATTTGTCCTAACGAGTCGAGCTTGTCCTGTATTTGACCCAGCCTCTGTGCAGCGAGGCGTAGCTGGGCCTATACGAAGATCCGTGAGCTGGGTTTGTCTTGACTATTTGAGAGTCATACCTTCACGCGATTGGTGTCCCAAACGGCCATGGCGTGGTTATGTGAGTTGCTGAGAGTCTTAGAGCGGTATGAATATGAAGGAGAGAATGAGACGTGCAGTGTATCGCAGCGGGCGAATGTGAAGGTGTTAAGGTTGCTGGTGGATTCGTACGTACGACCATGAGGTTTAATGAGTTCGAAAGAAGACTGCAATTCCTGGCTGGGGGCCGGGTATATATATACAAGCGCCCATAGTTGTTGTGCGGTCACTCAACGCCAAAAAGCAGTGCGTCGCGACATGCGCAAGTTCGCATGAGCAGTGGCTAGACATCATCCGCTGGGTATGATGTTTTCATGCAGGATGTGTAGGTACAAGGCAGTGCGAGGCGCAACTGTCAGGAGACAACAACACGTTTGATTTAGGCGCACGTATGCTACACGTAGTAATAAATTATTTGACATGCCAAGTCCAGTCAAGGGGCTAGGAGTTTATTGACGGGGGTACACCCCCCAGCCTTGCATAATGAAGAATATCCTGGAGCGAAGGGACGTCAGCACGGGGTTTTTGTCCCTGTCAATCGCCAGTGATGGGCCATACCATCTCCTATCCTATCAGGTCGGAACAGGTGGAACAACAGGAGCCCAAATCGCTGACGGAACGTTATGCATTCACTTACAACTGAGAGCAGATGTATCATGACTTACTCAATTCCATGTAGGTGAAGAATCCGACAAGCGCCCTTCTTAGCCCCACACGCTTGACGAAGCGGATGACATCGACCCATAACTTCATGTCTTGCGGAGAAGGCCTTGCTTCTCGTCCATGATGGAAGGTCCAGAATGCTGTGCATTCTACAAAGTAAGGTAAAACATAAACAGATAGAAAAAAGGTCGTCATCTCACAGATTCCCTAATCGTGGATAGTTGCATAGTAGATCGATTAGTTTTCACCATGCTCTCTTACCCATTCATGTAGAGTCTACGTACAACCACTTGACCTACCCGCTGTTGCTCAACGTGTGAGAACGTAGCATATGAGGAGGATACACAACTTGGGCTAACAATACACCAGTACAGCAATAGCATGTCTGCGTCAGGCGGATGTTGGTAAATAGCACGGACCAAATGCTGGGTGCCATACGTTCTGCATTTCACGAGTTAGATCACTCGTTAGTCTTTGTCCACGCATGCTCTTACCCATTCTGTAAGATAATAGTACCCGTACAAAACCGTGACCGTCGCTGCTACAGTGACGCTGTGTGGACCGTATGTAGTTCCCAAAACGTGTTCGAGAACCGTAGAATGATAGAGAGGAATACACACAACTTCGCGACATACAACCCAATACCAATAGCATTGTTCTTGATAGGCGGAGTTCGGTTTAAATAGCACGAGACCAATCCTGGCGTGGAGCAAGTTCTGGAGACGATACAGGTTCGGCACGGCTTGGGCTGGGGCGCGACAACAACCTCGTTGCCATATTCAGTCGAATTAAAGGAAAAACCAGATGAAATCCTGTGTGCGCAACATACATATAGCCTTCAGGGAATAAGTCATCGTGGTCTGGAGAAAAGCTCATTCTGGTCCTGCGGCTTAAACAGTCCCCCCCACTTGTAGGCAATGACTACTACATCCCGCATCGAACTTCGCACGCAGGTTGTTCAGCTCTAGGCACCGATTTCCACCGAGAGGGTAAGTACTCACAAAGACTAGCCCTCTTAGCGTTAGCTTTCCCTCGTCGCCAGGCTTCGTACCTCTTTCGCGCGTATTCACGTTCACACGCCGTCCGTGGTTAAACGTTGGATGTCACCTCGAACGTATTCGCATCGACCGGCCCGAACATGATTCAAAAACTCATCATTAACGATCTATGGAGTTATCCATAATGGGGGCTCAGAGGCCCCCATTGTCGCCTGCGGCAGAAATCTGGGAGGAACTACGTACCGGAGTGCCTTCGAACAGGCCCAGACATCAGCCGGAGTTTAGGTCCTCCAAGCCGTCCAACAAGCGGTAGTTGTACATCGTGATGAATGCTTCTCCCAAAGGAAGCTAGTGCATAACCAGGTCTAGAAGCGAATACACTTGGGTCGACAAGGAAACATACCTGCCAATGGCATCTCTCTGCCGAATGGCTGAGCGGAGATCATGGTGTCGATGATTGAATTGCGTGGAATGATCACACTGTGGGGAAACATATATCAGCGTTTTGTCAGGTTACTCTTCATCGGTACCTGCCTTGTCGTCCCGAACCCACCATTACGGTGGATGAGGCACCATCCGCTGCAGAAACGCAGTTTCAACGGATTCTACGGCACTTGCGCACACCACCACCAAGAAACAACAACTCGTTTTACCCTTAAAATCGACGGCCAGATGAAGTCAACTGAGATGAATGAAGAATGGGTTTTCCGGAACACGTCCTTGTCGCCGGGGGGGGGGGGCCGTTAGCCGGTTCCTGGTCTCGGCCGTTCGTTTCTTTGGCGTTTCGAGTGCTCCGTATGATGATCTTCCATGGTCCCAGGACCGATGTGTATCCTTTTGTACATCCGGTCCGATCTCGTAAGCTTCATCGGGTCGCGGAAAGCCATTGCTCCTTCTTCAACACTTGATCCTGTCCTAGCTGCCAAGTGGGTTCCTGGACAGGGCCCCAAGCACCCTCACCTCCAGAAACTGTGGTCGTGGGCGAGCCGTTGACCGTGCCGCCCGATGTTGGCTTGAATGGAACGAGCGAGACGTTCTCGTCTATGCGGGCGATCCTGAGTACGCGAGACTCGGGGCCTCGAGTTTTACTGTCGTCGCCGGTGGTTCCGGGTTTTGGATGAAAGACCTCAGCCCTCTTTCGCTTGCTGGCCTCGCGCTTAATCGCGGACTTGTTCTCATCCTCGCGGGATTTTGACCACGCAGACTCCCTTGGTCAAGCGGAGACTTCGCCTTAGTCACCATTAGAAGCGTGATCTTGTACGTAGGTTTTTGTCATCTTTGTCCTTGTTGGTGTTCGGTACCTTCTAGCCTCTTGTTTGGGCTTGTATCCAGGCATACCAGGGAATTGGACCATGTTAGGTTCACCGCATGTGCCGATCGTGACGATAACCGCGTCGAATTCCCCGTCTTCTCCGCCATTGATCAACCACTTCGATGGGGCTCGGCGGTCATCGCGCCCTCAGCCCCGCCTGACGCACGCTTGACGGAGGTGACAGTTGTACCAAAACGAGTCCGACTCTTGAGCTGATACTGACGCCAGACCTTTTCAATCTCTAGTGGGATCAGGAATGAGTGAAGGAAATGAGCGATCCACAGGAGAACTTACCCCCCAAGAATCTCGTCTCTATGAGGAAAGAACCTGGACCACTTCACTGCGGGATGGAACCGATACAGGAAGGAGTTTGAGTTGGAGACCCGATGTAGCGTTGACCGACGACCAAATTCCGCCTTGTGCAGCGTAAATAGCGGCGACAGACGGATACTTTCGGGCACATACCTACGGAATCACTCTTCTCGTAAATTACGACGTCAAAGCCGTGAGCCATGGCATGCGCAAGGCCGACGAGACCCCAGTAAGACCTGCCCCAATAACTGCGATCCGTCCACGAGGTTTTTTTGAGCTCCTTCGGCGGGCGTGGCTAGCAGGTGCAATACTCAATAACGTCTCGACGGTTGGTAAAGGTATACTTACCGGTTTGAATGACCATATCACGGGAACGCTGCAGCAGCGCATACAGCGTATCGAGAACAAATGTCCCAGACGCCGCTTGGGGACGGTCATAAGAAGAAGAATGTGAATTATCTTGAGCGGTAGAAGAAGGGAGCAAACTCTGTCGCGGCGTGCTGCAGGTCGCCGCTCGTGAGAGCGGTCATGATGATGAGTCGGTATATGTGGGCGTGCGTGCAAATCCTGCACGATTTTGAAGGGTGCAAGAGGAGCATGTGATTTCAACCGGTCATGGTCGCCACAGCAAGATGCCATGACGTCGTGTGGTCTATGGTGCAGATGTGTGAGGAGAGGAGCATCACTCACAAGGCGTCTATCAGCGCACGGTCAACTCTGGCGTCTCGAGCCCTCTTGAGTCTCGGTGCGGCGGTGAAATGCTGATGATAAGTAATGCAGGGAGGGTACATGTACATGAGTAGCTACAGGCTGATATGCATACAGACATGATTGTATCGAGAGCTATTAGGCACAATATTAGTAGAAATACTTGGAGGGCAGTGGCTTCTTGGACAGTCGCGCGGAGGAGCGAGTCGAACTTTCGCTGGCCCAGCGCGTTGCTAAGAGGGGACGTCATCAGTCTTCGTTTGAAGTGGATGGCGTAGCATGGGTTCTGAGTTCTGACCTGAGGCCGTGAGGGTAGGTGTGGGGAGCGGAGGCAATACAGTAGCTCGTGTCACCGTGGCATCAGGGCATGTCGACATCCTCGCGGACATGTGTTTGTACGCTACCGGTGACAGTGAACCTCGATGGCTACGGGGTACCTCCATGATAGGCAGACGCGACGGCGGTGGTAGGAGTCTTCGGAATAGCCCTCTATATCTTGACTCGTTTTATCATAGACTCGGAGTCGACGGAACTGTTGTGGATGCCGGCGTGCAAAACGGTGGCGAGGCCGATATTAGAGTAAGTAAGGACTGAAGCGAGTCCAGAAATCAAAGAATGATGGAGAGGAATATAGGCGGTGTGCTCACCGGAGAACTGCTGGAGGTTAACGCCAAGAAGCGAGCCAAAAAACATAGGATGTTCATAAGGCTGCAAACGCCATCGTCTAGAACCCGATGAGTCTTAGCTTGAGAATCGAAAGTTGGCTCTAACACACCAGTACGTCGTCGGACAAGTTGATACTGTAACAGCCCACAAGCGTGAAAGGCCGATCGTGCAGCAGCTGTTTCCGTTTAGTATGCGGCGTGATAACCCGTTAAGGACAGCATTAACTTACAAAAATGAGCTATTAGAAGGAAAGCCATCCTTGCGGCAGTTCAAGCCAGTATTCGGAATTCAACCAAGATCCTGGGATTTTGTCTTGTTTCAGTTTGCCGCAGACTATCTCGCGGAATACAAATACTTCACAAGGCGGGAAGTATGTATAACCGTGACAACATTTACGCACAGCAGCACCCACTATCAGGGATCCGCTGTGAGGGAGTTCAGCCTCCCCGTGATAAGACTAACTCCATGGGCCACCACAATCTACGCACTACACATTGGGTTCCGTCCACGCATCGCCCCAGTGCAATATATAGAACGACCACACAGAGAGCGCAGCCCACGCGCAGCGCAACGACGGCAATGTCATTGCTGTACACAGGATCGGCCAAAATGAGCACCGTGGGCCGAGTCGGACTTTGCCACGGAAAAAAAAAACGCACTGAAACTAACTGCCCTAAATTTCCTAAAGGTTGGTCCAAGATCCATGGTCTGCCCAGATCTATACGATCATACACGGTATGTTCTTCCGGATCTCCGCTCAAACAGTAGCCTACAACCGACGGGCGTCCACGCGCAGCACGACTACCAGAGCCGACGAGGAAAAGGGAGAGAGAAAGAGAAGATGAAGGTGGGGGAAGGTGGCGAAACAGAGGCTGTCTCTGAGAATGGCTCGACAAGGCAACTTCTGCATGGCCACGCCCTCTCTTCATTGTCTGTGGCGCTTGTGTGTGCGACTGCTTGTTTATGGTTCGAGGACAAAGGCAGGGCCTAGGCGTTGGGCGCTCGCGCATCTATTGTCTGCCCGTCGTCGCGTGCCCCCACGTGGTGGAGGTTAGCGACTTGCCATATATGGCAGGCGTCGTAGTCGTCGCACAGCGGAACGCAGACGAGGTGGTTGTTGGATCCAGTCGAAACCAGTCATCTATTTAGATACAAGACTATGTGAAAATAATGCAAGGCTGACATCAAGGTGCGGTGAGTACGCGACATGCAAGAGAACCTGTACTAGCGTGAGATATAATTTACAGACACCTGAAAGGATGTGCGAGAACTCGGAGTAAAATAAGAGTGGCCAATCGGGAAACACTACAGAGTACGTGATGTTTTAGACGGTGCTGTATGTGGCGACAAGAAGTCAGAGGGGAGTGAAAGGGAAGAGACAGTCGCACACACGTATGCCGGACATGCACCTCGTCCATTTGGCAATTCGATCTGCCACTGCCGGACGCCATGAGGACTCGCTTCGCATGAGCGAATGAGGCGTGCAGGCTGCCCATAATGGCGCCAGACGGGCAGTCGAGGGCGTGGTTCGACTCGCCGTTGGAAGGCGAAACGCACAATCTGGCTATCATGATTATTTGAAGCTGTCAGGGACTGCATACTAGCTTGGTCAGCTTGGAGAGCTAGTGGCGGTGGTCGTGAGAAAACGGAGGCGTGCTTTGCGGCTTCTGCGGCTTCGTAATTGTGGCTGTTTTGTGTAGGCGGGGGCCGTGAAAGTAAGGATTTTGCAAAAGCCTGTACGTCGTGTGAAGGGTCCTCTAACAGGGGTACGGGCGATCTCCTCAAATGCGCGGTACGCAGCATCTGGCATGTCAGGAAATCCGTCTTTGGGATGATATGAGTTAACATTCATTCAGGAATACCTAAAACTTGACTCAACCCATGACGCTCCCCAACAGCCTAGCTGTCCGTATGCGAACATCCACGATCGAGTCCTTTCCCAAGGTCCTCAGTCTTTCCAGAAATGACCCAGACAGGAGGCCAATGTCTTTCAGAGACAGGAGAGTACTCTGATAACCGGCCAAAAATGTCATGCGGTGCCGATAGGACGAGGAAATTGCGAGAGCGAGAAGCATGTCCCAGAGATGTTCCAGAGACTGCGGGCGAGCGGACCACGCAGCTGCCATCGCTGCGAGCTGTCACACAGGCTCGTCAGTGTCCTCGCATTACTCATGCCGCGAAAAATGGGCTTACCGCCGCAGTGACCGACTCCTCTCGGACTGATGCCACAGTGTCCTGCAACCCTTTCCGCAACAGCCCCCGCAATACAGTCTCGTCCAAGCCGATGATTGACGCCCAGCTCCCCAGGGCCTTCATCACCGCTTCCCTTTCCCTCCACGTCTTGAGCCGCGACCAGACGTCGCCGTTCAAGCCTTTGAGGATGTCAGACTGCTCGGCGTCTCCGAGCGCGGGGAGGAACATCTCGAGACACTCGACCGCCTTCAGGCGGACCTCGCTCTCCTCGGCGCGCGTGCTGTTCCACCAGACGCGGACAAGATCCTCTTTGGCGTGCGCCGGGCCAACGATCTTGGCTATCTCGCCCAGGGACGCCGCCAGAGTGCGCCGGACCTTTACCGACGGGTTTTCTGATAGCTCGAGGTACAGCTCGCGAATCTCATGCCACCGATCCCGGCCCAAAGTGAGCGCGATGGCGGGGTAGTTGAACGCACAGACGAGCGGCCGCGAGGGGTCTTCGTAGATGTCAAGTTCCTCTGCTGCCTCGTGTGCGGCAGATGACACGGACGAGACGAACTCACTCCAACTCATCGACGTGGGCGGTGGAGAGAGGGGTGGAGGCTCAGGCTGTTCCAGGTTGCGCACATCGCCCTCTTCGCGCACACGCCGAGGAAGAGCCGCAGGAGCCGGTCGGGAGGCCCCTCTTCGTCCTCCTCGAAACGTGTTGATGACCTCGGCCAGTGCCTCGAGCACGCCCAGCCGCACGAACCGCGACTCGTCGCTGGCCAAGGTGGTGATGACATCCAACGCGAGAGTGCGGCGGTGGCGCGGTTGTTGAGACGAGACAAAATTCCCGGCAGAGCAAAGAGCGCAGAGTGGCGTACGTTCCACGATGTGTCGCGATAGAGTGTCTCGAAGATGGGTAAGCTGCAGTCATGTTGTCAGCGTTGACACACGGAGAGGCAAAAAAATTTCACTGACGAGAGTTATGAGCACCACTTCTTGCGGGACCACTTTGGCGAGCGCCCCTAGCGCAAAACTTGCCTCCTTCCTTACCCACCACACCCGGGTCTCGAACGACCCGCTCGACCTCGGCTACGAATGCTGCCTTGGTCTCATCATCAACGGAACCTGGAAAAAAACAAACGGGAAGTTAGTCAGACGCGTTATCGATTGAATTGATTGGGCAAAGGGTCGACGGAGACACGAGGAACAAAGTGGGAGCAGCAATATGGGCGAGGCGGCACGCCACCTAAAACATATTCCAAATTAGGAAAATGATGAAACTCACCGCTTACTGTGACCGCGGCCACTAAACTCATGCTCGAGAGCCTTCCAACGGAAGCTTCGTCGTTCAGCTGCGCGTCCTCCGCAAATTCGCCGTCTTGGCCCTCTTGCGGCGGCGCAGTGGGCTCTTCTGTGTCGGCAGCCCCGGGCAGGTCGGAATGCAGCATTCCGTGCGCAAAATCGGGTGTGGGCGTTACAATGTCGGGTATGAATGGAGTTCGCGACTCTATGGTGGGTATCGTTGGATGTTCTAGGCCGTGGAGTTGGATCATCGGGTCTGACGTTGCGTCTGATGTAGGGAGTGGACTTGAGGGACGGAGACTGGATGGACGGGGGCTGGCGGGTCGTGGGCTGGATGAACGTTGGACGAGAGTTAGACGTGGGCTCTGCGGGCGAGGACTGTGAGTTCTCAATGCAGCGACTGGGCCTCGATCCTCTAATGTCTCCAATTCGCGGCCTAGTGAGCGCGGAGAAAGTGGAGGCGAGGTTACTGGCATTGTCTGGTATTCATCGGTGCCAAACGAATGCAATGGGGCTGACCCAGGTGAATGAGAGGATCGTTCATCCGCTGACCCTGACGGTGTGCCAGGGAGCGAATGGGGGGCGAGCTGTGAAGTAGGGGGTGCATGGTCAAAACCTGTCTGGGTTCGGGGACGGTAGCGGTTCTATATCCGAAGCAGATGACGCCCAACTGTCGTCCCATCGTTGGCATGATTTGTACGAAATGAACCGCCGGGAAATAGGACTCTTGACTGCCCGAACCCTGAACATCTGACGGTCCAGGTACCTCATCCTCGGGGATCAGCCCCGCGCTCTCGTCCGGTAAATCGAGGCGTCCCATCCCAATGACAAGTTGCTGCACCATCTCCCTCTCGAACAGCCTCCGTTCCATCGAGCCAAAATGGCCGATAGGCGAATAACCGTCTTCTTCTGCATCGGGAATGGTTGTCAGCGTACCAGCGCCTCCAACCGTACGATGCTGTTCGCATCCCACCATTACCAAACCTGCACGGCGTCTCCCGCCAGCCTGTCTGACTCACGACGGTCGCGCGCATCTGCCCGCGGACTCTGTTCAACAGCTCGACGACCGCATATCTCGCGGGGTCCCCGATGTGGTTTGTTCGTGCTCAGTAGGATCGCGTCCCCAGTATCGGTGTGAACGACTGGACGGATATTCGCGTGGGCTCTTCGGGCAGCAACGTGGGCTGTTCCTCCCCGAACCCGTCGTCCTCGACGAGGCGGCAGTGCGTGATGAACCACCAGATTATTGGGACGAGTTCTGCCGCAAGTGCCTCCTTGACCGCTTCGTCTGCCATGCCCAAAGGTTCCGCAGCAGTAGCGAAGCGGTGATCGACCAATCGGAGTTGATGGAAGTGTGCGGGGGGAAACAGAGCAATGTCATGATGCAAGGGCCGAGACGCATGATACGCGGTATATGTGTGAGGCCACCATACGATGCGTGGGGAATCGGGAGAAACGGGCGGACGAGGTCATATCAGTGCGCTAGTCGTCTAAATTGATGGCGAAAATTTTGCGCACCTTCGTCCATGGCGAGCCCGTTGAGCAGAGGCAGGACGTACTCGACGGCTTCGGCGGGCGTGATGTCACCCGCCTCGCCACTGCCCTCATTCAGGCTGAGTTCGTCGGCTGGTGCCTGTGCCTGGTCGGCTTCCCGCCGATATCGCAGATAGCCTGGCAGAGCGTGGGCTATGAAAACTCGCTGGAAGCCAGCGGGACTGCGCGAGAAAAGGTATATCTTTTCCAGAGCGCTCAGGCCCTCTGACTCAAAACTCTGCGCGAGATCCAGGCTGAGCGCACTTTCGGCGGGGTCGGGGGGCGGTGGTGGTGGGGCCAACTCTATCGCGCGTTTGCCCCGGCCTGTGACGGACTCGAGAGCCCCTCGGGCTGTTGCGCGACCGATGAAAGGCCCGACAGCGGGGTGATGGGGTGGTCCCCGGAATGGACATGGGACAAAAGGGATTCCCAGCATGATGGGGTGGAGGAATCGCAATGGACAGGCCAGTCCTGGGTCCTGGGCTGGGTGAGCGCTGCTCGACAGAGCCCAGTGATAAAGTAGGAAAACGCAGTAGATGCTACTGGCGGGTCAAAATGGGGCCGGGGAGCGGGCTCGATGTATATCGATGCGGGATCACTGGGGGTGGTCCCCGACGTGCCCTGCTGCGAATTGACGACGCTAGCGCCTTCTTGCTGCGACAATGACTCGAGGGGTTCGTGGGCAGCTGCTGCGACGAGCTCGCCGGGGGGCTGCCTGGGCATGTCCGCACTAAACGGTCCTAACGGAGCTCTGTGCGGGCGAGGCGCGGCCAAACCCAGGCCTACCGCGTGAGGCGAATACGACAAGGCATCTGAGCGCTTTGAGTCCGAAATGGTATTATACGTGAGCGGTCGTCCGCCGTGCTGTAGGGTAGGTGTAAGCTCGGTGCTTGGGCTTGGGAGCGGGGAAAAGTCAGGGTCAATGGAGGCCGCAGAGGTGGAAGGTGTAGTAGTAGACGACGAAGAAGAGCGCACGGAATGTTCCGTTAACATGAATTGCCGAGGGAATAAGAGCGATAAAACGATTCCCATGTAACGCTAGATAGGACGGATAAAAGTGAGCTCAGATGGGGAGAGAGACTGGGGCGACGCACTCTAGAGGCGACGAGGGCAAGAAGAAGACGGGAAGGGAAGAGGCGAGAGACGAACGGAAATTGTTCTGGGATAGACCACGAGGACCAGCAGGGTTCCGGCTCGCGCAAGGTTTACTTGTGACGCAAGACAACACACGGACGCAGCAAGGGGGTAGCGCAGATGCTGATCGGTGCAGGCTAGAGACAGAAAACATAAAGTCTGTGGAAAACGAGTGAAGACGAGGGTGAGACGGTGGGCGGACGGGTGTACGAACGACTTGGGGCGAGAGACGCGAGATCCGGGGAAACTGAATCTGGAAAGCGTCCGGCGTCTCTGGCGTGGCAGAGGGACAGGCACGCCGGGTGGGCTGGTGGCAAAGACGGCCGAGAGAGGAAGGAGCGCGGGGCGGGCGGGGGAGCGAGGCGGGGGGGCGGGGGGCGTGAGCGCGGGCGGCGAGTGGGGCGACGACGAGGACAAGCGGACGGACGGGCGCGGGGATGCGTCGGTGGGCGGGCGGGACGGGGGCGGCGACGAGGTCGGGGGGACGCTTCGAGAGGAAGACGAGAGTGACGAGCAAACACAGAAGACGAGAATGGTTTGTTTTCTCGACGACGTCATCCGACCACACCCTCCCAAATCCAGAACATCGACGCACCGGCTGCGACCGGCAGACGCCCGGCACCCGCATAAGCATTCTGCAGCCCATGACGTCAACGCCTTCCCACGCATTGGTCCCTGGCTCATATCGCGTCTAATTTTACACATCTTACATACAGCGTGCTGCGTAATACATGGCTTGCTCTTTCATTCGACTCTCCAGGCGGTCTGCAGCCTACAGCTCCCCCCGCACAACCTTGTCCAGGCTCTCCGCAAAGTAGCGGATGTTGTGGCTGTTCACCCCCCGCCATCGAGATGCGGCCGTTCTGCGTCAGGTAGACGTGCGCCTTCTCGACCAGCGCCTGGCTCTGCTCCGGGCTGATGCCTGTGAAACTGCAGTCCAATTGTCAGCCGCTAGCATCGCCGCCGCACACACACACAGAAAAAAACCATCTAGAACTGAGGAGCGCGGGAGGAGCGAGAAGGCACGCCCGCCCGCAGGCCCAGACTCGCCCTCCCAGAAGCCCCCGCATGTGACCCCCATCGCGTGCGCCTCCATCCCGCGCAGTCAGTCGCCGCGAGCGGACCAGCGACAGCCCCTCCCGCCGCGGCCCACAACGATCGTGGCGGCTCGTCACAGGTCCGGCATGGTACAGACATCACCGCGGGTCGCGCGTCCTCTGGCAGGCTGATGGCACCTGCCACCGAGCGTAATGAAACCCGAGGCACAAGGCCCCCCACAGCACTCGGTCCACCCCCATGCTGGCACGCCTCCCGTGCCGCGCGGCCTCCATCTTTTCAACGCCGTGATACATAGCGCGAAAGCTCACCTGAACATGCCGATTTGATTGATAATGTGATCCCAATTGCCCGGCGTCTTGAGCTCCTCAGTCAAAAGCTTGTGCAGCTCTTTGCGCATCTGAATGATCCGCCCAGCCATCGTCTGGATGTCGCGTTTCCACTCGGCGAACAGCTCCGGGTCGTTGAGGATCAGGGAGACCTGCACACGCCGTGATTCATGTCCGCGGAACGGAAGGAAGGCCGGGCAAAACACTAATTGAGCAAATCATGACGGAATACGCAGCAGCGAGGCAGCACGCACGACTCGGGCACCGTATGCGGGCGGATTGCTGATCTCGCTCCGCGTGAGCACAGACAGCTGGCTCTTGACACGCGCGGGACGTTTCGACCCGTCGGAGCCACGACGTGCAGCGCGCCGACACGCTCGCCGTACAGACCGGCGTTCTTCGCAAAACTCTGTGTCGTCACGGAACAGGTCATCAATCAGCTCATTATGCCGTAGCGCGCGAGACACGACGCACCTGGCACGCGTCCGCCGCCAAAAGGGGCACCTCCCGCCGCACGAACTCGCGCACCGCCCAGGCGTCGTTGTCGAGGTCGCCACTCGCGAAAAACCCTGGTACGCAGAGTCGAAGAACGCAAAGTGTCCCTTTTCCAAGAACACGTCGCAGATCTGGCTCCACTGCTCTTGAGTGGGATCGACACCGGTGGGGTTGTGCGCACATGCATGCAGAAGGACGACGGAGCGGTCGGGGAGGGATTTCAGGGTATCAAGGAAGGGTCCGAAAGCAAGTCCGATCGTCTTGGGGTCATAATAAGGGTATGTCAGGGGCTCAATTCCGACATTCCTGAAGATCGCAAAGTGGTTAACTAATTATAACGGAGTCAATAAGGGTGGCATGAGTGCGAAGAGTTGACGCCACGCACTCCATGTAGGGTCGCTGAGGTAGACCTTCTTGTCGCCGTTGAATTGGTAGAACCTGCTCAGGAACAGCGCGCCGAGGTGGTTGGCACCGGTTCCCGAGATGGTCTGTGCGCTCGACACACGGCCGGAGGCAATGGCGGGGGAAATCCTCGCCGAGGATGAGCTTCGCTGCGGCAGAGGTGTAGCTCGGCACCCCCCCCCCCCGGGGCCGGTGATAGGCAGGTACTCGTGGTCCAGGTTCGGGTCTTCCAAAAGGATCTTTGTCGCCTGGAATGAAAACATACAGCGCCTCGCTATGGGGCCTGAACGGACTCGGAACGTACCTTCTTGACCACGGGGAGAACCCATGGCTTGTTGTCGTTGTCGCGGTACGCGCCAACACCCAGGTTGACCTTGTTCTGGGAACGTGTCCCTCTTTGTACGAAGCGGTCAACTTGAAGATGCTTTGTTTGCAGAGAAAAATTAAGCTTTCTATTCAAGATGCGTGGTAATATAAACGGACCTGTCGGGGGGAGCGAGGGGAACCTCGGACCAGGTTTCTGTTATGGAATGTCTAGCGCGCCATTGGCCGGCAGTCGGACGGGATGCGCACCTGCATGGATGGTTCCGTTGGTGGCCATTTCGACTCTGCTTTGGGACTCTGCGAGATGATTTGCAAGCTGCCTGACTCTGTCGGCCATGATTGGCGGTGATAGCGTAGCGGCGATGGCGATTTTCGAAAGCGACGCACGTACGTCAGTATTAACGGGAGTGGTACACGGAGGTGGAGAACGTAAGTCAGTACGCGCAGATCACGAAGCGCAGGTGCACGGCGCGCACCTAGCAGTCTATATATGCGCGGTCTACTGTGTCGTGGACGCGGTGGTCAGCGGTACAGCCCCGCCATGTGATAACTGTGCCGGACATGCTTACGTTCTGGAGGAGAGAAAACGCGTGCAAGCCGGCGGGCGAGGGGGGGGGCGTGCTCACGAATGCGCGGGGTACGTGGTGGATGTGGGGGGGAAAGCCTGAGTCGAGCGGGCCCAGCAGCGTCCGCTATTTGAAGAGCCGAGTGTTGTCTCGAGTGCAGTCCCGGAATGACTCCAGAATTCGTCTCCCCAGGCGTACGGCGCAAGCGCGGATCAATCCTCTATCAGGCCATCCATCGCCCTTCGCCCTCTCATATGGAGGGCTTTTCTGAATACGTGCGCCGAGCGCAGGAGAGCGGAGGGGATGCGGTATTCCGCACAACAGCCACCCTAGTCACTCGGCCCTACCCGCCGTGCCAGTGCATACACCCAATGGCATTTGTTGCCCGCCGGTCCAGAACCAGAGTCATATGTCGAGGGGGTCTGGGTACGAAGGCGTTACCCCAGGGACGGCTCTTCCGCATGGCGCGTGCAAGGGGCGTGCTTGATCCGCTCACGAGCGTCCAGCCCACAGAAAGGCAGTCTCTGTAGACATGGAAACCAACCCTGCAACGCACATACACCTCGGGTCTCACACCATGGCCCAAGTCGACTCACGCAACACAGGTCCTTTTACAGAAAACGAGAGATTCTAATATAGGGTACACTAGAGGGGATACGATAGAGCACGCCAATGACACTGGAAGGGAGATGACGGCAGGGGGGAACAGGAATGTAGCAATGTGGTATAAAACGTGCGGATGTGTCCATGATCGTAAGTCGTTACAGAGGCCCAAGAACAGTAGAAGGTCAAGGGGAAGGAGGCGGCCACGAGCGGCCTCCGAGAATTAGGAGGGGTTGGGATGGGGGAGTGAGAACCGATGCGAGGTAATAATATACTACGGGGAAGGGGCCGAGTGAAACTGGGAGTGTGGGGAAGAGGCGACCAGGTGATGTGGCTTACGCCATCGCCATCTTGGAGGCGACCGTTCGCTCACTCTCGAGCTTGGCCTTGTTCCTCTCGAACGCCTGCTGTCGACAGCTCTCTAGGTTTCTGGCAGTTGTGGTGTTCGGGCATACGATGCTAGACAGGAGTCAGCGACGTGGGCGGTCGACTACAAGAGCATATACGCACTGTGCCACAGAACTCTGCACGACAGTGCGGGCACTGGCCGACTATGCGGAGCGCAGCTTGGTTGCAGCGGGCCTCAGCCTCGAATTGACAGCGCTTCTTTGCGGCCATTGCGCCTGCAGAAATAAGTCGTGTGCGGGAGAGAAAGCTGTGTCGAGGGTTCATTAGCATAGACCTCCCAATCTGCGCCAGCAGCGACAGCGACGAGAGAGAGGACTCACGATGGGGTGGGTGTAGATGCGAGCTGAGGACAGCAGACGTCGAGGAAAGAGGCAAGGGCGGTGTGGGGGTGCGGTATGAAGAGTGCGTGAGTCAAGGGGATAATGGCTTTATATGGCCTCTGGAGGGACGCGTCAGCTCGCCCAAGGCCCCACCACGTGGCATCAGCCAGGCCGCGGAAACAGCAGCAACGCCCTGAGCAGCCCCGATCGCCCATGCCCGATCCACCCGCTGCCCCCGGACCTCCGAGTCCGAACCTTGATTTTCACTCGCCTGCCTCTTCCGGAGTACTCCCCACCCTTCCCCGGACCAGTCTCGAGCTCGGCGAACAGCACCCACGACCCCCAGCGGCCCCCGCCCACTCCCGACGCTCTTTTCATAGTCTGCTCCCCGACAGCGATCACACCCACATCTGCCCGGGTGAAAACAACAAAAAAGGAGAAAATTGTCGCGCTTTGCTGTGGCAGCCTACAAAATGCGCGCCGCAAAACCAGGGCAGTTCGGACCAGCCGCTCGCAACATCGATCTGCCCATCTCCTGTCTTTGTCAACCTCACTCAGCCCGTCTCAGAGTCGCCCCGGCGGACGTGAGCACGCCGCTCGTGCTCAGCACGGCGCTGCCGCTGTCTTGACCAAGGCGCTGCCCAACGCTACCTCTTCTGGCTCGTTCCCACTCCACAACTGTCGGGCCCTCACTGCTTTCGGGTGCAAGCGCGACGGATAAGGGGTACGGGTCGTCGTCAAGTGTGCGCCGCCAATCGGGCACCCACAGCTGCTTACCGGCCGAGACCTTCTCAGGTGGCGACCTGGCTGGCGATAAGAAGAACCCTCAGGCCATGGTCTAGCCGCTCTGCTTCTCTTCCGCCCTTTTCTCCTGCATCTTCCCAGCGGACAACGTGCAACAGTTCTCGCCGCGCACAAAACACGTTTTCTGCTCAACGCTCTGGCGCGAACCAGCGGAAGGGGGTATCAGCGGCGCGGGCCATGATATTGACGTGTCTACCAATACAGGCAAACACGACGCTTCCTCCACACCCCCCCGCAACGACGGGCGCGCAGTGATACGCAAACGGACGATTACGAGATGGGAATACGTATGGGGAATCATAGAGAGGCATGGCAAAAGATGTAGTCCAGACAACGAAGAAACAATAAACAGATATGCTACAAGCCCTTTTTTTGACAAGTCCCTGAAAGAAGCCGGCAGGTCGAAAGAGACACTAGTTCTTCTTGACCGCCTTGACGATAGCAATAGCAACGACAATGGCGATAATGGCAAGGATGATGATGGCGATGATAAAACATATCCATCGCTTCTTGCGCGCGGGCGCGTGCCGAGTCCACAGCCTTGTCAGTGTATTTGAAGGCTGCAACAACGGTGAGAAGGTTTGCGCCTGAGAACATGTCATGAGACTTACCCAACTTCGGTATCTTTCTCTTATCTACCGTCGCAGCCGTTGTTTCTATGACATTGATCGTCTCGTCTTGTTGCTCGACAAGAAACGCTCATCTATGAAATTGTCAGTCTAGTCCAGAACACCGCATATAGTAGGTGCTCACATCATTGAAGAGCTGCGCAAGTTCAGTCAAGGTCCTTCTCAATCTTCTTGATGTCCTCGTGGCGTTCTTGGACTTCACGGTAAGCCGATCTGGCCTCGCCATACCGGTTGGAGTTCAGAAGCTATTGCACAACGTATTCAGCCCACGCGAAGCGAGAGTATTGCGAAAATACACACTTGCTTGTGAGAAGACCTGGCCGCCCTGGTCGTCGTTGACCGCAGCCTTGATTTCCTCGGGTGTCGCATCAGGTTTCACTAGCGCCACAAATTCATCAGCATGTATTAACTACGAGTGCAATGAAAACATACCAATCTTGAACTGGCGTTGCCATGCGTTGCTTGTACTTGGCCCGGTATTGTTGCTCTGCGGTCTGGTAGCTCTGGATAGGCCTCGACGAACTTTTGCTTGACCAAGCCGGTCTCACAATTCACCGTGGTGTCAGTGCCTGGGTCTCGTATCGCGGCGACGCATTCAGCCATACCTGCTGTTTCCTAATCTGTCCATCTCTACCACTCCCACCCTGCTCTTTCCAATGCCTTTATACGGCGCTTCAAGACGTTGCTGAGAGCGCTCGTGTCGGCAACAAGCTCTTCGAGTTGCTGGGGAGAGCCTCTCAGCGGCGGGCATCGTCGGTTGTTGTTGAGCGACCGGTTGTGCAGGTCAGATATGCGCGAGACATTATCGTTGTACGTGCGCAGGTCGTCCTGGATGGACTGAGATCTGCGGGTGTTTGGCTCTCTGCTCTGAAAACATGATGAGAGCGCCCGAGTCGGGGAGGCAGTACCGGCCAGCAGTACGGACCTCCGCTGTAGAAGCTGGACATGCTGTCCCCCCGCGAGGTTGACCTGGCTCTCCTTCGCCGTCGAGTCGAAGCTCGCGGTGCTCTCGTATTGTTGGGCGTACGGTTTTTGGCGGGTGGCACCAGTCCCGACGGACTGCATGGGGTAGGAGTCGCTGCGCGTGTTGTGTTAGTGGACACGACCAGGTCGACGCGAACAATACACGAACGATGTTAGTCGCTCCCTGCTGGGCCTGAGCACATCGTGTTAGCACACTGTAAAACGCATTCAAGTATCATCACGAACCCTCAAGGCTGCAAGTCTGTCTATGGCCATTGTTACTGGTGGTCGTTAGGATGCGCAAAGCGTTGTCGTTGGGAGTAAACGGTTTATAGGAGATGGTAGAAAGAAAGACGATAAGGACAGCGCAGCCGTCAATGCTGCGTTGGAGGAAGAAGTAGTATAGGGTGGTGGTGGCCAGAGGAACGAGTGGAGGTGGAAAGGCAGTGTTGGGCGAGCCAGATCACTGTATTGAAGTGGATGATGGCAGCGCCTCCAGCGGCCCAACACGACCATAGCGCAGCACAAGCGCTCGCAGCTTCACTGCTCTGACCTTCGAAGCGGCGTAAGTAGGGGCGACTCGGAGTCTCTACCGAGCAGATAAACACAGCGATCATTTACCAGCAAGCAGAGGCATCCATTCATGACGAAAATATAATTTACAGGCGTATTTAACTAGTTCGCCAACGATGCACGGAGAACAGAGATCTGCCTCTCAACCATTTTCTTGCTCGTGCCACCGATGGCTCACTCACGGCGCTCGACGCTCGCCTCGAAGTCGAAGACTGAGTGAATGTCCTCGGTAAACTTGTCGTTGAGCTGTTTATAATCCTGAAGCGTCAGGTCATTCAGCTGACATTTCCGCGACGACTCGGCCAGAGCCACAGCGCGTCCCGAGATGTGATGTGTTTCACGGAAAGGAATCTAAAGGAACATAAGAATTCAGCGACAATCAACAAGCTACGCATTATCAGAAGACTCACTCCTTTGCGGACCAAGTAGTCTGCCAAGTCATGTGTGGCAAGGACGTCCATGGTCAACGCTTGGGCGCATTTTGTCGCCGTGTACCTAAGAATAGTGAGTACTGCGGCAGAAGAGGAAGCAGTGAAGAGCATACACTCCATGGTGGCGATGACACCCTCTGCAATTTTTAGGGAAGCAGAAATGGTTGTCCACGGCATCAAACAGAGGCTCCTTGTCTTCCTGTAGATCCTTGTTGTATGTTGATGGCAGACCCTTCAAGGTCATGAGGAAGCCAGCCATCTTTTGCCGAAGGTTAGTACACAGCTATCATGGCGAGAGCACGAGACGTACGTTACCGAATACTCGGCCAGATTTTCCCCGAAGGAGCTCAAGCGAGTCGGGTTTTTTCTTCTGAGGCATGATACTCGAGCCCGTGCTGTTTAGGTGAGTGTTTAGTCTGATGACACGTGCAAAAATTGCTCTCCTACCTGTAGGCGTCGCTCAACGTGACGAAACCAAATTCAGCAGTGGAATAGATGACCAAGTCTTCTGCCACATTCGGCTTACGTGGGTCATGGTCAGGCTCGCCCACATCATGAACTCGACGATGAAGTCACGATCGCCCACACCCCACAAGCTGTTTTCCGCAACGGATTGGAAACCAAGCTCCTTGGCAAGGAATTCGCGATCGACGACAAATGGGTTGCCCGCGAGGGCGCCACATCCGAGAGGGAGGACAGAAATGCGGGGGATGAGTTGCTGGAGGCGTTGAAGGTCGTTATGGAATGAGAAAGCATGCGAAAGAAGTAGATGAGACCATCGAATCGGGCTGGCCGCGCTGGAGAGGAAGAGAACGTATGAGCTCAATACCCGATTCGTATGAAACAAGAAACGTACTTGAAGATGGGTATAGCCGGGAAGAAGGATATCCTTCTCCTTGTCTGCACGTTCCACCATAACTCGGATAAGATCTTTCAAACCAGACTCAACCTCACTGACTTCGGTAAGGAGCCACAGACGCATGTCCGTCGCGACCTGGTCGTATTTTCGCGATCGTCCAGTGTGAAGCTTGCCACCAAGAGGGCCAATGAGCTCGCTCAGTCGCCTTTCGTTCGCGGTGTGGATGTCTTCATCATCAGCCTTGATGACAAACTATGCGGAAGATTGAACATCATTCTAAGAGCAATCGAGAGACGCGACATACGACGCCTTCTTGCCATTCCTTGCCAACAGTTTGGAGGCCCTGGACGATTTTTTGCTCTTCATCGGCAGTCAAGATGCCGACCTTTGTCAAGGCCTTAGCATATGCAATTGATCCGCGAATATCAGCCGCATGCATGCGTTTGTCGTACCGCAAGGACTGGTTGAATTCGTGCATGCTACTCCAATCAGCCCAAACATTCCTGTCCGAGTAGTTTCGTGTTGCTTACAGAGGGTCGGTCCTTCCGGTAAAACGGCCTCCCCAAAGCTTTTGTTTTGTTGGCTGGTCTGACATGTTGTTTTGTGTGCGTTCGAGGCGAAGTCCGGTGATGAAGGAGATTGGAAGGGTCGGGAAACTGAATATCTGGGTTGTGCACACTCGAGTCAGTATGACGCAGATCTAGACTTGAATCTCGATCGCGTTTGATCTAAGATCTGACACAGATACACGCGCCTACACTGGCAAGCTGACCTCCATATGCACGTATCTCATAGTGCTGGACAAGTCTGAAGGATCCTGTGTGCTCGGCTATCGAACACAGTATATATGCACGCTTAAGGGTATTGAAAATCAATTTACATTTTCAATTATATAAACACCAGTCACTCTTCGTTTATGAATGAATCCCGTTCAAGAATTGGAAGACAGTGTACGCAAATGCTGTTGTTCCCGCGTAAATAGCAACGCGCACGGGGAAGGGGTTAACGTCAGGAAAGGATATGGGACTATTCGCGTGATGAACAATCAGATCACTGCCGTGGATGGGTCAAAACGGGGGACTCACATATACCGTTATACGAGGCGCAGTACTCCACCCAACACGAGTACCAAGGGACGCAGCAATGGCTACGATGGCACCACCACGACGAGCTTGACCTTTGGAGTATTTCTTTTCGAAGACGAAAAAGTCGAGAATGAGGGCGGTTCCAGGGACTGCATGAAGTGAGAGGTCGAGCGAAAGTGGGAATGCGGATGAGGTCCGGGGGTGCTGCGCTAGACGTGGGCTCCCATTCGCCGACCTCGGGTGCGCGAAGAATGAGGTGTGGCATGAATAGTATTAAGCCCCAGTAGACGGTGGCTATGGCCGCCGCAATCTGTGGGACGTTCACATACTTCTCATGTCTCAAACCAAACGACAAGCCTACCGGCATCGAAATCATAAACACGCCTCGCTTGAAGCTACGAATTACTGTGCAAATGCATTGAGTAACATTGAGTATAGGGCAAAACACAGCGAATATTACGCCCTCACGTTGTATACCGGGGTGCTATATCTGCCAATAGACTCAGTACCATAGTGAGCCAAGCGATAACCAATCTACGAAAAGCACGAACAATCAGCAAACCTAGCTAGACTAGACGTCACACGACACATACCCTTGTATGGTCAAAAATTGGAAGTGACCGCCCTTTTGCTTTGCTATCCAAGCATCATTCGGTAGCGTCTCGAGCTCGAACCATGCGTACGTCATTATGGCGACGGCCACTGAGTGCAGCAAAACAGCCGCAGGTTTAAATGTGCTCATTTTGAATAGCGAATAGAAACCAAGCAGAAGATATGGTTCGGGTCCAGGGGACGTGGGAGTCGGTTAGTCAGACAGTTAGAGGCTCTTGTCACTTGGAACAACCCGAGTGCGCAACGTTGCGCACGGCATAACGCGGCGGCCGGCACGCGCAGCAATCCAAGATGATGCGCGCGACTCTGCGCGACTGCATGACGCACACAATTTTCGAGCCTGGCGCGCCTATGGCATCGCGATGTCTCTCTCCCTGACTTCAATCCGCTCACCGAAGGATTTCTGGCACTATTGCACATGTTTACTCTTCGACCCTCGTTACTTTGTTACCCTCGCTGTGTTCATTGTAGTCGGTGACTACGCTCTCCTCTCCAACCACTCACACAGTTGATCATCCGCTTTGTTCCTTGTAAGCGCTACTGAACTTGTCAGAGGTTACGAGAACTCATCCCCGTCACATAGATACCGAAATTGACTGGGAAACCTACGTGTATCAATTAGAGCTATACGTTCGGGGGGAGCGAGACTATGCTCTCATTGAAGGCCCCACAGGACCCCTGGTGTTAGTACGGACCAGCACGATACTAGTCTTCAACTCATCCCGTCCAGCTATCCTGCAGGACACGTCTACATTCATCAATTTCTTTATGGCCTCACGAGCCATGGAACCGACCTCAATGCGGCGCAGCAAATTTACGGCTTACTCTATATTGTCTCGCTCTGCGTGACTTGTGTCATCTACAATAAAGCTGGCAACATACCGAACTGGGTTCATCATATTACTCCCGTTGAGCAAGCGACTGCACTCGATCTATGTTTTACGTCTATTCAACGATTGCTGGGAGGTCCTGGAGCACAAGCATCTGTTCTTGCTTTCGCTGGGGGTTATGATTGGCTGGGGGTTCTACTATTCAGGTGCGTGTGCGTGAATATGTATCATCGGAGCTGGATCACTTAGAGGCGCATAGCGCTGCTGTATCTGTCAAGATGTCTGCTCTGCTCTACCTTCCCGGAATACTTGTTGTTTTGTTCAAACGGAGAGGTGCACTTTTCACGCTTGCATCAGTTGGTGGCCTCGTTATTTCCTCCAGATCGTTTTCGCGTAGTGGGCCATTCCTACGAGAAAATCCTCAGTCATACCTCAAGTTAGCCTTCGAGTTTAGCCGTCAGTTTCTCTACAAATGGACGGTCAACTGGCGCTTCGTCTCGGAGGAAACATTCCTCAGTCCCGCATGGTCAAGAACTTTACTTTGCCTGCACCTCCTAGCCTTGACTGCGTTCGGATTCCGCTGGTGCAGACGCGACGGCGGTGTTTTCTCCGTTATTACCAGGGGGGTACGTAACCCCTGGTCCTCGCCCAGTCTCGTGCCTCTCAGCGCAGATTGTAAGTACTGTCTATCACGCGTTTCCTTTTGTACCAACTCTCATGAGCACTTAAAATGTAGATACTGTCACCGTGCTCTCACATCGAACCTCACAGGAGTTTTGTTCGCAAGGTCTCTTCATTATCAATTCTATTCGGGTATGCATTCCAGATACCTTTCCTCTTGTGTAAAAAAGAAGAGAAAAAAAAGGAGGACCAGATATCCAATCGCCTGCAGGTAAGTTGTATGATATCGTATGTATAACCCGCTCATAACTTTATGTCGTCGTCTAGACTTCTCATGCTCTTAGGCATTGAGTATGCTTGGAACGTATACCCTTCTACTGCACTATCTTCGGGTATATTGTTCATCGCCAACGCGCTGCTTGCATTTGGCTTATGGTTCGGATATCCCGAGGGACGAGATGCCCCGTCACGTGTAGTGACTTCTAGTAGATAAATTTCCACGCAACCAAACGAATAGTATACACACCCCACTTGTTCTTATCTTGAAGTGAGAAGTGATCCACACTCGTAGAGCGCCTACATGCGTGCACTACGAGACTTCGTCGAATGTCGATCATATACAGGGTCTCAGACGCTCTCTGTCCCCCCTCTTCCATCACGGAGACCCTCACCCTCACACTCATTCTTTCCAATCATTAGTTTCACCTAACCGCGACCGAAATCAACTGCTGGAGCTGCATGTTCACACGCATATAGTATGTCTGGACAACCGACGTGACGATAACGTATACTGCCCCATCCTCCTTCCTGTCGACGGATCACTGGAAACAAGTCCATGCAGCCACTACTCTCACAGCTACCTCTCCGGAATCTACACTGGAAATCTGTATCACGACCTACAATCCGGACAATTCAAGAACTGAACGTGAACCTCGTCACGGCTGATGCTATACGGGACGAGCATACCTCACAAATACCCCAGACCATTCTTGAGAGGCCGTTGCTGAACGCGTATATCGTCGTCTGTGAGGTCAGCAGATCGATTATACCCTCTAACATACCTCACGAGCTTTAAATATACGCGTAGGACACAGAAACATATAAGAACACCGTGAAGAAACAAATCAAGGACTGGCATGCTACCGCCTCGCAGCGCAAAAACCAAGAATGGCTTATCATTCATATCGTTCGTCCGGATACAAAGGCTGCGGGTGCCAGGTTATTCCAAATGAAGGCCTCCGTACTGGACAAGATCAAGGCAGACTTCAATCTCGATAAGAAGGACAGGTCAGCACCGTCGTAGACGAACATGCTCTATCTCATGCGTCTCTAGGTGTGTTCAGCTTGTTTGGTCTTCCGACTACGAAAACCCGGCTGCTTGGGCGGACCTCATTGGCAAAGTCAAAGATGGGGTACTGGCTGCTTTCGACAGCGCGATCTCTCAGCGTGAGGATGAAATAAGACGCTCGGAGAGTCAGAGGCAGATGCCAGGTTGGAACTTTTGTACATATTTCATTTTGAAGGTGTGCACCTTCTATAATACACGTGCATCGACCGCGTTTACATTTATAACGTCCAGGAAAGTCTTGCTTCCTCATTCGAGGGCATGAGTCTGCACGATGAAGCTCTTCTAACATATGACGAGCTCGAGGCTCTCTTTTTTCACGTGCTACAAGACAAGAACTTATCGTGGTTTGGGACTTTCGCGAGCCCTTCTCGTCAAGATGACTCCAGCCCGCTGCTGTCAATAACCAAGAAGCCGTATCGGGACCTCATACTGGCCAACTCAATATCCGTGTTTGACTTCCGTGTCTACTTGCTCGCCCGGCAGTGTACACTGTTAAGCAATCTGACCCGTGTCGTTGAAGTTGGACGTAAGGTCGTGTCCTTCCTAACCTCTTTTGGACGGCGATTACGTGACATGCAGGTATTCACAATCGTATGTACGCAGAAAACCCGTCTCATCGCAATGCTGCAGGATCAGCTAGCGCCCCACTTTATCGAATCTTGGACTTACACTTCTGCTCTCAGCGTGGTGGATCAGTGCAATATCTGGGCGAAGCCACTGGAGCTGAACAAGACTTCGCTTGCTGCTTTTAACGCGGTAAAGGGCGAATTACTCGAGCTGGCGAGGCATCAGGTAGACGCCTTGCTTGAGTCTGTAACCTGGTGCTTATAAATCACAGTTAGATATCCTCGGAATCGACTTCAAATTCTTGCCGCCCCAACCGCCTTTCTCGGATGCTCTTCCAAGGAACATACCGGACAAGGACTCTGAGGCTTCCTCAGAAAGCTTGGATACCATCTCTAATGCCGATCTGCAGAGTGTCTTACAAGACAGAGAATTATTCTACGAATCGTACATCGCACTCACAAATCGGGCGATCGAGTTGTACGCGACGGCGGGTCGTAGAAAGTTCGCTCTACGCATGCATGGAAGTCTCGCTGCTCTCGATGTGTAAGTGGGCTCCTTCCCCGTATTTACTGATGTCTCACTCTTCGCTCAGTGTCCGTGACCGAGTGCCAAACGCGCTTCAGACGTACACATCTTTGCCCGCTCATTACGCCCCACACGGTTGGATATCGCTGGAAGCGTTTATGCTTACGAGGGCCCTGGACCTACATGACAGTGCAAAAAAACCCCACGATAGAGATTGGCTCTCGACACTTTTGGATTACCTCAAGGCTTATGTCCATGATCTTGGCAAAGCATTGCTCATGACGAAGGAAGACCATGCTGCGTATACTGCGTCTCTAGTGCGCGCTTTACGTCAAGCAGCCTTGTCTCTCGAAACAGGTGCGTTGGTTCATCCTCGTCGTATCTAGCGAAATAGCTGATACCTTCAGAAGAGATCGTTCACCACGACCATGCCGCAATATCTATTTCGATCTCGGACACTGAGGCGAAACTAACCGACGATCGGGACGGTGCGATTTTGCAAGTCAAAGTGATCAACCATTTGCCATGTGTGCGTACCTCTGCATGTTGCTGGATAACTGCTCTGACAAATGGAGTCAGGACATACCGGGGGATGAGATAGAAGTTATATTAGCGGGACGTGACGGCGATCGCCTCACTTTTTCTGAACATATAGAGACGCTGCCATCTGGGCTTAGTACCTTCTCTCTTTTTTGTCCGGTGAGCTCGCCTTGTGGTCAACTAAGCGGCGGCGCATACTGAAGTCTGATACCCCGGAACATTTCCAGTCGGCAACAGCAGGAACGTATTCCTACTATAGCAGCCAAGTTAAAATTGCGAAGTTGGTTCTTCAGTGGCTACGTGTTCCTACCGGGAAAAACCAGAAAGCAAAACTCCCTCAGGTTCTAGCTCGGGTGCCAAAAGATCTCCGAGCCTTGGACGTAAAACTTCGTCAGCCCGAGACGGGTATGTATCATGATTGAGACACTTTCAACAATTGACAGTTCCTAGTCGAGCTGGGTTCCCCGCCGAAGATTGTCGTGGCGTTAAGTACTGGACGAAACAACATATCGAAGGCAATGATTCGACTTGCGCCGCCATCCGGGGTTCAGTTTCAGATCGATGAAACTGAAGTTGTAGGGGAAGGTATGCTCCATTCCTCCAACTTTTATCCCATTGTGTAGTGTCTCACTCTTCGAAGACGACGCGACCTTTGAAACAATCGATGGTTCCATCGTCCTGTTCGATCTCCCGCAAGGCGCGAACATACAACTTTTAGTACCGCATACAGATGCGTCAGCGTATAACGCAATGGTACGCCGGCAGGTTATCTTCTTACTACCTAGGCTCATTATTCAGCAGCGGGTCATGATCACAATAGATTATGTGACAGTTCAAGAGTCAAGTATTACGAGGACAGTACACCTCCCACGACTTGTCCTCACAACCTTACCGATCGCTGTCAATGTTGAAGACTTTTTCCGGGGAACTCGGTAAAATCATACTCTCGAGACTCCAAGGTCTATTTAGACTCATAGCTCTGTAGTCTATTCACCAGATTTACTCTCTCTACGACGTCACACCAACATGTCAGGATCAAGTCCACTGAGCTGCATTCGATGGGTCCGGACGACGATGGTCTCAAGATTTCCAAGAGTGTAATGACGCAATCTAGAGTCATTGTATGTATTATAATGACGTTACGCTGCCGGGTGGTGTACTGACCTTGCGTTAGACTGTTACGCCTGAGCAGCCAGCAAAATTCCTCTTCCAGCTAGACTCAAAGAAAGGCAAAGGTTCGCGGGGCTTGTTGTAACGACTCTACAGACCTTAATCTCTGTTTCATCTCTGTTTCAGGTCGAGATTCATTGCGCTTGCAGATTACCTACCGCATATTGCGCGAAGGTACATACTCTTCACCAAACGTGTGCCGTACGGACCGAGTCATTGACCTTGTACAGAGGTGGAGGCGCTCATCGAAGACTCTGTGGACAAAGCCCTCGAGGGATTTCCTTCTATGACATCGCATCGTGATCTATTGATTGCCAAGTTCGTACAGGCCCTGGAAAGGGATGCCTCTTGGGTCCAATTGTACGGAATCACTGGGGAACTTGTGGTAACGAATTTACCCGACCACAATACGGACGAGACAAGAGAAGTGCAAGCCCGAGCGACAAAGGTTGATAATATCAGTGTTCTAGATGATACTCTCTAATGGATTGTAGATACTGGAACAAGGCAAGCGACCCGAAGATAACAATGCCGGCTGGCGTCATATCGCAATACCGTTGGATGTGCCGCAAATGCACGTAAGTATACCTGTGTATGTGGTAGAGCGTCTCTGAACGGCTATTAGATCATCGCAGCTGCACAACTCCGTATACTTCCCGGCGCATTTTCTGGCAGTGACACGCAGGAGCAACTACCGCCCCTCTACGCAGGACAGCCTATCTCCGCCTCGTTGACCATCCGGACCTCATTTCATTGGGCACCACCAGAAGATGCCGATAAAACCTCCTACCACATGAGATTTGATGTGGAAGAGGTAACCAAGGATTGGCTTGTAAGCGGTAGAAAACGAGGTGACTTCGAAGCCAAGGTAAGTCACTCTTTCCAAACTGGCGTGCGAGACGATTTTAATGCGTTTCCCAGAACGGCCAGAGCTGCGAAATTCCCATAACACTGATTGCATTGCATCACGGTGAACTCATCCTTCCCCAGATTGCGGTACAAGCCTTGCCTTTATCTGAGCTAGGGAGAATGAGATCTGTAGTTGTTCCAAGCTGCGAGACTCATCAACTGCATGGTGCAGAAAGGGTACTAGTACTCCCTCGAGGCGGGCGGACTACGTTCGTTGTGGGGATGGGGGATGACTCTGAAACGCTGTAATCAGATATATGATACCCTGACAGCTAATGTACATTTAATGTGCCACAGCATCAATACACTGAGTCTCCGCTGCCTTCCTAGCAGACTCCATACGCGCGCTTAAGCGTGACGTTGTTGCCTTTGTCACCCTCATGACAGTGTGACGTCACGCGACTGAATGACGCGCCGTGTGGATCCTGGCCTCTTAGTTCGGCTACATCTACCAGTCAAATACCACCAGCATTTATCTCTCTCCACACGCTGCTGACACGGTAGAATGTCTGATTTGTGAGTTCCGCTTGCGTATTAGCTAATCGCTGCTTGTTGAACTCCAACCGACAGTGAGGAGGAGCGTGAGGCCAACATTGCGCGCAACCGTGCCCTACTCGCAGAGTTTGATGTCAAGCTTGACATTCCTAAATCAGTAGTTAAGGAGAAGGTGAAAGCAAAACCCGTTCAACCCACCAAGAAGCGAGTCAAACGTGAGGAGAAGCCTGCACTTCCTGTACGACAATCGACGCGACTTCGGAGGACTGCACCGGATCCAGACGAGACCCCGGAGAAAAAGAGGAAGCGTGAGGTGTGTAACCAACTTTATCTTTCCTTCCACAATAGATAACTCACTTGGCTGTCAAATAGCAAGAGGAAGAACTTCTACGTCAAAAACTAGAGCAAGAAAGACTGGAATTAGAGGAGCGCGCTAGGGAGGCCAAGAAACCAAGACATGACTCCCTCGAGATGTATGCGCATTTGGAGGATCAGGAGGCACCAGAAGTTATGTCTCTTACGGCCACGCTCCAGACTGTCTTGAAAACTGTCAACGCGCGTCGTGTTGGAGACATAGGGTCGCACTTGGATGAAGGGAAAGCCGAGTCAAGGGCAGTGGAAGAATTGAAGAAAAATATGCAAAAGTTAAAGATAGTATCCAGGGCCAAGGTGACACGAGAACGTATCTACAGTGCCGCTTATCATCCCGAGAAGACGAAGGACTTGATATTTTTCGGAGGTGCGACAGGAATAATGCGAATGATTTTGCTCCTGACCACGTAAAACGTAGACAAGCATGGTACACTGGGCATATGGGATGCACGTGCTCCTCAGGAAGAGGTCGAAGATGATGGCGACGCGGCCGCTCCAGAAGACGGCGAGGGTGGCAAATCCTGGCGAATCCAGCTCCATTGGCCATCCACATCTCGGTCCTCGATATCATCTATCAAGTTCGATCCGGTTGATGCCCACAGCGTAAGCCTGCTGACCACTAAACCTCATGCGTCTCTTCAATTTCGAATAGGTGTATACCAGCTCATATGATGGTACCATTCGCCACACGTCCTTTGTATCGGCCATCTCGCAAGAACTCTATTACGATGAAAATGCCTTACCTACCTCGGTGGATCTCTCTCCAAACGGTCATGAAATGTGGATATCTGATACAAATGGAGGGGTCACTCACCTTGACCTGAGGGAAGACAAGTCTAAAGCGAAGTGGTTCCAGCTTTCGACAGACAAGATTGGCTGTATCAGCGTCAACCCCGTAAACACAACCTTCATCCTCACGGCCTCGAATTCTCGAGCTCTGAGGTGTGCAGATACTTCACCATTACCTTGTTCACTGTGCTCATTGTTGGTCCATAGAATATGGGATGCTCGCAAATTGCAGAGTATATCCACCAAAGGCCAGGGCCTTATGAGATCAATGCAGATGAAATCGAAGACTTTACCAACACCAAGAAGGGAAAAACGACGCTTCGAAGCGAGTGGAAGCATAACAAGTCTGTAACCGCTGGTTATTGGGATCCCCATGGTCGACGGGTCGTCAGTACTAGTTACGACGACACAATCCGAGGTGTGTCGACTTTCCTTGCCTCGACGCGTGTATAACTAAACCCGGGCTACAGTATGGGACGTCAAACCGGAGTTCATGGACAAGGAAGCTGAATTTCCTACCTCTCGACCTGCCTATCAATTCCATCATAATTGCCAAACCGTGAGTATGTCATTAATAAGACCCATACTCTCCGCTCATTGCATTGGCTGTAGGGTAAATGGGTCACATTACTCAGGGCCCAATGGTCCGCTAACGTTGGTGTCTATCCTCATTTTACTGTGAGTAATGCCGATTGGCCGTTCGCCATATCAGTTGTCCTCACAAGGGCATAGATTGGAAATATGGATCGCTCACTTGATGTACGCTCCTGGAAGGTCAGTTTATTTGGTCAGTATGTCACGGTTACAGTACTCATTGTCACCAGGGCGAGCTTATTGCCAAGCTTTCGGACAAGTCGAAAATCACTGCGGTTCAAGCGTTACTTGCTCACACACCCCGAACATACTCGAGCGTGCTGCCAGTGGAAATGCTAGTGGACGATGCGTTCTATGGGCCCCCGAGGACATTTAATCCACGAGCTGCGCCTCCTCCGACCTAGTAAAGCACTGCGCCTAGTAGGTTTATTATAATTTGACCGCTACCTCATATCTTCGCTATATTCTTCTTTTACAAACAATTTCTTGTATACCCGCATTACTACCCAAATCGACCAAATAATCAACACAATTTTCTCATCCATACATCGCATTTACATTCAGCACTCCGGCCGCGCGCCGGAGTGGCCACCTCAAGAGCCATCAATATCGGGCGTCTACACGCCCACACACCTTGTCCTCGGACGTCCACCACTGGCCTCACTCTACCCCATCACGCGTGTTCAACCCCTCCTGCAACTCGCTAGTGGTGTTCTTCACTGTCAGTCGCAAATTTGCGCGCGAAGAATATCAGCTCCTATAAGGCATCCCTCTGCCCGCGGTACTCCGCCATACAAATAGCCGTCCGAATTCTGCTGGCTACTGGCTATACGAAGTGTAGCAAGTCTGATCCCGGACCTAATACGCAACAATTGCCAGAAAACTCGCACATGATGTCTATATCTCGGGACTCCCTCGTTGATGAGCGCGTCGCTCGGTTACAGTAAGTATTTCCGATCGGCGGCCATTTACCTGTAGACGTCCAACACAAGTCAATCCTTAGGGAGATTCGACGCCGACGAAGTGAACTAGTCGCGGAGATGTACTTTCTATTGAAGAGAAAAGATGAGCTTGGAAATATTATGAGGGTAGATGAGAACGACGAGGGATTACAGGAGTTCGTTCAGTCGTTGGATATTCTGACCAAGTGAGCCTTACTACTATCTACGGTCATATTTGTCTTATCCTTCTACAAGTCCTGACGCTTGTCAAGTGCGGGATCTGCTGCTTTCTAGCTCTGAGGCGGTTTCTTCCCCTACTCATCTTCGTCAAGCTACCCCACAAGCTAGCTCCAGAGGTACTAGTACTCATCCTGGCTCTCAAGCTAGCCCCCAGACTAGTTATCTAGCACCAGCACATGTCTCTCCTACTTCTGAACCTCCCACCTCTCCGCCGGCTACTCAACCCACCCCAGAAGCCATTGAGAATGAACAACCTACTCAGAGCCCCGTTGACGCTATGGAAGTAGAAGAAACAAGCCCTGTAGCGGAGTCTCTTCAGGATGTGGCGCATACCACTACTTCTCAGCACATAAACTCCTCTTCCCCAGTTCCCGTAGGTGTTAAACACCGGCCAAGATCTTCGACCGCATCTGTGCCTGCCCCTGTGCCGTCTCAGAGGATGGGCACCCCAAAGTCTCGCTCGCCGCAAGTCAAAACACCGTCACCCGAGACAGAGCCTACTGTTTCATCGTCTATAGCACTAGAGAATGAAACTCATCAGCCGACGGAGCTCACGATCGCGCAGGAGTTCGCGGATGCTGTTGCGGTGGTACCGAAGACAGAGGAAGTACCCGGAGATGTCCCCATGGACGCTCATCCAAACCCTCCGTTACCTTTGGGACGTGTAGACTCAGAGCGCTCCACGTCTGAGTATGTGCTTGACCGGCAAATTGCCCCCGGTCAGCCGCCTCCCTCGTTCGAATTCGATGAGGAATTGGCTACTTCGCCCGTTGTGGAAGAGAAGACTATCAAACCTGCGCAAATCTTCTTCAACCCAGTATCCTTTCCTCTACCGCCGCTTAAGGCTCTCCCTCCAGAATTTCATCGGAAGGGCAAACAGAGACAGTCGCGAAGCGCGACAAGGAAAGGTCAGAGACGAAACAAGTACAAGAGTGGACGCCATTGGGCATGAATAGGTGGTCTGCTATATTGCGGGCTAACCCAGTGCATAAGAAGCTGTCCAGGGCATCTAAATGCCTCAACACTCGGGATTGGAATGTATGTTTTCCAGAGTCTCCAAATCTTGTTAACCTCTAACATGTGGCGCAGGTAGCTATGACCGAATTCAAGCTCATTAAGACCTTCGATCGCATCGACGCTTTAGTAGAGGCTGGGCGCTGGAGTTTCAGGCAGCCGAAAAAGCAGAGAGGAGTGGGAGGACTGCTCAAGACACATTGGGATTACCTTCTAGACGAGATGGTAATCCCATATTGAGACCGCTGCATCTCATACACTGACGACTATCATGTCTAGAAATGGATGCGCATAGATTTCCGCGAAGAGCGCAAGTGGAAGATAGCGTTGGCATATAACCTCGCTCACGCTGTAATGGAGTGGCATGACGCAGGATCCCTCGAGGAACGGGTTCGCCGTGGTATATGTGTCTTATGGAAACGGCCGAAGGAGACAGAGACACGAGAAGAAACCGAGGATAATGGTGGCTTTCATACTTTCGTACAACACGACCAAGACATGGCAAGCGGATCGGCATCAAAAGGAGACTCCACACCAATGAATGAAGACAATTCTGACGACGAGACCGACGATGAGCAGGAAAAAGACCAACAAGATGTCATCGACGCTCTTGATCCTGCGACCGCTGTCCGTGAAGCCCTGGATGACGCCGACTTGTTCAACAGTCAACCATCTGAAGACATACGTCCCAAGGAAGAGTATGTTGAAGACGCGTCCGCATTACGGCGCGCTGTCACCGAGATAATGCAGGACGACGGTGATCCACCTCCCGGTGTAGATGTCAAGTCATCGTGCCGTCATCCGTGCGCAGCGCCATTGCCTGTCTTCTTGGTAGAGACTGGACGTGGGGCGCATGCCGACCTAACGTGCGTGGCAGGCACTAAGTCTGGGAAGCAACGGTCGCAACCCAACAGCTACTGGCAGAAGAAGTTCCGAAGGCTGCAGAGTTTGTGTGGACGGCCCAGGATGATAGCGCTTTCTGGTGAGCAGCTAGCCAAGAAGTCTCCGAACAACTGGTTGCTTGGGCCTCATACGTTCTGAGGCCAATGAACTCGATGCGGGGTGCCTGGTGAGCTCCATTGACCGCCGCTCGGCGGCTGATTGTTTCGAACGTTTTCCGGAGTCACGCAACGGTGTTGCGGAAGATGACCATCGTCCGCCCCCGCAAACGCCCACAACGATGACAACTCGGGGTGAACGAAAAAGCGGGTCAATGAGTATGAGCATCTCCACCTCTTCGGTCTAGGAACGCTGTCAATGCGCAAGGCGTTGAGGCCCAAGAAGCGGCGGGCGACTACAACCTCATAGTATGAAAGCTATCCGCAGAAGCCACCTAAGAAGAGGGATAGTCCCTCCCAGAAACAAGCTGGTGTATACAACCTTAGAGCCCTTAAAGTCATAGTCTTGATGTCGAGTCTGCTAATAATTTGAGTGAAACAGCGCGATTCAGTAGTTAAGCCGACCACAATTTCATGACACCCATGGACAGTATGTCCAAGATGCCGAGATACAAGGGGGGCACCGCCCAGCTGAGCTCAGTCCGTATAAAGCCGATAAAGATATATCAGATCTTACCGCGGCTAGGCACAGAAGGCCGAAGTAGGTGCGCAGGCACGGGGGGGGGGGGCGGGGCAGATGCAAGCCAACATAGCAGTCCCAGCCCGCGGCTTGCCACCAACCCACAACGTTTGTTCTGTTGTGTGCTCCTCGACTTCGACTTTTCCCTAGCTTACGCGCGATTGAACTTTAGTCCGCGCCAAAACCCGATCATTGTGGCGGGACTGACGTCGAACGGCCACCGTAGGGCCGCAAGGCATGCCATGCAGCAGTATACGACCCCAGGTCCGGCATCAGAGTCCTGTCAACATAGGAGTCTCTTAGTTCGAAAACGGGTGCCCCCTTATGAAACAACGGTCGGATGACCTGGACTCGTCACAGCAGCAAGTCATGCAAGCCCCAGAGCTAAGAGAGCGCTGGAGCATCGCAAGCTCAGGGGCGCAAGGACAGTCGCATCCGGGACTGTGGCAGCCAGCCTCGCGGCTCGCGGCCGGAGTGGCTCCAGCGCTTACGAGGCCCAACTCGTGGTGCCGGCGGTCACGTTGACGTACAACGGCAGCGCTCTGCAATGCGAGCACATCTCCTAGGTCCTACCACATCTTTGTTACTGGTACTTATAGCTGGCGGCAGCAGGTCGTCCGCCGATGGCAGCAAGGCTGTTGCGTGCGACACCAACGTCACTATGTCGCCCAGGCGTCCTGTGCCGATCCGCTCTCAGGAGGCGATGACCTGGGAATGTCGCCGCCCCAGGTGCAGAGTCTGGTGCTCGCGAGCTGACGCGTCATAGTCCCGTGATGCCTCAAGGACGACGGGTGTCGCTTTGCGTGCACCTACTATACCTAGAGAATCTACCTACCAACATAAGCCCATATTCGGCGCTGGGCCGTTGCTAGTCTTAGACCCGTTCTCCTGAGCAGGATGGCTGCACGGCAAAGCGTGCTGATGACATGATATGCGCGGTATGACTGGCCGGTGGCTGTGTGTGTAAGCACCACGCACGACCTGGCATGATAGCCACATGGTGGAAACGCATGTAAGGGTCCAGGCGGCTTGTGTCGGGCGCATCAGCAGGTCCAGGCAGCAGCATCAGCAAGAAAGAAAAATACCAAAAGCAACATGCACAGGCTCAGCAACTAAAGCGATCCATCAGCATCATACCCTGCATCAACATCCCCTTAACCCTGATTAGCCATATCCTAGAGGTGATTGCTTCAGGCGATCGGTGCCCTTTTTTCCTTCGAGCTCTTTTGTGTCCACTTCTCATCTATGACCCTCTCTACGTTTGCGTGTAGACCCAACCTAGCATACTACAATGGATCTCTCGTTTCATTAGCCTTACGGTTCTCAGCCTTTTGTACCCATTGTAATATCCTCGGCGCATGAACGTGGACATGAGCCTGTGTTTATAATGCTCGGGACATTTGTATCGACAAGCAGAAATGACGTTTACGTTTTCCCCGGCCGTGAAGGCCTGAGGCTGAAGCAGGGGGCTGTAACTCCCTCTATCTGTTCGGCCTTCTGCACGTCGTATAAGAGCAACAGCCGTGCACGTTGGCGTATGCTCTCATCACAAACCATGGCTACGATGTCTTGCAAGCAGGCAAAAAACCGCACAAGTGAGCCAGACGGACGTTTAGGGCACCAGGAGATGTATAAGGACCGACAGTCCACTGACGATCGCTTTAGGATAGCACTTGGAAAAGACCCCCGAGCAGGGGCGAAGGAGGGTCGGTAATGTGAACTGCAAAGGTGCGTCTCACTACAAGTCACCCACCCCGACCACCGCGGTCCGGGGATACCGACCCGAAACTTCGCCTTGTACACAGAGCCAGGAGCAGCATCGCCGCCATTCCGCGACAGCCTGCAACACGCGGCAAGCAGAGCACCGCACCCGGACACAGGCGCCGACCGCCCGCGCGATTTTGAGGGCGGGTTCGGCGGGCAGGAGGATCTACCCAAGGACCGCTTGATCGACCATCCACACTCGGGCCTGAGCACCTAAAACCGTTTGCGTTACCTGGCCCGCTTGCTGGTTGGTAGTGCAGTTTTTTGTCACAGTCTTGAAGACATACGGAGCATAACCAAATCCAAATGTTACTTGTACGCCAACGTTCCAGTACCTATATAACCACCCTGTGTCAGGTAAAAGATCCCGAACGTGTGTTCCCTTGGCATATAAGTTACCTCGAACCATCTACTAGAGCTACCTAAATAATGATGTTAAAGTCCAGGAAACAAGTACTACGTTCCGGATTGTTCCGACGCCATGTTAGGTTTTCTTAAGTACAGAGAGTCTACGTGCTGCCCTACAGTGTCAAATGTTCGATCGGTCAAGAGAAAGAGAAACAGAAAAAAAGGCTCTCGAAGAGAGAACAAGGCAGAGATACGTCCGTGCGATAATGTGATGGATGATACAGGGAGACATATAGGCTTAAACTCGCAGGGTACGCGGTGCAGCCGGCACACCGCCGGTCCCATCGTGGCGCGGAATACCAAACGCCGGGGAAATTACCTATACAAGTAGTGGGTTTGAAACGAAGAATGAGAACATGAAAGATAAAAGGAGAGAATGAGAAACGTAGGTTTCACGGTCGTTTGTCGTTGCTAGTGGTTTTGTCGCCGCCTGCATTAAAGGTCAAATAGGACTGTCCTCGTGTGACTGACAGAGCTCGGGTTGATAGACAAGTCCTCACGACCCCGCAGGCACACGCCTGCCACAGAGTACCGAGACAGAGGCTGTCCACGCAGTGGGCCTCCCCCCACCACCAATGAGGTTCGACAGGTAGACTGCCACCGTCCGGGCATGGCCACCCAGCAACAATGCCCTCCAGCGCCGTTGCATCCGGCGCAAGCTGCTCCCCTTCTGCCATACACTGCCCGGCCCGTCGCTCGACGTTGCGACCAGACGACCCTGGTCGAAAGTCGGCAACGGGCCTCCCCTTTTTCAGCGTCCCGTTAGCGTGACGGAGTGGGAAGCCCCGGGTACATTCTGGGTGCTCTAGGACACGGCAGACGAGCGTCCGCCAGCGCCTCTAGCCGCTCGATCGATCCTGTGCATTTAGTTGGCAGTCCCAATGCGTTGGATAAAAGGAAGTGGAAGGCAGGCCTGGGGCATGCAAGCGCGCTCCGCACCCAGAGCCGACCTCCGTCTCGGCACCATGCTAAGAGGGGAAACCCCTCCCCGGGATCCGAGGACTGGCATCCTCGGTGCCCAGCCCCAGCATCACGATGGTGCAGTCGGCATCAGCATCATTCCTGAAGTCCGGCAATAGCCTGAGTCCCACGACCACGGGCGGGGTACGCCTCACAACCTTCGCCCTTCCCCTTCGACCTCACCCCCGTGACGAGGATCGTTTTACCAATCTTCAACGTTCCAGAATAGGAAATAGTTGTCTGCGAAATTTGGTTCAATTCCGGTCTTTTCCCCCAACGTCCGGCCACCATCCACAATTACTTCCAACGTACAGGGTTCGTGACATACTTTCTTTACTGCCTGCAGAGCGTCCATGGCTAGCCCACGCGCGAAACTGCCTTGAATTTTGCGTCCTCTCCAGTCTTTGGTGGACGACCATTGGCTGCCTGTAATGCAGTCCATTGGGCTCAACTCAGGTCTGCCAAATCTTCGGCCCAATTGGTTTCTCTCCACTGGGTAGTAAGTCGACCCCTGCGATTGCGCGCTGCCGAGGTTCACCGCCTCGTTGGACCTCAGAGGAACACAGTCGTTGTTGATTTCGCTGTTACTACAATTCGCCCAGCGAGTGATTGTGTCCACCGCGCCGATATGCGACTCATCGATATCGTTTCCTGAGCAACGCCCCGCCATGCCGTCGCTCCGTTTCGACGTTGTCGCCGATACATTGTCGTAGGCCCGCTTCGAGGAACTCTCTCCTCCCCTCTGAGCACGCGAGAAACTAGAGGAAAGGGAGCGTGATCAATTACTCTTCTGTTCCGATGTGGAATTGTACGGTCGGACTCTACAGGGAAGTATGTAAACCAGCCCAATAAGAGTAGCCAGCCATGAAGCTCGTTACGTGTCGGAACGAGATGAAAACCCCCTAAGGGCTCGCCGTTACCAGAGCGCCGGCTTTCATACTCGCACAGGTCCCGAACAATGTCGTTCCATGCTTGTCACTTTCATAAACTAGAAAATGTCGTTAAAGAAACTTGAATGAGATCCGTTTGACGGAAGTTGATACTCAAAATCGGCATCAGGTCTATCTTGTCCGAACGATAGGTGCTGCAGGCTCGGTTGATGACACCAAAAATGGCGACGACCATCATTGTACTAGGGCTTGATGACGATGCACATCTCGGCGACTGGATACGAATGGTAGTCGCCAGTTGTGCAGCTCTTGAGCGTTGTGGCAAACCCCATGGCCGGGCCGATTCAACCGAAGTGATCGTTCCCAGGGGACGCTCCCAGAGGTTGGTTCTCCAACCCGTTCTGTGATCTGCCCTAGGGACAGCGGTGGCAGAATCTAGATGGGTAATACGGGTACGCGTATTTGCTGGCTGCCCACTAGTGACCGGCCTTTACAACCCCCTTCAGGAAGTACGTCCAGCACCGTTTCTTTGGCCCTAAATAGAACCCGGTCTCGCCATCGCACCAGACGACTTTTCAACTCGACCAGTATGGTCAATTGTGGTGCCCCCATGCCGACCCCAAGCTTCGAGCCCGGCTGCCAGCGATTCCGAGGCGTAAGTCCTGTTCCGTCTGCATGGAAAGGGTAGACAGGCTTGTTACTTAAACGGAATATAAGACGTAAATCAAGCTCATGAAAGAGTTTTGGTAGCCGCGCACCATCCGGGGTAGTGTTCTTACTAGCTGGTTCGAGGGCTCGCAGTGTATCATCGTTGCAGTCCCAAGGTTACCTTGCAGCCCTGTTCGGGCGCATAAGGGTCCAATTTCATCTCACACCGCGGCGGGGTCGACGCATTGATGTCATTTATCTCATACAGTGCCCGGGACACTGTACGGATAGGTCTCCCGGAATATCCAGTTGGCCAGAACAATCGTGCTTTGGCGTTACATGAAACCTGCGGAAAAGGGATTAGTACGCAAACAGCAAAGTGCAGAACAGGAATTCACTCACAGGCTCCTCGTGTTTTCAGCCCATTCCACCGAGATTCACACTGTTGCTAGGTCAGTAAAGTTCACGCTCCATAAATAGCAACGCACCCCCTGATCTTGTACCCACGCCCGTAGTTGAAAGTCTCATTGAGGGCCGGGCTCCACGACTCTGCGCCCGGGACGCCGTTGTTGAACGGATCATTTACATCCCAATACCAATACCCCGCCGAAAGAATTTGAGTACGTGAAAGTCGTTGCACGTCCTCCATCGTGACTTTGCTTTCCCATCGCCGCCCCGTGACCGCCAGCTCTGTGTCTTTTCCCCCCAACTCCCACAACCACGTCGGCTTCGACGAACTCGCACGGCGAGGCCGCGCCACTGCTGCTCGGGACGTCTGAGAGCACCCTTGCGTCGCCACCCGCCCTTCGATTCTGCGCCACCGGACACGGATAGTAATTGTTGCTGTTGTGGGCTCGGCTTTTGATGACGGGCAAAGTACGTACACTGCGATCTCACCACGATGACGATGATTTTCGCGATGATGGCTACCACGGCGGCATGTGCCGATGAGCCATATAACCGGTATCCCCCTGTTTCGGGCGGGAGCGTGCCCGCGGCGCGGCATAGGCCTCACGTTTCTTACCGAGAGGTATGGGTCTTGCCCCTTCTGCATGGCGCTCCCTGTTGGCGCCTCGAGCGCAGACTCTGCAGCAAGGTCCGCATCGTTTTGTGGGTCCGTCGCGATACTGCAGGCTTGTAGTATGCGGTGTCGCGCTGTTGCGCCATGTGGGTTTGAGACCGCTTACACGGACGAGCCCTTGTCGCTTGTCCATGGGTAGGCTATAAGGCCCGACGGGACAGGCATAGGACTGGCGTGGTGCGGGCCCTCGTCCGCACATAAGAGCCCTGCCTTATGAAAACGCCCGGTCGTGCAGTTCCGAGATCTTCTTCGTGTAGTTCTAGTGGTTATGTTTCTGCCTTGTGGTGGAAGCTGGACGAGGCCATCCCGGGAGACAGCCGGCGCCGTCGTTGTAAGGAACGTCATCGCGATGGTCGGAAGTCAAAGGGAGCGTGGGTCGTATTGTGGGCCCGACATGGCGCAGAGAGTCTCTGGCAATTGGTGAGCGGTGAGCAGGGAGGTGAGAAGGAGGACGAAAAAGAGACAAAGGGATCGTGTTTTATAGGCGTCACAAGCTTTGGTCCCCCCCCCCCCTTTGGTCCCACGTAGTTCCGATCTGTGATTTAGACTTACAGGTTGACAGTTGGGACCGTAAAGTGCAAGTAACCAGGGACAGGGCAAACGACTGATACAAAGCGACGTGCAGGGACGACGTCAGACAGCGGCGGCGGACGTTGAGCACGACGAGGACGGAGAGGGTCGTGTGGTTGAGGGGACAAGAGGGACAAGAGGCGACTGAAATCGAGTCGGCCGTTTTCCGTCATGGCCATCGCTCACCGCCCGCGCGTCTTCCGCCCGTGCCGAGTTGCCGGCCGGCACTACGCTTAATGTGACTAGAATGCCCCTTGATGCCGAGGACCGTGGACCGAAGGCCGGCCGACGCCCTCCTCCTCTCCTCTTTCATTGACCTCGCCATCCAATTCGAGCTTATCGTTGCTGCTGCTGCTGCAAGACCCGAGCTTTGCTCAACGCCGCCACCACTCTTACCTCCCTGCAAGAGTCTAAGCTACTGCTACTCGAGCGTAAATACCAAGAAATTCTATTCACTTCTTACGCGATGTCTGGCCCGCCTTCTGATCCATCTGCGGCCAGCACTCCCCGCAAACAACAAGCAAAACTCAATCTTGGGTCTTGTGCGCTATGAAAGACGCGTGCTGGTCGCGAGCTGCCTACATTGGGTCAATCTAGCATTAGCTCGCCGCCCTCGTCAGGTGCCCGATCGTTGTCGTTGCCACCCTGTTGCCCCCAAGACTTGAGACAGCGGGGGAACAGCCGCGCCAAGGCGGGATCTCCAAGAGCACCCCGCCACTTCTGTGTCGAGACTCGAGCAGCATCCTGCGATTTGGAGGGCTCCACTTGTGCTGATAGCGTTTTGGCTTCGATAATCTCGCGTTCTCGACTTGCCTTGCAGTGCGTCGCCGGGGACTACAGTCTTGACCGGCTGGGGAGAACCCGGCGGGTAGCCATGTGCTAGTACGCCCCTCGATTTTCAGCTAGTGAACCTGGGCAAAGCGGTGTCAAAGGTTGAACATTCCGAGCGAAAGTTGTTGTTGATACTACACTACGCCCTTGCTCATCTGTAGTCACAAGATGGATAGGGCTTGTCTCATACAGAGCGCAAGTCCATTAGGAAAGCTGGCCACCTCTATATTTCCAGAACCTGCACTTCGAACTAATCACCTAGCCGTATTTGTTTCCTAGCTCAGATAGTTGATGCATCCACAAATCGGTAGGACAAGTCTCGGCACCCGCGCGGACACGAAGTGGAGCGTTCATGAAAGATATGAAACAGACGAAACCTTGCGGTTTTCGAAACTAGGGTCTGAGATAAACTTTATGGTGCGTTCGAATGGCTTTACCTCATGCTACCCCGCTCATAGGATAGTTGGCCTCAGACTTTCGTAGATGTTGCACAGTGCGCCTGTGGACCTTCCATACACCACTACCATATGCTACTTGAGGTTAATCACTACGAAGTAAACTATTTGTGTCTCAAGAGTGGTAATCCACGACAAATGGGCGGGCTTTCTATAGTTGCATCACATCCTTTACAGCATCAAATGGAGCGGAAAGGGCCATAGCGTTTTAAACTTTCCGCTTCTATTGATTCGGACCTCGCGTGTCTGCTCATCTTTTACAGGCTAGGCACTGTCTCATTTTCAATGTTTTTGCGTCACTGCGCTGTTTCTTTTTTCGCCTGGTATGAATTGTGACTGAAAGCCGTTTCCGCGAAATTTCAGAGATAAAGGCGAGTATGAGTATCGCAGCACTCTGGAAGCAAACCGATTGATTACATGACGATCCCGAATTCAGGGATAGTGCCACCATCAGCAAGAATTGTCCAAGCAACACGAGATACATGTGTCAACGCGCTCTGGTGAGTTAATCTTTGGTTGATCTCACACTAGCACTTGCCCGTGCTACGCACGGGTTTGAACAGTTAGACAATTAAAATATAAGTAAAATGTAAAATGCACCTCTCATTGACGCAGTGCGATCCGTAGTTAAGATACTTAGCACAAACTGTGTTCATCATTGACAAATCTTGGCTGCTACGCTGCCGGTCGGGGACCGGCGGCTCCGCAGCTCCCTTGCATTTGTTCACAATTGTACATATACCTTAGTATCTCAGTATCACCTGTGTAGAATAGTAGGCAGAACTTTAATTCTTATGCGCTGGGCCATTCACCATGTCGATAAGGCATTGTGAGTCTGGCACTTTGTGTGCAGCTCCTGGAATCGTGCGCAATAGAACATCTTCTAACTATGAGTGACCGAAGTCTTGCCTGTGATGTTATTGCCAAATCTCTAATATCTATCTGTTGCATCTGGGCTGAGCTCTCTCTGTGTTGTGTCCAAGATATTGCACACCGAGTGCGCTCCCTGAGGTCATGAGCTTTGCATTTTGCGCCCAGCACAGAGTCACAACATCAACACATTGGGGTGCTGTCAGTTGCAGTGACGGTCAACGGCAGGTGCTTGCTGTACTTCCAGTTAGATACTGCACCTATTTCACAGACACATACATATTATGGGCCCTTTACGGTGTACACTACATATGGGCGGATACGTAGACATATCATGGGCAGTTGCATGGCACATTTGAATGTGGCACAGGCGGCGGTGTGTGTGACGCCCGAGCGCTCGCTGTTGATGGCTCGGTTTGATGGCGCGTTTCACAGCCAATCAGCACTCTCCCTTGTCTTCTTTGTCTAGCCAATCGCCTTGCGTCTTTATCTCGGCCATCTCGGGTTGCAACTGCTTTATATAATAAAGATGCATAGCACGTTACATATGTCCAATCCTGGCTTGCTAACCTAGGACTTCCTTTCTTCTTCCGTTGAAAATGCTCCAGATAGGAATGAAAGGGTGTGTATGCATGACAGACCGCAAGGGAGTGGCGAGATGGAAAGCAAAGTGGGGGCGGCACGATAGGCACGTGCCAAGAACGCGGGAAACACCGCGCGTCGCGTCGCTCTCGCTTCCTAGGCGCTCATTCCTCGCCTTCCCTGTTCCCCTCGGCATAGTTGCTCAGCAAGGCGCGGCATCGTTGCTGCATGCTCCTGTTGGGTGCACTTGCTTTCCTGCCGTGGAGTAGCATCATGGCTTCAGAACCAGTCACGAGTTCATCCAAACACACGCGGGTGTGTCGAACTTTGTTCACCGAGTCAAGGACAAACTCACCAGCGGCCACGCCGCGCTATACAGCGGCGGTAACGACGCGAACCTTCGTACGTAGCCTTTCCTCTGTCCGCGAGTACGCTATGAATTGTGACGGACCATACGGTTTTCCTTTGTGGACCCTTATCGCGGTTGCCTGGGACACAATGCACCTGTTTAGGTTCTTTGTGAGCCCGGAAGGTGGCCCTCTTGTGCATGGTCTCTGATATAAAGCACGCCCCCCTCTTGGCCGAGACCCTTCATGCCACCACACTCTCTTCTACGACATGATTCTTACCCATATTATGCTCATTTTTCTGGGCTTTCTAGCCCAAACCCCAATGCTCGCCTCTGCTCTCGGGTCAACGTGCTCGTCGCCCATCGGCGCTGGCACCGCCGGCGCGAATGATCCATTTTGGCTCGAGAATATTGCGCATCAGGCATGACCGCCTCCGATTCTTGTCGTATTATCTTATAATATTGTACGCATTCAGGGCACTGCTCCCCTCAACCCAGATGCGAGCACATACCAGGTTTTCCGCAACGTCAAGAATTTCGGCGCCAAAGGCGACGGTGTAACCGACGATACGGCTGCTATCAAGTAGGTGGAGCAACCTTGTGCCGTGGGTACCCACGTCTGACAATTCGTCGCAGTGCGGCAATATCTGCTGGAGTTCGCTGCAACTTAGGCTGCCCGTCTTCGAACCACCTCTCCAGCCGTCGTATACTTTCCTACCGGGTACGTTTCCTTTAAACTGCACGGCAACATTTATGCCAATACACATCACCATTTTCAGGACTTATCTTGTCTCTACACCTATCATTGCTCTATATTACACTCAGCTCATCGGCGATGCAAGACATCCGCCTACTCTGCTTGCTGCACCAAGCTTCACCGGCATGGCAGTCATTGGTAGTGTCTTACCGATTTTCACAAGGGTGGAAGGACTGACTCCTATGCCACACAGATGCTGATCCATATATCCCTGGTGGCGGTGGCGCTCAGTACTATGGTTAGCCCGGTTGCGAACTCACAGCCGTTCGAGCAAGACCTAACTCGAACCTGCAGTGAATCAGAACAACTTCTTCAGATCCGTGAGGAACTTCGTTATCGACCTCACGAAGATGCCCGCGTCCGCTTCCGCAACTGGCCTGCATTGGCAAGTCTCGCAAGCGACGTCATCATCAACGTTGTCGTCGACATGAGTACTGCTCCCGGGAACAACCATCAAGGTGAGTCTGCGCCCTGTAAACTCGGTGCTAGACCTGATATGGCTGCCAGGAATCTTCATGGAGAATGGAAGTGGTGGTTTCATGGGTGGTAAGCTCGAGCTTATGGTCCAAGTATGTGCCGTTGACTCAAGTCTTCTCTAGACATCGTGTTCAACGGCGGTATGATGCTCCTAACATGTTCTTGATACCCACGTTCGTGGAAACTCATTGTGCCTAGGCAAGTTCGGTATCTGGGTGGGCAATCAACAGTGAGCCATAACCTACCACTTCGCACTCCATGTGTAAACAACGCCCCTCAGATTCACCGTCCGCAACATAACCGTAAACAACGCCAACACAGGTGCGTCCCGTGACATTCTTCGTGCCACGGCCCCTCGGCTAAGAGCCGTGCCTACGCAGCTATCTTTTCCATCTGGAACTGGGGTAAGTCTGTTCCCACCACATAGACGATGCATATCTCTGATGTATAGCTTTGGCGGGTAGGATGGACTTTCCAGGGTGTCACAAGTGCGTCGGTGGTGTTATGTGTACTTCCATACCGACTAACAGAGCCAAACTGGCGTTTCAGTCAACAACTGCCAAGTCGGATTTGATCTCACCACCGGCGGCACCTCACAAGCGAATCAGGTACGCCCAGATCTCGAGATCATAAATGGCGCATACGTACTAGTATTCACATATTTTGTATCAGACTGTCGGAGCCCTCGCCATCGTCGATGCTACAGTGATAAACACCCCAATATTCATTCGCAATAGCAAACCATCCACATCTCTTGCAGGGTCCCTTGTACTGAACAATGTTAACTTGCAGAACGTTCCGACTGCTGTTGGTGTCGTTGGAGGCGCCGTTGTTCTGGCTGGCGGAACTACCACTATTCAGAGCTGGGGTCAGGGCAATATCTACAACGGGAGCAACCCAGCCTCTAAGTTTGTTCAATCTGCCATCCCGGCTCCTTCAAAAGACTCCAGCTTGTTGGATAGCGCCGGCAGGATCTTCGGGAGGATGCACCCGCAGTATGAGAATTATGCTGTGGACCAGTTCGTCAGCGTGAAGAGCCAGGGTGCTAAAGGTGATGGTGTAAGACCGATGACACTGCGGCTCTGCAAGCCGTGTTTGACAAGGTTCGTGCTCTACACAGATACACTCTCACGCTTTTCCAGGTTAATCGGGCGAATTTGTAGTACTCGGGTTGCAAGATCATTTTCTTCGACGCCGGGTAGGTAAACAGTTGTCATAGATGACATCACCTGTATTTTTATACTCCTTCTAGCGTGTATTTTATCACCAATACCGTGAAGATACCTGCAGGTACACAGATGGTCGGTGAAGGTTGGGCGGTGATCATGGGTGGCGGCTCGGCATTTTCAGACATGAATAACCCAACGGTTATGGTCCAAGTCGGCGCCCCGCAATCATCTGGCATTCTCGAGATCACCGATATCGTTTTCGCCACGCAAGCCCCAGGTGCGTTCTTCCCGCTACGTGAAGGTTTGATGCCCGCTTACGGTGGTATTACAGCCCCTGGCGCCATTGTCATCGAATGGAACGTGAACTCGCCTACCCAAGGCGGCGCTGGAATGTGGGACTCTCACATCCGATTGGGTGGAGGTGAGTCGTAGCACCTTCTTCGCAAGCTTGACGCAGCATCTGATAACAGAGCTGTCACAACAGCTGCCGGAACAAATCTTCAGGCGAATTGTCCATCCGGGTCAGATCTCACTCAGTGTACTGCGGCGTTCATGGCGATTCATCTCACCCGAAGTCTAATGCTTATCTCGAGGCATGAGTTTCACAGCTTCGCCTCCGTGATCACGATCTCACAATGCTTTCAGGGTACCTGGGTTTGGCTTGCTGATCACGATCTCGACAACAACAGCCAGGAGCAACTCAACTATTTTTGCTGGTCGCGGGCTTCTTTCTGAATCTCAGGGGCCCCCCAGTGTGGCTCATTGGCACGGCGGTAGAGCACTTCACCATATACCAATATAACCTCCGGGGTGCAGCAGATCACTTCATGGGCTTAATTCAAACTGAAACAGTGAGTGCCTTGCCATAGCTCAATGGAACACATGAGACGAAAATTATTATAGCCATATTATCAGCGGTCTCCTCCCGTTCCCACACCTTTCACCATCGATGCTTCGCTCGGCGATCCAGACGTATCTGCGACGAAGATGGCCTGGGCGCTCGTTGTGCAGAACTCTGAAAACATTACCGTCTTTGGTCAGTGTAAATAATTGTTCAGATTCGTCGTTCTCTAACGATTTGAGCACAGGCGCTGGTTTATACAGTTTCTTCCAGGCGTACAACCAAACGTGCTTGGATTCAAGCTCTTGTCAAGATCAGCTCATCACAATTGATAACACGAGCACGATCTCAATCTACAGCCTCTCGAACCGTTGGTGTTTCCAATCAACTTAGCATCGGTAATCAAGCAATAATCAAACAGGGCCAAAATATCAACGGCTTCCAGGTGCGCCACAATGCCACCATGTCAATATCTATACTCTGACTCATCAGTACGACAGTCTACTGTGACCGCTTGGACTCGCTGAACACGCAGATACGCCGTAAGATTGGTCGTTATGCGATGCGTGTGGTTAGCTATCAAGTTCTTTCGACGCCTGTAACCGCTCACAGCAACTTTGCTAATATGTGATGGCGCGGACTAAATACTTATCGTTCAATTAAATAGTTTTAACTTTTGTAACATCATCTCTAAGTTTTATCTATCCACACCCTCTGTCGGGGGGAGAAGACCTGAAAAATACAAACATGGGAAGCTGTGGTGCAGCTCGGTACTACCAAGTTGCAGTCCAGAAGTCGATTTCGGCGTTAATGAACGTTAATGAATTTAGCGATCAAAACGCCACAAAGTCGACGGGGTCACGTGTTTGGCGCGTGGATGGATGGTCTCGCGTCAGGCGCGTTGTTTAGGCCCAGTGAGAACACCCATCTAGGAAGAACTAACAGGAACTCACGAAAGGTAGACACACCGTAGATTCTGCGATATGCGAAGAGGTAAAGGTGATATGACGTGAGATGGCGGACTAGGGGAAACGTTGCGGAACGCATCATATCTAGGCCAGCGGTGCATGCGCGGCGCGCGCTCGTAGTTTCCGCATCTCACACGATTCCCACAAGATCTATTTAAATAAATTGCTCCATATATTCAGGTCTCACCTCGACTAATCCATTTATATATTTCATATATTTAAATCTCACTAGAACTCTTCGAATATATTCACGCATATATTGATTTCGCAGCCGAGCTATGGGGAAATAGGCTATTTTATATACTGAGATCTAGGATAATCGAGAATCTACTATTGCAAGAGCGGTGAATAGATATGATGTTTTTGCGCACAGCGCACGCGCGCAAGTCCAACAGAGTCAATATACGTAGCGCGACAAATTACGCCAAAATATTGGCCCACGGGAATACGCAAAGTCGATTGCAGTTCGCGCTCACACTGAGGCTTTGGGCCAAGCTTCTAGAGACACGAGACGAATTTCAGCGAGTATTGTAGACTGTTGTATTGATTTGACTCACCGCATCATTGGCCTGCTTCTCGTATAGCTACGTGACAAGAACTCGAAGTCAGTCATGGGCATTGTACAGTCTGGACCAAACGAGGTGTACCTTTTTCTCTTCGATGGGTAAGGCCTTCCAGTACTTGTCGAACTCTGCTGCAAGCGCAGGACCTGTGCAATTTTGCACCCAATCCTTGGCGCCACAGTGTCCTGTTATCATTGTCAGAGTTGCACGTAAGTAATAGACAAACCAAGGTACATACTTGGCGGTTCCATTCTCCTTAAGAACAAGCAGCTTCGTTGCTGCACGCGGTTTTCGTCGGGCCGGGACGTTTGTAGAAGGGACTGCATCCACGGGAGCGGTCTCAGGCTGAGGACGACGAAACTGTGAGACGAGGTTATAAAGCATGGATTGACGACGTACCGGCCTGGACACCGTGACTGGGGGCATTCTTGCCAGAAGGCTCTTGTGTGGTCACGCTGAGGTTCGATTGGGTTCTTGCAAGTTCTGAATCGCCATTGGGTGATGCTGTGGCCAAATAGCGAACGTGCTGTAGCAAGAGTTGGCGTGACCAGCGAGGTCACAGCGGTGGTCGGTAGCGGAGCAGTAGGTCTCGATGGTTCGGGGGAGGACACCGCCTTCGGCTCGGTCGCGCGAGATAAGTCGGGAGAGGAGACTGCCTCCGGCTCGGTCACGCGAGGTGATTCAGGAGAGGAGACTGCCTTGGGCTCGGTTTCGCGAGGTGCCGCAGGGGAGGAGACTGCCTCGGGCTCACTGGTTGTGCGAGCACTTGCCTGCACAGTTTGTGGTGCTAGGGAGTTACTCTGAGACCGGAGAAAGTGAAGACATTGGGCTACATACCAGTGGAAGGAGGTGCATCTTTACTAGCCTTAACAGCGGCTGCCAGGGCTCCGGCTTTCGGTCGAGCCGGACGTTTGATGTGACCAAGTCTAGCACATTCAATAACTTCAAGATTAGCCATGGGAAAATGAGAAGCGAGGCACTTACAACGTGTGAGGACGCTTTGACATGTCTTCACCCTTCTTTTGAGTGTTGTGTGATCCCGAACCAAGTTTCTGAGTTGGCAAGGCTATCGTGGGACCGTCCACGTCTGATATGGCTTCTGAGAGTCTTCGTTTTGCGTGGGAGCGACTCCGTGTCTGGCAATGCTGACCCCTGCCTTTCGGGCAATTTGATGGCGGTGGGCTGGATCCCGAAGGCCTGTCCTTAGCATGCTCCAGTACGTCCTGCAAGTTTTCGATGCTGACGGTAGCCTGGGGAAATGGTGAATAGCATACTGTTCGCTTTTTCCAGCCACCTTCGCACAGCACGACCGCATGCACTCGAAATGTGTGTCTCGAGAGTGTGACCGGAGACCCAGGTTCTGTGTAGCTGGCTTAGCCTCAGGCGCGTGCCATGTGCCACATGAGGCCGTTGTGGTAGGGTCCAGCTGGGGGTGTATGCCCAAGGTCACAATTTCACGCCAAACCCATCCTTGCGATGACGGAGTATGGCGGCTAGGGTTTCTTCATCCAACAACGTCCCCATTGCGATCTGTCAGATAGCCGTCAGTTTTCTTTGTTTCAGCCTTCTTACCGATCCCGCGGTCATGTCAGTGGCCGAGTTTTCCGGCCTTGGTGTGCCGTCTCCAATCTTTCTTCCTCCAGAACTTTGCGAGCGGGAAATTATCCTGTGACTCGTTGGGGAAGTCAAAGTGCTGACTTGTCGCTTCTTTTCGATGACATCTGGTGTCTGAAGGGTGCTATTGGTGTGAACGGCAGTGTTGACTGCGTCAAGCTTTGATCTAGATTCAACGTGGCGAGCAATAAATCCTAGCGCCAAGTAGATCATTAAATGACGCACCCTAGCTGCGTCCACTTTAGAAGCTAGGTCTGATATGAGTGAGATCATCCGCATGTTAACGTCACTGAGATTTATGAAGATATAACAAGATTTAGAATGATGCCGAACGTGGTAAGAAATGGCCATACCTGAGCTCAGTGATGCGAGCTTCCAATCTATATTTGTCCCTGGTCTAGTCCATGGCAGATAGAGTATATGCGGGCAACCAGCTGATGTGACGGAAAGGAGTGGTTTGCTGGGAAGGGCGAGTGCATGTCGCTTGATGTATCAGAGATGCTACCGCTCTCCGTTCCGTTGATACTTGGTGCCGGCGGACAGCATGTCCGCAAATGGATGTGAGAACCGGCTTCCCATAGGCGTAGCTCTGGACGACAAGGACTGAAGAAAAGTGCAGAAGTTGAGAAACTATTAAAGCTTTCGCTTTCTGGTAAAAAAAAAAAAACTTACCTGATCAGGAAAGTTGAAGTCTGGTGTAGGAGGAAATCCCGAGCTCAAGTCATGATGGCCAGTGGAACGGCGAGCAGTAGATGTAGAGAAGAGTGGATGGGATAAGAGAGAATCATGGGGTGAGCTGCGCTTAGCAGAGTCGTCCATGGTGGGAGAAGGCAGACCGTTAATCGGATGAAAACGGTTGAGAACGAAAAAGGAAAGCTGGCGAGCCAGGTCTCTGAGTCTTGTGAGAACGCATGAGATATTGTGAGATGCCAGGCTTGTCGGATGTCCTGCACCGCGCAGCCTGATGCACCCTTCTCTCTGCAAACCACCTCGTTGCCTGTGGACAGCCGTCACAGATGCGCAAGGCAAAGCTGCAAGTCCAGGTGCAACTTCCCCCGCCACTGTCAGCATCGGACCAGACGGACGATAGTCATGGATCGCTCACCCTTATTCTCCCTCCAATTCAGCATAGTAACGGTGAGAATACTAGTCTATAAAATCTGATAGAGGTTTTTGCTTACTCAACTCCAGGACTATGTCTTCGTGCTCACCCCAGCGGACTGTCCTGCAGCACCAATGATAGCACGGACGGCGAGCGCGTGGCCTCCATCTTCCTTCTGCCAGTCCGATTCAAAGCCGCCAGTTCTCGACAACCCTACCGAGTCCTTGGATGAGAGTGACATATACCAAAACCACTCATACGAAAAAGACCTTCAGGCTGGCGGCGGAGTTTCCCCGATGCACGTCGTGATCATGAGAGCCTCGATTGCACACAAAAACTTGGGAGACCTCCTGCATAGAAAACAGAGCAAGGTATACATGACTCGGACAGCAGTGCGTACGACAGCGGACCGAGGACAGCGCATATAGCAAACGGGGCGAGGCAGCGAACCCCCAGCCGTCTCTCACAGAGACAGAAGTAGTGTTCCGCCATCCCGAGTACCCTGTGGGACTATGGCCCAGAGACGTCGGTGAGGTTTTCCACAATATCTGACGCGGGTGTTGTGACCCACTCACTGGGTTGTAAATCTATTGGTTAGCAAGAGGTGTTGTTCAAGGAGATAACCGATCTTCGGTCAGCAAGTGTACATGCTTGAGATGGACCGTGCAAATCGATCTCGCCGGAGGAAAAAGCGCAAGCTCGCGGAGACTGGAACAGGGCAGATCTTCGTCGCTTAGCCAATGAACGCCTGCAGAGGAGAGTCAGTCGGTTGGACTGATACTCACTACACATCTCTCAAAAAGAGTATGATTTCACGTTTTTCTCATCATTTTGCGCATGGTCATTTGTGTGCACAAGGATCTATCAGAAACTACAAATACACATGCATTACTACCACATCTAAGCCCAGCTACAAGATATGCCTCAAACACACGACTCCTATTCTCACACCTGTACATGTATGAATCCAGATATTCGTCATCGATGCTCCTGTCTTCTTGCACACGAGTAAAACATCAGGTCATGGGTCCCACGGACTCTTGCTGAGATTGCAAATTTGTGAACGGATGGCACTTGAGCATGCTGAGCTCATGTTCTGATACATGCACACATACGTTATTTGCGGGGACCCCCCCCCCCCCCCCCCCCCCGGCGCGCGCCAGCTGGCATTAAAACGAGAGCAGAGTCGGGGTGTATCTCGAGGGCTTTGAAGGACTTGGACGTGTGCCGGCAAGGGGCACCTCGAGACGATGCTTTTGCGTCCAGCCGCGCATGGCGCCGGCGAGGCCATGCGCAAACGAAAATCGTGGTGGTGGTGTCTGACTTAGAGTAGCCTGCAGTTGTGAATCGTAGAACGAAACGATGGAGGCGGTCGGGATGTGTGCTTGGAGAACGGAGGGTGGAAGAGGGTGTTTTTTGGCCTGAGAGACGCTATTTCGCCGTCCGGCGAGCGGGGGCCTGTGTGCGCCATGCTTGTAAGGGGCGTTCTGACGTGTTTGTGGTTTTCTTATTGATGATTTGCAGGTATGCGCGATGCCAGAAGACTTCCCCAGGCCTCTAAACACATATCCTCAGTAGACAAGCAAAGAAATCGGAACAGAAGACTCAACTGACGTCCCCTCGCCTCCATCTCTGCATTCCCCATTCCCCACCTCTATGCGAACAACCCCCTTCAAAAACGAGAGGCCTGGAGGTCTTGACGGAGAGGCGAGTGCCGATCGTGGGATGGGCGCCTAGTTGGTCGCGAGACGACAGAACGTGTTCCCGAGAGCGGGGTCGTGCTGGGGGCGATTCTGGTTGGTGAAGAGGGTTGGTTTACGCCAGAGACGTTTTTGATGTGGCAGCGTGGCGAACGGACGAGGGGGAAATGGCGAGACGTGATCAAAGAGGGTTGAAGGCGGCGCTGCCGCCTTTGCGCGGGCATGCGGACCGGCGGAAGACGAAGGCCTAGCAAGAAGAGCACTTGAAGGTAAGTCACCTTTCTATCGTAAAGAAGTTGTAGTAATTACCTGGTCATGGATTTCGTATGGTGTTACTTTGCTGCGTCGCGCCGAGACTCTGAGTTGCAGCGCGAACGCGCTACCGCACCCCGCGCCATACAGAGGGGGAGTCCCCCCCTCCCCGTGCGTGCCGCGAGAGCAACAAGCTGAACATCCCTCCCGAGGTAAGTAGTTTGCTCTCTGTAGATGAGGTTACGGCGGTACTTACTTGGTCATTCTTCCTAGGTGATGTTACTCGGCGTTTCAGCTTTCGAACGGCCGGTCTGTGCTCGTTCGGCGTTCTCGTGCTCGCTCCAATGCGGAAACGAAGCTATAAAGGGTAAGCAATTGACAAGAACTAGTTTGAAGTATGACTTACTTTGCACACAGGGGGCCTGGGAGCCGCATCGAAGCAATTGTATTGTCGTCCAGTTGACGGGCCACGGCACCGGAGGCAGCCTTCTCATGGCAATGGTCCAAGGAGAGCCCGCAACGCCGGAAATCGCGTCAATATAAAACGTGTTGTCGACCGTCAATTCAGGGTTGGGCGTGGTCGTTTTGCGCTGTTTGTGCTGTGTCTCGTGTCCGGGCTGAGTGCACCGCTGTGCGCAATACGGAGTTAGCGTCGCTCTTGATGTCAATCTGAGCCGCGGCAGTCGCTGACTCCGAGTGGCCTGAATCTGAGTGCACCGCCGTGTGCAATTCACGTCGTTCTTGATGTGCACTGTTTGTGCTGAAGCCGAGTGCCGGGCATTTTGAGTGCACCGGTGTGAGCAATCCGTTTGCGCCATCTCTCATTGTTCGATCCGAGCCGCGGCGGTCGCGTGTGTGGCCACAAAGTCTTTGCATCACGGGCACATTCTTGGCGACTGGCATTGCGAATGGTTGCGAGCCATTCTCAGCGTCGCCAGACGCGTTGGGTACGTTGTGTGAAGTTGGTGATCCGCGCGGTCGTGTATCGTGTCTTCAACAACCGGGGAGGCGGTTGAGAGTCCAGATGCCCCGATCAATGCAACGTAACCTATAGAATGAGCAGGCAAAATTGAATACCAGAAATCTAGTACATACCTGGGCAAGCATCTTAGTCTCTGGGTCGCCAATAGAGCCAGCGATTGAGACGCGTCAAGGAAGGTGAAGAATATGAGATACCTCCTGAACAGCGCAGAGTGCACTCGAGAGCGGGCCCCTACACAATCCGCTGTTCCATTTGGTATGAAGAGAAAGCACGGTACCGTGATGAGAGTCGTATCCGAAGCCTTTGACGTGTCGGGCGACGGGCGCTATGGACCTGCACAGGCGCGCCAACGTGGATAGCTGAATTAGGCCGCGAGCGCCTCTTGCAAGTGTTGCTCTGTACTCCAATCCCTCTGTTCGCCGAGAGCGGCCCTACAAAGGTATGCCAAGTCTTTGTTTCTCAGCACACTGAACCAATAAAACTCACCACTCAATGCAGATCCAGTAGTACTTGCCAGCCCAGAACTCCGCCTGGGATGGGGCCCCTGGGGGTCGCTGGCTGTGACTCGGTATGGTTGGGTCGCTAGCAAACAGTCAGATATGCCGACTGACAACAAATGGGATGACGCACCTCCCGTGTAGCAATCCCGCCACTTCGCACCGCAAAGTGATTTCTCGGTCAGTGCACGAGGTGCGCTGATGCTCGACGAGGGAGCTCACAGTGGTCACTGGTGCGTGTGTCCCTTTCATCACTGTGGTCTCTGCACAGGTGACGACACCCGTCAAGGGCCCGGAATTGGTGTTCGCGTTCGTCGCGGCACTCGAGTCAAACTGACAGAGAACGGTACGCGTCTGCGCTCGACTGCCTCTTCGTGCGCAAGGTCTGGCGCACCGGGGGCGCACCGCGTTCGTTCTGGTGCACGGGCTCAGGCCGGGGGGAGGGGGTATTTTTTTGAGGCGACGCTAATCCGGGTGCAGACCGCTGCCTAGTGGTACCATCTGGGCCAACCAGACCTTCGCACCCCATGGCTGGACGCCACCCGCACTATTCACCTTCAGTAGTAGCGCCTCTACTCTGTTTGAGGTGGACCCTGAGACGCGGCTGTGAATGGCAGGTATTGCCGGTGGTGCTCCAGCCAAGGGTTGTCGATGGGGCCTCAGTAGGAGATGGACTCAATGGCGACGCTGCACCAAATCTAACCAAGGCAGTGCGACACGATGCACAGGCTACGCTCGGCGAGGGGCCCCAACGACGACGACGAGGGCACGTGAGCCTGGCATCCCAAGGCGTACACGGATACGCCCCGAACTTGGACGACGACGAGGGACGTGTGGCTCATGGTACGAGCATGGTCCACACAAGGCATACACGGATGCGCCCCCTGACTTGGACGACGACGAGGGAGCCCGATGACGAGGACTGAGGAGAGGGCTGCATTGTGTGGCGGTGTACGAGGGTCCTGGGGGACAGCTCCCGAAGCTATATGCGTTTGGCTTGCTTGGCTAGGGACCGGTGAGCAGCCGATCACGCTGAGCTTTGAGCATCATGTGTGCTTGCTTCCGCGCGACTTTGCGTGCTCTGAGGGGCCAATGTGTGAGGAGCGAGGAGGAGGAGATGGAAGGCGAGTAGAACAGCCTAGACAGGAGCCTCAAGATTATCAAGTAGTGTTGTATATCTCTGTACATCAGAATGCAATCTACTCATCCTCGTCATCATCCTCTTGTTTCGTCGCCGCCCTTGTTCATCGTCGTCACCCACGAGACCTTGGCCCAAAAATTAGTCCACCAAGTGTCATCACATCTAACCATCAGTTGTTCTCGACACGAAATATTTCCCCTCAAGCTCCTGCTTATATAGCAGCATCTGTGATCAAATCCCCGAATTTGACATGTGGAATTTTACAGACCAACCTGGACGGATATTTGAGGCTGACTTCTTCACATGCCCCCCCCCAATGACCAAATTTGGCCTCGTGCCAAGATGCAATTCGCATGTAAATACAAAGTGTTTGTGTGACTTCTTGAGGAGATTTCAGCGTTAGGTGGGCCATATACGGAAATCATAGCGAAGCACCAGCCGAGCTACTAGTGAGCCTGCCATCTTGGACTCGGTAGGATTTGCGGCATGGTCGGGTAAGGACCTGCTAAGTTGAAAGAAGTATTGTACTTCACCAAATTGTGAAAACGCCGTCTTGCTCAAACTACGGTGTTTGTTCATTTGAGGATAGCAGAGCAGTGGATTAGTAGGAATGATGCGATGACCTACCTTGAACCTGACGAGAAATGCGTACCGCATTGAGCCTTTTCTAAGCGTCTCATAAAAAATTCTTCTTTCCACTTGGTGCGAGCGGTCTTGACCATCAGGCAGAGCTGAGAAAGCGTGCCCATCGCATTAATGCGCGCGGTTGAGCTAACCATTCTGCGCTGGCAGGGTAGCGAGTTTTGGCATGTACAAAGGTTCGCAGTGCTTCGGCCTGTCTGCGGGTGTTTGTCAAGGTGGCTTTCAGGCTCTTTGGCTCGAAAGTAAGGCATAGCCGTCACCCAGTGGCAAGGCTGTGGATGGAACGGGTAGGAGGCTGGGTGCCGAATTGGGGGAACAAATGATAAAGCGCATTCATTTGGCAGCGTCGCTCTGCAATCTCTTTTTTAGCCAAGTTTCCATATGGGTTAGAGTGCTGCTGAAGATCGCGCCCCAATTCTCCGATAACTCGTTCAATCGGGAACTGCCCAAAGATCGCATATGGACAGTGCGACATGATTCTGGTGATGTATGGGTGGCTGCATGGATACTCTGGCGTACAAAGTGGACTCGGGTACCCTTGCGCTGGACATAGAGTTCTTCATACTCCTCGGCAAAGTCCAGGAGGCTAGTGGTGTGCCTCCACTAACTGCTCGGTAGTGATATTTCTCTGGTAGATGAGCCGAATGCCGTGCACGAGCTTGCAGAAGTTCTCCCAGTATGGCATTGGAAGAACACCATACAGGAGTGCCGGCGCTAAAGCCCATAGAGATACGTGAGAAACTCGATTGCTTTGTATCCACTGGTGAGCTTATCAGCGATGTTGCGAGGAGGGCGATCGAATGAGCCAGGGAGATATGGAGTGGCGTCCGCAACAGCTTTTCCGTGGGCCTTTCCAGGTCTCTGTATTCCGAAATACTGCCCAATCCCAGGTCTCCTTTACTGTCCTTGGGATCGCAAGCAAGGGATCCGCGCCAGAGAGAAATTAGAATATCAGGAAGGTTGAGAGCTGCGAGATGCATGATGTCTGCGGGGGAAGCAATTGGTATCCCGAATACACACTGCTTTGGTAATCCGCTGACGAGGGTCATTTTGGCGATACCAGTCTCGAGACGGTTGGATTCATACTGGGGCGTATTGTTCGAGACTGCATAACTGTGGTGAGATTTTGAGCATAACGACGAGCGGCGGCATCTTGAGGACGTGATGGTGTTTCCCAGATGTTGACATCATCGTGAAGGCTGCCGGGAAACGTCGTAGGGCGGATCGGGCTTGAGTATGACGGGATAGTAAATTCCTTGACCTGGCTTGCGGCGTCCTGCCATTTCACAGTAGAGACGACACCCCATCCGTCCGGAGTGTCCCACGAGGCCGTTTGACAAACTGCATGCCAGGGCCGTCCGCAGTCAAAAAGGGGATGAATATGTTGGACGAAAAAACTCTAATCGGTGCTCGCGTCCCAGATCATGAGACCCTCGTGCGCGAGAGCCGCGACATGCTGGAAGCCAGGAAATAGAAAGGAGTCGATGTTCTTAGGCTTGTGTGGTCCAGGGATGACGCCACCGACAACAATGTTGGGCTTCTTATACCGCGACTCAGGGCTACGGTCCATGAAAATCCAGATGTAAATCCAGCAATCGGACGCCTTGTTGCGGTTAGAGCTGAGCGCCATCGAGTGAAAGAAGGACAGTGGTGGAGTTGGCCGTGATATCGCCTCGCTGGACGGCTTCGATGTACTCTGAGCCATGGACCCAGTCGGAGAGTGTGGGTATTGTACCGTTGGCCTCGTATTCGGCTAGGATACCAGGGGTGACGTTCCTCCGGTAGCTCATCTCCTCAGCACTCTCGCGCGACGCCGCCAGGCAGCCTGTACCTGGGGACCCAGTAGATTCGTTAAGAACTGTTTTCTGAGGCTTCTTTTCGCGCTTGCCCTTTGCTGTTGGTGACCCATTTATGGCGCAGAGCGGAGCACTCTGGGCATTTGTCCATCTCCGCGAACGGACCTACGAACCCAACGCAACCGTCGGGACACATGTCGTAGCGCATCGGATGAACTCCAGTAAGTTTCTTGATTTCGGTTTCAACTTCGTCAAGGTGTGCATAGGCGTGGACTCATGAAAGGATTTGTACATGCGGCGATATAGCGAATCACCGCCCCTACAGCCAAGCCAGCAGGAGATTGATTGTCTAAGCTTTTCTTCCTCAATGAAACTGACGGGCTTGCGAGGAGGGTTGCGAAGTCGCTCAAGAGAATCAACCTTGAGTCCCGTCTGCTGTAAACTGGTGGTTGCTTTGAGATGATTGATGAAATCTTGTGTTGTGCGAAGAATGTCGATACGCAGGGAAGACGGCACCCAATATCTTCAGGAGGGAGCTCGTTGTGGTCCTGGCAGAGGATCAGCGGGCCGTCGGTAGGTGTGCAAGGTCTTCTTCAGCTTGAATCTGTTCTTCGTCTGCCTGGAGATCTGCCAGACTTCCAGGGTCTATGGGATCGTCACGGTGCGACCTGGGTTGAACGGCATGCTCAGGTTCCACAGCGTTGGTGTCTGGGAGAGACTGCAGCGGCGCCCACATCCTCTTCAACATCCTCTTCCATTTGTTGCAAGGGGGGCTCGTCTTGGGGCTTTGCTGACAGGTCAGAAGAGCTTGACTTGACAAAAATACTATTGAGCGTACCGGTGCGAGCAAAGGCTCGGCAGAGTGGTTATCTCCACGAGAACGCACGTCCTCCATCGGAGGCAGGTTCCGCTGCCTCGCAAGCTGCCCATTTCTGCGTGCTTGCGTCTGCCAGAAGATTCCTTCTTTCTCCGTCCCAAGAAGGTGAACGTACTCGGGAATGCTAGTACCACCCAGACGAAGTACCTCCTGGTTGTGTCTGGTCCAGGTCGCAGGAGAAACCTCTTGTGGCTGTTGACATCGAATACCGCAGTGACACCAACGCTTGGATCGTCTGGGCATCGTTACGAACGGGCTTCGTAGGTGGTGCTAGCAGAGGGGAGCCGATGCGGAGGTCTGCAGACGCGTCGCGCTACACGCTCGAGGCCGAAAATGCCTTGGACGCGAAGCGCGAAAGCACCGCACACCTCTAACATACCTGACGCCATCATTCGTGCAGGTCGAGGAGAGCATGAGATTTACATATATTGGAGACGGTGTAGAGGCACGACAATGCAAGAGGCGCTCAATGACCCGCGCATCATAGATTAAAATATATGCGGTAAATTCAATAATACTTATCGTGTCGATATCCGTAGTTCCGCGCAGATGGGGTTCTCACTGGGGTTTAGGTCTGATCATCTCTTGCCTTCTACGTCCATGTCTTCCCGTGTTAGACGAACATATGGCTCACGCCCCTTGAGAGAAGTCGTTTTTTAAACTTCTCCGTCGTCCCCTCCCTCGGCACTCTCGTCCTCACCGAGTCGACTGAGCGATGACGATGGCCAACGCGAGTCTCGTTCGGTACGGACAGAAACGAAAAACGATCTTCAGTCGACGATACATTCGTCAACGCGCCTGCGGCAAGGCAAACAGGCTTTCCTCGTCCGACATGGTTAGAAAACACACACACACGCCCCTCTTCACACTGTCACGCGGACAACAAGCTCAAGGGGAAAGGGAAGGGAAAGAAGAAAGAGAGCGACAATATGAAGCAGAAGCAGCTCACGCAACTTCATTTTGCGCTTGACACGAGTGTGTTGCGGACATGTGCCATCTGCTCTCTCACGTATACAAGGGCCGCTCCGGGGACGACGAAAGCTTACATCGTGCTCATTGCGCACGAGTGCAGAAAGGAATGGAATGGGGAAAGAAGAGGAGCGGGAGGCCAAGAATGGGAAGGTGCTGATCGAAGAAGTTGAAAGCGATGTGAAGCTGAAGAACGGTGCGAAGGGGAGAATCATTTGCTTCAGAGCAGACGTTAGCGGTAAATTTGGCAGCAAGGTCTGTCATAATGCTATAGCCTGGCTACTCGCTTGCTAAACCAAGAGTCAGCTTGCAACGCTGCTAGATACCATAAATATCACCCTATCTGCGCCTCCCCTCACCCCTCAGTGCTTGCATTCTTGCAAGGCCTACCTATTCCTACTTTCTTCGCCATCTCCTGGCGGTGGTTCTCACGAGAGAAAATTGTAGGATGTGTCATCGCGCAGCGGCATCTCGACTGCTATTGGCCATTGCACCCCCGGACGCCTCAAAGTTGACCACGGAGACGAGCGGGCCCAAGGAAGGATCGGCCATTCGCTTAGGCTAGTGCCGATCCCCTTACCTACACCACTTGGCATCCCGCGTTTGTTTGTGTCTAGTGCTCACCGGCGACTAGGTGTGGCGTCAATTCTGCTGACCGCGGCAGCCAACACATTTATACTCGTTTGCCCTCTAGACCCTAGAAAAGGTGAAGTAGCATTCACTCAGTCCTACTGGTCTTGGAGGAATGGTATTAGAGAAGTGGGCATGTGGTCAAGGCAGGGTTTACGAAGAGTAGAGCTTGAGCTTGTCAGCTGAAACCTGAAGGACCGCGATCTGACTTCCATACTGCCGGATCGACACCCAATCATATAAAGCGATGTACTTTTAATGTTAGATAAATTAATATTCTAGTTCTCCCGCTTGTAGAGCTTCCGGTTGCACGTCCTAAGACGGTTGATCATGATATCAAGATAATGAGCCGTAAAATGATTCTATCTTCTTTTTTCGCAACCGACCGTAGCAGCTCAAACATCATATGGTTGTGGACGTCGATAATTACCTTAGGACAAGCAGGTGCGTCAACAACATCTCACTACTCACACCGAACTTATGAGCCGATCAGCAAATTGTATGATGTACTAGTACTGAGGCCCAATTTACACGAGGTCCTCCGTGTAGCATTGTCACACACTTGCGATAAACTATAAAATCGCCTCCTGCGGCGTTTGCAAGATGATATGTCACATATGTCATAGAGATCATATGAAGAGGATGTTAATCTACGAAGTCTTCGCTCTCTTGCATGGTATACATTCTTAAGTAGCTATATGGCGCACATAGCGACGTCTTTGTGGCACCACAAGGTACCACCAGCTATGATCGGTGAGTATGGCGAGCCAAAGGTGGTGTATGGTGCGCGCGGGGGATGGCGGTACCACGTTGCCCGGGTGGCAGGCACACTCTGTACCCTGCCCGGCAGGCTTTTGCTCCTATGCCTATCTCATTCACCCACGATACGCAGGTTCTCTGAGCTGGGCACATAGAAATCTCTCAATACCCCGGATCCACAGCGTGTCTCGCTGTGCATGCGAATCATGATGTCCACTCTACTGCGCAATGCGCACGGGGGCAGCAGCGAATGACCGTTTAAAAGCGAGGCCTCGGGCTCGGAGAAAACCCCCTTCCACGCAGCTGCTCCTTCTGAATGAGATGCATACGAGTCAAGGTACATGTGATCCAGGCCTGGGACCACGCAGGAACGCCTCCTCATCGTACCGAACTTCGTCCTTCTCGGTACAGAGCGCGAAGTCGACATCAAGGCCTGTTTAGGCCCCTCAATGACCTTTTATCAATCTTGCTCAGAGTTGTTTCGCCATATCGCTCCACCTCTTAGAACCCGATGCGTGGGAGATGCGATAAGAGGGTTTACCAAAGCAATAACAGACTACCTTTAATTCGTCGACGGCGGCATCAAGGGTCAGGGATGTACTTTTGTTTTTTCCAGCTCGTCGCAGAGATTTTGAACACCGTAATTGACGACATAGCCCTCTCTTGACGTAAACCCCACCATGAAGCAGTTAAGGCGCGAACCATAACGGATCTACACGTAACCAACCGGACTGCGAGGAAGTACCAGGGGTAAGCCTGCATGAGTGACGACTGTGGAAATTTAACGGCTGCGGTCCATCCCTAACATCGAGGTGTGGGGTGTGAGCCGCCATTCCACATAGGAAAGAACAACCGGAACGGCAAGGGACGGACCTGTCAACCTCGGTATGTACTCTAACGAACCCACCCCGTATTTCATTGGCTGACATCGCGAGGTCTAGGGAGTCTGGAGTAGAGAGCAACGCATGATGACAGCCCCGTTGACAGTACCGGACCAACGCGGTTGAGGTGGTGCACGGAGGGAGTAGTACTGCGTTAAGACGTCACGTGTGTCGATAACCCCGAAGGCCGGCCTGACTATACCACGAAAACCACAAGCACCGAAGAATGGATCGCACATTAGCGGCCGTAGAACATAGGTCAATAGCCCGAGTCTCTCAATCCGTAAACCAGGAATGCTATGCGCCAAGCCTCGTTGCCGAGGATAGATCAGAACACGAAACCTCGGAGTCAGTAAACGGAGCTACCCTCCTGAGAACGGCGTCGTGGTAGCCACCTGTTTGCTGTAAATCCATACACGCACGCGCGTTTTGTCCGACACGTCGCGTGCAATCCAGCCGCAACATACCCCACAATGAGTACAAGGGTCTCGGAAACTGACCGACAGATGCATGAAGAGGATCCCTTCGTTTGGACTCGACGTTCGTTACCATCGTACATCGCAGGGCCTTCTTTCCCGAGCGCACCTGGTTGTGATTGACTAATGCCGCAGACACCGAGCACAGGCCAGGTCCGATATTCAGTGCTTCAGTCGGATTAGAATTGCCCCCCCCCCGTTCCGCCGAGAGAGTCCAGTTGACCGAAAGGTGACGGCTTCCCCGGCGTGCTCAATGTTGACATACCACTCGTGGTCTTATGAGTTGATAGATACCACACTATCGGCCCGCGTGCAGTAATATAGCAGAGCACCATCACCCTAGCTTGAATATTAGTATGACATTCAAGCAAATATGTAATTGAGAACTTAACATTTGCCGTCAAATTTCGTAGGGAATGTCACATGTCAACTCGTCTGTGCCAATGCTTCATTACGTTGCTGTAGCGCACTGAGCACTCAAGCTATGCTTGACGCCACACACTCGTAACCATTCACCTCGTTACGGCTTCCTTGAGTGCTCGTGTCCCAGGAGTCTTGACATGGGGAGCTGACGGATCCGGAGGATATTTTAAGGAGGAGGACCAACCAAAAGGCTTGCCACAGACAAAAGATCTTGACTAGTACTGCTATTGCGCTAATGATGGCATACGAATCCTCTAAGGCATAGCCCCTGGCTCTTCTGGACGCAATCGGCAGATGGATGACGGGATCTTCGCACTGTGCGTAGGGCGAGACTATCAGAGATCTGGGCCGGTTCATAGATCGAAGAGGAGACCATCCACAAATACACGTATTTCACCCGATGAATAGCTAGTCCGATAGTCCGTGCGCATGAAAAGATCAACGTCATATATGGCATCAACAAAACGATCGCTAACACGAGCACCCGACATAGACCTATACCATACTGTGTAGTGGTAGCACGAGGTAATATGCATCCATTCATATGCCGGCGGATGTGTCTGGCGGTAACGTAAGTCTGTTTAACACCACCGAGTCCGTCACCAAATCTATATGGTGTCGCAAAGGACATCATAGCCAGCTTTTTCCGGCGGTCTGGTCTCGCGGGCTTTTGACGTATTAACTCCTCGAACGACCTTTGTGGCTGCAAGGTCACAGCATGGGGGTCGTGTCTCGTAGTGAACCAACCAGGGAGGCTGACCGTGCAGCCGTACCAATGATCGCACTGGTTGAGGCTGGTAGCGCGGATTCAAATAACAGTGCTGGTTTTGTGCGGCAATATCTACAGGCAGGGAGAGAGACGGTCAGCGATCCTCCGCGCATTACATATTCCAAACACAGCATTACTGACCGAGGCGGGTCGAATGGATCTGGGTAAGGGTTGGGCCTCAATATCCCCTTCTGCGAAGACCGACGCCTGTGCTGGGCTAGCCTCGAGCTGCCATCGTTGATCAACGGCAGTGCACATGAAGGGCAATGAGCATAGAAAACTCCCGCACCTCCAGATAGCTCCATTCTGGCACTCAACATGTGCCGTTCCCCAGATGTACCTTAGAACTCGGCTTCGACTCTCACAGAAATGTTAGTACGGACAGGACGCCTATGCGCCGCGGCATCCACGAAAGTCAATGACATGAGTCGTGGAAAGCTTCGAGAGCCATTCCCAGAGCTTACGGTGTGTCGTGCGTGAGTCAACAAGAATCTTCGGGGACTTCCTGTGAGGGAACATCCAGAAGAGGGAGAACCACACCGCGGAACACCAATTGGACGGCCTATGCTTAAGGCCACGAGGCAACCCAACCCCAGATCGTCATCACGACTACGGTTTATATATACCGCGCCCGCTGAGGGGCGTCTCATCGGTATTTACTGGACCGAGTTTGCGTCACTCAATCGCGCGGGGCCCAGAACTTCTGCAAGCATGGCGAGGGCATGAATCAGGATCCCAGAACACCTTTCACAAGCTCATGACGTACAAATTATGAATACCACCGACATAGAACATCCATGTAGCGCGTGGCATCGACAAGGTAGTGCTTCGGGCAAAAAGGGAATGCCATGGATACACATCGACACTAATTGACAAAATAGCGCAGGACACCCTGCAGTGCGAGCCTGAGGTGAATCGTCAGATGTTACTTGGGTAGATTAGCCCGCTCCATCGTGTAAAGCACAGCAGACAGCGGCTAAAACCAAGGGTATCAACATAGGAAACTTTTGCAATGATACACATTGCGTACCTTTGTGATGACCATTATACTGCCGCACAGTCTCTCCCGGACGCCATTTCCCAACAGGCGAGCGGTGTGTGATCGGACGATGCTAAGCCTAGTTACCCCTGTTCAGCTATTAAAAACAGCAGTCTACGTACCGGTCACCAGATACGCGGAGTCGGCACTAAAAGCGCAGTCCCAAACCCATCGTTGATGGCCTTGCAGAGTTTTCTCCAGTTTGAATTCATAATTTGGTGAGATGGACCAGATCTTGACAGTTGTGTCAGCGGAGCACGTCGCCAGGTACCTGGATTTACGAGTCAATTAATTTCACCCAGCCACCGATATCACTCGGACGTACTTCACGTCTGGACTCAGTAAGCAACGGGAATTAATGAGGTACTTGCTGTGCGCCTGAAATTTTTGAGTCACGGCTTGAAACCTTGGCAAACTCTGACCGCTCTTCATTAATTTTCCAGACGTAACATTTCCCCCTACATAGGATATGAGATGCATGCGAAAAACTTATAGTAACAGAAAGGCATGCTGACCTTGTTTATTGCCAGCGACTAGACAAGACCCGTCTGAAGCGAGGTCTGATGTGAACGCATTGGTATATCCCCTGCAGGTGTCTGAACTGAGCGCTCAATGTGGCCGTATTCCGGAGGACTTGCGTGGAGGACGCACCAATTCATGTGTGCATACGTTCTCCGAGACGGTACCATTTGCTTGATTGCGTCCGGCTTGATCGCACGAAATGATTTTTTTTTTCTCTGTTTGCCTGATTGGTTCGATGTATTTTTGTGTTTTTTTTTTTTGGGACGACGTCGTTGACTAGTAGATGTAATATGAGCTCGAATGCGGAGTTGTGACCGAGAGTCGTGGCAATCGGTACCTGGTGCTTCATTGTCATACTTCCGGTGCAGGTGGTACCTCCTAGGTACGCAATCATCCATAAACAATTCATGAAATCATGAGATGCGGCATGAAAATACCTTAGATCCCAGATTTTTTATCGTCCCATCTTCGCTTCCTGTGACAAGCCATTTTCCTTCGCTGTGGAAGCACACAGCTGTGATGTTTCGAATTGTGCCCTTCCAAATGTCACAACCTAAGTGCCGCCTGCGTGAGGGTAAATGGCTCAAAACTCGAAGAAACCCGTTACTGGCGTGGATTGTGGGCTATTCGCGATTTCGTAAATGTGAACTTTCTTGTACTATTGCAGCCGCGAGCAAGCGTTTACTGTCTCATCTTTCAGTGGACAATACGCGGCAGGTGAGTGCGGTGCATACTCGGGAGATATTCCAACCGGTTCACTTGCTATACGAAGCTAACGAGATTCGTGAATTGCTTCTCATGAGTACAATGCGGAGGGGCGGGAGCCTGGCAACCTTACACCAGTTTCGCTACTTCTCGAGATTGTTCGCGAGCAAATACCACTCCATGCCTCCCAGAAACGGATATCTTTATCGTATGAGCCAGTTACAAGAATGACTGACATGTCTTGCCGAGTATGTGGCTTGGGCCGTGACTCTGGTTGTGTGGAGCAGGCATAGTGGACGTACTTGGACAAGGCGCGGGGGGAGACGCTGTGGCGGGGGCGCTAATATGTGTACGACTTTGTGGCAGGCGGCAACGCGTCTCCTCCTTCCCCCCACCACACCACACTGACCAATTCGAATAGTTTTCGAGCCTATTTGCCGATTCTATTTTGTATCTACATACAGCATGTTCACCGGAAAACATCCGGCTCTTCTCGTTCGTACCTGTTGCGGTCGGGGTGCGCCGTCTTCCCAATTCATGACCCTATAACATATGACAAACTTCCTTGTGCAGAAATGCGAGCGAGGAGTTGCTCGAGTCGTCGACCTGAGCGTCCTAACGCATAGATCCGCGGCATTGTCTGTTTTCACACGAAGTCCTCACAACTCTCGCGGGTTGAAGCCGCGGTCTTTGTTGCGTGTGTGCAGACACCGGCCGCGCAGTTCCCCAAGACATGTTGTAAGATTTACATGGCTCCTATACTCCAGCCTTCCATGGAGTGCCATCGGGCCCCCCTGAATGGTACCTCTCCTTTTGGGCCTTCGTCACCTACCCGCAAAATCTTGTACACGTCCCATTCGAATGCCTTGCGCGATCAGCATCGAGTCCAACACATCCGGGTCCCTTTAATCGTCACGTACTACCAAATGAATGATCGGAACGCCGTAGAGCGTTCATGCTTCACTGGGACGTCCCTTGGTTTCGCACCGTCTCTCCCTCCACTGTTTTAGTGCATTCCATCTTCTACTTATAAAAGCCCGCTGACCATGGCAACTCATGCACCTCCATCATCGACCTCATACCCTCCCCCCTACTTATGGATCCATAGGTTTGCCCCGTAAGCTAACTCGCATTGACCTATGATTCCCACTGAGTATAGATGTAGCCCCACTGCCGCGCGTCCAGTTTCTTTCTGAGGGTACTATCACTCGGAGGGGGGGGAACAGTCCGTGGCTGTTGTCGCTGGTGAAGTGAGTGAGCTTTGATGTCGGTGTCTTCCTCTGACCGAATTTCCTCCAGGGGGGGCAATGGATTGCCACGGTAGTGCGGCGGGTCGATGGTGATCCTAAGCCCACGCGAAATTTCGTGAGTACGATATTAAGCTAGTAATTGGACGCCAATTTGCTAAACTCTTTCGGAGTAGTATTGTCGCATTAACAAGGATATAACCTCTGGACTTACGACACCTCGGTCTTAACATTGTGTCGCGCCTTATAGCACACCCATTTATACTTGCCCATCGCAGCTCAATCGAATCTTCGCATTATATGTAAGAGCGAGTTATTCTTCGTCTAGTCCTTGCATTTGTTCATAGAGCTAGACATACTTCATTTTGTAGCAATTGATATACTCCATCTATTGTTGTGCATCCCGTCGGCCCCTGTAAGGCGTCGCTGAGGCGGCGCGCATGGGTGCTGTGCTCCGGCAGCCGACGTTACATACTAATCGTCATTTTTAAAGGGACCGCTTCGTCGCGATACGTACGCCCCCTATATGACGGACTCGAAAGTCTGATGGAAGTGGATTATCTAGCAGATTGGTCTGTAGGGCTGAGTGGAGGGCACAAGGTCATTTGGGTCCGCCGACGAACATTTGTCACTCGTCGTGGGGTGGGAATCAGGTTCAAAGAGCGGAAATACACGGGAATGTATGACGCAGCGGAACTGTCCGTGAATAAACCGATCGAGACTGAAGTAAAACTCGGTCGGGCGGATTATCTCAAAGACCTACGCCGAAACCTGCTGGAGCACATCCGGCGCTGTGGATACGAGATCTAGCACGCACCCGTATCACGGTTGTCCGTACTATACAAAGCTTTTCACTTGCTTCCAGGATATATGTGGGCCAGCTGGCGTCAGAATCCCTAAGCCTTGCCAATATATACTGCTACAATAGTGTATCAATATGCTCGCATGGGCATGACGATGGACATGATTTAGGGTCTCCTCACTTCTGAGCCAGCGGTCACTTTCATTCTAGACACCGTATTTTCACCAGGTCTACTATGAATGAGGACAAGCATCCACCGCTGCAAACTTGGCTGTCTACACCGTTTGCGATCGTGTTGCAGATACCGGCGAAGAAAGTGCCTATCGTCATCTCTGTGGGGTTAGATGGTGCGAATACCCCTGCTTTTGATTGAAAACACCTGGATCTGAGCGAGTGTCTCGGGCAGGCCTCGGCCTGTAACTGCAGGCCCTCTAAAACTAGCCTTCTCAGAACTTGGATCACACTGATTTTCGTTCTGCTGTCAATAAACCAGCACTGTCAACCGTCCACGCCAACTCGTAACCCGGTAAGTGAAAGCACACGTGTCATATACTTGAGTAATACCTAAGACCCATCTGAAAAGTACCATGAGCGCAAGTGGCGATGCGTGTTTACTTGCCTCAGAAATGCTCCTGCACTTGCTCGCCCTGATCTGTTCTTATTAACACCATCCTTCTCCCGCGCTGAAACGGGCTCTAGCCGAGTGCGGCGGCACATTGCGCCCATCCCCCCTTTAGAAGTCAAGTATCGAAGCAGATAAGGAGGCTTGCTTGCATTCCTCGACGATTGGACAGGAAAAGAACTGGATTGTCGTCTTGTCTAGGAACCAATTGAGGTCAATCAGGGATAACTTCGATCTACTGATCAAAGGCAGCTCGACCGCGTGGTGGTTCACTGGTGATGTTCGACGTTTTGTACTTGCAGATGACACATTCTTGTATTCTAACTTCGCCATCTGGATCTACTCCCCTAACTGATGATTAATTACGCCGACAGATTGGGATAGGAAGCCGGAAGGCCTTGTTGAACTTGAGTTATTTCTGGTTATCGCCATGTACAGCTTACAAGTTTTAACAGGTACTGGCTATGTAAAGGTTTTTCCCTATGTTGACGGTATCAGTGAGCTCATGACAGATATGTTGCGATCAATATTTGTGATAAGGAACAATTATGACAGACGGGACGCACTCAAAAGTACGACACGAGCGCATGAGGGCCGAGTACTGTGGAGAATAAGACACGTGTCAATATATCTTCGAAGCAGACTCAGCGATGTTGTATGCATAATTTGGACGGATTATTACTAGCTTGTAGGCTTCCGTCCTTGAGCAGCTATACATTGCATATTAGAGCCTACCAGGAATTTATAAAGGTGCCTGGTTTCTCCACGCGTAAATATGAGAAGTCATCAGCCCAGGTATTATGCATTCGCAACTCTAAAGCGCCGCGTACCCGTACGACCTCCTTATCGGTCGGATGTCGATCCTAGACATATCGATTAGAAGGGTCCGATGACGACGGTACATTGTTATATCAAGAAGCTACGCCCCTATCATGATACCAACCGTTGTCTGCGCCGATCGTAGCATTAAGACCGATGGCGCCATCGACTGTAAGATCGAGTGCTTGTATTTGTACCTGGTGGTATCCCTGTCAATACAACGAACGTAGTTAATATGATGGAGATGCGACTGGAAAGAATCTTATCGAGTGCCTGCCTTTGTATATACACACTCCCAGACGGTAAAGCCGCATCGAAGAAGTCACTTGGGTCCTCGACACTCTCCAGTCGTATGCCCCTCAAACTGCCCAAACTCACGCCTAGGATCCACGAGCCGCTGGCTTCCACGTTATCGACGTGGGGCTACATTCCATACTGAGCACGGAGTACACTCGTCAAAGTACGATAGATGGCGGACATACTAATATCTCCCCGTCGGACGCCAAGTGCAGAATATGGGTTTGTGTAGGCCCCTCTGGGCATAGCGCCTGAAGGCGGTGGAGTAACTCCTGAAGTTCCGGCGAGTCCTCAGGCCAAGACGAAACGTGCATTTCTCTATATCTTCGGATGACACCATCGTAGTGGCCCTGAAATTGTGTGAGACTCAATTAAGGGACTACTTGACAAGTTATGGTCCACCTCCTCGAATGTATAATACTCATCAGGTAAGAATATTTCCTCAATGGGCGCCTGTAACACCACATGGCGAGAGGCTAACATTTCTCTTTGGCGCTTCCGGACTCTCCGGTTCTCTGTGTTGTCTAATTTCTGCAATGCAGCATCGAGTAGCGTTCGCTGTTCCTGGAGGGAGAAGAAGTTAGGATAGAATAAGAAATCATTTGGGTATCCGTCTGCTTTCAGAGAGATACAACGACGGCGGGCATGGCACAATTTCCGCCACGCTCTACCTATGTGCGCTCCGCCTCGACTCGAAGAGTGGAGCATGGGCGTTATGGGGAGGGTTGTGAGCTTTGGGCGCTCATCGCGCGCCTTCGTGGCGTCGTCTGGCGCTATGATCGGCCATACCCGGAAAGCTGATCTGAGATCGTGTACGAAGAAGGTGCGTGCATCTCGCCCGACCGTGCACATGCAAGAGCGCGTCGATCTGCACTGAGTTTTTAGTCTCGCTCCAGCCGCTGAAGTCCATCACAGGAATACCGCGCTACGTCACTTGTGGTAGCTGCTCTTGATCATGTCATACCATTCAGATATGACAAGCACTAGAACAGGGCCAGTTCACAGAATCCCGTTACGCGGCTATAGCCCAGGAGTGCATCAAGGTCTGTATGGCCTATGTAACTTCATCCCGCCCCCCGGTCCGTTATTTAGCGACCATCCAAGTGGTTTGCCATTGTTCGTTACCAGTCGGCTATTACAAGTTCTTGTCGATCACAAACCCGCTAAATTTGTCAGTCAACAAGCTGATGGCAGACACGCTTAGATTACTTGCTTACCCAAGATGGGCAGTGCCCTCACGCATCATCTATATGTCGCATAGATCTCGTTCGTCAACAGGGAGTATGTCCAATGTGGCCGTGCCTGTTAATCATCCATCAATGATACTCACCCGATGATCGCAGGTTTCCGTCTCATCGCTAAACAACTTCGTGCCCCCTATGTTGGGTGAACCTTTTTTGGGATCTGTATTCGATGGGCGACCTATGCTGATGGTAATCAACGCAATTGGAGCCACATATTGAGTTCCCAAATGCTTGTGACCGTGCCCTTTTCGGGAGCACAGCGGGTGGTATGCAAGCTATAATCGCGCCCGCTCCAGCCGAGAATGTGCGGTTCGTTCTCGAGGGCAGGCTCCCCACGGCAACCAGGCTTGTGGTCCTACGCACTGGAGAAGAAGTGTTCCAGGGCACACGGGAGCAATGTCGCTATGTCCACAGCGAGATGATGCTACGAACGAAGCCCGTCAGGTTCGTGACTTGGATGCGCGAAGTTGGCGGGACATGGCTGGTCGGGGATGGGATGGGCTGGAAACTGGGCGCGTCGCAAAAGATGCCATGTGGTAGGTTCCATCAGAGTGTCGATACTCATACTACTTCGTTCTCCATTGCGCTGCAGGCTTCGCCGTCATTTTTTGACCATCTTTGAACTGACACGTCGACTCGCCGTAGCAACGAAAGACGCCCTCGCAAACTTTTCTTCCAAGAATAATCTTTTCTTCCGGGTTTCTGCCGAACCTTGACGCGGCGTTCTAACAGCACGGTTCCCGCATCGTACATGCATTAACCCTTGTCACCGTGTAGTGGGGCTTTGCTGGTTTGGCTTTATGAGCTAAGTTGTAGACCATGGGAATGTTGCTCTCGCAAAATCGTTCATGGAATACCGAGCGAGTTGTACCATCTTCAGGGCATCGCTCGTATGGTCCCATCAGTTTTACATGCCACAAGATTCAAGACGAAGGTTGGCTCGTGTTCTCTTCAAACATCCGAGTATCTCAACGAGCACCAAACACAACGCGTATCGTCTCTTCTGCATCGCAGATGCACACGATTGGAAGAAATATATGGAACGTGTGGGGCCCATGGGGTATCGGCTTTTTAGCCTGGGAGGCACGTTTCGGCCGGGCCGTCCTGGTTCTTGATATTTCCGCTCATGACTGTGGCGTAGATGTAGCTACAACATTATGCTCACCGAGTCATTCGCGTTGCGGATGCCGGTCTGCGGTATACCGGTATCTGGGCTCAAAGACGGGTGTCGTGATTCTTCGTTACGTTCAAGGAAGTTCCCTACTACCCTTGACAGTACACATGGCTTGTGCTTCCTCCCAATGTCGTGAGTATCAACCGTTCGGGAACATGAAGACACAATAGACATCCCTGCATATCTGCCACGAAGGCGTTCAAGCATCTGGGGAATGGCGTGCTCTAACTGTGAGTTCAATCACAGGGCCCAGCTACCCCCACACCACCGCGAGAGAAGAATGCCCATTACCTTCTTCAGCCCGTCCCACTTTCAGCGGCATTGGCCGGGATCAGCTCGAATCCACACTGCCACGCACTTTGTAGCAAGACTTCTCCAGTGAAGTCGACACTGTTGTGTACGGAGGACTCATGAGAGCTTCTGTATGAACGTTTGAAGTCCTCCCCTCTATTAAGGCCTAGGTAGACGAATTGGCCCGCAGAGCACGTTAATATGAAACTTCACGCAACATGCCGATTTATTGCGAAGCTAGAGTTTTGATGGATGTTGCTAAAGGTCAACGGAGTGCCTTTCTCCAAGATAGAACTGATCAGTTGCAATCGTAGTCTGTAGCGCCTTTCACGAGACGGCTGCGGATTGTGCGGGTGCATAGGAGGGAAAAACGACGGCCCAATTACTACTCACGAACCTTTAGGGTACTTTATCCTCAGAGCTACCGCTGCTGGTCATCCAGTTAGACGAAAGGTTTGCGAGTTGGTGTCGATATGCGACCCAGGGGATCCGGTTGGTCTCTGACGCCTTGGTGGGGACTTTTTTTCAACCCAAGGCGGGAACCACGGGCGGGAGCAACCAGCCGCTAAAGTTGCACTTTAGAGGTCGATGGGCACGGCTACAAATGGCTAACATGCGTCCACCCATTCCTCCTTTACTGAGTACTTCCCGTGAACTCCTATTACGACCGGCGACCCCGCGTGTCTACCCGAGGGGTATAGCAGTGTACATCCACGTTGGTGGCGGGGATCAACACAAGCTATTGTCTAGAAATGTGGAATGAGAGCCCTGGGAGCATACATACTTATACGAAGCCTACGGTAATTCCCACTTCGGGGCACTCTGGCAGTGTTCCGCTATCCTTGCGCAGCTACCAGGTTGTTAAACATGGCCGCCGACCGGACACAAAGAGATCGAAATACCCGCTCAGGAGAATACATTCTCAATGTGAGAAGCCACCCCACAAACAAGCGTAATTGAAGAAGCGCGTGGTTTGCAAGGTCGACCGGGCAACAATAAGGGACACCTGCCGACACCCGGCCGTATTCAGGTTTTGCGAAGGGGCCGTGGGTTTGATGACTTGCAGCCATGTGGTGGTTGAACGTTCGACTGCGCTTGACTTGACCTTTGAGCATGATGAGGAACTACCCCGCTTGATTTAATCTTCGTGAGAGTAGGTTGTATCGGAACGTTTGCCATCAGGTTTAAAATTAACCTGCATACGTTTATGTACATAATTGAAAGGGCCTCGTCTGTCACTGTCATCGGATAAGCAAGTATAAAACTTACCGTCAGTAGCCTGCTGCTGGGCTCCAATCCCGGTGAGTTGCGGCGATGAGAATTTAAATCGGGACGACTCAAGAACCGCCCAACTTCAGCCATTCTATTCGGCCCTGCTACCTCGTGTATATGTGGATGATTTCTGGGGCAGCCCTGCGATACACTCGCAAACCATTCGCTTTCGACTTGAAGACTACCAAGCTGGTGGATGCACCCTGAAAAACTGAGCAGGCGTAGGGGACCTACTGCCACCGCCGATCTCATTATAGCAGCACAGATAGTGTGTCATGAGAGTCGGAAGTTGCCATGCCGCATTGGAAACGTCCATAATAGTGCCGTTTAGAGCCGCCGAAGAATTGCCCTGACACGCCGTTGCCACCACCTAGCACCCCCGCAGCTAGAAAGAGAGCCCACGCCGTTGCTTCCCTTACGGATGTTGCTTGAGAGGAACGACGCAAAGCCGTATACCGCATTTCCGCACCACTCACGGCGTCATCGTGAGGACTTCCGGTCGGTCGAGCAGAATGCCTTGGCGCCAGGAGCACGACGTTTATCGGGCACCTAGAAATGTGCATCATAAACGAGTTCTTCGCAAGGGGGCGCTAGAAAGATGCCCCATACCATGACATGTTTTGACCATGCGGTCTTACGCGCTGGAATGTCTAGAGCAGCAAAATTCCATAATCATATCAGGCGCACAACGGAACGCGTTGCAGCCGCCGTCCTACCTGGTCTATTCAACTACAGCCAATTTCACGTAGCCATTGTTCATACCTCGGGGCCACTCGACAGGTATAAAATTCTTGAGGAACGAAAAGTGGGTATTATAGCTTCTGCAGACTGAGGTGTAATCATTTATGGTACGAGCCACTATCAGACACACCACATACCGTTTCGTGACACCCTCCGGCTCATAGACCGTCTGAATTGTGACGGGGGATAAATTCTAGAAAATTTACGGATGAGGTAACTTGTACGAGATATGGTTTCTCACAAATGCCCCCGAAGCGGTTGATAAGATGGCCGTGGCGTACTAAGGAGAGTGACATGATTGGTTTTTCTGATCTTGAGAAGTGCATCTCAGCAGCTAGTCGACCCACCTACAGCAATGAATGACGGTTCTGCGAGTCGACTCAATGTACACGCTACCCCCGGTCTTGCCTTTAAGGCTTTCCCTGTCAAGTAGGCAGCCGAGTCTGGCCTCATATGTAAAAAGGTCCCGTCATTTGAGCACTTACAGCTAACGTCATAGACCAAGGGCTCGAACTTTGATATAGGTAGCCATTGGCAGTCGATCTCACAGCACTGCAGGCGATTCTAACTATCCTAGAAACTTGATGCACTGAGTGTAAGTCCTTCCAAGTACAATGGGAATTGTTACCCTATACCATCCTCACGCTCTTGAATACGAATAGTCGTCCTACACGGACTTACTACGCGTACGCCGTCGACGGCTGTGGAGGCGAACATTCGAAATCATCACTATATAAAGCCAGAACGGACGCCCCAGATACACCACGATCCCGACGCGACTTTATTGCAAAAGCCACGTGATGCTTCCCACGAGGTTCTGGTACTTTCGCGGCAGCGTGCGCGCTAGTATCTTGACTCATTCATGGTATATATATTTACTGAGCATTGTTATCCCACTGAACTCTCTCGTCGGCTCGCTTTCTTAAAACATGGCTCGCTTGCACGAACAAAGGTTGCAATCAGAATTTGATCCCGAAAAAGATATGCGGATGCTAGCTGTGTATACCACTCGGGTGCTCCAGTAAGTGGCCCTCTCGTAGTCGTGATCTTAATCAGCGAACGTACGCAACACCGGCACACTCAGGTCTTTCATGAAGGATTGAAGTCCTGGTCTTGCTGCCAAGATGTCAACCGTCCCGTTTCTCGATTTCGCGACGAATTCATGAAAATAAATCCCCGGTATGTAGCTACTTTCGGTTCTGTGAACGTAGCTCATCCGCGAGATAGGGCTGCACAAAGGGACAACACTCTATAGCCACCGCTCCGAAATCCCGGAGGCTACAAAGCAACAGCCGGGTCCGGCTCCCACAGTGACGGAGAATAAACCGACCCAAGAAATATACACCACCCCTCCTGCCGTCGTTACACCCGCTCCGACACCTGCTCCACCACCTCCGCCCTGAACAAGAAGAAGAAGATGACTTAGCTGCGGAAGTACCTATCGGGACCACTTGTAGACACAAGGTTGCGGTAAGACATTCGTCAGCAATGAACATCAGTCGGGTGGGACGATAGTGAGGAAAGCTGTCTGCACCTACCACCCATAAAAACGGTGAGTATTGATGCCCGTCTTCTCTAACGATTCTACGTCAACGTTTGTGTAGCCCATCTTCCATGAAGGCAGCTAAGGTAACATCAGATGCATCAACGCACTACACACTTTATTGACCAGTTACAGGGGTATCTGTGTTGTAAGCGTCGGGTGTTAGAATTTGAGGAGTTTCTCAAAATCGAGGGTTGTAAAAAGGGCCGCCATCTTTTTGTTCCGAAAAATACACCTTCCGCTGTACGTTTCAGGCCTATTGTGACACATCTGTCGAACATAGCTGACCTTGGTCTACACGCCTACTACAGGCTGAACAGACCGTTGACTGCAGGATAGATCATTACCAGACACCGACTGAAGTACACGTATCCGTTTTTTTGCGAAACAGGGCGGACAAAGAACGCAGTGTAGTGACGATAACGGAGTCCGAGGGGTTTGTTTCATCCCACTACGAGGCTTGATTCGGTGTTAAGTATTTCGTTGCACAGATATCCTTCGATCTTCTACTCCCGGGGTCAAAACGTTTCCGCCGAGCTATAGACCTGTTCGGCCCTATTGACCCTGATGCCTCGAGTTATAAATACTACGGTACAAAGGTAAGTTGTAACCATCCTGCTTTCATTGCGTCAATTGATGCGAATGCGACCAGGTTGAACTTCTCTTAAAGAAACAAGATACACGCTCCTGGGCCGTGCTGGAAAAAAGCGATCGTAGTGTACCCATGAACCGCACATTTGGTGTCGGAGGTAGGACCGGTACGATTGGTGCCAAGGATCTCATTCTTGACGACCAAAACGCTCTTCGGGCTCGTCCATAGGTCTCATGCAGCCCAAATGAATGAGCAAACTGAACGGGGTGTATTGTAATTAGATTAAGCAAGTGCGCGGCTCTATCGCGAAAATGCAACATATATGCTATCTCTAATGCCACTGATCTGTGTACACACTACAGAGTGGCTGGTTTGGCCACCTCCTGATACATCTGGATCATGTCGCCCTCTCGGAGGTCGTCCCATCCTTCAAAGGCCATTCCACATTCTAGACCTTTGCCAGCTTCTGTTATGTCTTTCTTGAGATGTTTGAGCGTTTCGAGGTTGCCTAGATAGATGGAGGATGAGTACTAGAGCTCGCCGTTGACAAAGAAGACTGACCCTCATGGACGGTTTCGCCGTTACGGATCACCCTGGCTTTATTTTTCTTCTCCACCAGGCCGTTTGTGACACGACAGCCAGCAACCTTCATAATCTGTTTGGCCTTGAGATGGATCTCGAATATCTGAAGTACAGTGGCCTCGCCCGTGACCCGTTTTTTTCGATGATAGGGGGAATGAGGTCAATGACACCGGCTTTGACCTCGTCCATCAGCCTATAGATAATATTGGATTCTACAATTTTGACACCCTGGCTGTTGGCTAGATTCTTGATGGCGCGGGGAATATTGACTGAAAAGGCGACGACACAAGACCTGAAGATTTACCATGAGTCGACGTACGTATCAATTTTACTCTGTCTCGCGTACCTTCGACGGCTTTTGCCCGCATGACATCGGACTCGTTGACCTCTCCGACGCCTTGAGCTACCACTTTGACGCACCCCCGCAAGGTGGTTGCCAGATACCTATAACCGCGCCCGCCACAGCTTCTACGGTACCGCTGACATCGCCCTTGATGACCAGCCTAAGCTCTTTCTTTTCATCTTTCTTCCCTTCTCGCTCAAGGGAGACACCTTCCTTCTCGGCCTGAGCTTCTTTTTGTTGTAACTCGCGCTCAGCGCGACGGCTCTCATTGATAGCCTCGGCGTCGTGGATGGTTGCTTCGATGTCCACCTTCCGATGTCGGTTGGTGAGAGCACGTTTGATATCGCCCTCTGTACCTTGTAGTACTTCGTCGCCTGCTTTTGGCAGTTCTTTCCACCCCGAGACCAGCGCCGCAGTACCGGGCAGGACTGACTTTAGCGACTCCCCAGCGGGGGATTTGAGGAGCCGGACCTTCCCATGTGCAAGTCCAGAGATGAGGGCGGTTCCGGGGGTAAGCGAGCCTCGGACGACTAGTACGGTAGCCACGGGGCTGGAGTGGGGGTCAGTTACAATTTGCACAATGAGATCGCTAGCTACCCACCCTAGGCCCTTGTCGACCCTCGATTCGAGAACGTAGCCCTGGATAGGGCCTGTCTCCTCGGCGCGGATATCCTGGAGCTCAGCAACCGCAGAGATAGTCTCCACAAGATCTGGAAGGCCTTGTCCAGTAAGGCCAGAAACGTGTACGACAGGGATGTCGCCACCGAAAGTTTCTAGCTGAACGAACGCCCTTCCGCAAGTAGAGCCTTTTCTACTTTGCTCTATGAACGTCATGGAGTTTCGACGCAAAACTAAAGGGATAGAGGACGTATTCCGGAAACCAGGCATAGGAAAAAAAACAAGGGGAAAAACATACCACATCTGCACCCGGCTTATCCACTTTATTTATCGCGACCAACTAATCCGACCTTGTTCGAGTCTCTTGTGACCAGCTCAAGTACCTCTCGCGTCTAGGGGCATGATGCCGTCATCTGCAGCAACAACTAGGACTACGATGTCTGTGACGGAGGCACCGCGCGCGCGCATAGCTGAGAACGCAGCATGCCCTGGAGTATCCAGAAATGTGATCATGCGCTGCCCCCGGTGCCAGGGTTGGATATTGGGACTGAGAAGGCACCGATATGTTGTGTAATGCCGCCGGCTTCTCCTTGGCCACCGAAGAGGAACGAAGGGTGTCAAGCAGTGTCGTCTGCCATGATCGACATGTCCCATGATAGTGACGATAGGAGGCCGGAGGGGTAGGCTTGAGCGATCCCCGTGGAGCGGTCTGATATGCAGCCTAAGTAAATCATAGCACCGGGCAAGGGTGTTCACTCACGGAGGATAGATGTCAAAGGCGGCTCGTAGTCTATCACAGGATTTCGATTGAACTCAAGGCAAGGAGAGACGCGTAACTCAGCGTTGAGGACTACCGAATGGATAGAGGACGCCTCCATAGACAGAAGAGCCTAACGCACTGTGGTCGTAGTTCGATTGATCCGCCATACCGACCCATGCATCATTGTGCGTTGAAGCCGTCTATAGATTGGAGGTTTAGCAACTGTCTAAGAGCGCTCATGTATTGCAAAGTTACCCAGCCGGACATTCAGTAGGCGAGCCAGAATTCTCCACTGACACGATGCTGTGGTATGAAGACATCTGTCTGGACCTTCTTAAGGTGCAAGGATTTAGCCTTTCGCTTTTTCTTTTCCCTTTCCCTTTTGCGTCACGTCTCGTCCGCGTCGGATCCCCATGTCCTTTTGCGAACTCTTTTCTTTAGGCGAACCTTTCGACAGGCTGATTTGCGAAGACGGGGGGCTGATGAGGATTAGAGAGTCAAGGTCTACCGCCTCAGGCGTCTCTAGTTGTTGTATCACTGATCTGTGTCCCAGTATCGTTTGCAATTGGTACTCCTTTGCGTGGTACAGTGTTGACTGGTGGTATTGGAACGACGCACATCCCGCGGTTGCACCACCGACATGCGGGCTGACCTTAGTTCACGTCGAAAGTGGGTAGGAGACTTGGCCTTGAGTGGGTTGTAGAAGTTGAGGGAGCTACGCGAGTAAACGATTGCAGGCCTTTGGGGCGGGGAAGACGCATTCCACTCATCCGGCGCGGGTTCACGGATGGTCTACGAGAAGCGTGATCCCTTGCCATAGGTATTGGAACTGGGGAGAGTGGTCTCGTGGTGCGAGTTCGGTTCGGGTGCAATGAATTATCCAAGAGGGAGAGAGGGCAGACGTCTTGCCACGTAACCTGTCAGGGCCGGGACCATTTGTTTCCAACGTGGTTAACTTCGCATTGTTCATGGCATCGATTGCTGTTACGCGAGCCTGCGGCAGGTGGTATGGTCCAGTTACCCAATCCCAGGAATAATCAGATGTAGAAGGGTTTGGTGTGGCAGATGAGCGGTTCCTGCGCTCTCGCGGCAGAGTCAATATGTGCCTAGGTCTCTGACGCTTGTTCCAACATCAGGTTGAGGTGCAAGTCGAACTGTGCGCCTGTACATACCGCTGGTTTGGGCCGAGCTTTCGAGCCTGACCGAATCGGTCTGAGGATCGTTTCAAGCGTACAGGGACCGTCGAGCGATGTGCATTCCCCTCTTTTGCGGATTTCTAAATAAGCCCTGAAGCCGCGAATGAGAGGATGCAGAGGAGGCGCTCGGACGCGGGATCGGTTTTCCGCTGCAAGGTCATGGTGCGTGGCGGGAGACGCCGAAGCGCGCTGATGAGCCAATTGTGCGTCGGGCGTCTCGTGCCTGTTGTTCATTACGGGTTGTGCCGTCACGCGGAGCCATCAAAAAAGTAGTGCTTGTTCGTGTCCACCCACCTCGCCAACGCTGCGATGACCACCCGAAACTTGTGCAGCCAGCGTAAAACGAAGCCTCCGAAGCCGGCACTCATGTCGGACTCGAGGGCTGCCGCCAGGCCGTCAACTTGACCACGAATAGGTACAGTGCAATTCCCATCATCGGGCATGACAGCTTTGTTCCACAGGCTGAAAATGAACTTGCACTCGTGCTTAGAGACCGCCCATCTCTTCTGCAGAACGTGTCTTCTCCAGACGAAAGCCAGGCACAACCTCAAGACTCAACCTCGTCCGATCTTTCAATCAGCGGACTCTCATCGGCAGTGCACGACTACCTACTTTGAGGTCCTCCTTCTTACCAAGATGCCTCTCCTCATCCTCCTTCCTTCTGAGTCCTTGCTCTCCTCCTCAGCTCGAGTCTTCATACTGGCTTATTTTGCGGGCGCGCTGTAGCACGAGCAAACTCAGCATAAGGTCGAGGGGATGGATTGGTGGCGAAAAGGCCCCCGCTGACCGGCGAAAGCCACGCGTACCGAAGCTATATCGCTTCACCGACAAGCTACACGGTCACCACGAGTCCAGACGATCCTTAACGTCAGCATTGGTATCTCGACGAGTACTGCTGTCTCTCACTTATACCACTACCGTCTCGACTACGCACGGTTGCGGTTCCATGACACTGCCCTGTTCCCACTTCTGTTCCCGACGAGGTCTGTCAGGCCCACTGCCTTCTCCCTGCTGGCTGATTGAGTGTCCTTCGCACTCTAGAAAACCTGTTTTACTCCAGGCTGCGTCATACTGGCTGCATCAGTTCTTTCCTCCATTGACGATACTGTAGACCCCCTGCGAAAACTTCTACGATTTTGCCAGTGCGTAGTCCAACTCTGGGCACAGACGTCATCACCCTAACATCACCACACTGTCTAGGATGGCGGCTGGCTGAAACAGCATCCCATCCCGTCGGACAAAGGAAGCTACGGCAAACTTCGATGGTTCTGCTGCTCAGCAGAACAACGCGTATCATCCAACAAATTCTCTCCGTGATGACGCGTCTTTCTGTGTATGAGGACGTCACCGCTGCAGCGCAAAATGACGATCCGTATGACGCGCTCCTTCTGAAGAAGCTACGGGGAATGTACAATTTCTTGTATGGATGAGGATCTTTTAGACGCACGAGAGCAGGAGCCTTTGCTTCGCGTCATCAGTACTGTCAGAAATCTGTTCAGCGGCGACAGTACTGCATAGAGAACGCAGAGTCGGTCCAAACCAAATTTGGCGGGGCGATGACCAAGAAAAGCAACGCAAAGGTGTTCTGACCGCTGCCCATTGCTACTTACACTCCAGGGGTAACAAAAGTAACACGATAAATCTTCAATGAATTAAACTTATGCCAGCGCAGGTGTCGGCGGTCTCTTCGACACAATGATCGACGGCCCCGACCGCCGGCGATGACCCGAAAATTTCATGACTTTGTGGGTCAGCCAGCCAAAGCCTCGGTCTTCCGTCCAAGGTTTGTGGTGTCAACTGTAGAGTTATCAGCTTTATCTAACAACTGCTGTGCAGGAATATTATGAAGAGAAGTCCATCGTCGAGCTCTACCAGTCTGTATTGGAGCAGTGTGAGCGTTGATTGTTGCCACCGCCGATGAAGACGAGGACTTGTCATTACTGCCCCCCAACTGGACACCGAGTTCACGAAGAACGCTTGGAGGGTATGGCCGCCTTGGCCTGGCCGCCTTGGGATCCTCAGGACCCCGATGAGCCAGGTGATGGAGGAGACCACAGGCCAATCAACCGTGAACCAAGGAAGCGCCCAAGTTGGCGGAGCAAATAATCGAGGTTCGAGAAGAAATTGGGTAACGGCCAGTCTGGATCTGTCAGTATATTCCTCTGCATGGCAAGTATACTGCATGTAAACTCACAACCTCGCAGTGATGTGCTGTATCAGATCCTGTTGCTACATACAATCCGGTTCCCGTCTCCAATCTTACGCAAGCTCTCCCAGAGATCGACTTTTCCACACGTATTTCGCAAGCTTTACCCCTCGCAACTATCCCAATCGCGTCATTCTGACATCTACGACCTACCCTGCCTCTCTTTCTGAAATACTGAAGCAAACCGACCGTGAGGTGATAGGCGTTTACCTCTGAGACACGCGCTGCTTTTGTCTTTGTCGCCCTACCTATGGGATGGGCACGGAAGCTTGGCGCGCCTCGCGCGCATTGCAGGAGCGCCTTGGGGGGATCAAACCAGGTGCTGTGGGAGATCGCGCTGAATACTGCGTTGGAAGGGTCGAAGATACCCTGGGCTTTGCTGTCGGGCAGGTATTCGTTGAGGAGGTTTTTGGCGGAGAATCGAGAAGAAGGGAACCAAAGTTATCACTGGTAAAGCTTCAATAAGCGTCGAAAGAGTATCGTTTAATGCCCTATCGTTGTCGCAGACATCGTTGAAGCCTTCAAGAGGTCGCTCAAACAGCTCAGCTGGATGGACAAAGAGAGCGCAAAGGCCGCTGCTGAGAAGGTACCAACAGCCGTATTCGTATTTGAAACCTCTAAAGTCTCACAACATCTGTTAGGGCGGACGCCATCCGTGTCAAAGTCGGCTTCCCCGTATCTCCGGATACTCTCAACCCGCGTTCCATCTACAATTACTACAGTCTTGTGAAGGTTCAGGAAACGACCTTTTTCGAGAATGTACTTAGTGCACGGTGAGTTGAGTTTAGTGTCAAATCTTGTGGGGGCGGTAAGATGATATTATACGGTAGCACGAGCGACGTATACAAGACTTGGCAGAAGTTAGGCAAGACGCGCGATCTCGAGGAATGGGAAATGTATCCATCGACAGCTCAACGCGTACTTTAATCCTCCCGCCAATGAGGTGAGACCGTTTTGTGGCGTTTGGAACATTCTATTGACGGACACGTTCAGATTGTGTTCCCCCGCGGGTATATTGCAAACCTCCGTTCTTCTCTCAGGGACTGGTGAGGATTACTATGTCATGTTGTTTAATCGCCCTGATCGTATTCTTGCAGGCCACGGTTACATGTCCTATGGATCGATTCGGTCACGTTGACCGCACATGAAAGTTGACTGTACGTCCTATGCTTTCACTGATGTGTACATTCGGGCTTATGGAGATGGTATATACAGCATGCTTTCGACTCCGCTGGTCGCTTATACAAACCAGCGTGGCAAGCTCGAACAATGGTGGACTAACGCTACCAGCGCCGGCTTCCAGAAGAAGCAGGATTGTATCGTCAAACAATTTCTCTGGTACTTCCGCTTACTCCTCGCTTCTTGAAGCCTTGCTAAAATATCTGGTAGAGTACACGATCGATGATGGAAAAGGCGGAGAAGTTCACGTGAATGTACGCATTTTCCGTCCTGTTACTGTTCGCTAGCTTGCATGCTGACACCTGCTTGTAGGGCAATCTGTGCGACCTCTGCCTTCAGCTCATGTCGGTCTATTTGTTAACATTTCTATAGGACTTCCGGAGAGAAACATCGGGGATACAGGCCTCGTTCAAGCCTACCGAGCGTGGAAAGCGCAGTATGACGTCTCTTTTCAGTACAGGAAATGATGAATACCTTCTTCCTGGTCTCCGATGACTCCCGGTACGTCGTGTCTCGCGGCTCGTATAAAATACATAACCGACAAGTGGTTTTCGCTTCCAGTGACCAGCTGTTTTTTATCTCGTTCGCTCGTGCGTGGGCCAGAATATCAAACCGGAAGCCGCCATAGCCCGGGTGAGGACCGACCCACACTCTCCTAACCAATACCGTCGGTGGACGGTACTGTGTTTAAACATCCCTGAGTTTGCGAAAGCGTTCAAATGCTCGCCCAAGGCCAAAGTATGTGGCTTCTAATTCCAATGTCCATCCGCACATTACTGAGATGGTTATTCAGCTTAATCCACCACAAGAAGAACGATGCCTTTTCTGGTGATTATTGAATCGTGATTGATCCCGAGTGTTTTGGACGCAAGTGGTGTCTCCTGTGGCCTGTAAAATATTTGCTTGGACTACAATGTTATTTGAAACACGATCTTCAGAGAGCGGCCGAGCCCTCGTGAGATGACAATATGGCTTGATCGACCTCATCATTCAAACAAAAACAGCAGCGGAAGGCCAAGGCCACTGACAGACAGGTCAGTGACATGTATGCCATTGTTTGTAGCAAATAGCTTGCTTACCTGCCATTTGAAATGGCGGTTGAGGGCAGAGAGAAGTAGTCGAAGTCGATGTTCACGCGCCATCGCAAGCACCAACTATATTTACAAAGTCAATATCGTGTCATACAGTGAGGGTGAGACGTACAGCTCTCTCCTCTAGCGTGAGATTCGAGCGACAGGGGTTGTTTGAGGTACAGGATTGCAAGGGGTCAATGGGGGGTCGGCCCAAAGCGTATGGAGTATCGGCCTGTATCCGTGAAAAAGCTGTTACGCAGTGGTCTAAGCCAGGGTTGGTTCGTTCGGTATTTGTTTTAAGACCTCACCTCGCGTCCGAATCCGCGGAACAAGCACGATCGACGCTAGCGAGTTCTGCCCCGCGGCCGTCTCGGAGGGAGAAATGCCATGCCAAAAAGCCTTGGTCTACGACCGCAAATTGTTTGAATAAGTCATCTTGAATCTCGGGATCGGGCTGTGGATCCGAGGCTAAGGATAAATATCCGACGAGGCGTATCCCTGCATAATCGGACACTGGTGATCAGAGTCATGAACGAATGGCATGGTCATCAGAAAATCAGACCTGAGGAAAAGGTCATATCTTCTTCGCCAAAGATGCCCAGCGTTGCTGTACTTCGGCAAAGGTATCGAGAAACGGGTTCGCAACCTTCGGGGGTATATGACTGTATTGTAATCGTGAAGTCTTGGATAAACATTGCGAGAATTTATCCATGCGAAGGGGCGGGCGAAGCTATCACCACAGAGCACAGTTTTGGTTACAGTATTTACGGGAGAACTGTACTACTCACCCATAATATAGGAGAACCGGAACTATCCATAACAAGTGCTCGGAATGGTCTATGCGTACGAAACACCTGACGGGCGAACATAGATAGGGCACCCTTGATTCTTCAGCTATGTACCCTAGCACCTCCTCTTGCGCATTAGCTATGACGATTTCATGGTGAATAAATGAGACATGGAAACAGGTTGATTACGGACTAATGACGTATCGGTTTGACTGTTCAAATCCTATGCGAATATGTTGAGCATCTCTATTTGTCTAGCCATTTCTTAGGTAAACCCCATGAAACAGACGAGAACGAGGCTCACTCACCGTGTGACGATTAATTCGTTGTTATCCATGAGCAGTCTGGTGAGTCCTTCCTCTGGGTCACTAGCAGGCAGGGACGTATGCTCGCCTCCCAGAGCTCGGACTCGTCAGCGGAGGGTTTCTCTTCATGATGAACGTCATTATTGGGAATCACGTCTCTCAAACCCATCTGTTCGTATCATTCGGGGTCGATCCCTAAGCCTTACTACCGCCAGGTCCCCTCTCGGTGAACCTGGAGTGGGCATATGCTCGACATGGCTATGCAAACGCCAAGGTGTTGGCTATTGTCTTCTTGAAGTTATTTTGCACGCATCTCTCCGAGTGCTAGTCTGCTTGCAAGCATAGCGCGTGGGTGGGTCAACGCAATGAGACGAATGATAGTGAAATGAGCAAGTCTCCGGACGCGATCAAATTCACGTCCGACGGAAAGTGCAGGAGCGCTTTGTCTAGGTGAGCGGAGACACGCATGGCCCTCTCTCCCTCTCTTCATCGTCAGACGGCCTTGATCTGCCGTCGGGCACAACTACAGTACTATGGCAGTCTAGAAAAAATCAGCAGCGAAACTATTTTTTCATGGTTTCAAAAAGGCGGAGGTTTCCAGGCTCGGCAAAGGGCAAAGCACCGCAAGAGCCCGTCCTCAGTCAGGACGACCTCTTCCATCCATTCTCAAAGTCGCCGTTTCCTCCTGTCCGCGCGCGCGGTGAGGCGATACAAAGCCTCGCCATCTTGCCCAGTCTGCTCAGGTCACCCATTATGGCGTGCACGCACACACGCAGGCACAACCGAAGGCAGTCAAATTCGAATGCCCGGATTGCGGTTGGCCAACGCACTGTTCGGAAGAACACTGGAAAGAGGACCAAGAGCACCAGAAATATTGCTCTAGGCTTAGGGAAGTTAACGAGGATGAACATGACCTAGGAGTGGAAGGAGATTACGAGAGTTTGAGTTGCCTGGTGCGTAGTTGTTCATGGGTCCGCGACCACCTGGCTAAACCTCTCGTAGGAGCCCAAGACTCTGAAGCAGCAATCTCGTTTTCCAACTGGGACTTGTTTGGTATACCCGTGGATATCCGTCCATGGATACGGAAAGGTCCCGAAGGCATGCAAGCAAGCTCTTGACTTACCCGATCACTATTGGCTCTGTTCTCCATCAACACAGTCCTCTGACACTGAGCAACCAAAGACTGACACCGGAAGGTAGCAGATCGTTAGCTGGTACGTTCTGTCCTTTGACGCCATTGAGTAGCAAAAGACTAGACTTAGTGTCCCTCCAGCACTTCGTACCTACCTTGCACGTTCCTCCCGGCACACGGAGACGGAAGAGCTAAAGAGGCGGCTGCAGACAAAGCCTCAAGCAAGAATCTTGCGTTCTCGGTGCCCGTGCAGAGTCATCGTTGCCACCCATGTGTGGGAACAGCTCACCATGTTGGTTCCCGTCGGCGATGTTCCACATCTATTTTTATTGGGCCGCAAGTTTCTTTGCCTAAACCCCCCCCGGTGCTGGGGCTCAGCTGGTACAAAACAGGAAACTGAAACAACAGCCTCATCCACTGCCGAAAATACCTCGAAAAACCCTCGGAAAACTGAGACTGAACCGGATGAAGACTTAAACCAGTTTACCTCCCTAATGTCTATGAGCCTCCGACCCCTGCTCCGATCGCTCGCTTGAAACGTACCAGGGAATCTGTACAGAGATATGGTGTACCTTCGTACACACTGTACCCTACACGCCGCAGCTCACTGTCACTGGTATGCAAGCCAAAACTACTCGGAGGTGCATCCGCAATTCCAGGAAACATTCGACCCCTTACACCGACTGCTTCTTCCTGTGTTCTCCCCTGGTTTTGATTTCCCTTCTGGGGGGGGGGGGGGGGGCCAAAGAGCGTCCTCCGAAGAGACTGGAGAGCCCATTCTGCCAAATAGCTTCCCCGACAGAATGGGGCCCCGTCATCCCAGCACTTAGTGCTACTTGCGACCAAGTGGCCCCATTTTCGTCACCGGATTCTCCCCTGCTGACGTCGAAACGGGACATCAAGTCTCTGTCTCAGGCACCGATGTTGCTGGTGAATTTGATTGGGTGATCACCCCGGACCAAACGCGTTCGGGAGTGAGAAGTGGGAGGTCGCTGATTTTGATCCACGGGTGTGAATGGTCAAGACGAACTGGGGAGTGTGAGGGCATTATACGCGGGGGAAGAGGAGGGAACGTCAAGTGCGCGAGAGCACGAGCTGGTTCTAATAGTATACTTCTCACTTAGAGATATTTACATGTACAAAATCGTAATCGTCCATCCCCTCACTCACCACCACGTCACGCGTCACGAGGCACGTGATACTGATCACAACGGCGTGCAGTCACAGGCAAACGCGCCGTAGGATGTAACGCGTCCGTTGACTCGTGGACAAATCCTTCTGCCAACGGCCACGGCCATCACTACCGCTAAAAGGTCCTCGTGTCATTCCTCGATTGCCTGACTCTGGGTAGCCGTGCCACAACGCGAAGGATATATGGCGCGACCATTCCGACCCCCTGACACACAATGGTCTACCTCCCTCCACCCCAGCTCGCGGCGCGCGCGACCATCGTACGGCGAAGCCTATGCGAATATCCTAGCATCTCATAGACGCGTCACCCACTCACCGCGGCATCCTCAGCGTCATTGTCCTTGGTTGCGCCAGACGACGTAGATGCTCATGTGCAGCTCACATGCTAGCTGGTCTCTTTCAGCAAGACGATGTAATGCATCGATTTATACCTGTCTTCAGGTCATGTCCGAACTCGAGAAGCAACGCGACGAGATTGCTACTTATTCTGATGTACGTATCTGTCATGAACGCTCCTGACCCATACGTTGTAACTAAGCAGCCGTAGCTGCATACCCTGATCCTCCATCAACATGGGTGCTATCCTTCGATTTGCGTAGCGTCAGGAGGACTGGTTTGGCGGGTTCAGCGCAAAGTTAAGCGTACACGTTATAGACTCTCCAGACCTCAAAATCTGTCAAGTCTTTTTGGAGGTGGAGAAAATGGCGAGCGCATCATAATATGGGACGATGGTGGCGCTGAGCGTATGGAGGAAGAGCGAAAGGCTTGGGAGGTCCTGACTGTGAGTAGCGGATGCCCTTGGGGAAATACTTTCTGAGAAGAAGTTTTACAGTTTGAACCAGAACCCCAACTCTGATGAGGAACTCGGATCTCGACACCGAGCTTGATGAGGATGAAGAGGATAGATGAGTACGAGGAGTGGCAGCTCTTCAGGCAAGCGACGATCACTAAGGCGAAGACGCGACACCAAAGAAGCGTCGAAGAATAGATGTGAGCTATACCAGGCATGCTCGGACACGTATGCATGTTGACGCGGTCGAAACAGAAGCCCAATCGAGTCTCGCGAGAAGAACGAGACATGTACGCTGCACGGCTAGAAAAGCACTACATGTCTGGTACATGGCATGGACAAAGTGCCTCACGGGACCATTTATATCCTCGCTACTGTATTGGAGCGTACGGACAACGATTTGCTCTGGTACGTCCTCGAGATCACAACCGCCTTTTACCTCCGTCAATCCATGCGAGCACAGGTTAGCAATTCCACCATTTTCTCATCTTTAGCATCACCCTCGGGCCTTCGAGGGAAGAGAGGAAACAATTTTTTACCTTTTTTAGGGGGACGCACATACCAATACACCACTCCTCGAATCTTTCACACGCACTGAGTACGATAAAGTACATTAAAAATTTATATACAATCAATTATACCACGATGACGTTGCTCGGTACCAATGAACCCTGCTCACCTGCCCTCACCCATCTGTTCTCAAGGATGGAGACTTCAAATCTCAGAATCCAGACGACAGATCGATATATGCGACAGACGAATTGAGGTTTTATGCTATTTCGACATTGGAACTTATACGATGCGATGTATCACTCAAGCTACGTCGCAAGCAAAAGCTAGGTATATGGAAGGAGCGAGGAGGAAGCGGCTAACAGGGTTATTAGTCAAAGATGGGGTAAGCCTTTGTTCAAATTCACAAACGTAGTCGTTGTCTGACCGCTGTGGTAGTTTTCGCTACTAGAAACGCAACAAACCTTCTCGCACATGGCCAAGGACCTCAAGCTAACCCTACGTGATAAACTTGACAGATCGCTCCAGAATACGGCCTTGTAGAGCTCACATATCCTTCCTTCACCCGATGTTATGGTTACCTCTCTCAGCCAATCTCAGCCTGCGACGCGGTGGAGGCTCTTTCAGCACTCCTCGACGATCTTGCAGGGGGCGTGAGGATGGAAGTCGAAGTGGAGGGGGGCGCACGAAACGGCGGTGAGTGGTTCGGTGGCGGCAGCATATGGAGGCGGGAGGGAGGGAAGGCGGTGTGCAGAAGGCGACGACAAAGAAAATGTTCTGGTCAGCGGCATAAAGAACATGAGTGCGAAAAGAGACGGAACACGGTGAAGACACAGGGGATGTTGCAGTGGTGGGTAAAGAACTGTTTGGACCGCATATGATACGCTTGACAAGTGAGTTGTTTCTCTTTGACATGTAACACCATTAATAGAGAGCGTTCCGACAGTATACCCCAGATGAAACGCGCCCTCACCCTAGCCATGTCTCTCCAAAAGGCCATCATCCGACAAGGTGCCTCTATCATTGACAAGCAGGACATCCCGTCCCTTCCGTGGACACCGCGTCGTTGTGCTGCAGCAGGGACCGGATCTCGCCTTGTTTGCGCACCCAGGGGTCCTTTCACGCCTCGCGCTCTGGCTCGTCGATGCACTTCGTGACAAGCTGCCTGGCGCGACAGTGGTAAATGGGCGAAGCAGGCGAAAGAGCCTGCCATTTGTCGTGGCGTGCTTGAACGAGAAGGAGGGCACGTACATTGTTGTCGTGTCACCGCTGCGTTGGACTTCGGAGAGGTTCGCAAGAAGTGAGTGTTGCTCTCCTGGGATTGATGTGGGGCAAGAATGCTAATGAGCTCGTAGCGAGTTTGGTCTTGCATTCCTTGACGCAAAGGAGCGATGCAACGCACGCACGCGACACGGATCGTTCGATACCAGCGTTATCGAAATTAATAAAGACGACCTCAGTGTATTCCTCGAGACGATGTGCGAGAATGCGGATAGGTAGACCCACACAGATATCGCCCTGCTAACACGGATCACTAGTTTGTTTGTATCTATAGATTATCCTGTATACATAATGTTATCTCGCTGGTGTATTTCGCCTGGAACGTGTTTTGGTTTGAAGGGGCGGAAAGTCACACATCCTACGAAAAGCAACAAATTGACATCGGATGGCATTTTACACAATAAACGTACATCTTTTTATTTTTGTGCTACAACCAACATCATTAGAGTACACCCTTAGTGCTTGGAACGTCGGTTCCGCCAGTGCGGGTGATGGCTTCGCGGATCGCAATTGCAAGGGCTTTGAAAGCAGATTCAGCCCTATGCGGACAGTCAGCGTTTCGTTCAACAGGGAAAACCATACGACGACCCACCTGTGGTGGTCGTTCTCAGGCCACGAAGAACATCAACGTGAAGTGTTACGCCAGATGCCATGGCAAACGAGTAGAAGATGTGCGGGAACATTTCCGTAGAGAGGTCTCCGATCTTCTCGCGTTTGATGCCCAAGTCGCTCACACAGAAAGGGCGGGAGCAGATGTCGATGACTGGTGGGGGCCCGAGACAGAGCCTAGTAAGAGACGTTATTGGTGAGATTCTAGGGCGTGGTGTATACGAAGGTGACATGAAGCATACCTCATCCAGAGGTGCAAAGCCAGTACCATAGCGCTTAATACCGCGGACTTCGCCAAGGGCTTGCTTGAACGCAGTGCCAAGTGCGACATCGCGCTGTCCTGTAAAGTAATGGCCTTTAATGAGCTTCCAGCACGGACATGTCGCGGCTGTGGGTGATTGGTACATATCTGCGGTGTGGTGGTCGTCTATCCAAAGATCACCCTCGCATTTCATGGTCAACGACATTCCTGAGTGTTTCGCCAGGGCATGGTTAACATCTATATGGTCTAAATTTTTTGTTTTCTGTTTTCCTGCATTGTCTATTGTGAGGTTACATAAGTGTTTGGCAACGGTGAACTTACGTGGTCGAGGAACCCGATACCCAGTGGAGATGTTGATCTCCTGCACATTGCCTGAGCCAGGCTGGCAGTCAAGGTTTTATGGCGACAGAGATCCGCGTCTCGTTCGGTCTATTGCCGCTCGATAGTTGCCTGTATGCGGGGCTTCCATGTTGATGCTGTGCTGGTGTAGTGGGTCAGGGGATGAGGGAACTCTAAGACCGACCAGGGAGTGCTTTACGAATCTGCGAAAGGAAACTCGTTTCACGATCATTGACTCGATCTGCGGTCGATCGATCGAGATCGGGTGACAAGTGCACATTAGGCAGGTTCTGTGGTTGAGACCTATTGAGAGGACCCCCCAAGCCTCACGTTGCACGCTGATAGTGTATGTATGGAGAATCGCTGTATACAATCTTCACGTGATGGGGTAGCCTTTAAGGATAGCCGGCGTGTTGTATGCAACCTCTCCCCGCAAATGGCCCTCTCCCTATCTGCTTTCGCGTCCATGACTTTCCAAAAAATTACACCCCTTTCCACTCGTTTTGTGCGCCAGCATAACACGTTTGCCCACCAACTACTTGTCTCCACACCTTTGTTTATCTTCTCTTGCGCGACCTGTGCTAGTGCCGCCTTCGGGCATGTTCTCCTCTTCCGCATCAGGGATCGTATACCTATTTTTCATATCTGGTCGTAAAATACATGGGACTTCGCACTTGCCACTTTGCGTACCGTTGCGTGTGGTTCGATGGATGAAAATCAGGGCGGTAAAATCGGAATGTAATATTGATGCGCGCGTTGAATGATGGCGTGGGGGTGTCCGACGATGAGCCAGGCGGTGTGAGAGAGGATGGAAGGAACGGATCGATGGTGCGTTGTGGCGGTACACAATGCTTAAAGGTTTTCTTGGCAGGACGCATGCATAATACAGAGCTGTGAGCGGGGTTCTAAACAGTGGAGGGACAAGGAAAAATGTGCAGCTGCGTACTGAGTTTATGCGACAGGGTTATATTGTAAGTCCTTGCACTTCGCTTATGGATCTTTCTCATCTCTGTTGGAATGACCTCTCGTAGACGGAAAGTCCGAGTTTTTGGTACCTGATACACGTGATAGATCAGCGCTCCAGGTATGCGTCCGCGGTGACTTACCCAGGGCTCAGGCTTGTTGCAATCGTTGCATAGGGGCTATATTTGTTAGCTGGTCAGAGTGAAATCCAACTGCGTCTCTTGGGTCCCCTCATATCGATTTGATGCTGCGAACGTTGCGCGCCATATTACAGGTCCATCGGTCGCATCGTCAGACGAGACTGGTTCGCCTCCCCACTCTAGGGCGAACCGCGAGCGTTTGCGCCATTTCGGTTGTGTTCACGACTCGTTCCACGTATTCACACGCTTCTGCCATTAGCATCAGGGAATTGTTTTGGTGGATCCGTCGGTCTCCCATTGTACCTAGAAACATTCGGTTTGTTCAAACATGACGCTAATAAAGAGTCGATAAACCCACCAATACTGAGCGGCCTAGGCCTCTGCATGCTGCATGCCATCATCGTCGGTCCTTCTGACGTAGAACGAAAGTTCTATGGGGGCTCTCGACAACGCGATCAAAGAGCCACCATTTATTTCTTTGCCAATTGCCGCTCTCGTTTATCATGGTATAGAAAAGCCTAGGATGGCTTTTAGCCCTTTATCTATTCACTGTCGTGAGTACGTACCTTGTTGCTAGCTCTGGGGGTAAAGATAGAGTGGTGCATAGTGCATGGCGTGTATTTTGCGACCATGACAGGCGTTGTCAGCGTTTAGGGGGGCAAACCTGGGAGGTCCTTGGGGCTTGGACTCAGCAGGGTCCGAAGGTCGCAGTAGGGACATAAGCTCCTGTTGATTGTTACTGCCTTGGCCTTTCCGTGCCGGGACTAGGCGGGGCAACCTGCGTACCACTACCGCTGGGCGTAGGGACCTGTACATGACTCGAAGAGAACGAAATGAGTGCGACGTCCGCGGTTTGTTTCGTGCTGTGCGCGCGCAAGCCTTCGTTCCTTCGATTTAGCAATGCCCAGCCATCCGTCGAGTCCTGAAGCGCGTTTTGCGTTTTAGTACCGCTGGACTTGGAAGGACCCGCCGCGCAGTGTTCTTGCATTCCGGCGCATTCAGCATGGTGGCTGCACGTTCGACATCGCCATCTGATTCCACAAGCGCGTTGAGAAGAGTAGACTGGTCTTTCACTGGTTTGCGCAGGAGACTCGACAGCAAAGCGAGGAGCACGTCGGTGTCCTGCTCGGACATGGCCAGACGAGAGCAATTAAGGAGGCGCCCGAGATGCGCGACGCGGCCGTAAATAGCAAGTGTGGCGGGCGTCTGGGTGACTAACTGACGTATGTAAGCATTTGATGCGAAGACCGAGGCCGGGGACGGCGACAAGCCACCAGTCTCGACCCCAGCAAGCGGGTTGTTGCATAGAGACAATCCATCCTCTGTCAAGGAGCGCGGGGCTCCATGACCATGGAGAAGCACCCTGCTACCCCGACTACACGCCTTCCCCGCATACCCGCTTCTGGCCAGATCTTCACAAGGCACGTCTATCCCACTATTGAACACGCGTGCCCTCCTTCTCATGGCCAACCTCTTCCTCCTACCACTCCAGCTCGCCAGGGGCTCTCCGCCATGGCCGTTCTTAGCGCTATCTGCCCTCTAAAAACCTTGCTGCTCTTCAAACACCTGTTGAGCTCCTTCGACGCCCACCACCGGACTTCTCTCATCTCGCGTCTCACTGTTGCCCATGTTGAACCTATCCGGTGTGGCTTCGCCTGACTCCTTCATCGCGCGACAAGGAAACACTCGCGCGCAAACACTTCATGAGCTCGTCTGGGGAGCGTCTGCCTACATTGCAGAACCCGGAGAAACGCCGCATTCTACGCGACCACCTCTCGGGCTCAATCATGGCATCTCTCCGAACGACCTCTCTTGTGCTTATCTGTTGACCCCCTCGGTCGACGACAATGATCATGTTACGGGCAACGTATCTATCCTCACGAGGTCCCTCCTTTGAGGCGACCCGCGCCAAACTCCTGCCCGTTCCCAGCGCGGGCGATATCGCGTACCCGGAATGGGGCCAGAAGACGCGGACCCGTATACGGTTGCTGTGTCCGCGCCATCCCGGGACTAAAGACGGGGTACTATTTTCGTCGACGGAGCGATGCGGGCAATTTGTTGTGGACGGCTTTGCAGAATGCTGTGAGTGGTGGCAGGCAAAGTGGCCAGTTTGCGCCCGCGGAGGTTAGAAGGTTGAGGGAGAGGAAGAGCAGCGAGGAAATTGAGATCATGAAGTGCCGTGAGTGAACGAGGTATGTGCTTGGGCTTCCCGTCCCCGCCTCATTCCCTACTCAAATAATGGCGTGTAAAGGTAACTCTGCTGGCCATCAGAGCTGCCCGAAAGGAAATGTACATCGGCATGCACGAGTCTGAGGCTCGCAGAGTCTTGTCTCGCACGCACTGACTTCTGTGACGTTCTGCTGGTCTTTACCGATGTCTACGTTATCTCGCTATTTGGACGTGAGTATTCTAATCAAATCGTTGTATGAATTTGCTATATTGAACACCCGAACGTCTCGCAGCAAACGCCGCTCTTCCACACGGCGGCGGCGGCACGGACCGAACATTGTCTAAAGAAGACTTTATATTGATTCGACTGTGGGGGCTACTCTACACGGATATGTGAGCGATGTCACACGCGTACGTGACAGCAGAACGCTTCCACTCCACTGTTCTACAGTGCATTCTGATCCTACACGCCCATGCCATATATCAGACATTTGCGCTGGAGGACTCGGGATATACCTAACGAGCACTTGGAAAATCTGGGAGGTTGGGTATATGCGGCACAAAAGCGTCGCCTACGCTCGCTGCATTCAACGGTTCTGTGACCGCCGATGTTGATCGCGCTGCTCGTCTAACCATTCGCTCGGATGGCTATGGGAAATATTTCACTCATCGCTCTGGGCATGGTGCAGTACCACATGTATGTATTAACCTTTCAGACATGCTTAAAGTTCTGACCACGTTCGCGTAGGGATTGTGCTATGGAAGGCCATGAATCGCCGTACTTGCGTGGAGGCTCTGAAGACATCCGCTCAACATGGGCACAGTCATTCTCCGATGAGCTCAGGTGTTTACATCCGAGGGAAAGGTTATGTATGATAGCAGCTTAAAACGGACGTGCAAGGCTTGCTATCGATAGGACTCATATGGCTCTTACTAGGTCGGCGTACGATTGGAGTGACTGTTTCTGTTATTGATGAAAAAAAAAGATGGCCAGTATGGCGTCCGTGTTCTTCACGCTGGAGTCGGTGGACAAGCAGTAAGCCCGTGGATCTTTAATGGCGAAAAAGTATAAAAAAGTTATAAAAGAGAACACTGTGCACCCTAACTCGTGTATTTTATCTAGAGCCGTGGACTGCTAAACATTTAACATGTACATGTACTTGTGACTAAATACCAGTAAGTGATGCCTCCACGGTAGTGTGGTTAGTAGATTTTATTGATCAGGTAGTAGCGTCTGCTCTCGATCAAGCCATCATAATTCTTGTGACTCCATCTTTGCACCTCTCCGGGCCTTCGCTCCTGGATTCTCGATCCTGCTGAGCTTGTGTCATTCTTCTCCGAACCAGATCGTCGGTTGGAATATGGCCTGCGCCAGAGGAAGCGTCTACACTTACTCGCTCCGTCTCGCCCGGCGGCACCCGCAGAGAAAGCAACCTTCAAATCCCTCTGGGCTCATTGACCCTCTCCTGTACTGCGCTTGAGCTAGCTCAAGTTTTACGTGTCCCGTCCTGGCGACCGACATACCAAACAGCCGCGCTTCCTCATGCCTCTCGAAGGGCGAGACATCATTGGTGTAGCTTCCACGGGACCTCCGAAAGAAAGCCGCAGCGATTTGCGCTTTCCAATCCGAGCAGAAGCTGCTGGGACGACCCTGCGCAGGGGCATATTTTTTGCTTGTGTTATGGCGCCGACCCGTGAGCTCTCGCGTACAGATTACGGAGCAAGTTTGAGGCACTCGGCAGCGCGATGGGTGTCCCGCTGTGCGACCGTTTGTCGGTGGTGTAGCGATGAGAATCGGCCCAGGCGGTTGCGCTCGCGACAATAGAAGCCGCCATGCTTAGTAGTGGTTGCGACACGGGTCGGTTGCAGTACCACCTGGAGAATACGAAGGGTTTAGCTTCTGAGGCCGCTGCAGTTCTTGGTGAGCTCTAATCTAACCCATACAAGTTGCGTGCTCAACATGAGATCTTGCAGGTTCTGGATGAAGCAGGACAGACTCCTGGACATGGACTTCGGACCTATTCTCGACAAGATTCTCAAAGTTATTCCGCAAGAACGGACAACTTATCTATTCTCTGCTACAATGACTACGAAAGTGGCCAAGCTTCAACGTGCGAGTTTGTCAAACCCTGTACGAGTCGAAGTATCCGAAAAGTAAGTTCTCTTAATCTAGTGCCCTATGCATCGACTAAGAAAATATCTGTGTGAAGATACTCTACTGTATCAATCACACTGCTTCAATACTAACCTCTTTATCCCACTAGTGCAGAAGGATGTTCACCTCATCTACATTGCTAATTCGCTAGCCTCAAATTCCATCATCATATTCACCCAGGACTGTGCATGACTGCCAGAGGTGAGTACACCCATCCTCTCAAACGCGCACCGGCATTGACGAGTGAACTGGCAGAGTGGCAATCATGATGCGCACACTCTGGATTCCCCGCCGTGCCATTACACGGTCAGCTAAGCCAGAGTGCACGTCTCCCGGTGCGCTCGCAAAATTCAAAAGTGGCGGTCGTAAAGTACTCAGTCGCAACAGATGTAGCTAGTCGGTCAGTGCCCATCAGACTTTCAAATGCTCCATTTGACTGACAGCCCTCCCAGTGGTCTCGATATACCCCATGTCGACGTTGTCATTAACTACGACATCCCAACACACTCCAAGGACTACATCCACCGTGTCGGTCGTACAGCGCGTGCAGGCCGCTCGGGCAAGTCCATCACGCTTGTAACACAATACGACGTCGAGCTCGTGCAGCGGATCGAGACGGTCACCGGGAAGCGCATGGAGGAGTGGCCGACGGACAAGGAGGAGGTAGCGCTGCTGCGGGAGCGGGTCGACGAAGCGGGTCGTGCGGCGACGAATGAGATCAAGGATCAAGCGCGAGAGCGGGAACGGGAGGAAGCGTAGACGGGAGGGTGGGGGAAGAGACGATCGGGATCGGGATGATGATGTGGTCGAGGCGGGTATGCCTGGTGGCATGGAAAAAGACGAAGAGGAGAAAGTGATCTTGTGCCGTGCATGCTTGGTTTGTCTTTGCTGTTCCCTTTGCTGTTCTAGCTCTTGAACATCAGGTCGGAGCGTAGAATGTACTTTGTATACCCTTGCGCACGGGCGAACCCTCATGTAATAGGCATTCATTACCGTGTCTGTGAAACACATGAGCTGCCATCTAGAATTCCGGTGTAGGCTGACGAACCGATGTAGAAGGGCGGTGCCTCGCGTCAGCGGTGGAGTGACGGTTTCCTGGGGTTTGCCCCTTTCTTGCTTGTAGAACAAGGTCTACTCAGAGTGAGCTAGAGAGAAACGCATATATACAAAGGTAGTAAGCATACCTCGCCACCTTCAAACACCGTCTTGAACGCCAGTGAGGTAAATCAGCAGAGTCCATTCAGACTTTTCTCCGGTTACAGCATCGCGTACAGAGTCGTCATAATGTGGACCAAAGTGCTGTCCGGTGGTATACTTGTACAACCGAATATTTGAGTTCAAAGAACTTGTCATACGTTCCACGTTGTCGCTACTTGGTTGACGGGCAGATGCCGGACGCGGAAACGAAGGCAAGTGTGGCGAAATAACGTCGTACAACTTCTGGGCGAAGTCTGGAGAGGTGAAGGATATTCGATCTGTCCGGTGGTGTAACATGAGATTGATTGAATGGTAATTGTAGATACAGATACCTACGGTTCACTCGCTCGGCTTCGCCCTTCTTCTTGGGAGGGGTGAGCTCTAGAGGCAGGCTATCAATAAAACGAACGAATGTTTTACACTCTTCTGGAGAGAAGAGATCCTAGCGAAGACAGAATATCCGTATTTAACGACTATCGTAAACGTGCATAGTAGATCCCCAAACACCCTTACATCAATGAGCAGGATTTGGTCTTCGAGAAGAGTACGACAATCTAAATATTCCTTTGATGATAGTGCCGGAAACTGAACGTTTGAACCATTGCTCTTGGACGCTGTGGTTGCGGGTGCTGGCGGTGTCACTTTCTTCTTCGCCATGGCTGGGGAGGACAAGCGAGGTCATTGGGATGACAAGGATGACGTTCACTTCACTAATATTAACACATTATAGACTAAACGGAGGCAAATCGGCCTAAGTCACTTTGCCGGAGTGGTTTAACGGGATCGCCTGCTATTTCGTAGCTGTCAGCGGTTGTGCTTTGCACGCGAGTGTTCGAATCGCTCAGGTGACGCTTTTTTCGCTCCTTTTTCCAGCTAGCAAAAACCTAACTGTGATCGAGGCTCGAGCGGGCAGGTCATAAACAGTTTATAGATAGTTTATCAGCAGTTGCAATCTCAACATCGTCCTTGTGTTGTAGATACCATGTTGCGAGTACATCGTTGATAAGAGACTTTGTGCAGCACTTGGGAAAATGTGGCAAACAAGTGTTGACGGGCGCATCGAGTATGGGGTTTGAGACAGGACACAAGGGAAGCTGGTGGGTATCGGACGAGGCACACAAGAGGGAAAGTTCCGAGTAGAAGGGCGCCATTACATGCATTGGTTTTCGCAGAAATACTTATACAGGAGCGAGAGGCGACAGGACGATAGCTAGGCGCGGAAACCCAAATTTGCGCACAGAAATACAATCGAATATTCAGGTAAGAACGGGAAAGCTGGGAGCCAGACACCAACACCGACAACATATACAAGTAGAAAAATGTCTCACCTTGAGTTAACCCCAAACGGATGTGAGAAAGAAGCGATTTGTGACTGGCATTCGAGATGGATTGGTCGCAACAAACGTCGTCTCTGGATATAGGCTGGTCAGCATATCAGCGCCAGAAAACAACAATGAAAGCCAACTCATCTGTATAGTAGATCCCCAGCCCACTTACCTAGGGACCATGAAGTAGCGCGAATAAACCAGAAGCTCCAGATCCATCCAAGTCCATGTTTCTAAGCTGATGTGGCACCGTCCGTGTTTCCAAGCCGCCGAGTCGATGCTGCGCCGTCCCGGGCATAAGAAATAGAGGAAGTAACGGAAGAAAATGAAAGAAGGACAACAAAAACAGAACAAACAACAGAACCAAGCGAGAAGCTTCGCTTCAGATAAGTACCTTTGAGCTTGAAGCGACTACGCAGCGCGTAAGATCAGTCAGCACTGACACAGCCTAGAGAGTACATAACACCAGCACCCAAAGACTAGGCTTCCACGTTGGAGCCCACACCCGCACGAGGATGGTAGGGAACATCGTTGACTCCGCCCGGCCATGCCTTACGCGCGGACTGGACGGCCGCCGCCTGACTCGGTGGGCTCTACAAACCCCCCTTCCGAAGGGGCGGTCCCGACACGAGCTGGTCTCAGTCACCGTAGTCCCACTACCCCGAGGATGCTCCTCCTGCGAGTGTGCTGACCGCTGCTCCGTTGTCATGCGCGTGGGTGGGTGCGGCTGGCCGGGTCGGCTTCCTCGTGCAGGTTTCCGTCGCCGTCGTCTCGAGTCGCTTCAAGGACCGCTGCTCACGCCGTAGAAGTGGTTCCCCCCTAGCAATGACAGACTTTGGCCTCGACTCAAGAAACTTATCATCGACGACCACCGCGAACTCGAAAACGAAACCAGTATCGCAGGTGACCACGACAGAAGAATGAAACGGGCCTGGCCGACGGGTGGCGGGAAACTTCGATAGAGAGACCTGTAAGCAAAAACAATGAGTAGACCAGTCTCCCATGGTTGGTACGGGGAAGATGACGGCGTCGCAGTTGCGCGAGGGGAGGGACTTGAAGTTGGTTCACAACGTAGGTGGTCGTCTACGTGCTCGTGAGGGCGTCGGGTGTCGTCGTTTTTGACATGTCGATTTTGCGGAAATGCTTGTTGTTTTTAGATAGATAGTAACGCATGTGAGAGTAGGAGTGCGGAGGGGGGGTTGAAAGCAACCTGTGTTCGTTTTATACGTGCCCCGAAGCCGAGCCTCCACGGCAGAACTGCCCGGTCCCAAAGCAGACAGTCAAACCGCGACACTTGCCGTTTTTTCGGAGTATGCTTCCTGCGCACACTACGTTCCATCTAAAGCTGACTCAGCGAGAAAGGCACACAGTGTGCCCTGACAGAGTTTACCATCGAAAGCATAAAGAAAAAGGAAGAAGGCACAAGAGAGAGAATGGCTTGTGATGGGCCCAAAGGCAAGGTTGCATTTGGAAGATATTCGTTCGTCTAAGCGAAAAGCACCGCATAAGTATGACAAGTGTGTATTCAAGTTAGTACTTGCTCCTCAACACCGAAACAAATCAGCTACCTACGCCTTGCTTCTACCAGGTCTTGGATCCCCGATCCACCCTTTCTGTCTACCACAGATTTGCACTACATACCTACCAGGACAGCGTCATGGGACCCGAATTCTCAAGCTGAGCGACTCGTGTTGACCAATTAGAAGATCCATATGACGGGTGTAATCCTATTACTCGATACATTTTTTTGATAATTTGAAAACCATTTCATTCAAGCCAAACCATCTCGGACAGCGAATAGATTACCAAATAGTTTCTGAGGTAGAGTTGAAACGTCTACTTGAGCAAGGCAAAGACGTCCCGCGCTCGCCCCGTGAGAGTGAGAAGAAGAAGAAAAAGGAAAAAATTCGGTATTCAAAGACGCCAGAAAGCGTGCGCAATACTAGCGAGAGGAAAGCGTAAAAAATCGAGTTTCCTGAATGGGAGGCTTTGGTGCGTGATGCTGTTTTGGCTGTAATGAGCTAGTACTAGGCGGGGAGTCGGGCGGAGTCTTTACGTGTATGGAGGCGATTACACATAGAGTGGATGGAGGTACCCGCGTTAAGAATGCCACATGGTGTGGAGGTTGAAGGACCTGCATGCCTAGGTAATAACGAGGCGCAGATTATGACAGTTGCTATGCCAGGACATGCCAAGAATTGTTCCATCGACGTGCAATACGAATCGCAGTATGCACTAAGAGGCGGTGGCAGCGAGAGAAGGCGTCCGAGCGCACACTCACGCCACCCCCACCAGAGGTGTCAAGGGGGCGGTCTACGCGATCATAGAATGTCCGTGACGGCCATCCGAGCGAGGCGCAGCGCTCTGCTCTTCTTTTTCTCATGTCCTGCGCGTCGCCCTCTGCTGCTTGCGTCCGCTATCCGACTCTGTTCGTCCGTGACACGAGGCGACGCCGTCGTTGGACGACAGCGCGTCGTCCGCTTTTTTATCCAGCGGGGCCCGCGGCGGGGCCGGACGAGCCGCACGCCGGCCGGGCGGCAAGCGCGTCCCTTCGCTCGTGACGAGCCACGGTTCGGCGAGTCATTCTGACAGCGCGGTTTGTCGCCGACGCGGACGAGCCGTCTCGAGCACTGGGATGTCGGTACTTCTGACTGATGGGGATGCTGGGATCAGCGAGGAGATCGGCGGCGGTCTCTGGCACAGACCGTGGTCGGCGACATAATTGAATCAGGGGGACCGTGTCAAGGATGTCCTAGCAGGAATGTGACTAGGTGATGCAAGGGGGCGGTGGCAGGATCGGTGGTGTGGTGCTTTTTTTTTTGAATTCGACGGTTTCGGGGGTGGAATGGGCGGGGCAGACCAGGTTTGGCTTGGAGGTGGGGGGACGGCGGGGAGCGCATTGCTGCCTCGACCTCGCGCGCATCATGATGGAGCCGCCAGACTCGAGGTGTCGTTGTGCGTTGGCGATCCGTCCGATCCACTATACTACAATGTCGTCTGGAGTGGGTAATGAGACAGGGAGGGGGGCGGGTGGCTTTGTGACAGAGATTATGGGCAAACGGTCCCTCGGGTTTCGGGTTCGTGCCCATGTAGAGGACTAGGATTTATGGGCGATCCCGAACTGGACGAGGCTTGAACTTGATGCTGCTAGGTCTGCTGAAAGAACAGGATATGAACCTCGGCTGCAGAGTCTCCAGACAATGACCGTATCTTCGCGTCGGATATTAGCTGTCCGACCTAGAGGGGTCGCTTTTAGACAGCACTAGTGAATATATCGACACACAAACTGACCGGTGTCCTTTGTCTGCGTTTCTGGCGCGGCTTCGGGGAGCAGGCCAGCTTCCTGCCACTTGCGGACACTGCGATCCGCCCATAGTGAGCCTCCAAGACATTCCAGCCCTTGTAATCACTCACCCGTCAGGGCGCATCCCACCGGTCCTAGCGTCACCGCCGCCATCTCCCAGTCCCCTCCCGGTGCCGTCGTAAAAGTAGCTCTCGTAGCCGACCGAGTCCTCGCTGCCTTTCACTGTCAGTTTTTGCTCATGGGTGCCGAGCTCGAACCCTTCGCCGCTCTCCAGAATCGTCCACAAATCCAGCGAGTCCACTTTGCCCAGCCATGCTCGCCGTCGCCCCTCCACATGACAACCTTTGTATCAAAGTTCCCGTCCAAAGACAATCACCTGCCCGACCGCGCCGCCCTCGCCGGGGTTTCACAATCGATGCCGAGGTAGTTGCCCGCCGTTGGTCCGCCACGACCGGTATCCAGCCGCGGGACGAGTACTCCTGTCCTGATCCAGCCGGGCGGTGATCGAGTTCATGCCGGCCGCGCAAGCTTCGGGTTCCGCAGCCCGTCGTCTGATCAGGGTCGGCGTCCGACCTCGCGCCAGAAGAACCGCCACTCCTCGAGCACGTGTCCTCGAGCGGGAGCAGCGGTGAGCCCGAAAAAGAGGCCCTCCGCGCACGTGTGCCCGCCGCGCTGCTCCGCCTCCTGCCCGTCCGCGCACGAGATACGATGTCGCGCAGCGCCGCGGGCAGCGCCGTCCCTGAAGCCCGCCTCGAGCGCGCCGCCGGAGGTCGCCGGGCAGGATCCCGTAGTTGAGTGTGTCGCCCAGCTCGGGGTACTCGTAGTGCCGCGAGCCACGCGCGGAGCCGCGCCCCAGGTGTGCGCGAGCGGGGGGGATGGGGGGACGCCGCGCGCGGCGCCGGTCGCCGCGTCGGGCGCCGTCGTAGTGCAGGGCAGCATGCCCGGCGGGGGCTTGTGCCGCGAGCTGGTGCTGGCGAGGGCGCGGGGTGAGCGATCAGCAGGCAGCGGGGCGCGGCGCGCGGGACGACGTACCGGGGTGGGCAGGTAGTCGTAGGTGCCTTGTTTGGGCGACTGCGGCTGGGTACGAGTACGCTGTCGAGGGTGCGCCGATTGTCATAAGTTCGCGGCGCCGAGGGGCGAGCTCCTGGGCGGAAGGCGTCGTGCGGATGCCTGGGCCGACGAGGTGGGCAGGCTGAAGGCTTCGTCTGCGTCCGAGGAGATCGCGGTGCGGCTCGACTGCCGATGGGGTTGGTCTTGGACTGACGAGGACTGAATAGGTTGGCGAACCAGCTCATCGCGGCGCGATGGCGAGCACTGGGCGATGATGGGTGTAAGAGATGACCGAGGGCAGCGACAGAGTGTTTGCGAATCCAAAGTTGTGTTGCTGCCCTGCTCGTGGACCGCTGCGCCTCGGGAAGCGGCTCGTGGCTCTTCGTATTTCCTCGGATGCTGCTGAAATTAATTGGCAGTGATCTCTGCTCCCGGGGACGCTGCAGGCGACGGCAAAAGAGGAGGGCAAACGCAAGAGAACGAGCCAGTAGGACACAAAAAAGACAGAGAGGTTGCTGCTCGCGGGCGCTGCCAGCGCTCACTGCCCCGGCGCCTCCCAGGCAAGTGTCGTCGTCGATCAATTCAATCGCCCCGAAACATGTGCATGGGCGAGCGCCATAGTAAATATTCTCTCTAGAAATACAGAACGACTACTAATTACTGCCTGGTTGTAGTACATTTGAGGTATATACGATCTACGTAGAGGATGTCACCTGCCCAAGTCCGACACAAACACGCCAACACGACCCAAGAAACCGGCCCCGAGACACGTCTTATAGAACGTGCCGACCTTGTCCGCGAGGTGGAAGTCGCAGCCCGTCTTGCGCGGAGCTCGCTCGAGGGTGACGCCCTCAGGCCGCGTCGAGTAGCGTCAGTGCTCGCCGCCCGCCGCGCGGTCCGGTTCCGACCGAGAACGCAGCCATGTTCCGTGACGATCGATCGAGACGCGGCTCACGACCCGCAGCGCCGGTGAGGGGCAGCGAGCACTGCTTGACGAGCTTCGGCTTGCCGTCCTTGGAGCAGTGCTGGAAGGTGGCAATGACCTTGGTCTGGTCGGGGTTGCGACACCAATGTCCATCGCACCGCCGATACCTAGCTAGCCATCCGCGTCAGAACGCTAGTATCTAGGCTAACACAATTCGAAGCGCAGACTCACCCTTTGACGAGCTTTTCCGGGGATCATAAAGTTGGCGATGTCCACCCGCTCTGAGAAACCTCCATGGCCTGTTCATTTATCAATCAGACGAGGTTTCTAAGATCGCGCGTCCAATATAACGGTGTACGTACACCCAAGCAGGTAACGTCCAATGTGTGTCCGCCACGGATCATACCAAAGGACTCGCACAGAGTCTAAGTTTGATGCGGCCGTGGTCAGGAGCGTGCAGGTTTCCTTGCCAGCGTTGATGATGGTCGCTGGAACGAAGCGTCAGCGTTTGCGTACTCTCTGACGTCTGGGACGCAAACTCACGCGTCAACCTGGTCCTATTGTGGGGGTAGGGACCCATGCCGAGAGTCATACCGTTCTCGCTCTCGTGAGCCAGGCTGCCAGTGTGACGTGATGTGTGCGAGGTTGCTCGGGAACGAGCGTGGTGATGCCGACACCGGAAGTTGACGTAGTATACCCGTCGTGGATTTTCTCGCGCAGCCGCGCGGCGAGGCGATGCGGTGGCGCGCAGTCCTTGGGCCCGCGGCGGCGGCACGCAGCCGGGTCCAGACGGGGGCGCTCCTGGTCCGCCTCGCTCTTGGCGAGCATGACGACCTCGATGTTTCTTGGGCTCGGTGGCCTGGACGATGCGGTCAGTGACGTAGATGCCGGGGGATCGTGGATGGGCGTTCGGCGGAGAGCGAGGCCGAACGCGTTGGCCCTGCGATGATACCTTAATCTCAGCGCGTGTGGCACTTTAATGGGATGTGCGCAGGGGAATGACGTACACGATCTCCTCGTCCTCAGACCCGATTGTCAGCCTGGCGTTTGGCGCGCCATGGTCGCCGTTCCGTGTGTAGTTGTGTCGAGCGCGTAGCGGAAGACGAGGTTTCGCCCGCCGCTTGTACGGCCTTCCAGGCGAGGGCAGCGGAAACGCGACGTCTGCACGAACGATGCCGGGCTCGAGCAGGAACTATGCTGCCGCCGATGATGCTGGTGCTGACCTTCGGAGTTTAACCCGCGGGATGCGGACGCCCTTGCTCATGCCACCCTCGTTTGGAACTGGATTGGGGGATGCCGCCGGTTCTCGAACGGAGCGTTCGGTTGGCACCGGGTCGGAGTAAGGAAGGCGGGGAATACCCTGTGGCTGGGTCATGATTCTCTGGGTGAGGAGCGTGACCTGGGCGGACAGATCATGCGAGGTCACCGATGCGGGCCCTGGAGATACTCGGAACTCCAAGAACTTGTTTTCGCGGGTGTTTTCGTACGTGAGCCAAGAGCGAGCACCGCAAGCAGCTGGCCGTAAAATGCGCTGTACGCCCGGCCCAGGGTAGGAGATCAGTGAGGCGGTTTAACCCCTGGCCTCGCTTTGTATGAGGTGGACTGTAAAATAGCCAAAGCGTACGCAAAATGAACGCGAGGGTAAAAGGGGGGGAAAGTGACACAGAACTGAGGACCTTTGTCGCCCGCACCAGTCATTGTTCGAGACGGCGACGAAATTGTACTTGAGCTCTTTGCGGGGGTTTGCGAGGGACAGAGAGGAGGGTTTCTGGGATCCGGAGAGTCCAAAAGCCTGGTGTGACGCCGGACGTTAGCGTTCTCGGGCAAAGCGACAATCGAGAGCAGGGCGGCTCACCTCCCGGAGAGCAGGATGTCGCCGGGACTTGGACGTCCTTGACGGCCCCTCGATCCGAGTTCCGAACTTTTGTTTTGGCGGGGATGGGTGTGTGCATTGGCGGACCGAACGGAGAAGCCAGCGGACAGGAGTAGGGAGTCCGCGGAGGACGGGCGGGGGCGGGAGAGCCCCAGCGGCGGCCTGGAGAGCGGAGCTATGGGCGGAAGGGCGGGTTGATGGGCTGGGGGGAAAGGGAAAGGTAAGGATGGGAAGGGAAAGAAGGCTTGCGCCGGGGGACGTGTGTGCGTTGCGGGAGGGTCCGCACTGTTGGTTTTGAAGGTCGAGCTGCGTGTGGAAGTCGCCCTATTTGGCGGGGCTTCGGAAAGGTCCGCAGTTCGGTTGGCGTGCGGGGGCGTGCCAGCGAGGGTCTCTCTGCTCAATATTTCTCCGCGCAAGGCGGACTCTCGACACACATATTTTTATTCGTTTTCGCGACGCCACACTAACACCCGAATATCCCCGATCTTCTCGCCCTGGCACACGAGTCATGCGCTCCCGCCCCTGCCACCTCGGCGAATCATCTCTCATATGTTCAAAATCAAAGTCAAATTCTATCACTCTCCCCGCGTTGTTCCCGCTCAATGCTTCCGGTGCGGCCACCATCACAGGCCGAATAGGATGCTTGTGCGCGTCGTCGCATCGAGGTGGTGACCGGTCCCAACATTCTCGAAGCACAGGGTATCCCAATAACAACAGATAACCTCTTCCAGCGACGAGTTCCCGCTGAGGACGCGTGACGCCTACGCGTCGTCCCACACGCCGCTTCCCCCGACACGCGCCCCTCGGTCTTCCCCCATCGAGATTCCTGACCTCAACATCGTCCCGTACGTCGCCACCACGATCGTGCCATGCCGTGCACGCCCCTTCTTGGCCCGCACCTCTCACCGTCTCACGCCCGCTGGCGACCTCGCTCAGCCGCAGCCGCCCCGCCGCGCGGTCGACGTCGAACACGGCGAGCTCCGTGATGATCTGGCTCACCGCCCGCGCGCCCGTGAGCGGCAGCGCGCACTCGGCGAGGATCTTCGGGCTGCCGTCCTTTGCACAGTGCTCCATCACCGCGATCACCTTGGTCTTGTCAGGGTTCGACACCAGGTCCATCGCCCCGCCGATGCCTACACCGCGTCCAGCCCAGCGTATTTAGTTCCGTGGAAACAACCAGCAGGGGACCACAGCCGCCCACGCACCCTTGACCATCTTCCCAGGTATCATAAAGTTGGCGATGTCCCCGCCCTGCGAGACTTGCATGGCCTGCCCATGTGACGAGAGGTGAGCTATCGGCGCAGAATCTGCCATTCAGTGCAGCACTCACACCGAGGATAGCCCCGTCGATATGTCCGCCACGAATCATGTCAAACGACTCTGCAGAGTCTGGCGACGGCGCGTTCAGTCGCAGCCAGAGCGGACTTAGACTATTAGCCTCTCTCACCGAACACGGACGCGCCAGGAAGCAAGGTGACCGTTTCCTTTCCTGCGTTAATAATATCCCTGCAGGTTTTACCCCGTCAGTACGCGGCTCTCGAACCACGAACGTGCTTGGCAACCACTCACGCGTCCAGCTGCTCCCGCGTCGGATACGGGCCCATGCCCAGGATGCCGTTCTCGCTCTGCAGCCACACCTTGACCCCGGGCGCGAGGTGCTGCCCGGCCGAAACAACTCGCTCGGTGCGTAATTACGACCACAGGAAGCACACACGCACCTCCGGGACGAGCGTGGGCATGCCGATGCCCAGGTTGACGTGGAACCCGTCCTGCAGCTCGCGCGCCAGCCCTCCGCGCGGAATCGGTTCAGCTGGCTCCTCGCCGGCACAGAGCGCCTTCTCGGCGACACGCGTGCTCTGTGACCCCTGTGGCGGGCTCGCCCGCGTCCGCCCCGGCGAGCGTCGACGAACTCGAATCCTGCTTTCGGCGCCGCGTCGCGGCGGACGATGCGGTCGACGTCAGTATGCCGGGGACGTGGATCGCGTTCGGCGATATCTCGCCCACGGGGAAGATATTCTCCGCCTACCGACCTACTCCCACTCAGCAAAATGGAAAAGGAACAGCTGACGCGGGGCGCAAACCCTCGACGTGGTGAGCCGCGCGTTGCGCGCCAAATGACGGACGAAAAAGTTGTTGCTAGCGTGTATCGGAAGACGCAGTTGCCGACCTCGTCGACACTCTCCACGCGCGCACGAACGGCGACGATCGCCCGCTATGGCCGGCTCGAGTCACGTTACCGCCGCCCTCCGTACTCCGCGCGCCTCCGTCGTGTTGCCCGGAATCTCGCACGCCGGCCCTTGGGGGAAACAAAAAAAAAATCCCCCCCCCCTCGGGACCCCCCGGGGGTTGTAGGCGTATGGGGATCGAGCCCGTTCTCGCACCTGCACGTCGAGGCCGCCCGTCGGGCGTGTAGACAAGACCGGGACTGCCTGCGGCCTTGGTTTGATACCGCGCAGGCGGGCACTTGACGGAGCGTCCCCGCTTGTGCTGGATTCAGCTACGAGCGATATCCTCCGCCCGGTTCCATGTAGAGCGATTCCAAACAGTGTTTTGTTTTTTCTGGCCGAGTCATCGACGTCTTTTTCAAGATGCTCCTATTTCCCGGAGCTCGTCGTAACAAGTCTAATCACCCACCCCTCCGATGTTTACGAAAGCCACCATCCGTGTGTCGATTTTTGTCCCCTGTATACAGCCTATCTGTTCCCCTGTTCTTTCTCAGATGCGCTCGCCCGCGGTGCCTTCCGTTCAGAGTACCAGTCCGAGCTCGCCAGAGCCGACATTGTTACGACACGGCCGTGAAGCATCTTCCCGTCCGGCCGCGCGCGTGAGCGCCAACATGACGTGTCCGGCGTGCCAAGCCCGCAAGCCTGCGCACTGTATGCCGCATGAAAGCGGCGGCGCGCGAGTCCGACAACGCACGCACCTCCGCTGAGGATGTGTCCCCGTACCTGACCGTACCTGGAGCCGCCTCGTCGACCGCGAGTCCCACACCTGCGCGGCGCGCGGCAGCGGCGCGTCTTGCGCGAACGCTTGTATGGCGCGCAGTGCCCGCGCGGGGCAGCAGCCCCACCACGGCGCGGCTTCTCTGTCGTCGTGGCTCAGCAATCGTTTGTGTCCAGCAATTGTGTCACTGCAAATGTCGGTGTGATTGGCTCCAGAAACAAACAACAACTAGTCGCGCGTGGAGCGCCTCTTATGCCCCCGCTGGACGACGCGGCGTGAGCACCGGGAAATGGGACGGCTGCCAGCAGAGGCTCGAGAAGCGCGGTGCGGCCCGCTGCCAGCCGCGGGGGTCATGTGAGCGTGCGGCACTCGAAAACAACAAGGCGTTTGATCCCGCGCCGCCCACGCGTCCGACCTCTATCCGACGGCGCGCGGCGCAGCGATACACCCACTGGGGTGATCAAACAAAATGCAGAAACAAAACGCTGCCCGCCACGTCCAAGCACACATAGGCTCTCCCGGTCAGCGCGTCGCGTCCATGCTGGCGTGTCCAAGCTGGGCTCCCTGTGCATTCTGTGACGTTTCCTGTATGTAATTTATGGATGGTACATGCGTTCCTTGCCGTCCTCGTCTGTTCTCCTTACCACACAGCGCATCCTCTACCGCTTCCGCGCAGGCCCCTTTGCGGCCGTGCGAACCCCGCCTGCGGCTCGGAGTCGGGTATGGCTGCGCTCTGCGCAGCGAGCACGCCCCTCAGACTCGAGGTATATGGCGCATAAAGGGCGCGTTTGAGGTCCTCTGGTGTCGGCAGTCTGCGATCTTGCGTTTCAGTAATTTATCCGCCGACGACGGCTTGTGGAGGAGAGCTCTTCGCTTGGTGGTATACGACTAGGCATTCCGGACGAGTAGAGCATCCGGTTGCAGTTGATAGGCCGAGCTGGATGGACAGACGATATAAATAAAAGCACCCCCCCCTACCAATGCAGGCGGGTCAGAGGTTAATGGTATACTGACATAGCCAGTGCCTTTCGCCTTGCTTAACGCGATATGTCGCTTGTTCGTTCTCCCGCGGCCATGCGCAAAAGGCATTAGACTATGTAAGTGTTAATTATGAGCAGGTATTGCCACTAGCGATGTCTAAAAAGTACGTACCTGGGGTCTGATTTAGGGCAGTGCACCGTTTACGCCAGATTCAATAATGTAATACTGTCCTGGGATAGCAGCACCAACGCTTTCTGTCGCAGGATTCACCAGACTAGCCAGAGGGTCAGTTTCAATAGCCTCGATTAGTGTGTCTGCACGCACCTATAGTGACTACCTGACTGAGCATCATCGCTCTCGCCCAACCCCTTCACTGCCTGCTCAGCCTCTGGTGTCCACTGGAACCCCATTTCTGCCTTCCAAGATGACTCTTCCTAGCTCTGCTCCCGTCGTACAGCGGCGGCGCTCCTTGCTCTCCGCGGCCTTGATCTCCTCCATCTCCTTCTCTCTGGCGCCGTCATCGGTTTCGGCGTCTCAGCCAAAGACGCACGGTGGGCCGCATACGATTTTTTTGCCGAGACGTCCGCCTTGGTCGTTGCGTAGATGGAGTCCGTAAAAGGGGGGCCGATCCGAGGGCCTTGGTGAGGTTATTGCGCGTGGACGCGTACAACATCTTCCAGCATCAAGTGAGGTCAGAGATTCGTGCGCGGACGCGGGAATCACACACCTTGTCTCGTATTTTCGCTTCTTCCGGGAGTAGAATATCGTCATCCATCTCGGTTCGGCGGATCGTCGAGCCGCGCGAGGACGTACGCCGGGTACATTGCTCTCGAGCAGATCGGAGAGCTTGTCGAGGTCCTCGGCGAGCGTGCCTGACGGGGGCACAGATTCGTCTAGCACGAGAGATTCTGTACAGCACAATCCATTAGCAACGCGATTAGATTTGTTGTTCGACGGGCAGAAGATGCAAAGATGCTGACCGTTCTGGATGGATTATCTTGAGGAAGCGGACGGAGCGCGAGTTGACGGCCTCGCCAAAGGCGGCTGAGAGCTCCGCGGACACTGCGATTCCGCTCGTTGCAGACATCGGTACACCTGAATCGTGGGACGTGTTTCTGCGTGGGGAAAGATGTGAGAGGTGGGAAAGACTGCTGCAGCAACGGGGCAGCAGAACAGTTATGCACAAGCGGCGTGCGAGACGCCCACTGCGATCATGTTCCTTGAGTGGGCGGCAGTGCCGGTCCTCACTGTGGGGTTCAGAAAGGGCGAATTTCGCCAGGACGTAAGGGAGTTATATTCGCCGTGAATGAGGATTACATTTCACACAACGGCCGATGACCGGGTTTCTGTCGCCCCGGTAACGCAGGGCGAATTCTCCTTGTATAAATTCGCCCGGAATATTAGACGTTTCGCGCCCGTTTGTTTTTTCACCCATGTAATTTCGCCTGACGCGGTGGGCGGGGTCACCACACTGGCGCATATTCCACCGTTTATAGGGCGAACTGTAATTACCACGAATGGGGGCGCCGCCAAAATGCGTTTAAAATTCATTATATATTATGAAACCTATGAATCTAGTATAATACAGTGAATCGATGCTACTTGACATATTTCTCTCTGATGTTAGTCACCAGGGTCTGAACTGAGTACCTGGTACCCACTGTATTAACTGCTTGTGACAGGTGCTACCACTGGGCCGAGGGTCAGTGGGTGACTGCGGTGTTTGTTTTGTACAACTACACACCTCTCGGTCTGGAATCCATGGAGATGATTTGCTGCTCCTCAGCTAAAACTAATCTGGGAGAGAACCATTAGCTTGGAGGGGATACTGTCATCACATAAACTTACCTGGCGGCGTGCACCCCATCTCTACTGTCACATCCAACTGCATATACCGTCTAGTGGTGCCATCCTATATATCACTGGGCGATCAATAGAGGGCGTCGTAGCCGACAGGGATTACACACCTCACATCATGGCAAAATGTGATGTTATGTCTTGCGCTTGGGCCAACAACGAATATGTGAGAATGCTGTTATTTGACACGACGAGGTCATTCAAATTCGCCGTTTGTAGAATATAGAGGTGTCAAGTACGCACCACAGGAGAGCGTGTCATAAACGTGGGCCCGTGCTAACAGCGGTTGCTCGACCCTCGAACGACGCGTCAGATTTGGTCCCGTTACAAGCCGCCCGCGCAACCACGCAACTGGATGGAAGGCAGTGAGCGTGTGCTTACAGCTGATATATTACTGTCCTTGGGTCAAGTGTTCAGCACTATGGAGTAGAGTACGTAAAATCGGTGAGGGGTATTGTCACGGCAGGAGGGGAGGGACCCATCGTAAGAGCATGATGAGGGATCGTTGAAGAGTCAGACGAAAAGATGACGCTGTGTTCACTCTTTGAACCCTTAAATGCGCCATAGCACTGATCGCGCGGAAAATTTACACATATCGGATGATGGGAAATCTAGCTGTCAACAATCGTCTGAGAGGGCGACACATTCGCGCCGTTTCTTGCACTTATCGCACCTGTGGTAGGCCCACGTTTGTCCGGGTGAATTTGTGAAGTTTCGCCAGGTGGCCGGGGCGAACTTCCCGTGGGATTTTGTGAACCTCCACAGTGGCCTTGGCGGACGCCTTGGAGTCGGCATAGTCCCCAAGCTCCTCTGACTCAGTAAACCCCCATCGATACACGATGGCCTCGAAGCGGTAAGTGATGTTTGGTCTATCCGAGGTATGGGGGACATATGGGCTCTTGTCATCACTGCCAAGCGAACATACTTCGGGCGAAGCCTTGTGCTAGACATCTCCGGTTGAGTGGGTACAGTCGATCTCGCGTTGTCGCCGTAGGACGGCGCGCTTTCCCCGAATTTACACACAGCAAAACACCGTTTCAAGTGACATCCACTACTTAACGACACTCCCCGCGGCAGACGAGGAAAATTCACGTCTAAGTACTTGTAATGGGCTGTGTGTACAGTGTCGACACGATGCAAGGCTACAGGTCCCTAGGGAGACGTGTGCCGTGCATCGCAGATAGACATTGAGGACAACGGGTGAGTACATTCCACGGTCCTCTGCGCTTCCTAACGACGACGCTCACAATGGTGGGCAGATGTGCCCCTAGCCTAAGCCGCATCATACACACAGAATGAAGTCTTCAGGCGCACGCGGCAAGACGCTGCCGAGAATCATTGCACCCAAACTCGGCGGGGGGGGTGGGGACAGGCGCAGCGCATGCGCCCAGCTCTGGGGTCCGCAGAGCGTATACTCTCAGCTAAACGGTGGAGTCGGGTACCACCATGGGTTCACAATCTTCTAGTGAGCCGGTTGTGCCCTCTTCATCGCGACTTATCCTCCCGCGTCCGAGAAAGAACCCCCACGTACAAGATGTCCAAGACAATGTCGGGCTTGCGCGTAGGCCTTGTCGTTGATGAAGACCGAAGAACAGTCTCGATGACCAACGTCATCGAACCCAAGGGGCCCGCCCCATTACGACCTGCGGCGCGATCACACCTCGCACTCCAGCTACCACCGTGCAGCCTACTCCTATTAAGCCAGGAAGTCGGTCAAATTGTTGTCTCGACCATGGGTCCTCCCGGAAAATATTGAGTCACCACAGTACTGCCTTCGCCCCTCGAGCTCAATGAGAGGAGCACACCGCTGTGTCGACGTCCCCTTCGCGGCCGCCGTCAACCGTTCAGTAGGCCCGCTATCGCCACGAAACAATTCGTGTAGAACAATTCTCAGTCTCCCATAGCCCGAAATATCACCCTGTGGTTACCAAGCCGTACACCAAGAAGTCCCCTTTATGCTGGTCCGTCTACGCCCCGATCCACCCTCAAGGCAAATATCTCCACACTGCGTCAGCTACGTCTTTCTCCCGGCCGCAAATTCCTCGGCCAGCCACCTATCCGATATCGCGTGAAACCCAGGCCAGTATGCTTTGCCCTCTTCTACGAAAAGGGTTTCTAACCCTTTCGCCGTATCGTTTCCTCCGACCCGGTATGCGTCTTATCCACTGCCGAGTCCCAGGGTCTCTGGCTAGGCCTGGCGTAGCCTTCTTCACCACTGCGCCCCGTCAAAATGCGGAGTCCATGGCGCGTAGCGCACCTTCTGCCTCGTCAAATTCTATAACGAGTGTTGGATTCCTAACCCCCTGGCGCGCACGACAGCCGGACACACACATCTCGAATAAGCTCACCCTCTAGGTGCTCCTAGAACTGTGTTCTTAAGGAGCGCGCACCTTGCCCACGCGTTCCCCCCAGCTAGAGCTCACCCGATCGGACGCGGCACCACCGACAAACCAAACCTTACCGGCGAATAAACCCCCGCCTCGGGCGCCAACCGACCAACGTCAGTCGGATCGATCGCCAAACCTCAACCCTCCCGGCGCTCCAAATCCCCTCACCCACCCCGGCCCTCGATCTCGCCATCGCATCCTCTTCTAGCAGCCTAGGCCGCCCCGCTCCCGCCCGACACCCACGCCCAGGCTCGCGCAGCCCGCAACGCCAGCGCCCTACGCACCAGGTTTCAAGCCGAAAGGGAGTTTACCGGCCGGGCGCACGGTGACGGATTTTCCTCGACGCGCGCCGGCTGGCGCGGGGACCAGGGCCGCGTCGAGCACACGCGCCTCGAGCGGCGGCTCGAGAAGCTCGTGGGTCTGCATTTTTTCCGCATCCCGGGACGCGAAGAGGAAGGAGAGCGAGAGCCGGCCTGAGCCTGTGATTAACCGACGCGGCGCGTCGAGTTTCTTTGATATTGATATTGGGACGCTTAAGGGGGAAGAGCCCGGGGGAGCTGTGGAAGGGGGTTGTGCAGGCACCAGGAGGCGCGGGGGGAAGAATGTATGTGACGAGGGGTCGTGGTGTGTTGTGTTTTCTGATGATGTGGGTGTAGACTGATAATTGGGCACTGTGCTAGCGGCTGAACAGACTATCACGCCCTGGGAGACGATGCGTGCGGTGTCCAAATGCCCGTTGTGCACGTAAGGATACTGTATGCATTACATGGTTTTCTTCTGCTCATTCTTCCACAGGTCCCCGTTTCCACCCGCTGACGAACGCAAACACCATCTGTCGCCTATGCGGTCGAATTTATCTGCTCCTTACCCGTCAAAGTACCCACAACGACCACAACCCTGTTCACATTCTTGTCCCCCTTATGTTCGTCGCCTCCGATCCTCTGACAAGGTCACGGTCGAGGAGGTCGAAGCGGGGGTCGACTATGGCGTGCGGCGGAGGACAAGCAGTATGGGCGGCAACAGCCTCAATGGGGTAAAAGGGAGAGCGGACGCGCTGGGGCTTGGTTCGAGCGACGAAACAGTTTTTGAAAGGTGGTGCGGATATGTCGAGATTGTCGCCACTTTTGCTGTGAGTGAATATTTTCTGAAGGTGGCGAAATACTGACGGATGCTGGTGTAGTCGGAGACGGTATACGCAAGAAGCCCACACTGTGCGCTTTTTCTCGCGGTTATACGAGGTTAGTCTGCATCGTTCATTTAAAGCATGGAGATGATACCTGATTACTTTTGACCAGGCATTCATCTCGGTGTAGATCGAGAAGGAGATTGAAGAGACATTACACAGTTCCAGGAATTGATGTTAAGCCTCAAGTAAGCTTCCGATTTCTGTAGCGCATATATCCAACCTTACCGAGAATAAATTTTTCTATAGCAAAGAACGAAAAGAAAAGGTACCATCTCCCGAAGGCGTCGGCCGCCCGAAAAAGCGACTGCTGGAAGCGTTTGCTCAGTACGAACGCCAATAGCAAAGCGGATACGAAACTTCCTTGCGAAGGTGGGCCGGGCGGTTCGCAGGACCGTGTCCAGCAAGCCATCGTTACCCTTGGGCAAATATCTTCTTGACCAAAAAACATGTTCCACTCTTCAGGTTACACTCTCTTCCTCATTATATTACATCCTACTAATTAGCTACGCAGGGGCCCCTACCGAAGCCAGCAAAGCCTACGAAAAACGCCGTCGCCCTCATCAGAATCACCACAGGCCACCCATCCGCCCCTCGACCCCGACTCAGAGGTTGCAAAAGCACTGCAAGCCCCTCCTGGAGCAGGAAGCTCACTCCTGGAGAGTTTTGTGGAAGAGGCAAAATCACAGCGCAAGTTTGAGGACACCCAAACGCTGAAGGGCAAATCATCAATGAAATCCGGGCGGAGATCGACCGAATTCTGGCGACAGCGGACGGCAGGCCTCAGTGAAAATCGACCTACCTTGGGAGGAAGACTCGATAATTGACGTACCTCCAGTCCTCATGACATCAAGGACTTTATACCACGGAACCACCCTGGAAATCTAATTACTAGACTATATTTAATTGATTATAGTGTGATAGCAAGTGCAACAGTGATGTGAACGACAGCTGATAGTGCGCAAAAAATGAGTGTAAAGACCAAACGACGTGAAACAAATCGAGTGTTTGTGAAGGCGCAACTAGAGCCACCCTGTTTGGGCCCATTAAAATAGTTCCCGGATAAGTTAGATGGCAGAAAAAGTACAACGGCACAGAACCCGTGCAATGTCACGATATTGATACAAGTATCCCGGCGTTGCAGACAGGCAATACCAAGGAGCGGAATCCGTTACCCATAACTAGACGGCGGAACTTATGTTGCGAGAGCGCACTGCGCGGGGAGTCCTTGGACGGTGTGGCCAATTTGGAGCTGACGAACGCGAGCGGCGCCGCGACCGCGAGTGAAGCTGGCGGGAAGCCTGTCGTCCTCTGCGATGGGTGCCATTGTTGGCGTCGAGTGGCCTAACAACCATAGGAGAATAAGGGCGAGGTGTTGGAGCTGGAGAAAAAGACGAAACATGTAAGAGCATAACAAATTCTTGAGTGGCGTTGGTGAGGTCGGACCATCTGCGCGCGTTAAACGAAGCGGATATGGGGAGCGAGCTGGTTCGCATGATATTGAGGAGTTGGACAACGACCTATGATTATTCAAATGAGAAATACGACTAGACACTGGCGGAAGAAGCTCACCTTTGCTAATGTACGGCATCGTCGTGTATTGCCGTACGATCGACGTTGACGTCTCCATCTTCAGAAGACGAATGTTCTCATGAAGCCTTCGGGTCACATCTTTCGCTTAACTTAATCGGCCCTGAAGCTCCGAACGCATGGCGGGGTCGTCGAGGAGCAACTCGTCCGTCATGTCCCATACCACCGGTGCGGACTTAACCGCGGTGTTCAACGCGTCCAAAGCTTCCTTGTCAATCCAGTTGACTGTTGATCCTACGTCAAGAGCTGGGGGTTTGTGAGGGAATAAAGGTGAAGAACTGGCCGATGCCACGAAGGAGCTTGCTGAACTCTGTCTTGAATGTGAATCCCATCGTGATGTAGAAGGCGACGGCCGAACGATGCCATCGTTATGACCGGCACCATTAGCCGCAAGCCGAAGGTCGCCTGGCTTGTGCGCACGACCGTGAAGGCGTGGCAGGGATACCGCCAGATGGGAGAGGCTCTTCAACAAAACGAGGGCAACATCTTCCCTATCTCCAGATCCTTGTAACTGAATGACCCAGCGTGGCGTCTGTTCATACGAGCCTTTCCGTCAAACAACCCGTTCGAATTCGGTCCTCATGTGAGGTCTAGGGGCAGGGGAGAGCTGTGACGGCAGCTGGGAGCCTCCAACAGGGCGCCGACATGGCGAGGATACGATGCTGAGGCGAGTCCGGAGGCAGTGACCGTGTTTCCGCGTGTCTGTGAGGGCCGATGATGGCTAAGGTAGGGTTTCACCGCGTCGATCTGACTTGCAATCGACCGCCACGCATTCGAAATTTCGGCCGTAGCGCCATACAAAAACGCAGCAGCATCTGTCTCGTGTACCTGGCGTCATCGCTGGTAGCAATAACCTTGAGTTGAAGGGATAAGACCCCAACGGCCTTGCAAAAACCATGACGTTTTCGCGACATGTCTCCACAACAGCCCTGCAAATGGCGGAAAAGACGGCAGGGATCTCCTGCTGATTGAGTCGTCGAAACGATCTAGTGCCTGAATCAACTGTGTCATAGCACGTAGTCGCGGGGTGAAGGACCTTGAGGAGCACCGCGGATAGCCTCTCGTCGATTGCGTATACCGTATAATGCTGCAGAGACTGGTAAATCTGACAGACACTGAATAGGATACCGCGTAACGGCATCTATCAGAGCCAGCAGTGGAGGGGGGATCGTCTTGGACAAAGTGGGGAGTCAATGCAGAGAGACGACGGAAATACGAGTTGCGTTCGACGATCCATAGGCGGGGCGGATTGGTGCAGCGAAACTGGGGAAGAGACTACGCCGCCTTGGTTAAGAACCCTTCCGAGACGGAAATTCGCCATCGAGCCATTTGACGAGTCGGACTCTTGCCTATGCGGCGGTGATGGTATGCTGTACTGATCGGCGTGACCGTGAACCTGATCCTTCGACTCACCCCGACGATGAGTGACAGGCCGCAGATCGGGGAGGCTCTTCTGGCTGAGCGCGTCTCTTCGCGGAGGACCGAACATGCCAGGGAGAAACGGAGGGTTTCGTCCCTGTTGACGTGCAGTAGACTCTGTGGACTCGTCTTCGTTTGAAGATACTGATTCGTCTGGCGTCGGAAGATAGCTTTCGGGAGATCGGCCTGGCGATGTGGACTTTGTGATACTTCTCGAAGATGATGAGAGGGCATCCAGGTGAAGACGTGGCGGTCGTGGGGATCTCGGAGACCGTGACATGCTTGGTCCAGGTTGCGGTAGGGTGTCTTCGGAATACACAGACGTGTCAGAGTCACGAGAAATTGTACGTTGGTGATTTGGAGACAGACTGAAGTCCAGACTTCGGTCCACAGGGGATTGGGTTCAATCCAAGTCATCATCTCGCGTGTAATCTCTGTGATGCTGAATTAGTAGGGACGTCCACACACTCAGCAAAATGCACGTACAGTATCGTGTCAAGAACAGTATCGTTGTCATTGTCCTCATCAAAATATGATGCTTCGTCGGGAAGTTGAGCTTCACTTGAGAGCGAGTTCTTGTTAATCCACGTTTGTATTCGCCGTATCCAGCTCTTCGTGGCGACCTCGTCCTCACTAGACGGGGGCTCCATGATATCCTTCGGGGGCCATTCGATGGGATTATGGTCAGCTCTGAACGTAGTTAGTTTCATGGAATTGCGCGAAGTAGGGGGGGATCTTGTGAATTTTGTTCCGGGAGATGGAGAAAACCTGTGCTTCTCGTCAGCAGACACGGATAGCAGCCGAAACGACGCGTACTCTTAGCTTGACGAGGGATCCTGGTTGAGAGGGGAAGCGTTTTGAGTTTATTGCGGCTGATATCCAGGATTTCAAGGTTGGACATTATGGTCAACCTGAAATACAATAAGCTTGTGGCCCCAGTGTGATGATATACGTACTCACCGACATCAGGGAAACTGCTGAAGTTATTACCCTTCAATGACACAGTATCTGAGATTGGAAATAAGGGTGAAAGCCACGGGGAGCGTTGTGAGTCGATTATGCGACAGTGCAATTCTAACAGACAAGGGTACCAGGGGGGCTCTGAGTAAGTCTGACACCCGTGTGAGGGGGCCAAAACACACCTGGAGACGATGTTCCGCGTGCCATATTCTGGGGCCTTTGCCGATGCTAGCCAGCTCTTCTGCACCATCGTCCCCGACGTCCGTGAGATTCTTGTGAGCCAAGTCCAGAGATGTGCCGTTGTCGGACGATTTCTTGAGGGCCTCCGCTATATGCTCGCGAGTGAGCAGGACAGACGGAAGGGGCGAGTGCGGTCCTGGCTTAGTCGACACCATCCGAGCCTGCAAAGATCCAACATCTGAGGAGGGCATGGATGGCTGGTGGTGGTTGCCCGCAAGGACTACAACGCTTTCAACTGGTCTACTCTCGTTACTAGCGCTTGGGCGCCTGGACCGCAAGGGACCGGCCAGCGCTTGCGATTCTAAGTTCTTGGCGCAAACTTCGGTGCGCTGACTTCTCTCCCGAAAACATTGCACAGGTTGCATACAGCCTCTCTCACTTTCCGGCTCGCTGCCTTACGCATTTGTCGGGAATCCTGCGGAAAAACGCACCATGTCCCGCCCGGAACTCGTTCGCACCTCCGGTAAATCGTGCGTATTTACACTATTGCCCGAGCCAGGCTGTGGTTAACAGTCCATCTGTAGTACTATGTGGGATATAGAAGCCACCAAGTACACCAACAAGTAACGTCTCACAACCTAGTCTGAATGAGACCGAGAAACTTACTATGGGTCCCCGTAGCACCCGAGTCCAGCAAATTCAGGCGGACATGACATATCGTGCACTAGAATTACTCTAATCTACCGCCCGACGAACCCGCCGTATTTTTTTTTGTTAGACATCGGCTGTGGCTCGGGGCTCTCTGGCGAAATCCTTGATGAAGAGGGTTACAACTGGATTGGCTGTGACATTGCTCCCGAGTATGCGTGCTAGGTGGTTCCCATGGATGGTAACCCTTACCCTGTAACTGACGTACCTTGCACCCGAGAGGTGGCACTCGAACGTGAGGTCGAAGGAGATCTGTTTCTCTCAGGATATTGGGGCAAGGCTTTGGCTTTCGTCCGGGTAGCTTTGACGGCGCAATAAGTGTGTGTGTTGCTAGTATAGGCCACAAAGGGGCGTAATGTTCACCGCTATACGCAGTATATCGGTATTACACATGGCTTCTCAACGCAGAAAGAAACATCACACCTATACCAACCTCATCACCGCCCACACCGCCTTAATCGATTCTTCACGACCCTTCACTCCGCCCTTCGTAACCCGTCACGAGCGGTGCTACAGTTTTACCCGAGCTCGGACGACCAAATTCAACTAATTACGTCTACCGCCCAAAAAAGCCGGTTTTGGCGGAGGTGTCGTTGTTCGACTACCCAAAACTCCAAAAAAGCTATGGGAAGGATCTTTTTATGTTTTGTTTGTTGGCGGCGGGAGGCGCAACAACAGGTCCCGAAGGGTCTGGACGGAGAAGAAGGTCGAAGATGATAGCCAGGCACGATTTGAGAAACGCAGAGAGAAGCTCAGGGCCAGGGGCACACTAGAACTGGGTAGACGGAAGAATATCAAAAGACAAAGATTTGGATTCTCAAGAAGAAAGAGGTTTGTCTTGTGCAGTTCTCTCCGTCCCTGCTCTTATTAACATCCTCAAAGCTTTACCGCCAAAGAGGAATAGGAAGGTGTCCCTCGTGACTCAAGATACACTGGTCGCAAGCGAAAAGCAGTATTCTGAACATCTGTCTGTTTTTTACGAGAGTGTATTATTTAACGCTGTTGTGTCCCTATGTAACTCTTAGCGTTTTGCTCTACTTGAAGACTGATGCCAAAGTAGTGTGACTGCTTCGCAGTGTGCACTGCTACGGATGAATAGGCCTTGCAGAGCGGCCATGCTTTGCTTTCTTGCCTTTCTTCATCTCCTCGGCTACAAGCTCCTCCACTGTGGAACTTAGACGCTCCAAGCTCCTCTTTGCTTAAATTCTCCAGCCCTCGTGCCGTCTTCGTACCGTAAAACTGTTTTTGAACAGACGCCTCGCCTGGGCAGGACTAGCGTCGTCTATGAGCACTGAAAGGTCTACTCGTCCTGGGCGGATCAACGCGCGGGTCCAGGTCGCTCGGGGATGATTGTGTGGTCATGAAAATGATGCGCTTCCTCCTCGCCTGAGGCCACACCGTCCCCAGCGCATTGTGAGGAATCCGGAAAAGGTCACTGATGATTGGTACCGCATTAGATAATAACGGTATCGATAGCCACCTTTCGAGTAAAGAGCGAGGCAAATGGACGAACCCGTCTTCGCCTAGTACCTGAACACGCTTATTTGAAAGCAAGGCATCAATATCTTCAATCAAAACAATACTGCGTTCAGGATTAATTGGAGTAGAATAGATGGATGAGCTTGTGTCATCAGCCAAACTAACCCCGCTCAGAAGGCACCAAATTGAGTAGGCAGAATGTCGTATGAAGAGGGATCCTCGCGAGAGGCTTGTATAAAGGAGGATTTCTCCGAGAACCGGCGAGGGCCATGTAAGAGATAACCTCTACGGTAAGGCAAGGTGCCTAAAAAGTCATGTCAGAGGCAATGTGTATAACGAATCATTCTTGCACACAATCTACCTCTTGTCGCGTAACCATTGCTCCTCTTCGACGAAGAAACGCGTTGACGTGCTTTCCTCAATTCGATCCGCAACCTTTTCTTGGAGTAGCAACGGTACTTGCGCATAAGGCCGCTTCCCGCCGCGCCGTCGTTGACCACAACAAGGCACGCACATGTCGATCCCCCAAGGGTGTGTGAATGACACATGCTTGCCTTCATTTCCCCGCATGCGAACTCATGTCCCCTTGGCTTTCAGCTAGAAGAGGTCATTAGCCTGGTGGGAATAATGTTTTTGGTTTTTTTTTCACTCTGTCGTTGTCACGGGAAAGCGTGGTCACTAGTGTCACTTGTCTCCCATTGTGGTATTACCGTGACAATTTAATTGTTGAGGATGCGCGTTTTCACGAATACTGCTTTTGACCGTGAAGACTATCGATGAGGATAAACAAAGTGGAATAATTTCGTGGTATAGACACGATCCTAGCCTGAACCCATGCGCTCGTTGGTACCGTAGCAGATGCGTACCTGGCCCAGCTGGACAAGCTTGAGAAAACCGACGAGCTCCCGTTCTTGTGCTGTTCATATTGCAAAGTCCACTTTGGACACTAAGCTGGTGATCTTTTTGTCCAATACTTTTGCGATCCCGCGCGAGGGTGCTTGCTGCGGTTCTGGTCTCGACATCCATGCCAAGAACCAATCGTAAGACGGATCCTTGTTGTTGATCTCCAGAGAAACTAGCATGCGACGACGGAGCGCGACGGAAGATATCATGAGTGCTTGTCGAAGTGCTGTAAGGCCAACACCGACACCCTACACGTCATAAATGGGGTCTTCTTGGATTGAGTGACTGACAGGAACGTACCATGAGCCCAAATCCCGCTTGGAGTACGGACTAGCTTAACAGCATTCAGCTACATGAAACATCGTGGACAAGGGCCGATACTCCACGAGGAATTGTCATTCAGAAATCTACTCAACAGCGATGAGTCCGATGCTGTAGGTATCGAGGAGACGATATCCGTTGTCGCTGAGCATCCACGGAGGCCAGAGCCGTTTGCTCATCCGGCAGCGCATTGCTTACTGGCGTACCGGTGGTTTGGGGAGGTAGGCGTCGCCATTTTGAAGCCTCTATTCGGGTTTTATGCCCCGAGATGTGTGAACAGACCTAATGTTCTGGAGGTTCAAGCGGTCGAAAGCCACGGAGCAAGGAGCTTGACTGAGCTTGGTGCAAACGAACGGAGCGGCTCGGCGTTTCGGCTCGGAGGTGTGCACAAGCGCCCGCTCCACACGATCGTCGAAAGCTATGAACTTGGTCGAAAATACATACGGACATCGCAGTGTCAGAGTGTGCGAGGAGTCATGTGGGTATCAATAAAGAGGAGGCTGCGTATATGATAAATTACAGCAAAAAATATTTACACAACGCTCTGAAATTAAAAGGCTCCCTGACCAGGTATGAATGGTAACCTTTGTCCGCTACTACTCGCCGCACCTGAAGATAAACGAAACTTTGTGTCACGGTTTCCCTCTCGAAGATCCTGGAATAGGTTAGAGGAGGCACGAGAAGCGACAGCGCTAGGACCAGACGGAGAGAAATACTGTCTGCCGGAAGGTGTCGAGGGCACAGAAGGCATAAAGCGTTGCGTTTGAAGAGACGGCGTTGCAGACCGAAAGTTGCCCGACGACGTATGATTTGGCATTGCAGGGTCCAGAAAAGAGCCAGAAGCATTGTCTGTCGCCACCGGAATAAAGAGTTTATTGTGTATCGTGGTGGCGCGGTGTGGGGAGGTGGTCCGAATCCGCCTCGAGTATCTTGGGAAGGATTCCGAGGAAGTACGGGCGGAGGCATCCGAGTGGTATCATCTTGAATTGCATTATTGTGTCGTCGAACCAAGTGAGGTTGGTAAGGAGATTGACTATGGGTAGAGGCCTCACTACGGACTTTCATGGTGGGTATATATGCGCTCGTTCTGGTTGCATAAGTCGGCGGTTCTGTGCTTGACGAACAGCATTGGTCTGAGCGTAGGACAGAGCCGCGGGCAGCGCGGCTCCCTCTTCGCGAACTGGTGATGTGCTGTACGCGTAACGTCTTATAGCAAGTATCAACCCAGAAGCCTACCCGTTGTATAAACGAGGAAGCATACTCTGTAAACCGACGCGATCCAGGCCGCTCAAGTTCCTCGTTATGATGTTCGTCATCGGCAAGACTCTGCCGCCCGTTGAAGACTCGTTTTTTTGCTGGTTAGGTGGAATAGTTAGTCTGTTGGGGCCAAACCGGGGCAATGGCCGACTGAGGGCTTGAGTTAGTATGAGCGCCGGCATTCTCTCTGATAAGGAATTGTGAGTGGCCTCGTGATGATGGTTCCGGTTTATCAATGACCTATGGCTCAACATCTGCCGTTTCCCGTTAGCATTCGGAATATCAGACGCCTCCATGTATGTCTGAAGGCGATGGTTATTCGACTGAAGACCTTCGAGACTCCTATATATCACCCTCGTTGAACATCTCCACATATAGTAAAGGAATTGTCTACGCACGCTCTGAGATCCTTGTTCTCTTGCACAAGGGGCTTCATTCGTTCGATAAGACTGCGCTGAGCACACACTTCTTCTTGTAGTGTCTGACCAACGATGCCAATGTTTCGATCTGAAACTAAGGCACCGTAAGGCCCAGGTTTATCGTCAATTGTGCCTTTTTGGACGCCTACTCTGGCAGCAAACGCTAACGTATCGAATGACTGAGGCACAGAAGTGAACCATGTAGACATAGGCGGTTCAAGCTGTTTTCATGCAAGAAGAATGAGTATGAGGACGATGGAACTTGATGTACATACCTCCTTCTGTACTGCTGCTACCTGCACTTCCTTAGCACCACATTTGGCGCAGGTATGATCGCTTCCTATACGAAAGATGAACTGGGATTACAAACGGAGGAGCACGATGCAGACTCACTAAGGTGGCCATTGCATACTACGTGACCACACTCCGTTGATCCAAAAAGGAGTGGTAGGAGGTCCCCCTGAGTCAGGGGTGTATGGTAGATGACATTTGGAGCAACAAACGAAGTCCCAGAAATCAAAGTCGCGTTCAAGACCGGCTGGCTCGAATGTTGACATCCTTGAGGAGCGGAGCCAGGTAGGCAGAAAAACGGTACGGACTCAGCACCACAGCAGTACCTTTCGGCAATGGATATGCCCAATAGACACGGACGGAGGTTCTGGAACTTGAACGCTTTACACCAAAAGTCTGCCCCCGTGACTGGACCGGGAACGCACGCGTGACAGTACCGTGACGCTCGTGATCGTGACAGGTCAGCGCCCATTTATGCTGTGGCCAAAAACGCCGTGGCGAACTTGGATCTTGACACTCCCACAGCTGGGATCTCACTTGGAGAAATAGCGAGCAACTTGTCAGCACACAAGCTTTACATCACACATAGCTCACTGACTTCTCTCATCACTCACAGCTCCCTTGCATGCCGACCCGAGGCTGACGTTTGGCCATCCAGGATTGAGTTGTCGACGATAAATCGTTATTGAGCCCGACGTATGGAGGTCCATCCGCCGTCGTCTTGGGTCTGGGTCTTGGAATCGACCCGTTTTCGATGAACCTACTCGTGATGTAGTGGATGAGTGGTCTGCCGAAGCCATAGCAGAAGTAAAATTAGAGCCTCAACCGGGGTCATTTCATGCCGACGCGTTTCCAGGCCTGTCCTCGGGAATCTTGGACACTAGATGGCCTACTCAAATCAGGAAAAAAATTCAAACCGGTCCGGAGGATATCTGCATTACTATCTGAAGCGCAGGTCCTTCGCATTTTTGAAGAGCACGAAACCTCAGGTGAACCGTTGATTATCTGCGACTGGCACAAACATTCCAAGTGGCCGAAGGATCTCTTCACCATAGACTGGCTATTAGAGCATTGCGGTGACCATAGTATATGTACCAAAACTACTCCGCTATTGACGCCTGTAACGACTGTGGATAGCCTGGGATATCCGCGATGTGCGGAATCGCAAAGACATCAAGGTGACCTTGAACGGATTTCATTCAATGGTCAAGGCAGAGAGCCTCTACTGGTACTAAACATGGTGCGTGTAAATCTATAGACTCTGGTCTTGCCTATGCTCACAGATGCTACCAGCCGATCAGCTCCTGTATGGCAAAGACGCTCCATGTCCTCCCGAATGGAGGGAGTTGATCAACAGCAGCGAATTATTACCTGAGGTACTCTGCCCCACGATGGAACTACAGATTGTTTTCGTAATCTGCCCAGAACAGTACGTCTTGTCATGTTTAATTGAGAAACGTCTCTCATATGCTTGTAAAGGAGGGAGTCGAGTCGCTTATGTGCTATTTGGGAATAGGCGACACCTTTACTCCATGCCATAAAGATCTATGTGCATCTTCGGGAGCCAAAACATCATGTGTTATACTGAAGGCGATGGCTCCTCCTTTTGGTTCATGACCTCATCTTCTGACGCTCCTAAGGCGGCGGAATACTTTCAGAAGCATATTGGACAGGAGTTAGACTGGGAAGCGCACACCGTCACTGTTGATGAATTTGCTGCTGCTCCTTTCACCTGCTACATCGCTGAGCAGAAGCTCGGCGATTTGGTCCTAGTACCACCACGCAGCTGCCATCAGGTTGTAAATCATGGGGGTCTCACCGTCAAAAACTTCATGGTCACGCATGACACTCCAGGGCTTAATGATAGCGCTACATCATGAGCTGCCCATTTACCAGCGGTACTTTATTTTCATCACAACTCAACGATATGAGTTAGTCGGACTCATGATACTCCCTCAGGGTTTGCCGCGAAGAGCAGTATCGGGTCAAGCACATTATCTATCGTTCCCTCCTTCAATGTGCCAACCAGACTAAACGACTGCAATCCCACCTGCAACACGGTTTTGATTCTCCTCCTCAATCTCGTAACCGGATACTTTCGTTAGAGGCCCATATGGCAGCCAACGCATCCGCCACATCTACACCGTCGGCCTACGCGACTGGCAATCGTCCGCCCATCACTCCCCGACACAAGAACCAGCTGCGCACGCTGGGCTCTGATCTGCGTTTACTCATCGACTTGTTTGATCTGATCTTACATGAAGAATACGCCCCTAACCATAAACAAATACCCGCTCTTCTCAGATCCGCTTCTGTGCTGGGTGGTAAGAATCTTGAAGACCTTCCCGCCATTTTCTCCACTCGGTCTCCAGCCAAGCGTCAACTTAAATTATCTACGAAAGCTTCCAGCAGCCGTTCCCTGAATCGTGACGCCGGAGGATCTCAAGGTTCCGTAACGCACAATTTTGCGTGCGACTTTTGTGGCGCCGATATCTTCCAGAGTTTCTTCGAATGCATGGAGTGCCGACCTATGCAATGCGATGACGAGGATGGAGAACAGGAGCTACAGTCCGGCGACGGTTTACTCATATGCTCTCGTTGCTAAATGCGGAAGGCAGGACCTGCAAGTGCCAATTATCCATGTATCCACTTCAATGTCGCCCATTTGGCGATCTTCTAAGAGATCGAAACGAAGCGGTGCGGGTCTTACAAGGCCTAGGGGTTTTCCTACTAGGGTCTCAAGCGCGCTACAAGGTCCTGGATGAGATGTACGTTGTCTTTGTCTTATTTTGAACTTTCATCCCACGCGTTTACGATTGTATGCAGTCAACTCGCGGACCTCCGCACATCTCAACGTGTTCGCAGCAGGATGTCAGCTCATGTCCCTGAGAAAACAGGCTGTCCAACACGGTGCGAATCTGTACCGCCCGTTATCTGCATGGCATGTTGATTGGATATGACAGAACCAGACGCGCAAGTGTAGATGCGGTACTATTGGTCCCAGATTCGAAGTCATTTATTGCAACGCCTGCCACACTTCCAAATGCTACAAGGAGCTCTTGAGGGTGGCCTGCATTCATCAGAAGTGATACTCAGAGGTTTGAGCAGTGCGTCCGCTTTCCCCACGACCTCCATCGCGAGAGGACAGATTCTCGGGAAACAAATCCCGGCTCCGGGAAGCCGAGCGTAGCGGGGAAGTTATCAAACCACAAGGACAGACTCGTGTTTGTCGCGCAGAGATACTCCACTTGTAGGCCAGCGAACCAGAGAACGTCCGTAAAGGCTGGTATGATGAAACTTACCTCGCACAGCTTTGACGCCGACGAAGCGGTGAGTGGATAGATCCAAGTCACACGTGTGCCTTCATTTACCAGGACCCAAACCAACAGTCCGAGCCTCAACGCGAATATGTCAAGGTAGCGTGCATGTTATATAGTCCTCGCTTCTCCGTACCAATCACCCCCTGTCTATAGCTTCCAGTCGTCCAAGAGGACAGAGCTCTCTCGGAGGCGGATCGCCGCCCCCCTTCCCCACCTCTCAAGAGAAGCGACTCTCCCCACACCGACTGCAACACCTCGATTCGTGCAGCTGTCCGTCCGGCTGCACCAAAGCCTAACAAGATGCAGGTCGTGCTCAAGGCTAAAAGGCGTATCCCCACCCGGCCCCACCGATCGTTGCTCGCCTCAACGTCCACACACACATGGGTGAGAATGTATGTTACAGTCTTGTTCAACCTCTTGCGGTCACTGAAAGCTCCTTATCAAGGAATACGAACAGTCTGAAGACGATAGTAATGTTGAACAGAACTACGCTAGTTCGGTAGTGCAGGCTACGAATGCCGCCCAACGATCAAGACACTGCAAAATTTCCTACCTCGTGTACGGCGTAAACGGGTTTACTCCAGCGACTCCGCAGATTCACCGCAGCAAGTAGAGAACATACTTGCAAATGATGCGGACGATGAACACCCTTCGCCACCAAAGAAGCGTAGGCTCAAGGAGTCTGAGCCGAGCAAGGAAGACCGAAAACCTGTAATGGCCACCACCCCTCCGTCTCAAGCCGTCCGGGTGGATCGGCATGGATCAACAAATGTCATCAAAGGGGTTCGTGGTCGTCCTCCGGGAAGAGAACGCTGGAGCCCAACGCTATCAGCGACACAGTCACAAGTCGATAGATTCTGAGACATCCATCCAACTGACTTCACCGGCAACTCAGACCGCCGCCATCCCCTCATCTGCGACATCCACCAATCCCGTCGAGATTACTCAACTGCGTGATCTCATTATACGACTCGCTGCCAACCAGCAACCCAATCAGCCTCCGGCAAATCATGGCCCTTCATCATCGCTCGGAGCAGCGATGCCTGAGTACGAGGATCTTATGAGTCGGAGGTTTGTTGAGTTCATGCGTACGCTCATGAACGAAGCGGGTGAGTCCACCCAGAAGAGTCAGAGGCCTGACGTAGAGGCTATCGCTAATTGTCAAAATTGCGATCAATGTTCAAAACGCTTGGAGAAATTGGAAGCCCGTTACGAGGAGCTACAAGATATAATCAGGCAGCAATCACTGGAGATCCAACGGCAACCGGGAGCTGGAGGCTCGTGTCAAAGATCTTGACCGCGAAATGCGAGCGATAGACCGCGATCTTAGCGGCAAATACGAGACGTTGCGAGTAATTGCGCAAGTGAAGTCATCGCACTTCACGACTTCCTTGGTGCGTGCTCGTTCAATGATCAGTGTCAAAGCTGTCCATCCTAATTGCATTCAATACACAGTCCGTCACACCGGATCTCAACCGTGGGACGGCTAGTGTGATACCGATGGGGAACGTAGTTCCATTGAACCCACCCATGCAGCAAAGCCCAGTCAGCCCGCCTTATGATCCCTCCCATAACCATCCGCAAAACACCAGCTTCAGACGAGGTACCTACGTGCATAGAGGCCGCGGTGGCGGCAGACCGCCGATGCACAGACAGCACCATAACGAGTACTTCCCCCGCAACCAAAGCCCTGAAGAATGGGCTAACCAGACCGGGCCCCCATGGCGGGACACCACGTAGAAACGACTCGGAGCCCAGCCGCGCGTCGACGTCATACGCGAACCAAAACACCTTCAACTCAACCGGGCAGACATACAACAACGACCACGGACGCGCACACGGCGGGTACCCACCAGCACAACAAAACCCTACCACGACAATCCGCTCGCACTACGACAACAGGGCTCACCACAACAACCGCCACGAAACCCAGCCGCACAGGACCTACTCCAACGGCCCCCCGCCGCGCGACGACCCGAGCCCCCGGCGGCGGTGACCACGCCCAGCCGAGTTCCTCACGCTGGGGACATCCCGCCCGACGAGCACGCGCGGCGCGAGGGCTCGTTCTCCTCGGGCCACACCGACGCGATGATCGCCGAGCTGAAGAGCCGGTCGCCGTCGTCGCGCGAGCGCGCCGTCTCCGTCGAACCCGAGACGCCTGTGGCGGGGCCGCTCGCCCAGCCGGGGAGGCATGTAGAGGGTTTGGGTGGGGCGATGTTGGGGGCGGTGATGAGTGGATCGACGGGTAAGGTCTGCCTACTAGGGAGACTAATAGCCCATCTGAGTGGACACTGGCAGTGGGCGTTTAGTTTTCATACTATATTCACAGCCTATGCTTTCCGTCGCTGGTCAGACGGACAGCTTGGCGCAGGTTCCTGGAAATGACGGTGTACGATAGATTAGGGCATGGCTGTTTGACGTGCAACTGAGAGTGCGCGTTTCTTGCTACTTGATAGTATCCAATAATCAGTCTATACTCTCCGTTACTGGCTAGACATGTATGATAAGGCAATGCGCGTTTCTTGATATTTACTAGAATCCAATAATGTTTGATGCTACTTTCCGTTACTCGTCAGACAGATGGCCAAGGATGCTCGTTTCTTGGTATTTACTAGAATCCGATAATGTTTCGGTCGCAATCCTACTTTCCATTACAGACAGACAACCAAGGGTAGCCAAGGTTTCCGTTTATGCCACGCACGTTTCTTGCAACCTATTGTGTGGCGTACTACAATCCAAAGACTGTTTGCTCTACTTTTCCGTTATTCGTCAGCCAGCCAGCCGACCAGAAGATGCAAAGATTTCCATGGACATCAGAGTATGATAGGGCATGATCGTACGCTTATATTATTAGAGGAAGATCGTAAGGAAGGTGGCGAGTTAGTGTGATGGGATATCCAGAGGGACGACAGCAAATCAGCAGTTGTGTAGAAAAGAAAGAAAAAAGTAGAAAGAAATTGGGGCAAGACAATGCAGAGGTATCCGAGTGAAGCCAAGGGGGTAAAAGGGAAGCGAACGTATGACCCAGGGACCCGAGAGCCGAACCGTTAAAATCCATTATAAGAACTACGAGAGATTGGGTGGAGAAAAAGCAAGAAAAGGAGCGTCGTTGGCGTGGCATTAGGAAGAGTAACCAGGTTGCTTTAACCGCATCTACACGTCAGAATCTGCCAGAGCGTGTTCTTCGGCCGCTCCTCGCCCTGCTGGCCGTGGAAATCCCCGCCGTTCGCGACGCCCTGCTCGCCGCCCGAGCGCGCGCAACCGGCGAGAAACCAAATCGAGACCGCAGGCGGCGCCGCGCCGACGCTCGACACCATGGGCGACGCACGCCCATACGCGCCGGCGCCCGTCGCGGAATACTCGTCGAGCGTCCCGCGCTCGCCGCGCCCCGTACGCGTCGTACCCCGCGCTCGCGTACGGGTGCTGCGGCGCGTCGACGGCTGCGACATGCGGCGGCCCGTGCCGTTGTCGACCGGCACATTAACGTGCGCGGCGGCCGAGAGCGGCGTCACCTGCCCTGGGGCGTTGCCGCCGCCGGGCATGAGGGCCTGCGGCACCTGGCGGGCCTGCTGCCGGGAAGCCCTGGCGCACCATCGCGGGCGACGGCGGTAGCACACCTGGGCCGCCTGCTTGTGAGGCGCGTCGCCGGTCGTCGCGGTTGGATTCTCGCCGGCGATCTGGCTGGCGTTGGCTTGCGTGTTCTGGATTTGTGCTAGGATCTGGTTCTGGCCCCTGTATGAAAGGGGCAACTTAGTCCGATCATTGCAGCGTGGGTCACCAAGTTGCTTACCACTGAAGCCTCCCATCCCTTGCCATCTGTAAATGCGTCGTCAGACAACGAAACGGCATGTATGCGTGCAGATGGAAACGCACTATTTAGCAGGTTCCAATCATACACGCCATCTTCGGCTTCGTTCATGTTCTTCAACACCTTGCCAAACAACTCGCGCAGGAAATCGTAGTCGGGCGTCTCCTCAAAGCCAAGCTTGCGGACATAGTTCAAGTAGATATTAAACTCCTCTGCGGCCGGCGTTAGCGGCGCTCAGCAAGCGACGTGGGGAACGCAGCGGCAGGCAGCGGGCACGCACCAGGGAAGCCGTCGCAGAGCTCCTTGATCGGCGTCGTCTGCTTCTTCTCGCCAATCTTCTCGTACTTTTGCTTGTCACGTCGCGGCCTTGAGGCCCTGCCACGGCAGGCTCCCGCGCAGAAAGTACATGAAGACGTGCCCGAGCGACTCGAGGGTCGTCCCGCCGCGATTGCTCTGCGCGCGGGGTCAGCAATACGCCTGCATATATGCGCATTTGTGCGACGCACCTCGTCCGAGATACGTGTTGATGCTCATGTACCCGCGCCGTCCCGCTCAGCGACTTGCGCTCGCGATAGGGAAGTGCTGCTTCGTCTTCGGGTCGCGGTACTGCTTCGCCATGCCAAAATCGACGACATGAATGACTGGGGGACATCAGAGCACATGAGCCCCGCGCGCGCGGGAACACGACAGGAATCTGCAACGCACTGTTCGCGTTCTTGGTGCCCGGACGACCAATCAAGAAATTGTCAGGCTTGATGTCCCGATAGATGAGATTCTTCTCATGGATCGTCTGCACGCGCGAGAGCTGCCGGGCCCCCGCTCAGCCTCCCGCGTCCCACAAACAAAGTGTGAACAAAGAACGGCGGACGCACCATCTGGCGCGCCGCCATGCACACCGTCTTGACCGAAAACTTGCGGCCGCACATGTCGAACAGGTCCTCGAGGCTCGGCCCCAGCAGGTCGATCACGAGGATGTTGTGCAGGCCCTCCTGCCCAAAGTGGTATATCTGCGGTATCCCCGCTGACGGCCAAAGCGCACGGTGAGCGATGCGCGCGCGCGCGCGGTCGGGGGCGGGAGGGAACTCACGGCATCCTGCGCGAGGATTCGGTACGAACGACACTCGTCGCGCAGCTGTGGGGCTTCGGCTTTCCGTGGTTCCTGTGGGTGAGTGGGTGCGGGTGAGTGGGGGTGCTCCTGCGACGAGGAGGGGTCCTGGTGCGCTCACAAACTTGATCGCGACCGTCTGCGAGTTGAGCAGGTTTGTGCCTATGACCAAAGCGCGTGAGATGGGCGGGTACTAGGACGCCAGAGGAGGCGCAGCGCACCCTCAAAGATGACACCAAAGGAGCCCTCTCCGATTTTCTTGCCGACGCGGTAGTGGGTATGCCCACGACATATGGTTGGACGAGGTCGAGGATGTGCGAGTGGGCCATGGGCGGTGCCGTTGCGGGGGTCGAGGGAGCGAGCAAAGAGGAGGGGGCGCAGGGACGGCGAGAGGGCAGGCCTTCCTGGCCAGAAACCAAGCAAGCGGGATGTACACAAGCTCTGCAGCCCGAGCCACAACGCCAGAGGCCCGCTCGGCGCTTGCCGGTCACCACCGGCGCTCGCGTGCTTACGGCATGTGGCCGCGGGTCTCGACCGATTCTTCCAGACCGCCTCCGCGGTGGCTCGCTCGTCGCTCTCGATCCGGGGTGTGAAATGCCAAGTAGTATATACAGGTGCTGAAAAAATGGTACAGTATTGTATCAAAGAGTCTTACTATGCGAGGCGGAAAAACAACGAGCGGAGCGAGGAAAGGAGATATCCCAGGGAGACACGATTACAACGGCGACAGGAGCAAAACAAAGGTCAACAAACGACGTCCTAATCCTGACCGAAAACATAAGAGCAGACGAGAAATATGCGACGCGATGGTGTACAAAGACAATGCTAGCAATGCAGAGTTTTGGGGGGTGGGTATCATCCCTGAGGCTAGCAGCGCTCGCGGGGGCACGCAAGCGGCCGACAACCCGGCCCCATGTCTTTCGTCTCACTTCGGCATGTCCGGCGGTGAGGCCTCCTTCTGCACGCGAACACTCGCACCCTACCGGGAACTCAAAGCTGGAGCTCGTGTAGTTCGGAGCACATGTGGTAAAGGGACAGCTGTTGGTATCTGTGGCAAAATAGCGATCGATCAGCACACACGCCGCCCGCGTACAATCAGCCGGAATAGCAACACTCACGGCTCCGAATGCTGGTGGAAGTAGAACCCGCTCATCGTCGCCCGTTGCAGAGATGACCACGCCGCAGCACGAGGAGGAGGGGGGACACCCCGAAACGCGCGGCAGTCGTGCGGCCGCCACCCGCGCTGCACGACGGACTCGCCCCGTCTGGAAGCGGACTGCGGCGCAACACCGTAAGGGCGCAAGCTCCGCTTGGGCAGTGTGGCGGATACAGACGCTTCGGGGAGGTCTTCGATGGGAGAAATGGGGCCGAGTGCGGGCCTCGTCGTGCATGAGAATGCGACGCTGGCTGTGGGTTAAAGTCCACGCAGACATAATAAAAGCCTGCACGGAGCGTTCAGCATGTGTCTCGCGCTGCTTCTCGGAACGAAGCCGCCACGCGCGATACGAGTGAAGCTTACCTGCAAAGACTAGCACCCGCTGATGTCCTGGACACGGTGATCCGGCACGAGGAACTTTTCCTTCCCCAGCGCATGAACACGGCTCCCCTGTGTCAGGCATCTTTCCATGGTGTGAGAGATGGGGCTTCTTGAGCTCGTTGCGCACATAGCGAAAGGCCGGGAAGCGGCCCACAGTGGACCATATCCTCTTGCTCGCCTATAGCGCCCCAATTTTCGCGTCAGGAAGCCGTACCGGCTGCCGATGATCTCTGCATCAAAGTACGTGGTGAGTTCTGGCCAGTCGTCGGTGGAGCCCGCGGATGCGGAGGTAGCCGCAGAGGTGCGACGAGGAAAAGTCGACGTCCATGACACACACAACGTTCAGCACAGGCTGCGCGGATGCACGGGAACGCATCAAGAGAGACTAACCACAATGGTCACGCTAACATCGTAGCTGTTCCTGCCGCGTTCTTCTTGTGTGCCTTGAAAGGTAGCGCCGGGGTAGAGACAATGGTGCCCTTGTGTGGCGAAAAGGCAGGGGGAGACAGGGTGATGTCGACAAAGGGATCCGGGTGTGCAGCGGCGTGATGGAGCGGGTGTTGTGCACGGTCCCTGCTGGCGGACGGACGCCCACGGGGACATGGCGACTGGCGGCTGAGGTCACGACATGGGAGGCAGGCGCCTGGGGCTGATTGTTGGCAGCGCCATGATTGACGACAACAACGGTGAGAGCCTGGCGAAGCAGGAAGCGTGTTGGTATGGTGGCCGTATCGACGATCCCTCACAAAGGGACGGGCGGCGAGAGCCCGGGTCTGCAGAGGACGACGACGAGTAGCGAGCGGGGGCGCGGCGACGGGGGAGGCCATCTGGACGTCCCTCGCATCGTGCGCTGGAGAAGAAGACGGCGGCAGGTGGTGGGTCGATAGAAGACTGATGGGCTCGGCTAGGCTGCTGGAGGGAGACTGCCTCGTTGTCGGCAGACTGCAGGCTGGCCGTGCGGGCGACGGAGCTCCCTCTCCACCTGGGCACAGAGGACCCTCGCCTCTGGCGGCGGACACTCGAGCCTGATGCGGTAATAATCCTCGTGCGGCAGGGCGAGCAGACGATGGCGGTGTCGCTGGTGTCGTCACCAGGTCGTGCAGCAGATAGGGCGTGGAGAGCGAGTCGCCGGCGAGCGGGACAGTGACATGTTGAGCAGAGAGCTTGATCTGCTGTTTGCGGTTGTTGTTGGTCTGGGGTCTGCTGGGCGTGGGCGGCGTGGTGCTCGGAGGGGCATGGCTGGGGAGGAGGAACTATTGGCGGAGCGGACGGCGGAGGGGCAGCCTATGTTTATACGGTGCTCTGCTAGGCAGTCGATGGAGGAGCAGAGAGAGGACAAAAAGCAGTGTGGGAGAGCTCGCGGGAGTAGTTGGTGCTCGGTTGAGCGAGGGTGTGTGTCAGGACCAGCTATGAAGCAAGCGCGCCAATCACAAACGGCCCCTACCAGATCGTCTTGCGTCGCCCCTCTCGAGGTCTCCGTTCCTTCGTCTTGTATGTCCACCTCGAAGGCCACCACGCCAGACCCGCACAGCTACTCCGAGGTTGTAACCTCCTACCGCGACGCTTCACCTGACGCCCTCCCCGGCGCACGGCCAATCCAAGCATCACTGTCCGGGTCCCTGTGCTATTTCGGCGCACCAGCGCAAAGTCGTCGAGCAGTCGCGCACAGCGGCGTTCGCGCTCGCGGCGTCACGCGCGACGAATAAAAAACACGGCGCCACACGAGGCCTGACCGAGCATTCAATTGTCCCGGGGGGCGCGCGGGGTCGCGGGGGCAGCAGGCGCCCTGCAACGTCGTGGCTCCCCGCCGCCGGACCGCGCTCTCATGCCCGCGTTGTTCTCGAACTGAAGTTCCCGCTGTCCGCCCAGCGGCCCCGCTGCTGTGCCCTCTGACCTTTGTTCTGTGCCGCCCCGTCTGCTCCGCCGGAGAATGCTGTCCTATGTGGCATTCCGGCCCCTTGCAGTCCCGACGTGCGTCGGCGCCTGCGATTAAATTATGCTTTCCATACTCGTTGCGTGCGTCGGGCGAGATGTCGCGTCGGTGCTGCTCCCGTGCCAGGTTGTGTGTGTGCCCGAGCAGCCCTCCGATCGCTGCCGCGTCCCGCCGGCCCAGCATCTGGCCTGTCAATGCCGGAGCGCTTCCCGGATCCGTCACGTATCCTCGTGGTCCTCGACAGCTCCCCGGTGGAGTTTCTGGGATCCTTGCGATCGTAGCAGGCCTCTGCTCGCGATGATCTCGCAAGGGTCACCAGCACACACACGCCGGATGCAGTACACACACCCATACAACACCTTGTGCGCCACGGCACCCAGCAGGCGCGCCGCCGTCAATACCATGTTGTCACAGGTTGTGTCAAGACGTCGGCAACCCCACTATACGTGATTTCTGCAAATTCGCGGCGCAGCTGATTGTGGCATGCATGCCAGGATGTATGGCTCCTTTACATCATGGATCACGCTCATATACAAACCTCATCATGAGCCGGACGGACTGCTACCGAATCCGTCTATGCAGCAACACGTCGGGGGCGGCCTTCCGGAAATGCAGGTGCAATGCTAATGCATGGTGTGCAGGTGATAGTGCTACAGGGTTAATTCAAAGAAAACAGCGAATCCTCCGACACGCGAGGAAAAAAGTGAGAACAAGTCTAGAGAGCCAAATCGTAAATGCGTGAAATGAAACATTAGTACCCTTCAGCCCCGAGCATTAAAACTGGTAAAACGTCGTCATAATTCCACCCTACGGCTGCTTCGCCACCTGCCAGGTTCGCCGGGCAATCGTCCCAGCATCGCCCTCACGACCGCCCCCCTCGGTTTACGTCCTCGTTTTGCTGATCGACCGCGCCGCTTCGGGTCCTCCTTGACGCCCTCCCGCGCACGACCGTCGCCCCGCGGGGCAGCAGGCGCGACTCGAGTACATGCGCCTTGTCCCGCATCGGCAATCTTCTCAGCCCTTTGCCCGCCTCGACCCCGTCGGGCTCACGCCTTTTGGGCGCTCAGCCCTTGACGATGTTTGCGCGTTGAGCGAGTAGTAGGACGCAGGAAGAGCACTGCGCACAAAAAAGAAGGCCTGATGATCATCAGCCGCGCCGACGCCCCCCAGGGCTTTATATTGCGAAGATAGACGCACGCCCAGCCATGCAGCCCGACGCCGAGAATAGGCGTGTTGATGAGTCACAGACCATGCTGATGGTACGGTCGTGTACGCGATGCATCAGCGCCTGGCGCTTCGTTTGCGTCCTTGGGGGGCGCGGTGAGCACAAAGCCGTCACGTGGCACAGCAATAACCTCGTAGAGACGCGGGATCTTGGGGATTTGCTGCGCACGATCTGGCTCAGCGCGGCGGGGGAGGTGTTCGATGTCCAGGTTGGAATCTGTGCCAATTGTGACGGATGGAGGACACTGGGAGAATATGGGATTGTGAGATGCCTGCACGGGCAAGCAGGGACGGACCGTCCTGTACGGACCCACCTGAGATAATAGCTCCTGAGACCAATCGCAGATTGTCCGACAAGTGCCTCCAAGCGTCCCTGGGTGAGGTTAGAACGGAGAGAAAAGAAGGATAGTTAAACCATCTTTGCTTCCGGGCTTACCTACATGAATCCCGAACTGTTTGCCTGGACTAGTAATCCATAATCTTGTCCACGGCATCGCCGCGCTTTATGATACAATCCAATCAATTGGGTCTATCAAGAGTGCAATACCAACGGTGCCTTTGACAACAGCGAAGTAGCTCCACCATACCTGGAACAGGGCACCGATGCCGAGTGCAGACACCAACAAGTAGAGATAACCTTCTCGGCACTGCTATTCCAAAAAAGCTGCGTCAAAACAAAAGCTAATCACCGAGAGATTGTGTGGCGATACGCACGTATTGGGACTTGTCGTCCAGCTGGATCATCAGCCCATAGCCAAGGAACGATAATATCAAACCCAGCTCGAATAACCACAATCGATACCAGGCCGCCAGGCGTCCTGTCCGAAGCGGTACCACTGTTGTCCCGAAATAGCAGAGACAGCGGCCCCCCACGCGAGCTGAGTACCGGCAACATTCTGACAACACAGGTCATCAGTTTGAGCTTTCAGGCCAGGTTTCCGCTGCCGTTTCAGCCGACCATTGCAGCGTTAACTTTCACGCCGGCCCCTCGTCGCGGGACGAAGCCCTCCCCCCCCCCCCCCCCATCAGATACGCACCCTGGAAATAGACAGGGAGGTAGTATGCACGCCTGCGCCGCTTGCGCCGTCAGCGCCACAACGCTGTCGGAAGCCGGCCGAGCCAGGCCGGACAAAAAAGCAAAGGCACGCACCCGCAAAGGAACGCCAAGGCGTGCCAGAAAGAGCGGGAAATCAGTGACTGAACGCGGTCGTCCGCGTCTGGCAACGCAGCACAACAAATTAGACCTCCACGATCGTGAATCTAGGGGAGAATATGAGTTTGCGGTTATGTGACCTTTGAACAGAACCGGGGCGGCAGGGACCAAACAGGGGAACTTCCGATTCCGAGGGTTACGCCCATCCATCGTGAAGATCTTCGTTAGCGGCAGCGATGATCAGCATTACGATCCCAACCACTACAAGCGGTAGGGTGTGCGGATGGGTTTGTGGCGTTGACCTGAGGGCTTGGTCATCTCGGGAGCAAGCGACTGTAGTTGGATAGTTACTCCACAGCTTGTCTCGCTGAAGTTGAAGCCGATCAGGATGCAGACGACTCCGCCGACTATAAGTAGGAGGCCGACAAAAATCAAACTCTGCGATGTGTTCGCCGTGAGAGGGCTTGCCATGGTGAGGATTCAAGTTGTAGGCTGATAAGAAGAACGAGAATCGCAAAGTGCGACACCTCCTGTCGGGCGCCTGTACGATAGCTTTAATGATGTGTATGCTATGCGACTAGTCAAATTCACGCACAGATTAATGAAGAAAACTAACCGTGAGAGGAGCAAATTCAGTAACGAGCGACACGTCGTATTTGACGGTGCGCCAAACGTCACCAGCGCCCAATGATGCATGGTCGGTGAGAGCCTAGATGACGAGCGGCCGTCAAACAACGTGCGCAGACTACGTCGGTACATTATGATATGACTTACTTTACTCCCCTCCCAAAAAGAGGTCCAACAAACGCTGAAAAAATAGTGTTAGATTTACACCGTGCGGACTAACTGGTCAAAAAATTATCCTTGCAATGGGCCACTCAATGACCCAAAAGTCGCGCCTCATAAAAAGCCCGCCAAATTATTTACACCGCGGCTATACACGCTGGCGTTCAGCGTCGCGGGCGCACAACAAGAAGCAACGAGCGGAGTCACCAGCGACTTACTCCTGGAGAGATACAACTCGTCAGAGATGGTGACTTTGCACCAGCCTGACTGAATGATGTACCTCCGCGCAGCCGATACTCCTGGACCGCACGGCAAACGACCAGACCATATCATTGACTGGGCTGCTCCGCACAAGGAATACAGCAGTAGCCAAACTGTTGGAGGAGTCACGACTTCAGACGTGTCGGCTAAACGGATGATGTGTAGCCAATAACGTACCAGGAAATTCCAACTTCGACGCATCCAGGATGCATACAGCAATCATGACATAGGCTTACGGCCTGCTATCTATTTGATGCCGTCTCGTGTTTCACACATGGTCATTTGGACATAGCCCTGGGTAATTATTCATACCTACGATGATCTGGACAGGCTTGCCGTACAGCGGGCTGAGAAGCTAGCAGGCAGCCGCAAGCACAATATGTGACGCTATGAGTTGACACGAAACGGGTTAGCTTGGGGAGGTGGAGGACAGGACCGATGTAGCTAGCGAGAATTGTTATTACTAACGTCTCCACCCTAAGAATATTCTTTGCCTCTCCACTAGCTTAGCTACGCCATTGGTGGGAGCTGCAGAGCAGTCGCCACAATGGTCTAGTTTAGAATTCTCAGTTAATGCAACAAATATTCGGACCTCGGCAGGTCAGGAGAGTGACATTACCTCGATCCATGCCGCGAGGAAGGTACATGACATGAGCCCAAAGAAAAGAAACAATCCGACAAGGCGATTGTGTGGGAGGACAAATGCCTCCTCGTTTTGTACGTTCCCACGACCTGCCCAGGTGCCTATCTGCGTCGTCTGGGCCACACCGTCCCCCCCCCCCTATTTTTGGCAGGGGGTCGCTAGGGGAAGCTTGCAGGACGTGGGGGGCTCCGTGCGCGGAGGATTTCAGTCATATCCATGGACGTCATGTGTTCGTGCGTCTGCATGTCGTTCGTGAGCGTAAATTGCAACAATGCAATGGCTGCTCGGAGCCCGACAGTGGGACCGACCCGCGCGGGGAAAACACAGCAGTCAGCGACGACCGAGGACGACGGTGGGCGTACGGAAGAAAGAGCTGGAGTTGTGCTCCCCACCCACACCCACCATTGCGATTCGCATACTCGAACTTTGCGAGCGCCATATGACCAATTGGGTAGGCACCGTGCCAGGTCATCAACCGCTCTGGCAGCCTAGCCGTCGGCGCGCTTTTGCCGGAAGTGCCGTGGGGCGAGCGTGGGGCGATGCGGCGAAAGCCCGTTCCCGGGCGATGCGAGCGAGTGGCCCGCCATGTGCCGGCCGCACAGAGCGATTGCCAGACGCGGCTGCAGTTTGTGTGCTTCAAGATTGGGAGCCTTGCTTTGCTCCAAGGTGCGTCGTTGACTTGCTCGTTCCTGACCGCGTGATGAGGTGTTTCTCAGAGACGGTGGAGCGTCATGCTCGGTAGAGCATAATACACGAAAAAAAAATAGTAACATTACGTACCTGAGATTGCGGCGCTCAGCGAGTCGCCGGACGGCCAGGCTAGTACGAGGGCGGGCGGGGGATGGCGTGCTTACGTAGGTGTAATTGTCCACCTTTAGACGGACGACGCTCAGGCAACATGTTTGAGAGCCATAGTGAAGATTGAGTGGCGACGAAATAGAGGGCGTTCCGAGCGTGCGGTTGGCTCAATGAACGTGTCACGAGCCCTCGAAGACGCTTTTCGATAGATCGGAGGCATTAATAGAACACATCGCCGCCGGCAGGGTATATAATTGTAGCGAGAGGAGTGTCGTTCTTGATAGCGTGGTAGGTATACAGTGCGAGATGGAAGTTGCGAGGCGAGAATAAAAGCCCCGATGCTCTCATGACATGATGTCCTCCGAATGATGACTGTGTGATTTTTTTGTGATCTCAGCTTACTTGTGGGAAGCAGCTCCACGTATGTATCCAGGAGATTCTTCGGTCAAGTAGGATATTAATTGCTCGACTCACCACGAGCTACGAAGTCACTTATTGCTCCTTCTTACTCCATCATGAAGTTCCATATGATCAAGCCGTCGGCCTAATGTCGTCAACAGCGACGAAAATCCAAAAAAAAATATGAGCCAACCTTCGCCGACTATAAAACATAAATTCCGCGTCAGAGTCACGTCTGTGGTCGGTTGAGTCGAGAGATGGTGGCCTCGGACGCGTCGCGGGACCGTGGCGTTGTTCGCGTCACTGACTCATCACGTGTGCTTACATAACACGCAGACTTTCCAAAAGTCTGGCCGTAAATCTACTCTGCCTGCAAACTTTCATCTTGCTCTCCATCCTTCATCTCTTTCACTCTTCCCCTTCTCCCATCTTCACACTAGAAAAAATACAATGGCTGAGCAACAGACCGTCCCCACGTTCAAGCTCGTCCTCGGTACGCGATATGCGCCTCTGTTGTTGGGTTTTACTGACTTGAAGATGAATCACTTCTTTCACCTGTCATCGATGTTTCCAATGACACCAACACGCGTGTCATTCGAATCGTTTCGCATTTTCGCGACACACTTGGCTCGCGATGGTACTCTGACTGGCCACAGTCGGTGACGGTGGTACCTTTCCGCCCGGCAAGACCACTTTTCGTCAAGGTGAGCCCGCATCGTCCGAGTTGAGATCTGTCGAGATCGCGTGCTGATTCATACTTGTCTGCAGCGCCACTTGACGGGTGAATTTTTCGAAAAGAAGTACATTGGTGCGGACCCCGTTACTCTCAGAAAAGTTGACTGATTTGTGGCACTTGACTAACGACGCGTTGATGTTTAGCTACTCTCGGTGTCGAGGTTCACCCCTTGTCGTTCTCCACCAACTTCGGGTACCATTTGCTTCAACGTTTGGGACACTGCCGGACAAGAGAAGTTCGGTGGTCTCCGTGATGGATACTACATCCAGGGCCAGTGCGGTATCATCATGTTCGACGTTACTTCGCGTATCACGTACAAGAACGTCCCCAACTGGCACCGTGACCTCGAGCGGGTGTGTGAGAACATCCCCATTGTTCTCTGCGGTAACAAGGTTGATGTCAAGGTGCGTGATTCACTCTTGGAACTCTTTTACAAAGTATTGAACGCGACATCTGCGTTTAACAGGAGCGCAAAGTCAAAGAGACCAGCCACGTAACCTTCCACCGCAAGAAGAACATCCAGTACTTCGAGATTTCGGTCGAAGTCCACACTACAACTTCGAGAAGCCGTTTCCTTGTGTGGCTCCGCCAGGAAGCTACGTTGGGTGAGTAGGAATACACAAGCGCAGTGTACTTTTAGAAACTAAATACGTCTCCTTTTACAGTAACCCCACCCTCGAGTTTGTCGCTGCACCCGCCCTCAAGCCCGCCGAGGTTGAGGTTGACCCCGCACTCATGGAGCAGTACCAACGGGAGTTGGCACAGGTGCGTTGTAGCATCTCTTCCCAAATTTTTCAGTCGCTCCGTTATTCTGCATTATATAGGCCGAGGCTGTTCCTCTGCCCGAAGAAGACGACGACCTCTAAAAGACTTGTCCACCCACACGCATCATCCCTCGCGCACTCGTCTCGCGCCGCTCGTCATTTGTTTGTCGTACATTGTCTGTGACCATACCTGTTCAAATATAACTTCGCTACGCCCACCTGCTGGACTCTAATTTGTATGGGACTAACACGATCCTTTGTGTGCGAGTGCTTTTTTTTTTTTTGCTACGAGAACGAAATTGTGATCTCAGGGACGAATCAAGGTGAGATCATGAACTTTTTCGTCCAATTGCCGCTTTCTTGGTCTCAAGATCTTGAATCCCGATGCGCTACGTCGTTTCACGTGATGTCCTGTCGCGAGCGCTCGCGCCCAGCCCCGCGCAACTTTTGTGCCCGTGCGAGGCTGTATAGCCTTCGTTACTCCTTTCGCTTGCGCGCTGGAACGCTACCAGTCCACACAAACTCACACAGACCGATCTTTCTCACCTTTTGACCTCACCTCACCAGTAGTTATGGCATCTTACGACCAACACCGCGCACGCCAACAGAGTACCCACCTCAGCCAATATTCCCGACCAGAATGATGGAGCGTTCAATCCTTACGAGGTTTCCCAGGCCCCATCAGCCTACGACACAAGGAGGCTACGGATACCAGGAATACAGAGACGAGACGTTGGAACGAGGGCTTCTGCTCCGCCCTACCAAAGAGTAAGGAGAGGCAGTCCGTACGCTACAACGAGGGCGGTACCTGCTCGGTACGTGCAGTAGTATTTTTTAGTGATGTCTTTGGAGTCCTGTCTGATGTATCGGTGCGCGTAGGACACCGAGAGCCTTGAGAAGGTGGCGGTACGAGCACCAGGGCAACCTGTGGACTGGCGGCCAGCCGGCTACAGCGGCTGCTGTGGACGCTTCTTTTGCTGCAGCCTCCTCATCTTCCTGTTCCTGCTGATCAGCATTGTCCTTTCTCTTCTCCTGGTAAGTCTCCTGCGATTCTTGTCTTCATGCGAACTGGCGCCTTACTGCTGAAACAGTGGATCAAACCGCCCAATGTTGTGATTGGCACCCCGGCCCCTCGTGAGCAACGGCAGCGCGGTTAGTATCACAGAATCTTTCCCTGTCACCGTCCTCTTTATCCCCCTACAGTTCCAGCTGCAGAATGACGGTGTCAACATCAACCTCCAAGTTCCTATCTCGTAAGTCCGAAGTGCTCGCAAAATTATTTCCTGTGCTCTTATATCAACACAGCGTTGACAACCCCAACTACTTCTCAGTCAAGTTCTCGAGCATTGATGCCCAGGTTATGTCCGGGCTGCGCTTTTCCAACACGGTCCTATAACTCACATCTATGTAGATATTCTACCCTATCAACAACACTAAAGTTGGCGGTGGGCACACTTTACAATCTGAACATCGCAAGCAACAAGCAAACCAACTTCACCTTGCCGTTTGCCTTGAACTACACGACGGATATTGACCCCCAACTTCAATATCCTGGAAGATCTCGCAGATAAGTGTGGTTTCACCGGCAGCGCATCTCAGCAAATCAAGGTCAACTATGAGATCCACGTAAGTCTGTTTTTCTCGAAGTGGATCGCGTGCTCAATGGACTTCTCTAGCTTGACTTCAAGGTCCTCTCTTCGTGCCTATCAAGCCCACGATCAAGAACTCTGCGAGTTTCGCTTGCCCCGATCACTGCCAGTGACATCGCTGTAAGATCAACTCTTCGTATTAATCCTTCTCCTCTGACAACCCGCTGCAGAGCCTCTTGAAATCTGCCGGAATCAACAATCTGCCGATCTCTCGACGCTATTGTCAGCGCTGTTGTTAGTCTGTTGATTTGCTTTGGGACATTGTTTTCGTCATGGACTGTTTTGTTTATTTGCTCGCTATCTGAGTATGGACATTGACTATTATAAAGCTATCTACGACCAGAAAGTTTGACAATTGCGCCATACATGATTTATCAGTCAGCAACGCCTTCATCTCCAAGCCCTGCTGCGATCCGATGACTTTCTCGGCCTCGCTCTGGCTCATATCAGTCGCAGCCGCTATCGGTTTCTCTTTCCTCTCAATCTGCAACGCGACTTTCTCTTCGGGCGCAATCATACGCCAGGCGCGTGTCGCAGCCAGCTGCAGGCAAATGGCCAACCAACCCGCGCCATTTTAGATGTCCGTCGACCTCCGAGCATTCAATGTTCTCGACGCCCCGCACTTGCACCGGCTGGAGACCGGCAACTCCCCAGCTCATGTCGGAGACCCTGGCGAGGACCGGCGGAGAATGTAGTCCTGCGTTGCCGTTAACCGTTTACGAGACGTCCGGACACACAACACGCCGCGCGCGATGCCCACGCGCTCTCGTCCGCGGGAATCGGCCGCTCCGAAGAGGTAGACATCTTGTATCAATCCCGCGACCTGCGCTGTCGAAGGCGTCGAGGCTCGCGCGAGGTGTTGTAGGGCCTCAAATATGACGAGCGATCCGAGCGAGTAGCCGACAAGGGTCGCTTAGGGCGGTTACCCAAGACCCGCTGTGCTAAGAGCGTTCCGTAGTACGCGCCCCGCTTTGGCCGCCAATGCTTTGGCTTGCATCCAAGGGTTGTCTGCGTTTCAGACAGGCGGTCAGAAACATCAAACCTGACGAAGGAATTGGCCGGATACGTTACCGATAACGCGACCTATTTTCAGCCAAGCCGATGGCGAAAGCGCTGCGAACAGGGCCGCTGAACACTGTCCGTTTAATGATCTGTGCCTTCACATACTGCATCGCTTGGGTTTTTACCAGCGCCGTAAGAGCATTAGACAGCTGAATCAGCGCATCTACTTCCTGTAGGATTGAGATGAGTCATGCTCTTCATTCAACGACGATGAAAACATCCTTACCCATCGAAGTGCGAAGGTATCATCGCCGCCTAGGACTGTCCAGGGTGCAGTCACATCGTTGGACGAATCGAGCCAGCCGCTGACACATAGTCGAACAGCTAAGGTATCGTGTGTGGGCCGAGAGACTGGCTCAATGGCCAAATTTCGCGGACCTCTCTTGTATAGCGGTTCGACCATCTCGGCGGACTTCTTGGAACCATATGCGCCAAACAGCGCTCCGCACACGACGGAAGACCCGGCGAGCCCGCTCGCGAGCAGCCCCGCAGCGGTTCCTCCGACCCCAAGCCACCCAAGCACGGTCGTCACGCCCGCCCCGACGAGCGGAGCAGCCAGGCCGCCAGTTATTCCGATTGAGAACACCGCCACCGACAGCCCGCGAGACCCACGCCCACGTTACGATAGGGTCCTTCCACGCGCCGCATTCTCTTCTGTGGCGCTCTGCGTCTTGGATTTTCGTTCGGCCTCTTGCAGTCAGCGCGCTCCGGGTTCTTGAGCGTAGCGGCCACAGCACTTTCGTTCGACGATCGACCGAAATAGGATAGAAAGGTCCGACCGTGTGTCGCGTGCTCGTGTGTACGTCGTCTTCGTTGAGGTGTCACCCAGCGTATGGCAGAAAGAGTACGGTTTGGAGAATCTGGTTCACGTGCGTGTTCCTGCTGACTGGTAGTGCTGGTAAGCCGACGGTCGACGTATCAGAGAGAGCGCGTCCAGTGTGGGACATTCTCCTGACCAGAGCAGATTATTATTTCATTCACGGCTTACGAAGACGGAGTAACGTCTCACGCACCTCCGCCCCGGCTCCTGGCACGCAGCCCATGTGTGACCGAGAAGCTCCTGTGCCCATCGAGTCATTTCGACGATGTGTGCATCTTCTGGTGGCCGCTCTATCTGCTTCATCTCGAGAAGACAACGCGTACTCGTTTACCGCATATAGCTCGGCAGTGTTCCGATGCGAGGCCAGTCTCCGGAAGACATGTAGGAAAATTGCCCTGCGTTCTTGTTCAGAAAGATTCGTAGGAGGCGTGACCTGTGTGTGAGATCTCCATGTACCCCTGACATGATCAGTAGTTAGTCTGGAAGACCTTGTGAGCATACGCCAGTATCATATCTGGGAGTTTTGTGCAGGTTTCGATGATGGATGTTTGGAGCAAAGCGCGTCTCTGAGGTCTCGTAATGACGTTAGGTTAGGTGTAGGGTCAGATAAAACTTTGGATTCGGTACTATACGTGTGGCTTCATCTGACAGAGGGGGGGGGAATATATAACAGCTCACTATTCTAGCTCGATTTTAGCTAGCCATGACTACAATGCTAGTAATGAGTGGTTTGGAGTCGCGGTAATCGACCGGCAACCAATGACTGCCTGGGACTTACGTCATTGCCACTTTGTAAAGTAGTTTATACACACTGTGAGATGTGTTTAAATGGCCAGCATGAATTATAAAAGTACAATTACTAATAGGTCTTGCATAAAGAACTTGGGCATGTTGTGTTGTGTCAGACAATCAACTGCAAAGCGCAAGGCGAGTTGAGTAGCTCACGCGCGCTTGACGCCACAAAGGGCTTGAGACGGAGGATGCCGTGTGGCTTGCGTGCACGTGGCGCGTTTCCGGAGTCGCGCGGCACGTGGCGCACTGTTCTCTCCTGCCTACTTTTCCCTCTTTCCCTGAAGTTTTACGACCTTTCGAAGGCATATTTGTCGCCGGCGGTCGGGCTACGGTCTGCCATCCTCCAAGGATGAGCTCCTCTATGGTATGTCGCCGGTAGAATACCGAGGTTTCTGGCTCGGACTCAACACTGCGTCACTAACAGATGCTCGGACTGCCTTTACGCACTCCGCTCCGTGTGCAAAGGACAGCCCTCCACACATGCATGCCTATACGCCAGCTATCAACATCCTCACCTCGTCATACACTCCTTCGCACTCTTCAAACACTCCGACAGTCTGGCAACTACCGCGTCACTGTGAATCATTCTCGTGCTTTATTAATTCTCCGTTGCTACTCTCTCTGTGTCCTCCATCTTTGCCCCCTCGGAAACCATCTCGGTGCCACCACCTCAGGTTGTCGCGAACATTGCGTCTATTGAAGCTGCAGCCGATGCCAATCCGTACGATGTCGAGAAGCAGCCAGATCGCGCCTCTTTGAAGCACTGCTGGCGACCACATGTCAAACCGGGATATGATGTGCTGGTTTCTCGCTGGGAACGGATGTGTGAATTTGTGCGTAAAAGCCTGCTGTATACTTGCCATACTGCCATATATTGACCCCCAACCGACGACAGGACTCGTCTAGCCCGTAATATTGCGGTCAGACGCGGCTTTCAAGCTCTACACCTAACGCAGCGCACTCATGAAGAACGAAATGGAGGCATCTATTAATGCTGCTGTACGGCGCAGGGACTCGCTTCTTGGCGCCACTGCTGCCTCAACCTTGTCTAATATTACGGAACCATTGGTGTCGACCCCTGAAGTTGCTGTTGATCTCCCCAAGGAGTGATGCAGCAAGTGTCAATCCTGAACAAATCGATGCCTCCAGTGCCTCTGCTTCTGCGTCCTCTGCCACTACGCCAACCAACACTAGCCAGACAATTGCACAGTCTGTTCTTGCTTCGCCACATACTGCTACACAACCTTCTGGTGTATTGAGCTCTGACATGTCGAAGCTTGCGACCGCGCTCGGCGCAGGTGCTGGCAATCTCAACAAACCCCATAGTGGTTACTTTAGCGGAACGTTTAGTGACAAGGTCTCTCGGCAACGGACGCTTTACTTAACGGTTTTGTAGCGAAAGGTGCATGGATTCCACGTCTGGTTCGATTTGTCGTCTACACCGCAGTGTTCACGTTCTGTGCGTACTATTCTCTTCAGTCCGCGGTATAGACTAATGGCATGCAGTCATGCTGGTCATATTCTCCGTCCTCTTGGGAGAAACTCTGGGCTTCTCAAAGCCGGCCCTCGGCAAGCAGAATTCGAACTACCCCCGGAAAGACTTACAAGTTCAGCGATGTACACGGTGTTGACGAGGCCAAGGATGTGCGTACAGCGATTCCCGGACATTATTGTCGCTAATCTCGGGCTACATCCCAGGAACTCCAAGAGGTTGTCATGTTCTTGAAGGATCCGACAATTTTCACGTCGCTTGGCGGAAAGCTTCCAAAGGGAATCCTACTGACAGGTCCCCCTGGAACAGGTAAAAACTTTGCTTGCTCGCGCTGTTGCCGGCGAGGCCGGTGTGCCTTCCTTTTCGCTTCTGGGTAAGTCGACATTCAACATCTCTGCCCTTGGCAGTTTAGCTTAATTCATCTCAGATCCGAGTTCGATGAAATGTTCGTCGGCGTTGGCGCGAAACGTATGCGAGAGCTTTTCGCCGCAGCTCGCAAGAAACAGCCCGCCCATCATCTTCATTGACGAACTGGATGCGGTCGGTGGAAGGCGTACTAGCCCGCGACTCTCAGATGGTGGTATTATATGAGGCAAACATTGAACCAGCTCTTGACCGAGACGCGGGATGGTTTTTTGCGCAGAATGAAGGCATCATTGTTATCGGAGCAACCAACTTCCCTGACAGTCTAGACCCCGTAAGCTTTCCTCACCGATCAGGTTAGCACATATGTTTCACGGTCACGCTCTTCTAGTGCCCTGGTCCGTCCCGGTCGGTTCGATAGGCATATCGCAGTGCCCCTCCCGATGTGCGAGGACGGACGCAGATCTTGAAGCATCACATGCAGAACATGTGTCGCCGAGTCTGTGTGCGCGATTTGTTTGCCGTCGAGAAAGAACGTTATTGATAGCGATCTCTTGTAGAGGTAAATCTGATGGTCCTCGCCCGAGGCAACTCCAGGGTTCTCTGGTGCGGACCTCCAGAACAGGGTGAAGTCAGTATATCCGAGCGATCGATGGATTGTCCAAACGGTTCTGACACACTTTTCACTAGCATGGCTGTGCCGTTCAGGCTTCGAGAGAGGGTGACACTACCGTCAAGCTGAAGCATTTTTGAATGGGCGAAGGACCGCATTGTCATGGGCGCTGAGCGGAAGAGTGCGTTCATTAGCGATCATGTGTAAAGAAGATGACAGCGTTACCACGAAGGCGGACACGCGCTGGTGGCTCTGTACACTTGATGGCGCGATGCCTCTTCACAAAGTGGACATGCGTTCCTCGCGGAATGCCCTCGGGAGTGGTAAGTCCTGTTCCGTCGGAGCCGCGTAACGCAATTACTGATCCGAACAGACCAGTCAACTCCCCGAGGATGACATGTACTCTCGCTCCTTCAAAGAGTACCTCCCCCCCCCCCCCCCCGCTGACATTGATGTATGCATGGGCGGCCGTGTCGCCGAGAGCTCGGTATGTCCCTACCGGTATTGGCTTGTCTTAGTCAAACTAATAATATTTTGACAGCATATGGAGCTGATAAAACGTGACTAGGTGGTGCCTCGTCCTGACATCACCAAGGCTACTCAATATTGCCCGATCAATGGTGAAGGTAATTACCGACTTGTACGGAGTCTAAAGATACGCTGCTCAATGCATATCTTTTCACACAAGAGGCTGGGGATTCTCTGAGAAGATCGGCCGCCGGTTTTACTTCAATGACCGTGACGGTCCAATCAGTCCTCAGAAACAAGACGAAATATCGAAACTGAAGTCCGAAAGTACGTCATATCACTTCACGATTCGTCGCGCATACCCCGCTTTGTCCATGCTCCATTGTCGCGGCGTAGCCCCGACACTTGACCGCTTCTCATGCTATCTGTATGTTCGAACCCACGGATTGCTGATATCGGCCGTTCTATTCAGGATCCTCACCGCGTCTGTGAGAATCGCGTGTAACAAAACGCGCTGCTAAAGTCAAAAGAGGAAGAGTTGCACCGAGTGAGTTGCTCCAACAATGTTTCTAAAATCAATTTCTGACTTTCCCTGCTTTGTTTACGTCTTCTGTGTGTGAAGCTCGCCACCCGCGCTCTCGTTGAACACGAAGACTCTCGACGCCGAAGAAGTTAGAAAGGTCATCAAGGGCGAGTCCAATACGAAATATAACAGAAGTCATCCCAGAGAGGATCTCTCGCGATGGCCGCGGAGGAGCACTCATAGCACGCTTAGACTTGTTTCTATGGCTCGTCTCGGTGTTCCTTGAACGTTATACACAGACTCTACATGTCGCTAATAACTCCTTGCTCGCTACGACTGCCCCGACTGCCCTGGCCGGGCCTAGCGCGGCTTGCATAAGCCGTCCCGACTCACTGACCGACCGACTAGGACGAGATTGAGTCCTCAGATGGCGGAAATTCACGGAATGCCGTCAACATAAGCTTGTAAGTTCGATGACGGGCTTCGCATAGCTGAGCTGCGATCGAGTTCTCTCCGGCAGTTCCCCTCGCATGCTGTGTATTCGAAACTTCTCGAGGGTGGGAGATGGTATTACCGGAGAAAGATATTCAGCTCCCTTACAGTAGACTGTGTCTCATGAACCTTGGTCTGGTGCAGAGGAAAGGATCATCTCGTGCTTCTGTTACCTCTGTACTCTGCTGGTAGAACTCTCAGACGGAAGTGAAAATCGTCCTAATGAAATCGGACGAATACGCAAAACACATGACGTTTTTTATTGAAAGAGGGTGGAGGTCTGTACTGGGCCATATGAGCAGCACGGAGGTGGCGGCACAATCAGGGGCCCCAATTCACAAATGAAAGTGCCTGGAACGGCATATGAGGAGTGTATGTGGCGAACTCACCGTTAGTTATGCGTCCATGCGGCTGCATATGCTCTGGTCCAATCGTTCTAGCGGCTTGACATCCCTGAGACACGGGGTAGATATCTCGATGGACTAAATAGATCGATGGAGAGTTTCGTTCTCAAGCCTAGGTGCAAGGTTCTGATTCGCAGAAATGCGGATGGGGAGATTTGGTCTATGGCAATATCGCTTTAGACAAACCGCTCTGGGAAGCATATATGTGTTCTCACCTTGTCGGCACATATACACGCCCAAAGTCGCCGCTTCAAAGCGCGCCATGGCGCGTATGTGCATGCCCAGCTCCGCTGCAACCTTACGGCATCGGGGCCTTGATAGGAGCGATGGCTGAAAGAGCGGAGAAGGGGTCATGAAGATTTGTGAGGAGCCACGCACGAGCAGGGGCTTTTGGGATGGCTGTGAGCATGGCAACCCTTATAGGGGCTGGGGGAATGCTGGCGACCGACAGGGGGAGACAACCTGTTTGAGATGCGTCGGCGCTGGACGAGTCCTTGGCCTCGAGCTTGTCGATGGACACCCGTGTTGCTAATCTCCTGGCATAGACGGTCGGCTACGCTTATTCAGTTTTCTGCGCGGATGCCGTGTGTGTTCCGGAAGAAGAAGGCTGGGTCGTAGCCGAACTGAAACAGACGGCGGCGGCGGCTTTCTTGCGAAAAGACAGATGCCCCTCGTTCCAATAGACACACTGGAACGCATGCCTCCTCCCATCCTCGGTAAAACTAGCGCAGAGATGCGTCGGAGTAGTGGGCACTTGTGGACCGAGAGACACGGCGGGTGAACATGGTATGGACAAGCTTTGTGATTTTATCCTTTGTCTGTGCCTATCGTGGGGAGCAGCATGGGCACTAGGCCCAGGGGTGACCGCGCTTGGCCTGATACGAAGGTCGGAAACAGGGCGTGTAAGATGAGTTGAGCAATGAAAACTTTACGACATCTATCTCACTCCACAATTGAGGGGTGCTGCAGCCGGCAGGCCACACCGCAGAGCGTGAGAGCGGCGTGCGCTTTGCGGTCAGCGGACGCTTGTCTCCTCCGCCCGGGAGTGTTCTGCCACCAATCGGTCTCGGGGAGAGTGACAAAGCTCGAGACAGTCCGGTGCGAGCGAGTTCTAAAGGTCGAACTGAGGCCCGGACTCTCGAATGCGCCTCTGGGGATGAAGTCGTGTCGTAGCGAAGGAAAAATTAGGAACGGCAAGGCACGTTCCGGGTTTTCGTCGCGGAGGGATCGTTTTACGGTTGTCCTCGTCGGTCAGCCACCCAGCAAAGGGGCCACCGACATCGCACATGAGATCTTGGGATATTACGTGTGTTACGGGGAAGGTCGACCTGAGGAGGAGAGACTTGTGCCCCTTTGAGGAAGGACTGGGAACGGCGCGCGTCTCCTGCTCTCGCGCAGCCTTTTGATCAGTGGAAAACAAAAAGAACAAAAAATTGTCAGCCACCCCAAGACACCGACGGCGGTTCTGCAATTACCTGCGTTGTTTTGTTTTGCGTGACGAGGCAGACGACGGCGTCGCTTTGCACGACGCCGCTCTGTATACGAGGTTAATGCGACTCCTAATAGCAAGCGCACCCGGGTCGGGGATGGGCGCGCGTTGCCGAGCGAATGTGAGATGCGGACTCTTTTTCTGGCACAGAGGGTTGTGCGCCCGTTTCACGGTGGGATATGAAATACATGGCAGATCTGCGTGCTGCCGAAGATCGTTGTTTTCTGCCCTGGCGGAGTTTTTTGGGTGGCGACGTTGGGGATGAGCACCATCGCAGGGAGTGCGCGTTTCATTCACGCCGGTACGACCCAGCGTGGTGCAGCGGAAGATTCTGCGCGTGCTTGGCCATGTAGAACAGGAGAGGCGGCCACGCGCGAGCCTCGGGTGTGCCTGGGGCGAATATTAACACACAAGCAGGATTGCGTAAAAGGGCCGGCCTGCGTCTCATGTGTGCCGATCTGGGACGGTGCGAGGTATCCACCTTCCTGCATGGGGGATGCAGAGGTCGTAAGCGCCGCTTTGCCATTCATTGGCAACAGGACCCGCAGGCGTGGTGCTCGATGGAACATTTAATGGTTTAGCCAAAGGCCCGTCTTTCACTCGATCACGACAAACCAGGCTGGGCACTGATTGACTTAAGGCCTGAGGTCCAACGACCCATCTCAACCACCCCTCTACCACATCTCCTATTACTGTCCGGGCCGACGTGACCAGCGTCCCCCACACGGTGAGCCTTGTTTCGCTGTCCCCCCCCCCAACTCAGAAGTCGTCGATCAATCCGTTCTAGGTTTGTCTAACGCTGTTTGACCCTAGGATGTGTCACCGGCAACTAAGATTGAACAAGTTCACGGAGTGCGGCGGCATTCCACCTTTGTCGGCGAGCTCAACGCGTCGAACTTGGGGGGGGGCATGCGGCAGTCGACTGCTACAACAGCAGGCAGCATCCAGTCGGCTGCACCGCAGGGGGGGTCGCCATGTACTTGTCGTCGCTACTATACGTGCGTCGCGCACTGTTAGTCTGCGAAACTACTCACACTGACGGTCTCCGTGCCAGCCAACCCGAGCGACTATATAAGAAGTGCGAAATTCAGCCGTCCCACTGACCTTGGTCCGTGTACTGACTAGCCTGCGCAGTTTTGCAGGCAACTATGCTAGAGGTGCCTCGGAGCAGCCTAACGAACCAAAACTCATGTCATGTCCATCCACGACCAACAAGGAAGCCCCCCCTGTCACGCCGCCACGTTACCCCGCCCCTCCTACAAGTCTATGATCTATCTGCGCAAGTGTACTATCATCCAAAAACCACCATCTCCGTATTCATCGTCCTCTCGACTCTTTTTCCTTGTCGGCCTCCATCTCGATTTCCTTTTGTTCTTGCCTGGTGTCGTTCAATGTCCTCCAGTGTCCACAGTGAAATACCAGTCTGATTTTCGTTGGGGTTCTGCGAGATGGTGCGCATGAACAGCTTTGACAGGGTAATCGCCATGTCCGTCGACAGGTTTGGTAGGGCGGGTCTCTTGGATGTCCGTTACTGGTTGGATCCATCGGGGCAGCTTCGCCCGTTTGTCTGCGCGGGCAAACCTCTGCGCGCTTCCAGGTCAGCACCGACCGACACACGCCAAATGACAGCCACGGACCTTGTCCGCAAAACACCATGAGGCCCCAGTCCGTCTTTTCCACGCAGGACACGTCCCGACGCATTGTGCGGCGTTCCGCATGGCGTCGAATCCCAGAAATTCCGACTCCCGGATGCGGTAAGTGTCTCGTAGGTACTGCCAGCCTAGCCTTTAGAATACGACTCTCTGTGTATTGGTACGGGACGCTATGGGCCGTGGGCTGTGTGTCAGCCGTGCAGGCGGGCCCCAGGAGGCGGAATACTGACCCGAACATGATGACGGCACGCCATAATTATGATCGAAGTCACGATACCCTCTGACACCTTGCCTCGTATGCCTCGAGCAGCGACGGATATAAAGAAAGATACTGCGCCACGGCCGTTGTCGCACGCCTGCCGCAAGCTACAGAGATTATCCTGGAAAGCGGCGACACGCCAGGTGAGAATTTCCGCACCCTGCGATAGTTCTCAAGAGCACGATGCTCGTTTAGTTTGCGTCAGGCGTCTCCACAAAAATGAGCTTGTACTTTCCAAACTTCGTTTAGGATGCCCCTGGCGGACAAATTTCAGCTAGCCGCATGGAAGAAGAGGCAGCGGCTGACGAATAAAAAAAAACTCACCATGTCGTTCACGACGTTCTGCGACGCATGCTTTCCATATACAGGTAGCTAGGGAAGAACGCTACGATCCCATCCGGCACGATTTTGCTATACTCGATGAGGATACTACCGAAGTTTACGTACAACGGCAGGATCGTTCCTGACCTCAACCGCGAGCTAATGGCCCACAGTTGGGTCGCTTCCTCGTGTTATGACCTATGATAAACCGGGCTTGGCGCACGTCCTCTCAGTCATGCATCCACACTACTCACCATGGGCAGGAAGGAATTCCGCGTGGAGTGTCATCTGATAGGACTCCTGTACGACAGGAGTAAATTGAAGCATCTTCGGATACATGTCCAGCGGCGAGATAGTGCCGGAGGTTATGACCACGCTGCTGAAAACGTTCAAAGACGGGCTTGATGGCAATTGAAGGATCCAGACAGCTGGTAGGATTGGTTTAAACTTCACAGGTGGAAATGCGGGCGGTGATATACTTACGTGAAATGAAGATGGGGTTAGGGACCGTCGCATTATCCGTCTCAAACGGCTCGAGAATCAGTAGGAAGCCTGTGGGTTGATTAATCCGATGGAAACGCGCACTCAACGCCGCGCGTACCTTTCTCATTACGTAGAGACCAGGGTAGCAAGCTAGCGACTTTCTGTAGCGCAGAGTATTCATCTAAGCGGCTCAGCTCCAGCGTGCGGACCATGGTGACTGTAGGCGCTCCGCGCAGAAGCTGCCATCTGAGGTTTTAGATGCTGATGATGAATAACGGCCCTGGTATCCTGCCTACCGTAGTGGCCTGCGCTTCGATTATACGTAATGTCCTTCAGGTGCTGTAAGAAGGATAGTGGCGTTTCAGCGACAACGTTGGTAGCACGCGCAAATGCGAGTCTAAGGTCAAGTAACGGTATCAGTAGGTGCCTGCTGAGAAGACTGTTCTCGCTAATAAACCTAGATAGCGAAACTCAGTCTAGAGCCAGGGCACAATTCAATACAACCCTCCGCTCACTTACCTTAAGGTATTCGACAAAGCGCTTGAGAAAGGCGACAAAGTGTTCCGCCTTTCGGATATTTCCAGGGATAGCCTCTTTTAGGAGATCTTCAGGAAGCACTGTGGGCGATACGACGTGTTAATCTCCTAAACGGTGTGGACATTGCCAGGTCACTGACGCAGGATTTGTCATGAATGAGCTTCTTCATCATTCGCCGCTTCCTGGAGACCCTCAACTAATTTCGCATACATCATCCTGCAGCTTAGACGCGTCTGTACGTTTGATCCTGGTCGTCGCGGCTTTGTAAAATTGCTGTCGATGATGCATACGTAACAAAGGAAACTCACTCTTCGATTTTGTGTCGCCTAACCGTGTGACGCTCCTGGCCGCGCCGAGTCCAACATTGGACGTGTCAAGTCAATGCTGAGCGACTCGATGCAAACGTTGTCTGGGAGACTTAGGCCGGCTGAGCGGCAGACTGAAGAAAAGCTTACCGATATTGTGCGCCTCGTCAAACACTACGATAGCGTCTTTGGACATCTCTTTCGAGGACTTGCTCTGCAACCTTGGGATCCAGCAAGTAGTGGAAGGAGTAGATGACAATGTCCACGAATGGCATCTGAGAGCAGGTAAGTCTAGACTGTACCAATCTACTTGACACTGAGTTTTGCTAACCATTCGTCGAACTAGGAAGTAAGGACAAATCTTGTTGTCCGCGGCCGTGTTGAAGGACATCTGCCAACGTCCATATCCCAGGTGGTATCAGATTACCTGGCTCAAGTTTCCCCAAGTTCTGAGACGCGTCAGGATAGCAACGCCGTACGTGAGAAGACACACAAACCTCGTGCCAATCACAGAGGTCGACGGAGCCTGGGTCTTCTCGCCCCTTTTGGCATGCCGCGCTATTCTCAAGTCGCGACAGCGAGCATCGACTACCTTCCCCTTCTTCTCTTTTGACACACTAGGCCGAGGGGTTTTCAGCACAATATCAAGCTGGCTGGCTCGGGTAGGACATCTCTGTCTCTTGATGTGTAGCCGAGGTGCACTGACCTCAGAATGTATACACAGGTTCTTACGACTAGTCAGACCGAGGCCATAGAAGCTTCGCTCCTTAGCCTTTTGCTCTTCTGTTTCCGCCATAGTCATGCGATATTCCATGAGGCGCTTCAACTCTGCCAGGGCCTTCTCAATCTCAGGTACTGTTCGCGAGCAGTAGATCAGTTTTTTTCGCCGCGTCGGGTAGAACTGTGACATTCCATCAGATAGGTGACAGGGATAAAGGAGATGGTACATACTTGTTGATATGATACAATTAGGGGGACGCAGTGACACCGTTTTTGCCTGTTCCGGAGGGTGGGCATTTTTGTTTATTTTTTATATTTTTTTATTTTTTATAATTTTTTATTTTATTTCGAGCACACAGTGGCCCTATTGATGCAACTTCAGACACGCTCCTTTCCACGACATGACGCGTCGCATACGGTAGCATCAAGTGTACGCTTCAAGTCACCACATATACGAGTATTGTTCTGGGTGCAAACGTTTGCTCAATTACAGCTCAGCAGGTAACGCAAAGGTGAGACCGACCTGGGTATATCCGGTCATAAGGGAAAATTACCTATACAATGCCAAATCAGTTGCCGCTTCTGAGAGTAGGGTCAGTCAGGCATACAGGCAGATCGTCAATGTAGAATTTCATGGTGAATACAGTCGATGAATGTCGTTATGTGATAAGTCGCGAATGAGGCCAGTTGGAAGCTGACGAAGAGGAACAGGACTCGTAGGCGCGTGCAGCGCCGATGCTAATATATCCGCGCACCACGTGGGCTTGCTGATGCGCGCTCCCTGCGCGCTTAGGACACGCTCGCCATCACTCGCCGCCTCCGAGGCTTTGCGTCCTGACAATGTTCTCTCGCAACCTCCGCGGCGAGGCAGCTCTGCGCTCTGGCTCAACGACCCCTCACCAGAAATAAACCGATTTGGGTGTAGGGCCATACAAACGGGACCTAAACCACCTGCCCCTACACAGCCAGACTCACATCCCTCGGCTCTTCATGAGCATTTCATCCACCAAAGCCAACGTCAACTATCGACGTGTTTTTGGACGGTTTTCTCAAGTTTTCTGTTTATAGGACACTTACAATCACAACCGTTCTCTATCACGTCATGGACTGTGTTTGCCATGCGCACACCAGTACGTCGAACGCGCCAAATGGCCCCGGAGGCTCGACGAAGAGGTGCGGAAATGGCCATGTGGGATCTAGAGGGAGAGAAGTGGACGGAGGAGAGAGCGGTGGGACGGATCCTGCATTAGGGTTCGGTTGGGCCGACACCTTGTTCGCGCCGCATGGATGGCACAGAACATGGGGAACAGGCTCCACCGCAGGTGTCATTTGGGTTCGAACGCGACGTTCAGCGGCCGTGGAGGTTCCGGCACCGGAGGGCTAAATTACACATCGTCGAAGCGCGCCTCGTAAATATGCTCAAGAGTTCCTGAAAACTGCTTTGGAGGTCGCAGAGAAGCGTATGGCTTCTGGAAAACTGCGGCCTCAGACCATCAGCGAACTTCTTACCCGGCATGCGGATGTTATGGAGCGTATGGGCACAAGGGACGCTCTGTTCGAAGCTCGCATCGAATTCGAGAGGATATGGGCGGGTCAAACCCGGCAAAGGAGTACTCGCAGCTCGCACTGCCCTCAAGCTCGTGTGATATAAACTCGCGACTGGGAGACAAAGAGGACGCGCTTGCCTGGTGGGCACGGACCTTCCAACTACTGCGCGGGGGAAAGACCTCAGCAGAGGCCACCGGGGTTTCCAGAGATTACCGAGACCTACCTTCTGGGCCATTAGCTCAACGCACATTTTATCTCTACCCTCGTATCACACTCTCCGCCTTCTATGCTACATCAGGCCAGTTACGTCAGGGGCGCAGGCCGTCGAAGAGACTTCCCTCAATCTTCTCAAGTCTCTTGCCCAGACCACAATCGCTGAGCTCTGCGTCACCCCCACAAACTCTTCACGCACTCTACGCTCTACAACGATCATCCCTCCTCTCTATCCACCTTGCCGAAGTGCTCTATGCACTGAGGAAGAAACCCGCCGCGTCCATCGAATGCTCACACGAGCCGCCGACTCCTGCCGAGCAAGTTGCGTTGGCTCTCACAGGGTTGCCCCCTGTCCATCCGATGCACCCCAGTCCAAAATCCCTCATCCTCCATCGTCGGAGACATCCCTCATCCCACCTACTCCCAGTCGGTCTCCATGAACCGGCCCGCGCGCAGCCTTCTCCGGGATTCGCGTAAGACCGCTGCCGATGGCATGGTGCCTCAATAGGCGTTCTCACAGAGGCGTCAGCTGCCGCGGGTCGAAGCAGAAGGCTCTGGACTGCTACGAGCGTTGCCCTATTGGCTGGGCAGGCGTCGGCTCGATGACGGACCCGAGCGGGATCGAAAGGCCGGCGAGGGCATCCTCGAGTCCGAGTGGAAGGTCCTCTGGCGGTAACTATGTGCGGGCTCGCGAGGTGCTGTACTGACACGAGGAGAAGAAGTAGTTATATTATCGCATGATGCGCGCTCTGGCCCCGCGCGAAGCTGTGGTCGGACTCTGGCTGTGTGGGTGTGGGCCGTCCAACACGCGTCGCGCACGCGCCGAGGGTGTGTCTGTGCCGTGTTCGAATGCGAGGTGAGGGTGAGGGGGACACCAGGACCAGAGTTCGGCCGAAATTGATTCGCCTTCTCTTTGTTGACGCGTGCGAGGGGCCCCGCCTTGCGCACACAAGTCGCCACAACCTATTATACACACAACAGCTGCCAGCCGTTCGTTGCTCGATGCCGATGCGAGCCAATCGTGAGATGATGCACCCTCTGATCACGCTTTACAAATCGTTTTTGGCGGCCAGGCAGCCCAAATTGGACCCCTGATGCGCCGGTCCTCTTGTTCCCTTCCATCACTTCCTCCCGGGATAGCTTCTGTCGTCATCACATCTGGCAGCATCGCCAAGCGGGTGCACACAATGTTATACTTCTCGCGTGAATTCCACGAACTGTGCTGACCAATCGTGCTGTATGACTACCGCGTAAGCCGCCGCCTGCCCAGCTTCGCGCTCGTGGCTGACCGCCAGCCACATTGTGGACGGGTGGCTGGCACTCAGCCGCAAAGCAGAATATGTAGAGGCTGCTGTGTCCGAGGTAGCCTCACCATGCCTGCGCTCTTCAAGCATTACCGTCACCGTCTGCCGACAATGAAAGAGTCTGCGTCCGAACCTCTCGCCGTGGCTACTCTCGCACGCGAGCCTACGGCTCCCCCGTACGCGGCATCGACCAGCCTGAGGCCCTGTCAATGTCTGCTATTCAAGTTCAGCTGCATGTCGAGGCCCTCCCAGCCTCACTGCGCAAGCGGCAGCAAAGCAGGCTCGCTTGTTGACGAGCTATGTCAGCACCCTTTGGAGGCGTGAGTCGCAAGCTACCCACGACAGTGCAATACTCATGCATTTATTATAGGGAGAACAAGAGTTGCTCCAGCAGCACCGTGCGCTCAAGGAGACCAAACAAACTGCTCGAGCGTGACCTAGGAACAAGGGCGCCCGCGAAGAGGGTGAAGCGTGGAAGAAGCTGGCTCAGGGCGTGCAAGAGATGCAAGCGATGGCGGTGACCGCGTTCGAGCGGTGCAATTGCAACCACGCTCGAGAAAAGAGAACATCGCGCTCTGTCAAGCGATGCACGCCTTTGCTGAGGGTTCCCGCGTCGGCGGGCCTGTCCAGCAGCTGCAGAAGATCGATTGCCGGTCTTACCGAGGAGGGTACCCAGTACAAGAAGCGGGAGGAGGACTTGAAGACCAAGGAGAAGTCCCTTAAGAAACAAGGAGAATCATGTCATCATCAAAGCCATGAGGAAGCAAACAAGGAGCTGAAGGTGAGAACAACGTGTTCAATGCGTGATATCTCCCTAACACACACTCAAAGCGGCGCTCCTTGCAAACGAAACCTGAAGTCAAGGAAGTGCTTGCGCTCGGGAACAAGAACTTCAACGTGCCAGATGCAGAGTCGACCACCACGAACCAGCCGAAGAACCTACCCATTCCAGAGCTCGTAAGTATCAGACTCCCGCCCACGCACCAAAGCTCGCTACAAACATCTTGACAGACTTCCATCCCAACTTTCCAAGAATTCTTCTTCCTGTAACCGCAGAAATGTATGAACCAATAAAAGGGGGATAGATCTAATATGATGAGGTGGTATTACAGAGAATCCGTGATGTAACCTGCCAGTAGATGGATATACAATGTGCGGGCGGGACGGGGGGCGGGTGAGTAATGCTACCGAAAGCGATGCGTGAATTGCGTAGGGTCGTTATCCACGAAAGCAGGAAACGGTTCGTAATTAAATGTTCTGGCATACTGTGCAGTTGAATGTGATGTGGTCCCGGAACAAGGCAGCTGTAGAGAACAAATGAGTTAAGCCGCTAGGATGAGGTTGAAATGGATCGCACGTAGAACAAATCAAGGCGGCCAAAAGGGCGACGACCACTATGTATACGAGGTATACTTGACAACCTGACCAAAAATGAGTATGCGTGAGTGAGTATGAGATGAAACCACGCACAATCCATCATGCGTTGCCTACAAGGGCTCTCTGTTTGGTTTGAGAATGATGGCGGCGGGCGAAGTTTGCTTCGAGGGACGCGCAGCCAGTGTCTAGGAAGGTTGGTCCAGCCTACGTATACCTCCATATCCTAAACTATACAGCTGTAGACTTTACAGAGCATCGTCGAGTGCAGCCTGTCAACCGAAGGGAATAAAGATTGTCGGAGGTCATGATGATCAACCGAATACTGACGCGTAGCAGGAAAGTGCCGGAACTTAAACACAAGGACATCTCCACTATCGTGACAGACGATCATTGTCCACCCCCTAAGAGGGCAGGGTTTTGCGGAACATATGCACTGAGAAAATCGCCAAGTCCTCGGCGCTAAACCACTTGCACATAGTACCACCGTGTGCAATGTGTTCCGTCATCGATCGGTCTTCTATTCGCGTGAGAGTGGAGGCAGCGTATGAGAATCTTCCGCGGATAGCACGTTGGATGTGTGCGAAGATAGAATTTATGATACCCAGGCAACCGGCGTGCGAGACGCCGGATGCCCAAAGCTCCAGGACACCAACTGTCGAGTTCAAGATGAGTAGAGAAATGACCTGCACCTGTCAAGCTATGGTCAGAACTTACGAAGGAACTCGGAAGAAGCAAGAACAACCAGAGTCCAAGCGGAAGAGGCGAGGAACGTGCGGCCCAGAGCGGCCATCCACGGCGGGGAACTGGTCATTGAACACCGGAAACGCCGGCCATACAGGCATGGGGGAGAAGGGATGTCTCGAAGGAAGAAGTGGGAGAGGGGAAAAGTTAAGGTACTGGACTTCAACAAGCTATCGCGGATGGGCTGATGTCACAGCACGGACGTGGGTAGCCGAATGTATCGGTATTGTGCAGATCAACCGGGGATGGATTGAACGACTGTGACAGGGAAGGAGGTGGCGAGAAGGGACGGGAGTGGATGGGGTGGTTCTGGCCATTGCGCGTGACAGGTAATGCTTGCTACTATGATCTGTGTGAACGGTCACATTGACACCAACGTCCCTAGGACACGTGTCGAATGTCCACGACAAAGTATGGAAGGTGGCACTGTGCCGATGTATGCAGATGTATGATAACTCCAAACGATGTCCCGAGCAGCTAGAACAAGTCCCGGCCCAACCAAGCACGCGGAACGGTCCGGACCAGACATATTCTCGAAACGGGTGTCACCCAACTTCTCTTCTTCTTGTCTCATACGGGTACAATGCAATTCGTCCTCGAGAGACGGCAGAGTAGGCCGTACCATAAATGCTACGGTCACTTGTGAACGACGGAGGTTTTACCTCAAAAGGATGCAATAGATCCGATCGCAGGAACTCGCGGTAGGTTCGATGATGAATTCGTGGCGAAGTTTAACTGATGTTGGTTTGAAGAGGAAGGGGCGCAATGCACAGCGGGCAGCACCGAGAACTCAGCAGTAGATTGAGGTAGGGCGTGTCGTCGCAGATGGCCATGGTGGGCTGTAGAGGAGGTCATCCGATACGTTTACTCATGCCCATGTGTAGATACTGGGGCCATAGCGAACACCGCGAGTAGCGGATAGTGCAAGTACATGCGGGTTCGTTCGCGAACCACGTCCATGGCGATGGTAATCGCGGGCACCAGCTCCCGGAAGGTCAATTTTGGCTGAGAATCGAACTGAAGACATAGAATGTTGTGTGCGTGTACGAGGAACGTACTTCGAAGATAGGAGAGAGTGACAAGAAATGTTTTCCAAGCCGAATGAGGCCGTCGATGCCCGTAAGCCCACGCTTCCAATAAATCTCTGTGTAGAGTGCGTTTAGTGCCTATAAGGTTTGTACTATCGTGACTTGTTCGCTGCTCATCCTTTGCAGCGAAACAATGGTGCAAGAAAGCGACGACGAACACCCAAGAAGGATGGATTAAAGCAATGCACGCGCTTGATCCTAGTCAAGAGACGCGTGGATATTGTTGTAGGTCACGACCAGGCTGGGCCTGGGGTAAACGTTGGCCAGAATAGTCGCATCTTGCAGTAGGAGAGAAAAATAGGGGGACAGATTTATTTGAGGGGAAAAGAAGGAAGACCGAAAAAGCGAGGAAGGAGAAGGGAAATGAAGAACGATTAGAGGAAAAAAAAGGTGAACGAGTTTGTCGCAAGGTTGCTGTTCAATGTACCGGGTCAATAAGACGCCTAAACTGCTTTTAAAAGTGTTCAATTGGTAGTAACAAATACATAAGAGCCTAACAGATATTACAACGTACGTGTGTCAACAAATTACAGGACCTGGGATGAATCAAAATTGACCAAGATGTCTGTTGATGTGGATAACCGGGTGTCCGTAGTAAGAACGAGAGAGGAAGCGATCCATCGGGAGCTGGTGCCGATAATAGTAATTTCTGCGTAGCTAACTGAGCATCTGCTCACCCATACCTAGTGCCGGTGAGCTATTGGTCTGGAAATTCAAGATGGTACCGCCCGAAACCGAGAGATCACGGACCCTTTGCCACACTGGTATTACCGTCTACTCCGAGTGCTTGCATGCGCACCCTTCCGCCAACGGCTTTATCGCAGTCAGCATGACCGGCGAAGATATCTCATTCGTTCACAGGTTGCAGACCCTTCCTGAGCCTTGGACACACCACCACGGGTAGCCATGAATGTCGCATTGAGGAAATCGAGGGTAAACCGTAGTGCAGCTTGCCCTCCGATCCATGTCCCAAGCAGCGGGGGGTCCATGGTACCAAATGTCTGTTCCTTGCCGGCAGCGATATCACCAAGAACACCAATGTTCTCCGAGAAAATGTACTCGCGGGTTACCGACAATCGCGAACACCGGATTGTCACATCCCGAGAACTCCCTTGTTGCCCCACTGCGGCACATACGGACTTCTGGCTCGAGAGGTTGTACTCCTCGAACACCTCGCCGCGCCGAGGATGTTTCGCGGATCTTGAATGCTACCTCCTCAGAGATAGGTCTGTCTCTGGTTCAAGCGTCCTGATGAAGCTCGCAAGTACTCTCCCTCGCGGTAGAAGATGATGGCGTGGCTTCTTGGTTAGCGGACTTTTGCCGTCACCGAGAATCGGTTTTCCGGCGGAGCTACCGACGCTGCGGGGAACTGCGGGCTTGCGCTTGGCCAGTTCCCCTGGGGATCATTTCCGAAGTGCCATCGATGAGGATGGAGAATAGACGTCGGGTTTCGCCACCACGGGTACACCGGGTTCTTCGTCGAGGTAGGCATCTGGAGGTCGGGATACGCACGAAGCAACACGGAACTCGGCGTTCTCTCTTGTGCCTTCTTCCTTGTTGAACTTGGCGTATGCGCTGCATGAGACTGCGTGAACTTGAACTTTGCGACGCGCCATGCGTTATTTTTTTTTTCTAGCTCGCGCTCCCGAGACGGTCGGTGTTGCCTGCGAACCTCTGAACGATATGAAGGGTTTCTTCGACACCGGTCACTCCAGAGGAGCTTGATCGCCTTCTCGAGTAGTCTTCATGTTTTCTCATGCCAGAGACAGTGGCGGTAGAGTGTCCTGGGCTACGCATGGAGGCCCCAGATAGCGGTGGTACGCCGAGCGGTGGACTCAGGAGAGGCCGAGGTCCTTTCAAAGCCATGCAGTAGCCAATCAACGGAATATCGGTCGTCGTGCGCCTGAGCCCTTCTCAGCATATGGCATCGGCTAGCCCGCCGGGTCCATAAGTGGGAACGACGCACTCACCCCGATAAACTCTTGGGCTATCCTTGACAAAGAAAGTTTGGTCACAAAACCCCCATTCCTATCAGGGTGAAGCTGCTTAGAGGTATTCCAGGAGCGGTCACACGTTGTGGTTTTTGTAATCCCTGCTCCCTGATGATCTTCACGCACAAGCTGAGGAGAAATCCTTCTTTCAGAATAGTGGGGAAGAACGAGGACCGTGCCGTGGGTGCCATGGCGTCAACGGGGGAGTGCCTCATCGGGAAAGGGCCGGGTGATGTGAGGGACGATGCAAAGGAACTGAGGAATCACGTGCGTTCTGTGCCTCTCACCCCTCCCGTGTGGGCGGGAAAAGATGAATCGCTCGCTGTTGTTCAGGCCCGTATTATCTCATCCGGTGGAAGGATAAGGAGGTGCGCGAAGCGCGGTCCCCGGCTTTCCATTGGGGCCACCGTGTCCGTGGGGATAGGGGGACGTTTGGGACTCGTGGCCGTATCGGAGCAGCCAAAGGTGTTCTACTCTCCGGTAGACATGTAGAATGGACTTCATAGCGTTTCGCAGGATCTGTGTGTGTACTAGAACCTATTTTCCTACATTGGACAAATTTAGCTAGTGCCGCTTAAACGTACCGGGCGATTATGTCTGATTGCAACTACCTTTGGGTTTGTACTTGACTTCCATTTTCGGCGGTGTAGCGAGCCAGCTTTGCGTAGATGCCGCTTTGGCAACGGCGCGTGTAGACCTCTCTCCAAGCGCGTCCAGAGGGACAATCCGAGCGCGAACGAACGACCGATACCTGAACACTACTGACCCAGATGATGTACCACAGGTACGTAGTTCCAGGAAGAACAGAATCAAGTCCATGGACATACATGCATCGTCAGGCGAAAGGAACCTGATTGCTGGCAGGAGGGCACTTCCTAAAGTATCTTGTCATTGCAATTCTGGACCTTTGTGCGCGCCATGACGGCAATGTGGGGCTGTCTGAATGACGAGGTCAGGAAGAAGTATGACTCGACAAACTTTGCATCCGAAGACGAGACACCAGAGAAGAATGGATGCCTGCGCGAGCCGCCGCATGTGGGAAGGGTCGGGTAGGATTGCCGTGACGTGCTGTGGAGCGAGGTCAAAGGCGGGTACTTGCGCGACTTGCCCGCGACAACTGGTCACCGAACATTCGACCAGATGGGATAAGACCGAACGCCGCGGTGGCAACCACTGAGAATGAAGAATCTGACGATTGATTCCACACAATCAGAGGGATATTGCCGTGTATTATTGGGTCGGTCGTCCCACACATGGCGATATACACAGTCGGACCACCAGTGAGGGCGAGGACGATGAGGAGGAAGATGAGGCGACAGCGGTCAGATGTGACGCGTTGTTCCACGTTGTCGGGACGTATGAAAACTCGGCAATTGTGGCAAGCAAGAAATCCATGATGAGGATCTGAAAATTTGCAAATATGACAGCACCGCACGAGAGCGGTAGCGGACCAAGTTCATGGGCGCAGTACGGGGAATTGCTGTTTTTGTGGCGCATACACTTGGGGCGAGTTGAATGCAGTGTAGAACCAGTACAAACCGCAATGTTCATGGAATCCAGATACGGTTGAAGTTGACGAGTAGATGTGGATACAGACCGCTTCTCGAAGTAGGTCTTGAAGAAGACCTTGTTCCAGTCGACCTGGCTGAGCTTCATCCAACGCTGTGGCAGGTTGGGGAAGTCGACGAGTCGTTGCTTGGAAAAGATTTCAGTTGGAGTACTGGCTTCGTGGACAAACTCGCACTTACACCATTACCCAACACGATCTTGGCAAGACCCTCCGGATACCAGAACAGTTGATTGACTGTCATCGTACCCGATAATTTGAATCGTGATCCTTCTCTTTCCCGTACAAACTTGCCCTCTACGACTTCGTAGCCTTGTCGCGCATGAAACGATAGAGGGGTTTGACGACCTGTTCGAGGGTAGATACCTTCAGGGACGGGGTCGATCCGGTTCTGACACATTAGGGCTCCGGGTAGTAGTCGTCGGCGCACTTACAGATGAAGCAAAGACACTCGGGAGTGAACCGAATGTTACCTGCCTCACCCCAGCACAGCAAGTACAGGGCGACTTGCCGAAGACGATCATACTGGCTCATGTTGTTCATCGCATTACGCCAGCGGTTGAGTGCGCTGTCGAGCGACTTGGGCTTCGCGTTTCCGCCCTTGACGCTCCGGAGGCGTTGCAAGCCGGGGTTGTTGGACTGCCCAACGGAATCATCCAGGTTTAATTGTGCTGCTCAAAGTACCATTTTGCGGTAGTTCGCGTGCTGTCCGCCGAATGTAGTCAAGCGTGCACAGTCAGCAGCGCCTGGTTCGGTGTCATGCGCGACGCTCTGGAGGTCGAGCGCAGTCATGAGAAATGTCATCAAACTATTACAACACGTCAAAAATTGGTGTCTCGGAGTGTTGGTCTGGCGGGATCTTCCATACCTGATCCGAATTGAGTCTTTTTGAAACCCGAACTTCTGGTGTCAGATCCAAAAAGATATCCTCGATTTTTCTGTGGAGATAGGATCCATAGATGCGCTCTGCAGTCCAGGCAGGATACGGCTCCCTACGACCAGGAATGTCGGAAAATGGGCTCTGACCGAAGCCGGCGGTACTGGTGCTCATGTGCGAGTCTATTCCGAGGCACGAATAGTGCCGGTCATAATCATTGACATCCTCAACGTCTGGCGGCAGCGGCTATAAAACACGTCTAGGTCAGTCTCTTAGAGAAAGGGTAGGCACGGCAGTGGAAGATTAGGAAGGTTGAACACGAATCGCGTATGACACCACAGGACGCGTCACAATAGGTGCGGCCGCGCGACCGTCACGAGCTCGAGTCGGGGACTCACAGTTTGGGTGCTGTACTGTCCAGAGTGAACCATAGTAGGCCTGGGGATCGTTCAAGGGGACAGCGCTGGCGTTTCCGACTGGAGTACATGTCGCTGCCAACGGATAGTCCATGGAATACTGAATGAGACGGCTGCGAATAAGGCGAAGGTTGTTGGTCCGAGAAGGATTTCGACCGCCCGGTTGACCATAGGGTATATGGCCAGACATGGTGGGGGGCTATACGTGGCTGGTGGTCGCGGGGAGAGGCAGAGTTGTGATTATGTCCTCTTCACAGTAAGCGGACGGGCCTGTCGGTGGTTCGGGACGAAGCGCTTTCGCCGAGAGATGGTCTGCAGAGTCTATTAAAGAGCGAAGATGACCAGCAACAGCTCGTGTTGGGTCTAGTTAGAGAGAAATGCTTGAAGATGGGCGGAACGCATGAAAAGCGAAGGAGGGAGAGTCAGGCAGGCGGCGACCTGGGAGATGTGGACGGAGGAGATTCAAGCAGCGAGAGTCTCTGCCTCCAGAGTCCTCGCCCCGTGGGAATCTCGTCTCTAAGTGGCCCCCTTAGTTTCTTTTCTGCTGTCTTCCTTTGATCCCATCGACCCCCCCTTCTTGTTCAACGCTTTTGCCTCACTGCCCGAACGACTAGCGGCGAGAGCCTATCCGGACATCCACATCACTATGTCATACTCGTACCTGCCCCCTCTTCTCTCCTCACGAGAACCCAGCCTTGCGAGTACCGGTATTGTGCGCACCCACAGCGGTTGCCAGGCTCTACGATATCTTGGTCGGGTAACTCCATGTGCCACGCGCAAATCTGAATCATGTCGCAACCCGTCCTTTGTAACGCGTCCAACAAACAGAGAATTTGTTAACCAGGAGGATGACAGAAGCCAGATGTGATGCAATCCCCGGAGCTAGTAGTAGATTAGCTGCCTAGGAGCGGAACATCCATCCTAGTGATACAATCAGCACCAGAACCCCATAAAAGTCCAAAGAAAGAGCAAAGCTACATGAACGCGTGATGCTACATCTTCCATGTCTGAGCGTTCTGCGTCCCTAGTCGTGGTCCCTCCGCGCCGGTGGCTTCCACCACGTGAACCGTGAAGCGAGCTGTGAGGCATCTTACTTGACTCCCAATCTTCTAGTTTGCAGGTCCGTCACCCGGCAGGGCGGCGGTCCGTGCGGCATAATTCTCATTGCCCCTTGCGGAAGAGAATAAAACGTTGTGTCACGCGCTGACGGGTATCAGTGTCTTTCGACTCCAGGTGGAACAAGTCGATGGACTCCGAGCGATGTGGCTCGTATGCCGTCACATTTGTGAGTCAACACGATGCAGGCATGGTCTTACGTGCGTGGGACTATTGGAGCCTGTGTTCCCGAGAAGACGAAGATGAGTCGCGCTTTCGGTCAGGATTTGTCTCGCTCGTGCTGCTGCGCGCATGTGCCAGATCGCCGCCCCAATGGGTCCAAGTTGATTTCCTGGCATCCGGGCCACAACCTAATCAATTACAGAACCACCTGTCGTGGGACAAAGCAGGGCCAGTCATGATGGAGTCTCACATCTTGAGAATGTTCTTAGACTCAATAAACGAACCTTAAGGGTAGAAGTCCTGCGTTCCACACGTCCAAACCGCTTCTTGGCCTCTTCCACAGTGTGCTTCGAAGATTTTGCGCGCGTCTTTGGCCATGAAACTTTTTTACTGCGACTTCGAGCACAGGACTAGGTAGAGGTACCGTTAGGCTTGAATAAAGGTGGCTTCGCCACAGATGGGCGGCCTTGAATAGCGGTAGGGGGTCGTGCAGTAAAGCTGTATATACATGAGTCAGGGTCACGCGAATGTGCCACAGAACGTACAAGATGCAGTGCTTGTAGGCATTGTTAGTTGTTTGTCGTGGCCAAAGATTAGTTATGTGGTGATTATGGGGAATGAACGTAGGATACAGGTGCGGAAGTAGCAGGTTGAGGATAAAAATGACACCGCAATAGACCTCCGGAGCCGGTCCTAGGGTGGATATTCCCACCTGAAACAGGTTGTTTCCGGGCGGATTTTGGTGCCATATTCCCACGGCCCCATTGCCGAACACAACGCAGTTTTGGTCCCCAAACTCCAGTCCTCCGCACCGTGAATGTCACGTGAGCGCTCATCTCGCGACGCGATCTGCGTCTCGGAGCGTCGTCCGTGCGCCCTGTAGAAGGCCAACTCGAGATGGCAACACTCACGTCCAGGGGTGATAGTCCTGCCTTCCTCTTCAAAAGCTGTGTGGTGCAATGACTAAACCTCAGTCTCAGATATTCCGGCCGAAGGTATCGTTCAGTCGTGTAACTTATCGGACGACGCGGCATGGTACTACTATCGTTGCCAAGTACCAACTGACGCAGCCCAGCCCGTCTCTCCTATGAGTGGGGCTCTCCTGACTAGAGACACTAGGCGAAGGCTGTTTATGTACCGTCGCTGGTCAATCCAATGTGTATCAAAGGCGCTCCGTGCGATACCCTGAATGAAGTTTCACGTGCTCGAAGGCACAAAATTGGCGTATAAGCCCTACCAGAGGAGCCGTCGAGACCACGATTTGCTACGAGTCGCGAGGTGATACCCATATACGGAGAAGAAGATTCACCCTCTAGGTCTAACCGCGGAGCTCTTGAAACTCGTCGACCCGAGGCTGTGGGCCCTTATCATACAGCTTTAATAGTGGCCCTTCCGCCAGAGTCATAATTCCGGACATACCAGCCTTACTCTCTACGATGCCTATCTACCTCTCCCTCCTAGGATATACCCAACACGGTGTGCATTTCTCCTTGATAACCATGCTTGGAGCTTCGGTGAGCTGTTCAGAGCTTGATTGACGATTACTATCATGGAGCCCTAGGGCAGCTACACCACAGCTGTGACTGCACATGGACATTGGCGCGACAGCCATTGCTGAACGGGCGTCAGGACACATCTCTAAGACTTTGTAGGTGAAAAATACACAGCATGACAGAATCTTGTCGGACCCTTGGGGCCTGCGCATACTGTTAGTCTTCGAGACTGCATGAGGATCAATAACTCCGTCATCCCGAGCCTACTGCAGTTTCCGCTTCTAAGCGTGCTTGGTGAGTGCGATCTCTAGGCACGCTATCCACTCATAACCTTCCCTCCAGACATCCGGGGAACATCCTGCTCCGTCAAACGAAGCTTATGAAGAGACACATTTTGCTCCCGGAACAGATGACTATCGTTATATCATCCTACGCCGCTGCGAGAAGCGTTATCCAGCCTAGCGCGGCGAACTTCATCTTCTTTGTTCTCTCCATCATCCCAGAGCCATTCTCACTACACATCACAAGTTGGACTATCGGATATCTGAGCCCCCAGAAAACGTCGCACTCATTCTGGCCTACACCCTTCCGATGTTTTCGGTAGTGCAGGTCCAGCGGATGAACCTCCCAGAACGCGCCCTCCTCATCCTGTGCGCGCCCCTCCGATGTTTTCGGTAGCGCACGTCCAATAGAAAGAGCCCGCGCTGGTACGTGCCTCCGACTCACCTTACCAAAAATCGTCTCAAAAAATTACCAATCTCTTCACTGTGTAGATGTTGTCACTCTCACTACCCCCTCCCGGGTCGGCACAAGCGCTGAACGCTTGATGAACATGGCCGCATCTGTGGAAAGCCAAAGGCATTCTCGAGAAAGAGCGGTTTGCCGCTTTCTACTCTGCGTTTGGCCATGAAGGCTGGCCTTCCTACCGATTCTTGCAACGTTGGTTCGGCAATGCATAGCGCGCTTACACGTGGGCATATTAGGAGGCCCTGGTACGGGCGGGATCTGTCCAGCAAGAGGCAAACCCCCTCGACCAACAAGTTGAGGCTTTTCCGAGAACCTCCGCCGTGGGCTGTTCTTCACGAAGCTCAGGCACCCGCCTTTGAGCAAGCCGTTACTCAACACTTGCCACCACAGTCGCTCTCGTGACGCGTCAGATGATAAACCGCAATCTTCACAGGCGCTAGTCGAGAGCAACACAGCTCGACAATCCATACGAGCCGTGTTTCGGACTACTCGAGAAGCGAATGGGGAGCTCGAAGCCACCTTCGAGCTCCGGAGAACCGTCACATCCAAAGGCAGGACGCGTCAATCCCTTCTCACGACAAATGGTCAGGAGCGTGTTCGCGACAAGCAACGCGAAGAGATGGAGCCTGAAGCTCCTCCCGCTGACGCGAATACCGGCGCGCAAGAAGCTCAGGATATCGTTAGCCGTGGATGACGTACAGGAAGAGCTTTGAAGAGCCGGAGGATCCAGTGCCGAAATCAGCACTCGTCATACCCCCACGTTCCGAACCGACGAAACCGCTCAAACCTATCCTTTCTCGCTGCCCCAGGCCCATATTTCCGGAGCAAGAAGCAGCAATACAGAAAAAAAGCACAAGCCGCAAGCTTCATCACGAGGTCCAGCTCCAACCAAGCCCTGACGCCGAGCGCAGACGCAACAGGTCCAGTCCAAGCTGAGCTCATTTGCCGGGGGACGCGGTGTCAGCGCTCTCGCGCGACCCTCGGGCTCTGGATTTCATCCTGACAGACGGCCGGACAGGCCGAGCTCAAGGCAACGACAAAAATAGGGGTGGGTAGCAGCGGCCGCGGGGGAGCCGTCGGGACCGCAGCAGCAGCCTGTGTGACCGCTGCTGCCTCATGCCGCAAAAGAAACGAAAGAGCACGGACTCGAGTAAATCGTTTGACTGGAAAAAGCTGGGGGAGTTGATATAACGAGGAAGAGTTTGTGTGGCGTATGACACAAATCTTGGGATGTAGTTGGAGAAATACGTATGGGCTGTGCTCAGCTGAGTGTAAGGAAGATGAAGTCTTGTGCGTTCTGCAGCGGGGAAGGCTTCTTGGTGCCTTCCGACACAGCCTGTATTTCGGGATTAGATTGTGTAGCTTGTAAGCCTGTATCTACGAATGGACCAGGACACTTTGGTGAGTCTGTGCCGTTTTCGTGTATGTGGCGAAAATGGTGTTGGCGCGACCGAAAGCAATGAGTAATAAGCGTGTGGGACACTCGCTGGCAGCGACTGTGAGGCTGCAGACTTGCCAAGTACGGGCATGTCCGCGGAGAAGCAGCATGGATTGATCCGTGTCCACGCGTCTGCCTCCGTCGTCGATCAAATCATCATGTCCGAGCGTGTCAGAGGACGATCGCGTGAAGTTTATCAGCCCTCTTTGCCTCACTCCACCTCCTCGCCTACCTCTCACTGACACCCCGAACCATATTCTCCTCGCCACATTGCCTCCCCCCCCCCCCCCGCCCCCCAACCCACACAACCCCCCCCCCCCCACCCACGTTTAGCACATGACAGTCTCCTCTTCTATCCCAAATACCCTCCTCAAGGTCTCTCGCACGACCTCTACTCCCAAACCACACCATGTCCTGCCCCTCATGTCGCAGAACAATGGCCACCGATGCGCGCTGCCCCGGCCCCTATCGCTTTCATGTCCGGCGCAAGCTGGGCTGGCAAACCAGCGCAACCACGCCAGAGGCGAAGCTCTATGGCTTCCGTTCGGAAGACGACAGTGAGATAGGACAGTGGGGCGGGACCACGTTTTCTATCTCGACCAAACGACACGGTATGGGCACGCATATCTGGCGAGGATTTCTTTTACATTCAGGAGGGTGCGCCACTGTGATGCTCTAAACTGTGTGAATCTCTCTGACATTTGCTAAAACAGATGCGTAGTCAGTCGGTAGATGTCTCTGTCTGTCTCGTGCCCGCATCCCGGCTTACCCTCTTGCTCTTCTGACCGCTTTGCAGGGTAATCTCACTCGGCGTCGCCGACGGGGTGGGCGGATGGGTCGACTCGGGTGTAGATCCATCGCTCTTTTCCCAGGCTCTCATGTACCACGCTCACCGATACGCCAAGCTCGGCTGGGCGGGCGAACCAGAGATCGATCCAACACAGGACTATGAGGAACGCCAGCAGTTGAGGGCTGGGAGCTCTCACCGATGGAATGCATGGACCTGGCGCATGGTGGTGTTATGCGGGAGAAGGCCGTCATGGCTGGTGTGTCCCGATGGTCTCACGTATATGAACTCACTCCTAACATGATACTCAGGCTCAAGTAACAGCATGCATAGTCAACATCAACGCATCAAGCGGACTATTACGAGCTGCAAAGTATATTATTTACGCATTCGTTTGGAAGTTCAACTAACCGACGCACTCTTTTCAGTCTAGGAGATAGCGGGTTTTGCATAATACGCTCGTCCTCGATGATTCACTTTTCAGCAACCACAAACGCATTTCTTCAACTGCCCAAAGTCAGTATAAATTCCAAAACGCCCACTTCTGACCCACAATAATTCATGGAATATTAGACAACTTGCCAAACTACCTGCACGACAACGATTACGCGGCGGAGCCTGCTGCGACCCCGCAAGCGACGCCGACAACGTCACTATGAAGCTAAGGGACGGCGACCTCGGTCATATACGTGACTATTCGTGCGTATGACTTTCCACACTTTTATGGAATTATCATCACCTAATGAGACCGGAAGACGGACGGCCCTCTCATAAACAACGTCTTCCCTTCCGAGCTAGTCTCAATATGCTCCCCGTCGTCTCCCGCGCCAATACCAACACGCGCCATCCACGATTCAATCACAATCCTTCCCACACGGCCAAGCCAAGGGCGAAGTACGACTCTTTACATTTCTTACTACTCTCGTGTGCTGAAGGTTCCATACAGCCGTACCAATTTGTGCGCGAGGAAGAAGACGCGCAGGTGCAGACCATGGCGCCGGAGCGCATCGTCCAATTTGCAGGGCTGTGCATGCACAATAAGAAGCGGGTGAGCCCGTTCGAGCGGGCGGCGGGCCCGCAAGAGGGGGATGTTCTTCCGTGGAGGGGGGTAGGTCGCGCTATTCTTGGGCTGTCATATGAACTCTGCTGACGTTGATATTCAAACGGCAGAAAGTCGACGAGTAAGTCCAATGGTATTTCTGTTCTGACGACCGTCTATTGACAAGTATAACAGCGTGACGGTTATCGTAGCTATGATACGCGAAACAGCATAGGTCCGATTGGACCTGACCTCTGGATCATGAGTTGTATGGTCCTCTTCTGTGAATTGAGATTTCCAGTGACGTGACTATCGTGTACCTCGAACAGCCCTTCGAAAGGTTTTGTTTTAGCCGGCTGCCAGTCCATCGCGCATTCGACTTTGTATACCCCACTAATATCATTTCGAGCGGACTCGATCCATTTTCGTGTCATATAATACATCAGTGTGTCCTATTCCTTGTTGAAGCAACTTTTTAGATAGCCCTCTCGATGCAGCTCTCAATGTACACCCTCCGGCGACGAAGGGTACTCCTTGAAACACAACCTCGCCCGTTCTCGATGAAACGTGGTTTCGGCTGCACAAAACACCTTGCGCGGCTGCTTCTTCTGGAGCACGACATCCCGGATCGCGCCCTCCCAGCCGTCGAGCGGCGTCGTGAGCTTCGTGTAGAAGTCGCCGGCCGCGCCGGCGCCGTCGGCCGTGCTCTTACGCACCTGCAGCTCGACGAGGAGCTTGCCTTGCCGCGGCGCGGCCCTCCTTGAGCACCTTCTCGCGGTCGACGCGGACGTAGGCGCGTTCTTGAGGGTTCCGTCAGCAGCACGGACCCTCCTCGAGGCGAGCAATGCCAGACTTTGATCAGGTGCTGGGTGATACCACCGAGACTGGCAGCAAGCCGTTAGAGATGATTGGAATCCGGGTGATAGAAGCTATACGTACCGGGCTTGCATATGTGCCTGACCGTGCTTCTTGGTGGTAGGGTCGTACAGTACTCCAGCTGTTGCCTTCAAACCTAGAGCCTTGCGCTGCGCCATCAGCAGGAAGGTGATGTATTGGATGTCCTCAATGTCCTTGCGGGTCGGCTTATACTGTTTAATATTAGTGAAGTCACGAATTTGAGTTATATGCGCTCCATGCAAACCTATGAAGATCTTGAGGATGTTCAGAAGTCGCTAACGACTGTGACCAATTGATCAGCATCTAGCGCACTGCACGAGGGATGTGACTTACGGGTACAACGCGACGGTCTCGGCACGGCACTCCTCCATGGACGACGAGACAACTCAACAGCTTCTCCGAGGACAGAGCCAGGTGTCTGACCGGGCTTGTACCCATGACGTGCTGGCAGACACAAGCTCAGTTCATCCTCTTCTCCCTTGCGGCCCTCGTCTGGACTTGGACTTACATGAGGGCTTGCCATAACGGTGAGCGGATTGACGATCTTTTGTCGGGTCAAAGTTCTTGGTGCCATTCCTCACGCTCCTTCGAACAGCTTTCCGGTTCCAGTGTGGCCGAGAAGTTCGTGGTTAGCCACCTGGAGCTCGAAGGCCCTGCTGTGTCCCACTTATTGTAAAGCGCGCGACATCATCGGGGTGGATGAAGGTGAGCTCCTCATCTTAAGGCCGGGTCTTAGAAGGAGGGTTATGAGGCAATCACAGTGGCGCAAGGCGACATCAACGTGTACTGGGCGCCTTGGCTGCGAGGATGTTCTACGCCAATGGTGAGCAAAATGGCGAATACGCTCATGCTCGTGCGACTTACTGCGAGACAGTACACACATTCTTGAAGCCAAGTCGACTCCCGACTTCGTAGTAGTTCTGAGAAAACGGTCAGCACAGACGTTTTTACTTTTGAGGCATATCACCCCAACGTACCGGGATCTACAGGTATCATGAGCTTCTCAGGAAAAACAGGTCTCGTAGTCGGACTCACGTTGATACCGGCGGGAATACCGCTAGTCGCAACAGTTGACAACCTCAAAAAGCCGTGAAGTCCCGGCTTTGCGGAAAACATCGACCTCGTAATCCTTGCCCCAGGGAAGGACCTTGATCAGTTCAGGATGCCGTTGTTTACCAAGCACTTTCATACTGGGCACTGAGAGCCTGTCGACGATGGCAGTGAAACCCTACCCACTCGGCACGTCCACCGTAAATGGGTCGACGTAAGTCTCAATGAAGCCGATTGTAGCTCTCCACAATTTGAGGGGCCAACGTCCTTGACCCAGTGAGTGGACACGCTGACTTGTGGTCGGGAATCGACCCGGTCTCGAAGCTGTAGGGGCGTTGGTCAGCCGGCCTAGAGTTTCGCCTGAGCAGTGTGGGGCATACGATTTAATGTAACCTTCCAGCATGGCCGCCTGGTGTTCGTTGGCCGCAAATTCCTTGGCCTGAGGAGACGGGATGGTGAGCACATGGTCTGCCGACGGATCAATTTTAGAGGGCATTAATCTAACCTTTTCCAAAGCAGCCTCGTTCACCTTGGCCAAAATCCGCGGTGTAGTCGCGTATTTGACGGTCAGCTTACCCTTGTTGTTGCCAACGTCGCGAACTCGTGCGATTTCGGAGCTTGTCTGCACTGATTGCAACAAGCAGAGTGAAATCAGTGGGGCTGTTCTTCTGAACGCTACGGGGAATGCGTTTAGACATAGGGTATAATTCAGATACATATCGACACGAACCGAGTGTTTAGAACATCGACACACCAAGCTTCTCTGCAGCAGTTTGCACTGTGCCAGCCACACTCCACATCGGTCGGAGGACTTCTCCAAGGTAGTAGTTGGAGATTTGTCCCTCTTGACGCTTACCAATGTAGTTGTCTCGAGTCCAGGGAGTTAGTTTTTGGCTATAATGTGTTACTTTGAGCTAGGAGAAAAGTTAGTTATAATTCGTTCGTGCCAGCATGCAGCTTACAGTGGTATGCGAATGCCTATACGTAACCTCACTCCCAAAAGGCGCGCAACAGTTTGCTTTGAGTCGGGGTTAGGGTAGCCAAGAATAGACTTGATGGCAACATACCGCGGCGCAAAAGCAAACTTCGGGATCCAGGGAACGGGCGAGGGCCACTAGGGGTTTTGGTAGAAGACCAAAAGCTTCATGATGAAAGTTCGCGATTGGATGTGGTCTCAAGACCTTGAGAGCCAGTCAAAAGAAACGGAGAATACGAAGTATATGGCACGGAAGAAATGCAGGGGGAAGATCCCCCTGATAAGGAGAAGACCAAACCCTGCAAGTAGTGTTAGCGTGCAGGATGACACGGAGCAACCTATAACCGCAGTCGTTCGTCCGAGACAAGCTCAAAAGACTGTTCCTAGTGTAGATGTTTCAGCTAAGGGCGATTCCAAATAAAACCAAGCTTATGCCACCGTTCTTGCCTCCACTGCTATGAACGGGTCAGAAATAGTAGTAGCCGTCGCTAACAGATGCTCAGCCGACCCCGGAAATGGGGTGTCATCTATGTCGTCTTGGATGTATCTATCGAGCACCTTCCCCCCAAATTGTGGCATACGCTAGCACCGGCCCAACGAGGCACTAGGCCCGACATAAAGTGCGCCGTCACTTCATTCTCCCTAAAAAAATTGAGCCCTGGGGAAGGATAGCCGTTTTAATAGGTAGAGAATTCCATAGAAAACACACACGAGAGCGAGCCACACCTGAGACTGCGCGATAAGGCCCAGTTATTTTGCCACACGCCCAGGCTGCAACACTGGGGTGCCGGTCTTGTGTCGCAGGATCCGGCGTTAAAGAAAGCGTTTCCCGTAGTCGAGGGTTCGACCGACGGCCGGGGGATAGTTCTGAAGCATGTGTTAGGGGGGCAGGTGGGACAGAAGGAGAACGTTGGTGGTTATGCTCTGCAAAAAAAAAAGGTAGGGGTAGAAACAAGATGAGCGTGGGTAGGGGGCATGACGATATCGAGGCGGTGTGCGGGGGCGCGGTGCATGCCACCCAACAAGGAGGACCCAAGTGATGGGCTCCCTCGGCGGTCACGTACAGTTAAGCCGAAGCGCTCCAAAAATATGACTAACTTCGCACCTGGGCGCATTACTGCGTGCCGATCTCCAGATCTAGTAGTAGTAGTGGGAGTGCTTCGCGAACCACCCGCCTCAACACTCTTTGCCTTGTAACCACCCATCGCATATGTGGGGGACATATTTCTCCAAGTTTCTCAGATCAGAGGTGCCCAACCATCTGTTAAAACCGAAGTTCCCGTGAGGCGTGCATTGTGCTCATTAGCATGCGAAGGTAAGTCCCGAAAAATGTTACTAACCGGTTGGGATTCATTGGCCCAGGTATAGAACCGATGCCGGCGCAGGAGTGAGTTTTTCACAAGTACATGGACGCATAGTCCAAGGTGCGTGGGTCGTCGACGGTAAACATGCAACACCAACTGGCTTGTTGATCTTATGGCATTTTTAGAACACACTATCCTAACTTCATCCAGACATGAACGACAACTTGCTCGTGTGGCATAAAGTCACACCGATGTCCCCTTGCACGCTTGCAGAAAGGCCATGGTTTGACGCACTTGTCTGGGAATCCACGCGTATGGAGGAGGTGTCATGGTTGGGGTTGCTAATGCTAGTACTACGAGCATGTCCCTAACCGCTATGAATAGCGGTACTAGGAGCTTGTCCTCGGGAGTATCTCCTTAAGAATGGTACCCAGTCCTCGATCTGTTTCGAAGCTAATGATATTACCTATCTGACTCTTGCCTAGACGTGTTGAATAGGCGGGGGGAACCGGGGGGACTGGTGAAAAAAACTTAGTGAAGGCCGATAGAGCCTGTGGGTGGTACAGGCAACAGAGAAAAAGAGTTGTCCTGCGTGCTGTACAGAACATGGTCGTTCTGCTAGACGAGCAGCGTTTCCGGTCGTACCACTCTGTAGTCCATAAGGCGGTCCTTCGCCTTCTCCGGAATTTGCGCTGGCGACGATATACAGGGGACAACAACTCGATGGAAGGACTCGGGTTGTAGGCGCAGCGAGGACTTCGATGAGGAGTCAGCCATCAGAGTATGAGACAGATCGTACGTCTAAGTCACTCATCTTTCGTCCGACCCTCTTTAATGCGTTACATTAAGTGGGGTCAACACGTTTCTGTGTATTCTATGCAGCCGAGGAATACGAAACTACCGAGAGCTTCTCATGATATTCTTTCAACGATAAACACTGGTACCAGAAAAAAGGGGGGTTACCGCACCCGAGCCTCTCTTCTCAGTTGAAGAGGAGGACGAAGAAGAACGAAGAAATCGAAGCCCAGTGGACGAGGTAGAAAGGTAAAATGTGGAGAAAGGAGAAGACGAGACTATCACTGTAGGAATATCACACAAGTCTTCCGAAAAGCCAGAAGAGCAGCACTTCCACAGAGGAGCTGACTAAGGGGTCACCCTCCTCTACGAAGAAAGCAGAGTATGAATTCCTGCTGTTCAACTACTTGCTTCGCTCGTTCATCGGTCTTCGGAAGGGGAGCCCCCCCCCCCCTAGTTTGTCCCCTAGTACAGGCCAAATCGTCTAAGCGTAAACTTAGCCTCGTGGGAGCGGTTCCAAATACTATTCCTCATGGAATGTCCGGCCATGTCGCTCATATCTCCGATAGATTCCTACGTCCTAGCTTGGCACTAGTGGTGGCCTCACCTCTTCCACATCCACAACCTCGTCACCAACTTCGATCCCACTAACGACGCTGCCCTCGCTCTCGCGGAGTATATTCTGGGACGGCGACTTCTCAGACGTCTTAGCTGCTGGGGTTGGCCGCTGTTTTACTCCATTCTTCCCACTAAACTGGAGGTTCGTCCGCCAGTCCAAACAGAGACTCCGTCCGGTATGATCTTAGGGGGGGGAGTTTCCGTCGGGTTTTTCACCGAAGAGCAGAAAGAAAAAGAGGAGTTGGAACGAGAATCAAAGCGCGCTTCCGGAATGGAAGACTCGTCGAATGTCGACTTTAAGTCACGCCTGGACCATTTCCTGAAATTACTCGAGTTCTTGCAGGATGTTCTTCGACGTAACGTCGTGCAAGAGTCACCGGACGGTTCCGTAGAGACCCATCAACCCTACTCGGCTCGGCCATCGTACAATCCATCTTGGATGCTGTCCGAGAGAGTATTCCTCGAGAATGTCCTTTATCCCTCTATCCTCGAATGCTCAGATGCGGACGGCAGCGCCGTCGCTGTCATGTCTTATATAGACAAATCATGATACGTACTCTAGAGGATGGTCAGCTGGGTTTACCTCATCCTGGATTTTCCTCACGAGTGAAGACAACACCGAGGATCTAACTCGATCCCCGCATGCGCCCCGATCTACCCTAGACCTCACTACATCTGCTGCCCCCTACGACATCCACTCCAATCGTGCAACGAAGATGCGCCGACGAAAGAGTACTGCCATGGCGCTATTGGAATTGGAAGCTCCGCGTGCCCGGCAACAGTCTGAGTACTTCACCTCAAATATGGGCCGGTTCAACCCTCAAAGACCTCCTACTCAGTTCCCTTCGAATCATCATCACCCGAGAGACTGCGACGGCATCCCTACAGCTTCTCACATACGGTGTTTTAAACCAGTACTGCTTATTATCCGTCGAAAAGCTTCTTGTTGTGATAACACGATCCATACGCAACGAGCTTCCCGCAACCTGCATCGCTTCTACCTAACTCAAGAAGACAAAATCGCACAAATGACAGAAGACCCCCCCCCCCCGATGGGACGAGGAGACTTTTGTGGTACCCCTTGAGTGCAGAGGAGGATACCACTGCGGGCGAGCCTTTTACCCGGCCCGAAGCTCCACTCTTCGTCACAAACCAGGTAGACCACATTCAAAGCTCACCAGAAAGAGATGAATCTCTAATCTCCATCCCTTGTTTCGCAGGTTAAGCAGCGAACTCACAATGAGGGGACGCCTTTCAGTAAGGGATCTAACGAACACTACCTCCGTGATGCACTTCTCAATATTGAAGCCCTAGGCAGTGCTTCAATGGGGACCTAGATCTGAAGGAACGCGCGAGAAATTGAAGCATTCGTTTAAACCCCAGCGACCCCTATGCTTGCTTCAGCTGCTGCGGAATCATTGCGACGGTTCTTTGGAAAACACCACCGGAACTCAACATGTCTCTGACTGGAGTTCTATCGACGCTCGCTATTGTCGTGCCCCGATAGACTCGCTTGCCGGGTGTTAACGTATGCCGGCCAGCAAGAAAAAGAATCCCCGCCGACGATGAGCTCTTTTCGTCCTCAAGTGGTGTTACAAGGACGTACGCGTGGACCGGACCACGACAGGTTACGATAGACTGGCGAGTCGAGCATGAGCTCGCATCCCCGCGCTCGCTCGCCCATCACCCCTCCCCGACCTGGACAATCGCCCCCGTCCGGTTGTCTTTATTATCCTTGACGGTCTTGTAGCCCAACTTGAACGATTACCGACATCTCGTCGATGACTTGATCAACTTCCTTCAAGAGCGTCGCAAGGCCTTCTCTTCTCTGAGAACCTCACCGACGCGCTAACCCTCGCACTCGATTTCGAGTCAAACGTTTGTCTCACGAAACTCGTTTCGCCTTCCCCTTCTACCGAGACACAACGACCGAAGCCGAAGAGCAAACCCTCAGCATTCGTTTCCTTCCTCACACCCAAGAAGCGATCTTCGAAACAGAGCTCCATTGACACAACGACGCCCCCGCACGAGGCACAAGAGTCTTGACGGCAGTCCATTCACACACCGCATTATCAGAAGACGGGCGCCATTGTTGTCGAACGTATCTGGCGCCTGCGCCGGCCGACGGACCGGGGACGCCTTCTCAGCCAAAGAAATGGAGTACAGACGAGATGGACGTGTTGGCGTCATCCGGGCAGTGGGGGGAAAGTACGTATGCACAAGAGCAACCGCAAACAGAAGAACCACAAGACAGTCAGCCAAGGGTGGTACATGTGACGCTGTCACAGGTGCTGGACAACGTGGTTATCTTGGAAGAGTGCATGAAGGAGCTGGTAGCTATCATACATGCACGGAGGAGCTTGGGTATTGGACGGCGTGAGATACTTATGATGATTGGACTTTTAACCCGCGAATGAGAATCGTTCACCACTGTACAAAGCTTGGATAATCGGACATGATGCAGCGAAAAATCATATTTGGAACCTGATCAAAAAAACACCGCAGACCCGCCTCCTATGTGCGCATACGTTCACCGTCGGCATCACCTAGATGGTGACGGGGACACAGCCAATACCAAATACCACCAACCTGACGATTGGATAAGGATCCTTGCGCGGTACAACAATCAAGAAGAAATTACTCACAACACTGTTGGAGCACGAGACGGTGGTTCCGCTGCACTCAGAGCCAGAGCCGACCCCAACAACACTGATGGGGCTGCAGTCAAGGCCCAGAAGGACGTTGAGGTCGTCCAGAACGATGCCAAGGGAGTCCAAGGATTTTGGTAGCGGACGCCGAGCTGGCCTGCATATCGTTCCGTCAGAGCTCGATTACTGTCACCGTACTACTCTGACTACACATACAGGAATGGTGCTTTCGCAGCACTCAGTGGTGGCGCGAGCAACAATGGGGGCAGGTGTGGCGGCCGCAAGAAGGGGCAGGGCAAGGGTGGAGATGGCAGCGAGACGAGAGAACATCTTGGTAAAGTTGCAAAGGCTGGTAACTCGGAGGTGAGAGGGCTGTTTGCTGAAGAGCCCCGTCCCATAACCTCCCGCCTTTTATACCATGGGCTCGGACGTCTAGGCATCTCGGTTTGTCAAAATATCGTACCAGATACTATCACCGCATACCTAGATAGAACGTTATGCAGGCATGACGCAGCCGTCGTTCTTTCCGCGTCTGCCTATAAGATTTGTTCTCGGAGAAGAGAAAGTTTAGTGCGTATTTTGAGACTTTTTACGACGTTGGTAAAATATGGAAACCAGGCATGAGGGTGGTTCGCACGTATTGCCCTGAGCTGAGTATGAAAGTGGAGTCTCAGTAGCCAGCTGAGCTGATCGCCCTGTCCATGTCATGCAAAGCGCAAAGCATCTATGAGACGAGAGGGGACCTGGCGGGCATTCTGTGCAATATGTCATAGGGGTTTTAATGCTGGCATCCAACGAGTCGACATCTCAGCGCCACAAAGCCTCTGTGAGGAAGAGGTCTATGAGCTTGAGCTGAGCTTGTAGTATGAAAAGCACGTTGAGAAAGCATTGCATCACACCTATGCGCAACAGCTGTCAAATATGGGAAATCCGGACTTGAATACTCGGCCATGCTGGCATAGCGCGGTCATCACACACGCGTGAGACCCTCCAAGGTCGTTGACAGGCAAAATGTATCATGTTGATGAAATTAACCGTATGAGCTGTATGGCTGAGCTGAATAGTTTAATCGTTTGCACGAGGGCGATCCCCGAGTCCAAGGCACCTCGCACTTGGACAGACCAGAAGTGACGTGGTTCAAATGACCAGTAGTTGACTCTTGGTACAATGACGATACCGATGATGTCGCGGCATTATATGTCGCATTTGTAGAGTTTTGCACATATGGGCCTACCAGGTTATGAGCGGCAAAATCATGTCCGGGTGACTCGAGATTACTCCGAAAGAACTGGAGTCGACATTTTTATTGCCAAACGGTTCTAGAAACGAGGGCAGATTAGTGTCGGAGTACGACTACAGTCTTGAAACGATTGGGTGCCTTTCAAGCTTCATATCAATGAAATTCCCAACCACTTTATCCTGTCGTGAAGGCTACAAGCGGAGCCATTTGTCGTATGCGGAACAACGTCGAAACGGCCGCGAGCCACAGGCAATGTTGTACAGGAAGTCGTAACAGCCCGGTGAGTATCCCGTAATAGGCAGTAGTGTGTCTGGTTTAGGAAACGTCGTCGAAGCAGGACAGCCGTCGATCGCAGACGCGCCATGTTATGATTCTCGTTCAACAGAATAACGTGACGGGGTCTTGTCAGCCGCAAAACGGGCCTTAAATACGAGACGCTCCGGGGTGCTGGTGAGCGCGCTAGTCGCCTCTCCCACCTGCCACCCTCACCACCAGTCCGCCGTCCCTTCCTTCCATCGGGCTACAAGTGAGTGTTACAGCTAATAGCGCACACGGGGGAAGATTTACATCACAGAGTATACAATACTACCTCAAGGTCTTCAAGGCACCAGCCAGCAAGTTGGCAGCTATTCAGCGGCATGTTTCAGCGGTTGACTCGCGAACTGTCGCGCATGTAGAGCGCGAGACATACCAGTATCCACATGGTTCTTGTGCGTCGTGCTCTGTATGTTACGTGCCTACTATGGCCTATACCTTGTGCTTCAGCCCCACTGCTGGGCCTGTGCTTGTTCTATAATAATAAAAGGTACGGGCGTTTCCGGGGGGAGGGTGAAACGACGCCTTCATGGACGTTTCTCCTGCGCGCGGACCTTTTCGTGGTCGCGTGCCGGATAAGTACCTTCGGGAGTCTACCTCCATCGAAGAGAAACCAACACGCGGACGCGCCTTAATCGATCGCATCCATCTATTCGGGATATATACGAACGTGACTATAGGAGCTGGTAGATTATATAGAAACATATGGGGGTAGAAGCGTAGACGAGTAACAACATATAATATACAATAAAAACTAACAACAACAGGAATAAGTGGGACTACCGAATTAGACGGGCTCCCTTTTGCCTAGCATTTCGGTCTTCGGCGCGGCGCCAGCGTCAGCCTGTGGCCCGAGGCCGTGAGACCCCGACGTCGAAGGGAAAAGCTTGGCCTGCAGTCTCTCAAACTCCTCATCGTCAAATTTCCGGATGGGTGGACGTGGCGCTTGCGCCCTTCTTCGTTTTCTTTTCGCGGTGACGAGGATGCTTGCTGAACTTCTTCATCCTCAGCCTTACCACGTTTCTTTTTATTCTTTCCCTTGAGTAGCGGCAGGTTCTGCGTACTTCTCAGCGAGGTTGTCAGACGAAGAAAGCTGTCCATGTTCTTCCGTTTCTTCAGGATGAGAGCTTGTAAGGCAGACAGTGTCTTCCTCCTCCTCCTTCTCCTCGCCCTTCTTCGCCTTCCCTTTCCCTTTAGGCTTCTTTGTAGTAGCCTTTCCACTGCCGTAGAACTCATGGGGCCCCACACGCCGAGCTCTTTCGCCATCTCCTCAGCTTCTCCAGCCTCCTTCTCGCTCTGCTTCTTACGCACTAGCTTTGCTTTCTCATCGTTGACGCTCTTCTCCCACGTCTTGAGAGAGGGAAGGTCGCCTTCTTGTTATGAGTTTGGATATGATAAACTATAGAGGTGGCGTGCTTCGTCGTCGAATGTGGAGTGCGGAATATGTTGCATTTATGGTATCAATCGAGCCCCCTCGTGTTCGTAGGTATGCAGCTTTCAAGTCCTCGACTTCTTCCGCTGAGCCTACGCGACGTGTCAGCGTGTGTTCACATTCACAATACGGTGCAGATCCGAGCGCAGGCACCTTGGATATCTTTATTTCAGCTCGTCCAACTTCTCCCTTGTCACCCTTTCGAACAGCTTCCTCAAAGTAAGCTTCCCAGCCGTCTTCACCCACGCCAAAGTCCAGTCCCTCGTCTGTGTCTTTCCGGTCTTGTCATATCTCTCCCGTCGCTTCTAGATCTCCGAGTACAGCATATGCAAAGCCAATCTGCTGGAATTTCGACGCGGCCGAAGCCTTCGCATCCTCGCCCCTGGCCGTCCTGTTTTTGTCCGGGTGTGTATGAGGGCGAGTTTTGCGATAGGCCTTCTTAACATCGTCCTGCAGTAGCTTCGGAAGTAAGGGATAATACAAGCGTAGAGATCTACGCTATCTGGGTCTTGGTCGGGAAATAAGAACTGGGAGATGTGGGTCTGGTCTGGTCGTCCATCGGTCGTGGCTCTGTGTGAGACGCGTCGGTCACATTGCGCGCCGAACGCTTCCCTCTGTCACGAATCACGTCGGCATCGTGACAGTGGCGCGCTTTCCGCCTGGCGACCGTCACGCCGTTCGGGCGCGGGTGTTCGAGGGAACTTCGGCCATACACCTACCGTGCCTGGGGAGATGAAAGACATTGATGCATCCGGTCTCAGTCAGTCGTTTTTTTTCCATCTTTTTTTGAACTCTTCATTCGTACACGATGTTCACCACGCTCGCTTTTACAGTCGCTCTTTTTGTCCCTTGCCTCGTCTGCACAGGCCCAGGTGGTCGTCAATATGGGCAAATATTCACCAATGGTCTAGCCTATAGTGGATGCGCCCCAACCGGAACGTATGTTTCTTCTACTCATACGACTCCCCTTGTGCAACGTCTCATTAGCTACGTAGCACTCTACATGCTGGCGCGACGCAAAGCGTAGCCATCGACATCAGCGGAGATGGTCACCTCCCAATGTCATCTTCCGACCCGCGGATTCCACCTCGGACACGCATTTTGATAGCCTCGAAGTACCTACCTGGTTTCCTATGCGACCTCTTTCAACCTCACGGTCTCCTCCGGGACCTGGACTCCTCACACAGGAGAGTCGGGGGGAGTACCGTGTGAAGCACATCAACTGGCAACATCGAATCTTGCATTCCATCGGGCAATTACAATGTGAGGTTATTCTTGCACTACATACAGAATATGATTTTGACCACTATAATTCAGCTCACATTTTACGAAGCGTCGCACATCAATCAACAGCCTTTCTTCGTCATAAACGCCTCTACCGTGCGTGACGCTCACCGCTAATCGAGTAGAAACAACAACTCACGTGTCGCATTTGTTCAACCAGTATTGAGATCCAGACACACCACAATCGGGCGGAAATTGTGCCAACGGCATCAACCCGATTCAGGCATTCCCGCAGGCCCAGTCAGCCCCGTCTCATAGCCCCTGGCTGAATGCGAATAACTCCACGTCAAATGTGCAGTACCCGAGCACGGATGCAGCTGTGGGATTAATGCCGTCGCTGCCCCTGTCCCTCATCGCTCCATTCGTCTATGCTCTATATTTTTTGCTCAATAGGTTCAAGATACCGGATGTCGATGAGGATTGATATTGATGCTCTCAATGGCCCATCGTGCGTCTCAGGACGAAATAACTTTAACCCCGTATCATATTACAGGCTACTCCAAACAAAACAAAACCCTTTAGATGTTGCAATGAAGCACAAGCATCGAAAGTCAAATATAAGTCAAAGAAAATGATAAGTTATAGGGCATGAAATAGGTCCGTTACAAACTAACACGCATCTCCATAAGAAAATATGGAGGATGAGAAGCAGTGTGTATTGGGTGACAAATCGTACATGGGCCCACCACTCGTTAGAGCGGAAGCCTATCGTGGCATTTCAACGTCGTCGCATCGTCATCTTGACGAAACAAGAGTAAGGTCGAACGGGTCTTGAGTTACTCTATTGAGATGCACGCACCCCGCGGCTGCAGTTGGTGGCCGGCGATGTACTGTCGCTGCGCTTCATCGGCGTCATCATGATCCCCTATTTGTCAACGACAATCGCGGAGGATGAGTACTTCTTTTTCCTCGCAGTGATATCTACAGCGCGGGGGAAGGGAAATGAGTAATCACCCGAATAAGTCCAGCTTCGAGAGCTTGGTTGCAACAGGCTTGTAAGACTGACCGTGGAGCTTCGAGCTTTGAAGTCCCTTGTCGAAGTCCGCAAAACACCGGAGACCGACCGCGAAGGTCGCGAACAGGAGCAAGAACGCGACAATGGCTATGCTGAATTTAGTACGAGTCCTGTTCAAGAACGGCTATGACGACGCACTGAAGACTGTCAATGTTGCACGTGTCGTTTGATATTGCTCTCTGGAAGAAGGCTCATAGAAATCGCACAAGCTTGTAGACTTCACGACTCCGTCAGCACATAGCAGTCATGGGTGCGGCGTGGCCGACTCACTAACTGCATATGACTCATTAGAATGAAGGCTCAGCGCTGATGACAAGACAGACACTTACAGTATGTCTCGGCCGCGCAAGCATCAGTGCGAGAGAATGTGGACATGAGCCTGAGGTTGTCAAGTTAGAGCCGACGCGGTTATGATCGGACTATCTGAAATTCCGCACCACTTGATCTCACGCTGGACTGCTATGCCGGCTCCAACCAACAAGAAGAGTACAACTGGTATGGCTGCTATCGTCAGCCCGAACTCGGCTGAGTTTGTTTGAAGGACGACAATCAGGAGCTAGAACAGGAAGATTAGCTGAGTTGGATGCACAAGGCGGTTGAGCAGTCGTACTTGTATCGTGACGCCGATGAAGCAGAAGAAATCGAATTTGAGGAGACAGATCATGATCTGGTTAGAATTGATACATCGCTGCGCAGAACTGTTGTCAATAACACGAGGCCGACATCGTGCGACAAACTTTACTCTTCATGGCAGGATTTGCGCCGACAACGTGGAATATTGCCCAACTGTCGTCGAGTGAGACGACCAGCTTTTTTCATACGGTAGAAAACAGTGAAGGGATACGTACCCGAACTCGTAATATAGCTCACGAATCCAGAAGAACAGAGCTAGCCAGGAGACGAAGATGACCACAGGCGAGACAATCAAAAACGGAAGGACCGCGTGCCACAACGACCCTGAGGATGTGTCCAGCTACAGTAGGCCTAGGGTAGCACCAATACGCACTTGGAAGAGGCCAACGAGACCTTACCGGTCGGGGAACCTGATGCCGCGAAACTGCCTGGTCGGACAACTGCTGACCTTGTCTCATGTACTTGGATGGCAGCGAATACGACGAGCGCAAGGTGGAATGCTGTGAGGGGCGCGGATTCAGGAGCTGCACGTTGTGACTGCGGATGCAGATGTGCACTGACCGAGGATGCCTACTAGCTGAATGACGTTGCGCAACCTCAGTGCATCGAAGGCCATGAGAACTTCAAATATTCTAAGACGGATCTGAGGGATGAGTGGGATGAGGACTGGAATGTCGTACTACGCACTCCGCTAGGATGAATAACGCAAGATAACATGGAAACAGTTTTATATTGCGCCTGTGTGAGGGGTGGTCGACGTTGTCTTCGACCTTTGTATGAAGTGATTAGCTCATCGCGAGAGAATAATGCGTGGTCTGGCACGCACGAAGGCAAAGACTGCGGCAACCATCGCTAGCACGACCAAATCCCTCTGCAATAACCCAGGTCAAAAGACAGTTCCCTCCCAGGGCGTATGAGCAAAGACTAACGCAGAAGGACTAGATTAGACTAGCGCATGAGCATTTTGGCTCATCGAATGGGTAATAGAGCTGCTTACTTGTGACCATAAACCATCGCTGGGCTCTAGTGGACAAGAGCGGTTCGAGAGCCTGAGAGCTGGTGCGTTTAAGCGGGCGCTCTGGTGGTGCCGCGGGTTAGAAAGGGGAGAAGGGAACGGAAAAGATGAAGATGAAGATGAAAAGCGAACGGTGGGTGGGAGACGACGAAAGTGAGGCGAGGATATGGGACGGGTAGAAGTGCCGCTCGGGGAAGAGGCGCGGGTGCGATGAAACGCGCACTGAGCCGCCTTCCACCGCCACAACGGGGCGATGCCAGGAAAGGAAGGTAGGTTCTTGCTACCCACAGCCTCGCGTTTTATTGGGCCTCAGTACAAAAGAGCACAGCTTTGATTCACGTGTGTCAAAATTCGATCCCTGTACGCACGCTCTCTCTGCTACTGCCTCTGCTACCTCCTGCTCTTTCTCGCCACAGTAACTCTATGGTTTTCTCCACCCAATCCGAGTTCTCCGCCGCCAGGAGTGACTCACGCCTGCTGACACAAGATGCGATCGCGGTGACTGCCCGCTCGGAAATTTTGCCACACATTTCCAGCAGCGTTTCTCTCCAGGCTTTCTCGTTCTCGGCAGACATGAATTCAGCTTGTCCCACGAGAATCGCTCTCCACGATCCACAAGCATCTGCAAAACTACTTTCACTGCTCCCAGCGGGGGGACCGCGTGAAACAGGCGAAGCGCCGAAATGAGGCGGTACGACGGGTGCGCCGGCGAGTGGGGCAGAGAATGTATCGACCAATCACTGCCATGTTCATGAAGTGTGGAAAAAGATGGTATTAGTGAATATAGGGGTATGTACATAGGAGGTAGCTGTACCCCCCAGTAGCCCTCATCCTCCAAGACCTCTCGAAGCTTCTGCCGAGCATCCCTTGGTGGGCAAACATGTCTTCCAAAAGATCTTGAACGTCGACTGCGCCGCCAAATTTCCCATTAGCACAGTCGCCCGCGGCCCAAGAGTTGGCGAAGCCATATTCCACGAACAGCGTGCCGTTGGCGTGGCCTCCATATCGTAGAAAGAGCTCTTCATCCTTACGCACCGGGATGGTGCTAGAAGCAACGAAGATATAATCCCCGCCAATGCTGCCATTCGCCTGCTTAGACGATCCGGGTGTTGGTGGGAAGATCGTTGACGGCAAGACTGGTATGATGTGTGTTTCTTTTCCGGGGGGCGTGGTTCGCAAAATCGAGCACAGGACATAAAGTAAGGTTTTCTCACCCGCCGCTGCGCGCGCGCAGGGTTCAATTGATAGTAGATGCAGCGTGTATTTGAACTTGCGCAGTGCATCTATCAGCTAGACTGTCAGTTCTACGTGGTCGCAGTGTGCTGCTTACCTATCAGCCAAGCCCACAAGAAATCTTCTACCAGCGCAGCGTTTTTTTGCATGGAAGTCACCTAGACTCAGCCCATGGCGCGACGAGTGTCGAAACAAGCGCAGGGTTCGCAGCCTACGTGACAGTCAGCTGGTCCCAGAAGTCGCTCATCGTTGGTTAACCTACAAGATATTTCACTACAGTCGTCCAGTCCGTCGTGAATATTCTGGTTTGCTTGTCCAACGCTGAGGATATCGACGGCGGAAGCGAGGCCAGTAACTCCTCATCTGTAGGGCATGCGAGATCGAATCGTTTTCCGAACACTCCAGGTCGTAGGGTGAGTGTCGAAATTTTGGGGCATGGTTGAGATGTATGGTCCAAAGGCTGGATCGTGTGATACACCGCCTTCCCCTGGCCGATGCAGAAGGAGATGCATGGCAATGAGTTGCGTAGCTGTCAAAGATGCTTTGCTTTGGACCCTCCCCCCCGGTAGCAGAAAGACCATACAACCTTGGATAAAGTTTTGACATTAATCATGGCAGTGGACGGGATGGTGGAAGAGGGTGCTTGACGGCTAGAGCAGAATGAGTTTTCGACCATTCCGATTCCACCCAGACCATAATCACCTTCTCACCGGACACGATTGAATGGCAAAACAGGCCTTTCTCCAGCACCTGAGAAGGAGTGTAAGCTTGTCGAAGAGGAATTACTACGCGACTCGCACCTTCCACATCTCTCCGCTCGACCATCAAACCACTTTGACCGATGTCCATCCCATGCTCGCACGCCAACCACTCCAACAACCCGTTCCATTGGACGTCTACGAATGTTGGGTCGTCGCCGTGAGCATTTATGAGTGAGCCGACGGAGCCAGCAGCGTTCGAGACCGGCACTCCCTGAGAGGTCCACGGTCTTCCGGCTGCATGCCGAGATGATAACAGTTCAAGTGAAAGTTCGCAATTCCAATCCTTGCTCACACCCGTTTCACCGCGCGGAGCACACACTCTAAAAGATATACAATCATCATAAACGATAACTCAGGCGAGTCATTTACATTATCGTCACTATCCGATCGATTTGACTGGTCTATATAGTGACCGTGGCGTCCCTGCTATTCAAGAGATCCATCGTCTCACCTCCACTCAAGACCCCAGGTTTCGCCTTCAGGGCACACCGGAAACCCTCCTTTACCAATTTCACTATTTGTCGCGCTATGTCTGTCTTCAACGCATCTCGTCTTTTAGGCAAGACCGTCCTCGTTACCGGCGCGAGTGCCGGCATAGGTGCTGTACGTGCACTTAGGACTTCATATTAGCTAACTTGTGCTAACCTTCCCTCAGGCGACGGCGATCCTCTTGTTGCCAAAGTGGGTCAAGAGGTTCCTGAGGCCCGACACGTATGATTGACACGCACATCCCAGGCCCGGCTCGAACGTGATCCTGGTGTGCGCGGCGCGCAGAGCAGCTCAAGGCGGTCGCGGAGGCATGCGCCGCTGCGCACAAGGAGGCGGGCGTGCAGGCTGGGGCAAGTTTGCCTCTGTCCTGCTGGATGTGGGCGATAAGCAACAGATTGCTACGCTGTTCGACCGTGTTCCCGTGTTGGCGGATCTGAGGCAGGTTGATATCCTCGTACGTCCATGTTTTGTCTCTGTACCCCGTACCGTATGTTGCTCATTTGTGTGAAGTGAACAACGCTGGCTTTGTCTTGGGTGTTGAGAAGATCGGAGAGATCGCAGATGCGGACTACGAGGCAAATGTTTCAAGTTAATGTCTTCGGCCTCATCGCGCCATGACCCAGCTCCTGGTTAAGGGTACGCGGATTTCTACCCAGTATTGAAACAAACACACATGGCTTTTACAGACTTCAAGGCAAGGAATACCGGTCACGTCATCAACCTGGGTTCCGTAGCTGGTCGCGAACCTTACGTTGGTGGTGGTATTTACTGTGCGACAAAGCACGCCGTACGGTCATTCACTTGCTGGCACTCTGATGCGCGAACTTGTCAACATAAAGCCAATATCCGTGTCACCGAAGTCCAGCCCGGTAAGTAAAGCTACTCTCCAAACCGCCTCTTTGGAACCTAATAATTACCTATGCAGGGAATGGTCGAAACCGAATTCTCTATCGTGACGTCTTCCGTGGTGATCACCCAAATCCGCCGGCCGACAAGGTCTACGAAGGCCCTGCAGGCCCGTGAGTAGGATGTCGTCTAGTAGACCGACATATTGTTTACATAGCTATGCAGTGACCGCAGAGGATATTGCGGGAAGAGATTGTCTGGGCAGCATCTCCCCTACTCACGTCAATCTCGCGGAGGTCTACGTCCTCCCCGTCAATCAGGCTTCGCCCACCATTAACTACCGGGGCGGGAAAGTAAATACACGATTGCATTTCTGAGCAATAAGGTGTACTAATAAATGGATGGATGATGTACATTGAAGCGCGGTACCCCGCTTGCAAAACAAATTATGAAAAGATGCACCGAATGTGTGATAACCAAAAATGTACAACAGAATGCGATCTGTATGGAACGACGATTGATGGACGTGGTAGTGAGATCGGGACAGCAAGTCGAACGTTTTCGCTGTGCTTTTTACACTATGGATCGTGGCTTTCTTCGCTTTGCTCCGTGTCGGCTTTGGCAGCGGTGGCGTAGCCGAGGTGGAATCTGAACATAGGTGACTCGTCGTCCTCGTGACACGAAGCTTCTTCACCAAAGAATGCTCTCTCTGAACGAACGTTAAGCAAAGGAGGGCGTCAGGATTGATGCAACCCACATTCCCCACACGTACAGTTCGAGGGGGCAGATTTCTGATAGACGGCGCGAATGATGCAAAACGCGAATACCGGACACGGCCACACACAAGATGGTCGATTACGGCTTTTTATGCAGGGGACGGCGCCAGAGCGCCCCTCTTTGGTACACGAAGCATCGCTGTTCGGGTGTCTCCTATAGCAGAGAATGTTCGGACGGACAGTATCATCAAGGTACCACCAGCTGGGTTAATCAGCAAGACCACCTCGATCTCGCCACTTGTACCCGACCTCAATACGTTCTTCTCACGAATCCGATCGCTTCTCCCTCCAGTCCCCCTGATCGACAAATCCAGTGCGCGTCCGCCTTCGCCGTGCCCGTCGTCAAGAAGCCTCCTCGTAGCGCGTCTTCCCACTACCAGTCAACCATACTCCTCTTGTTCCATCTTTCGCTGGCCACCCCATCATGCTAGCGTCACGAACGCAGCTAAGGGCACACACCTTGCTTCATCCTTCTCCAGCACGCGACATATTAAACATTTCCCCGACACAGCGTCATTTTGCTCTCGCCCCCCGTATCTGACCTCCAGGGCCATCTCCAGAGCGCCTAGGCTCTCGCCGCGCGGCCCTCTCGATGTCGTCGCTGGATCCGCTCCTCGCCGACGTTGCGCTTGCTCCAGTGACGGTCCGTATCCTTGGTAGTCGGGGACTAGTCTGGCCGCTTGCCCTCCTTCATAATGACTACCTCTGTTTTGAATGTCAGCGACCTGCTTCTGGTTGCGCTGCGTGTTGGTCGTGGTCAGAGACTTTAGAGCCAACGCATAGTCTCATGGTCCTGAAAACACGCTGTTTGTCTGAGAGCACGATTGTTGCCCTCCGTCTGGACTGAGAGCGCAGGGGAGCAACCGGGCCAAAGACGTCGCTTGTTAACTCCGAAGCCGACTGTACGCGATCTGGTCGTTCGCCGCAGTCCCATGGGAACTTTTCTGGTTCGGATTCACCATGGAAGTCTGACAGGGTGGTAAAGGGGATGTAGGAGCTGATGGTTGGGCGGCGCTGTCGGGTTCATGGTCCAGGCGTGCTGGATTGTGGTAGATTCGTAGTATCTGTAGGTGTGTTGACAGTGTCATGAGCAGTCGATGTCGGCGGCGGTGGGGACGGTTGTGGCTGAACCGGTGACGCAGGTGGCGAATGAACAATATCCACAGGCTCAGAATTTGGCGGCAGCGCACGAGGGCGGGCTACTTGCCTTCTTCTTGTGAACAACCTTTCGCATACGAATTTTCCCTTGTACCACAGAGGGACCAGACTTCGCCCTGGACTATCTCGTGCCAATGGCGGGCTGTTCCTCCGCTTTGGGCGCAGGTTTCTGCGCAGGGAGCGACCCTGCGCATAAGAACGATAGGACGCACACCCGAATGGGATGCTATCTGCGCTTCGGTATCTCGCTTTCTTTTCAGTACTACTGGTGATCCGCTCTCGTTGCCTGGTACCGATAGAGGTTTGACGGCGCGACTAGCTGCGGTTCTGGGCCCTGGGCCAGCCAAACTGCGTGGGTGGTGTTGTCGTCGGAATCGCTGCTCACCTTCTACAGGCTTTGACATAACCTTTCGTACCATACGTATAGGACGAGCCTGCGAGGTTATGGCCCAATTAGCACCGACTGTCCAGCCAATATAATGAGCACACTCACCCCATTAGTTGCAGACGCAGCCGGGAGTGTCTTCTTAGGTTAGGTAGCCACCATGTGGTAGGGTCTGGGTATTTGTCTCGTAGCCCAGACGCTGCTGAAGGAGGCCGTACGTAGGGTTTGGCACCCGGCCGAGGAATCTTGCTCTCGATTTTACCTGTGGTGAGTTCTCCTCGTCGCCAACGGTCGAAGGCTCCCGAAAGGCGGCTTAGGCTGAGGCAGCCCGGCCCTGAGGCCTCAACTTCGTCTGTCTCCTGGATAGGTGGAGGAATATTCAATGAACGCCCCCCCACAGGGTATGCTCATTCTCGGTGCTTCTGCCGCGGGGCGGACCGAACAGGGATAGACTGCGTTGACCCTGGCTTCCGGAATATATCACCAGCCCTCAGACTAGACTGACTAGGTCGCGCGGGTTCCGCCGACATACTCTTCGCTGGAATCGAGGGACAGCAGGTTGTATTGGATCTTCAGACAAGCTTCTCATGTGGCTCGACTTGACAGGGGATGAAAGACGCGAGGACGGTTTAGCGGATCCTGAGCCACCCCCGAGCGGAGGGATGTCATCGCTTGTGAGATGGGCAGACGCGTTTGGCGGGGCTGCGTAACGCGTCTTCGGGAGCTCTAGGCACTGAAGACTGGGGCACCTAGAAAGCCACCGGGAGGGTCTGCGTTAAGGAGTTCAAAGCAGCGGAAGGTGGGTTGGCAGGAGACGAGACAATTCCTTGGACTACTGATCGCCTGCGCAATGGGTACTCTGCGGGCAGGTGTACGAGTAGCCTCATGGCTAGGTTGGTTGGGCAAAGTCTTTCGAAACAGGTGCTGTCGCTGGTGCTGTGGTCACGTTCATTCGTTTTGAACATTGGTGGGGAAGGGGCCTAACTTCCTCGGAAAGAGGTACGCGAGGTGCTTCCACTTCGCCACGTTCTCTTCCTCTTATGCGGTCTAGTGTGCCCGGTACTTTGAACAGGGTCTGAGAGGGAAGTAGCTGCATCAACAGGTTTTGAGTCTGAGGGTCGGCGACAGCGAGCCTAGGACGTTGAGATGCATCAGGCTCCTTTTCCATTGTCTTGCTCTTCCGCTGGTGGGGTTCCGACCCCGATGCTGGACGGTCGGCTGGCAATACAATATCCTCCAGCACATAGATAGATTAGCCATGTCGCTGTCCGAGTACACACGCGTGTCCCTCGAAAAGCTCATCAAGCTTCCCATCATCAGGTCCTTTCGCTCGGGTCTTTTTCCTTCGAGCCGGCCACCAACCTCAAGTTTCGATGGAGATGTACCATTTGCATAAAGAACTTCAGGTAACTTCGATGGGGATGCTGTCAACGTTGGCTGGCGAAGTAGGGCGAGTGACGCTTCGACGAGGACGGGTGGATCTACGTAGTGGTGTCGAACGGGGCAGGCTCGACCCAAAGAAGAGGTCCTGCTTGTGATGGCTCTCTGGGGCTTTTCAGGCTTCATCCAAGGGCGCGGCGGCCATGTGGGGATGAGGCTGAAACATCTTTGCGGTCGTCGGACAATACGATAGAGAACTTGCGGCTTCTTCGTCAAACGGAAGCACTACCGTCCGCAATTTTGGAAGATCAAACCCTGATCGTTGTTATAAGACGCCTACATGTTCCACTGGACGAGCATCCGGGGATTTGTCATTGGCTATCAGCTCCGTAATCTGCGTAATAACTAGACGACATTCCTACGAAACCCTATCCCTGTGAGACGCTGCGTTTTCAAACGCGGGACCGTAGGTGTGACGAGGTTCGTTTGTAATCACGCATGAACGTAGTAATGGACGAAGTAGGCGTGCCCCAGGTTCACCGTGCTAGCAGAATCATCGTCACAGTATAAGTAGGTAGCAAAAGGGGAAGGACGTAGGGGGTGTTGCGACCGGCATCAGAGTGTAGGCATCAGTGGGTGCACTCATCGTGTAAAGCGGATAGTGTGAACGAGTCGAAATTAATGAGGGTCCATTGTCATCAGGTTGGTCTTCGGCGGGGTAAAAGGTGTCGAGAACGCTCGAGTCTTGTGCTTCTTCACTGGGAGGTTGCAGCGACCAGGGAGCCTGCGTCGGCAGTGTCAGAGCAGGATGTTCGTCTCAATTTCAACGTCCGAGCTGGCAAAGGGACGAAGGACCTGTATCAGTAACAAAGAGCTGTACGGCCGGGCTCATCGGTCGGTTGAGACTCTGCGAGGGCACCTCAGCGGAGGGACTCGGAGGTGGTGAAGGGTTGTCCCATGCTCGCATGACCTTCGTAGCAAGAGCAGACGACGGCTCTAACGGCATACTGTCAGTTAGCGCAACATGCTGAATGCTACTGACATATCTTACGCACCTTCCATACCATCCTCCGATCAGCATGGGCGTCTCCGACGTCGAGATATGGTCGAATTGCCCACAACTTCATTGGAGAAGTTTCATCTTCATCGCTCTGAGGGAGTTCCTCTGGCAAAGAAGATCCTGCACTCGGACGCCTCATTGATCTCCTAATTGGTGTTTGCTGTGCAACGAGTCCCGAGCAAACCGACAGACAATAAGCTCTTGCTTTCTCCTGCAATGACGAGACTGGGTGGGAGACAGCACGGAGCGTATTACCGCGGGGGAAAGTGGGAGGTGTGTGACAGGTATGTCGCTATCCGGCGGATGATGTGCCAACCCTCCACCATTGCGGAACCAGGAACTGTTTGACAACAAGCCTTAGACGCTTCACCTCAGTACACTACCGGCTTAGCCCGATGAACGCCACCGAGTGGGAGTAGAAGACCCGCGAACATGAGCAAAGCAAAATCGAGACCCCCAGCTCAGAGGCTCAAACCGGAGGTCAACTAGCCAGAACGAAACTGGGGTCATAACAGAATCCGGATCGAGCGGGGTTGCATACACGCGAGGCGGCCACCACGTGACAACAAGGAGAGTCGCCTGATCAGGTCCCACGGAAGCGACCACGGAAACAACGTATTGAAAGCTGTCAGGGGCACTGCGTGAGGCTCTCTGAGATACGTGGATTGCACACGGCCGTACACCTCTCGGTAGGGGCTCAATCGTGCAGCATAGCGCTGCGAGGTGGGGGCGGGCGGTCGACTGAGCGGAAGACGACGTCTACGGGGATCATCCGAAACACATTATGTGTAGCTGGACAAAGCATGAGCCCAGGGTGTCATAAAGCGACACTAGCGCCGCAGCTCTCTTGATAATCCCAGCCCATGGCACGACACCGTCCACTTTCCAACCTCTACTCTTGTGTAGCGCACTTATAAAAGAAATATAACCGGGAATCTTAGAAGAGCATAGAGGTGATTAGGATCCACCTCACACACAGACCATTTACTGACTCTAATCTTGTATCTATAAGAACTCTGCTGTATAACCATGCACGCTAAGATGAGTCGAACATGTATCTAAGATACATATACAGGTATGTCTCGTTTTTAGGCTGCCATTAAACCGAAACAAAAATCGTAGTGGTCTGATGCATCGTTAGCCAATAAACGGGCCGAAAATCCGCAACCGTTATAAGGGCGAGGAAAAATGGTACAGGGAAAGACAGAAGGCCCTATATAGTTCTGGGCAACAGGTAGCAGGTCAAATAAGCTGGGTTATCATTATAGAACGGTTGTGACGGGGCTGAAACACCTATGTGGCGTGCCGTGAATTCACGGGGTCTCTGTGAAAACCTGTGGAAATGAAATGGTGCATGAAGTGGGAACGGGCGATTCCTACCTCGGCAGGTTGCCACGTGCAAAATCAGTTCTCTAAACCCTGTCCAGAAGAGGAGCAGCATTTGTCCTAAGCGCCTGCAGTGTCAGGTTGCAGTCCATGTGTCTTTTTAGTCGTTCTTTACTTAATGCCCATACACAGCATATTGGAGTCTATGTTTAAACTACTCTACAGCCAGGCGCAAGAAAGAAGGTCTAGCGGTCGCGATTTACCGCTTATTGCCCATCTCGGGGGGGGGAGGGGGGCGGGCACTCACTAGTTCAATTTTTTTTTGTGTAAATGGGTACAGAGATGGCGCTGCTAACACCGCGACTCTTGCTGAACACACATGCCGGTGCCGACTGGTAAGGAAGAGACATTTCGCCAGATACTGAACGAAGAGATTGCGTTCAAAGTCTTAGCGACCGGCTCGTTATGTCCACCGTCACACCTAGTGAACATTGAACAGAACGGAATTGCTGGCGACTCTCAGTTTGGGCCTGGACGTGAAACCCCTCGAGCCGGGAGGTTCTACAATGTCGGAAGCCGTCCCGGTCAGCATTTCGTATAAGTACTCAGGTGGAATTCGTTAGAACGCACAGCATGGGATTTTGTCCATAGGGCATACTGGAATTGGTATCGATATTCACGTCCTTCGGCCCTCCGTCCATGTGGATAGTACGTGTCTTGTTACACATCCCCGTTTCATGAAAGCATTGATTCCTCGCGTCCCAGACTCGCTGTCCATCGGTAAACACCGCCTTACCTAACGTCGTCTGATACATCGGGGTCCTCTCAGACTGCTACCGGTCAGTCAACAGTCTCGTCGCCAACGCAGTCTCCTTTTGGACATAGCGCCCTAGACCCGGTGCCGGCACAGGCCTTATATGCCAGAACACATTTCAGCTGTACGTACCAATACACAGGAAGCCAGTTTGTAACCGTATGCTTAATCCGACATCGCTATGTTGTCTAGCCGCTCCCTATTTCTGAGTCATCAGACTCAGATGGGCTTTCTATTTACGCGACGCTCGCAAAGTTGCAACTGCGGTTAAAGACGGAGACTTTCTCCGGCCGTGTTGCTCACACTGCAGCGGGCATGAGTGCATCTAATCTCAACTTTTGGGACAAGTCTCGATGTGATTCTCATATGGCGAGTTCTCCACAAGACTCGAAGTAACTAGAGGCGTGTTCTGATAACGAACTTTTTCGGAACTGCCAAAATGTGGTAGCCTTGACAACACGGGGGCCTTGAGAAGAAAGCTGTCGCAAACCCCTTCTACCACCTGGTCATGATCTACAAACGGGCGTTTCTTGGCTGCGGAATCAGTCTTTACGAAACGATAAGCTGATGTAGCTAAGTAGGCGGGGGATATATCCATCTGGCGAAAGTCGGCCGAAGTCACCACCATCAAACATAATTTACAGTTCGTGCGTTCCAGTCAGTCCCTCGACATCCTATTCAATTTGGACGAGCCAGGTGAGGACACAAAGGAGCACGTCATTACGTTGTCGCCAGCTCCTCTATGATGGACATATCTGCGACAATTGTAGGCTTGGATACATGGAGTGACCTCCTCAGTGGGTCCTCTGAAACACACTGCGGCAGTTCAGGAACGCTCTCAGTCTAAGATGTACCCCGGTCCTCGAGGTATACGAACAGCATCACTAACAGTCACATCAGTTAACTCAGCCCTGGCTGTCAAAACACTCTGTTCTTGTACTACGCTGTAAGAGCGTTTTATTACTGCCCACGAAGCCGATGCGATTGTCACGACTTCGTGCCGATGCGATGGTCAACTCTACGTCGCGTATACTGGAACATTCGGCCCTGCCTGCGGAATGGTACACGAAGTACTGGGAAACACTGGAAGACGTAACGCAACACGTCGCTGTTCTATATCCTCAAATGTTGCAAGCTAGCCTGTGCGCCGATCCACGACATGGGCTGTGTCTCAAGGTCTGTATCATCATTGCCTTGTCAGCTCAAGTGGAACTGCATCGCATGCCGGGATCGTATCACGCCGAGTCACGACAAAAATCACTGAGTGTAATCCTGGAAGTGATCAGCCTTACAAAAGGGCTGAAGGACGAGGATTATGACATGCTGGAACCCATACTCGGGGTGCGCATCCGAAGTATTTTCCGGAACACTTGTGCTGATATCGCCTCCTCAGACTTGCTACACTATCGTTGCGAACGCACTACGCGGAGACCGCGAGCTACTGCTTGATATAGCCACGGCCCAAGAAGCCTCTAGCGACCAAAGGGACCAAGAAGCCTTCTCCATCCTTATTGCTTCGGCTATGCAGTTGTCCACCAAGATTCCATATATCGGTACGTTGATGCCAAAAAATGCATTCGTCAATTATTCTTTATTTCTTCTCCCCCCCAGAGAACGCACTGCAGACATTGTGTCAGATCGCGTCCAACACCTGAGAACGTTTTAAACCCTCAAATTACGGCTACAATTGTTCAACGTCCAGCTACTCGCCCCAATCCTACAGCCTCTAGCCACATGAGTACACAGTAATTTTGAATCTTTTTCGCTTTCAGGGTGACAATAGTTCTTTTGTAAATTACTGCATAATATGTAACTTACCGCTATATTTACCACCATATTACTGCATTGCACGTACCACGACATTGCTACATTTCGCCATCTAGCGACTGATTTTTAAGATCTCAGCCCTTCATCGATACGTGAGCGATCGGCAGCCTCTCCGATGTACTGCGGTGCTCTGAAGTATCATCGCCGATGGTGAATTCACGTATTTGTTTTCGACCCGAACGAACGCATCTCAAGTGGATTGTCTGCCAACTTGCCGCATGCTAATCCGTCGCGTTTTCTGATGGAACATGATGCGCACGAAAGCCCTTGCACTCTCGTTTCCGTCCCAGTCAAGCTACACAACCCCTCGGCGCTTTTGGGACGTGCCATGAGCTTGTCCCATAGGCTCGCCACAGCTGGCCAGCTTTTCCCTCGGATCATCATGGAGGTGCCGTCGGCGTCGACTGCGCTGTCTTACTTGTTCCTATTGACGTCCTATGGTGAGCTCTTTGCTTCGTCTGGCTCCCTGTTCCCGTTCACCTCATACACGACACTTCCCCAAGGGCTTTTTGGGAATCCCCTTTCCCACTCGACAGTTCCAGCCTCTGTCTTCCCAGGTACGCAAGTCGATCACAAGCCCGTACGAATACCCTTTCTACTTTCCCTCCTGTTCACGATGTGACCGAAGTGCGTTTGCAGGAGCTGGTAGAGTCGCGCTGTCCTAGTCTGCACAATGATGTTCCGGTCAGCCTGGTTGGCTCCCAACCAGGTGAGTGTTTGCCGCTTGCATTCGTGTCGAGGCGATGTCATGGAGTGAGATGCATGCATTACAGTGGTCATTTACAAACGTTCTACTGGTGTGTTTGGCGGGACTTTTCAAAGGTGGATACAGTAGGACTACGACAGGTTGAAGCGTTCCGTGGTCACTTCCGTTCCGGCAGTCTATTTACAGAAAATACGCATCCCCCTACGCAGAACGCTGATACGGACACTCGATGGAGGTACAATGTAAGTGCAACCGAGCAGTGCTGAAGCGATCATTTCAGGTCGGCGAATAAAGCTAATATCTTCCCCTGAATTTGTCAGAGGACTTGACTTCCACCACTGTCGGTGATGCGTCCTACTTCAAGAAGGATACGCCGGTTCATAGTTTGTGATTACACGGACCTGACTGGGGGTATGTACCACGATGCTGCGATAGCGAGCAAGTTGCTGTGTTATTGAACGATGCCTTGCTTTGCAGGATCAGCACGAGTCCTATGTGCGGAGCCATCCTGGCTCCCGCATGTGCACCTCCAGAAACGGGGAGGGTTTGGGCTATCCGCTGCCGTGGTGGTCAATTTCCGAGGCTGTAAGTCTAGGAACCCGTTTCCCGGGGGCCTATCTGCCGTCATCTCGCGACTGGATATGGTCGTAGACCATGTGCCGCCCGCTGCTCTCCATCCACATGCTGTCGACGTACTCGTAGTTGTCTCAGGGTCGAATGATACAAAGGAACAAGTTCTCCTTCGTCGACTCGATCGGCTATTCAAAGCCATGCGGCGACCGAGGGAGTGCTTGAACCTCGATTGGAACGCGACTGATTCAGCACGCCACAAATGCCCTGCCTCGACTGGGTCGGTCGGCGCGCGATCCACATATCTTCCGTGTTGATAGAGTCACCTGCTCTCATATGTCACCGTGGGGTGCGGAGCGACTTTTTCATATACGGCAAAAGCGTCTCACCGTTTCGGTGGGGAATTTTGGTGTCGCACTCAGGACTAATGATAATATTTTGGGCAAAATAATAGCGTGCAGGGGTACCTCTCACCACTCCACACAACTTCTAACGCGCACCTCTGATACCCCTACTCTCGCGGGCACCTGGGCGCACACAGACGATATCCGCACTGCTCTGAGCTGTACATCTCCTTGAAATACCCCGATGCGCCCCTCCTCGGTGTTGGGTTCTCCCTAGGTGCCAACGTGTTGACACGCTACCTTTGCTCAAGAGGGCGAACGGAGCCGCCTTTCCGCGGCATGTGCTGTAGGATGCGTACGGTTTTGCCTCCTATCCTTAAGATGAAATCTGACTTAATCTGCACAGCCATGGGACTTGGTCGCAAATAGCGTACAGTAAGTCCCCAATGATTTTACCAATGGCCTCTCAAAAAACTTGTAAACATCCGATCTTAGTCTCCGGCATCACTGGTTCAGCCGTCACGGTCTACTCTAAGGGAATGGCGTCGAACTTGAAGGCACTTCTGCAGAGGCACATGGCTGTATTCAACGCGAACCCCGAGGCAGAGGTAACAAAGGAAATCCCTCGGATTTACCAGGCATCGTGGACGCGCACCACGCTTTTACCAGTTCGATGATAGCATCACCCGTATCGCCGGAGGATCTTCTCCCCCCTTTCCCTTCCCAACTGCCCTGGATTACTATGCTTGGGCATCCAGCCACGAATGCTCGGCGATGTTCGAGTCCCTCTTCTGGCACTGAACGCGGAGGACGACCCCATTGTCAAAGTTCTGCCTGTGCATGTCGAGGGGTGCACGCTGAGTCCCCTGGGTGTATTCGGTACTACCAGAGGTGGCGGTCATTTGGGCTGGTTCGAGGATGGATCCCACCTTGCGCAACCTCGCCGTTGGTTCCGAAGGCCTGTATTGGAGTGGCTCAAGGCTATGGGCGAGGATGTGGTGTTTACCCAAGGCGGCTCGGGACGGCCGTTGCCTCGAAAAGGGCGAGTGGATCATGGAGGAAGGCAGAGATGACCTTGGATGCCACGAGGTCGCGGGAGGTGGGACGTGTTGTCGGTGTGAGGGTGAAGAGGGCCTATTGGCTGGTCTGTAGGTTTCGCCGGCTGGTGCGTATTCACGCTACGTCCCCTGCCTAACTTCGCCATTATGGCCGCTTATAGATATAGTGTATTTGTGTACAAATACATTGGATGCATTTTTGGTACATGTATGTTCGATACAACACTTTTAGTCGCTATCACTGAACGTGACTTGATCCTCATCCTCATCCTCTTCCCTAAACTCCCGTTCGTACTGGCTAACGTCGACCGATACCGTGCCTTCCTCGAGAAGACCGTCATCTGAGATCGCCAGGTTCCTGTCGCGCTCGAATAGTTGGCGACCTGCATAAAATGTTAATCAGTGACACACGGTGATAGGGATCAATAAACCAACCTGTTAGCCTCTCGTTCACGAGTTTCTTGTACTCCTCACGTTCCTTGCCTGTCATGCCCCTCATCATTCTCCTCGTCCTCCTTCGCCTTCTTCTCGGCCATCCTCCCTGTCGAATTTAGCCTTCCATGACATGAAAGCTTCGAGAGTAACCGCTGTGCGCGTGTTTTTTGGCTTCCTCTGCCTAGGAAACAGTTAGGACTCAATTCTTGATGAAGAGGGGCGGATGCGAGCCTATAACCTCTAGAGCTAATCTTTCCTTCTCCATCTCTTCGTGCTGTCGCTTCTCTGCCCTGGACACTCACGAGAGTCGATAGTACTGTTCCCGCAAATGAGAAACAAGCGTGAAGCGTCATTGCCATCCCCAAGTTTTCTTCGGCCCTATAGATCGGTCAAAGATCATAAGCTACTAATGTGCCTTGCTCCAGACTGACCACTTTATTGAGCTCCTGAAGCGAAGGTGCTGTATTTCGTCGTCTTCCAGCTCGCCGTCTGACGGCTCCATGGACAGCTCCGGTAAAACATCTGGATACCCGTCGGTATCGGACATCCAGAGTGAGCTTCACTGAGTATATGTGAATCGCAGTAGGCAAGCCAAGGGGTCGTTATAGCCACCAGTTTCCTCGCCTTCCTGAACCTCTTCTGGCTCGACCTCTATGCGTATCTCATTTTCGGACAGCTCTTTGAACGTTGCTCAGCTAGATTGGCAGTGCACAAGTGGGCGGGGAACGAACTGGAAGAGTTCCTGTCGGATAGATCGACTCAAGGACCCTATATATGGCGCATTAGCCTAGTATATCGCATGCATCCCTACGCGACTTGCCTCAATTCCTCGGCAAGGGCTTCTGAGGACATGGTGGAGAATCGAGTGTAGCCAATGAGGCATGATGTCCGGGGTCCGGGCAGGAAATCTCGGTCGGCGTCTCTGGCGCTTCCATCACATTCATTCACGAACGACCAGGTCGACCGACCCGCCGCCAACCTGCGGCTGCACTCAAGCTCACTGGCATTCGGCGTGTCGCTGGTATAGAGCTTAAGCTACTAGGATGCTTTCTACTCTCGCACGAAACTCAAGCAATGCTCTGAGAACTCTCCAGCCGCTTGCTGGTGTCCGACCTTCGTTCGTTCCGTGTGTGCAGACGAACATTGACCACGGATGGTGCTCCACCCAAGAGGCCCTTGATGTCTAACATCGAGATTCCCGAGGTTAGGCCACGACGGTGGTGGCTGGGCACGGGTCAAGGGTCTCGTTGACCAGTCGAATGCCAAAAGTGTTGAGGAGATGTGGGGCAAACCGGGAAACAGATGGTATCGCTGTTCTTGAACCCTGACCACAAAATACTTGGAGCGGTATGTCCATTGTAGTTGATGTTTTACAAAGGACTCAATTAATTTGCCCCAGTCGCAGCATCCCAGTGACATCTCCCGACCCTGCTGTCCGTGGCGTATGGGAAACTGGCGAGAATAATGTCCAGGAACAACGTCCCCCGAGAGCTTTTCCTCACCTGCGGGCGGCATGAAAAAGAAGCGGCACGGGCGATAAGCGAAGACGGCTGGCAAGTCGACCGCTGGGAGGTAGAAGGTTCGCTCATGAGGTATGCTTCCGCGCCGCTACTTGTCACTTCCACCGTTACTGAGACGACCGCAGGTGAGCTGAAGAAGGTTCAGCTTGTGAAGTGAGTAGTCACGTGGCTCGGTGGGTGCATGAGTATAGACTGCAGCAAGATTACGGCGAGCCACCAGTACCATGCAAATTATCTATTTTTCTTATGCAGTGGAAATAAGCGTCTGGTGTGGGTGTGCAGACTTCCGTTCGTGTCGCGAATGAGGGTTGTCGCGACTGCTGGGTCTCAGCTACGTGGCCTGGTCGCGTAGGCGGAGATATTGGACCGATGAAATTCGCGGCAGGAGCGCGCGACAGATACAGTAATGTTGTTCCTTTATAGCTCTTGCAGACGCTCATGACGCGCCGAAGTATTCTCGCCCGTAGGTCAAGTTCGGCTTCGTCCCAGACATCATAAGTCAGCGCGAACGGCTACGGCGAGCCCACGTCGTCCCTGCCACGCCCCCTGCCTCGTGCGCTACAGCGCGAGGTGAGCGCAGAGGATCTTGATTGATTTTTCTCCAGTTGTCTAGGCGCCTCGGGCTTTCAGTCTTGGTCGGTGGGCAGCGCAAGAATATCCTTTTGTCCCTGTGATGAGGGCTGCGCGGCCGCACCGTCCCCTTCTTTCTCCATGCATACTCTCCCAGGCATGTTGCCGAGCTAGCCAGCCCCGCCTGCTTACTTTGGGGCGGATGGACGCAACCCATACCCGCCCCATCACCCGAACGCACCGATCGACTGACAGGACATTCATGGTTTCAGCGCGAGGCCTGTTGGGATTTTGCGAGCTTGCCCTGAATGCAGGATGGGTGTAGCGAGGGGCCCCACACGCCTCGATTGTCTAGGTCCGCCGATATTCGAGCGTGAGCGAGGTCAGTCATGCAATCGCTTCACATTGCGAGCAAGCGATGCCCCGCTTTCTGTTTTCGACTGATGTGCATTTTGCGTCGTATAATTATACAGCTCGAAAACTCCCGTCGCCCTTCTGGTCTACGCACAATCCCATATCTCTAATATACATACCCCATCTAAATCTATACCCTCCGTTTATTACTGCTCGACGAATATGTGCTTTAATGTGAGCCCTGCGCACTCCTCTGGGCGACTTAGGGCGAATGCCTTGAAACTCTCCGCATCAGACAGATCCAGGATGGTCATTTTACCCACACCACCTGTGGCCACTTTCATTGCGATGTCCACGGTAATCGCGTTCAGGACTGCTTGCAGCCCACTTGTGTTTCTTTAGCGCCCGCCATGTGCACCCGATAGTACGTAATCCGCGGTCAACCATTAAGCTCCTTGTGTGGAGAGATGGCTCATCACTTCGGTTATCTATGCTGTAAGGGTCGTCCGAAGGCCTGCCAAATGGCTGATGACTATAGCCCGCATGCGCAACCCGATCAGAGAATCGAGATCGAACACCAAAAGTGTGCTTTGGGGGAGAAACAAACATTGCCTCATGAACGGGAGAGAGATGGTATTGGATCCGGCTTACGGGTTTTTTAGATGTAGTCTGACGCTTCGTCCAATAGTCCTCTAGCATCAATACACTGACCTTGCGATGGGAGTTCTCGCGTCGGGCTCGCAATTCTAGGCGTACGCCGTATCTTGAACGCCAATACGGTTGCCCACAGTTTTTGTAATATTGTCATAATTCTGGCCGTGCGCAGTAGCGCTTTCCTACGAACATGCACAAGTGCTTCGGGACCGCTATTTGCGTATGTAATTCTTCCATTGTTGTAAATTATCGATCCATTAGTGCCTTTTATTACCACACGGTACAATTATTGTACTGTATGCTCCTTATATGCCTTTATGTAACTATACTTTGTAAGAACGTACGCCCGTATGGCCACGGTTTTGACTATGTTTGTACTCTACAGCGACCTATATTGAGGGACTCGATCTTGCCTCACGTCACATCTTCAGGTGCGCGTTCGGACGCTTGCAAGCAGTATCCCAAAAAGGGCAGGCCTATGACAAGAAGTTCAAAGTGCGGGAGCCCAGCGACCACAGCTCTCTTCTCCGTCATACGACGAGGACGACCTTGTAGTGACTGTCCTCAACGAGTGACCACCTTTAGAGCCAAAGTTGGGGGGTAACACATACAACATATAACTCTCTCTATTCTTTGCGGTGGGCTTACCCACGACGACTCCGTCCCGTTACACTCTCTAGGCTGCTTGTTCACCGTCAGCGAGCATTGAACTTGTCGATGGTTTCCTTCACTTGGAACCATCGCACTTTATCGTCTGGAAATGGACTAGTGCTTTACAGCAGGCCCCGGGTACATAGCAACTTGCGTCTCTACCTGCATGAAGCAACTTTACCGGCCCCCACTCAAGTTTGGATCACAGCTGTCCGCGACACTGCCTGCGTTCTCCTGAACACAGTAAAAATGTTTCCTAGAAAATGGCATAGAGCCACGCACTGCCAACACGTTTTGAACGTCCAGGACGAGCAGTGGCGACGATGGTGGAGGATCAATTGGACCAGCTAGATTCCAGAAGTCTTCAAGCAAGAAGCTCTCGAGTGGTAGCGAAATTTGTGAGAACTGGTGATATCTCTCAACGCTTCCATAACATTGCTCGAGACGCCATAATGCAGTTATGAGGAACACTGATACCTTGTAACTAGTGTCGTGGATGATTGGGGATCCCGTCCTGAGGTGTGGTGAGATTTTGACCGTTCCCGTGTCCGTCTAACTTTTTCCCTCGTCAAGAACAAAGCCATGTGTTAGTGCGTTTGGATGTTGAAAGGTTGGTAAAGGCTTCCATCAGCAAAATTGACGATGGCGTAACCCATTCCCTTCTTTGTGTAGAGTGAGCCGATGGTGGTCAAAGACTACCCGCTTTGGACACAATTCAAAGAAGCACTGTGCATGCGGCTTTAGACACCCGGAAACTTGTTGCTGGGCCTTCCGTACACAGTAGAGTGTTTGTCCGTCCGAACCCGACTTCGCGCTTCTTTCCCGATTTTTTACTTGGGACCGAAAGTGAAGATTCTCCAGCCTTCGGCCACTCCTCTCCGATCAGCCCCGATCACGTCTGTAGTAGTCATGGTACAATCTCCTTGGATATTGACGTAGATGGATCTGCATTCGCTTCAAACATTGCCGGACGGGGTCAGTCAGGACGCGCGTACTTCATGATGTAAATGTCACCTATTATTTCTTCAGTTGCCTCGCGGACGCGGTGCGGATATAAAGGGCGCAATATCAGGCAGAGCCAAGGAGAGGATATGGGGCCAAGGTAAACCGTAGATCGTATCATGTCGTGTGTCCGCATACTGATTGCGTACGACACTATTTCCGATAGCTGTGGGATGTCTGCGCCATGAAAGAAATAAATGTCACGATATTTTGCGTCACAAATTTATTGTGAGTGGATTTTTGGGGCGTTCTCACTGTAAGAGGGGGGTAAGTCAGGACCCCCTATTCTCCCTATTCACAAATATAAATCATGTTATATGGGAATCGTCAGGACGAACTAGGGGATTTGTGTCCCCGATCATAAGGTACAGTGAGCACAGAGCCCTTCCGTTCTGGAAAGCATTGACGTTTTGGCTTGCCTCTGCTATGCACCTCGCCCTAAAGGAAACTATTATACCACTAGTACGTTACTCTACTATACATCATTCTGGCGGCCCCGCCTTTGTCGCACATGTTCTGATACCCCGTGTAACCCAACATAACCTAACCATTTTCACACGCACAGGTATTGGAATCGGCGGGCGGGGGACGTCTTCACAGAGGGAACTATTTGCATCCCACCGGCTCCCAGTGGTCCGATTTCCTCCCCGCTACCTTCAGCGACGGACTGGTCCGAGGACAATGGTATGTTCCGAGTCTAAAGGAGATCCGACGGTATGCCTACACATTTACCCTGTCATAGGGTGTGCACAGATTCAACGGACAATACGGACAAGACTTGGAAGACACGCGGAAGAGGATTGCCGGACGAATGCTCTTGACCGGCCCGATGGTTCGCGGGCTGGAGAGGCAGACGTCCTGTGTCTGCCCTTCCTCAGCCGCTACTACAGCAAACCGTAGTGGATCCGAGTGATAGCGTGGCATTAGGGCCTTGGCGATGATGCCGCAGTTTCCGAGGCGGCCAGTGAAGCTATCACTGTGGTCATCCGCGGCCACCAGTGTGCGTGGGCAAACTGGGAAGCCAGCGAGGAGGCCATTACAGATGGCAGAAATATCGTGTTCACAAGAATCTCCACTGAGTATATTATCGGACGGGTAGCGTACCCGTCACAGTTTACCAATTCCGCCTGCATGAAAAATGATCCTCGTAAACGGTGAGGCGATGGGACGCATTTCACGTATATGGTAAAATGTGACGTACAGCGTACGATAAAGTGGTGCAACGGGTCGGTCAGGTTTTCCACGGATGTAGTAGGTCCGCGCAGGAGGAGCAAAGCAGGTGGCCCTCCCCCCAGGGACACCGGTGCGCTGTTTCCGCCGTTCCTCTGGACCGCGCCTCCTCCGCCCCAACGGTAGTGGTGGGCGCTTCTCGGTGGCCGCTGGTTAGATCCTCGGCCATATACCTCTGTGGCGGGGTTGCACCTGCCTCATCGTCCCCCCCTCTCCCCCCCCGCAGTTCCCCACTGCAAGAAAACCTCCGCCCAATTCAGTACAAGCAGTAAGGAGATATCGTTCCGCACAGGCGGCCACCGTGCAGGGGCCAAGTTTCCGAGGATTCTTCCCGCAAACTTATCGTCGCACATCGTTTCCCTCGACGCGAACCTGCTGATCATGCAGTCCACAGGCATGTCCCGCCCAGTGGCTGTTCTCCGTGTCTGCTGTATTGGACTACACGCCGAGCAGGACGAGTTCTGCAATATCCGGTCGAGAAGGGAACTTTATGATCGCGCGACGGGGCGTAGAGGTTTCTTGTATCGGAGGGGGCTTGTTGGGTGTGACCCTTGGACTGTAAGTCGCTCGCTCCTGTGCTACCCATCAAAGTCAACCCCGCACTCTGATGTGTGATGCTCGATTGAACAGCGCCAGTCTTCCGCGCCCTTTGTATAGGTCGACACCGCTGCGCGACATGGTTATCCTAGTTCACCGCTATCAAGTATGGCTATGCTTACGTTATAATTCTTTTGGAGGACTATCATTAGACAGGGTACGTGCTTGGGCCTAACCCTGAAATCCTGGTCCCCTGGATACACGTCAACGTTAGGATGTCGCAGCTGCGTGTATTTTCCTAGCCACAAAGACTGAAGAGTGCGGGCGAAAGCTCAGGGATGTAGCCAAAGGTGTACCTTGCCAAACTCACCAAGAAGGACGTGAAAGATATACTGGACGACAAACAAGGTACACATGCGTCATACTTCCTCCATGACGTCTCTCTGACGACACACAGGAAGTTGAAGAATATCAGAACGCTATTCTGTTGACCGAAAGAAGTCCCATTTCTTGAAGCGCTGTGCTTTGACTTTACTGTAAACTTCCCGCACACCGATCTTGTAGAGCTATTCGAGGGCCGGATAACATCGGCGCGAGTTGAAGAGTATGCTTTGTCCATGGCCAACGACTCGTAAGCGTTCAGCGTCTCCTCCGATGAGTGATCATTGACAGTGTATAGCTTCCGAACGCCCCTGTGCGTCATGTACACTTCAAGAGTTATCGCAGTGGCATGTTACATCTTGGCAAACACACTTGGACGATCCCACAGGGATGTCTCTCTTTAAGCGACTGGAGTGGTCTTCAACATCTCTTCCCATGCCTCTGTCATTGGACAGGTACGACGACCATCGAATCAGCGCGTTTCCCACTGGAGTTCTTCAAGTTTACAGCGAAGCTGAGGTGGCGTCCCTTTGGCCGGTAAGTTAATGATAATAACACCGTAGAACTATTCTTGAAGTATGACAGATGTTATTGTGATCCTTCTGCAATTCTATGCTGCACCGGGGTCTTACAGGCTCGCTAGAATACATGAACGATTTGTCTATGGTACGTGATGCTCGGATATCATAGAGACGCCGACTAAAAAAAGCGTAGATTCAAGCCCAGAGCCAACCAATGCGAAGTCAAATTCTTTGTCCTAGCCGAGCCAACAGCAACAACTGTGCACAAGACGAGCAAGTTACGCAACATGACAAGAGGGACACGGAACGGGAGTGGGAGTTCGCCAGCCTAGCGCAGCGGATAGCCCTAAGAGGTCGTCCGTCAAAGGCTGGATTCCAGTAAGGGGGAGTACGGCCCAGCCAGAGGTCTCGTTCCGACGATTAGACCTCAGTTAGCTCTCGCCATATCGCTCATTTGTCATGCTTTGCCCATCCTTGCCTTGTTAGTTAGTTTTGCTTTGATCATCGCTTTGTATCGTCCTGTAACAATTCACGGCCATATTGGACAGCTGTGGTGTACAACCCATATGATAGCACTGAATTGGCCGTGTCGTGAAACGATCTGCGGCTTAACACCTTGCGTCCTGCGCATGGGAGGTGCGGCAGAGTCAAAGAGGTGTCTTCATATTGTGGCCGGACTTACGTCCGCGGGCTCTATAGCTCGATAGTCTCCTTGTGCTTGATACTTGCGACTCGCACGATCTGCAGAGCGGAAAAGTCCAGAATGATTACCATACAACTCCAGCTCGATATACTCGGGAGGTCGAGCAAACAGTCCGCCGTTCGTCACCCTGCAGGCGCCCACGTCATTTGCCCCCGTCTGGCCCTTCGACGTATAGGACGGTAGAGGCGGGACGGGGAGGAGTGGAGGCTGGAGCAGTCGAAGACGCGGTAGTTGCGAGAGGGGTACGGAAAACGCGAAGACGGAGTTTTTCTTCGGTAGGACATTGTGGAGCGAGCTAGAAGGTCAGGGCCATCCGTTGCAGGCCATAGCAGCGGCCGTTACCCTTCAAATGATCGGCCTGGGTCACGATTTTGAAAGTTTCTTGAGTCTCCAAGATCACGATCCCTGATATCCCCACGAGGGCTGGGTTCTTCAGACTGCTTCACTATTGGCCCAGGCATGTCGTCAGACAGTTATATAACATATGAGAGGCCAGTCTGGAGTTATACCTGTGATCATCGCACCATTTGAAGTCGGCCTTAATCCAACTTCGCGTGCATACTCGCGGCCTGCGTTTGGGCGTGTTGCGTCGACGCCCGAGAGACGCGGCAGGCAGAGCCAGAAGACTCTGACATATATCCCATCCATACGTCGTGTAAATGTGCCCCCCAAAAAAGTTCAAACCTGATGCTGTACTATTATCACCAGGATTAGATGGACAGGGATATACACACCTTCTCTCTCCTCCGCGGGAAACTTCACCAGAAGCCTTTCCGGCGGGCTGTGCTGGTAGCAATAACACCCGCATCGGACCTGACGTTGGCGGCAGCCTGTCTGGGCTTTGCGTTCTTCGCGCTCTTTCTTGACTTTGCTCTCCCCGCACTGTGGATTCTCGAGCAGAATTTGGCGCGTCCTTTTTTTTCACGCGACTCGCGTACAGCTGGACAGGATCGGCCGAGCGGGAGAGATTGCTCTTTGACATAATAGGGCACGAACGGCGTGTCGCTGTGTTGAGCTTGACACGCTGGTTCTGTACGGACTTAGCCTTGCATGTGGACACAGATATACCAGAGGCGCTAACCGTGATTGGTGCGAGATCGGCGTAAATGTCTGAAGACAAAGGGCCCCTGCTGGCAGACGCATGAGGCGAGAACGACAGAGTGGTATATTTGATAAGAGGATACCTCGAGAAATTCATGGATGAGACTTCGAACGGCGAATGCGAATGCGTTCGGAGCGGGCTTGTGTGCTGTGGTGGATGGCGGAGACAAGAGACAGGTTACCAAAAAGGATGATCACCGCCTGAATTCACGGTGCGAGAAAGGCACAGGGAGAGAGCCCGCGGCTTCCAATTGAGTAACGTAACACATCCCGTGCTTCTCTCTGTTGGCGACCATTCCGCCAAAGCCCTACATCCCAAATAAAGGCATCCAAGTTGGTGAATCCCTCCTGCTCGTGCGTAAAACATATCTTCCTCTCTGTTGACACGCTCTTCTAGGCGGACTGTGCGTGTCATAAGGGTCCCAGGCGGGCGGATCGATGCGAACGGGGCGTATGTCGTCGCTCAAAATTGACCGCGTACGGTGCGCCCCAGCACTGTCCCCGCGCGCCTTCAGAAGAGTTTCCTGCCCATCCATCCTTCCGAAAATAAACTCGACAGCCGCAGGAGGTCGCAGACGCGTCTCTCTGCCGTCGCCGCTTCGCCGATCGCTCGTCGTCGAACCCGAGACTACGCTACCGGCGCGCAGATGCCGTCGCGGCCAGCAGGGAACATTAATCCGTGAAGCATCTTCGCGCACATCTCCTAGGACCCGAGACTGGCAGCCCGGCGTGGTGTGGCTTCGGTCCGCAGCTCATGGCATACGCTCCATTCTCACACCCGGGGGGGGGGGGGGGAACGACACACCGCATCCGCAAACACTGTTCGTCCTTCGCTCGCGACTCATTCCGCCACCATTCTGGTTCCTCCGAGCAGGGCACTCAGATTTAATGTAGCCATTTGTACTGATGGCATAAACCACAATCTGGCGTTCTACTTCCACAGCTAGTATCATCTGGATCGCTGGAAGGAAGCCCCATTCACAGGCATTGTTTCGGAATCACTCTCTCTGCGGGTAGTGAGCTCCGTAACCTGCTGGCTTATCTCTCCTCTCATCTGATATTAACCTCTGGGCAAGTGACACACCTATCCCTCGGGCTCACACTGGTATGGCGACATCGGCACGGTCTCTTGGGCCACCCGCCCCTCCAAGTCCCGCCAATTTTTTCCAACCGACACCAGATACCGATTACACATGCGAGAATATCAAAACTGTTTCCAAGGTTCTGTGTACGGAATCCGGGCTGCTTCACATTCGAATGTGTTTGCATTGCGACGGATAGCGTTGCCGCCCAGCCCACACTTTGCGTAGTCCGGATGAGTCTTGGACGTGCGACGTCCCGAAAATGGGATCGTGTGATGAATCTCGGATGGAATAGAATGCTGTTCCGCCACGAACCACATTGCCCGTGCTCGTACATTCCCAACGAGCATAACTTTGAGTCGTTCGATGGAACCGCGGTTGCCTATCTATTGCCTTCTCTACGGCGTGCGGTATCTTTGCTTTCCACGATAATTCATTGGCAAAAGGTTTCTATTCAAGCCGCGAGCTCAGCACCCAACTTTCAGGAATCCTACAATGCACGTGTCTGTCAGACAGTGTTCTACACGGTTCTATATGGCCCCTTCCAATTTGTCAGCCGCCAGTGTCGTCTTATCATGCGACTCTTTTGCTCACCAGATAATTCAAGTTTCCGGACGCGACAGCTGCAATCACCGTCGGCATCCGTCCCGAAATGAAAACCGTCTGTCCCTCTTCAGTTGTCTAAGCCGCTTGCCACAAATCTGCTCCCCCTCCTTCTACGCTCCCTCCGACCTGGAGAACGCCTTTGGCAAGTGGATGCTGCTCTGGACCCTCTTAAGCTTTAAACCCATGAGCAATGCACTCCGGGTAGCGGTCTGGACCACTCAGTCTGACCATTCGGTACTCGAAGATCGTATCAGGGCAGGCGCTCAGTCAGGCTAGCAGCAATTCAATTGTTTTCTATGACATATAGGATCGAGGAAGGGTGATCGTATTACAGGCTACCAGCCCGGTGGAACGGCTCGGGGCAATGACGAAAGGTGCATTCTACTGAAAACATTACATAGCAACGCGTCTCTGAAGTGTCTAGGGAGATGAATAGCATACGGGCACAAACGAGAAAGAAGATAAAGATACTCTAAGAGGTTTGATGAGCATATCTAGAAGCGCCTCCCGTTGGCTGCCCACGACCAGACTGTATGCAGGAGGGGCAATAGTCATCTATGACAGGAGCTATTGCGACGTGACGTCAGGGAGGGCGCGACACCCCAGCGACGAAGCTTGACTTACTGAACTGCTGAGGAAATTGTCGACTAGCAGTGCATTAGGTCAGGTGGTGGACGGCAGGAGGGATTCGCTCCACTATTTGCTCCGCTGTTCGGTCAGCGCCGGGAGCTACACCAGTTACGGGGATGGCCAGCTGCTGAACTTGCAGAAACGGTCGTCGCATTGAATCGAGAGAAGCGCTCGGAGGTAGGCAGGTTCGCGGAGCGGGCGGAGGAGGGATGCACCGTCCGTCGGGCCTGAAAGGTCACGCTGGTCAGCTGATGCCCCTATGGGCTGTGCTAGAATAGTACGCATAGGGCGAGATAGTGATTGCAACGCCTATGCTAGTGGTTACGGATCCGCTCGCAGGGGTGCGCTCGATCATGGCCGCGGGTGACAAGAGATGTCTTACCGTCGCCGCACGTGACACATGAGAGGCAAGGTATGCGCAAGGTGTGTGAAAGGTGGGTGCTGCACCACTCCCTTCCTGCCGGATTTATAGGAGGGCGCAGCCAATCCTTAAGGTCGCCTATAAATCATAGGACATAGACTCCGGTCACCAAGGTCGGACTTCTGTCCGATCAAGCATCATAATCGGTCCGCCTTCGTGGTGGACGCCTCGTTTTCAGAAGATCGAGAATGCGGTCGGAGTGACGGAGCCGCACGAGGAAAGCGAAAAGTCTGCGCCTTGGTAGAAGGTGCCACATATCGAGGCGAATGGCGGACGTTGTTATTTTCTACCATGAATTTATGTGCATACCCTCATGTCTGGTTCACTGTTAGTCACATTTGTGCGCGATTTCAGATCTACAAAGCTAAAACGTTATAATCCCAAGTTGAAGGAGCCGATGCTCGACTCCCCCGACGGCCGGACGACACGACAATCCGGACCTCCGCGAACGGACCTAACAGAGTTTACTCACAGCACAGTAAGCAATCGAACTCGGACGCTGGACGTGGTGAAAACATCGCCGACAGACAGGGCCCTGGCTTGAAACTCTGCAACGGCACGCTGAAGCTGCAGCCGTCTGCGTCACGATTTGCGGATCTATGACATTTCGGACACAGCTGCGTAGTCCACGACCGGGTGGCCCTGTCGGCCTTGCCTCGTTTCGGGACGCGATCTTAATTGGAAAGCCCGAGCCAGAGGAATACTCGACAGCGGTAATCGTCCTACAATTTGTGTTCAGGTGTGGAGAGGCATGAGGATAGGCTCACCATTTCGATGCGCCATATTCCCTTCGGGTGAGGTTCGCCCTATCCCAGAGAGATTGCGATGCGTTATCGACCATCGTCGCCGTACGGGATCCTGCCAAGAGGCACCTGCCGCCTCCTCTGTGTGTAGAACCGCCGCTGCCTATGGTCAAAACCGCTCACCGCCATGTTCGAAGAGGCGTCGGATACGGAGAGGCATTCTGCGACATGGACCTCGCAATGCGCTCTCTAGCGTAAGCCGCCCTTAGCAGATTCTGTACGTCTCAGCGGCTGGAAATAGGCGGTGACTAACTAAAAAAGTACACGTGGGCGCACAAGGCTGTCTCGAGGGGTAGTGTGGATTTCAAAGGAAGTGTATCGTTGAAACTCTATCCCCCCCCCCCCCGAGATTCTCTCACGGTCGACAGAAAGCGATCAAAACAGATTCTTCTCCGTCGCATCCTGCATTTGCATGCCACACCAAGTATGATTCTACTCATGAAGTCACGAAAAAAAGATTGCACATCAGCACTCAGCGTTCAATGTGGTGCCGCTGAGTACTACTCACCTCTGGCTCGTCACATATGCCAACATCCGAGAAGACAAGCGAAATTAGATCTGGCCTGTATATTCTTGTTCAATAGTCTTGTCTAGTCGCCGAAGAAAAAGAATAGTTCACCCGTGTGCATAGTCCACTTCGGGATTGCAACTAATTTGTTCTGGGGTCATACGCCACTCTGAGCCGTGCTTGTGGGATTGTCGGACACGAGAGTTGCGCGTCAATCGGCCCTGGTGTACTTCGGGAGAAGTTCCGGAATTTTGATCGTGCGATGTGTCCCGCACGATCGTCGAACAGAAAGGGACAGAGGAAAGATAGTATTGCTAGGGTGGGTATGAGTGGGCAAGTCGAATTTGCGAAGCGGGAATTGACGATGAAAATTTATAGCTTCCGACGGCCCTTGGATTAGTTAGGCGGCAAGCCTACAGCGAGGGGTAGTCGTACCTTTCAGCCCAGTGCGTAAAATGGCTTGCGGGCTGCCTGGGAAAGTAGGGCAGATCTGATTGCCCCACACAGCATTGATCAATCCTCCACTTTCCACGATCCCCTCCCCCGATCGGATTCCGAGACCCCACGAGGACGAAGTCGACCTTATCCATGAACATAGGCAACCGCAGAGTCTAGAACTACCGTGCACGGAATGCCAGCTTCAATAAAGCTCGAGACACAGTGCGTAGGTCTTCAATCTACGATACAGTCAGACAGCCCGGATACAGAAGGCGAGAACATACCCGAGGCCGCGAGGGCGCGCTTCCGTGACGATCATACAGATATTCGCTTAGGTCTTGTGTTGCGAGGTAGTGAGGAGAGCTATTTCATGCACTACCGCGCAGAGTAGGAATGCGTCCAGAATTCTAACAACTCTTGACTTCAGACGTCTATCTGAGAGTCTTCATGAGGACCATTCATTTCACCACGGAGGTCCGTACTTTCATGAAGCCACCAGTAAAAATATCGGGCGATCGTGTCGCCCCCCGATAACGAAAGGGCCTCGAGCCACATACTTCGGGCACCTGAGGTGACGAGCTTCTGCTTTTAACCAAATCCAGAGAGGAGTGGGGGTATGACAAAGGATCGTCGTTAACCAAAATAAGAACACCAAGGTCTAGTGCGACGTACAGTGAATCCACGTCTTCTCGGCTAGTGGCCCGGTGAACACAAGCGTCATGAACGCCCTGAAAACAGTTCGCACCCTGCTTGTGTGCTGACGCCTGAACAAGGGTTGAGTCGTTTGAGCTCATTGGAGGCCTCGAACAACCTCGTTAGTGAGTTCAGCGGTAAAGTTCGGCTAAATAAAGCGTTCATAAGAACCAAGAACATGTATGTTCTGGACTAGAACGCACCCTTGGATGCCTGGATCAACTCAGTCAGTACACGAATCGCAGCAAGTGTGGCTGTGATATCTAGACCCAATTTCCATGCCTTAGTGTAAATGTGATAAGTAGAGCTTCTTGAAACGTGTACTTCAGGATCGTTCAGGTTGCGAAGATATGCTTCGTTTCACGTCTAAAGGAAGGACTGCCATTCCTACTTAACCGAGATGGCTGCGAAAGGAAGCACCATCAGTAATGCTTACTTACTGACATATGAAGAGACCGGTATCACAGCAGACAACTATACATAACATAAGTACACAAACTCACATTGAGCGTGCCCTGTTCTGGAGTAATCAAGGTGAGCAATCAGCAGAGGAACGTGACGTGACTCGAGTAAAGAGGTGACCGACTCGTGGTCCCATCAATCAAAAGTTTCACGAGCGCTCGTCTCTGCACCGCGTTCCAAAAAAGGTAAGATCTGTTGTTGGGGACAGCGAGCATGGCACATGGAGAAAGCAGGAGGAGGTTGCAAACAAAGGCTAAAAATATAACACTGTACATTATACGCTCAAGAGAAGCTAGGTGACCTTTCAATTAGTGAAACATGACTGCGGAGAGTAGGGGGACCATCCGCTCGGTTTGAGGAGGATCTCCGATTGCCTTAAGAGCCACAGCGCACAATCTTTCCAGATTGGCTAGAGCACCTGTGTGTTTAGGGATGTCTAGTAGCACAGGGGACCGGCTCTGGGCTGATCTATCCGATCGACCTCTAGCCATACATAGAGGTCAACATGGTCCCATATGAGCCTTGAGGCGTGTGACCTCTGGGGGCTCGTCTTGAGACCCGTCTCCGCTACCGACTTGGAGGACTATATGACGATGCTGGTACTCTTCTGTTCGTAGCCCGTCGAAGTCGGGTTTGTGGGGCCTGGGGCGGCCCTCGGGGGTTGTTCAGAGGGGTTTTTACGTACGTCCCCCAAGCCGTGCTAGCGTGCATTTTAACCTGACATAAAAGTCAGGGCTGGCAACCATCTATCCAGCGGCTACACGGACATTTGTAAGAGCCTTGCATGTCCGCTTCGCATCACCATTCTAGCAACAAGCGCGAGCCTCGACGGTTGAACCGTCATGTCGAGGTTGGGGTCTCGGCGGTCGGTTGGGGCGCGATCTTTGTCTTCAAAAGGGTATGTCAGTCGTTACTCGGGATCGTTGCCAAGGAGACTAGGGCTAATGTCCCCGCCGCAGACACACCGCCGGACGTCATCGACATGGGACCCGAGGCCGTGAGAACAAAATCGCCCGAAACTCGGGACCGAGCGTTAGCCATGGTTCACCGACGCAAGACCCCAAGGCAGCCAGACTAGGAACTATGTGGCCATGTCGCAATCTCAGCGAAGGGGTCTGAGCAGTACTCCGATTCGAAAGTTGTGGTCAACGTTGGAACTGAGATGCGGACTCTGAAAACTCCGATCGTTGTGCCGTTGCTGCGGGAATACGTCGTTACCCGGATTTGGACTTACGAACAAAAACCTCGGCGTCGAAACACGTTCCGTGTTTGCGCACGCGTCCCAACACCGGGCCAAACCAAATGTGGCCGACGCCGGAAGCATCAAGCAACCCGCCAGGACCAATTCGACCGTCTACCCAGGCACACTGTTCTCTCCCCTCCGCTCCCCAAATAGGCCACAAGAAAATGTTCTCCGCTCTCATCCTCGTCCTGAACGTCACAGTCCACAACTCCCACAACGACGTTGCGTCGCGCGCCATCTTTGGACGGGGCCCTGAACCGCGAGCCACCTTAAAAAGGACACGTCGAGGTCAGTTTCACACCGAGTCCATACCCAAGACGTGTCATACCGCGGTGGTTGTTTTTGACCTCTCTCGCAGTCCTCCCAAACGCATCTTCTCGAGCGGCTTCATCAAACTCAGGCGCACGACCTATCACAATCAGACACCATGTCCGGCCCCGAAGTTCTATTCTGCTACGGACGTGGCACGCATAGACGACATGGGCGACCCGGACAGGCATTCCTCTCACATCTGTAGAGGCGCTGGGAACGAATTATCGTCGGGCTCGCGAATATATGCTGATGCTGAAGAACGAACTGGTCGCGCACTACGGTTGGCGCGACGCCCAGCCAGTCAATCCCAAATTTCTCTTCGACATCGAGCTTCCCTACCCTGGACACAGCCACACCGGGCACCTCTACACATCCGTCTTCCGGCACACGCGACGACGAGACCTTCTACTCGCGCCTGGATAGACGCGTTTGAGTGGGAGATGGTCTTCCACAATTATGCGTTCCTAGTGATGAGGCGCAACCTGTGCGACCCATCGGCGACATGTTCAACATTTTCAGTGCCTACTCACGGGCATGTTTTCCAACTTGTCATGGACGAAGATAATGTTCGGGACCATACGACACGCGCATTACCTTCCAGCAGATTGGATCGCCGCGCACGAGGCGGAGCTCGCAAGGATCGTTGGTCCGGCGAATCAGAAGCAACTGCTGCGCGCCGCGAGCGACACCCGCGTTGCATTCAAATGCGAACGTATTTCTCGCCATTAAAACATCCACATCGAAGCCTGGGGCCCTGGGTTTTCTCTCGCGCCGTCATTAGGAGTTGTGATGGGAAGAGGGGTTCGATGTGCAGGCTTTCACCAAGGACCCGGTACGGTGCGCTCCCATCATCCTGCGCTCGTGTTTTCTTCGCTTGTTCTGTGTGTGCTCAGTATTGCTTCGCTTTAATCCTTTACAGTCGCAGTAATTGCTATGCTATAGTTGGCCTCTGCCTGTGTCCGCAATCGTAAATCCTCCGTAGTATTTTGTCGTTCTTGGCAGCCTCATACCTTACGTCTGTACGCCGTAATTCTCCTGTTGTCGTCTCATACGTGCATATTCGTTATTTCATATAGTCGCTCTGAGAGCACTTCTTCCCCACTGTCCCAGTGTGAAGTCTGCTTGATTTCAAAATCAACGGACGTTTTCCATTTTATATATGTTGCTAATCGGGCAAGGGCACATTATATCTCAATGATTTGGCAGAAAAAGAACCGTGCATCAGAGACAATGTTTGATATTGTCTGACTGTCGAGTTAATTCTCGTGAGAGCGGCGTGAGAGTATTATGTCGCCCGGAAGACTTAGTATACGTACCGCTTGCGTTGCCCACTGGGAGTACTAAGTATAAAACACTCTCTCATCCCAGCTGACCCTGGACAGATCCTGTGTAAGAGATCATACAACAAAAAGTAAAGAAATGTCACAAACCAATTTTGGTGTTGATAAAAAAGCGCATATAGGCTGTATATTCGATGCTATTGAGGGCCAGCGTATTAGAGGGGAGACGACGTGACAGTGGCAATCCCGCAGAGCTTTGCTTGTCACGGTACACGTGATGTCACAAAAACGTGACACGTTGGACCTTGGCCCTGGCAATCACCTTGAACCTGCCTGCTCTGCTATTACGCTCGACTTTTCCGAACGGGCATGGACGGCCCCCCCCTCCTCAGGAAGAGGACTTCTCAGCGCTCTCTATATCAGACAGACTTGCGCATAAAAACTGGAAGGCACGCGTCAGTGCGTACGAGGCTCTCATCAAGACTTTCCAAACGACTGCATCTGAATCGGACCCCGCTTTCAAACCGTACATCAACAATCCGGACATCCTCAAGAAGATTGTAACGGACACGAATGCAGTAGCGCAGGAGAAGGGAGTGGAATGCGTCGTCAATTTCGTCAAGTTTGCTGTGTGAGAACGCAGCTCCCACTAGATCGGTGGTCGTCCCCGCATTGGTCGACAAGTGTTTTGGCTCTGCTCGAGCAGGGACAAAGAACCAAGCTGTTGAGCTTGCTCTGCAGTACGTGGAGGTAGAGAATGGAGGGACGGGAGTAGTTGTACGTCGCGTCCCTTAGCGAGTTACTTCTTTGCAATGACAGTGTCAACAGGATGATATTCTTCCTGGTCTCGCAGCCAAGCAACCTAAGACTGTCGCAGGAACAGTTATGGCTTTGAAGGAAATTGTTAGGTATTTTCCGTCTCAATGTATGCGCCTCGTCCGAAAATGACGCGTATTGTAGTGACTGTTCGGCACATCCGCAACCCAGCCTGCCCCCCATCCTCAAGGCTCTTCCCAAGATCTTCTCTCACACAGATAAGACCGTCCGTGGAGAAGGAACACAACTTACGCATGCTTTGTATCAATACTTGGGTTCCGGGATCGAGATGTTCCTCGGTGATCTCAAGCCCGTGCAAGTCAAGGAGCTGAAAGAAGCCTTCGACGCAATGGAGAAGGAAGGGAAGGGGAAAGGTACTCTGAAGCCTGAGCGATCAACGCGAGCTGCTGCGCGTGACGCTGAAGCGAACCAGGGCGCTGCTGAGGGCGAAGAGGGGACGCCCGCGCCCGAGGAAGGTACGACCATTTGTCAAATGCAGGGGATTCTCGCTCATAATCACAACAAGAGGCTCCGTTAGATCCTCGCATGTTAGCTGAAGAGTCTGACATAGTCTCGAAGCTACCTTCGAATATGCAAGCTGGACTTGGATCCTCGAAATGGAAAGAGCGCAAGGAAGTCTTGGACGAGCTTCTGACCCTTCTAAATGCTACGCCTCGCATTAAAGATGCTCCTGAGCTAGGGGATTTGGCGAAATCTTTGGCTACATGCATACACAAGGACGCGAACATCAACTGTGTCATGACTGCCGCAAATTGTCTTGAAGGCCTCGCCAAGGGATTGATGAGCTCCTTCGCGCGAAACCGGGAAGCTGTTGTGGGCCCCATGCTCGAACGGCTCAAAGAACGAAAAGCCAATGTTACAGACGCGATTGGAGCAGCATTGGATGCTGTTTTCGCCACGGTGCGCTGTGTCAAGAGATCGATTGTGCGGGTTGGCTGACTGTGCTATTCAAGACTGCTTTGCCCGACATTCTCCCAGACATTCTACCTGCCCTAGGCTCCAAGAATCCCCAAGTGAAGGAAGGGACGCTGAAGTTTCTCGGCCGCTGCCTAGCTACATCTACGACGCCCAGTACCACCACCCCAGATTAAGCCAGTATCTGAGGCGTTGGCGTCGCTCCTCGAGGATTCTTTCGAACCTGCTCGCAATGAAGCCGCTACCTGTATGGGCACGTTGATGAAGATGGTCGGCGAACGACCGCTCAACGCCATCATGGATGGTCTTGCAGACGTAAGAAAGGCGAAGGTGAAAAGAAGCGTACGAAAAGGCGACGGTCAAGAGCAAAGCAGGTGGCGCGCCGAAGCCTGCCGCACCTGTTGCGAAACCCCCACCCAAGAAAAAGGCAACACCCGCCCCTGCAGCGGCTTCGTCCGCACCTCCCGTGGCCGCCCCTTCCGCAGATGAACCAAAAAATGAGGAACTTCTGGCTCCGATCGAGAATAAGCCAGTGAAGAAGCCTCCGGCCAGATTCTTGGTATGATATGTCTTACACTCGAAGAGTTCTACATCCTGATGATTTTGACAAGGCCAAAAAGCCTGCAGCTGCAGCTGGGTCTTCTGGAGACGCACCAGCTGCACCGGCTCCATCCGCCCCTCCTGTCAAGAAGATCCCACCAGCGGCAGCTGCCGCCGCCAAATCTTCGAAGTCGGCGCCCGCACCTGCCGCAGGCACATTGGATACGTTCAAATATAAACACACACGCCGGAAGATGCAGACGCGCTACCGCTGCAGAGGTTGTGCCCGAAAAACTTTGCCGCAGGTCTTGGCGACTCCAACTGGAAGACGCGGCTGGCAACACTCGAGGAGATGACGGGCTGGGTGGAAAGCGTAGCCGAGGGATTAGATTCCGAAGTGCTCGTCCGATTCCTAGGAAAGAAAGGATGGTCGGAGAAGAACTTCCAAGTACGTATTATCCTCTCTGCTGCCGCAACCGCCGGACTCAGGCCCGACCTGTCCCACAGGTCTCCACAAAATTGTACGGTATTCTCAACTTACTCGCGGAACGATGCCCGTCGTTCGGCAGATCGTCGGTGGCATTATGCATAGCCCATCTCTCAGAGAAACTCGGCGACGTAAAATTGAAGAAACTGCTGGTGAAACGCTGCTCCTCTTTGCGGAGAAGACATCCTTACAATTTGTTCTGGGACATGGTGTGTACGATCTCTCGCGCATCATATGCTCTAGCTGATCGTGTTCGCTAGCATACGAGCCTCTTTCAAAGCAGAAGGCGCCTAAGGTGCTTGCCGATGCTCTAAGTTGGATCGATCAAGCCCTGGTCGAATTCGGCATTGCGGGGTTGTCTCTCCGCGGCCTGATTGACTTCCTCAAAACCGCACTGAGTAACTCCAACGCGGCTGTCAGAACCAGCGCCACAAAGGCCCTTGTGACCGTAAAGCTCTTTTGCGGGGCCCAGTGAGTTCACCGCTACTTTGCGAAGGGTTGGCCTTCATATGACATTTCCAGGCATTAAGGTGCTCGTCGAGGATCTCAATCCGCAGCTCTTAAAGACCATCCTTACAGAGTTTGATAAAGTCGAAGGAAATTCCGCCCCAGAGCCCGTACGAACTTCGGCGGACATTGCCAACTTGGCCGTATCGTCTGGCGGAAGTTCTGGTAAAGCTGCTGCGGGAGGCGATCCGCTTGATGATCTATTCCCTCGAGTAGAAATAGATGGTCTCCTCAAAGGTACGACAATCCTAGCAGACGCGAAAAGCGATGCGTGGAAAACGTCATAAGAAAAAGAGAGCCTTGGAACACTACAGAGCAGTTTTCTGGATCAAGGTGGCCAATAAACGCCTCAAGCCGACTATGGGTACGTGTGTAACGATTGTTCGTGGCTTTGAGTTTGACCGCGTCCCTTATACCAGGTGAGATCGGTCAGGTACTGAAGGCGCGGGTCACGGACAGCAACAAAGCCGTGCAATCGCTTGCGTTTTGGATATCGTCGCGCGTATCGCCACTGGCATGGGCAAAACCTTTCGACAAAGCAATGCCGCTTCTTTGTTCTACCCGTGTGTACCGTTCTCGCTGATCAAAAGGCTCCCGTACGGGGCATCCGCTGCTCAAACCCTTACCCGCTATATCGCTGACGCATGCGAAACCTTGGAACCCATGGTCCCTGGAATCGCGACGGCTCTAGAGAGCGCGGAAAACCCCGTGCAAAGGTCCTCCCTGCTTGGGCTGCTTGTAGACTGGTTCAAAGAACATCCACCTGCGTCGTCGCTTGACTTGAGTAGCTGGGCCTCCGCAATAGTGGCTTGCCTGGATGATCGCACATGGTGATGTCAGGAAAGGTGCTCAGGCCCTCCTCCCAACTCTCATCACTTGTGCTGGATACGACTATGTCATGCAAACAGACCAACTCTTTAAAACCGGCGTCCAAATCAACAGCGGTACCCCTTATTCAAGCTGCCCGTGGTGCTGCCTCTGCTCCTGCCCCGGCCGCTGCTTCTGCAAAAGCTTCTACACCGGCCATGAAACCTGCCACCAAGGCTGCTCCTGCGAAAGCCTCTCCCGCCTCCAGTGACAGAGTCACCCGCCCCTGTCGCTGTGTCCCCACCGCCCACGGCTTGCTAAGATTGGTCCACCCAGTAAGCTCAGTGGCGTACGCCGCAAGCTCCCCACAAGTGCTCTGCATCGCGCCCGGAGTCACGCGCCGAGACCCCCGTCGAACCTTTATCCAGTACCTCTCGACTTCCCCAGGGAAACCCGTCGCTGGATTAAGGCGCCCTGGCGCCCCTCCTTCCGGCGCGAAGTCTCCTCCACCTGTGCTTGCCTCTGCTGCGCCGCTGAATGGAGCGAATCCGGATGCTAAGAAGGCGAGGCTCGCTAAAGATGCGCAACGCTGGATCAATCGAGGGCGGTGCAACCCGCAAGGATTTAGCGGAACTTCTGCAACACCAAATGGAGCCCTCACGCATCCCAAGAGCTCTTGGCTGCGCTATTCAGCCGAGATCACAATGCTGTGAATGACCATGTCCAGGGACTCAACTTGTTATTTGAGTTTTACACCACAGCTGAATCCGGTGAATGGAGAAATACACGGCTCCATCGACGAAGTCAGAGCTGTGTGTATAGCCAATTCCGACCTGGCCCTCAAATACATCTCCATGAAAGCTCACGAAACCTCAATCGAATCTAGTCCAGAAGTGCCTCGATGTTGTCGAGTCCGTCATAGCCTTCTTCCAATCCATCGACCACCAGCTCAATGATGCAGAAGCGCAGTGCTTCATTCCAACGATAGTCCATAAGGTCGGTATTTCCTATACCATGAAAGCTCCCAGCTCAGTAACCATCTATTAGCTCGGCGATGCGCGCGAACGCGGTCAGGATTAGGGTTCAGCACATCATCCAGACACTTTCAAAGGTGTATGCGTTTCAGTCGCGTTTTCCAGCTACTGCTAGAACATGGCCTGAAGTCCAAGGTGGCCAAGACTCGTCAAGGTACATTGGACGAACTAGGCGGACTTTTGAAGCGCTATTTGGCGTTGGGGCTTGTGAGCCGGCAAAAGCATTTCCAGCCATCGCCTCCGCCATTTCAGACAAAGATCCCAACGTCAGGAAATCAGCGCTTGCTACTCTCAGTGAAGGCTACGTTCTTGTCGGGGAAAGGATCTGGCAGCTTGTGGGACCCCTGTCACCCAAGGATAAGACACAGCTAGAAGAAAGACTGCGTCGAGTCGCTGGACCCAGTACACCTGACAAGAGTGAAGCATCTGCGCCAGCTGCTCCTGTTTCACGCCTTGCCACGCTTGGTCCTCGTTCTGCGTCTCCCGCCCCAGGGTTAGGCGGGACGAGCTGGCGGGATTCCTCGTCCATCCAGGCCCCGGCCGTTGGCCCCTCCCGTCTCGCACGACCCTCTTCCCCGTCATATGCGCAACGTTCTTCGTCTCCAGGTCCTGCGGCGCCTAGTAAGCTCGCATCTCCATCGAGAATGGCTAAGCCAGCCGCCACCTCCCATATTACTGCTCCACCTAACCAGCGGTCTCGCCAAACCAAAGAGCATGATGCCCTCTCGCCTTGCAGCCCCTCGCAATCGTGCTAAACTCGCAGCACTACGCAGCTCCTCAACCCCCTCCCGAGCCCGAAGACGCGGACCTATTCGCGGAGCCCCCACCTCATAATGTCAACGGCAATGGTTTTTACCCCTACTGAGGAACCAGAGCTCGACGAGCCTCCCCGATCAGGCTCAGCAGACGATATCACTGTGGCGATTTCGAGTATCTTGAGCAATGACCCCAATCGGAGTGTAGATGCGCTGAAGAGAATTCAGAAAGTGTTAGAGATTGGACCAGAGGAGGGCCCTTCGTCGCCTGCGTACCGCGAACTCGCGGAGCATACCGAAGGTCTCATAGAGACGATAACTCTGCAGATGGCGCATGTCTTTGAGAGACCTGAGGACGTTGCAGTGCAAGAAAACTTCAGGTTAGCCAAGCATCTGATTCAAACGCTCAACGCATTCTGTGACCACGTCTTCCTCGCCGAGTCTCTCACAGTGGATATCTTAACGTCGCTTCTCGAGGAACTTACCCTTCGTTTTACTCCAAACCGACAACAGTCCCGACACCCGTGTGAAGGATCTCTCCCGGTTCATCAATATGATAATCCTTCGCATGTTCGCGACAGGTAGGCGAATGTCCGTGTTTAGGTACGATCTTCCTTTCTTCAATGTACGATTGCTCACTATATGTCTGCAGGGCACTGTTTGCTTTGCTACTTCAAATAGTGAAACCGTTCCCTAGCAACGGTACGTCCGCCGATTCGCAGGAGGCTAAGGTCGCGGAGCTTGTCTTGAAGTGCATAGGGAAACTTGCGCGAAATATCCCTCAAGACCTCGAGAAGCATATGCTCGATCCAGTGGAGCTCTTCCCAGCTATTGAGCACTTCCTGCAGTCCATACCTCCGAATGAGTGGCGCGCGAGAGCGACGAACAAGGTCCCCCTGCGGAGACATGCCATTACGCACAATCAAAGTTATCATTCAACATGTAGTTGGTAAGCTTGTTCTTTTCTGTAACATCAATTGCGACTGAACATTTTGCTCAGCCCACTATGCTGATGATGTTTATGACCTCCTCTCGGCGTCGTTCGACCGATCCCTCTGTCCACCATCGTGTATCCTTACGTCTACCGAATTCTCAACTCAAGTTCGAGGATGGCAGCTGAAGCCCCTGCAACGGTCGGTAGGATTGGATCGGGATCCCACTCCCGCAGAGAGTCCCCTGCAGTTAGTCGTCCGATCTCACCTCAAGGCACTATCTCCTCCCATCGGTCTTCAAAGCCAACGGACGGAGCCAGAGTGTGTCGTCAGCCACAAATGGCCATGGCAGAAGCCCGTCACTTCATGCAACAGAGCCCGATCTAGACGACCAACTCAGCGTCATCATCAAGCATATTTCTAGCGAGACCAGCGGAGGAGCAATGCATAAGGAGGGCATCACGGAATTACACCAGTTCCTCAAAAAGGCACACATCCGCACAAAGAAGGCCAAGGTAGACAAGATGCTGGACTCCACCGGCCCTGCCTTCCGCAAGTACATTACTCGCGCTCTAGCCAGCAGAGCCGCCGAGGATGAGGAGAGAAATGTCGCGGTAGCAAACACCTTGTCGAGTTCGTGAAGTTTTTTCTGAAGATTACGAGCAATATCTGATATTGCAATACAGAATTGGAGTCAAACTCTCGTGAAACGGATCAAAACAGTCCCAACTGCCGTTAACACTCCCAGTGAGTCATGATCCAGATGCATAGAAGTTTTACTCACGAAATCCCCAGATGTAGATACAACAGTGCAAGTAAAGACGCCTACATCTCCGATGTCTCCACAGCGATCGAGCTTGTCAGATTTGCCTCCCCCCCGCAACAGGAGAAGTTATCCCAGGCTTCACGACATCTTCGCCCAGTACCGCTGCCCAGTGCGGCCAGTGGGACTTCCTCACAAGGGCGTGCGGTGCCCTCGCCTGCAGATATTCGCTCTCCTCCTAGTTGAATTAACGACAAATATCTCTTCTGCTCTGTGACATAGGGACCATGTGTGTATTTTTACACACTGACTGTGGATCCGCTATATACCCTAGCTATCATATACATCGCATTTGTATATCCTCGCACAACTAGATCTAATTAGTCATTTCATCTCATGACTTTTCCGTCCATTGTTGTTGCCCCATGCATTTAATGTCTGTAGGCTGTAGCAACACTCGTAAGACTAAGTCCTGTACTATCAGCTGGCGATTGGTGCTGCCCCTATATAGTGTGACTAGCATTTAGATTAATTAACAGAGCAGTCAAATTTCAAACCTAGGCAAGAAGAGGCAAAAGACCGCCTCGCTAGCGCCGTACGTGCCGCTCAATGCTCCCCTGGTCGGATCCGTCTTTTGGGGAACATTTATGTGTGGGATGCCTCACCGGCGCAGATATGTCTTTTATGCGTTTGACTAGAGCCGCCACCTGTACGGATAACTATATCAACTCCAAGGTATTACAAAAAACAGCTCTTTGGGGCCGTAGGTCGAAAGTAGCGCACGATGGCCCATCCGCAAGTGGCCCACACAGAGCGACTCAAATGTCCTCTGACCTGGTTTACGATACTGCTCCTCGGATCTTCTTCTGGAAGTTGGTCATAAACATCTTCTTCCGCGAGATACGCCCGAGAGGTGCCTATCACATCCCACATAATGGCCCAGTCATATTCGCGGCGGCTCCTCACCACAATCAGGTAGGTAGAGCCACCGATGTAGCAGCAGCTCATCTGCTCCGTTAGCAAGCACTTACATTTAGATGAACTACAGTTCCTTTGCTATGCTTCTATCGCTTCAGGCTATACCGGGAGAATGGACGCACGAGCGAGCCAGTTCTTCGGTTAGCTGCGGCCATAGTCCAGTGGATTTTCTGGTAGCTGGGCAATAGCCCTCTCTATGAAACGGATCAAGTGGATAGGATTCTTACCGATGTAGCGGCTCATTCGGAGCAGTGAGTACCGTCCCTCTCTGTACCTTGCAAAATGCAAAGCTAATCAAGTCCTGAAAATAGTCCCTGTTGCTCGTGCACAGGATAATGCCAGCCAGGAACTGCCAACCCGGTCGGCTGTCGCTTTCTCCAGACGACCCATGCCTTATCCTAGGATACGACACCAAGTTTGACGAGGAGTGAAGCCGCGGATGCAAATTCTCTTGCACAAGTCTGCAGGCGCCTTTTCAGCCGAAGTCAAATAGAATAATTGTCATATCGAACACTCAACTCCGTGTTCAAACGGGGAGCTGGCACGCTTCTGAGTTCAGCGGGGACCATGGCCGGGGCACGTCCAGGATACGGGAGAAGCTTGCGGAATTACGCGCCGAAGGAATCGAGGGGGTAGACTTCAAGACCCCATTCCGCATTTAGATCAAGCAGAGACGTATCAATACGTTACGAAGCTCTCAGCCATGACGGGTGCTATAGTCATATTTCCAGAAGGTGATTGTGCACACTTTATCATTCTCAGGTCCACCCTTGGTGCTAAATAGTCTTAGGAGGAAGTCATGATCGCACGGACCTTCTGCCTTTGAAAGGCTGGAGTCTCTATCATGGCTCTGGTGTGCTATGGCCAACAATCCAGAGGTTAAGGTCAAGATTGTGCCCGTGGGCATGTCGTATTTTCATCCTCATAAATTCAGGTCGCGCGCAGTCGTTGAATTTGGCAATGCTATGGACGTCCCCGAGACTTTAATAGAAGAGTTCAAGCTTGGCGGAAGTCACAAGAGGGAGGCTGTCGCCAAACTGCTAGATCTGGTACTAACGACGGCTTGAAGACTGTGACTCTGAGGGCTCCGGACTACAACACGCTCATGGTAATACTGCCCCAGTCTCATCAATTTGATTCACTAGCTCATGTCTCCTCTTAGCTCATTCAAGCTGCTCGGAGACTTTACGTGACGCCTGGCCAACATCTGAGCCTCGGACAGGTCGTAGAATTAAATAAAACGTTTTCTAGAAGCATATATGCAGCTCAAGGATGAACCACCAGTCCAGAGGACTTTGTGAGGATGTTCTCAGGTATAACCGCCTTTTTTGCGAGATTTAGGCTTGCGAGATCATCAAGTACGTACAGTATCTCATTCTAACTCAGGGGAAAGCATCATCGTTGACTCTGCTCAGGTTCCGGGCGCACGAAAGGCAAGCTGGAATACATTCGGCCTATTATGCTATCCAAGGGTTCTACTCTCTCTTAGCCATGGACAATTCCACCTCGCACAATTCTCGCACTATTACCAGGCGTAGTTCTGAACGCACCCATCTTCGTCACAGCTTCCATAGTGTCTAAGCGAGAAGGCTAAAGGTCAGATTCATCGCCGTGGTATGGCTACAGCGCCTCACTCTGGACACCAGAGGCTCTAGCAGCATCTGTTGTGAAAGTCGACGGGGCGGGACGTAATTGCTACTTGGAAAGTCCTGATATCTTTGGGACTCGTACCATTGCTTTGTGGGTTCTATGCTACCCTCGCCGGCTGTTGTGATGGCGAAGGCAAATGCGCCGACATCCTGGATCATTACTGGCATACCATTGCCGTTATTACAGCGGCTTGCATGCCCATTATTGGTTATGCTGCGCTGAAATTTGGCGAGGCTGGTATGGATGTGTTCTCAAGTCAGTATTATTAGCCATTACGGGATGATACCGTGCACCGCGTCGGAATGAAACCTATCTCACACACCCAAGCTTGGCATTCAGGTCACTACGTCCATTGGTCATTGCCCTTGCACCTGGCCAACAACAGTATTTGGATCAGATCAAGGCTCAGATGCGCATCAATCTTGCGGAGGAACTGGGTAAGGTTGTCATGAGTACGGTCCAAAGCTTTATGATGATTTCAAAGAAGGTAAGCTACTCGCCTCCAGTATGCAAACATCTTTGACGCACCAATTTCTTAGGTCTCGGATCCTGATCCATCGGCCAGTGCAACGCTCCATCATATAACCAAGGATTAGTTGCTGAACAGAAAATCTTCAAGAATCCTCAAGGAGGGCTTTTGAATCATCCCAAAAAAAATAAAAGATGGTGAATCTTATCTATCGCGATGTGGAAGAGTGCAGCGCTTAAATCGCGTCTCAGAGCTGGTTTGGACGAGACGCTTGTTCTGGATGGAGTCCCGAATACCTTTTGTCGGTGACTCGCGGACATGAGTTCGACAAGGCCACTACACGGGAAAGATGCGGAATGAATGACTACTCCCGTTATTACTTCCGAGGACACTGAAGCTGGCGACTACGACAATTTTGTGTTGGGATACTGTGGATAGTCGGCGGCCGTCGATTCGAACCCGAAGTTCCTCGTACGCAGAACCTCAGACTCCGCAAGACAACATCATCCACACAACTTGATCCTCGGCCCTGCCGGTGAGTCCCCGACGGCATTCCTTTTGTGCCAAAAACCCGTGAATTACGACTCGACTCTAGACTGAAACCGGGAACCTGGGTCCGCTGCATAGAGCCGATAGTTGTTAGCGCTCATGGCGTCTATGGTGGGGAAGGTATTGGGTCTTGCCCACGCGCCCTCCTCTGTCCTTCGCTTTGCTTGTCCAGTCTCTCTGCATGTTCCTCATCCTGGCATAGTCTGACCTCCTTCACCTCTGTATATCATATCCTGTCGTCTCGATATCAGGGGGGGGTCTGACCATAATGACAAATCAAACTAATGACCTCCCCATCGCCACCATCGTCGGGACCTGGGTCTACTCACGAAGCAGCTTTGCTCTTTTGGAAGACTGTGAGCCAAACGTCCCCCAGCAGTGTTGGTCATTCCTTCCCGGGGAAGTAAGACCAAGAGGGGCCTTTCAAACATAACCGTACGAGATGGGCCTGTCATCCATTTGTGGCCGCGCCTCATCATAATCAAGTCAGTTCTCCGCAGAGCTACCTCACTAATGAAGGGTGGACCGATGAAGGGTCTCCATTATAGTTCCTTGACACCCGCTGTTGCGTGGCGCTCAAGGGGCAACAGCGAGACCAGGCGAAAAGTGCAGTACCTCATTGCGAGCAAAGAGTGCATGAAGCGCAAGGCCGTTGGTTTCTTCGCCATCATGTAGATGTCCAGCAGTGTGCGTACTTAGAGCCAGACACCGCGTACTGACGGCACTTATTGACTACTGCCATAGTGCCCTGTTTGTAGCGTGCTCGCCGATGGGGGACTGCAAAAAGCCCTGTCATAGGAGGCGTGTAACTATTGGACGAGGATACCTTGTCTCCGTCATTGGCCATGGCAAACCGGCGTTCCTCAAGGAGTATCTCTCCTCCGAAAGGTATGCAATTCATGCTTTCCAAAGTCTGTTGGGCTGGCGGTAGCTGGGTTGTGGAGGGTCGTCTCGGATACGGAGCTGACAGGGTCAAGAAAGAGTGTTGGAGAGAGGACGCGGGGAGGAACTGCGCGCATACGTGAAATCAACAAAGGAGTTGGAGGCGGATGGCCCGGCTGGCTTCGATCATTCGATATAAGTTTCCGACATTGTCGATCATGCCGAATATGTACCACCCAACGTTTATGAGTGTCTGAAGTAACGAGGGGTTTGGGTATCGGGGTGTTGTTCCGAGAGGTGAGCCGTAGTTTATGGTCACGACATGCAGTGATATACGTGAAAATACGGTACGCGATACCCGGAAGGTGTAGGCACGACAGACACTGATCTAACTCCCCCTCAAAGCCGGCGTATCTATTATGGCTCTGTGTTGCAATGTCGCGATCACACCTGACGTGAAGAAGTGCCCAATCAGTTTCGCTGTAGGACTCTCCTACTTCCACCCCCATAGATTTAGGTCCCGTGCAGTGGTCGAATTCGGATCAGCATTGGATGTACCTTCCTGAACTCTTGGAGGAGTTCAAACGCAAGCGGCGGGCCTCAAAACGCGCCGCGGTCAGTAAAAAAACTATTGGACCTTATATACGATGGTCTGAAAGACGGTTTACGATATATCGAGCTCCCGACTACGAGACGTTGATGGTAACGAAACGCGCTTCATAGCCGCAAAACACCACGCTCACTTTGCTCACAGCTCATACAAGCCGCTCGTCGGTTGTATAAGACCCCTAGTCAACATCTCACTCTGGGTCAAGTTGTAGAGCTGAACAAACGATTCCTCGAAGGCTACCTACACTTCAAAGATGAACCAAGACTACGACCAAAACTTCGGGACGAAGTGTTGGAAATATAATCGTCTTCTCCGTGAGGCCTGGGCCTACGCGATCACCAGGTCTGCTCTTCGATGTCCTCAGCGTGTGTGGCGTTTGGGCTTATCTCTTCGTCAGGGTCCCCAAGGCGCAGCCAGCTAGCTGGAAGACGTTGGGTTCTACTGGCTTACAGACTATTATTATGGCTGATATGGACAATCCTGAGTCTCCCTGGTGTTATTTTGAACTGGACCACCTTTTCCTTAAGGCTGGGGGGGTCGGATCGGGGTTATTTTCACCCGGAAAAACATGCGTGAAGGTAAGACCGTACGATAACAAAGTTATGGGAACCGCTTATACCAACTGTAATATGGAGGCCGGAAAAATTCTCACGAAGGGGGCTCTCGACCAGCATCAGTGGTCAAGGTCGCGTTTGGCCGCCCCCCCCCCCCCCCCCCCCGATGTGCTGGTGCAACATGGAAGATTCTTGTCTCTCTCGGTGTTGCCCCCGCTCCTGTACAACGTTCTACGCGTTCTTGGCGGCTGTCGTAGCTTTCAAGGCCGATGTTCCTACGGAATGGAAGATTCGTCACCCGTTCATCGTGATGATCTCCTTGCCATTTATCGGTTACGCAGCTCGTCAAGTTCGGCGAAGCTGGGATGGATGTCCTGAAGTACGTTAACCCATTCTCGTGTCCACGAGGCTGCCGATGACTGACCTCCGCGCAGGTCTCTGCGGCCGCTATTGTCGGCGCAAGGTGCTTCCCTGGGCAAGGTGCACGGTGACTCTCGACAAGGTCCGCGTTGAAATCCCCGAGCGGGCTAGGATTGTCGAGATCCGAGACTGGTAGCCATTGTAACTATCAACGCGCATATTTGGGGCCAAAATTGTATGTATATTGACTTCAATGAGTGTGTGTTGCGCCCATGCCTAGCTGAGGTTGGTGTTCTGATTGCCACACGGTACAGGTTGCCGTCCACTAACCTCGTACCATCGGCCAGTGTAGCCATCCCTCTTACCTCTTCGGGAACTCTTGGCTTATGGCGTCGTAAAGAGCAGCACTGGTGCTGTCGATGCCCAAGGCATTTGCTGGTACATCAACCCCGATGGCGCGAGTAAATACATGCGATGTCAGTCAACATTGCTCATAGATTTGCATAGACGATGGTATGTGTGGGCCTGGATGTGCGACTCTTCAGGTGGAGCAAGGTGCAGCCCTGAGGTACAAGTGCATGGGCTGGCACAGGCAGCAATGAGATCAGCCGCGCTGCAACACCGGACATCTCGGACGAAGAGGACGGCCCGGGCGACTACGACAACCTCCTTGGCATCCTCGACAGCAAACGAAACGGGACCCACAGCCGTGCCCGCAGTGCCCGCAGCTCGTAGCGCCGACCTCCAGAAGCTCCGCCGGTCCTCGAATGCAGCGCAGTCTCCGAGCTTCCCGGTCATGACGGCAGCCGAGCCTGCGGACACTTGAGCCAACATCCGGCGCTGCTATGGATATGACGATGGTTGCATCATGCGTCATGCTCCTCGGGCGCGAAAGGCTATCTTAACGGACGGTGTGCCTGTAGTAGCGTATCAGAGGGCTGCTCGACAGTCCTCTGAGGTGAGAGCCCTTTTGAGGAGGCGACACGAGAGATTAACCACGGAGATCTCTCTGAAAGAAGATGTCACATACCAAGTGATCGCCCTACATACAGACTAAAAAGACATTCGTAGTAGTCTATGTTACTTGACTTCGTGCTTTACCCGTGTTACATACATAATCGTTTTACAAGTATGAAAAATCAGACTATCATGAACATGGAACTCGCTGGGGTACATGGCTTGCCATAGTGCCTTAATCGTCGTAGAGGTCGGCACGGCGTTTTCCCCCAGCAGTGAGGATCTCGACGCCCGTTTTCAGTAATCCTGGGCGACAGAGTGTGAGATAATTCAAATGCGCGGGCGTAATGAAGGGATGACGTACAGAAGGGTCCATCCTCGAACTGCGCACTGTACGTTGCCATCCACCGTGGTCGCAGTCCCAATCGTCGGGCCAGTGAACGAGGTCGCCAGCTCTGACCCAGGTTGATCATCTACCGTCATATTAGCACGCTTAGCCCCTATCGATGCACGATTATGGCTCACAGGCTCGATCGTGAAGCACATTCCTGGCTTCATTGTCCCGACAGCGCGATTCTTGGCGTAGTGAGGAATGTTGGGTGCACCGTTGGAAGAGGTCATTGATGCCATGGCCGGTGTACTGCCTGACCACACTCGCACACCCTGCGGCGCGGGCCACAGCTCTCTACGATCCTAGCGTCAGTAAAAACCGCCCGGCCGAACATAAATTCGGGCATACATGGCCTTGCCGATGTCACGGAAGAGAGCTCCGGGCTTGCAGAGCTTGATGGCCTCGTCTAGACTGTGGCGGGGATGCGCGCATGACCTTCAACGCGTCAGCATCGATTCTACCCACCGGGTAGGTCTCGTTCAAATCAGCGTGATAGCCTGAATATCATCCGTTAGAAGCCTGCTCAAAAAGGAGCTATTTCCTACTCAAACCCACCATCATAGTATAGTGAGACGTCTATGGATGAATTGTCTGAGTATCTTGTTTTCTCGTTCATATTGAGCATGAACATACCGATGTTGATAATATCGCCTTCCTGAAGTTTTCGCTGGTCGGGAATTCCATGGCAGATCACCTCGTTTACAGACCTAAAACGTAGCTGTTAAATGAAACACATATAGTAAGGAGAGCTCGTTACCTACAGGCATACAGACTTGGGATACCCGCGGTAGTTTAGCGGAGAAGGGTATGCGTTGCGCTCGATGGTCGCGTTTGTGTACGACTTCATCGATGAAATCGGTCGTAACGCCAGGCTTGACATGTGAGGCAGCAATATCGAGGACCTCCCGCCCAAGCTGGTAGCACAAGACAGGAACGGCATGAGCTAGTGAACGGACCGGGGCGCGATTGAGATCCGGAGGACGTCTGAGGGCCCAGCGAGCAGGCACACGACACTCACCTTGCATGCAAAGCGCATCTTTTCTTGCTCTTCCGGTGACAGAATTCGAGGCGGCTGACCCGCCTTTCTGGCTTCCGAGAGATGGGATTGCCTGGCACAGACAAGGAATATCAGAATTGCTTACACGGCGGTTTTCACACTCCAAAAGAATCTTGTGATCGTACCAGTTTCAGCGTAGTCAGGGCGGGGAATGTGGTCCGGTACAGCGCGTTTTGGACTGAGAGGGTATTTTGGCCGGACTGTGCCCGTAAAATTGAAAAGTACCGAACGGATTTTGAAGGTTCCATCTGTACGATCGTGAGCACCTACAATGCCTAACATACGGGCTATGAGTGTACCTTTGTTAATGTTTTGGGTCATCGAGTAACGGTTGACGAGGTGTGTGGCAAGGTCATGAATGATCTTGTGCGTTTTCTGAATGTACCGCCTCAGTCATGTACACTCTCATTGAGGACTGTCCGGCTGGTGAACATAACCCCTTCATCTTCGGTCAGGTCTGCGAGACTAAGACGCAATATTCCGAGTACTCACAGTTCGATTTGAAGCACTCTTGTCCGCAAAAGAAGGAACCTTTGATACCAAGCCTGTAACCGGGTATAATAAGACTGAAGTACGACCGTAACCTAATTAGAGTGGATACAACTTGTTGCACGTTGGGCACTCCAGGCGCGATGGCGGACGTCCGTTAGGACAGTTCGAGCTTTGACATGTAACAACAGGTGCTGCAGAACTCATGACTGGGGTAAAATGTGAAAACACGCCGAGGGAGGCAAAAGTGGCGGAAGAGTTTCGCGGAGGACTTACCGCCGCGGACAATTTTGATGCGCGCGCCCCCTTGTGCGCGCCTCGGCCAATTCCCCCGACCCTCGACGGGATGTCACTTACTTTGGTCTGAGGCTGCTCGGGCTACGCCTTCGACTTTCAAGATTTCATGGCGTAACAACACGAATCGAATACTGTGATTCCTCGACTATTTCCTCAGCGCGGGTGCTCGTAAATATCGGAATTTATTCTCGAGGTGGGTACTTGTGCCCGATACAATGCAAAACCGGCCTTGAGCTGATTGGTGGTCGTTTGCTCACTGTTGGTATAGGAGTCACCGTACCCATGATCTGAACGTATGCCGCCAAGGGCCGTTTAGGATGTGTCTCCCTATTCCTCCCGACTGCAAGGCAGTACGCCAATTCATCGCGGGTGATGCTCCTGCTACTCTGGAGGTATATAAATGCCACAGTCCTCAGGGTGCGATTCACCAATTTTCCCCACAGCATCCGCGAACATGTCGTCTCTACCCTCTCGAACTGACATACTCATCGTAGGCGCTGGTCCCACGGGCCTGTCCGCCGCCTTATCCTTACACAACAGCGGATGTGAGGATATTATCGTGGTCGATTCAGCGATTGTGGGTGAACAGACATCTCGTGCCATAGCCAATCATGCTGCCACATTTGAGGTAATGACTATCTTACTGTGTCGTTGATCATTAGTTGATTTAATTTACCACGCGTATAGGCTCTTGACCAGGCTGCCCCAGGTTGTGCAGACGAGATAGTCGCATGTGGTAACAAAGCCGCATCTGGCAGAATCTGGAATGGCTACAACTTCATACAATACGCTGACTTTGGCGTGCTCAAAGGGCACACCAAGTATCCATTCATCTTGTTCTGCCCCCAGACCGTAGTCGAACGTGTTTTGGGCGAGCGAGTGCAGAGAGAGGGCATACGGGTTTATCGCCCCCATAAAGTGGTCAACATCTCTCCGAATGCTGATGACGCCAATGTCACGGATGTTCTGTTCGAGGACGGTCAGATCGTCCAGGCCCGATACGTTATTGGTGCAGATGGTACCCGGTCTACGGTTAGTTCAATTTTTGCCTATTTATGATTGCATATCGAACGCTTTTTCGCAGGTTCGTACTATCGCTGGAATTTCCTATAGCGACCCCGATGGCGACGATCCGACTAGCGAAGACCTAAAGCTGGGCGTCATCGCTGACATCAAGTTCGACGCTCCCGGCCCAAAGGATGGCCTCATGGCCTTCCAAAAACGGCAACTTCTTCCTTTGTATCCCTCTCCCTCGCTCCGCCTTTGACGGTCAAGAAGTCTACCGCATGGCTTTTGGAATTCCTGTCGGCACTCCTCCGCACGCACCGCCGAAAGAATACCTTCAGGCTCTGTGTGACGCGTACGGCATCGGCGGCATCCCCTCCTCCAAGAGCGGGCTAATTCCAGAGCCCAAGATATCCGAAGTCGTCTGGTCCGCGCGGTTCCAGATGCACTCCGCCATCGCGGCGACGCCGTTCACACGCCTGCGCACCTCAGACGGGAAGGCAGGGGGTGTCGTGTGCCTCGTCGGCGACGCCGCGCACAAAGCACCCTCCTACCGGCGGCCAGGGTATGAACCTCGGTATCCGCGACGCGGTCTTCCTGGTCCCGTGCTGGCCGAGCACATTCGGCGCTCTGCCGAGGCTGCATCAGCGGACGACACACAGTTTTGGACGAGCCGCTACAGGCGTGGGCGAAGACACGCCACGAGCGCGCGCTGAACGTGATTCGCACTGCGAAGATTGCGCTTGCTCGAGCGAGCATGAAGGACGAGACGGTGTGGTATCTTGGCTTCATCCCAGTGAACTGGTTGAAGGTTCGGAACTTCATGTTCTGGGTTATGACAACCACGGGTATTATCAACCGAGTGGTACCGTGGCAGCTCAGTGGACTGAAGAACCCTTGAGGGGTTATATAGACTTGGACACTGGGGACGGACAGTTTATTAATTTCCAAATTGTTGTACATATTTAACTTATGCTCCAACCTCCACTCAGGATAATACCACGAAATGTACATTATCTAGCCGATAACGCAGCCGAGACCTCGCTCACGACATCGAGGACTTCGTCTATCCACGATTCTGATATTTGTTTCTCCGCCTCTTCCTTCTGCTTGCCTGCCTCTTTTTGTGCCGCTCGGCGGCTTTGTTCCTCCGCTCCGTCATGCCCAGGTTGTGGTACACAACAGATAACAAATACTGGACATCTTGAAGTGAGCGGTACATTTCCAGCGTCTCATAATCTTGCTCCGCTATTCTGAGGTATGGTATACACTCGCGTAGAGCGTCGTCTGTCAAGGTCATATTCAGTAACGGTATGCGGGAACGTGGAAACATCATACGTGTAGCGTCCCCTGCAGCTATCATACATCGAGCAAGAGTGAAGCACATGAACCCTCGTTGCTCCTTGTCATCGCCATTGATAACCTATGATTATCGTCTCTTTATTCAGTAGGCACCTCATCCGAGACATACACGTACCTGAGGCATCATCTCCTCGACCACCCTTCTGCACCACTTTGTCATGCCAAATTCCAGGCCAACGTCCGCCAACAGCGTTAAGGTTGTCCGGCATAGTCCGAATCGCTGTTGGAACTCTGCGTGCCACAGTGCAGTCAGCAGCGGCTCGATGTTGTTGTTTGCGCCTGCTTCATCTCCTAAGTTACACGTATCAGGGCCGGTCGGATAAGACAAATCGACACACATACGCGTGCGGTAATGACATCGATCAAGGGGTCGCGTATATGCGAGTTGAGTGGGTTGGTATAGGAATACCAGTACTCGCGAGGGTGATAGGGGCCAGGGGGACGCCTTGGAAGGAGTATATCGTGATACATACGCTCTTGCCCTCTTCGTTATCGGCAATCAGATTCCTGGTCTCTCGACATGAGACGGTGCGCACCTTCGGCTTGCGCGAAGGACCAGTATGTGCCAGATTTCATTTGCCCATGTATGACAATCAGCACTTGTCAGCCCCGGCCCAGACTTCGGGTTCGAGAAGCGATGCTATAGCATCTTCGTAATTGCCTTTGCCTTGCTCTCTGTGGCATAGGAGCTCAACAAGCATCCACGCGAAACAGGATGTACACTTACGCGATAGGCAGTGTTGACAGTAGCTGTGAGCCTTGAGTTGTTCGCGCTTCCTGGATCCGTGAAGTCCATAACCATCAAGTCCTCAATATTTGCGAGTTGTACATTGCCTGTAATAGGATTAGCACAGCGGCGGGATACATCACACCGGAATACTCCTACCCAGTATCTGCCACGCCACCCACACTTTGCACAGCATGTTGGTCCCATACCTCGGCGTCCTCAACAGCATATGCAGCTTTGTGTGTATCCGACCATGTATCCCATAGACTGGCGGCCTGCGCAATCCTCTCGAACGCCGCAGAGAGACCGGCTGTTGCTATACAGCGTCAAGTGGTAAGATGAGGCTATGCTACCAGACACGAGTGTACATACATTGACCACCATGAGGTACTTCTTCGCGTCATGGAGAACTTCCAACGGATGCAAATCAGGCTGGATGTCGTTGATCGGCGGTCGTTTACCACGCTCAGTGGTTGGTAGACGGTTCATGAGCCTGTAGCTCGGGTCAGATGCAAGCATTTGAAATGATCCCTTTTACAAACCCTATACAATGCTGCAAGGTTTGACGGTCGTTACTCGTCCGCGAGGTGGTAATTGCTTCCTGGAGGAGCTAGTGGAGGTTAATTGGTTGGAGGGTCAACTGATTGGAAGTCAAGGTGCAAAGTGGAACAACCTGCCTTGCGACAAGCAACAAACTCGTGTCGAACCCAGTGCATTCTTGCTAGGTTAAGGAGCGCATGCTGCCGCAAGCCCCTTTGGTGGCTTATCACTTCTCCTGACGGGCGGATCATTAGAGATGTACTTACGAGTCGTTTTGGTCATGAAACCGCTGTTCGAAGAATCTACGAAGATGTTCTGGAGCGAGCGCACCCTCGCCCATAGCCAGCGCCGTTTCCCATCTAGTTCAGGTGAGCCCCTAACTACAGATCGTTGTTCGTGTAACACACTCTTTGAAGTCGTACGCTTGAGCGTATTCTTTCTTGTCGGCATCAGTCTTGTACAAGCTGTATGCTGCTGATGCAAATCAGTAATATAAGCATGTATACACGTTTGACTGCGACGCACAGTTGATACGATAGGATGTCTTTGCGGATGTGATATTCAATGTCGGGTAGTTCACTCTCGGGACCACATCTGGAACGTCGTGCCAGAATGTGGGTAACCGCCTCAAACGATAGCTTGTTAAATGATACTATGCATCGTCGCATGAAATATCCAAAAAGCGATCGGCGGGCCTAAGAATGACATCACACGGATGGAATTGTACCTGCGCCGAATGTGCTCACAAAACGAAATGACTGTTTCTCTCCCGTAAGTGGACTCAGTAGAGCATACATAAGTAAGCGACTCACATCATCGTCTTCCCCTGTCTGCCATAGTCTTGGATATTACTAGCAAGTCAATCACGTTCAGATTGTGATCCCATGCAACGTTGCGAAACTGACTAACAGGCCATGAACATGCCTAACCTTTCGGGAGAATATACCCCTTGCGGCTACACAAAGTAAACAAGCAGCTCTTATGCAATGATGGTAGATAGACGGACCCCCAGCTCTGGATTTCTGCGAGGCAGAACTGTGGTAATGGATCGTGTGCATGTTTGACTCCTGCGGAACATTTTCATAAGCTGCGCAAACGATGCTGGTTGCCGACACTTTTTGCAGGGTAAGTATCATGCGAAACCAGCAACAATCTGAACCTACTTCCGAGATTTCGTTGATCAAGACGCGGTAAAGGTCTAGCTCAAAGAGCGCGGGGAGCTCTACCGAAAGGCTTCTCTGGGTTGAACAAGATCCACATCGTGCCCAGGAGCTGCACGTGATGCGGCCTGAGCGTGTGTGCAGTTACGGGTGGTGTGGGGGGCGGGTGTGGGTGCTTGTGTGGACGGCGGCCATTGTTTGCGGTTCACACAAAACCTCGATCATCGACGCGTTCTGGTCGGAGGCGCGCCGCGCGGTCAGACGCGTGGCATGGGCGAGGCGTGGGAACTTTGATCCGCTCGAATTTTGGCCCCTCGGTGATAGCGCCCAAGTGCTACCATTGCTTCGCCATGGCTCCCAAAGTACCAAAAAGCGGGCTGCTCAGCCAGTAGCAGTGCGTGTCAACCTTTTTAGAGCTGTAACACAGGCTCATGCTTCTTGTAGGGTCCCTCAAAAAAGCGCAAGGTCGCGCCCTCAAAAGATTCTGACGGCACAAAGAAGAAAGTCAAAGCGAAGGGCAAGGACAAGCTCGCTGACAGGGGAACTATCCCCATCCCAGTTCGCGCAGATGAAGACGATGCTGAGCTTTCCGATGACGATATGGATATGCTGGAAGAGTACGGCGGCGCAGTCTCCTTCCTCAGTAGGTTGGATGAGAAGGGAATCTCCAAGTGCGTATCACACATGCTGCTCTGCTTCATAGTCTTACACGCGTTACACCCTTAGGAGCAAGAAGGAGATAGACAGGCTACATCGTATGCACAAGCCAGAACGCGTCAAAGTCAAAGATGATCTACCTGCGTTAGAGTCTGACGAAGAGGACGATCCACGTCTTGAAGAGCAAGTCAAAAGTGTTCCTTCCGCGAGAAGAGAAGGAAGAGAGCTCGGACGAGTCCGACACACCACCGCCTCAGGAAGAAGGGCCCGAAAGTCGAGGACGTCTCCACGGGCGCACGCTTTGGCCGGCCCGCAGTCGTCGATGTCGTCAGCCAAAAGTCTCGCAAGAGCCGTGTACAGGGAGCCAAAGAGCAAATTGCTGGAATCTGTCAGGAAAATTGTCGCCGACCCCGAAAATATGCGTGCGTAGTTCCTAGGCTTGTCGACGAGTCACGTCCTAACCTTGTGCGCGCAGCTGGGACTAAGCTCCGACGACTCCACACGTTTTCCCTTCCGGAGATCTCTACGCCTTCACCACCCGGAGCCGATACCGTAACGATCCTATTGTCCGCAAACATCCACACGTTTTTTTGTCCCAGCTTGCGGTGTTCAAGGACATCATCCCCGGCTATCGCATCCGCGCGCTGACTGATAAGGAGAGGCTGGGAGGCCGGAGAAGGTCAGTCAGGATGGTGCAGCGAAACCGGGACTGGGAACAGGGTCTCGTGGGCGTCGTACCAGTCCTATCTGCGCCCTGCTCGATTGTGCAGAGGTCAAAGTACGGAGGCGTGCTATTTTCGACTGTGGGTGGGGGGCGGTGTCGGACGGTACCAGGATCCCGAATTAGCTAAGAGCGAGCTCGGCGAGGTGGCCTCCAGTGCATGTGCACGCCTGCTGGTGGAGGCGACGCATTTCAACTTCCGTTGTGAAAACCTGATGAGCACCATCCGTCGGTGCCGCGCGCTGTGCCGGAAATGTCTTAGGGATAAGGTCAGGACCCGGGTTTTTTTCATCGTTTTTTTCACTTTTTGACCAAGTAGTCCTCGCCCTGTCGGACTCACGAGACCAATTACGACCTCGGACCTCTGCCTGCGCACGTTTTTTTTTTTTCTCACCGCCGTGGTCCGGGATCGACCTGACGGGCTGTCGCTTCGCTCCGAAGGTTCGTGCGGCTGCTGAAAAAAAAACAAAACCGCCTGATCAAGAGAACGGAGGTTCAACGTGCCACCCCGACTCCCTCACCGTTTTGATTTGACTGACTCGCCCACTGTGCGGCTCAAGGGAACAGAGTCTCGGCATTTTCGGCTGCGCGCTAGGAAGACGCGGCGCGGACCAGCCAGCAGGGCCGAAGCGGATGGCGAAAGGCACGGCCGCGGCGCGCGCGCGCCAAGGGCAAGGGGACGGACGACCGCCCGCACTATTGAGCAAGAGGCCCCCGAAAAAAGTGTGCTTTGTTAAGGGCAGCACAGCAGGGAGATTGAAAAAGGAGATGACCGAGGCCGCGCGCGGAGGTCGACATAGGAGGAGCGGCGCCCGGCCAAGCGTGAAGTGGGCAGATAGCTGCCGCGACAACCCAGCGCGCCACCTGTCCCGCTGACTCGCGGATTGAGGATGGCAAGCCAAACAACGGAGGAAGATCAAGCTGTCTTTTGTCGTGCTGTATTTCCGGATTATGAAGAAAACCCCCACCCGACATCCGCTCTGCCGCCGGCCCCCGCTGCAGGGCAGCGCGCCGATTTTCGCATCTCGTTCAACATATGATTTCTTCAAGGACATGATTGCAGGTCTTCAAGGACGCTCATGTCGCAGGACCCCAACGCGCCCGGACAACGACAACGACAACGACACGCGACAACAACAACAACAACGCAGCAGGCGCCGACGACGCCCCTCCCGCACGTTCCGCAGGTGCAGCATCAGCCTCCTCTGCATCGTCACCGCGTTCGAGCTGCTGAGCGGCCAAGGTGCGCGCCGCGTCCCACCCCACCCATCTGCACTCCTACTGATCTCAACACCGCACAGGCGAGGCCCTCGAGATCGACCTCGGCGACTTCATCGCGCGCCCTGTACGGCCATGCTCCCCCGCGCTCGCGCTCATGCCCGACATCGAGGCCGCCGCCAGCCACCGCAACGGCAACAGCAGCACAACGCCAACAGCGCCGAGACGTCGCAGACACGCTCTTCCGCGCGCTCGCGCTCGCCTTCGCGCGGCGCGGCCCGCCGTGGCGCAGCGCGCATCGCTTCTCAGTTCGCGAAGCGGCTGCTGACCGCGGCGCTCGCGTGGCCGGCGGGCACGGCGCTGCGCGCGCTGGCGTTCGTGCGCGGGCTGCTCGAGGGCGAGCCGCGGTGCGGCGCGCTGCTCGCGAGCGCGGGACCGCGCGGCGGACGGCGTGTTCCGCGCGGAGCTCGACGACCCGCAGCTGGGTGCGCCGTTTGCGGCGAGCGCGTGGGAGGTGCAGTTTAGCTTGCGCGCGCGCATTGGTGGTCCCCGTGTGCGGGCGGCGGCGGATGAGCTGCGCGGGTGGGCGCCGTCGTAGGCCTGGCCGTAGCAATCGCGGTAGTAGCACGAAAAGGATGTAAAACTGACTGTGTTGGTGGTTCTTATAAGCTACAGTGGTGTTTATCGACCTCTGTCCGGTGCGCACGTTTCATATAAGCAATAAAGAGAGCCGGGGCGGGTGCAGTGTGTGGTCGATAAATAGCGGCTACAGTGGGGCTGCTGTGGGCAAAAAAAGGGCCGAGTACGCGAAAAAAGGGGGGTGCTATCAGTACAGTTGGGGGCGGGCATGGGGAGGCAGGCAGGCAGGCGTATGCTACAGCAACGGGCTACGCGGAACAAAACGAGACGTAAGAAGAGCAAGAGAGGGTTCGAGAAGACGTTCCTCGCGGGCACGTACGAAGGTCTGTTGGAAGTCGAAAGCGGGTTCGAATAAGAGTGGACAGTGGAAAAAACGAAGAAAGATCCGAGTCACGAAACTACAAAGTCAGAGAGGAGAAAAGCGTGCATCCGAGGGGGCTATGACGGCGGGTAATATATCCGCCCCGGCGACGCCGCCGCCGCAGTGGCCATGTCCGCGCCCACCGCCGCTCGGGCCGCCCATGTCGCCGATGGGCTGTGGCGGCGGCATCGCGGCATACGCGTAGCCGGGGCTCGTCGAGAGGAAGCCCTGCTGCTGCTGGGGACGTGCGCGTACGGCGGGGCCGAGGGCGACGGAAAGGACTGCGAGGACGGGCGGCTGCCGGTGCTGCCGGTGCCGCTGCTGGTGGTGCTGCTCGCGGGCGCTGCCCGCGCGGCGCCGCTGGAAGCCAGCCAGCTCGGCCGCGGGCCCGGTGCCCCGGAGGGCGTGCGCTCGATGTGGAAGAGGAAGAGACGGCGAGGAGGACGCCGGTCGAGGACGAGGTGCTGCGCGACGAGGTCGCCGCCTGCAAAGGAAGCCGTTAGCGACACGTGACGCTGAGGAAGGGATCTGCCGCCACGAGGCGACGCCGGCGCACGTAACCGGGTTGCCAGCCATCTGCAGCGGCTGAGCGACGATTCGGGCAGGGTGAAGGAGACGGCGTGCGGCGCGAGGCCCGCGGGCGGGTGCCAGCGGCGCGGTCTGCAGCCCGTCGAGCAGCGCACGCCCTCCGGCCTCCTGCCCGACACACGCGCGGCCCGCGTAGACGGCCGTGTTGCAGCGCGCCTCGGCGGCCCAGCGCGACGCAAAGGCGACGACGCCGTGGAAGCCGTGCAGCGTGGGCGGGGCGTAGACGTCGTCCGGCGCGGGGATCTTGAGCTTGATGCGCAGCAGGACGGTCGAGGGCCCGTCGGGGCGAGCGCGCGCGCGGCGCGGGCGCGACGAGCGCGGACGCGATCGTGTCGACGTCGGTGACGAACATGGACATGCCCTCGGCCCAGAGACAGAGGCTCAGCAGGCGGTTCGGCGGACGGCTGCTGGACGAGCGGGTAGACGGGCGAGGCGGCGGCGTCGGCGCCATGGCCGTAGGCGGACGAGAGCGGGCTCGCCGGGAGGGCGTAGAGACCGGAGCCCATGTGCAGCGGCTCGAGCACTTCACGGGGCTCTTGATCCGGTTGCAGGGCGGAGACGGCGGCGGTGTGCCCTGTGCAGCTGCGATCGAGGACGAGGCGCTAGGAAAGCCGTCAAAGACGCGGCCGCTGTCGAGGGATCCAAGGGCGTTCCAGCGGCGAGCGGTCCTGCGGGACGTACGAGGTACTCGAGGACGCGTGCGCCAGGTACTCCGGCGGAAAATAGTCCGGGGTGGATGATGTGGATGAGGACATTGCCTCGCGCGCCTCGAGGGGAGAGGCAGGCTGTCTCGGGGCACGGACCCGTCCTTGGAACTCGGAGACGCCAAGAGCCCGTTCTCGGTGAACAGCTCCTCGCCACCCGCGACGAGATGAAACTCTGCGGTTTTTTTGTCGCTGGTCAGAAATAGCGAGCACGGGCGCAGAGGCGGACGGCTTACCGGGCTCGCCGCGCCACATGTTGGGCGCAGGACACTGGATGTGACTCGCGACCTGCTTCTTGGAGCGGTCGATGCCGGCCTTTTTTGAGGTGGTCGACGAGGAACTGGTTGCGCCAGCGGCTGCGGCCGCGCGAGTAGGTCGCCCAGGGCGACTCCCAATAGTCCTTGAGGCCTGGCAGACGCGAGCGGGCGGTGAGCAAAAGTGTTGCAGCGGGTGGAAAATTTGGCAAAGCGGGGAGCACTGACCCTGGACAAAGACCTTTTCGACCTCTTCGGACCAGACCTCGCTGCCGTCCTTGAGCAGCTTGTGGTGCTTGCGGTGGGGGGTGAGGGACTTGTTGGCGTTCGGACGGTCGGCCATGTACGTGTCGTCCGCGAGCGAGCGCGAACGGGCGGACGGTGAGGGGGTGAGGGAAGAGGAACGGTGGTCGCGGACGCGTCGCGACATGCGGGTCGAGCCCCATGGGCGTGTGTAGCGGACGGATAGGATTTGGGAAAATGAAAGGTTGATCAGAAGGGGCAAAGACGGTTATATATGAGAAGGAGACCCTGTTCTGACGCGTAGTATTTTAGCGAGAAATAATACAAGGCGCAGCGCGGGGGAGGTCCGCTGTGATCCGGGGCAGGCGATGGCGGTGGTGGTCAGTAGCGGTGGTGGTGGTGGGCGGACGAGGAGGACGAGGAGGAGGACGAGGACGAGGACGAAGAGGACAAGCAAGAGGCCTGCACTGGCACCTCACGGGGACTCAGGGGTGGGTCAGAATGCAGGGGGCGGGCGGGCAGCGGGGCCCATTTAGAACACGGCACCAGCGTCGCTCGCCTTTGAGGCTGCCGCATTGGGACTCGAGACAGAAGCGGGCGTCCTCGCCGGATATGGGGACGCGGGCCGCCGAGGACGGTCCGAGTCCGGGCAGTCGTTTAGCAAAAAACTTGCCAGCAAGACAATAGTCGCGGCTTTCCCAGCTGCATCATCAGGGTCCAACAGAGCCCAACCCGATGCAGATCACTCGCAACGTGCACGGAAGCAATCTGTCTTTGCGCGCGGACAGTTCATCTCACCGCGCAAACAGGCACATTGCTCCCCACAAAAAACTCGTCTCCCCAGTCCGTCAGCACTCTGGCGCCTGCTGCCATGCGCAGTGGTCCTCGGAGTGCCCTCAGAGTGCCCCCGGAGTACCGTCAGAGTGCCCCTGGAGTGCCCTCAGAGTGCACCCCGGAGACTGTCCCTGGAGTGTCCGGAGTGCCATCGGAGTGCACGCCCCCGTCCCACGCCAGCCACCTACGCCAAGCACCCCCGCTATACACAGCGACAGCGCGCGCCATCCGTGGCGCCGCACAAGGCGGAGCGACCCAAGCGAGCCATAACAAAGCGTCCCCCCGCCGCAGCCACCCGCCGCGCCCAGCCGGCCCGGCGCCTCTCGCACCGACCGGCCTTGCCATTGAGCTCGCTCTCGCTCACACCAGCAGTGGCTGCGCCAGAACACCCAGTCCTACGCCCACCCCGACGTCCTCATACGCCCATGTCGACGCCGCGCTCGCCGCTTCCCGTCTGTGCGCCCCAAGACCCGACATCTACAGTTCAGTCCGCGCCCGCTCGCCCCCGTCTGCCCGTGACACTCATCCCCTTGCAGCGTACGACGACGGCAGGACCCCCGCTCCTGCTCTGCCTCCACGGCCCTCCTGCCCATCTCCTACCGCGGCGCGGCGTACAACATCCCGATCGCGCTCTGGATAGCGCGGGATTACCCGCGCACGCCGCCGATCGCCTATGTCGTGCCCACCAGCGACATGCTCGTCCGCAAGAGCGCGCACGAAGAAGTATCGACGTCAGCGGCCGCTGCGAGATAGACTACATTGCAGCCTGGGCCAGGAAGAGCGAGGTATGTTCCCGATCATCTCTCCCGCTCAGGGGCTCTCGTCGACCGATCGCAGGGCTGCAGCACGCTCGCGCTGCTCGAGGCAATGCAGGACCACTTTTCGCCGCGAGCCCCCGTCTATGCAAAGCCCAAGAACGACGCCATCGCCCCCACCTGCAGGCCCACCCACGCCGCCCAGAGACGTCCGGCCCTGACTACGCCGCGCGTCCGCGCCGCCTCCGCCGCGGCTCCCTGCCCGACCCAGTCTGACCCAGCCACCCCTATCCACCGCCCACGCCCGTGCCTTCCAAACCCACGCCCAGCCCCACCAGTGAGGTCCCCCACGCGGCTTCCTCGCCATCTGACCACGAACCCCACTAGCCAATCCCCTCGGCCTGCGCCCGCCCCCACCCCTCCCACCGACCGACGCCGAGCTCCCGCAGTACAGACCAGGCCCGCCGCGCTACTCGAGCGCGCCACGCGCCCAGCGTGGACGCCCCCGCGCGAGCCAGCGCGCTACGCCCCGCCTGCCCCCGCCGCCGCCGCCGCCGACCTCCACCACCGGCTGAGCAGACCTAGCCCGGTTCCGCCGCCGTTCCTTGCGCCGCAGAGCACCGGGGCGCAGAATGGTGTGCCGGCGTATCAAACCCCACGCCCAAGCACGCCAGTCGATCCCGCCGCCGGATCTGCTCGACGCCGAGGAAACCGCGGACGGCGCAGAGACGAGTGGTAACGTAGCAGTGCGTGCAGCAGCCCCCACCCCGCCCGCCGAACCCGGAGCTCGCGGCGCTGCACGCTCCCGCGCGTGCACGCGAAGCTCGCCGCGGAGCTCGCGTCGCTCCGCGCCGCGAACGGCTCTCGACGCGGAGCGCCTGCGCGCGCACCAGGCGGCGCTGCTGGCGGGCGGGCCCGCGCTGCGCGACGAGATGGCGCGGCTCGAGGCGGTGCGGGACGTGTGTCGGGGCGTGGCGGCGCGCGTGGGCGAGGTGGTGCAAGCTGCGGAGAGGAACGTGGGGGAGCTGAGGAGGAAGGGCGACCCTGGGGTGGATGAGATGGTGTGTGCGACGACGATTGTGCATAACCAGTGCGTTCCTTTCTCTCTCCCTCGGTGGGTTTTGGGGGTTGAGTCGAGGATAGGCTCATTAATCTCGTCGCGGAGGACAACGCGATCGGGAGGACACGATCCTACCACCTCCACCGCGCGCTCAACGCAGGCCGCATCGACCTCGAACGGTTCCTCCGCGTACGTCCCTTCCTCCCCTCCCCTCCTACCCTCCACTAACACTCGAACAGACAAACCCGCGCGCTTCGCAGAAGAAACAATTCATGAAAAACGCGCGCTCGCGGAAAAGATCCTCAATAACGGCAGCAGTGGCGCGCGCGCCGCGGTGGGCCTAGCTCCTCGTTCTAGTTAGGCGGGATGTGGGCGTAGCGGCGTAGGCCCAGGCCCCGAATTTTAATTTATTGATTTTGTTTCCCTTTGAGGCCGGGACGTGCGCTTTTGAACCTCTTTGAGGCCGCGGTGGGGTGCCTTGGCCGGGGTGCCGGGTGTCTGTGGGTGGGCCGGAGCAGCTGCTAGTGTAGAAAGGAACGGCGCGGCCTCCTGAGTGCATTTGGCCGGCGCCCGCGTCCATGCGGAGCTTTTCCGGGCGCGCGCGAGAGAGGAGAGAGAGGGCTCGACAATTGTGTAGTCTCGAGAGAGAGCTCGACCTCCGAGAGAGCTCAGTGACCGTCGGGTGTGCAAGGGACGCGGCGGCAGAAGAGCAGGTGTGATCTCAGACAGAACGCGTCGCGCTCAAAAAAAATCGCGTACAGCTTTTCGACAATGGCGGCGTGCCTCGCGAGAGCTCGACCGTCGGCGTGCAGGGACGCGGCGGTAGAAGCACAGGCGTGATCTCACAAACAGAACGCGCGTCGCGGGTGCTTGGGCCCTGCGCCCGCTGTGATTGCGGAGTGTGAGTTAAAGGTTTTCGTACTACTACAATACAATGAAGAGGGTGGGCCTGCCTAGACTCGGGCAGTGTCGCCGGTGGGGACTAGTGAGAATTTAGGCCTTTGTGATTGCGTACCAGGCTGTACCAAGGGACCGGGAGCAGATTTGGACTCACAGAGCAGACCACGGTCCACGAAGTTTTTTGGATATCCAATTGAAACGATACTATTTTTGTGGAAAGCGATGTAATTCGTTCACGGTTGGTGTCCATGCGCCATACGTGATATGAGGAGACGGTCAAAACGTGTACATGTACATGGAACTTTCCCAGTCGCGACGCGAAGCTATTTAGCAGGCGGACTAGGCGATACTATGATTCCTCTTTCATTCTCTGGCAACGCCCCAATTTCAAGTAGCGGTAGTAGTCGAGTCCTCAGGAGCGAGGAAATGACTGTCCTTCCTCACTCTCTCCGGAAATCTTGGCAAGCAGCGCGACGCAACAGCTCCTCAAGCGACGCCCACACGGTTCTGTAATGCCATCATATGTTCATGCATCGTGTTGAATTTCTCCGCGATTACGTCGCCCAGAAACGGCTTCGGACTGGACTTCTGGCGCAGGTCGATATAGGATGAGCGCATGCATGTATTTATGTTCCGCAAGTAGATCTTCGGTCCGTGGGGGTGTTTCCGAAGATTTATTCTCGGCTCCCGCCGAGCGTCGTGCCTGGGGTGTTTCCAGATGCCTCATCATGTTCTGCATAGGCTAGCTGGATATCTGGATCTTGCTCGTCATCCCTCACTACAATGTTCGGCAGCCCTGGCGCTAGGTGACTGTGCCGCTCGTCCGTCACGGGAGGCGCCACGTTGGCAGGACGGTATGCCGTTCTCCTACGGGTTCGTGAGCGCTTATCAGAGGCATGCTCGTGGTTGCGTTTCCTCAGGAGGTGGCGTTTGCTGCTTTGTCTCCTTGTATTGTATCTGCGTTGGTGTCCGGTGGTACAAGTATCATTGCTCGTTCGTGCTAACCGGAGCAGGGACTTGGGGAGCATTGCTTTAACCACGTCCTTTCGATGGGGCGAATGATAGATCGAAAACGGGGGAGTAGTATTGTGCTTTCATTCTGCTCGCAGTCCATGCATATGATGACGTCTGTCCCCTCTTTATTTCAAATGTATCAGACCACGATTTTCCTAGGAAATTTAAGCGCACTGGCGCACTTTACTTTGCGTCTGAGCAGTTAATGCATACCCAGTATGGAGATTGTGACTTCCCCTTGCATGCAGCACAGCAAACGAGGCTCATCAGGTTTGTCTGTTGATGTCCTTTATGAATAGACGCACATAAGCACATAACGCGCTGTCTTACCTTCTTCGCGAAGCCGTTGTAACATGCCACAGACAACTTTGTTTTGACGATATTGGACTTTGTACGGTACCACTCTTTCGTCGCCCGGATCAATGCTGTGTCGAGATGTGCTTGTTATTGTGGCGGTCGCTGGGCTTAGCCATGCAAGCAACCGCAGAAATCCACCGAATCGGGAATGCGGCTGTCCTCAGACACGGGGAACATGCAGTCCAGACAAACATACCGAGTGGTGTTAAGGTCATCACCCCCGGTGGTGCAGTCCGGGCCATCGCAGCTATATCCCCTGTGACAAAGGCTTAGTGGCATTCGAGATCAATCTCGGGTTGCGTACTCACCAATGAATAAAACGTACGGCGCTGAATTACCGTGCAGAGGTTCTTGTAGAACCTGAAATCTCTGTCCGAGAGCAGAGCGACAAGACTGGCAAGCTCCATACGCTCCCTCTTGTGTGAGGGCACCAAGCTCCTCACGTACGGCCACGTAAGAAGTTGAATCTCCCATGCGGCTACCAGAGATCAATGAACCTCTTACGTATCCTTCTACGGTCAGAAAGGTACTGGCCAGTCGAAACAACCTGCACGTATCTTCACGAGACTGAGAGTACTGTTGCGATCGCAAACTCCCAGAGGGCACGAGGCTTGTTTGTGGGACCTTTGTGCTTTGCTTCGGTGATCGATCTGGATGTGTATCACAATGCCGAAGTGGGGGCAATCTGGTAGTTAAAAACGACCCATAATCGTATCGGGTCAACCGGGGATTGTCAAGTTCTGTTCGTTTTTCGTTCGTAGCTGGGATCCCCCCCACACCCCCTCTCAGTGATGTATCTCTTCCCGCATCCAGGGTGCCTTGAAATGTGATCGCGTCGTATAGAGGATAGCGCTGGCTGTAAGCAATTGCGTCATTGTTCAATGTATCCCCGCGGACTGTAAAGTCGCCAAACAAGGACGTGCCGGTGCTTGGCCAACCTCGCCGTTTTCTCCAGGCCTGGTAAGTTCGAGTCGCGGAACACCAGCTGAGATCGGGCGCCGGCGAAGGTTCCGTGGACGCCACTCCATGTGAGGATCGGCCATCTGAACTGCCACCAGTTATAGGACCTTGTCTGCCGTCTTCGAGCTCGTCGTAGATCTCTAAGTGCAACGAGTCATCCGGAGGGTCGTAAAACAAGTCGTCGGTGACGTCCCTCTTGACAGATGGACAGGTCCTCGTAGGTGTAATCACTGATGTCAAGTGAACGCAGAGCATCAATCTAGGCCATAAAATTTCGCGGTATGCATTGGCCTCAGGCTCAGCGTTCCAGTATAACGCCCTCCAGTATTGGGAAGCTCTTCACCTCATCGTGGAATTTGACGTAAATAATACTGTAACATAGTTAAGTTACAACAATCGTAGATAATTGGGAATAGATTAGTATACGTTACTATGCCACATGACAGTTTCTTAAGCTGCTCTTTTGCGCCAAGATTTTGTAGTTTTATAACAGCTGAAAAGGTTGTGAGGGTGTGAACCGAATCAAATCAAATGATAGCGATGGGGGATGGGACTTGCCTTCGAAATCTACTACTCGGCAGAGACGGCATAAAATATAGTGCGAAATGATTCAACAAGGGTTGTGAGTTCTTTGGGGTGAAGAGCGACTTCACGACCGTGTCGAAGCACGTGTAGAGTGCGCAGAAGGAGAAGATAGATCAGGGGCATGACATGCTAAGTGGCTATGTGTTCAGATCCTTGAGACAAGGATGGAGTTTGCATACCTTCTCTAGTCGCCCGGAGCTGGTTACTAGATCGAGTGTGTTGAGAGCATTCGATATGGTACAAGACAGTTTGAAGTTTCTCTTTCATCTTCATCTCTTCTTCGATGACGTAATCCTTGAACCGCATGAACAGCTCGTCGTCGTATTCCAGGCCCTGAACAGCATCGTGTACTCCAGCCAGGAATATGTCAAGGCCGTATGTGGTAAATGGTGATGGGTGCTGAAGTAGTAGTGGATAGGTTGATTGGTTTGGGTGTATCTTTTCAGCCATCGTAGCGAGTCGTGCCATCAAGAGTTGGATACGTGTAAAATAATACCGCAGAACCAGCGGATGCCCTTCACGCACGGTCGCGTGAGATAACACCAAACGTGGGGGTGGTCACTAATACGACACAGAAACCTGCAGTCCAGTACGCAATCCAATGAGGGAGACTGGCTGAATGTGAGTATACACTTGGTGCAGTGAGTAAGGGTACACCTCACCTCCAATTCTTTGGGCGAGCGTGGTAAAGGCATTAACCTCGGATATGGAGACCAGACTGGACGCGTCATCATCGATAGCTTCTAAGAGGGGCTGAATCCTCGAGATGCTGATGTACTGCAGGGCCCACTCGTCATCCGGGTGCAATAAATACGTGCTTGCTCCCTCCGTCGCCTCCGTCTTTGTATGAGCAACCTCTGAGGGGGGGAGCATTAAACCAATCTTCTCGAGAGTTGAGCCATTGGCAGTTGATGTTATTGTCCTCAAGTGGTCCGCGTAGTGCTCGCGTAAAGCCATGACTAGATTTTCGTGCTTTCGCGGTGCCTTTCCATCCTGTGTGCCAATGAGACGTCCCAAGATTTGAAAGACAACAAATTTACTTACCGACTCCGTCCAGACAGCATAGATGTGCTGTAGCCGCATAAGCTGTTATAGCATCCTGTAGAACTTTCAGACTCACAGGGTCCAATATACGCTCGCATGGGCCAGCAGTAATTGCTGCGATGACACGGTCCCCCTCGCGCCTTGTGATGACAGCCATCTCCTCTTTCAAGATATGCTCCTGCGCCTTGAATTTCCGTGTGAAGATCTCTTCGTTCTCCTTGACCATGTCGTCAATCGTTCTATCGATGTCGCGAAGAATTCTTTTCATCATCTCAGCTTGCTTGTCTTTGGAAGGTGCATCAATTTCTCCTCGGAGATCCTTCTCGCCGCTATCTGATATCAATTCCTTCATAAAGTTATCATCTTTCAGAGCCACTTCTGCGCCGCCTTTGAGTTTAATCTTCGTCAGAAGCTGGCGATCCTTGGGAGAGCGGAGAAGTTGAAGGAGCAGAAGTGTAGACACATCGGAGTCTGTCTTCTCAACGCGACTCGAGACTCCTACAAGCGTCGTGTTCGCCTGCTCGATGTTGATGCTAGCATGCATGGCCAAACTGAAGCGTAATGTTTCTTTATGCACAGCGAACCGGTCGGTAAAAACCGAGCAACTTCTGCTCCCACGTAAGACACTTAAACAGTTTCACTGAGAAACTCTGGTCGGAAGGAAATTACTATGCGAAGATATACAATAGACTCACCGACTGTGCGCTTCTTCGAGAAAGTATCGCAGACTGCAGCACAACTTTCGATATCCTTGGCAATGGCCAGCATCGTTGTGTTGAGACGGTGTGAAATCAGCAGGTCATCCTCCCATGGTCATCTTGTGCGATGTTGCGAAGCCTGTAATATAGTAGAGCATGTTAATGGGTGCACATGCTGAACTGAAGGAACACAAACAGAAGCAAATTCTCTAGCATTTCGTTCATCCTCAAGTTGACCATCTGAACACGCTTGTCATTTTGTCTTCGTGTGACCTCAAGCTTCCACGCTGCTTTGAAAGCGGTCGCGACCACTATCACAGACATCAGATCGTTGGATGTAGCCAGTTTGTGCGCCATGGATGAGTACATACCGCTCACGAAAGGATGGAGTTTTAGACAGCTCATCGAGCGCCCCTACCAAGACTTGGCTGGCTTTAGCTAAGCCAGCAAGCTGCGACTGGACCACAGATAAAGACTCTGCCACATCTGGCTCAAGAGCATTGTCTGACGGGTCATCGATGGCGCTCACAGCAGAGCCTGTGAATGGCAGACGCCCTGAGGAAGAGGTAATTACAACAAGCAAAAACCCACCTATAAAGCTCGGGCGTTCGAATCGCTTTCTATCAGCAGATGCTGTAGATATTGCGAGAGAGGTTTGAGCAAGGGCGAGAGTAGAATCAAGCGTGTAACCGCTCGTTTGCGACATGTTGGAGCCAGCGGCTGAGCTCCTGGGGAAATGCACGCCTGCAGTTCCTTGTGACGGCGCATTTATGCGATTGAGCCCAAGCCTCTGGGTACTGTCACTTGAGCAGAGCTTCTGTTCCCACCTCGCTCTGGCATACTGACAAGCGTCACCTCGACACCCAGATGGATATACAGGAACGTTAACCCTGATAAGTGGCGAGTGCAATGCGTATGCGCGCCGAGCAATAAATTCAGCAGTACCATAACAGGTATCAACAGGCGAAAGAATGCACGCAGGCCTGGCCGGAGAGGTCGAGAGCGTGGGTGCCGGTGGGAGTCTCAGGCGCATCTTTGGCAAATCTCACCATGGATAGCTGGCCAAATGCGGCATGATTTGAATCTTACGACAATGAAGAGTCAAGACAGCTAGTCTCGTTCCCATCTCCAAAAACACGAGGCTTTCGACTAGCGAAGCGGACATCGAAAAACATGTGTTTTTTGGCCCGTCGGTCTTCAGCCTTTCGATGTCCGATTGGGCTCAGCCAGACTATCACAATAAGAAATATTACACGGTGGCCCATGGCTCGAACGCGGGGCTGGAAGATCGTACATGCGGGACGGACGACGGTATCGAGACATATGTGGGGATAGCGGGAGGAGGAAGTAGTGCGAAGCCAGAGAGAATTAAATGTTCATGACTGAATGGCGAAACCAAGACCACAGAGAGATTACACACGGAACGCGACATATAGACAATAATAAAAACACGACAACATTCAAGAGATACCAAATTCGAGATCTACGCGTCGCCCTCCTCCGCCTCGCCCACAAGCGCATACGGCGCCGTCCTTCCCACGCGGCCCACCCAGCGCCACACGACCCCCTCGTCCCCGCCCTCGAGCTCCTCATGGCTCGCGACGATATTCGCGTTCGCGCCCGATGAGCCGCTCGAACGCGCGCCCAGAGCCGCCGCCGCTCGGGCACGCGCGCGCCCTGCAGCAGCGCGTCGCGCAGCTGCAGCGACGAGAGGTACGGCACCGCGTGTGTGGCCGGGTCGAGGTGGTGCTCGAGCTCAGGCGTTGCGCAGGAGGCCGTAGACTTGCTCGGCGAGTGCTTGGGCGCGCGCGTCGTCTGTGCTGTTGGCTTGGCGCCGTGCCCAGAGGGCGGCGCGTGAGTAAGAGGGTGGAGAGGGCGCCTGGGGGGTGTGGTCAGTTGGGAAGAGGATGGGGGAGGGGAGGCGGGCGTACTGGAGATTTGTTTCCAGTTGGTGCGGGCGGTTTCGACGGTCCATACTTTGACCTTGCAGAGGCCGTCCATTACCTCTTCGTGAGATTTGACGCGACATAGCATAGGGTGACCCGCTGTGTGCATTGTTAGCAAAAAGGCAGAGTGGCTGTGGCGTGCACTTACTCTGCGGTCTCGCCAATGAAGATACTGTCGAGCTCGACGAGCTGCTGGATGGCCTCGACAAAGAGGTCGTCAAAGGACTCGTGCATAGCAGCCTACACGCTCGCATTAGCCCAACCATTCATCCCCCACACCGCAACAAGAAAACCCACCGGAGCCTTCGCCTTGAGCCTCTCCTTGAGCGCATCAGCATCCATACCCACTTCCTCGCCTTCTCGACCTCAGACAGCGCCCCCTCGTCCACGGGGCGTTCGCCCAGACACCGCTTCATCCCGCGCTCCTGCATGAGGGTCTTGTCGAGCGCGCGGCCGAGCACGCCGACGTGCCGCTTGCGGCGCGGATCCTCGACACAGCGCGGCGGCAGCGCGACGGGGCCCGAGCCCGGGCACGCCGTCGAGCAGCAGCGCGAGGCCCGTGTGCGCGAGCTGCAGGAGCGTCAGGTTCCCCGCTGCCGGCGGCGCGCCCGCGACCGACGGGCTCGTGTACCGCTCGACGCCGCGCGGGCTGCTGGGCAGCGACAGGAAGGCGAGCAGCGGGTGCGGCGCGGCGAGGTAGCCCGTGTCGCAGGTGACGGTCGCCGGGGTGCAGGACGCGTGCGCGGGGCACGGCGCGCAGGAGTCGGGCGGGGGTATCGGGAGCAGCGCTGGGGGGCGGGCAGGCCTCGCTGAGCACGAGCTGAGAGTCGCCGGGCGCTGCGGGTGCCGGCGCGGGTGTGGGCGACATCACGGCCTGCGTGCTATCCGTATAGGGAATAGCAAACAAGGTTGTTCTGTTCAATCGGTTGCACTCCTCGACCGCGGCGCGCCTCGCCTTGACGCCCTCGAGGATGGCGTTTTGTCGTGCTGCCGGTCTCGCAGAAGCCGATCGGGGCGGACTCTGTCTTTGTAGTTGTAAACCGAGGTGAGCGTCGCGGTCGCGAGCAGGAAGGCGAAAAACTGCAACAGGCCAAAGCCAGAAGATTTCGCTCGCCTGACGACGACGTCCTGCGTCGCTGGCTCCTGGGACGAAATCAAACCCTCGTCACTCACCGGCAGCGTCTTCCGACGTGGCCTCGGCGTCCAGGGCGTCCGTGACTGTCTCGAGCACATTGACTTGCTCCGTCGCCGGCCCTGCATCCGGACTGACCGGTCATCATACTCCGCGACCTCGGTTCGGTTTTCAAGCACGACCGCGACGCCTTCTGGCACCGCTTCCGGCGCGTCATCCCCCACCACAGGCACCATCGGAGTGACGTCCACGGATGGTGCGTCTACCGTGGGCGGCCGTTGCGCGCGTAATACCGGAAGACATCTTCAGGAAGATCCGGCGCGAACCCCGCTCTCCGGGGGCCTCGCGCCTGACCCTTTCCCAGGACATAATCAGCACCCTAGGAGGCACGATGGCGGCGGCGCAAACTGTGGTGGGACCGACATCGACTTCTTGGACCGTTTGGGTATGGCGCTGCTACGACGAGGACGGGGCTTCACAGGCGACGGCGACGCGGATTCAGCGCCAGATTGGAAATATGTTGTTATCTTGCCAAGCCCGAGTCAACATCCTCATACAGCGTTCGGGCGCCGCGAGTGGGTAGCTGCCTCGGTTTGTGTATAATCAGCGGGAGATGAATAACACTGATACGACAATCCAGATATACGGGTACGCACAGTCTTCTTCCCTGCTGACCTTGCGGACGGGCGGAGGTTCATCAGGCTCGCTCTCCTCGGCCACAGTACTACAGGCTCAGGTGCCTTTGCAGCCGTCTTGCGGGTAGTATTCGTCCCGCCAAGAGACGGTTCAGCTGACGAGCGACAGGGACGCGCTTCGGCTATGGGAGATGGAAAGGGAGTTATAGGCAACGTCAAGATTGCGGGGTTGAAGTGGGACGAACGGGATCTGGACGGCTAGGTTCCGGACCCTGCTCCTTTCCTGGGGAGCCGCGGACGCTCTGCGCGACGATGCTCTCGTGGCAGGCTGGGATTATGATAAGTGACCTTCACGTCAACATGAGGCACAGTCACCTCACCTTAGGGTCGTGTTTAGAGGCAGTCCCGTCAACCCGTCCGTGATTCCATCGTCACTTGCTTGGCCATTTGCCTGCTAAGCCTCTCTCCTTTTTCAGCTGCGCGCCTTGCCTTTAATCTCGTCATTGAAACAGCTGCACGAGCTTCGGCTTCGTGTACGGCGAGGGGTACATCACTATTGTGGTACCCAAAGCCAACGCCCAAAAGCTGGGACACCGTAAGAGAGGACGGCTCGAAATCAGGGCTTCAGATAGTCGCCCTTTTCGATGATTTGCGCGGTGGTGAGTCTGGACATCGTGTGCAGGGCGTTGCACGGCGCGCAATGCAGCGAGCGTTAATGGGTGTGTCGGCGATCGTGGAGGGAGTGCACAACGTTGCGGGGGTTCCCACAGGGAAGGCAAACACGCAAAACACGTAAACAAACGCATCACGGTGTGTGTGTGACCACGGCGTAACCCTAAACCTAATCTCTCACTCACTTGCTGCAGTGTAACGAAAATCCAATAGATATGCATCCACGTCGTGGTTATCGAACGACACAATGGCTCATACATTAATAAGGCCCTTCCTCGCCACTTTTGCACGAATAAATTACTGGGGAGGGGAGATACTTGGGGCGAATGGGGCCGGAAGGACCAAAACCAACCACCCGTAATCTGAATGGCTTCGGTGAGCGCAAAGCAACACATTGTATGAGTAATTTGCTTACCATGTGGTTCCAGTATGCCCATGGGAACACATCCTTCTTGAGGTGGTAGAAGAACCTAGAATGTCGACTACGTCAACGGACGAAGGCTCGCTTGGTAGGTTTGACAATATCTCAACCTGTTGGGCTTGGCTGGTCGCCAATTGAAGGGGCAGGCTAGCAAAAGTCTCCATTCGGCTGCGCGCCATACTTGAACTCTGCCAGCATAAGCTCGCCATTATCCAGTCAACAGCTGCGCAGGGTATCCATGTCAACACGGATCCTTCCCAACAATTTAGGGCGTGCGGACATACCGGGCAGCTCTGGTGTAGCCGTCATACTTTGCCGGGACGGTACCGACCTTGCCAGTTGTCGATGACCTGGAAAAGGTTCTCGACGAGCACTGGGGGCCTAACGGGGCCTCAGAGGTGATGGCTGCGGCAGTCTTGCTCGTCGGCAGACTCGAGCCGTCACCGAGCGACCACACGTTGCTGAACTTGGTGGATTGGCACGTTGCCGGGTCGACGGCGACCCCAGCCCGCCTCGTCCGCGATGGGGTGAGCCCTTGATGACGTCCATGGGGCCCATGGGGGCGCTGTGACGTGCAGCGTCGTGTAGTCCACGACGACGTCCGTGTTGTCCGCGCCGTTCTTGAACGTTCGCCTTGCGGTTTCGCGGCGTCGACCTTGACGAGGTTGTGCTGGAAATAGCCACCGACGCCACGCTGGATGCGCAGCTCGTTCAGCGCATGCTCCGAGTACTTCTTGAACCGCGAACATGGCAGGGGTCACCCCGTGAAGAAGTCGACCTTAATTGGTCGGCCCTTCCGGTCTTCTGGAAGCGATCCCATTGCCATCCACATGATCTTCTGAGGGGCTGCGAGATACATATACTCAGGTCGTGTATTTACTGGCCGCGACACAATGACTTACCGCCACCACACTTGATGACACTCGAGGGCTGTGTGAAAACAGCACGGCCAGACCTCAGGGCCTCGATGTCGTTCCAGACCTTGTCGCAAGTGTCGTACGAGTAGATAGACGAGGACTCCAGACGACGGGTCCGCAAGAGCCTTGGGGGAGGCCCTCGATACCACTCCAGTTGATTTGCAGACCGACAGACACGACTAGGGAGTCGTATCCAATCTGACGGCAGAGCTAGTGGTGATGGAGTTCTTCTCGGTGCAAAGGTCTTGACGTTCTCCTGGATGTGCGCAAGGTGGGAGGGGGATAAGAGAAGCCAGAGTCTTGCGAGTCTCCTCCTTGCGCTTGAGACCGGAGCCAACCAGAGTCCTAGCGGTGTTGTCAGAACGATCCCAAGGCAAATGATATTTCGAGTATAACGGACCATGCGGGTCTACACAGTGTACTGTCAGTATCCGGATTAGCAGGAGAGTCGGGCTACGCACCTGGTAGTAGTGGTACTCGGCAGCATCCACAATGGCAATATCACCCTCATTCAGCGGCTTGCCCGCCGCCTTGAAGCGTTCATAGATCTGGCTGGCAGCAGTCAAGCCTCCAGAGCCTAAGTTTACCAGCTGATGTCAATGTCGGGAACAAGGTCACAAGTGCTGGGCGTACCTCCACCAACGACCACAATCTTGTACTTGTCCTTCTCAGCAGCGGTGCTCGCCCACCGCAAGCTTGCCTTGGCCCCAGTGCGAGCCTTCACCAATGCACTCGTCGCGCGCGAAGCCAGCATCTTGAATCAAGTGCTACGAGTCTAGTGTGGTGTAAATGGAAAGGTTGGAAGGTATTAGAGTGAGCAAATGAGAAGGGTCCAGGAGAATGAGCGTCGGAGGGAGGATGGTAACACTCGAGTAGGGCACACCCGCCGATTTTGTGTATCTAGAGGGTCGAGGGAAAAATTAATATTACCAAGACTGGCGTCATCGGGCTTCAGCAATTCGGAATGTCGAGGCGTCTGGACGACCTCGCGTTGCGCCACTAATAGCTTAAAGTACCCTGGGGGATAGAGACAAAGGTAGATGTATATACCAGCGTTGACGGCGACACGAGCAGCGACTCTGGATTCGGTTCACAGAGGACTTTGAACGTTTGGTCTATGAACTTCAAATTGAGCGGCTTAGGCGTCGGCGCTTAATCCATCAACGCTTCGAGAGTTGGCGCCCTCTCCCCAAGTCCCGACCCCGAGGCCCATACAGCACCATGATGGAGGCGTTCCATGTCCTTTGGAGTGTCCCACGACGCCAACCACGTCCATAAACGATTGTAGTTTCCAAAACGGCCACCTACATGCATCACGTCGTTTCCGCTCATGTTATCATATACTCTTCATACATGATAACCAACGTCGCCTATCCTTCGTTGGCATGAGATGCGAGAGACCAGCCAATGTCAACCCCTCAAGCTACCTGACATTAGTGTTGACAGCCTTGTTCCCTGTGGATACTCCTACCTGTTGTCCATTTCTCGGTCCCCCCCCCATTCTTCAATGAAGGTAAGAGCTTCCAGCTGATTCGGAATTTCCTTTGCCCCCACTGAGAATGAGAACTCATTTTCCCCCCCCAAGCCAAATGCGACGTTGAGACATACGGTGCAGACATTACCATCGATCTGATTGAGCTGCAGCGGCCGCTCTTGTAAGACTCTGAACCAAGTCTTTGGTACGCCGGCTCAACCCCCCTGGGGAAAGCGTAGGTGCAAAAAGTCGTAAGCGACTGTCAAGATATTCACCTCTGATGGCAACTGAGACGATGCGTTTCGTACTGTCATGATCATGTCACCGCCAGGTCGACCATGCATCAAGAAACAAAATATAATCGCACTTCCAGTCGGACTACCACGACCATGCTCCCTCGCCCCAGCGCGGCCTCGCAAGCCGGCGTGGTCACGCGCCCACTTCGAGTTCTCTGCGTCGGTTTACTAACCTATTCTTCGACCTTCGTCTTACATTATCCTCTCTTTTTCCTTCATCCGGTGCACTGGGCTTGCACGTCCACACTCTTTTTTGCACAGCCGGCGACTGGGCACTGTGCTGATAGCCTTAATCATACCTTTATTTGTTTATTCATCTCTCAGCAATAGGTCGAGGCAAGGACCTCTGAATGGCTCTGCCAAGCCGCCCCTCTGCTGTCTGCGTCGGTCCTCCCCTCCAACCGCCGCGACCTCCCGATCGCCCGCTCGCGCTCGCTGACGCCAGGGGCACCAAGAAATCCCCTCGCGCACGCCTAGCGCAGCTACGATCGTCCTTATGTACACAACCGTGCGGAATCATCACCCCTTCCTGCCTCCCAACTGCGACCCCAGCGCTCCTGGTCAATCTCTCGAGCCAGACCGCCACCAAATGAGCCGCGTGGACGCGCTCCGAGGCCAACTTCCGGAGTCCGCCGGTCCCGTCGTCGTTCCGCTGAACATCGCGAAACCCAGAAATCGAGACCTCTACGAAACTCGCGCCGGGGCTACGTCTGCTAATTCTGTCTCGAGCGATGAATCAGATCACGACTCTCTTTTGTCGAACCCATGGCCGAGTTCTGCCTCGTCTGCTACAAGCGTAGAAGACAATGTGGAGAAGGAGTTGCCTGAGCCCGTTGAAACAAAGGTCGCACCGGGCTTTGGTTCCTCCTTGTGGGGTCGGGTTGCGGAAGCGGCAGGGAATCTCACGGTCAGCGTGAGCCGTGCTTGGAGGACTAATGTCCTAAAGTACCTCGGGTGAAGGTATGGCTGAGATTCCGTATAAGGGCACTGGACTGACTTTTTGGTCGATTCCCCAGTGACACCGCCAGGCGAAGAAATTTTTTGAATCCCGTCTTACCCGGGCCATGAAAGCCTTATCATATCGAGCAAAGGCCCGCCACCCGTCTGATTTACCAGAGTGGTTGTTTGACGAGAAGGACGCGGAATCCGCTCTCGTGCCTCGGACGAGACGAGGTCCAGCGAGTCACCTGTTCAACGTGTTGCCTCTCCCAAACCAAAATGAACGACCAGTTCCCACATTCCCCAGCCAGCGTCACTTCTCCTGCTCCCAGCATCGCCCTCGCGCGCGGTGTCCACGAGGAAGGGTGGTGACGCAGAGAACGCAGCCACGATGTCGAGGGCTGCGCAGCGGCTGAAGGAGATGCGCGACGCAAAGGCGACTCGCACGCCCACTATCCGCTTTGTGGACAGTGTGCATCCGAGATATGCCAATCGGGGCGAGGAGACGACCCAAGAGAGAGTCTCTCCTACGCCTGCTCCACCCCCCTCATTCCCTACGACTGCACCCATCGCCACCCCGAAACCTGTGGGAAGACGGCCCACTGCCGGTCGGGCTTCCCTCCAGCGTGCGGCCGCGAAGGACATGATTCTGCGCTGACATCACGGACACACGGAGTTCGTGGACTTTTTGTACTATACTATCAAGCTGCGCGCCCTGTACGGCTCCGACTGTCTCTACTCTGTACGACCAGGTTCTGTATGTAGACTGCCACCACTAGAGAGGAAACGTTGTTTTCCACCCGGTGATGACTTGTGCGCCTGCAGCCCTGTGACACGACGCCATTGAATGGGCAGACATTGATGGTTGTCGCCTAGTCAATCCACATCCGAGCACGCAACCTGCCGTACGCGTAGAGCGTAGTGTGGTGGCTTTCCGCGCCCCCGTCAAGCGTCACTGATATACAGATGACAGGCTTTCTTTGGCCATCATGCTGCGACGGGCACAGCTCAAGAGGAGCTAGGATGTTGCCACCATGCATGGCTGACTGATCATCGAGCCGTCGCTGCGCCCCGACGTTGAAGGCAGTCAGAGCCGAGAGAGGAATCGACAGGTCACAAGGTTTTATGTAGTGCAAAACACCCAGCACGTGCCACGCGCACGCCGCTGAAATGAGATGCTCCAAAGGGCAAGCGTCGTGGAGGGAACTTGACAACCCGGACGGATGGGGAATTTGGTGCTCGGGGAAGTCGGTAATGAAGCTGGAAGAGCATTGGAGGTGTATAGTTAGCACACACCGTCTTTGTTCGCGGGGAGCAGGGCGGTAGTCGAGATGGCAGCGGGTCGCGAAGCAGGAGGCTGCAGAAGATACGGGAGGGCCCGTGACCAATCAGATTCTACTGACTTCGAACACACCGTCAATCTGGTCGAGGGGTAAAAGCGTCGAGAGCCCAAAGAGGTGATTGGTCGCGGGGGAGGGAAATTGATGCTCATCGAGCCTCCCCGAGGGAAAGGTCCTCTGCTGCTTTGATATCCACTGATCGGTTGCCTGACGACTAAGTGACATGCGCAAGAAACTCAGCGCGCGGGGGAGTTATAACATCCCTCGGGGCTGCACACGCTCTTCATCCTTACCCCTTTCCTCCTGCTTCCCCCCCTCCTTTTCGTTCTCTATCTTTTTTACGTCGAGTTGATCCTCGACTGTATTCGTTCCTTCTCTTCGATAGAGCATACCTCACGTTCCCCAGGAGGGGTCTCAAGCTTTAGTCCGACCTAGTTCGTCGACGATTCCAACGGTCTTTTCATCATCTATCACTAGTATATAAGTCCTCTCTCCCACCATGGTTTTCATTGCACCTGTTCTCGGCGCTGCCGCTCTTTTCGCGAGCCTTGTCTCTGCTGCCCCACGACCCATGCCCGATAGCTCCTCTGGCGATGAGGTTGCTGTCTCTGCCCCCAACGGCATCATTCTCTCTGACACCGCCGAGCTCTCTTCGTAAAGTACCAATTTTAATGAAAATATATTTTTTCTAATCGCTTGGCGATCCACAGTCAGCTCGCATCCGAGTCTGCCGCCGCGGTGTCCTCTGGCGTACTACGCAGCGACTACGACCAATGCCTACGGCTCTGCGCAGACCTCGGTCCGCTATGCGTATGGCTCCTATGCGTCGTCATCGTCGAACAACTACGGCGGCAACTACGGCGGGCAACTACGGTGGCAACTCCGGAAAACTACGGCGGCAACTACGGTGGCTACTCGATGGCAACCACGACCTCTGCTGCCTACAGCGCAGCTATGTCCACTCAGACCGCGATGGCAACCGCCGTCACCATGTCCTACGGCTCGGGAAGCAGCAGCTGGGGAGGATCTGGCTACAACGACTGCGTAAACCGTGAGTGTTACTCCTCCTGCATGCGCGCCCGACGCCTGCCTTTTTGAGATGTGGCGCTGATCAGATTTTGACAGAATGCGTTGCCTCCTTCGGTGCTGCCACCAGCGATGTAGAGACGCCCACCACCGCCTCGTCTGGCAACAGCGGCTCGAGCGGCTCCGGCACTACCCACACCGTCATTGTTGCGCCCACTCAGGGTGTCCTCCGCTACGTCCCCTTCGCCGTCAACGCCTCCGTCGGTGACACCGTCCGCTTCATGTGGCAACGCCAACAACCACACCGTCACCAAGTCTTCTGAGCTCCAGCTCTGCAACAAGGGACCGGTGATGCGCCGTTTCGCCTCGGGCACCCACGACAAGGGCTTTACCTTCGACCAGGTCCGTCAACGACACCAACCCCGTCTTCTACTACTGCGGCACCCCGGGACAGGTGAAAAGGGCATGTTCGGGTATTATCAACCGCCCACAGCGCTGCCCAACGCTGCCACCTCCGTCGGCATGATGTATGCCCTCACGCTGGTCTCGAACAGCACTCCGACCTCTCTGCGATGTTCGCGTACACGAGCAACATGACCAAGGGCAACCTCGCGGCCTCCCACCTGGGGCCAGAAACATTCGACCTCGCGCAGATGCCCGAGTGGTACCACGCGTCCGTCATGGAGAACGTCATGTACGCGCAGAACCTCTTTCACGCCGCCGAGGAACCCCGACACCCTCAGCGCAGACGACAAGGTCGACATGTCCGCGGGTGGCAAACCCATCAAGTTCCCCATGGACATCACCGCCGCCCTCAACAACGCCGCTTCCGGTAGCGCTGTCCTCGAGCGGCGCCGCCTCCGCAGCAGCAGCAGCAACCTCCGCCTCCGCCTCTGCGTCCGCGACCCCGACGTCGGCTGCGACGAACGGTGCCCGCTGGCACCTTCGTCTCTGGCGGCCTCGTCGGCGCGGCCGTCTTCATGGCGACCCTTCTTGTGCTTTAAAAGCTCGTACTTTTTGTGCTTTGAGCTTGGACTCTCTAGTATACCACTGTAGATAGTTTCCGTTGTGTTTTCGTTGTGCATGGACACTGGACACTCTAGCTACATTCCGCTTTTACACACCACTTTTGAAGCAGTACTACAAGCTCGCATGCGAGGAAAGGCTTTAGGTCCCCGTTGTAGTAGTAGTTTTTCTCAACTATAACTATAACGGTGATCCACTAAAAGTCTTGCTGGTGTGCGAAATGTTGAAATGTTCGAGAGTCGCTGACGAGAAGTCTGAATGAGACGGGGATAGGGTGTATTCTTATTCGTACATTGCCTTCTATAAGGCTCGATAGTATGTCTTTGAACATCTACAGTGTTCTCTTGTTCATATCCTGGCGTAGTTCCCCAAGGGCCTCCTCTAGCATCGCCGCGCCTCGTTCACAATCCTCAAACGTACTGTATAGCGCACAGGGTGCCAACCGAATCACGTCGGGCTTCCTCGAGTCACCAACGACATTTTTCCGCGCTCTGCGAGTCCATCCATCACTTTAGGCATTGTTCTTCCCCCCGTTGGCAAGAACACCAGTGACAGTTGGGATCCACGAGAAGCGGGTCGACGGAGTGATGATCGTAAATCCGAATACCTCACCGGCCTCGCCTTGCTTCTCGACCTCTCCCGCGACGTCGGATGCGATCCAAAACGCGCTTTGGTGAAGCAGTGTTTTCGAGGTAGCCGGTGACGGGACGGAGGGACCTCTCCCTGAGCGGTGACGCATACCGACCCGCTTCGCGGAAGACTTGCAGTGAACCAAGCAGTGATACAGTAGCGAGGACAGAGGGGTTTGATTGCTGGAATCCTTGAGCGCCTGGGGATGGCAGAGAATAAGCGGTGGCATGGTAAAGCGCGTTTTTTGGGTCATGACCCCACCAGCCCGCATACCTTTGGGCGCGGTTAGACCGCGAATCATTTCGTGTAGACTAGTCACATACTCTGTTGGTTTGCTCGCCCACTGCTCGTGAACGAACAGGCAAGCCAATGCCTCCCGGACCTGAGTTGAGGTATGTTTGTACGTGCACCAAACCGCAAAATCGACGTCCCAGTCGTGTAGATACAGTGGGACGTTGCCGACAGCGTGAGCGAGATCCCACCCACAGACGCAACCCTACGAAAGCGGTGAGTAGTAGTGCTTGACTGTAAACGTCACGGAGCTAAGTACCTGTGCCTTGGCTGCCTTCGTCACGCTTTGCATGGGGAACCACTGACCGGTGTAATATTGTACGCGCGGAGAACAACACGAGAGCAATAGTGTGACCATTTTGCTTAGCGATCGCGTCTAAGATGTCCTCTCTTCGCGTAATGTCAAAATTCTCCAGAGCGGGGACTCAATTCAATGAGAGCATCAGCGGGGTCATAGCCGTGGCGGGCAATTTGTGTGGCGAAGGCGTACTGCACTAGAAGTTCAGGGCCTCCTTCAAATATCACAAAGACTAGTGGAGCACACCTGGTCCGACGGAAAGGCCTTGGCCTCACACAATATCTTGTACCTCGCCGCAGTGGGTCCTTATAAAATGTGTTGATCATTAAGTGTAGGTTGGCCGTTAGGGTGCCCATACAGGCTACTTCGGACTCATGGGCGCCTTGACTTTCCCGTAAGTAGGTACTTGGGAGTGCTCAAAGGTAAAACTTACCGACCAGATCTGCAAGGATAGTGGGTGGACTGTGTCTGCGATGTACATCCAGCTGCGGTCGTGCGGATGATCAAAGTGGCCCTCCACGCCTCTGTACGAAGACGAGGACGATCAATGATGTCCTGCATCTTGGACGACCGCTCTGATTCACCGTGTGCCCCATACTTCTAGCTCCTCTTGGACGAGTCTTCGAGATCGTTTGGGGAGTGCCCCCGAGAGAGTTGCCACATAGTACGTGCATGGCTGGTCAACTACAAACGACTTCCCGGTTTTAGGAGGTACGAGCAGGGGCCTAGAGAGGACTCACGTAACGGCCCTGCCACCTTAGCAGCCTTCATAGACCGATTGGTGTGGTTATCACGAACTCATCCCGATATTTGCTCAAGGCGTCCTCCTTCTCAGGCTGTTTAAATCGGTCGGGCGACATGGCGCGCAACGCAATCACAGGTCGGTTTGCCGAGATAAGGCAGAAAGACGATGACGACCAGGCGCTTACGCGCGCGCTCGCAGCGTTTTTTTTTGCAGGTCTCCAGCATGTCGACGGTCGCAGCAGGCAGCATCGACCCTCGTGTCCAGTATCTGCCTTGCTGCTGCGCCTTTTGCTCGCGACGGGGTTAACCTGCCACCAAACGCATACCCAGCCCAGTTCATCATCTGCACTATATGCGAAAGTAAAATGGTGTCTGCGAACGCGATTACTCAGCCTCGCGCTCAGCCTGCAGCGATGTCGGGCGTGTCGTCTGGAATGGCCAGCCCTATTCAATATGTTCCTCAGCCTCCAGGACAGCCCCAAGCCGACTATCACCATAAAAACCCAGAAAACCTGCTGCTACTCATCAGTCTCATACAAACCACTGGTCATCAAAATACCTGGCGGCAACCCGAGGAGCGCATCTGGTACGAGGAGACCTCAGCCTACGATTCCTGGACAGGAAAAGGTCAAGTTTCGAAGTTGAAAGGTGCCGCCAAAACGCAAAACATCTCAACAAATACATACACGGTTGTGTCCTCGTCCAAGGGCGAATTACCGCAGCTCCTCGTCCGCGATGGGCCGAAGCGGACGAAAGAAGCTATTGCTACTCTGTCCACCAGACCGCACTTCAACGACAAGGGCGAATATTTGACCATTAGTCCGTCAATCCCAAGCACATCTCGGCTCGGCCAAGATGGTCAGATCTCTACCCGTCCGAGAAAATCTATTGGAACTCGTTATCTGACTGTTAGCCAGAGTCTACACTAGCCTCGTCCCATTACAAGGACGTCCCGTTTCGGTGTGTGATGCATGGCCGTATTCTGCTTCAACAACAATTTCCACCTGGCCGATTACGTGGGAGAGTATACCCGTTTCAAGCTTCGTCGCCTTTTGGTCGTAACGCCCACGATCGGCACGACTTCCGTTGTCAAGTGGTAAAATGGTCCTCCCCTGCCCCTTGCCACACCGAAAGATGAAGAAATGTCTTCAGCTTCGGCGTGCGTCCTCGGTTGACGCTCCGTGAGACTCCCAAGTCGCCCCTCTCTGAATAAGCAAGATATCCCCACCCCCACTTTCGGCTCCTCTGCCGTCAGCCTCTCGGACATCGCAGAGCGGTGTGTCCATCCCCTACAACTCGCCCTTGTAGACAGCTCAACTGTAATCAGTCCTACAACCGGCCCTCACATCCATGTATCTTCTGTGACGGCTGTCTACAGAGCCCAGCTCTAAAGACCCTTCTCACCCAGTGATGACCCTCATGCTATGATGCCCCAAATCGCAAGCAAGACTATGCGGATTTCAGAACCGACCGTCAGCCTTACCGGAGAGCAGTGCAGCCTCAGCCAATCCACTGCGACGTAAGAGCGAGCCTCTGATGCCTCCTCCTGCTGATAGTCCACGAAGCCAACTATCCGAATCCCACAGCTGTTTAAGTCGCCACCTGCAGTCAACGCAACGGGGAGTCCCCTGAAGAAAAGGCCGCGGATCTTAGAGGCGAATGACAAGTGCGTCTTGCCAACTCCGCTCCTCCTTCCTCGCGCCAGAGCTCTCCCGGTCGCGCCAGTACCTGTAATCTTCCAGCGTACATTCGTCACCCGAGATGCCACTTGCGTCATTACATTCACGCACACGACCCGCGCGATATAGGCCGAGGGACGGTAGGATGAGGACAACATCTGGATGGAATAGCGATCTGTTCTGAGGACTGACACCGGTATAGAGTCTTCGGGATGAATAGGAGAACAGGGCGGGATCGAGAGGTAACAGCAGGAATGGGCGCGTGAGCGGACCACCGGACGCGCTCGGGAAACGGGGGGCTCAGTCTTTCGTGTATGCATTCGAACCAAATGTCATAACCTCCTCGTTATCCGTGGACCAAGTGGCAGATGTGCCATACCTGCCGCGTCAAGTTCAGACAACGCTCGCGATAAGAACGAAACAACAGCATGTTCGCGCTAGCAACAGACGTGGTGGAGGTGGAAGCGACACTGCAGGAGCGACCCGCAAGTGTGCACTCAGGACGTGCAAGAATACCTACCCTCCTTTTCCGTGTATCGCTGTGGGAAAGCTACGATGTGAATCCATAGTCGCACACGTTTAGTCGTACGTCGGCAGTCGAGGAAACGCAGATACGGGTGATCTGCGGTCTAGCTTCGATGAGATGGGAGAAGACTTCCGGAGCCTATGGCGAGAAGGCGTTCCTCGACGGGGTCAACTTCAGCAAAAGTTGAAGCTCACATTCAAGGGCGAGACAGTCGCCAGCCCACGTAGAAGCGCGCCAAGCCGGCCCGCCTCCCAGTGTGGAAGGTGCCCTCTGGCTCGTAATGTATGATCACATCATAACGCATAGGGCACAGACTAAGAAAATCAGTTAGGTCACTTCCAGATAACAACACAGTACCGTTATCCTCTGTACCACTACACCGAACTCTTACTCGAGAGCTCTTCCAAACTCGTCTCTTGGGTTTAGTGTCACCGGCACTGGCGGAACGCAATACCTGCTCTTTAAGTTGGTGAGAAATACACCGCTAGAGAGCGTTCAAGCTACAGTGTTTGCATTCGAGGGGAGGCGAGTTTCTCCGTCATCTCGGACCCTTGCGGGGCGGTGAAAGACCGTCTTGTTGGCGTACTAAGATCCCAGTTAATCCAGGCCGACATCGCAAAGGCCCTCGAATGCAGGTTCTCGTACGGTCCAATCCTAGCTTTGATATAATATGCCTCTTTTCCTAATGATGATATTGTGGACATGCTTTCGGATACCAAGTTGAACCACTGGCACTATCATCGGACAGTACACGGTGTGCACATAACATAATCGTACCTGTGCCAGTCAAGCCCGAGGCGCCAAACCCTCAGTCTCCCAATCTAGTCCATGGATTTCGATGGCACGACTGTGTTTGCCGGCCGTCGGCTCTAGTGTACCCGAAGATCCCTTAGACGAACTCATTTAACCGTCGCACTGACGACGACACTACGGACCCACACTAAGCCATTCAGGTAAACATCTCTCCCGAAGAACCGGTCTCCGCGTCAAGAATGCGCAGTAGCTCTCCAACTCCTATCGGACCACACACTCGTTGCTGAGGCCTAAGGTGTCAGCCCAACCCGAGCCCTCCATCAATCCCGATCCCGATGTCGCCACGCCCCTGCTATCCTTACCAACACCCCTCTGAAAATCTCGGTATCCGACGTCAACCCCGTCCAAGACCTCCCCCGTGGACAGAAGCCATCGACAACTACTGCGGTCGTGGTCCAAACCCATGGTCGTTGAGCTCAATGATATCCCTCCTCCTGCGGACCGCTAGGGCTCGGCACCGGGCTATTGCTCTGCCCACGAGCCTTGGCGGTACGATCGTGCGATTCCCGCTTGATCGCTGAGTACCGGGAACTACCCCTATAGTTGTACTCTTGTATTGTGCTCCCTTATTTTTGATATTTATTACTCTACCTTGGTCGAGTGCCGATCTTTTTTTTGTTAAGCTCGTGTCGTTCTAGTTGCCGTATCATGCTAACACTCACCCCAGTTTATCTAAATGCCTTGGCCGGCCGATTTCCTTTCATGCGATTTGCTGCACACGCATTTTCTTTATAGGAACGTGTCAAAACTTAAGTTGGTTATGGCAATCGTCGCACATGCTTCTAGACCCATTATTCGCCGTCGAATTATTGTGTGTCGATCGAGTCTTTCAGCCTCTGTTGCACTAAAATGGTCTTACTTCTATTGCGTAACCGGGACATGTATTGGTACGACTATTACGTCGCGATAGTGTCGAGCATCACTGCTCGTCAGGGAATAACCACATCCCACGACATGTCACAGAATACGAATACGTCTGCCAAATTCTACGGTTTGCACCGCAAAAAAAGGACTTTAAAATCCGAAGATGTCGTCAATCTCGTCTTTTTTCTTGCGCTTCTTTTTGGTAGGCCCCTCTTGTGCACCTGAAGTTGTGGGTTTTGTTCGTTTTACCGGTGCGTTCCCCGAGTCTTTGACCTTTGTAGTTTTTGTAGGCGAGCGTTGTACTGTAGTTCGGGCTTGTGGCATGTCAACACATTTAAATATTAGGAGTAGGAACAACACGCACCGACGACTGGGACGGCTGGAGCGCCTACAGGCTGCGAGAACACGAGGCTCTATCTGCACGCTACGTTCCTCAGTATGCCTAGAAATAGGCTGAGCTGTAATTCAGGTTTTGAATCCAACGGTTCGCCTTGATATCTTTCGTCGCCACCGCACTTCCAAGATCTCGGTCCGTTTCGTGAGTCATTTTGGGTTTGGGTATTATTGGTTAATTGTGCTTTTGATGCGAAGCATTTCTGGGATCCATGGATTTATGTGACCATCCCAGATATTTTGGAGGACGAGGTGCTGCGCATACTGTATGCGTGAGGAAGCATCCCATATGTGTAAGTCAAGAATGACTTACACCTTAAAAAAGCCAATCTATTCCGAGGAGGCGGTACATGCTGCCCATACGCGTTGGGCCAAGACTGATCCTATTTTCCCATCGCAAGAACAGCCATACGTTTAAGTGTATGGCGATCCCCGGTCAACGTGAGGATGAATTGAAGGAAGGCACCAAATTTGGAAGGTCAATAGTCATAAATGGCTGCATTTTTTATTCAGTATTGGTACACATAGTATGTGTGTCTGTGGTCCCCCATACTCATGGGGTAGCGCTTCTATCGAGGAGATGGTCTTCCCAATCTGCAGGTTGCGTTAATATGAGTCCATTGGGTTACGTGACTGCACACACACTGTCCACTAGCACGAGACAGCTTTCTGAGGCGTCAAGTACAGAAGAACGAAGAGTTGATTGCCACATCAGGAACATGAGTACCACGGCCCCTTCAAAGCCTTCACACTAAAAAGATGGTTACCACTCGTCAAACCAGAAGCAAAGTGCAAAAGTGAGGATACTCACGTTACAGACTCGGAGGCGTCTCCCCAGAACGATAGCCTAAGAGTCTCTAGCTGTTGGTGAATGTTTGCATTCATTCAGTCTTCTTCCATGTCGTCGAACGTCGGCCACACATACGCCTGACATAAAAAAGTGGCGGTACGATGCTGGTTGTTTCCCTTGTAATACAGCTTCTCCTGGTACCTGGAGTCTACTCGGTTTGGGCTGAAAGCGCTGCCTGTAGTTTTCGGGGGCACAAGTCTTGAGAGTCTTGTCAATATATAGAATGCCAATATCGGATTGTTTTCCCGAGTGGTCTACTGTGCTTGGGGGGGGGGCGGGCGAACAGAGGATTGCGGGGGCCGAGGATTGACATGACGAGGAGCAGTCATGCGCAATGACAGAACGAGAGTAAGACGTAGGGATGCAGACGCCAAGGTCTCCGATCGGCGACATCATACCAGCACACTTCCTCACCCTGACCACCTGGCCCACCCAGACCGTCGACTGTGGCCGTTCGCAACAACAGCGGGCTCGACTCTGGTAGGCCAATATGGCTTCCGCCACGCGCGAGCCAAGATGCCAAGTTCTTTACGCGAGGCAAAGATACAGGTACGCCGGACCGGGTCAGCTCCGGACGGCGCGAGAGGGGTTTCGCTTCATGGCACGCGGGCGCGTTCTGTAGGAGTTCCGCGCACCGAGACTACAGGCCTGCCGGAATCCAAGGACAACGAAGTTAGTGAAGCGCGGAAAACCTGTGCCTGAAGAAGATTGTTGGCTAAAATTACATCGATGGGGAAATGATAGTCCAGCTCGCGCTCTGCCAGCTTTCACCGTGCGAAGTGCAAGTCAACCCATTCCGTGACAGTTGTTCCCGACGCATGTTCACTGACGTCGTTTTCCCCCCCCCCCCCCCCCCCCCCCCCCCCAGTGTCTGGTAATTCCGCTTATTGAAATTAAGAAAAAAGAGTTGAATATCGCTATTGATTATACTTGATCATCGTTTACCTTAACGAATCCTCCTCGTAGTGGTTACTTGTTCCTCATCACGCTACGGAAGAGTCCTAGGGGCGGAGCAGAAAAATAAACCTCGTGATAAACCCATTTCCATACAGCCTGTGGTTCTCATATTATATGGATCTCAAACCGTCCCTATCTGACCGTTGGAGAGACTGTAATGACCCGTAACCACCACCAGCCCGCTCGTCAGAGCCCTCGCCCATCCGCTACCATTGTCCAATATATCAGCCCATTACCGTGGTGCCATCGACGGCGCTTACGGAACAACAAACTACACGCACACTGTCTTGAAGTGGATCGGGACACCATTTACGTCCCGGGACAAGAGACCGCGGCCGCAATATGTGTTTGCACCCAAACATCTATACCGCCGACCCTGCGGAAATCGCAGAGTGACGGCTCGATGTGGCTTGCCACGTGGATATGCTTCGCGTGACACTTCTGTGCTAGTATACGCGGAACAGCAACTGTGCGTTGTGATCAAACGCATTGTCCGCTTGCGCTTTCTCGAGATTGGAAACTCACAAGACGGCGTGATACTTCAAATTGAAACTTGACAGGTTGCGGAGACAGGCTCTTGTCAAGCCATTGGCTGAGAAGCTCTGCGTATGTTCAGCTCCCTTGTCACCTGGCGGTTTACTGAGACATGTGCTCGACAGATGGGTGGTCCCCAAATACATACATACTAGGACGCAATTGTCTTCCGGCTATGTGCCTTGAAAAGACAACTACTGAACGCTGAAGTCATGGCCAGAGCGAGTATTGGTTCAATTGGGCCATGCCGGAACTCGCAGTCGTCCTTACCGCCCTCCAAGTCTGTCTTGCTCAAATCTCAAACCTCATGAACTACATGGAGACCGCAAAACTTATAGACTTTATTTGCAAGAAGATGGGTCGCCATTAGGTAAGAAGTAAGGGTCTAAAAACAATTTTATAACGAGCTGATGAGCGTTGGCAGTCCATATTATCTTCAGGGCCGTAAGTTCAATATGTTGGCGCTGCGGACATCCCACTCAATCCTTCAACGGGGCGGCCGCACGTACTCAGAACGAAGTCAAAGTCTTTTTCTGCAAGTACAACGACCCAATCTACGTCAAGCTGGCGAAGCTATAGATCCTGTACCGCTGGCGCGTGAGGAGAATGCAAGGGAAAGGTCCTTCCAGAGCTCAAGAGTAGTCATTTCCGATGGTCTTATTGAGAGTTCGCGTTTCTTCATCGGTTAGATACGCCTCGGAAGGTGGATATTGATTTCGTACGCAAAGCTGTCCCGCTCGATGGGTATGATACTGCGCCAGCAAGGTGGAGCGGCAATGGAGCAGGACGTCATGTTATCATAGGCCCTGGTCGACACCTCATCCGGAGACGCAAGGTCCACGTATGTTAGTCCAAGAAGCCGTCATTGTCATCAAGGAGCGTCCCTTCTCGCAGGTACCCGGGCAAAGTAGCGAGTGTATCATCCCCTACAATGTGCGAGAACCTGGAATTCGCCCTAGATGAGGCCGGAGTCGAAAGGGCCCCGCGAGATCTGACGTCGGGCAGAGCATGGGACAGGGAGATTCGCCGACAAGGTATCGAGGTAACGCAGGACGAGCTCATGGACGGATTTGACGTTTTACGCGTTCATGGAAGAGCCTAGTAACAGAGGCGTGTGCTTTCGCGCTATGCGCCCCGTTCGTCACTCCCAGCTCACGCACCACCCAAAGTACAACTCTCACTTCTGACAGCCATCCGTCAATGCTGTTTCATCCACAATGTCGGCAATCAGAAACGAGCACAAGCGATCGTCCACAAAAGTCCTACTAAAGTGGGCCACGTAAGAGGTCGGACAAACCAGACCTGGCGCGATCGGCGCGCTAATCATGTACTTGGCGCATGGCTGGCTATCAATTCCAGCCGTCGGCGGGCGAGCTGATCGTTCTGGCTGCAAAGCCCGCCAATCACGAACCGATACTCTGACCGAATGGACGCGTGGCGCGCCGTCAGACCAGCTGCTGCGCTATCCTACACACACGGTGCGATCGGTCGTGGGCAGGCATCTACCACAAGAACCCTTGAGGTACGTGCACGTGGCAGCAACAGCAGCTGATTCCCAACATATTGTGGGAAACACGCATATACAGACCTTCATTCGCAACCTGAACCGCCGGCAAGGCCCTCGTGGGACATGCCCCAGCATCCTGAACCCGCTCTCGGCGACAGGCTGCTCGTGCCCGTCGCGCGCGCGGCGCTGCCGGTCCGCTGATCAACGTCCCGGGGCAGGGGGCCACCAGAGCCGCGGCGGGAGGTCCGGCGGAGAGCAAGCCGACGGCCGCCGATTCCCGATGCCGGAGGCCGGACGCGGACGGGGAGGTTGGACGCGAGCTCGGCGGGTGAGCACAGCGAGGCAACGGGGGGACGATGAGGAGGCACACCACATCGCCGTGCTGGCGACATGCAGAGCCGCCGGGGGGCGTGGCGGAGGGCCCGTATGCGAGCTCTGGGCAAGCGTCGTTTGGGGGTTACACAGCGGACGAGCCGAAGCCGCACCAACGGATCGATAGTTTGTTGTTCTAATCTATCTGCTCGGTGAGGAGTTCTTTGCTTTCTTAGTACCTCTGTGTTGGCTGATACCAATACAATATTTCGTGGAATGATTAATGTGGCCCTTATATCCAAAGAAAACACTCCACGTGGGGATGTATACTGTTTATATGCGTGCGAGTGATCATCACGTTTAGGCGTCCAGTGAGTTTGTGGTGGCGGGGAAGAGCCCGTAAATATCGATTTTGAAGCCTTCGTCGCAAAATTGCCCATTGCACGTTTCGGCCCGGAGTGAATTGTAATGCTACACGGAGATGAGCACGATCATAATCAAATCATATCTGCTGCGGAGATACCCCACCTCTGGCGGAGGGTTCCCAAGCCATACATCCGACGATGATAACTTAGTGCGCACTCAACTTGTTGCATCGAGGTCGGGCGCCGTTTCGTCCGTGAAGGAAAAAAAAAAAAACAAAAATGGTTGCTGCAGCCTACTGTCCGGGGTCGCGGCCTTGTAATGCACCTGCAGAGCGGGCAACGGTTGTAGTGGGGCGTTTGCTAATGCCAGCATGGATTCTAACGATGTTACTCCACCCCCGATTGCGGTCTCCCTGACCGACTTGGCAACAGTACTCTTTGAACTCATAGGGCGACATAAGCCCGTCTATGCTGTGGCGCCTGACGCTGATCCTGCGAGCGCATTTCTAATGAATGGCAGGAAGTGAATGAAGTCGTACTGCGGGTGCGCTTCGATGTAGTCCGGGAAGGTCCGCTGTTTTTTGCTGCTTGTCGGATATCGGCATACGCAGGCCTTGCGTGTGCTTAGGGACGGATCGGCGATGTGAATTCTGGCAAGCTGGTCCTACCCCGACCGCGATAGAACCTGACAATGATTCCGTCACTAGATTTATTCGTGTGGCAGCGACGCTGAATAACGCTTAGTCCAAGTGAGCAGAAAATGGGACGGACTCGTGCATCCGTACACGCTCCAAATCCTCGCAACGTCCTTTGTTTATTATGCGCCCTCCTATCGTCGCGGGCCTCTGCCTCGAGACCGTTTCGGGTCTGCCTCGGGGTTATTTTTGTCCCTCCCACCTTTCCCCTTCCCACTTTTCCTCCCTCCCCTTTCTTGGCATTTTCGTGGCGAAATTGCTCGGCTCTTGAGGAAAGAGCGCCCTTGCGTGCCTAATGGGCATGTTCGTTCCCAGTCAGGAAGGGAGAACCCCGAGATTTTGTGCGGGGCGGACTGGGGCTTGTGCTTCGGTTCGCCCGTGTCCTGTGCCTCATGTCTTCTGCCCAGGCGCATTCTGCGGCCCACTCTGCGGCCCTTTTTTGCACGGTGAGACCTCTGTCTCCCCCCCTCGCGAGGAACAGGTGGACGCCTCTTGTGGGCTTTCCCGGTTAGTTTCGTCTTTGTGGTCAAGCTGCTGCGAGGAGATCGTCCTCATTGAGCGCATCGTCTCGTCCAATGGCGGCTTGGGCGTGTCGCCCTGGCCTACCCGGTCACCGCTCGCTCGTCGCGCCCTTTTTCCTTCCGATGAGAAAGCTTCTTTGACCTTTGCTGCGTTTTGAGGCCGGAACATCGGTGTTCCCCTTCCCCTTCCCGTGTGGGGTATTGGGGACGGATGGAGGATTCTTGAGGGCCAAGACCAAGCGGTGAGATAAGCTGACGTCGCCCTCTTTTTGAGCCAGGCGACAGAGTGCGTCCAAGATCTGATCTCATCCCGCCCATTTCATGATTTGGATGTCGGGACGCTTGTTTCGGAGCTGCTTAATGAGCTCGGGTGTGGGGACGACCGCGAAATACACTGGGAAGGGAGAGAGACAGAAATGCAACGGGCTTCAGGAGGCCAGGCTCGAACTATATACTGGCTCAGGTGACTAGATCTGCGTAAAAATACAGGCATCGTGGTACACTCGAGTCTGGCCTGGTCTGGCACGACGCTGCTCGCTGGCTGTTGGTGGGTGTGGCGTTGGGCCGTTGGGCCGTTGGGCTGGCCGAACATAGCGAGGCACGTCCGCGGTTCTGCTCTGCCTTTTCTGCATGTTTGTTTTTGTTGGTCTTCGAGAGCTCTACGTCCGCGACTTTATCCTGATTCCTCGAGTGCCGCGGGAAAAAGGAACTAGCCGGAGGAACCATGTAGGTGCTCCTCACCGTCTACAGGTTTCATCAGCCGGGAGGGGACATCAGGCCCACGCTCTTCGACAAAAGCTGCGGAGCGGCGCCTTACTAGCTTTGTCTCTGGAAACCCCGGCCGGACGCCTCTGCTCCTCTATCTCCTTTGTCGCCGCGGCCACCATGAACGGCGCGTCCAGCAACGCCTTCCTCGCCTCCTCCCGCCTCGGCGACCTCTCGCAAGCATACCCCGTAACGACCACGACCAAGAAGTGGGTGCGAGATACGATGTTTCCACCGCCAATCGCTCGCCAACGATCTACCCTCGCCGAAACTAGTCCGCGACCGGTGGCAGCAGTCCCCAGTCCCCCGCGATGCCCCTCTCTGACGTCCCCCGCGACACCAGTCGAACGACAGACAACCCGCGCTGGGCAAAGAACATCCCTCCAGCAGACCCTGATTTTTACCGTCCCCTCCTAAAAGGTGACTAATGATGGGGCTGCCCTCGCCGAAGTCCACACAACGCAAGCCTGCCATCTTCGAGCTTCTCCGTGTGTGCACTGGAATCAATACGTGGTATGTTTCGCTACCTCACCATTCCGACCATCCAATGCAATCATCACCATACATTCCCCATCTCTATCTAGGATGAAAAAAAGGAGCCATTTATTGGAAAGCCAGGCTTCCCACAGAACAGTTAGATACATCTCGAAGTTGACGCCGACTCTGTGAGCCCAGCAACGCACGAGCCCCTACCACTGTCCATAGCCGATCTCAGGATCGTCAAGACTGCTAATCTGTGTCCGAGCTCATGGCACATTGGCATATGGTAATTTTCAGAGATAGCCTGTAGACGGCGTCTATCCCCGAAGATCCCCTTATAGCGCTCAGTCAAGACCAACTTGTCTCCCCACGAGGCTTCTCTTCGACCATCCTCAAACTTTCTCTTGACGACTCTATCACTCACGGGTGCTGTGGGGTAACGTTTCCCACCCGGTCTCTCACTCAGATGAGGGATACGCGCAAGCAGGCTACCTACGGTGATCGGAAGAGTCATGGGTCTACGTGTGCGACACATGGACTGGTCCCACAATGGGCTGTGGAGGAACAAATCACAGAGCCTGCCGCCGAGGTACAGATGACATGAGCACACAGCTCTGAGCCCAAGAGGAAAATTGTCAACCCGCTTGGACGGGATCCTAATTCATTGAGGCAGGCTCCGCCACGGTGTCTAACTCGAATGACGTGCTTCCCCTATATCAAGTGTCAAAATCCTCTTCAAGCGTTACTTCTACCCGCCCTCTAGCGACATCTCCACTAACCTTCCCCCGCCCCGCATCGTGGCAAGATCCCCTCACCTCCGATTTCCTGATTACAATAACCTTCAAATTCTCGAGAGAACTCCCTGCGTCCTCCTTCGAGTCCACTCTGCATGGACAGTTCGAGTGGAACTCATCCCGCCCCACGTGCTCGTGCGTCGACCAAAGCAAACGCGCACGACGACGGCTGTGGCCCGTGCCTGCGCGCCAGAGCTCGCGTTTTCGTCGGAGCGCGCAAGGACTACCCGCCGCACAGGGCCGCAGGAGCCCGGGCGGAGCGTGTGCCGCTCGTGAGAACGGGTTTCGACACTGCAAATGCGGACTGTGATCAAGAGGGAGCGATCGTGTCGAGGTCCCTCGGGGCGACGAGAAGAACACGACGCGTTGTGAGGACGATGCGGACCCCACAGCCCTGGTGGCCGTTTTGTGGCGCAGATGGCCGTGGGTTCTGGAATATGTGGGCCGATACCAAATAACTGGATAAGCGCGATGACCTCCGGTCATTTTGTGCAACTCTTTCTTTGGGCAATGTTGTGAGGAAAGGCAAGTACAACGTCACATAATGTGGAAGTAGGTGGATCATCACTGGAACAACCACAGAGTCGCGTTCCGGGTTGCCCGTTTTGAAGCCAAAGCCGATTGCATTGGCACCGGAGCTTGCCTCCCTATTGGTGCCCTGGGTGCACTGGGACCTCAAAGTCAGCACGGTGCTGCTGGCTTCCCTCAAAAACCTGTCGCAAGTGAAAGAAAACCGGTTCGGTCTTGGGTCAAGCGGATATCATCCGCATAAGCTTGCATCAAGCGGCCTATTTGGCGATAGGTTGATATGCTGGAGATGGTACAAAGTCTATGCCATCGGTATTGCTAAGGCATATGTGTAATGGCGATGGTCGGGTATCATGCTTTACTTGTTGTTGGCCAATTGCTAACGCGCAAATACAGCAAAGAACACACTTGCGCTTGTGCTTCCGGACCCTTCAAATCCTGAAGAGTCAACGGACCCGCTTACACAAATTAAATTTTGGGGGCCCTTGTTCGCCGCTACTGACACACGTCGCCGTCAAAAGCGAAGGCACAAGGGTGTTTGTGAACGCGATCAAGACGGTTTGGGTCAAACGATGTTGCGAACGCAGACCCAGAGGTCTCAAAGCGTCGTAAAGAGGCCATGGAGAAGCTCGTCACTCCCGCCTGCGCTGCTACTCTTGCACAGCTGATCGGCCGCAGCAAGAAGTTACGCGATCCTTATCAACGAGGGCGTTGTGGGCGCTTTTCATTGCTCAGACGCATTCTGCCGGAGGTGGGTCTCATCCGGATAACGTCTGACGCAATGACTGACATGCGCTACTACAGGCCTTGTCGTGCTCGAACGCGATCATGAACCCGCTCCCGACTGAAACCCCGCGCGGGGCGGCGGCGTACGCAGTGCCCGTGTCAGCCGGGGGCGCGGGCGGCGGCCAGTCGGACGATATCGCCAGTCGTCGGCACGGCCGCGGCGCGCATTGGACATGCTCGCGTCATGTCTGCGTAACGCGGACGGGCGGCTGCCCGCAGAGGTGCGCGCAAACATCTGCGCGCTGGTGGGCCACCTCGGGCGCGCGCGGGCGTTGTGCCGGAGAGCCGGGCGCAGGATCTGCGCGTGTTTGCAGGAGGAGTTTTAGGGATTTGCTCGAGGCGGGGGTCAAGGACCCGAACCCTGTCGGTGCGGCTGCGAAGAGGGCGTTGGAGACCTGGGGCGCGTCGCATTGAGGGAAAGAGACAATATTGTAAGTGCGGGGGCGGGATGAAGACGATACTGTATTTCTGCTGGATATTGGGTCTGTAGCAACGTCTGCTCTGGAGGTTGGATACCCACGGTCGAATGTACTTGTTTTGCTCATCTACTCGGCACGACGGCTGCGCAAGATCCTGACTGTGTCACTGGGTGCGTCGGATTCCCATCGTTGGGTATGTTCTCACTCCATTATGTAGAGTTTGGACGAGGTCATCGACATCGAGATGCTCCAATGACGGTGATGAGGATCCGTTAACTACGGTCACCTGACACTATATTGGCTGTATTGGCGGCCTCACCTCCCGCCCTCGGGATAGTCTTAGTGCGCGCGCCACCAAGAAAGGTAACAACAGCCGTGAGTTCGTCAACACACTCCACCTCGAGATGATTCGCGATGCCTCTTGACCGTGCCTATGAGCTCATACTCCCAGGTGTGTTCTGCACCACCGTCGCCCTCGCTCACGTTATAAAGCGAGGACGACTTGTCGAGTTCCTCTCTCCAACACGACGCCCAGCTCGTCTGATCTCACTCCTGCTCGTTGCTTCTCGACGACCCTTCACGACCCTCCCACGAGCACCATGGCTGGCTCGTCACTGCAGCAGAACCCGCCCAACGCTGATCGTCACCTCACTCCAGGGGGGCAGCGACTGGGCATGGGCTGTGTTTGCCATCATGCTTCTCTCGACGTTCGGCATGGTTGCTTATTCTTTCACAGTATGTCATTCAAGCTTTTGTATGGGTGAATGGACGTCGCTGATCATCCTTAACAGCGCCCTCGCGGAACGCGTCTTTTCCACAACATTGCCACCGTCATTCTAACCACGGCTACGATCGCATGGTTCGCCATGGCGTCTGACCTGGGTGCCACACCTGTTCGCGCAGAATTTAGTCGTGGAACCACCGTGGACCGCCAAATCTTCGTATGTCACATCCTACAATGTTGGCGGATTAATCTGCTGATAATCATATCCCCCAGTTCGTTCGCTATATCCAATGGTTCATCACCTTCCCGCTGATCCTCATATTGCTTTTGTTCACCTCCGGCCTGGCGCTCTCTGATATTCTCACTACCGCCTTCTTCGCCTGGGTCGTTGTAGTCTGCGGTCTTTGCGGTGGCCCTGACTCCCAGCACCTACAAATGGGGCTTCTTCGTCCTCTACGGCGTCGCTGCGCTCTTCTACAATCTGGTAAGCCTTACAAATATTCCTACCCGCAATCCAGATATCCTAATACCCCCTATCAGGGCTGTCCTACTCGGCCACGGCCCTCGCACGACCTTCAACGCCGGCACCGGCGTCCGCTCAGGCTACGTCCGCGCGACCCGCAGGCTTCGTCGCCTTCATCACGATGCTCTACCCCATCGCGTGGGGCTGCGCCCGAGGGCGGGAACGTCATCTCTCCGACGGGCGAGATGATCTGGTACGGCATCCTCGACCTCCTCCTTGGCCCCGTCTTCCTCTACTACTTCGTCTGGGGCCCTCCGAAGCGTCGACTACGGCCTGTTTGGTCTCCATTCCCGGCAAGTACACCGATGCGTCGTACGGTACCACGGGTGCTCTATCGGTTATGGGTCAGGCGTGGGTACGACTGCTCCGGCTGCGGCTGCTGGTCCGGGTATGACCACTTGCTGGTGCTGGTCGTGGCGCGCGGGTGTAAACTCTCTCTAACCTCGTCTTCGATGCATCGGCCTTCGCATAACTTCCTGTACTATAGGAGCATTGTTTTTGTCGTGCTAGCTTTCCGTTCGTCGAGTGTACCAACGCCATGTATTATTAGTAGATTACAAATACCTAATTCCCATAATTCCGAAATCATATTATACAAGTTCCAAGAAGACTACAAGCACATAGATACTTTCAAAATCAAACCTCGTCACGTCTTAGAAAAACGATTAAAGAAAGCGGTAATCTTAGGCTCAGAACCGTTGGCGGGCTTCTTCTTGGGTCTTCTACTTCGCGTTGGCTGGCACAGAAGCGGGACAAGAAAGGATACACTCACCTTCGACGATGCCGACGGGTTTTCTGCTATTCGAGGACGTCTTCGTCTATGAGGCAATTTAGGTGAGAAATTTACATTCTTTCCATGAATCTGGTCACCTTCTTCGCAGATGGAGATTTATCCGAATCCTTTCCATCCTGTTCCTAAAATGACACCATTAGATTTAAATCAAATCATGACGGGTGTACATATGAGCACACCTTACTTTGGCTTGCTGTCGGTGCGTCGACGATTTCAATCTCATCGTCCTCCCACGTATTCATCTCTCCACTTTCGGATCCGTGGAATCCTCCACAGGCTCCGAGAGATCAATCACATCCTGACCCAGACCTGCAGACTGTGCTGGCGCTGGCTTCTTGCCCTTGACCGGCGTCTGAATTCTCAAAGGAGATCCGCGCAAGGCGGGGGAGACTGGGTCTGCGTTTTTGCGCTATTTTTTGTAGGTGTCTGAGGCGCAAATTTTCGGTTGAGATGACGAAGGTGGGGGAGATAGGGCCGCGTTTGCGTTTCCTTAGGTTGTCTTGGGCACAAGTTTTCGGTTGAGATGTACGAAGGCGCAGGAGAAAAGCTGCGTTTGCGCTGCTAGGCGTTCTTGGTACGCGGAATCTTTGGCTGAGACGATGTTTGTGACGACGAGGGAGTGTCTGTAGCCTTCTGAGCTTGACGGGTCAACATGGCTTGGATGCCGTCTTTGCGCTCCGAAATGGGTTTGAATGAATGGTTGGCGAGTCCGCGCCCACACCTTGCCGACCTCTTTCGTACTTTTATTACATAACTTGGTAGCTGTATGATAGCCATTAGAAACGTGAGACGGTGGACGCCGGATAGTGACGACTCAGACCAAACGAGCGGAGCTTCTTGATCATTTATTATGTAGACGAAGCCGAAGTAGCTTTGACTATTTGAGAGTTCCATCTGAAATTTGTTGTATCTAGCCAAAGGTTCATGATTCTAAACGGCGTGGAGAGCATTACAGGCTGACGATCATGAAGCCAGGTGAATTTCCTTATTCGCCTCGTAAGTCACGATGGTGAATGTATAATGAGGGGTTCGTTTGTCCTGAGAACATGGATTTAGGCATGAAAAGGGGCGTGGGTCTCTCTGGTAGAAAGAATTAATCTATTTACCCTTGAAGACAACACTGTCGTACAGCCCCGCAGTAGGAGCAGCTTGCCGTCTTTGCGCTTTGCTGTGTGAAATGCGGTAGTGTGTCTCTTGGCCCTTGGTGCTTCAACCATTCATAATATCTAGTCGTGGATGCTTCTCGGTCCAAGAACCGACATGTTTTCGCGTTATTCAATGTCTCACCCTTCACACGGAACAGCACATCTCTTCCAGCCGCGTAGGTGTGCCACCACAGGTCCCCTTGCTTCTACAGAGACTCTCAGTCACGCGCATTGATTGTGTCGAAACAGCCGAGTCTTTTGTGCTTGCTCCAATGGAGGAACAGAGACCCCACTTCATCGTAGTGCAGTACGATGTCGCCCCCCCGTGGTTCACGAGGCTTGCCAGCGCTGTCCTCCCTGAGGACTGCCGTGCTTGTCATGTCGCGCGTGCGCTGAGGTTTCTGATTAACGGTGTAGCCTGGGGATTCGTGGGCATAGACACATTGTGTACACACGTGAGTATGCCTATGGCTATGAGTCAATTCAATGGAACAATCGGGAGGTAAAGGTAGTTGATGTATCTTTCACCGGGGTTGATAGTCGTTACCGGTTGTTCCAACGCACCACTCAACTCATACCTGTCCAAGACGTGTGTATTGCCGGTGCATCTGTTTGATGGTCATAGATGCGAGTTGCGAGTCAACGTACGCTCTGAGTGAATACGTATGTCACAGAAAACGAAAATCATTAAGTGGAACCCACGGGTAGTCCGAGCCGGCGATTAGCGTTTCCATACATACAGGAAGAATGCCTCACGTAGTCCCGGCCTTATTGGGCAAAGGTGTATACTAATCAGTGTACTAATGTGATGTTTTTAAAGAGTCCCTAGATGGGAGTCGGTTATTTGGACAGCAAAAATACCGCTGCCTTCAGCGGGAAGGCGATTAGTCTGGTTTGCATAGACATCATTTCCCGACGCATTGTAGATCGTCCGATTCCAATATTCATTGTGGTTAATTCTTTTGCGTAATACTCACCATAACCCACGATGAATCGCCCAAAGTTACTGAAAATGAGCCGCTGAAGACCTGTGGTATACGAGTTTAGTGGTCTCTACGCGATGAGTCGGTCTAGCGTGCTCCCACGGATTCCACCGAATCTATCGTGACATTCGGACTGGGTAGTAATCACGTGAATAGCGTGTCGAAGGTGCACGACGCCCGCCGAGAATTTTCCGTGAAGATTTCGGTACTTGGTCAAGTACTTTAACTCAAGGGGCCTCAGGTCCGAGGGGAGGTCTAGGGGCTAGATCTTCTATTCAAATCACGTTCCCTGCATTTCTTCTTCGCGTCCGCGCCGCAAAATTCTGAGTTAACATGTGTACAGCACGCCCAAACTGAACAATTATTCCCTTCAGTATGAGTTTACTTCAAAAGTACTTTTTGGAACAGTTGAACTTTCGTGTCGGATCGAGCGGTCAACCATCTTCTTCAACAGCAACCGCCTCTATCATGTCCAGAGCCGGTGGCGTGAGCCCTCATCCTCGCCACTGCAACCCCCTGCTTCACCTTCCGAAGAATCCTACAGATGAAATAAGCGGCTTACCTGGACCCACATAACTACGACCGTTTCTGACACGTCCTTGCGCTCTCTCTTTGACGCGCGTTCGTGGTCCAAGTCACCGTGTCCTTCCCCGCAATAAGGCACAGGCTCGCTCCTGTTTGCCGCAACATCGAGACTCGAGGCCCTCCCCCACAGGATCCTGTCCCGTGGCTCTTCTCTGTGAGGGCAACCAGTTCGTTCTGCGCGGTGAACTCCGGGCGGTCGCAGCTGCGGTCTGGGGCTTTGAGGGTTTATACATCTGGTCGCTCGTCTGGATACTGCCGGTGGGCCGGCGAGCTCAGCCTCGGTAACTGGAGCTTTCTTCCCAATTTGCGTCGCCTGGGCTATAGACGGCTTTAAACCTACCTCGGCACTTTCAGACGAAGGTGATGACGACGACGAATATGCAGACGAAGACGAAGACGACGGCGACAATGACGATACAGAGGATTAAGATGCGACCGACGACGACGACCGACCACTACTACTACCATCCGGTGGTTGGGCACGAGGGCGTCGCGCTATTTCAGGGCCATCTCGCGCTGCTCACGTCTGCAAGAGCTGAACCTCGGCATCACACTGCGCTGCGAGCGGCCGTACGAGGCCTCCATGTTCGCGCCTGGCGCGTTTGCGCAGCTCCAACTTTGCGCATAAAGGTGAATGACACGAGCGTGGCCGGCGCCGTGCTGGAAGGCCGTCTCTCGTACCCAGTGCGCCATGGGGAGGCCAGGTCGATGCCGTCTCACAAAGCCTTACGCTGCTACCAACTTCGAGAGTCTCGACGACCCCGCCTTTGGACAATATGCATCATTTTTCCTGAATTCAGGGAGAGTTCGTGAAGGAGTTTTGACATAGATCACCTTGGTAGATGGTCCACCGATATACCACCCCGGGCGAGAGGCTGAGAACTGCCCAGCGGTCATAATACTTGCTCTGATGCTTTTCGTACACATTCGATTTAACTCCTCCCATCTTCTTATAGAACGTGTGTGTGCGACTGATGAGCATGGCAGCCTGCAAGAATTTGTCCTGTCCTGATGTTCATACTCAACGAACCCGACGATCCCTGCCGGTGGTCGTGGCTCATGCTAGTCGCCACTCTGGCCGCGATCCCATCCCAATACCACCCTGCGGAGGTCGTTATATACTTTTCCTCCTCCCGCTCGTTCTGTGCGTATGCTCCCCATCTGATATGGGAGCTGGACGAATAGGTGTTCGACGCGAGACCTCGTCTGTCAAAAGGGTCACCTTTGTGCCGCCTTGGCTGTGGGACGAATCACTATGAGGTTGGTGAGAGCGGTACCTGCGTCAAGTGCTGTGGGGAGGCTTCCCCAATCTTACCTCGAGAGGTCTCTTGGGCGTGGCGGAACGCTATTTAATTGCATGTACCATTATATGTAATTTGTAAATATACAATTGCTACCAGATAAGATTTAATGCCTCCACAAAATCACAACCCTCGTCGCAAAAGAATTCAAATTACTGCACGAATCCGCTCCGGGACCTCCCTATGTACCCACACCGCGCCGTGTTTGTCACGACCCGACTCCATAAACCTGCGCGTCGGTTGGAAATACCGGACATAGGCCTGGTGCGCCGTCGAGCTGCACCCGGTTTAGCTCGACGCGACGCGTCGTGCGCGCGTGTCGCGGCGCCGATCTGTCGCGACCTCGACACATGCCCCCTCCTCCTCGCGCTCATACTACGGCGTCTTCTATCGCGAGCCGCAACGGGGGTCCCTTCCGCTGCTCCATTTTCTCGCAGTGGCCTTTTGTGTCCGCGCGACAGTCGCTAACCCGTCCTTTTTTGTGTGAGCCAATTTGTCGAGTGGAGTATGTGTCCGCTCGCGCTTCTGCGACTGTATGCAAACACAGTTAAGCTCGGTGTGTTTGTGCTCGTTCGCGCCGGTCCGCTCTTTTGTGTGTCACGCTTCCTTTTTCCACACTCGCGTTGCTCTTCTTGTGAAAATCGGGCAGTGTGCGTGTAGTGCGGCACTCGTTCCGGCGATATGGTGAGATGGCGAGGGGTGTGCCAGGGGCAGCTGGGAGTCCAGGACATGCCATGACCGCGTTTTGTTTCTCGCTCGGGAAGCGTCCGGCGACTTCGAGAGAGCACGCTGAATTTGTGTAGGGTGATCATAGGCACCGACGGTGGCGGTGAGAGTGTGCAATGTTGAGCGAGTGTCGTTGACGTATTCTGTCTGTAATCACCATGAGTCCCTAGCGGCTTCGTAGGGAAAGCTCTCGAAGTGTCAATTTGAATAATCCTGTGTAGAGCTAGACTGCGCTTGCGAGCGTCGTCTTCACAGCTAGGACAGGCCGCGGAGAAAAAAGCAAGCTTGAGCATAAGCCTCGGGCACGCGTTCTACGCTCACTGTTTTTGTCATCACAGACTGCTGGGAAGCGTCCGGAGACTTGAGGAGTTTGTAGGGTGCTGATCATAGGCACCGACAGTGGCGATGAGAGGAAGTGAAGGTGGTTGACGTGTTCTGTCTGTAATCACTATAGAGCGAGGGCAATGGCTTCGCTCTCGAAATTCAAAATTCAAATAATCTGAGCATGCTTGGAAAACACTCGCGAGCATCGGCTTTGCAGCCAGGAGAGAAATGCAAGTAGCAAGCCCCGGGCACGCCTCCCAACCGCACCATTTTCATCCCCACAGACCGCACAACCCCTCCCGGCGTTCGGCCGTCCCACACGCTGACCGTATGTCGGGATCGTGCTACAGGAAGCCCTGTCAATCTTTTACCTCAAGGCTGCTGCACTGCGGCTACCAGAGACGCACGGCGTCCGCGCGCTCGACGTCCGAAACGCAACCGAAACGACGTCAACATGCACCCGACGTCGTGCCCCCCTCGGCCAGGCAGGGCGGTATACGTCATCTCAGAAACCGGCGGTGGTGCAATGCGCGGACTGGGCTTCGGTCGTCGACTATGGCAGACCGACGTCCGTTGAATATTTGAACAGCGAGACACGGCGGAGGCGCCGTGCGAGGGACGCGTCGCGCGCGTCGATGTCAGCCACGACGTTCCGAGCCGAGAGCACCAGCACCGCCTCGCAGCGCGCGTCGAGCACGCAGCGCACTTCTTTCTGGGGTCACACGCCGGGAGTATGGAACGTAAGATGTATTCAGAGTGGGCAGGAACGAAGATGTGCGTGAGTGTGTGCGTGGCGGGGGGACATGTCGAGCGTATGCTACAACGGCATGAGGGGCGAGTCTGGTATGATACAAGAGAGAAGAGTGCGTTGTGATGACAAGAGGGCAATAGTAGACCTGCTAGCGGGCGATGATGTGGATGAGTAGAATAAGACCAAGAAGATTATCTATGTGCGATACTGTTCGGATTATGCCAGAAATTGTACTTTTTTCAGACGAAATAATAAATGGGGAGGGCGTCGGAACGAAGTGGGGGCGACAAGAGATCATGCGGCGGGGATGGCAGCGGGCGCAGGCACGAGACGAGCGTGGGCGAGAGCGGGCCGGCGTAGTTGCAGATGGCGAGCTCGCCGAGGGCGTTGCCGACGGCGAGGATGCCCATGCCGTCGTCAAAGTCCATGACGGTACTATGGCGCTGAGCGAGGGGAGGCGCCTAGTCCTTTGCACTCGGAGAGAGCAGCTCGATGTGGCCCGGAAGCGCGCCGTCGCCGCTGCTGCTGGGCGCGACTGCGGCACCGAACATGATGCGCGCGGACCCGGTCGGTCGAAGAAGGACGTGATTGCCCGTCGTCCGTCCATGCGACGTGCGACGCGGACGCGCCGAGCCGCGGTCGAGGCCCGGCAGCCACGCGGTGAGCACGGTGCTCTGCTCTGCTTGAGGACCTCCTCGCCCACGAGCTCGGGACACAAATGGCACCCGGATGCGTGCTCGCTGTACGGTGTACACGTGGAGGCCGCTATGCGAGGTTGATGCAGGAGCTGTCAGGGGCGCGGGGCCTGAGGACACGTGCTGGGGGCGTGCAGCGGGGCGGCGGCGACGGGCGACGATACATATGCCCAGGGCTGTGGTCGAATCGGAGATCCTGCACGAGTTGGGGATGTGGCGCAGCGGAGCGAGTAGACAGAGAGCACGTTGACAAAAAACGCGCCACGACACAGAGATCCCCGCGGAGCGCCATGGGCAACACAGCGCCCCCCTGCGAGACTATAATTCAGACTTTTCCGAAAGCGGACGCTTGTGCGCGGACTGGGACTCACGTCCGGACTCGGGCGACGGCGGCAGGGTCTGGACGGCGCCGGTCTGCCAGTTGAGCAGGCAGGGAAGGCCGGCGTTGTTCTTCGCCTGGACGGCGCAGCCGACGAGCCGGGCCCCTGCAGCCGTGCGGATGTGCGAGCAGCCGTCAAAGCGCGCCTGGCTCCAGAGAAGGCCCAGCGCCCGCCGTCAGGCTGGTCTGTGTGGCGCCAGGGAGACACGACGGTCACCATCCGCTTTGGTTTTTTCTCTTGTCGCCGCTGTCCATCAGTAGCTCGGAACCTGTCACGCGCGTATCGTCACACTACACGGGCTCTGCCGCAAACACAGCGCGACGACGACCTCTGTTGACCTAGGCACCTCCACCTCGCCGCTCGACACCGAGCCCCGGCAGCGCCGCCTCCGCGAGCGGCGCGAGCTCGCCGCGCTGCACCGCGTAGCAGCGCAAGTACAGCACGAGCGTGCTCGCGCCCTGCTTCGTTAGCGCCGCGAGCAGATACTGGCCGCTTGGATCAGCCGCACGAAATTCACTGATCGGCCCCTGGTCGAGGCGTGTCACGGTGGCGGCTGTTTGCGCTAGGCTCCCTGCGCGGAGCGCCCGACGCGCAGGTCTCTCCCAGCTCCCGCGCGCCCAGCTCTGACCTGCGCTTGACGGTAATGAGGCAGAGCCGATGCCCTGCCCGACCACGTCGCGCCGCAGGAGCCCGTTCCACAGATACCGCGTCTTGCTCAGTGCCGCAGAGGTACTTGCACGTCTAGCGGCCACTGTCCGTCAGCCACCCGACGGCCCGCGATAGACAACAATAAACACGGGCCACGCACCGTCCGGAAGAGGACACAAGCTCCTCGGCGTTTCAGAGAGCGAAAGAATCTCGAGAAGAAGGTCGTCACCCAGGCAGAGAAGAGAGTGCCCATGTCGCAGGGCCAACTATGGCAAGGTCGTCGAGGGTCATCACAAAAAGAGAAAAGAAAGAGACGAAAGTGGGAAGAGGGTGACCTGGGGAGGGGAGTGATCTGGCCCTGGGGTGGACCCTCTTAAGTACATAAAGTCCATCCGCATTCGCCTAACAATAGCTGCGGGGGTTTTTGTTTCACGGGGGCTCGCGAGCTTTGCACTGATCCGCACACCCGTGGCGGGACCTTGCCCACCCCACCCTATAACGGCAATGTGAGTCAAACGAACAAAAAAGCAGGCCACCAGTTCCCCGTCGTTCGGCGGGGCGGCTCTCCAGGGCTGCACACCGCGCCGCGCTGCCTGGCACTTGGCGAACCGCATTCCTGCCTTGATGAGCCGTTGCATGGATGATGATGCGTCCTGCCTAATACAATTACACGTACATATGAAAAACCGATCCCAGTCCTCGTACAAAACTACAACAAGCACCCGCCCTGCCGTAACCGGCTCCGCTTCTTTCACACCGCCCCTCCTCGTCGAACATCAAAAGTGGACGCGCAACGCCGCGCCTCACCTGCGACTACCTCCGGACAGTAGGGACACTTGACCCGGCTGTCGGCTGCGTGTCAGACCACCGGCCGTGCAACATTTCCGTAAAAACCACGCACCCGCCGGCTTTTGCTTAATTTCTGGAGGCTGTCCTTGGTGATAGACGTGCCCGCAAACGCATCATCATGGGCGGATTCTGTTCAGTTGCCTGCTCCTTGAAACCGGACATGCAAACACGGAATGGTACCGGTTCTCGACGGGCAGCGGTATCTCGATCTACAGGGCCCCAAATGAAAAACATGAAAAAAAGAAAAAAAAAAATGCGCTCGTCAGCGCTTTAAGGGTGGCAAAGGGGGACAATAGGACCACCAGGCTCGTGTACGCCGTGGTTTTTTCGCACGCACCGGGAGCTCGTCCCCCGCCTGGCTCCACTCGCTCTTGCGCTCGCGCATGACCTTGCGGCCCTTTTCGATTGCGCGCGAGCGCGCCGCCGCCGCCAATGTCGCCGACGACGCGTGAGCAGCTTCTGGCACCTGGGGGCTCATGCCCATGCTCGCGCAGAAACTCCTTGGCGAACATGGCGCGAGGTCCGCTGTGCAGCGTCGGCGCGGCGACACGAGGGTCCGCGTACGGCGAGCCCGCGAGGCGCGCGCGGGGCAGGTAAAGATGATGCTGCTCATCAGCCGGTTGATGTCTGCGTACGTACCGAGCGTAGAACGGCGTGAAGCTCGCGCGGGCGTACCCTATGCGAGCGCGCCCGCGACGTGGGGGGGGCTCCGCCGCGAGCAGCAGGCGCATTTGTACTGCGAACGGTGCAGGTTGAATTCGAGGGGCGACGACCGCGCCTCGAGGAACGCACGGTTACGTTCTGTCCACCTAGTTGTTTCTGCTTCAGTGCCTTCACACGGTAAATGGGGGAAGCAAACCACGCGCACTCACTCGAGCGCAGGCGCAATGTCGCCCTCCTTCAGGTAGCTGATGATTCGATGCAGGTCCATGAACTGCTGGCGCAGCTCCGGGAAGATGTCCACGCCGGCCTCCTGTAAAAAAAACGCAGCAGGGGCACCAGTGAGGCGGGCGGCTCGTGCGCGCGACGAGCGAGACAAAGCCACACACGCAGACGCACCTCGATGAACGTCCTCCGCGGTCTCAAAACTGGCCTGTCCGCAGGAAATGCGCGGCTCACGGTTCCGCTCGAGGGGCCGGCGACGGCCCCGCAGGGGCTCGTGAACATCGGCCTGGTAGGACGGCAGCGGCGCGGCGAAGCGCTGCCCACTGCACACACACGCACAAGTCTCATGCGGGGGGCCCATCGCGCGCGGCGAGCAGGACGAGACAGACCTTGTCGAGGCCCTTGCCGAAAGCGGGCGCGAGCGAGTTGTACACCTCCTTCTGGCGGTCGTCGACGTCGCGCTTCGCCGCCTCGACCTTCGCCTGCAGCGCGGCCATCGCATCGGCGGGGATGGCCCGCTGCGCTCGATCTGCGCGCGCACGTCGTTGCAGCGCGTTCGCAGAGCAGCGAGTTCCGAGCGAGGCATCGATGGGCGGGCGACTTGGACTTGACCGGGCCCGAGCTCGCGACGAGCCTCTCGAGGTTCCTACCGATGCTCTTTCAGGGACGGCTCCATCGCGGCGTGCAAAGCGAGCTCAGCTGTGTCTTTGCGAGATCGTGACAATGTGTGGACTTCGTGGTGTTGTCGTGTGGCGTGCGCCTCGGGGGGCGGCCGCGCAGGAGGTGGTGGGATCGGAAAGAGGGCCAGCGGAGCGTGCGGGGTGGAACCGCACATCACGCAGCCCGCGCGGCCGGGGGAGGCGGATCACCTGACCGCGCGCCTGCGCGGGCCCTCTTTCGTAACTTTGCTCCTGCTCGTGGGTCTCACCCGCTCCCCGACACTCGTTTCACGGCCATGCCCCGCTTCTTCGTTGGTGACGAGCTCGGCGCCGTCAAGTCTGTCACCTTCGCCAGAGACACCGCGGCCAAAACGTGGAATGCCGCGGGCGCCGTTCTCTACTCAGACGACGCCGCGGGGCGGACCAAAGCCGTGCAAAAACTCGCCCTGCGTACGGGGGACGGCGAGGACACCTTGGTATGTGGCCCGCCCACCGTCTGCGGGTCTCTTGGTGCTCACGGGCCTTCAAGTAAAGCTAGCTAGCTGCACTCAGGGCGGACGGCTCTAAGCTCAATCCTGCGGCTCGACCCTGAACAGCCCGCGGCGTCCGAGTGCGCACAATGGAGGGAAAATAGATTAAAAGAAGGCCAGAGATTTGTCGGGGCCGCGTTTTCCCACACGTAAGGCAGCGCACAAATTTTTTCCATGTTTCAGCCAGGCGAGTTAATCTTCGTCTTCGGGATCTGCAGAGGCGTATATTCATGCACATCCAACGGCGCGCTGCGCCTGACGCAACCGGGAGCGGACGAAGCAGCCGCGCCGTCGCATCAGCTCGCCGCGCTGCCTATGCGCCTTACGGAATGGCGACTGGCCCCAAACGAAGAGACGTTTGCGTACGCGGGCGACGAGGTAGGGTCGAGCTCTCCGTCTGGAACACGGAACGCGCCTTTTCCGAAGGCGTGCGAAAAGCCGGACGACGGCGAGGTTAAGGCGCAGTCCAAGAAGCGCAAGCGCAGCGAGCAGCTCCTGCCGGGCGAGCTCTGGCTGTGCGAAGAAGAACGTACGTACCTCCGCGCGCACCGCTCCTCGATCACAACAACAACTCTCTGTTTTGCTTCTAGCTGCCAAACGACAGCCTCAATCTGCGCCAGCCCGTCCGGAACACGGCGCTCGCGTTCCTGGAGCCCGCGACGGGCGCGGCGCCGACGCAGCCGCACCTGCTCGTGGGCACGCAGCTCGGCGATGTGCGCAGGTATGACACACGCGCGGCGCGGCGGCCCGTCGCGAACTTCACAGGCGTCGCCAAGGACCGGCGCGATCGCGGCGCCGTCGAGCGCGGGAACACATGAGCAGTACGTTCTACAATCACACAGACGCCGATTTCGCATTGCTGACGCGCATACAGCCAGGTCTTTGTCGCCGACCGTGGGTGCAACCTGTACGCGCTCGACCTGCGGAACGGGAAGGTGTCGTACGGGTACAAGGGCATCGCGGGGGGCGGTGACTTCCATTGCGCCGTGCGCGCCGTCGGCGTCGTTCCTCGCGTCGGCGTCCGAGGAGACCGCTTCGTGCGGCTGCACACAGCACGTTCGCGCCGCCGCCGCAGGTCGGACAGCAGCAGGAACACAAGGGCGATGTCCTCGACAGATTGTACATGAAGGCCACGCCGACGGTCGTCATCTGGGATGGCCAGGTGGACACTGCCGAGCAGGCTGATGGTGATGCCCCAGGCGAGGAGGCTGATAGTGATGAGGAGGACGACGCCGTGTGGGACAAGATGGAAGATGTCGAGAGCGGAGACGAGGCCGGAGGCCGCAAAAAGAGCAAGCGGTGATGCGTTTGCTCACTGTGCTGCAGATTGTTTACAGTGAATTTGATTTTTGGTCTACTAGCTACATCTACTGGTCTCCATACAACATCCAGGCATAAGTTAACTACACTGCTGGGTATGCACCTGAGCTGGTCGACTACCGGTTCCCGATCTCGCTCTTCCAGGTATGCGCCTTCTCAAAGCCGTTCAAAAAACCATTTGGTCTACGGGACAAGGGTCACTATACGTACACAGTGTGAAATGTGGCGCACACGACTTACCAGTCAATCAGCGTCTTTTGGATTTCCTCCCTATTTGTCATCACGAAGGGGCCATATTGGAATACGGGCTGGTCAAGCGGCTCTCCAGATATCTGTCCGAGCGATATCGTGAGTACCGATGGCGAAGGATGAGGACGCATGTCGTAAACGCACCCAGCACGAACTCTTGTGCCGTCCTGCGTGGGCCGTAAGCTTTCACGCCCGTCTCAGCGTCCTCCTGGGACAGCACGAGCGTGTGGAACGGCTCGTGGCGCGACCGTGTCATCGCCCCACGATGACAGAACCCTTCAGGGCTGCGCAATGAGGAGATTGTCGTGAGAAATCCAGCCGCTACTACAAATTCCAGCGCGATCGGGGGTGCTTACTGTAAATGAAAGAAGTCCAGTTTTCGCTGTGCAAGGGCGGGCGTCAGCGCCGCGCTCCGTGTTTCCTGGGAATAGAGAGAGAGGCGACGTACGCAGGTCTTGGAAGATGGTCGACTTCTTGTCGAAGATGACAATGGAAGTACCATCACAGCGAACCCCGCCGAGCGGGCGCACGGGCGACGCGACACCGTGGCTCTTGCCGCTGATCACGCTTGACCTTGACGGGCCCGTCGGGTCCATCTGGGTACGGAAGCCGGCGGAGGGAGGGATGTCGGTTGAAGGCCGTCGTGAGCTCCTGCGGTTCGGGGTCGAGCTCCTGTATATGTGGGATAGAATGGGTCCGTAGGCACTATGGAAGCTGATTAATTGCGGGGAGGCGCGGAGAACAGTGGGGTATGAGAAGCGTAACCATCTTGTCTTTCGCTGGCAGGTCGATCCATAGCTGGAGCCCGCGCAGGATCCGGATGTCCAGGTGCGTGTGTACTGGCATCTCGGCGTGGGATAACTACAAAAAGAGTGCTTGGGTGGTGAGGTTGACACACGTCGGGAGAATATACTCGTCGTATACTGACTTCCTTTGCCCTACGGAGATGAATAGGTTCAATTGTGGCCATGTCCGAACAGATAAATGGAACCGCATACCGCGGTCATCCATTGAAACCCCCACCAGTAAGGATCGTACCCGTTGTGTCCCGCAGAGTCTTCGTGCTGACTCGAAACTACGCGCGGTCAGCACAGGTAAATGACAGGTAGAGGGTGCTCACCCTTCGAGCATGTACGTGACGGTGGCCTGGCCTCGGTGTGGGTGGTCAGGGAAGCCCTAAGCAAAGTTCAGAGGTATGCGCGTGTGCAACATCAGTGTAACTTACTGCACCCTTAGAGACATGGAAGTGATCGAGCATTAGGAAAGGGGTCAGGTTGCGCAGCTTCATGCTGCCGATAGACCTTCTGACGAGTGCTCCGGCACCCTGTATCAAGTAGGTTAACCAAGGCCTTTCCATAGACGAACCAAGACGGCACCTCCTCGGTTTCCATAGAAAGCACCTTCTTCACGACATGGCGGGTGACAGACTGCATGGCTGTCTCTGTATGTGAAGTCAAGTTCAGGTGAGAGTGATCGTTGAATAGAGTTAAGTCGAACTGAGGGGAGAGATAGAGAAAGTAGGCGAGTGCTGCAGCAACGGCGGCGGTCAAAGGGCAGCAGTTTTATACATGACGTCTCCGAGCCGCGTGGAAATCTGCGGAACATGATGCACCTATGGGCGAGCTTATAAAGGGCGAGCAGTGGCAGAGCTGATAATTTCTTTAGCAATGTCAGCGGGACAGGTGTCGCCCTCCCACATCGGGACACTTGGACGCACGCTCCTCGACCCCGTGCGAACTTCCGCACGCCTTTGAGCAATGAGCGCGCCTGATCGCTGACACACTGGCACCGCGTCAGCGATGCGCCCTTCAAAGCGTGATGACACACCCGCGCCACAGCTCGCAAGTAGTACAACAGAAACGGTATGCGTATTACAGGTATTTTAATGTACAAGGTGTGTTTAGAATGCCTCTGCGATCTTCTGCCCATACGAGCGCGTCTTGGGGCCCTTGAGCTCCTCTTGGTGCTGGAAACTGCTCTTCCTCCTCCTCGATTTGTCTCCGTCCCGTCGTGAGGTCGACCTTGTCTAGTGGGATGACACTGGTCTTGTACCACAGCTTGTAGCCTCCCAGAACAAGACGAATGCGGGGATAGCGATGTACGAAGTTACACGAAAGTATCTTTCGTGAAAGGAATGAATGTGTCGAAACCCTTGAAGATAGTGATAATGCCAGTCGCGATCAAAGGCGAACCAGGAACCGTAAGGCTGGAAAGGTGCCTTGTAGGGGAGAGTGTCTCTCGACATGCCCTGCAATTTGAGCGCCTTCATGAAGCGACTGCAGGAAAAGAGAATGAGAAAAGACCAAGATGATGGACGTGAGCACGCACATGTGCGTGTAGCAGATACACATCCAGGTGATGGCTCCGAACGTGGATACCAGGTTGACGAACCAGCCGAACACTGTCACCAAAGATGAGCCATTTACTGGGATACACGAAGACATGAAACTGACCTTTCGCGCTGGACGACGAAACATTCAAGAATACCAGTCCGCAGAAGCAGGTGCAAAAAGGATGAGCGAAGGCCATGGAACACCCAGCCGGTTGACCTTAGCGAAGATGCGGGGTGCCTTGCCTTCAACTGCGAGACCGTAAAGTGTACGCGAGCCAATGTACAAGTCCGAGTTGGCCGCGCTCAGGACGAACAGAAGGATACACGCGTTGATGATATGGTTCAGGACCTTGATGCCCGCAAGGGACGCGGCTGGATGAACAGGTCAGATTGGGCGCGTTTACATGCAGTCATAGAGCTCACCAACGACGAAGGGGGCGAAGCGGCAGCACCTGCCTTCGACTTGTTGGCAACGAAAATGGCCTAGGAGTACTGTGTTAGGATCCCCAAACACGTAACTACACGAGATTTCGGACTCACATTGTCCGTGCTGGGGTACGATCAATCCATGACGAAGACACCGCCAATGTAAAAGACAACGATACGCCAGAGAATGTCCTCTTGATCGCCTTGGGGATATTCTTCGACGGGGTTTCTGCGCCTCACCGACGGTGACACCGATGAGCTCCGTACCAAGTGTAGGCAAAGAGCGCATTGGTAAGAGAGTGCTCCAGAAGCCGAGGAAAATGGACAGGTGGTAGTCGTGAACCTTCGCCACGGGAGGTACGAGCCCATAGGGGGCCGTATGGGTGCTTCCCAGTAGCGGAAGCCGTACCGGTCCCCGCCTGGTCGTGTTTTTGGGTTTCCGCCGAGGTCGATAACGATACCCATGATGATGAGGCCCACGAGAGTGATCACCTTGACAGCACTGAACCAGTATTCGAGTTCGCCAAACACTCGGACACCAAGAAGATTCACGCAGAAGACTAGGAGTCGATTAGCAAAGCTTATTTTCGCATTTTTCGGTGCGACGTACTGAATAATATATGAAAATGACTGCGGAGAACTATGATTGAGCTTGGGGATCGAGAAATTAAGCGAAGATTTGCGTACCCATCCATACGGCGATGTGAACACTCCGGTTCCAGTATTGGATGACAACTCCGGCCGCGTTGATATTGTTTGGTGTAACGATCAAATACCTGGGGGAGATGTCGTCAGGACGAGCTCCGAAGCGCACAAGAATCGTACTCACTTGAACAGATAGTTGACTCCAAGCGCAAAACCGAATGCTGGGTCCACGAATCTCGTAGCGTAGCCTGGGAAACCCTTCTTGTGCGGCAAGTACGCACACATCTCGCCGAGTGCGACCATGACCTACAGAAGCATAAAATTAGGCTTCGTGAGAGGAGAACACATGTGTTACTCACCATAGTAGCAAACCATACCAACGAAACTGTATCCAAGGAAGATTCCAAGTGGTCCGCCACGCACAAGAGCCGTGCCCGAACCAATAATGAGACCTGTACCGACCGCACCTCCGAGCTTTGGGAGTAGCCATAAGTCTTCGCGCAGCCCCTGTACAACCCGGTTTACTCACCGCAATCATCTGAATCTGCCGCGCGGACAGACCACGGTGCAAGGTCTCCTCCTTAGCGGGGTCGAGAAGCTCTGCTCGCGCATATATCCCATTGTCCTGCACGACCTCGCTCTCGGTATCGGAGCCCTTCTCTGTTACTTGGACATGCTTTTCAGGATCGCCGTACTCCATCTCTCAGTGCGCGCGGGACGGGGCAGGACGCGGTGGTGGGAGAAGGAGGAGGAGGGAAAAGAGGAGAGCCCTAGGGTGTCTCGCTCCGGGCGATAGGGTTTATAGCAGAGCCTCTGGAGCTGCGTCTGGCCATCCCCTGCCAAGGTGTGAGTTATGAAACGCAGTGCTTCGCAGCGATCCATCTGCATCAACGAGCGGTACATGGTTATACATGTGCGGAGAGAATTGCGATAACAGGATTTTTTCTGCATCCGCCGCCGTGTGGACGGGGCTCGGCCTCCGCCATGGGTCGGCCAGATTCGATTAGAAAGCGGACGGGGACCGCTGTGAGTGGTCCGTTTGTACGATTGACCCAGCGGATACAGAGATTTGTTTTGGCGAGAGGAGGATTGGGGGAGCGCTGCCCGAGAGGGTGGGAAGCGTTGGTATCAAATGCCAAGAGTCTGGTGCAAGAGCGCGCAAGCGCGAATATACATGGGCGCGTCCGACGCGTGCGCGCCTCCACCCATATGTGGGTCACAGGACACGCATTTTGCAGACGTTTGACGTTTACCTGTGTGCTGCAATTGTTGAACATAGCCCCGTGGTGGAATGCCCAGGGATCTCTGGGGATTTGAGGCAGAGTCGAGCCGTGATCGAGATTGGACGTTGGCAATCGAGAAAAAAAACGCGACTCGGACGCGCTCCGAGATCGCGGGCAGTGCACAGCGGAAGCAAATCGATTAGTGCCTTGGAGGAATATACAAATACACACAACGGGTACATAGACATGTTACACACAACGACCTATACCCATCAAAATCCTCAGTCCACTCGTCTTTTGGCGACTCACAGCTTGTGTTTAATCTCCTTGCGCGCGATCTTGCCGAACCGCTCGCGGGGGACACCACTGGCGAGTCTTGTAGCCTGGGCAAAGCTCTCTCGGAGGTTCGCACTGTCAATGCTGTTTTGCTCATTGCAGGCATACTTTATGAGGCTCTTGACTTGCAACACGGCGGAAGGTTCGAGCGGCTCCAGTTCATCCTTGATATAGTTGTGGACAGCGGCTTGGAAGGACTCGACCGACTGCTCGGGGAATATTTTGCTATCATAGTCATCAGGCCCCGGTGTGCGATGGTACGTATCTGGGTGAACGTACTTGACGAATCGACATTCCAACAGCTCTTGCGCCATGCTCCATCATCTTCCTTCCAAGGATGAGAGCCTCATTTGCCTTTGCAATACCCACTGTGGCATACCCTTTGCTAGTGACACATTGAGGCGACATCCGTAGGATGCACTTACTTCGTCGCATGAATGTCACACTGGATCCCGACTCCGTAATGATGCCTGGCCAGGGACCTCAGTCTTCACTTTGCGTCACATGCGATAAACTGGACCTACCGAGAAACGCGAATGGTACCGATATGTACGCGCTTTGCAGAGCGAAGATGAAGTCAAAGTGTCCAAGGAAGGCTGTCATATTCTTGAGCCGTCCATTCCAGCCCATAGACACTGTACTAACCAGCAGCAATACCTAATAGGCCAAGTTAGAACTAGTTTCTCATGAATAAAGGGAACAAAACGCACCCATAACTGGACCGTGTACTGCAGCGACGAGAAGCTTGCGATGCGAGCTCAACTGGTACCTAGATGAACACGCGCGACATTCCAAGCATAAAACCAAGCGTACCGCGTTTGTCGTATCGGTCATGCCTCGTGAAACACGCTGACCGAACATCTTGCGGGTTCTGTATTGAGTTCGATGTCGCTCTCTGCCTGGGAATTCACGTCTGTGCCTAAAAATGATACGAGCGTCGCATATCAGCTATAGCGCTACACTACTTAGCCTTAAACGTACGCGCAGAGGAACCGTCCCGTCCCTACATGGAATTGTCAATACCACATATGGGATGCAGTTTGTGCAACACACCTTGCCAGATCGTCACCAGAACATCGTCCCGCTTGTCTATCGCGTACAACGCTTCCGCACAAAGTCATCATAATCTTACCGCATCCCATCAGCCCTGTCTCGCCCATGGCACAGCACCTCCGAGAACATACCTTTCGTTGGTGATGGCATTGAGCCTCTCGGGCCGGTTGAAGGTAATGGGTGGGCCGACCACGCCCGAGATATCGACGTTTTACGCCCGTTTTGAGAGGCAATCCTAGTCCTGCACGGCGTTGATGGTGGTAGTTGGAAAAGGAAAGGGGAAAGGAGGCACGACGGCGCCATGGTGTGGGATACATAAGATATACGGCGCGAGCTGAATTGGTGCCTGCGGTCGTGGGACTCAGACTGTCCGACTGCCGAGCGCCGCGGTGAATCATGGGGATATGGCTCGCAATGTCGTAGCGCGCAAAACCGCCGAAGTCAACGGACAGTAGCAGTGATGTGCGCGCGAGTGCACAAAACTAATGCAAGTCGCACGGTATTTGAACATTCAGCGAATATTCGCGTGCGCATAAAAATCGGTCGGGGATTCTCACGGTAGTTGCACAATCAGCAGCCAGTAGGAATGCACCCATCACACGACCATCACGTTGCATCAACGCTGGGCTTGCCTCGGTGCTGCGTTCGGTGAGCGTAGCGGCCCGGCCTCGCCGGACTTGAGTAACTTTTTCTGGATCGTGTTAGCGCGCAGCGTATTCCAGCACGCCTAGCAAGGTTTGCAAGCCATGACCACGCACGACAAAATGTTGGATGGGACTGATGAGGGCTGGTTAATGTTTAAAGAAATATCTTGGCTGGCACGAGATTGAGAATATTGCTGAGTAAAGACAACTGGGGTAAATACAACGCACATGCCCTCCACTGGCACGGTGCCGGGTGCCTAACCAATACTCCTTGAAGGAGCCGATTCCATGAGATATACTCATCCCATAGCGCATTAACCCATTTCGTATCATTTAAGCCCACACAAGGCTCAAGTATCTTGGTTTTTTTGGCTCGTCTACCTCACTCAGAAGCAGGCATTACTCGTTAAGGTGAAAATGCAGTGATGTGCATCATAAATTCAACCCCCATTTGTTCTCATCGTGCCAAGAGCTTGAACAAACGTCTGTTGCTCTAGAATATTCGCCGGGTTTCACATCACTGCTGTGACAGTAGCAGAGGTCGTCGGATATCTGTTGTTTGGGGAGGGGGCCTCGACTGGAGAGCATATCGCTACGGAGAGCTCAAATTGGTAAATTGCTCTCATGAAGCGTCAGGAGCACTGTTGTCTGCCACATCTTTCACGACGATCGGCACCAGCGACTCGGATGCGTATTAGAAATGCAATGGTAATGGTGATTACTGGCTATCATTGTAGGCTACTTCGCAACGAATATAAAGGTTCTCTCAATGTGTAGAAATAGAAGAAAGGTAGTCTCAGGTCTGCCGACGTTAACATGGCTGAACATTCTGGAGGAGTGGCGGGAACTTCAAGGAAAATCTCGGTGGCGTCGTGCGCGCCGCGCGCGCGCCGCGCGCCTTCGCTCGCTATACTATCACGTGATACTACCGCGTCGCGATGATTGGTGGAGCGCTCACGCTTGCGCGTAGACCCTAACAGACCCCTAACTGGGCTCGAACCACGTGTCGAGTCCAGGACCTTCGGCGATCTTGAGTTCTAGTGAGTTTCTTGACGAAAACACGCTAACTTTACTGAGATCATGGGTAGGGAAATGCTTCTTGTCCCGCTGAATGTAGCGGTATTTGTTGTCCAAAAACCCAACCAAGACCACTCCCAATTTGACCTAAACTCCATTCGTACACTTGCTCAATAAGGCCGGAGGCATGTGGGTGGACGCTATGCGCTCGGACTAACCCGTGGGTCACTTAATGTTCCTTTCTTCTGCACAGTTCTCATGGGCATAATTTACTGCAACAGCATTATGACATCCAACAGATGCACGGCTACAACGTGCAGGTTGGTGAGTGGGTGAATCAGACGACTATCAACCCCGGTAAAGAACATCACTCCTTTACCTCCCGATTGCCATTAAATTAACTCTGGTGCCTGGCAGGTACAAAAACGTTGGCGCCACGCTCCCAAGCTCCCGTAATCAGGAAAACAGCAGAGACGGGCATGCACAAGCGGGTCCTCAGGGGCCGGCGGCAACTCTGCACACCGGAGGGACTCGTACTGCATACAATGAATGGTGGGGTCTCGTTCCTCATTGGAGCAAGCACGAAGACTTGACTTTGAACACAATCAATGCGCGTGCTGAGAGTCTCGTGGAAGGCACAGGGATGTGGAGGAGCCTACGCGGTTGGAAGAGATGTGCTGTTCCGTGCGAAGGGTGAACTCTACGCAACGCGAAGACACGTCGGTTTGACTAAGGCGCATCCACGACTAGATACTATGAATGGTTGAAGAAAGGAAAGGAGCGACTGCCGCATTTCACGAAGCGTAAAGACGGCAAGCTGCTTCTACTCGCGGGACTGTACGACAGTGTTATTCTAGAGGGTAAACATATTGATTCCTTCTCTAACTTTTTTGCTGGCTGAAACCCATGTTTTCAGGACAAATAGAAACCCTTTACGCACATTCACCATCGTGACTACAGACGCGAATAAGGAGTCTAGCTGGCTTCATGATCGTCAGCCTGTGATGCTTTTCGCACGGTCCGAGTCCATGAACCATTTTGGCTAGATACAAAAGATCACAAGTGGGACCCCCCAAATAGTCGATCTACTTCGGCCTTGACCATGATCAAGAAGCTCCGCTCGTCTGGTGAGCTGCACTATCCTGCGTCGCGCCTCACATCTCATTCTATGATATATAGCTACCAAGTACCGGATAAAAAAATGTTTAAAGTAAAGGAAAGAGGTTGGCAAGGTCGGCACTGACTCACCAACCTTCATCCAACCCATCTCCGAGCGCAGAGACGGCATCCAGGCCATGTTCTCCCGCCAAGCCCAAAAAGCCACGGACCCCCTCTCGTCGTCTCAGCCATCGTCTCAGTCAAAATTGGCACCCGGAACGCCCAGCAAGCGCAAACGCAGCTTGTCTCCTGCGCCTTCGTCATCTCAGCCGAAATTTGCGCCTAAGACACCAACGAAACGGAAACGCAGCTCGCCTCCCCCACCTTCGCTATCTCAACCGAAATTTGCGCCTAAGGGACGCCCACAAAGCATAAACGCAGCCTGTCTCCCCCGCCTTCGCTATCTCCTCTGAAACTTCAGTCACCGGTCAAAGGCAAGAAGCCAGTGCCGACGCAGCCTGCAAATTCAGGTCAGGATGTGATTGATCTCCGAGTCTGTGGAGGATTCCACAGACGCGATTGTGGAAAAGATGAATACGTGGGAGGACGATGAGATTGAAATCGTTGACGCGCCGACGGCGAGCCCGAGCAAGGCGGGTTCATTGAAACATATCCGTGTTATGAGATATTCTAATGATAGCGGCTTCTCAACAGGATGAGAAGGATGAAAAGGATTCGGATACATTGCCACCTGCAAAGAAGGTATTTATATCCACGAAAATTGGGAAGCCCTTGTCTAAAACTGCCTCATAGACAAAGACGTCCTCGAATAGCAAAAAATCGTTGGCATCGTCGAAGGTGAGTGTGGCATTCTTGCCCCGCTTTTGTGCCAGCTAACGCGAAGTAGAAGGCCAAAAAAGAAGCCCGCAAAGGGTTCTGAGCCTAAGATTACCGCATTCTTCAATCGTTCCAAGGCGTGACGGGGTTTAAGATTTGATAGTATTTATGTGCTTACAGTCTTCTTGGAACTTGTACAATATGATAACCAGAAACCTTAATCAGTAAAATCGACCAACCTCACTTTTCTCGCAGAGCATGTATGCCCCATCCAAGTCGCTTGTAGGAAGCAAGATCTCGAAAGCTAGCACATATTTTATGCTTAATGTGAAAGCCAGACCGAATTTACTTCCGTGACATGTCCGTCCTAGAGTGGAGGAGGTTTTAAAGATCGTGAACGCCCACCGTTTCCTGAAAGCGCGAGACCAACGGCGTCATCAAGACGACTGCTGGCCAGGTATCCGCGGAGAGCTATCCCTGCCGGAAGTGAGCAGCTTCTCATCTCAGGCGGATGTGTTAGGAAAGCAATATGTAATGGCAGCGTCTCGTGAAACTGGTTACTGTTACGTCCTTTCTACGCATAATCGTGTCTGTATTAGTACTCCATTATCTCGAAGAGGCCTCTTGAGGTAAGGTTAGGGAGACCATCCAACACTTCATCCAAATAGTCCTGCATACGCTCTTCGTCGTCCCACGGAGGTGGTATAAAGGTGACCTTTTTAACTGACGAGGACTTATCGAGCACCTGATCAAGCTCCTGAAGCCGATGGGGAAGTTCCGCAGAAAACCCAGTGGGTAGGGGAAAAGTCTATGACGACCTCGGTAGGGTGGCGCTTCGGCGGGATTGCCTCCAGAATGGCAAGGATGATGAGCCACGGCCATGAGTCGGGATCGTCGGGGGCGGTGAGTATGAACAGCAGAGTTGACATCTTCGTGCACGATGCTATATTCATTGACTCTACGCGTTCTTGAGAAGGATAGAATGAGTATGTGAATACAAGAGGGTGAGAGTAAGTGGCTTACCGCGCGCCGCTATCATTCCCTCAGCACCCGTGTCGCTCCCACTGAGTGTCCTTCAAGGTAATGTCCAACTCCTTCACAAATCTTCCTGCGGCCTTGAAAAATGGTCCACATCGTTCGAAGCCTGGGTCGTTGAAGTTTGTGAGATCAGGCAGCGTTATCCTCTTGAGATGGCGTCGATTTGGTCTTCCGGAGGTGAACTGAGTGTGGGCAGTAGCTTCCAGTATGGCGCTGGCCACGCTCGTGTCATTTATATCCATCCGTAAAGTTTGAAGCTGCGTGTGAAAACGAGCCAGATGCGAACATAGATGCATCGTACGGCGGTTCGCAACGCATCTCGAGTCGAAGCTCCAGCTCTTCCAGACGAGGGCACTGCGAGATGGCCTGAAACAAGGTGATGCCCTCTTGCCCCGACCGTTGGATCCTCGTTGCCGTCTGGAAGTGCCGAAGCAAGTCTGAAGCCCTCCACATTTAACTCGCGCAGGTTAGGAAGAAGCTTCACCACCGACAAGAGAGCTCATCAGCCAAGCCAGTATGTCTGATGGACGACTAAAGACCATAAATTCTTGAATCGCAGCTGCGACCGCCGTATGTTCGCGCAAGAACTGTGCACACCGAGAGAGCCAGGCTGGATCCTGTGGGGAAGCCCTGAGGTTGATTTTGCGGGAACAGGAGCGAGCGGGCTTTGGGGAGACACGACCTGGGACACAAGTTGAGAGCAGGCAAGGAGGGTCAGGCGGTCGTAGTATGGGTCCAGGTAGCCGATTATTTCGTCTTGGATTTCGACTGGGAGTCGGGGTGTAGCAGTTCGGATGAGGCTCGCGCCACAGTCTGGACATGCTGGCGGTTGCTGTGAGAGATGGTTGACGCTCGAACGCCACGGAGTTCTGTTCAAAAGTCCTTTGAAGTAGCTCACATGCGGATAAGTGTCAGTTGGCGTATACACGTGTTTGCTCGAAATTGCGGCCGGTCGAGCGAAGAAGAAATGCAGGACGTGAGTTGAATGGGAGATCTAGGCCCAGAGGAGCACTGCCAGACTGAATATAAATGCTCTTATAACATACTGTTCGTAATTTGAACAACTGACTCAGATCCACATGATGGAAATGAGTAATATCTGTCCCATAACATGGTTTCACAATGAGTTGTGCATGTAGTAAACTTGCGGCTACGGACAAATATTTTGCTATGTGTAATTTATTGAAATTCGTCTACGAGATGTCTATTACGCAAGAGACCCTTTGAGATAAGGTTGGGGAGATTGAGCAGACACATCTTTGCAGAACTTCTCAACAGAGCGTCCACCCGTGCAGGTACACATAGAATCACTTCCACGGAAGAGGTACCGTCAAGGGCTTGGTCAAGCTCTCCAAGCGTATGAGGCGAATCTGGAAAAAGATTAGAGACAAAAAGCTCTATTACAATCCGACGGGGGTGATGTTTGGACGGTATCGTGGCCAAAGTGGCAAGTACAATGAGCCATGGCCATGAGTCGGAACCATCTGGGGGGGTCGAGTGCGAATTTTATGGGTGTCGAGGTTCTTGCATAGTCCTATGCGCATTGATTCCATACAATCTATGAGATGGGATGAAACACATCGATATGGGAACACCAAGGTAAGCTGCTCACCGCGGGCGGTTATTGTTCCTTCGGCACCATACAATGCAAAGTTATCCACCAGGATAAACTCCAGTTCCTCCAGAAACTCTCCTACAGCCCCCAAAATTGACGCATGCTGCCCAAAGGCAGACATCGAGAAGGAGGTTGAATTCGGGGCAGCGCCAACTGTTTGAGGGGGGGCCGGCCTGATCCCTTCCTGTGCATACATTCAACTTGGTTTCGGGCGGGTGGCAATCCAGTGCAGCGCGGGGACTATGTCTGCTCCATTGTATATGTCCATAGAAAAGGATTCGAGTTGCAGGAACGAGCCGGGTGGGAACAAAGATTCTTCATATGGCTGTTCAGAGTGCATAACGAGGTCCACTTTCTAGTGTTCGCAAGTGTGGACGCTGCGCAATGGTTCGGAACAATGTGGTACCATCGTCTCCGCGAAGTATAGGGTCTCCTTCGAAATTTTGCGATCTCAGAAGGCGATGCTAAAGTCTTGCAGGACCAGTCCACGCAGATTGGGGAGACAATCTATCACCGAGGAGAGCTCGCTCGCAGTAATAGTGTAAAAGACCATCGGAAAGTCACGGGGGAAGGAATGGGGGAGAAAGCTTGAGTTCGTGAATACTAGCTGCGATCGCAGTATTCTCGCGCAGGAATTCGGCAAAATCGAGAAGATGATGCTCGTCCTCGGTCAAGTGAGACAGCCGTTTCGCGTTTGATTGTACGGATATAGAAGGGAGCGGGATTTTGGGAGCCACAATTTGCATGTAAGTGAGCAAGCTGAGAGGGCCATGATCGTCGTCTCGTAGGTACTCGATTATCTCGTCTTGAATTTCGACTGGGAGCCGAGGTACAGTGGCGCGGATGCTCGTGCCACAAGAGCCTGAGACCATGAACGGTTGTAACGGGATGAGATGATCGCTCAGGTGTCACGACGTCCTTAATAGCTCGCGTGTGTGTGGCGTGCGTGATGGTTGTCCTGTGGCGGTAATCGAGTCAGTGGCATGGTCACGAGATGGCCATGGCCACTTCCTTTCACTCTTGTTCCTTATGCACTCTTCATCCTGATATTCTTTAATGACGTGAGCCCGGGCAAGATCGAATCTGAAATTTGTCTCACAAGTGTTTGAAAGTGATCGTGCTTTTGACGATTGGTGATTATTGTGTAAGCAGAAAGCCCCTGCGAGACAAGGATGGGAAGCTGGTTCGAAACACCCACGCAATACGACTGCGGTAATCTTCACAACCGAGTCCATTCAGGCAGTAGCACCGTAACCCGATTTGTGTGGGGTGCGCAATCTAGGATTCGATCAAGTTCCGCGAGGGGTGAGGGGGTGTCTCCGACAATGGAGAAAATGACTGGAGGTGAAGTCTATCGTGATATTTGGGGGGAGGCGTTTGGCTAGGTATCGTCGCGGCTAATGTGGCAAAAGCACGATGTTCCATCTGCCAGCTGTCTAGAATCGTCGGGACTTGTAGCGCAAACTTTAGGGAGGACAGATTCGCGCATGATGCTACATGTAGCGAGTTTGATGGATTCTATCAAAAGGCCGGAAGACAAAGTGAGCACATTGAGGAATAGAGGATCTGATGACTCAGCTACCCACTCGTTCGCAGTTGACCTCGTGCTAGCGCCGTGAGACGAGTATTCCTCCTCCAAGACAAGCTCCAGCTCTTCCAAAAAGTTCTCCTACGGCTTCAAAAAATGTCCCACAATACACAAAGCCTGGGTCATCGAGTACATCGAAAATCACCGAAAAGACGTTTAAGGTGTCGTCCTTTTCTTGACCCCTCCTTCAGGTCCAACCTCCGTTCCTTTGGTTCCGAGCCGTGGCGGTGAGGATAGCACCCGACCAGACTAGCGCTGTTCTGGATATAGATCCTCAAAGTTTTGAGCTCGAGAGAATGAGCCTGGGCGAACATAGACTCTTCATATGCTGGTCGGAAACGCATCGAGACACGGAGCTCAATGGTGCCGCAGATCCGAGCGACATTGAGAGATAGTTTGGAATAGCTCAAGGCCGTCCCTGACCAACTGCCGAGTCCTCTTGGCCACCCCAACGAAGCGTCGAAACCAGCTTTGAACTCGTCCACAACCAGTTGACGCAAATTAGGAAGACGTCTCACCACCAAGGAGAGTTCGTCCGCCAGAAATAGCCACCATGTAGTTTCTAAGATGCCAAATCCCGAATTCGGGATCATAGCCGCAAGAGTCGCCGTGCTCGTGCAGTCCATATGGGCGAGGGCGGTTGAGGTATCGTCAGAGTTGAGAGCTCGCGTCTGATTCTGCGAAAGAGGAGAGGCGAGTTGCGACAGCCATGATTTGCATATTAAACAGCAGCGCAAAAGAGCTACGTGGTCGTGCCACAGGTGCCCGATTATTTCGTGCTGGATTTCGCATTAGAGGGAGGAGAGGTTCTGCGACGGGTGTCACAGCTCGTCATGGAGGTTGCTATGTGACGTGAATAGACGCTAACGCCACGAAGTTCCTGACCCAGAAAGGAAACCGCGGGAGCGTCCGATCGATCTCTGCTTCTCTCCATCCAATGACGCTGACGGTCTGGACTCGGATTAAGTTGCAAAACCATTCATCCTCGGGCTTGGCTTTGCGCTGAGGGAATGTTCACGCGTGCACGGTTTGTTTTCCACGCCGTGGTCCTGTGGCGAACGACTCCTACATGTGATGTCATCCATGGCGGGGATCGTCACCTCAGTGGGGCGCGAAAGGATATATAGGGAGGTCAGACCTAAAAACATGGAATACACATATTCAAACCCCCTTACGAACATCCTCACGATTCTCACGAATAACTCCAACATGCAAATCGCTAATCGCTACCGCCGTCCAGAATGTACGTATTCCCTGAATTGGTAAGATGGTATCAGTTCTTCACTTATGGTTCGCGCACAGAGGCCATGGGTGCCGTCCCAACAGAGGTACACCCCGAGTATAAGACACGCCCCGGAGATCTGCAAACAATGAAGGCTCTCGCCTGGTTCGGTGCACAGGATGTTCGCATCATCGACGCCCCTATCCAGATAGGTCACCGAGCCCGACGATGTCATCCTCAAAGTCACCGGAACGACAATCGTGCGGGTCCGACTTGCATTTGTACCACGGTGAAATCATGACCTTGCAGAAGGGGAGACATCTTGACGGCCATGGTCCGTACTGCTGCGACCCGTGAAGCATGCACGGCTGATTTTTACGGATACAGAGTTTATGGGTTTGCGTTGACCGAGTATGCCCAACGTTACCAACCTCAAGTCGGCGATCGCGTAGTATCGTACCTTCCAGATTGCCTGCGGAGAATGCTCCTACTGCCAGGAGAAGCTGTCGTCCTTCTGCGACGCACGAACCCGTCGACCCTCATGCACGCACCATGTACGGTCAACCAGCGCGCACGCATGGGTTTCTTCGGCTATTCTGCATTTTCACGGGTGTTCGGCTTCGCCGGCGGGCAAGCGGAGTACTGTTCCGCGTTTCCGTTAAGGGATAACGGGAACTTGCTCCCCATTCCACGCGAAGGAGTCGAACGGACGAGCAGGCGCTATATCTGTCTGACGTCCTGTCGACAGTTATCAACTGCGTGATGGACACTGGTATAAATGAAGCGTCGACGTTTGGGTGTTTGGGTTGAGCAACGTTTAGCCTGTTCACTGCATGCGCTGACGAGATGTGTTCAGGGTCTCGTCCTTATCGGCCAATGCTTTCGCCAAGATGGGCGAAGCTGAAGGCGCAAGTCGCGTACCATTGGCATCGACCGTGTACCCGAACGTCTTGCGTTCGCTCAACGCGAGTGTTGGGTCCCGAGAGCCTCTCGACTTCTCCATAACACACCGGATTTGTCGTGAAGCGTCCAGCTGCAAGCAACGAAATCGCCCCCGGAGGCCTCAACGTCGCGCTCGATTGCGGCACGTTCCACACCAACCGAAGAGCCTCTTGCACAAGTCGAGAGAAGACGCTCATGCTCGAGACGGACGTGCCGTGGAGATTGTCAACGAGATGATCATGAGCGTGCGCAAGGAGTGGGCGAGTGGGCCTCATCACGCTGCGTATGCAGGCTATGCAGAACCACGTCAACTTTGGTGCGCTCATGGAGAAGGGTGTGAGACTCATCGGTAACGGTCAAGCACCCGTCCACAAGTGGTGGAAGGAAATCCTGGAAGACTACATCATGACCGGCAAATTTGATCCTACTTTGTAAGTGGACTAACTCCTATGTCAACACCGCTACTGACGATGATGTAGCATGATTTCTCACCGCGTACCAATTGAGGACTTCCCGAAACTGTACCAGGCGTTTGACAAACGGCAGTCCGGTGTGATGAAGGTGTTCGTCGAGACCAAAATTCTCTAACCCACCGTCAACCAACTGTCCCCAAGACTACAAAGGTAGAAGAGTGGGCTGCCTGAATAGGTGTGATATAAACAATCATTGTGTATTAGTGTTGCATAATTTAGCCAATCTGTATTATCTTGGAGTTGGACCTGATTTGCAAGTCATGAGCGAAGATCACAGTGCTGTCATGAATTCATCTCGTAGATACCTTTTTGCTGACTGATGGACGGGCAAGTTTAAATGGACGGTCATGTTGACCAGCAATCACGCGATGTAAACCTAGTGCAACATGAGGCTTGTCGGAGAGTGGAACAAGGTACACGCAGAGCGAGATAAGCCGGCTAAAATACGTGGCGTGAAGGGTAAATATACAGATGGAGAGAACCTGCTCGTTGAGCAACAACGCAAGTCGCGGCCACAGATATCGCTCCACATCGAGGCGAGGCGCTTAATTCGGCCTTCCACAACGCGCACGTGCCTTGACGCGTGCGCGACGGTCCGAGTCTGGGGTTCGCGTTGGTACCTTTGCCTTCAACCCTCTCATCCGTTCATGAATGTCACAATTTCGGCCTAACCGTGCGTCCTCGCCACAAAAACCGTCTTCTAGGCGTTTGGCCACTGCGGTCAGCGACATTTTCGATGATAACTCCTCGGCCCCATCCCTCTCCCCTGAGCTAGCCTCTCTCACACCTGGTGAGATTGACTTCATCGACGCCGTCATCGAGAGGGCGTCTCCCTCGGCCTCAACCTTTTTGACCGTGTTCAAAGTATACAGCGAGCTGCTGCAGGAGCGTGGTGTAGATCCGGAACAAGAGGTTGTGTTCTATAACAAGTTACTGAAAAAAAAAGTCGGTACACTGAAGGGCAAGAACTGGGGAGAGATAGTGGGAGACGGTCAAGCGACAGCAACGGCCACAGGCGCGGGCCCGTCTCGCTTGCCAACAACCGCGCCAGTTCCAGTACCTGCCTCCGCACCTGTTCCGGGACCTTCATCTCATCGCGCACAAATCCTCGCAAGGCTTGCTTACCGGGACCTTGAAGGCTATCGAACGCGATGAAGACTGCATTTACTCTGCATTCACATCAAGACGACACAGATGCTACTGGAAGCGTGGCCGCTACGGAGGCAGAAGTCACGCAAAGACCTTCATTCTCCCAGGGTCCTGCTCCTCGTGCAGCGACTCAGATGGGCACTCGTCGACCTCTGTCTCCCACAACGGTCGCAAGCTCCAATAAGGGTGCCCTCCCCTTCCACCCCTGCGATCCCCGAGAGAAAACTACCCATATCTTCTACCAACAATTCTGCACGAACGGACACTCCGTCTTACAAGCCCATACGCCGACTCATATCGGGGCCGTTAGCCCCTGAATGGGCATGCAGAATCATCTGACGCCACCGCCGACCACCCCTGCGTCGTCCACTGTTACACCTTCGTTACCGACGCCGCAACACGCGACACTGAGCAAACAAAGAGCTCTCCTCATACGCCCCCTGAGCGAGGCGTTGCCAAAGCACAGTCGAAGGCGGCCAATCCTTCTCCTCCTACTTCCAAATATTACACATTCCCGTTTGCCCTTCCGCCAGAACTGCGTGTCGAGGCAAGGACAGCGACGAGGGGAACGTGTCATCAACGAAAGCTGATGCTGGAAGAAAATCCAGATGGAGGGATGAAGAAGGACGCCGCCCCCAGCTTCTATGAAGAGCGGCTGTTTGAAGTTGTGGAAAAGTATGGTACCAGGGCTTACCAATGGATCGTTGGATGTCTTCTTCTTACTGTACCCATCCCAGCGAGTTACCAAGATGCATTTTCTCTCTTCCGCTGTAAGACAACGAACGAGCCAAATTGCCGAAGCACGGGACAAGCCTCATAATCCGTCTCGACCTTTCATCGTTGGCGAGCCTCAAGCATCCAGCCGCGGATGAATACCCCCCCCCCCCCCCCCCCTGCCGTGTCGCGACTACCCGCAGACCATCGTTGCCTCAGAGTAGCCTTACAAGGCCTTGGCGTGTCAACTACGCGAGCGACAGAAAACAAGTGGAGTGCAAGACATGCGCGCACGCAGAAGGATAGTACGAGACAAGCAGACCATAGAATTCTTAACGACGCTTGGACCCCTTTGGAAGCAGGGCTTCCGGATACTACTACTCCGACCAATATTATACCCAGAAGGTCGCTGTTCGGGTCTCAAGAAAATGGCGGCAGAAACTCGCAAATGGACGGCTCGGAAAACAAAGGAGACCAGTTGGCAAACATCAGAGAGCAGAACGCGGATGATTATATGCTGGAGACTGTGGCGGAGAGCCATGGAACTCAGGAAGTCCGCGAGGCTGCTCTCTCGTCACCGAACCGTTAATCTGAGGATCTCGCCAATATGTTCGAGACATGGAAGAGGGCTTGAATGTGAGTTGATCGACAGACTGTATCCTAGCAGCTGATAAGGCATATACAGGTATGAAAATCAACATGCAGATGCACTCTATGACCGCTTAGTCCTCAAACGCGCTATAAGAACCTGGAAGGCTTCCAGGAGCCAGCTTAGGGTAAGTGGACATTACATTACATCGGCCTATATTAACTCTTTACATAGGCTCTCGAGCATCGTGCATCAAAGCACGAGGCCAGACAAAATGAAAGTCCTACTTCGTGCTGTTTGGCGAGTGTGGAAGGCGCATGAGCGTGGCAAGCTACTCGAACGTGTGAGAGGCGCACGTCTAGTCAAGCAGGCGTGGTCAGTGTGGGAGCAACAGATTCAGATGTTGCGTAAACGCGAAGGTGAGCCACCTCTTCATGGAATGTCTGTGTTCCAGCTGAGTATATATGCGTGCTTGTTATAGTGGCGGCGACGACTTTCTCTATGCGTACATCTTCTGCGCTGGCTACGGCGACGTTACAGCGCTGGCGCAAGGTTTACACTACGCACCAAAAATGCCCACGCGTTCGCAGCTGCAGGTTGCACTATCACTCCTCGCAGCTCCGCTACAGAATGCTGCTGAACTGGCGACTTCAGCTCACCCGTGCCAAGTTTAAGCAAGTCAAGGCTGCAAAGACTACTGAGAAGATGTTCATCATTCGGAACGCGTGGCAGAAGTGGACGGAGAAGATGAAGCAGAGGAAGAGAGCTAGAGAAACAGCTCAAGGATTTTGAGCTCAGGATTGCCGCTCGATACTTCCATGGTCAGTCACATCCGCCTCAGTGACTGAACGCTGCTCATTCGGTGCTTCAGAATGGCTCCAGCGCACCCAGATATCCGAGCGCCAGAGGAAACTCGCTGAAGATATCATCCGTCAAAGGGTCAAACCTGGTAAGTGGAGAAACTCTGTTTCAAGTCGGTATCTCACGACGCATTGTAGCGCATCATGTCAAAAACCTTGAACAGCTGGACGAACCGAGTTGCAGATATCAAATTCCGCGAATTCGATACATCTAGCCGGTACCAAAGTGCCTTGATGGAGTAAGACACACAAAAGCTATGAATCATCACAACCTTCTTACTACAGAATTCTTTTAGGTCTGCTTTTAAGAAATGGAAAGCGTTATGCATACGTCATGTTTGAAGAGTTGAGTCTCATGGAGAGTTACCAGGATGTTAAAACGGGAAGGTGCGTCATCTCTATATTTTGTCATTTCTTCTTAGCCGATCATATCTACACAGAAAACATGCGTCGTATGTTCTACCGCTGGTTGAGTGCTGCCCCGTAAAGCACGCCATCGGCGCCAGCTCCTTCAACAGAAGGAAGAGGAGCTTAAATTTGCGGTCGTCGCTGGCGCCTGGGACAAATGGCGGGAGCGATATCTGGACATCCGCCTACAACCGACGGCAGATGCCTTCCTTGTGCAAAGCCAGAAGAACATGATGTTCCGTGCATTTGGAATCTGGCATATGAAAAAACCAAGGCAAGTCATACAAATCTCATCTATCTGCGTAAAACCTCTGAGGCGTCGATCAAAGTCTTTGCCTGCGCTTCGTTTCCACGCCAGTCATCTCAAGGCCCGCTACTGGAAAATATGGCGTGATGCCATGCCTAACGCCTTACAAGCCAGGGAAGCTCGCGAGATGGATCGGAAAATCTGTACTTAGTGAGCCCCGTTGAGCCTGTAACCCGTCATATCTGCTCACCCTTTGATAGCCAAAGCATACGAGAAGTGGACCCAAGCGTACAGAAACCAAGCTTGAGCTCAAGGCGGTTGCGTACGTCACGTCAATTGAACAACGGTTCAATGGTTCATTACTAATTTAATTTTGGGTTATAGCCGTGCGCGTTATTTGCGTCTTCCCACTGCGGCCCCGAGGCACAATCGCCCCCGTCCTGAGACAAGCGCCTGAGCCGAAGCCCTCGGCACCCAGTCCAGTCTATGTGTCCATCCCGAGTGGTCCTTCGCGGCCCACAAGCCCTGCGTCCACTGAAGCCGGACCCTCGTCTGCGCCCGCGACTCGTCCCCTCATACGATCAAAACTCTACCAAGGCGGCCGTTTGAGCATCGCAAGCTTGCTCTCAGAACGACCCCGCTCTCCAGAGCGCTCGGACAGGCGTGCACTGCCGAAAACTGTCCGCTATGAGCCCGTCGCGACCGAGACTGTCCACTCGAGCTAGCACCGTACGCGACCCCAGTCCGCGCGAGGTCGAGCTCAAAACTATTGCGGTTGGGACCAAGCGCAGCGAGGCTGTGATGTCCGCACCGCCGAGTATGCTAGGTAGTGAGGCAGGCCGGAGCAGACTCTGGCAGGAGTTACGAGGTATCCAAACGCGCTCGCGCGCAAACCAACAGAGGGAGGGCGGACGTTCCGTCGTGACCCTCTGTAATCAGATTGTCGTGCTGGGTCTGCAGCTACCTTGTTTATTTATCACTCGTTGTATCTATCTCTGTTTGTATTGTGCCCAACTTATGAACTGCCTTCTGACTCTGTACCGCTTTGGAGGCTGGCGAGGCGGGGCCGCACGTGGAAAGGACAGTGCGGTGCCAGTCAGCCGCGGGAAATGATCGAACCTCGAACGAGTTCGGGTCTGGCGTCTGTTTACGACTGTCGCCGCAGAGTCCCTTGGCTGCTGCGTCCACCTCTCGCAGTCCCTCCCGCCTTCTCGTGTACAACTATCCCCCCTTTGATACCCATATACTATGGCACGAGAACAGACTTGCGCAGATGCGGGTAAGTCTCTCTCCCAACCATTGGCACAAAAGCCCACTAATGGTGTGTCTCAGGCCCAAAGGCAAGCCCAGGGAGGGGCTCAGGACGTCGAGGATGAATGGCAACCTCCGTACGCCTGACCGTGTCACCTCGCCTACGGTCGAATGGTCGGCACGAATGGAAAACGCATACGCCGCGGGGAATGGCACGGATCCTATGGCCACTTTCTACTCCGAGGTACGCGCAGTTCGAACAAACAATGCTTTCCGCCGATCGTACTCACTCGGTACGGCTCGGCCTCGTTCCCTCGAATTCCACTCCTAGATCACCTCTGTACAAGATGCCATTTCTTCGTACAACTCTAATGTGTCCCGGATTGCCGACCTTCACAGTCGCACCCTGAATAGCACACAGATGAGAATGCGAATCAACAAATACTGCTATTCTAGACGACCTTATAAACCAGACGCGAGACCTAGGCAACAGTATGTAAACAGCGTCTGCAGTCTCTGGAGGCCCAGCCTGCCCAACCTGGTCAGGATATGCGGATACGCAAAGAACCGGGTAGGTCTACGACATACTCTGTCTATTTGTCCTCGCTAACTTTCTCTTAGACGGGACTTTGCTCGTTCTAAGTTCGTCGAGGCTTTGCCAAAACTACCAGCAAGTAGAGAGGGATTACAGACAAAGGTACAAGCAGCGCGTGTGGAACGCCAGTTCAAGATCGGTGAGTTGTCCCGGTGTTTTCGTCATTTAAAGCTGGCTGAGGCTGACAATCATATCGTAGTAAAAACCGGACGACTACGCAAGATGAAGTCAATGCTGTTGTAGTGAACGATGTCTCTGGCGGTGGAAGACCAGATATTCGCACAAGCAGTACGCATCGTCGACCGGATTTGAAGGACTACCCTAATTGTGTACCAGCTCACATCATAACACAGCTTAGCTCCTCTACGCGTTACGGGGAGTCTCGAGCTGCCTATCGAGAAGTACAAGAGCGCCACGCAGATATTCAACGCATCGAACGAACTCTGGAAGAGCTTGCGCAGCTCTTTAATGACGTGCGTCATGTCAGCATGTCTCGAAATTGTCATTAATTGCTTCTGCAGATGAGTGTACTTATTAACCAACAAGATGAGACGATCAACAATATTGAAGTGCAAGCTCAGCACGTTGAAGATGACACACGAGGAGGGTGAGTCTACTTGAATACCGTTCCAGTCTGTCAGCTACTGATGATAAACGCGCTTAGTCTGGAGCAAACCGAGAAGGCTGTGGAGCATGCTCGTTCCGCACGGCGCAAACGTTGGATTTGCTTCATCCTCGTTCTCATCATCTGTGCCATCATTGCCATTGTGTTGGCCGTCACGCTCTCGAAGAAGTAATCTCTCCCTCTATGTATGTTACGATCTAGTTCTTGATTTCTACAGTGGGTCGGTGCTCGCTGGACACTCCTGCTGTCTTGTGGAGGATGGCTTAGCTTACAGTTCGAGCTTTGATTTCGATTATACCCTTTTAATTCTTATAATCCCCTGGGTCCCCTATTATGACTCTATTCACCTCCTGCCACATCCCACTATTTACCCTCCGTACGGGCTATAAACTTGCTTACAACTTCGAAATATCTGTCTTCCACCAACAACTCGTTATGCTCCCGCGTGAGGTCGAAATAATTTTCGACATTTGCCGGGTCCGCGCACAATGTCTTGAGCCGGGCAAACATCAGCTTTTGGCTTTGCACTTCGTCTACAAGCGTATCTCCCTTCGAATGAAGAATCAACCATCGGATGTGGTTCTCGCCATTGCGCAATCATATGCCCGCAGTGTTGACGTGAGCGTAAGACTCGAGGTCACCGAATGCTGCAGCAACGAACATCTCCCTGTATGCGGGGGAAAGACTGGAGGAAGAGATCGATGTTGTATGCGCCTCCAGACGTAATGACTCCTTTTGTGGCGGCCAATAAGGCGTCTGAAGGAGTAAATGAAGTGATTGCTGCGGGTCGGACTGGGGACAGGCATCTAAGGCGAGGAGGATAGAGTCTAACATGTGTGCGGAGCAGCTGTGTCCGATGAGGTAGAGTCGGGAAGGGTCGTACGGAAGAACATCCAGGGACTTGGGACCTGTCCAGCCGATAATGAAGTGCAAGAATGCAAGCAAATCCCTCAGCATGCCCAGGATGCTGTAGGCCGTTCTCTGTGTGTTGTCAAGCGGTTAATTGGGGACAGCCACCAATCACAGCTGAGGAACCCTCCGCAAGACGACGCGCCGTTGTCGCATGTTCCAATTTATCCTCCCTGAGATGGTAACGCTCGGTCAGGGCCAGGAGATATGGGGCGTGTGTGTACTTACGATCTCCATGCTCCTCCATGAACGAAGCAGGATGAGGGGTCCAGTATGCTTGGGAAGAAGGCGGGACAGTAGAGATCGAATGCGTGTAACGACCAGTTAACCCGTATCGACGAGTCCTCAAACGTATGATATGTGGTTGTTCGTGGAGCTCCTGCATTGTGCTCTGTCTAAGGAAGGTCGTCGACTAGATCTTGGGGGGAGTAGTGACAAAACGTTTGGACAAGACTAAGAGGTAGGTCAATTTTATAACCCGCGTCGTCGTTCACTTGAAGCCTGAGCTTCCCATGGCACAACGGGAACCACCGAATTGAACTTGAGAGAGCGGTCATTCTAACAACATGCAAGATCAGCTTGATAGGTCTCTGAGAGTCATGAAACACGATGGTGAGATGGCTCTTGAACGTGAGGTATATATACGGGTGATATGTACTCGAACTTTCTCTAGATTCTGACTTCAGAGAAGATGATGTTAGCTTGATTGATTGCAGCCGTGCGTTGACAGGACGTCGGGGTCTCATATGACATCCATTGGCGAAATGTGATGCACTCAGAGGAAAGTGCATGGTTCGGATTCACCACATGAATACCTGTAAATAGTAGAGCAGACACTCGATGTTGACAAGTCGACGTCAAGCCGTACCAGTACTCAAGTACTCACCGGTCTGTTCATTTTTCCGCATTAAATATTGAACATGTACTACAACTGTGGACCTGAAGAGACAACTATCCGCCGCCAGAGTAGACCTTCTTGGGTATGAGCATCATAGCTACAGAAAGTATATAGTTCGGACTACGCCCCTTCGCGAAGAAGAGGTATCCTTGGACCTAGACCCTCTCCGCCCTCCTCAAACTGTAATTGCGTCTTATCCGGACCGTGAGTCAAACCAGCGTTGTGGGCCAAATTCTTGGCGTGAATCACCGTCCCATGTCCGAGCTTCCGATGAGGCTTGTTCAACCCAATTTGAACCACCAGGAACATCGAGCAGATGGACACTATAACCATTTGTAGGAATGTGCCGCAGGAGTCTTTATGGTGTTCAGCTATTAATACCCGAACATTCAAACATGGATTATATCTGTTTCTCACCAAGCAGCAATCCTATGAGAAGATTGAGACTTAAGTGAAAGTATACTAAATATAGATACTGCTCACCGAAGGCAGGAGCTCCATCCAGAGTGCTCGCAAGGCAGGGATGGTCAGGATGACGCTAATAGGTAACAGGAGGATGGACTCGGTTACGTCTTGACCCACCAGGGCGGACACCGTGATAAAGACCACGACAGCGGTGAGTCCCCCAGTTGACCAGAAATAGGGTGATGACATAGGTCCGAGCGAATGCCGTGCGCTCGAAGCCCATCTCCATCGTCCGCGAAAGGATGAGAGCGCCCGAGTCGTTATATGCGTGGGTCTGTTCGTCAAAACGCAAGAAAGGATCAAAATTATTTGTCGAGCTGATAGGACGAAGCCCAAGTATCGGTATACTGTCGTTATTGCTGTTGTCCAGTGCAACGAAGGTTGTGTCAAGTTGATACCCATCGAAGGGAAATCCCATATTGCTGGTCAAGGCTGCCCGCCAAGCATATAAGACCAATAAATGGGTTATTGAGAATGTCTGCATCGGTTGTACACTATAAAGTAGCTGAGGAAGACGTCGGCATGTGTGCGAGAGCAATTATCGACTCACAAAATTGGCACACACCGGACGAAATGTTTCTTGGATTTGCTTTGAAGTTGTAGGAATAGGTGGGATCAGTCGCACTAGGGGAGTTTCCTTTATTAAACACCCCAAGGGAACATCATGCCAATGTGGCGGGCCCACCCATCGACATAGAAGTCAGCTGAGGTGGCGAGTCTGCCGCAATAGCCCTTGTATGAGTAAACCTGGGTGTTGGGTGCCTTGAGGGCGCCGCAGCCAAGGATCAACCAGGAAATCTGTACTTGACGTGCGGATATGTCGATATCATAAACATGCCCGAGGAGCATAATCTAAGCAATTTAGGTTGTCAGCGGGTGTACTCCATAGGCATGTTTCGCACAACGTACCCCTGTCTGATTGTGGACGATGTCGTCCACCATCTTTGTGGCCCCAGTCATCACCGTCTTCCATCGCCACTGCCATCAATCCCTCGCTGAATATCAAGGCGAGAACCACGACCGCTATCGCTGTCGCAGCGAAGATCCTCACGCGCCTCGAAATCCGGTTGAATGAAGCCAAGGTGCGCTGACCCAATGCTCTCGAAGAGGGACGACCGAAAGGCATGTCAATGCAGTATGATCGGAGCGGTGGTCTGTTGATTGAATGAGGTACAGAACCATCAGTCTTATATACATTGCGTCGGGAGAGGTCGGGACCCAACGGTGGCTGGAAATCGCCAAACGCTCAGTTTCATTGATGGCGGCGGCAACTAGCGTGCAAGGGCTAAATTAAGCTGTGTGGCACGTAAAAACAAGGCAAACTCCAACACTTGACACACAATCGATATCGGCTACGGCGGGAGTATCGGTGGTGTTTAAATCGCCCTGCTTCATTATGCCCCTCACTATCCTCCTTTCGACGTCAGACGAGGCGTGGCCTGATAGACCGCGCTGTCTCGCAGACCAATCTTGGCATCGCAGGAACATGTTAAACTAGGATGAGGACATATAGTCAGTCCAGTATTCAGAGACATATAGTTCACCTCGTGCTCACCTTACTGTTTGATGCAAATGGCGATTATTCTGGTCGTATCGACCAAATGCGATGGGTTTCCTTTGGAGACGAGAGATACTTCCCTAAACTCGAGTCTCATTTATTGCGTGAGCCAACCCCTGCAGATCCTGCAAACGCAATGAACTTAAATCAATTTGGATAGCTGCGTATCGAGTTTTGTTGCCGCCCTGTACGTTTATACATTCCCGCCCGAGCGAGTAGGTCTGCGAGATGAGCCCGCTCGAAAATTTGCCTGGGGCCTGTTGCCATTGAAGATACTCCCAGGGCCAAAATCCGGCTCTCCTCCCAAGGTACCAAATATGTCTCGCCACATAATTGTTGGGTTTTTACACACCTTTGCAAAGATCTTCTTCCAGTCATCAACGATACCATTTACTACACGAACTCCTGCGAGATGGATGTTTTGGAGCGACGGCTCAAATCCGGGGGCGGGTCCAAAAAGGTGGTCCGCCACGCTCTGTCCGTCGAACGGTCTGTCAAAATTCGACCCCCGTTCGCATGATGATAACGCGTGAGAAATCGACATGGCCTATAAGCGCGCCACGCAACAGGGATTCCAGCGTCGCGCTCCTGCTGCGTCGTGCAATATACGCCTGTGCCATTCGTGAACAACGTGGTGGTGTTCTCGAATGCTCCGCCGAGCAAAGAGCCGGACCAAAATACGTCGGAGGTAGCGGTATCGCATGCCAATACCGACGGTGGTGCAGCACCTGCAGCGAAGTCGGGATTCGAAGCGTATTTGGCTCGCAGCTGCTGCGGACGCGGCGTTGTCAGAGAGCTCTTAGCACCCTTCGCCATCTGAACAGCGAGCTGACGAAGGTTTTGTCGTTGACCTCGAAGACCTCGGGTGCCATAGATGGATTGGGGATATTCGTCGGGAGAGGTAGAGCCTTGAGGCACGTAACCGGTAGAGAAATTGTCGGGTTTCTCCCGTGCGTCGATCTCTTTTTGAAGAGCTACTTGGACAGCGTATCGCGCAAAAAGTGACACCGCCGATGGTGCCTACTTTCGGATTCATGCCAGCAATGCCGGCGATGAGGAAGTAGGTTCGTCGGAGATCGAAGAGAGGGGAGAATGGACAAGGGTTGTCATCGTCACTGCGGCGTTAATTTCGGCCTCGCCAGTGACGAGCGAACATATGTTCTCGTCCGCGGTGCAATGAACCTGAGGGAATAGCGGTGAGAGGTCCTGGGACGGTGATGTTCTTCGCCAGGATGTTGAACTCTGGTATGTTGAACCAGACGTCCCCTTCGTCTACGAACTGTAATGATAGCACACATTCAGGAGACAACCGAGGCAGGGTAGAGATGCCTATAGGCCTTACCATGCCGAGAATAAAAACCTTGGGTACGATCTTGTTATTCCCATGCTGTGGGGTGTATGATGCAAACGCAACTGACGAACTTGCTACATAGTGAAAGATGAATTGTACGAGAAGTACGACTTGAGCCCACATATCCTCGGCTCTGGCATATTCCAAGTATCAGTGATGGCGCGGAGGAGTTGCTTTAGCATACAGAGACTTACGCTGTTAGCGGAGGGCAGAGAAACGGGGACAAACTGTCGAATGTCAGGTCGTGGTAATATAGCATCTCAGATGAATGGAACGTACGGGCAATTTTATTGTTCCCGCATCAAGTCCGTGTTTCTGAAATGGACATAGTGTAGCTTATCTAGAGAGTAGGGTAAGTCTGTGAGAACGACAAGAGCGAATCTCGCCCCAGTGTGGTATCCTATTGGTTAGAATCGATACATACCTTCTAGCGGCGGGCCCCGACTCGGATGCCGTGTGACATGTGGGGACAAAAAACATGCTGCCAAAGGAAAGCTCGAGAGGCATTGAAGATAGCAGCCGTTGAATTAAGAGAATTGTGCGTGAAAACACAGATGAATAGCGAAAGCCGGTTCGGTGCTCATTGTGGGTGGCATCTGTCACGAACGCGATACGACGTCCGTCGGCGTAGATGAGGGATGCGGGAATATGATAGGGTTTGGGTATTCCAGGGAGAGGAAAGGTTAACATTGAACTATGACGAGCCACGCGCAGTAAACGTAAAGACTCATGGTATTGTTACGTCCGTCGTCAAGCGTGATCATTATGGCTCTACTATTTCCACTCCGGCTCGGACAGAGTACGGTATTCGGACCCATGAGAAGTCCGAGATGTAGATCGGCGATGCTTCCTTTCCTAGCTTCACGCTCTTGTGGGAATGCTTTGTGCTCAAGCCGACGCTGACGACCAGGAAGATGGAGCATAAAGCCACAATGACCATCTGCAGGAACGATAGCCACAAGAATCTGCAGACACATGAGCAAGAGGACATTACCAACGCCCATTCATATGCTCACCTAGTAGCAGACCCTGTTCAAGCATGCATTAAAAGAGGGCATGTAAAATCAGAATGTACACGCGAATGATAAACGTACCCAAGTAGGGGCGCTCCTATCCACAACGCTCGCAATGCCGGGTATCGTGACGATAACGCTCAAAAGGCAATAGTAGGATCGACTCCCCGACTTCCATTGCCCCCTCGTTCGCGCACAGTGTGATGTAGAGCACCACTCCGTCAACGCCCAATTCACGGTGAACAACGACATGACGAAGAACATCGTGAAGGCCGTTCGCCGAAACTCGATTTCGCATATAGCGCGATTGCATGCCTTGTCCCATTGATTTGTGTCTGCGTGGCCAAATCTTGTTGTACGTATGGCGAGAAATTATTTGTGACATCCACGGGGTAGTATGTCAGGATAGGAAGGTCTCTGGTTTGTTTCCGGGTCCAGAGCTATGATACTTGAGTCAAGGAAGTAAGTGTCGAAGGGATAAGCGTATTGCTGCGGGTCGAGACCATTCCACGAAAGAGATTTCGATGAGATGTGTTGTCTGAAACTGATTCAAGGCCTGCACGCTATGTCATTTCAGCGGACTGTCCGTGTCCAAGAGAAAACGCCTGATCTCACTATGCGACTATCGGAGGCTGGGCCCCGTACATGGGTTGGCAGCCGGATCATAACTTCCGTTTGGTGCAGAAGCTCTGGTCCCAGTGGTGTCAAAACTATGGATGACGATGTCAGAGGAGGAGGGTCTCACCCATCTACATAGAAGTCGGCCGCGACGTTTAGCCGTCCACATGATTTAACATGATACGTATGGGTTTTTTACTAGCCGCATTGCCCCGCAGCCAACAACTAGCCAACGATATCTGAACCGTTCGTGATGGGATGTCAATGTTATAGACATGCCCCAAAAGTGATATCTGACAAGGAGAGTTGATGAGTTAAATCAATACGTTTATGAGCGTAGTGCGCACGCCAGTCTGGTTACCACCGTTCTCCAATATGATAGTGCCCAAGTTGTCAGACATTTTCCCGATACCTATCAATACACCGCAGAACAGACCGACGGTCGCCGCTATGACGGACAACCATACGATAAACTTCCAGGCAATAGGAGAAAGTGGTATGCCCCGAAAAACTTGCTGAACGGCTGACGAAATTTGGGAAGGCTCAGCATTATCTCGAGGACAGGGGCGTTTAGCAGCACGTACACCATCGCTCATCAATATAAATACTATATGTATGCCGAGCAGACCGTTCCTGAGTGCACCAGAGCGACGGTTTGACGCGCCGTTGTTGTCTGTCTTGGTCACGTTGCCCGGAAAGACGCAGCTCAAACCACGGTTTTGCAGAGCTTATGGTAGCGATTGAATGCCGATGGATCTTGGCTGGACTTAGCTTGTCTATCGCCATGCCTCAGAGGCGGAAATAGAACTGTACGTCGCTCAGATCAAGGCACCTGAGACAAGAGCCTCTCCCGCCATACCTTTCGGGGCTCGCCAAGAGGCGTGCATTTGACCGCAGTAGCCCATTAAGACACGCTGTGTTGGCCGAATACGTGTGTAGAGTGCATATCGTTGGAATTCCTGGGGCGACCGCGGGTCACGCTAAGAATATTAACCCCGTGAGCACTAAGTCGACTTGAAAAGATATAAATTAGCATGAAGCAAAGCTGCAACGCACATACGGTGCATGGAAGTAGCCACCTTTGTCGAGTTTGGCAAATGTGAGCCACTGGCAATGTCCATATGATGGTGGACGAGCGAGAGCCTACACGACCTAGCGAATCAACGTTTCACATGGATCCGGTGATGGCCTTGCTTATCTAAGCGATGTATTGGGTCCAAGGAGTGCCAATTAACTAGCTCCTCCAAGACTCTGATGAAGTGCGACGCTCTGCTCAGATTGCTCGGGCTCAACACACTCCTCTCAGCCACATTTCTGCCCTCAAACTCCGGTTGCATCGACCCAAATGTCCTGGCACTCCGACTTTGCTGGTTGGCACTCCCGTGCTCAGCCCCATCCCTCTCCTGACGCGTTCACGCTCACCCGCGATAACCTCATTTTTGGCGTCCTGCGCAACGCCCCTGTACAAACCGATGGCTTCACGCTCGCGCTCTTCTCCCCAAAACGTGGCGGTCGATGCTATGGGTCGCGTTTCCATGCTTCTTGAGAGCGATTTCGCTGGACTCTCCGCCCTAGGCAAAGACGCGACAGTCCTGCCCGAAACTGGCTCCTTCCGGAATACGTGGCGCGTTAAACAGCCGCGCACATCGCAGCCGATCGAGCGGTTATTTGTATCCGCCCCCGGGGGTGTACTGCACGAGATTAGTGTCCAGGGCTACGAGAAAGAGAAGCGAGAATTGAGCGCACCGGTGGCTACCTTTACAGAGTTGCCGCAGACCCTGTGGGAGCTATTTGGACTTATCGAGGAAGCAAGGGATGACTACCAGAGCGGCAAGAGGATGCAGCGATGGTGAGGAGGTTGAAGGAGTTGTTGATCGAAGACGAACCCTAGTCGCATCTCAGCACCCTGAAGGACGAGACTATATCGGTCAAATATACCCAAGGAGTTAGGAAGAATTATTTGTTGTATTCTCAATCAACTGAAAGCTATGCAGTACCGTATACACAGTACTACTAGCTCAGCCGATCCTAACTCCGAGTGCGAACCCGGCGACGAACGACGCGTGCTGTTGGAAGTTGGCAGTTAAAAAGTCGACGATCCAGCGGGCAAGGGATCCGATGCTTGGCGCATGCTTGATGCCCTGCGCATCGCGAGTGTAGAATAGGTTTTCGAAACGCGTCGACATGCGTCCCCAGTCCACTCGTACGAGGTTTAGGGAGCCGAAATACTGCGGCGGAGTTTTCAGATTTCTGAGTTGGCTATGCGCGTATAATCATACCTGAAGCAGCACAAAGACACCGCCAAATACAAAAGCGAGAGCTTTTGCGCCCTTCTTCACAAATACTCCTGCGCATATGCCACATACGGTCCCAAATGTGAGTTCATAGGCGTTCACTGACGATCGAGGCGGAGGTGGCAGCGGTGCGGCATCGATATTTGCTGGGGATGCGCTGTGCGGTGGGTAGCTTGTTGGAGCTGCGAGTAATCCATACGTTTTGTTAGGGGTACTCTTGGACATGAATATGTTGAGGGCTTACAAGCGTCGCAGTGGATCTCCTGCCGGCTGGCATAATATGACAATCCAGTGAGGCCTACGGTAGCCATTTCCAATAAGCCTGGCGGAGTTTTTCCCGGGTAATGCTTTCCCATTAGCCCTTATGCGTAGATTTTGAAAGGCTATACTAGGCTGCGAAGAGAAAGCTAGATTGCTAGTAGCGTAGCGGCGAAGTTGGGAACGATTTGCGTTGAAGGCATAGTTTCGAAGCTGATGGGTCAGCGTGAAAGGCATAGAACACATGTTTCTGTGCATTGTGGATGAATATCTGGAGGCTTTCGCGCCGCGGCCGATGTTAGAGCGCGGTGGATGAGTTCGAGTGCGAGTTGAATTCGAATGGGGTTGAGCTCGATGACGTCACTGGGGGGCGAAAGGTTTCCCACGGATCGACTCGGCAGCGATGAACTCGTGCGACTTTTCTACGGCTAGTGTGTAGTGGGAATATGTAGAAAGACGGACTGTAATATGTATGTACAATTAAATCATCGCAATTTGGAAGAAGGCTGACTGCGCCTCTTTTGCCTGATCACCATTTCTCGGGTCACGACACTGTCCAGCCCGAATATAGCTTTGTGACTGCTCGCCTTTCTGAATAGTACACTTGTAGCATGTCACTGCCATGCATCCAGCTAGTTATATGGATACCATTCAAGATACATACTGAGGCGATATAAAGCAAATTCATCTCCGTTATATATTTCAGTCTCCGGTTGCCACTGGTGCCCCTTCAAGTGCAATAAAGCAAATTCATCTCCGTTATATATTTCAGTCTCCGGTTGCCACTGGTGCCCCTTCAAGTGCAACGCAGCTTCCACATCCCACATACTGCTAGAAGAAACCCTCGTCCTGTTTGACTACCCACACATCATGGGCATACAGACCAACATAAGCATGCAGAAAGCCGAAGCTTCGGTCATCACTGCAGTCACAGCTGATGGTAGCAGGGGCCCCCAGTGTTGCCACTGCGGGTGACGCTCAGACCACGCCCCAGACTGCCCATTTGGGAGCCCCAAACAGACGGTGCGTTTATTCAGCTTGAACGTGCCGACCGGGCTACCGTCTTACCAAACCGTCCTGTGGGCACATAAGTAGGAGTCAGAGGTTCTCAAACTTATGGGGCCGCGGCATACAATATACATGCAGAGATAGCGCCTGTGAAATTGATACCTGCAGTTCTTACTCTAACTCAAGCTACGTGCGGCATAGACCAGAGAGAGCCAAAGCTCTTGATCATTCAAGTATGCTGCGAGACTCTAGAGACAATTATTGTTCCTTTTTGGCCGTATTTCTACACCTTAAGCAAGAGAAACTTTTTTGACCAGAGATTTCTTGCATGCTCCACGTGATGAGTGCTTCTAGAGTATAAAGTGCTAGAATACGCGACTCTCTGTGCTATAGCAAGCCCCGCCACACATCTGGTCACGAACTACGACACCTACCATATTGGGCCACATCAACAAATTTGTTCCTCTACCATTGGGCGTCTACATCATTTCCGTACCTCACTCCTTGCGCTTCGGCCTCTCGTCTTCAGACAGTTATGGGTAGACGCGCAAAGAACAAACAGGGAAACCCAGAGCCCCTTGCTGAGGCGAATGGCCAGTCTGCACGCCCCTCCACGAAAAAGCTCGGCAAGCGCAAGGCGGAACCAGAAGAGGATGTGAGGGAGAGCAAGAGGCCGGCGAAGAAGATGAAGGAGGCCGTGGTGAAGAAGGGGAAGGCGGAGAGGGGCAAACCCAAGAAGGCGAAGGCTGTACCTGTGAAGAGCAAGAAGCAGGAGGCCGAGGACGAGGACGAGGAGGAAGAAGAGGAGGAAGACGATGCCATGGAGGGAGGGAGCAGTGAGGGCTGGGAAGACGTCGATGATGACCTTGACGTGAAGGCGGAGGCCAAGTATGTCACAAATCACCATTTGTTCTGTGCTATCATTGCTCATTTTGATCTAGGTCGCTATTCCGTGATAGCGACGACGAAGAGTTCTCAGGTTTCAATGGAGACTTGGACGAATACGACTTGGAGGGTGAGGAAGACGAGTACGCCCTATTCAATACAAATATATGTACATACTGAAACTTCTCTTCCTAGTGATGACGTTCTCCGCGGGTCAGTGCAAGAACTGGACCTTGGTTCCGACGACGAAGACGACGAACCTCAGGAACCCGTCCGGCTAAGAGGCAAGAAGTCAAAACAGCAAGAAACGCCCTGCGAAGATAATACCTACAGGGTCTGATGACTCCGACTCTGATGCGGACGAAGACGAAGAGGATGGCTCCCCCATTACCATGAAGAACATGGAGGCTCGTTCAAGAGCCATGGACGCGAAGGCTGCACGAGAAGCGCAGCTCGACGCGGAGGAGATGAGACAGGCAGAACTCGCGAGTGATGAGGAACTCGCTGATGATGCCATGGAGGAGGACGAGGATGAGGAAGAGGCGGATGGAGGCGAAGAGCCATTCCATTTGCCGACCGCAGAAGAACGGGAAGAGGAGAAGAAGGCTGGCCCACCTCAAGTGCACGTCGTCCAACGCCGCATGCGAGAATGCGTCCGTATACTGAGTAACTTCAAGAAGCGGGCAGCAGAAGGCCGGTACGTTCGTCTAGCTCAGGTTGTAGCAGGATCGTCTCACTAAGATGTTTCCACCACATTCAGTTCGCGTGCCGAATATGTGGCTCAGCTTGTTTCAGACATTGCCAGCTATTACGGCTACAACGACTTCCTCGCCGAAAAGCTCTTCCAGATATTCCCGGTCTCTGAAGTAGGTCCGGCCTATGTGACCACAGAATGCCCATTAACGCACATTTCATCAGGCTATCGAGTTTTTCGAGGCAAATGAGGTTCCGAGACCTGTGACCATCCGCACAAACACCCTTCGTACTCGCCGGAGAGACCTTGCGCAGGCTCTGATCAACAGAGGTGTCAATCTTGAAACCCATTGGCAAGTGGACGAACGTCGGTCTGCAAGTCTTCGAGAGCTCCGTTCCTATCGGTGCTACCCCCGAGTACCTTGCTGGGCAGTACATGCTCCAAGCCGCCTCGTCCTTACCCTACCCGTCATCGCTCTCGGCCCTCAGCCAGGCGAGCGTGTGCTCGACATGGCCAGCGCCCCGGGTGGCAAGACGACACATATGGCTGCGCTCATGCAGAACACTGGTGTCATCTTCGCCAACGAGCTGAACAAGGCCCGGACGAAGAGTTTGACTGCCAACGTGCATCGTTTGTGGTCGGGTGCAAGAACGTAGTCGTATGCTCGTACGACGGTCGCGAGTTCCCCAAGGTGATGGGTGGCTTTGACCGTGTCCTGTTGGATGCACCATGTAGCGGTACTGGTGTCATTAGCAAGGATGCTAGCGTCAAGACCAACAAGGCGAGCCCAATCTTCTGGCCGCTGTGATGGGGATCTAATATGCTTGCTTTTCCACAGTCGGATCGCGATTTCACCCTTCTGTCTCACCTCCAGAAGCAGCTCATTTTGTGCGCCATCGACAGTGTCCAGCCCGACTCGAAAGACTGGCGGTTACCTCGTCTACTCGACATGTTCCGTAACAGTTGACGAGAAACGAGGCGGTCGTGGACTACGCCCCTGCGCAAGCGCCCCAACGTCAAGCTCGTCGAGACGGGCCTCGAGTTTGGTGTGCCAGGCTACAAGAGCTACCGACCGGTAAGAACTTTCGATCCTCGCGTGCCACGATGACCCGGCGGTTCTACCCCTCACGTGCACAACATGGACGGATTCTTCGTCGCGAAGTTCAAGGTCGAGAAGCGCACAAAGAAGACGGAGCAGAAGGACGGCGGAGGCCGAGGCGGACGCGCCGCAGCCCGCAGCGTTTTGCGTTTCGACGAGGAGGAGTCGGGACAGCGGGCCTATCAATGCGTGGGGCCATATCGCACAATAACAAAAGGTAAGTCGTGTATCGCCGGTTCGACCTGCACGCGGTGCTGATGCCCTTGCAGAGGCCAAGTCAGAGCAGAGACGGAAGAGCATGAAGGCGAAGGGCCTTCGCGTCCCCGCGCGCCCCTGACGCGCACAAAAGCTGCCCCCGCTGCAGCATGATCTACATTAGTATATGGAATTCGACAGAGAGATCGTCTTCAGCCACCGTCACTTGTCGTGTGCACGCACCGAGTGCGCCCCGCGTGCTCGACCCTGCTTTTACGTGTGGCGAGTGCCGCTTCTTCCTCTTCTCGCACAGGAAGGGTCCCGACAGGTGATTGACACTGGCCCGAAGCATGCATCTTCACGCGGGGATGCCGATTGTGTGCGGTTCAGATCCCCATGCGGTATCGCGCGAACGCGCCAATTAGTCAAGGGCTTTGTGGCGAGCGAAGCATGACCGAGGGCTGGGTGTGCAATCCTGCCGAAGTTGCTGCTGCATCCCGAAGCCGAGTTGCTAGCATGTTGAATATTCCGGTGTTCGAATCTTGAAAAGGGACATCGGCTCCCAGGAATGGACATGTCACGGTTCAAAACAGCGAGTTTACGTGATAGTTAGCACAGGATCAGCGCATTTTTGCGTACTGTCGGAGCGGCGTGCCGTGGCGATTGTTGGGGATGCGGACGAACGGACGTGCGTTGACACGTACAACGCACGCGCGTCTGACCATGGCTATCCTCCTTTTGGGCGCGAAGACGATCAGGATTCAGAGGCTATCCATCGCCGTGTCCACTATTTACACGAGATCTAAATCAGTACATTTAGGTGTGACGTAATCTAACAAAAGGAGGAGAAAAGGAAGCAGGGAATCCCCACCGATGGGGACGCACACGGGTACTCAAACAGAAAACTGTACAGTAAACAGGTCCGTTTAGGCCTCAATCAGATAGCTATGATACATGCCTAATGTCGGCTGATTTCATTGGAGCGGACGCGGCTCAGGTAGCGGCTTCCTCTGCCAGAAAAAACGATCATGAGTTCCTTCATCGTCGGCCCGACATACGCACTTAGCACAGAACCTTGCTTCTGTGCGTTTGCCTATCCTCTGAACAAACCTACACAGGCGCCTACCGAGCCGAGCGACCCAGAGTGCAGATTGTGTCGCTCCAAGGCGACCATCCAGTGAACCTGGATTTACAAGATAAGTGGTTAGCCCAAGGGTCCTTCTCCCGCGGAACAGCCGGGATGGAAAGAAAGCTCGGAAGGAAAGAGGAAGGCAACGCACAAGCATTACCCCCAAAAGTGACGGAGACGAGCCGTCGGTGTCGTCCTTGATCCTGGTGCTTCGCGACACAGCGACGAAGATACACGTCAATGAGGAAAAACAAACAAGTAGTGAGAGATAGAAGCGCAAGCAAAGAGGCCCCACAGCCGACTGCGTGAGGAACAGAAGGCAGAGCCACGCGGGAATACCCCGCGTAGGCCCGGCGCCGCGGCGTTGGGCATAACCGCCACGATGAAGAGCCGAGGCAAGCCGAGTCAGGAAGCTGAAGCCGCATGGAGATTTGGTGGTTTGCGGGGCAAGGGCCACGGCGAATATCAAGGACGGTTCAATGTGAATGTTTATGGGCAGGGGACCTTTTTCAGGGGGCACGCACCAATTGGGTGTGAGGACGAGGGACCTGACCCGGTTGAGCGTCAAGCATAGGTTGATAGGAACTTTAACTGTCCACTCCGCTTACGAGTTTTTTTTTTGAGGGCCGCCTGTACGTTGGCCTGTCAAAGGTATCGGATCCTAGCTTTGCCTTTGAGCACTGGCCGGGGGTGTCGTGGCTGCAGTCCGGCGACACCTACAGTATGAAGTGCAGCCACAGAATGACAGTGCGTACCTCTATGAGGACATCGTGAGTGAGAGGGGCGAGCAGATAGGGTCGCGAATACCAATAGAATAGAAAAATCGAGACGTCAGAGGTGTGATGGCGGATGAAGGACGGAAAGAAGGGTGCTCACGAGAGATCTATGGGCTGAGATGCGAATATCCCCAGACTCCAAAAAGCGCGTACAGCGCCGGGGTCGCAGACGCCACAACGAGGAAACGGTCGCCGTCGAGGCATATGCTCTGTGAGGCTAAACAGGGTAGATGCTGTGGATGATTTGGGACAGAAAGCGAGACCAGCAGCCCAGCAGCAGGGAGAAAGGTCAGAGAAGGTTTTCAAAATCGGCGTTGATGACCCAGAACATGTGTGGCGAGGTCGGCGAGTCTGCGCCGCAGGGGCGAAGCCCCCCAATGGCAGAGCTGGGGATTCCGTCTACGGCAGAGAAGCAGTCTCAGGGTATAAAGCACAGGCAGGAGACGCTTTTGAGAAGGTAAAGTGTGGAATTTAAGAGTGAGACCACACGGTATGACGATAGAGGAGCGGTTTGGAGAACGTTGGTTTGTGGGGTGGGCTCATATTGATCCTCCCACCACAATAAGCTCGTTGTGCGCTGCATTGTGGGGCCGTCGCAAAGCAGACGATGTGGAGAACAAAGGCGGCAGCGAGGGCAGCACGCGCTCGGCTATAAGTATTTCGCCTTCTTTCTCGAGGGCTCGTCTGGCCGGTTCTGATGGGAGACATTCAGTAGCCCCACGTGGTCGGGTGAAACTCTCAAACAAGCGACTCGACCGAGAGAGAGAACCTGAAACGACGGTGTGCTTCGTCGCCTACGGCAACAGCGGCCAGCACATCGCCGAGCACCGCTGGCTCGTGCGACGGCCGAGGGGCTTCCTCGCCGCCGCTACCCACAACCGCTTTGCGCATCGTCGGCCGTGCGAGGTGGCGGAGCGCGAGCGTTGCATTTTTTTTCGGTTGGCGGCACACGACAATGTGCGGGAGGCGGGAATTGGGCTCTGTGGGGCGGCGCTTTGTAGCGCGCTGATTCCGCGATTCTGCGCGTTACGTAAAGACGGTCGGGACGCTTCTGTCGGGGCTCGCACCTGACGACAACTGATCTCGCCCCCAGAAACCGCCCTTCCCACCACCGGGCAGCCCCCAGAAAATCGCACCCGCAAAAATCACGCCCTGGGACAATGTCTGAGGTGCCTCCGGGCGGTCTCTGGCACCGACCGGCAGCGGCGGAGGGCAGCGACGCGGCGGTCGACTGGTCAGCGTCTGCACTGGGTGGTCGCCGGGCGACGCGGAGATGCTGAAGACCCGCTGAAAAGGGGATTTGGCGTGTGTGAGATTGCGTATTGTTTCGCTGTTGTTTGGGACCTCGACGTTTGAAGGATAAGTAGGGGCGCAGTCTCGCTCTCCCACCTATATCCCTATCTCTTCCTCTATCGTCTCGCTCTCTTTCTTGCCTCAGGCATAAGGCCAGCCTTGCCTCGTCTCTCATGCTTGGTCTCAGCCCCATACCCCATTACCGTACGTGGTCTTTTCCTCTCTCCTTTCTCTCCTCTCAGCACATCCCGTCTCGCCTCGCAACGCGCCGCGCGACTCCTGTTGCCCCTGTAATAGCCAAACCCAACTAAACGCGTGTTTTTTGCGCCTTCCAGACTCACCGACTTCATTAGTTTCTCATAATGTCTGCCCCTGCTGAGACCGTCGCTGTCGCTCCCGCCGTCGAGGAGCCCAAGCCCGTCGAGACACCCGCCGCTGAGCCCGCTCCCGCTGTCGAGGAGCCCAAGCCCGAGGAGGCTGCCTCTCCGCCACCGAGGCCCCCAAGGAGGAGGCCAAGGTCGAGGTCAGTTGCATTGCTATCGCAAAACGCGTCCTGCTGCGACGTTGCTCACGCTCTGTCTGCCCAGGAGCCTGCCGCCACCTGCCGCCGAAACCCCCGCCGCTGAGACGGCCGAGACACCTGCCACTCCCGCTGAGCAGTCCGCTGCCGAGGAGGCCAAGCCCGTTAGTGGCCTGTTTTGCATTTGCATTAGCAGATTTCCTTAAAAGTGTATACAGGCTGAGGAGGCACCAAGAAGGAGGAGAAGCCCGACAGGCCCAAGAGCCCGGGTTTCCTCGCCAAGATCTTGCTCCTTTCAAGAACGGTGAGAGAAGAAGACTGAGAAGAAGGTGAAGGAGAAGGTCGACAAGAAGAAGGCCGACAAGAAGGAGGAGAAGAAGGAGGAGGTGCGTTGTCACTTGTCGGACTTTGGAGATTCGATGACTCACGTCGGTCTATAGGCTGCTCCTGCCGCTGCCAACCGAGGAGGCCCCCAAGGAGGCTGCTCCCGCTGAGGAGACCCCCGCTGCTGCTGAGGGAGGCTCCTGCTGCTACCGAGGAGACCCCCGCTGCGGAGCCCGTCAAGGAGACGTATGTGGATTTTGTGTATTAGCCAAACCTGACGCTGACTGATTTATCTACAGCGAGACTGCTGCCGCCGTTGAGGCTCCGCTGCCGACTCGGGATGCTCCTGCTGCTGATAGGCCGTCACCCCGGGGCCGCGTGAGGCACCCCCAAGGAGGGAGAAGAGAAGGAAGAGAATAGGTGGTTATTATGATTCCCCTAAAATCCAAGTCTAATCCAACGTGTTCTCATGGAGACTGATGGGCTGTGTGTTATAGAAGGAGGAGAAGCCCCAAGTCCCCCAAGGTCGGCGCAACGCCTGTCTGCTTCGTGTCGGTGACTTCATTCAAGCCCAAGCATATAAGGAGCCCCTCCAGTTCCCGCCAAGGTAGTGGAGGGCTGAGGGACGTCGCCCCCCAAGAGAATTGTGAGGAGACACGCTCCCGTTGCGCCATCCTCGAGAACCCGGCACGCTTGAGGAGGGCATAGGGCCAAGCCACTCGGCCGACGAAGGGCAACCCCCCGCGCCTGACGTTGAGGAGCCGAATGTTGTTGGTCGGCACGCATATGCCGCGCGCACCACAAGATTTCGCGCTGCCGCCAAGACGACATATAAGCGCTAAATACCCCCACGCGATGCGCTAATCCTTACTTTTTTCTTCATCTTAGTTACCATGACTGCGTTTACGACCTGCCTCAATCGCTTCTTAATGTCCACTTTTCGAGTTTACAGCTTATCTTCGGTTACCTGGATTTTTGTCCTGCGACTACCCTTCTCATTCAGGCCACCGCCTCTTGTCATGTCTTGTTCCATTTTTCTCATCTACTTTACGATGACGGGTTATTACGACGTGCTCTCGATGCTGGCCTTATATAGCGACGTCGGGATGCTGTCAAAGGTCGGCGTTGTTCCTATTCCATGACCGTACCCCCCACCTACTAGGCACGTAACACGCACGGGCTCTCGCACATCCGTTGTCAGTCACTCCTAATAGTCGACCGGTGATACTCTTTCTCTATTGAATACCCCACTTTCTTTCGCATGCAGTCGTGCTCGCATCGTGTCATCTACGGTTCTTGTAATCATCTGTTGTTGTTTTATACCTGCACCTGCCCGAAGCGTGGTCTCGAGAGATGGTAGCATAAGTGACAGTTTCCGCGAAGGAGATTCTTCTTTGACTCGAAGCAGTGTAAAAAAAAGAGGTACGGAGCCGGGGCTGGTCGCATGATTAGGTATGCTTCGCAGATCGTAAGGTAGTGATACTGTTATAATGATACAGGTTTAACGTTACTTGGCGCAAGAGGCGTACGGAGACAGTAGGATCTCGACAACAAGCGTGGGTGGGTATACATGCAAAGACAAAAGTACATATGTCTAATTGGCTACGTATGGTCCCGTAGTCCGTGTCATGCAGGAGGCAAGGGTCACGGGCCCGGCGTGGAAATATTGAACATGGTCGGGATCTCGTCCCATATCTCTTTATTGTTTGGCGGACGCGCAGCAGCTCGCTGCGTATATGCCGCAGACACGCCCCGCAGAGCTGGTGGCGCGGCACCAAGGTCGAGGAGGAAGCGGAGCGCATGGAGCGGGTTCAAACGGCGGCGCGCGTCGGCCGGGCCCTTCGAGCAGGAACACGGCGGCGGCAGTCCGCGCGCACCCCGCGCTCGCAGTGGAACATGTCGACGGACGACACTCGGCCCGTGCCGAGGTACGACGATTGAGGCAGTCCTCGACGTCCGCGAGCCACGCGTTCAGACGAAAGCCCGCGTGCGCCCGCGCACGAAGCGCATCAAGGTAGTTTCGCGCGGCGTGTCGAGCAGCTCCCAGCGCGCCGTGCGCTCGCCCCGCGCGAGCGCGCACGCGCGTGCTCCCACGACCCGCGACCGCGTTGTCACGGTCCGACCACCCGTCGTCACGTCCTCCCCGCAGCCAGTAGGTACTCGTCCCCAGTCCGCGGACGGGTCTGTGATCGCGAGCTGGTAGAACGCGGCGGGCAGGATCGCCGGCGCACCCTAACTCGGTCGGCGTCGAAGCGGATCGCGGCGGCGGGCTCGGGGGAAGCCAGTGCGTCGATGTACGGGTCCTGCGCTTGCGTCTGCAGGTGGTATGATAGCGGCGGCGGGGCACGGCGTCGTCGTCGCTGTAGGAGGGCATGCGCCACGGGCCCCGGCTGCGAGGACGCGGCGGGAGCTCGTGGGTGGACGTTGTGCGATCGCGTGTGCCTGGAGGTTGTGTCCCACCTCGGGGAGGGTGCGCCGTGCCAGTCGGCTGGATGCAGTGGAGGGATGATCTTGCGGAGCGGGTTCACATCGCGTACTTTGTGGCGAGCCTGAGAATGCCCATGGCGGGCAGCGGTTTGTTGGCGATCAAAGCCTCTGGGGGAGGAGGAGGACGGTACTGGTGTGTTGGGCGTCAGTGGGCAGAGGAGTGAATGCAAAAGGCTCCTGCTGTGATCCAGCCGTGGGCACTAGCCCTGGATATGAAAATACTCACAACGGTGTTGGTACAGCAGGCTCTAGCAGGCTCGCGAGCTCGGCCGGGTTACGTCGGTTCATGCGGCAGGTGCATCGGCACGCCAGGTCAAGAGGTCCTTACATCCTGCTCGGCGGCGATGACGTCGATGGAGCATCTCGTGCAGCAACGGCGCGGGAGTTGCGCGGAGAGTAGACGCGTCGTCGACGCGAAGTGCTGTCCAGACCGCGTGCACAGGCGGCCGCGCAGAGTCACTATGTCCGCACGTCGGGAAAGTAAGAGGGTGTGATTCCGCTCCGGGATGGGGCTGTCCATGGGGTTGTGTGTGTGGCCGTGTGCGTGTCGCTAAGCGCGGCGTCGGGGGGGGTGTCTTGTGACGGGTTGGAGGCGTAGCTAGCGTGGGAACGGGAGGGGGTGGTCAGCGGGATGCAGGGGGCCATGGCAACAAAAATAATTGCTGAACGTTGGGGCTCATAAATACGTGGGCCAGTATTTGGAAGCCGCCGCAGCGCGCCCCAAGGCCCTGCCCAGAGATGTATCACAAAGAGGCATCACCAGGCGCTCGTCGGGGCGCCCACCGCCTCCCGTGCAAGGGTTGTGCACCGCGCCTCTCAGGTTCGCCAGCCATGCGAGCGTCATCGACAGACGCCCCCAGGCGCGCGCGCGACGCCGCCCGCACCGCAGAACGCGGTAGCACGCCCATGGCAGGTGCTGCGCGCGACCGGCAACGCAGCGCTATCGCCCCAGCAGCGCAGGTTTCGGCCGCCGGTCCTCGCCGCGCTGATATGCTGGGCTATGCCGCACTGCCCCCATTTCCGGCGCGGCGTCTGCGCGTGCAGCCGCCGTTGCTCCCGCATCGGCGACCCCGCGCGGGCACGTTTTCAAAGCAGGGCTAGCCTAGGCAGCATGGGGGAGCCCAGTTTGCACGCCCGCAGAGCGAGCTCGAGGCGGCGACCGTCACCTGAGCAATCGCCAGCCTATGCCCGGCCACGAGCCGTGTGTGGGGGAAGCAACAAGGGCTGCGAGACGCTGCAGAGGCTCGACAGGCGGAAGGAGCAGATCGCAGATGCCCGGAGGCCCAATTGGCAGCGAGGCGTTCGCACACCGCGGGTCTGTGGGTACCGTGCGCGGCTCGCACACGCACGCGTCCTGTCTGCATATCTGCGGCGCCAGCGGGAGTGCGTCAGGAAGCGGGACGAGGACAGGGTACCTGATAGACTGGGCTGTAGAGCGAGATCTGTGTCCTGCGCCAATCTTGGGCTGTATGGCGAAGGCGAAGATTTGGGCGGCCTGGCGCTCGCTGTCGTCGCGGAAAAGCCACACAACGGGCCACGCGCTAGCGAACTGGGACCCGAAGTGGGACGCAGACTCACGGCTGCCGGTCACTGAAGGCGCGACAACGACGCGTCTCTCCCCAAGCGCCTACAACCGGCCCGTAGAACGGCAAACGGCCAACCGCGCGATCTCCCTGCCAGAATCTCATCTTCCAATCTAGGCGCCGCCTCCTCCGAGCGGCCGAGTCAAGCAGACGGAGCCCTCCTCCCTGAAAACCCGCTTGATCCAGTTACGCTTTGCTGCACCCAGACCCCCCCCCCCCCATTCCCCCCCCCCCCCCCCCCCCCACCACGCCTGCTGCGGTATGCCTCCAAAATCCTTCGGCTGGGAAAGGAAAAGACCTCGCAGGGCGGACGACTACGTCCTCCAGGCGTCCATCTCGCAGACTCCTTCAACAAACGCTTTCGTCCCCGCTCCAACGTTGGTGCAAACAAAGGGTATGTGCAACATTCCGTTTCCGATCACAATTCCCCCCACTAACAGAGCCCCACCCCCCCCGTCCCCACCCCCCAGCCCCCAAAAAAGAATTTAGACCTTGTTCATAGTGTGCAAACCTCAGAGTTGGGGCACTCCGTATGGCCCAGGTGTGGCCAACGCGAACCCTGCCTCGCACTTAGCGACTTTTCGCGAGAAGGACCTGCGACGCTCGGCGGGACGATGCACGAGATCCTTTCGTACATACTGTCGCTCGTTGCCTGAGCAGCGTCACACAAGGCCGCCAATCCAAGTAGCGCTGTCGACGAACCGCCGCGCAACCGAGTTGTCTATACCGAAACTTCTAATACAAGCCCTACGCTGCATGAGACGTCCAAATATGGATCCAAACCCACACCTCCCTGCGGCGCATTCAAGATTACGATGCCATTTAGGTAACATCCACAAGAAACAGTGCTCCCATGGAGACGCCCTTGCGACGACAGTCTACACGTCACGGCCATCAGTGCAAGACACAGATTTCGTTCCTCGTCATGGGCGACCTCGTCAGAAAACGTCGCGGATAGACTGAGGTACGTCCGGATACACAAGGACCGCCGTCAAGCACGACACAAACGTATGCGATCATGACAAGGGGTCCGTAAAACAGGATTATTTTGACGGGGCGGCGCACAAGAACACGAGTGGCGGAGGTGCGCCCTTCCACCGGACGGGCTCCGATACACACAATTGTACCCTAGTTAAAGAACGCGCTAGACGACCTACAAAAACCTGACACGGTCATCGCGCGTCGCGCTACTACACAGCGTTTCTGTGCTCGACGCCCCAGAACGTCGAGTGCCTGCAAATCACGAACTGCTAGCCGTCGGGCATTCACGCCGACGCGCCATGGCGCATCATCGTTATGTGTGCCTTGACACGAGCACCCGGAAGTCCGAAATCCAAGCAACGAATGCTCAGTGACATGCCCGTATAGACGTACTGTTCCGTGGAGGTAGAGACCTAGTCTGAACGTAATCATGGCTGGCTCCAGATAACGAACAGCTCAAACCCTTGTGCGGGCAACGCTTGGCACAGGTCCCTCGGTTCACAGGTAAACTATTGAATCATAATGGCACGATTTTCCGCAGAGTACTTGCGCACGGCTGACCTTCGCCACAGTCGGGACCGCCTCATGAAGAACTCACTCACTGCCTACCTTGCGTCCCAAAGAGGGCTATGCCGCGCGGGTGGCAGACACACGCAGCTACGACTCCGTCAGGTAACGGCGCCTCCCAATTATGTCTGTGCATTCTTCCGACACAGGAACGTTCTTTTAGCAAGGACATCCTCTCACGCTGGACGTTCCCGCTCGTTCCAGACGACAACCACCCAAGCGGACATTCGTACGAATACCTGCGCAGCAACACCTATATCGCCAAGGATAACTCCGTCGTGCTCTCCAGGTGAGTTCCCCGCCGGGCGGGCGCCTCCTTCATTCTCCGAAATGCCCTGCCTATGTCCTACGCGGCATGTGCTACCGCCGCTCCAGCTCGCTGACTCGACCCGCCCCAGAACGTGCAAGGTGAACGGGGGCTCGCTCATCGGCGCGCACTCCACCATCTCGCCTGGCGCGATCATCACCGCGAGCGTCATCGGGCAGCGCTGCACCATCGGCCCGAACGCGGTCGTCTCGCACTCGTATGTGTTTGACGACACGACCGTGGGCGCGGACGGCGTCGTCGAGCAGAGCATCGTCGGCGCCGGCGTCAAGGTGGGCGAGGGAAGCCGCATCGCGAAGGGCAGCTTGGTCGGAGACGGCGTTACCCTCGGCAGCGGCGCGCGGCTAGGCCCCTTTGAGCGGGTCTCGCGGAGAAGAAGCCTAGACGGAGACGACCCCGCATTAAGTAGCGCACGCAGGGACGTGGTGGAATGAGGTCGAGCAGTAGTGAGTTTCTCTCGAGCTGCAACCTCGCATTCTTCCAGCATTCACCAGGGATGATGAGGATTTTTAAACTATATCTGACGGCCAACAATAGATCTAGGGTCGCCACACCCCACTCGCGGATTCTGGGCGAGGGCTCAGACACGCAATGGCTTGGGCCCGAAAGGACCGTGACGGGAGATGACTGAGGACCATCGAGGACGTCGAGCGTTACTACCGCAACCCAGCACGGCTCATAGCGCATAGAGTTAGTGCCCAGGAGCGCGCATTCGCTCCATTCCGTTATTTACGGCTCGAAGCACGAACCACCCCAGGCGACGGACAGACAAAGCACGGAACCTGACTGAGCAGGAGCCACGGCGCCAGCCGACTCAGTACTCGTCCGACCGACGAGAGGCTAGCAGCGAACCACGTTCTCACTTTCCGCCGCCGCTCTGCGACGCAACCGTACTCCCCCCACGACGTCTCTGATTCGTGCTTCGCTCGGCGCCGGGCTAGCAGCGCCGTCCTCTCGCTGAGCAACGCACACTCGCTGTCTCGCGCCCGCCCCAACGGCACAGGGCGGCACGTAACACGTAGTTCCATGGTGCAGAAACTGCTTGGGTTGACGCCTACTAGTCATCGGCTCTTCGACTGCAGGTCGGCGTTTCGCCGAAGGGCCACTCGGTCGGTAAACACCGCCGGCAGTCGCGGATACTTTTTTACAGTATCCGCTCGCGCATGGCGAGCACCGTCGACCTCCGCCGCGTCCCGCGATAAGGTCCGATATCCCGTCTGACGCAATCGTCGAGAGCCATACACGCCCAGTCCGGTTATACACTACGCGTGCGACGCCACCGCACGGCCTTGCCAAGAAAGCGCGCGCATACCTTAAAATCGCATTTTGCCGCCACCCGGCTCGCCCACGCGGCGTCTGGGGCAAGCCTCATTACACCAGCATTGTGCCCGGATCGTCGACCCCACACGCTCCGCAAGACGACCGGTTTTTTCCGCGGATGGGCCATCCAGTGTGCGGTGCCGCTACCACCCGGCCAGAAGCCTCGTGGACCTGGCTTATATGCATAATTTTAAAACTTTGCAGTACCAACTGCGGTACGAAATCGTCCAGTCGCCAGGCTCCTTCTTTGGACAAGATCCTAGATGCGCTGTACCAAGACGACATCGCTGGGGACGAAGGACGGGACATCCGGTGAGTTGGCACATCAACGGCGCGTGCGCGCGGCGAGGGCGTGAAAGCCGTTGCGCGCAGATGCTCGATGGGCGTGAGGCACTGCTGGGCCGTCTGGCGCAGATAGATGATTGAGCAGTTCGACGCGCAGGAGAACGAGCAGCGAGGAGGACGGACGAGGACAGCGACTAGGAATCTGGGCAGATCTGTGTAGCAGAGAGAAAGGAAAGCATGTATCCATATGTACGACTATCGTGCGAAGCGACCACAGCCCCGTGACGTGGGTCTGCGTGCGGGTGGGAACATTCAATTGAGCCGTCGGAGACGTTTGGCGCGATCGCGCCGCGCCTCGCGCGAAAGTCGTCCCGCGCGCAGCTGTGCGTTCTGTCCGAGCACTGAGCGTGCGCGGCCGGCAGACACCGTGCACGGGTTAGGGCAGGCAGATACGGAGTGGGCGTTGTGGAGTCCTTTTGGATCGTGCCACTGCCACGCCACGGGGGCGTGATGAGGTTTTTGCGCACGCAGGGGACAGGCACGCATAGATGGAGAAGGCTGCAATGCGAAACTTCGTTTCGTCGGGTATACATTATCGTTCACGTTGCAGACAAACTGGAACATATCTTTATTACAGGGTGGAAGTACGGTTCCGGAATTAAAGTAGAGGTTTGTACCGATGCAGCACAGTCGTGAAGCGTAAAGTCGGTGAATGGGTCAATGCGGAAGAAAAGTAAACAGGGGCCATTCGCGGACGTTCGCGACTAGTATTGAGGAGCGATGCGACAGCGCTTGTGGTGGATGATACCGGGGCCTGTGGGGAGAGAACGTCAGTTTTGCATAACCTAGTTTTAAGCTTTCATTTGTGCTCAACGCGGTAATCCCAGAACAGTCTATAGGAAGCCAAGAGTTAGTTCGACCGTGCATGATGCCTCGTGTGGATCAGTGACGTCATTTTTTCGTACCAAGAGGATGTGATCAAAAAGTCGGCGTTGCAGCCCACGCTCGTAGGAGGAACCAACTTTTGTTGGGTGGGCGGCGTGGTGGCAGGTAGATGGCAAAGCTGGAGGGATGAGCATAGGGGTGTGTCAAGTGGCGGGAATCCAGTGTGCTGTGCCTCGGACGCCACGAAGGTAGGGTACTAACACTAAATGATCTGCAATGGGGGTAGAAGCAGTCTAGCGGTGCCAAGAGGAGCCGAGACGAATGAGCAGCGCCGTACCAGGTCTGCAAATGTCAGATCAGTGAAAGCCCATTAAACGGATGATGTGGTTGTGGGTGAAGATGTGGCTGGTCACACGGCAAACGCACTGCAACCTACGCACCATCAGGCATGTGGGGTGATGTGAACAAGACAAGGCGCGAAACCGCGCAAACATACTAGTCATACAGTGCGTGGCTGAGTGAAGAGTGCACGCGTAGCCGACGAGTGGTATATGCGAGTGGAGCAGGAGTGATGGCGAGCGGCTGGATGTCTTAAGTAGTAGGGACGGAGGGTGTCGCGTTGGAGCGACTATGCAAGCAAGCATCGTCTGACGTCAGCCACAGCTCCGGATTCCACGCCTGCACGCTCTTGCCGACACCGCCGCACAACTCTCCTGTTCAATACACACCTACCCAACATAATACTGCCCAACCATGGCCTCTTACACTCACGAGTCTACACCCGTGTATAAGGAAGCGACGCTACATTGCACCCCGCAAATGAACTTTCATTAATTCACCAAATTACGCAGGGCGAGGAGGAATGCACCAGGAGGCATGTTTTCTGCAATCCGACTTGCTCACCTCACACACACACATTCTGCTAGATGATGTCAACACTTACAAAGGTGTTCACCAGCCAACCCATACTCACCGCGCCCAAGAGAGAGTGCACCGCTCTATTTTCACGTATACCGTACCCAGGCTCTTCAGGCCAGCCTTCACACCGCGACTCCCTGCGGTGCACCGACAAACAGCCTCAACCCTCCTTCCGCGCACATCAAACAAGCCCGCAGCTCCGCAGCAAGATCCACCACACAACGCACAAAACCGCACGGCGCGCACAATGACTCCTGCGCAGGCATGGCACAATGAGGCACATCCCTCACTCACACCACACCTGCACCTGTCGTGGAACCGAGAATCTCAAAACTTCCCGCTAACAGAGTCAAGACCACGCGTGCAAGGACTGTTAAATCAGCTATCGCGTCGACGGCCCAACACACGGCCGATCTACACAGGCACCCTAGCCAGTGACGCCAGCCCGCCCCGGCGGAGCTACCCACGCCAATTGCGCACCCGCTGTGGCCAGTACCAGGCGGCCCGACTATCCACGTCGGCCGTAAATCCATTAGAACACACCCCAATCAGAGCCATCGCAGGGGGAAACCAACCGGCATAAAGGACTCACACCGATACGTCCACAAAGGCTAACAGTCCACTCCACAACCCGGGCCTGCCGCCTATTTCTGCCCAGCCACGCGCGGCCCTGCCGTTGCACTCTGGATATCCCGACTCCAGCGCCTTGGGAATCCGTTTATTCTACCACGCTGCTGGCTGCTACCGTGACGCTTTGCCTAAGAAACGCCAAAGGGTCGCGCTGGCACTCAGTCCGCGACGATTTATCGTAACGATGCTGGAGAGAGGCGTTGTCTAGATGGCGCGGCTGGTAGCTGCGAGCCGGAGCCGCGAGTTGTATATGTATGTGTACGTGCGCCGTGTGGGGGTGTGCGAGCCGTCTGGCCTGGGGAGTTGTGGCAGTCGCGCCTGGTGCGAGCAATGTTGCGTTCGTTTCGAGACGAAGGCTGTGCGTACTTGACTGTGTCGTTCATCCAGAGCGATGGGTCAATGTTTGTCGCGCGAGGAAGGCGCACTTACTTGTCCCTCGCGCTACCGGCTGGCTTCGAAATGCCGTCTTCACTCACTTAGTTCACAAGTTGTAAAATACGACGTTCTTAATCAATGAATAATTACGTTGGTCATCGTAGCTGCATAGTTCTAGTTAACGGTGTCTCTGGTGACATGTCTTCTCAGTGGCCGTTCTCGCCGAGCGTAGCCGAAGTCTCATCGACGCTCCTCAGAATACTAGTAGCACCTCCTTTCGTTTCACACCTATCGTCCAGGCAGTCAAACAGTTTCCAGAGAGAGAACAAAAATGAGTTTGCTCTAAGATGCTAATGACAATACAGTGCTGTATTACTTTAAACTTTTTGCCCACACGAAAGCCAAAGGACAAGCACACATCGAGACGAGAGGATAAAGAAGCGACGATCCAGCCAATAGCCAACAGTCACGCGTCCTACGCGCGCACGCAGCTTAGTCGACCTCCTCGACGACTCAGGCCCCTCCTCCGAGGCACCCGGCGCCGCACCACCGGGGAAGCGCGCCATGGCGCAGCGCCGCACCGGGGAAGCCGCCTGGGACGCACCACCGGCGCCGGCGTAGAGCTTCTGCATGATGGGGTTCGCGACCGCCCTCGAGCTCCTTCTGCTTCTCCTCGTACTCCTCCTTCGACGCCTCCTGCGAGTTGTCGAGCCATGAGATGGCCTCGTCGACGGCAGCCTGGAGCTTGGCCTTGTCGTCATCCGCATGGGAACTTGTCGCCCGTCGCCGGGTCGGTCAAGGGCTGTCGCAGGCAGGTATGTAGGCGTACGACTCGAGGCCGTTTCTTGGCGGTGATGCGGAAGCAGCGGCCCTCATCCTCAGCGGTAGAGAAAAGCAAGTCAGCATCGATGGTCATGGTCGGGGTACTAATGTGACTTACCCTTGTACTTCTCGGGCCTCAGAGACCATGCAGACGCTCGATCTCCTCCTTCGACAGACGGCCCTTGTCATTGGTGATGGTGATGCTGGGTTCGACTTGCCGGTGGTGTCTTGTCGGACGCGGAGACGTTGAGGATACCGTTTGGCAGTCAATGTCGAAGGTGACCTCGATCTGAGGAACACCACGGGGCGCCGGCGGGATGCTTGCCCAGAGAGCTCGAACTTGCCGAGGAGGTTGTTGTCCTTGGTGCGCGCGCACGCTCACCCTCGTAGAACCTGGAATGAGGACACCGGGCTGGTTGTCGGAGTAGGTCGAGAAGATCTCGGACTTCTTGTGGGTTTACTAGGTGGTGTTACGCTTGATGAGAGCGGTCATGACACCACCAGCGGTCTCGATACCGAGCGACAAGGGAGAGACATCGAGAAGGAGGAGGGTCCTAGGGGTCTTCTCGGAAGTGTCACCAGAGAGAATGGCGGCCTGGACGGCGGCACCGTAGGCAAGGGCCATCGTCGGGGTTGATCGACTTGTTGGGCCTCCTTGCCGTTGAAGAAGTCGGACACGAGCTTCTGGATACGGGGGGATACGGGTGGAACCCACCGAACCACAGACGACAGGATTACCCATCTCCGTGGACCGTTACCCCCTTGTCGATCTTGGAGTCGCGGAGGACCTTCTCGACGGGCTCGAGAGTCGAGCGGAAGAGGTCCTGGCAAAGTTCCTCGAAACGGGCACGGGTGAGGGGAGGTGTAGAAGGTCGATACCCTCGAAGAGAGAGTCGATCTCAATCGAGGTCTGGGTGGCCGAGGAGAGGGTACGCTTGGCACGCTCGCAAGCAGTGCGCAGGCGACGGAGGGCACGAGGGTTGGAAGAAAGATCTGGAAATGATTGGTCAGAGCCTGAATTGATACATGTTAACTTTTGTACTTACCCTTCTTGTACTTGCGCTTGAACTCCTGGACGAAGTGGTTTGACGAGACGGTTGTCGAAGTCCTCACCACCAAGGTGAGTGTCACCAGCGGTGGCCTTGACCTCGAAGATACCCTCCTCAATGGTCAAGAGAGACACATCGAAGGTTCCTCCACCGAGATCGAAGATGATAACGTTGCGCTCGCCCTGGGTCTTCTTGTCAAGACCGTACGCGATAGCAGCGGCGGTAGGCTCGTTGATGATACGGAGGACATTCATAGGCCCGAAATGGTACCCGCATCCTTGGTCGCCTGACGCTGCGAGTCGTTGAAGTACGTACCGGGACGGTAGTCGACGGCGTTGTTGACGGTGGTGCCGAGTGTAGGCCTCCGCGGTCTCCTTCATCTTCATGAGGACCATCGACGAGATCTCCTCGGGGGACTATGAGATATGGTTTAGTACAGATCCATATGTGAGATTAGTAGATACATTTGACATTTACGAATTGCTTCGTCTCGCCACGGTACTGGATCTCAATGTAAGGCTTGCCAGCCTTGTCGATCGACCTGGCAAAGGGGAAGTGCTTCATGTCCGCCTGGACTTCAGCATCCGCGGAGAACTTGCGGCCGATGAGACGCTTGGCGTCGGGGGGGGGGAAGACGGTGTTGTGGGGGTTTCAATCGCGACCTGGTTCTTCGCGGCATCCCGATCACCGATCACAACGCTCACTGTCCGAGAAAGAGACATATGAGGGTGTTGATCCGGTTTACCCTGGTCGTTGGCTGATGATTTCGACACGGTCGTTTTGCCAAACACCGACACAGCTAAACAAGTGTCAATCAGTATTTTTGAACTATGGGTCTGGTGAAAAAAGGAGGTCGCGTACGAGTAGGTGGTACCCAAGTCAATGCCGATGGCCTTGGGAGTCGACATGGTGAATGTGGTTCGTGAAGATGAGAAAAAGGGGAAAGGTCGTTTTAGAGAGAGAGGGGGATGGGACCGAAAATCAGCTTGAGGGGCCGATTTTGGACGGCGAGAGGTTTTTATACGACCCATTGCTGCACACATTCCTGTCTGTTTCTCGCACCTTCCAACCAAACCTTCTACGCCCATTCCCGCCGCGCCTCTTGCCACGTGGATCCAGACGCCCGTCTCCAGAGCCTTCCCCCAAACGTTCCTCACTTTCGAGCGCCCTCCGAGCCACGCCGGGGGCCATGCGTCGGATCGTCGCCAACCTTCGCGCATTCACTCGGGCTTCATAAGCCTGCAGGCATACATGCGCCGACATTGTCCGAGCTTGATTGTCTCGCAGGAACCATTACATGACGTTGTCCAGAACCCACGTCGCACACATTCATAAGACGGTTCGAGGAGAGCAGCGATGGTGTTCATGACAGCAGCGGATCGACTATTTCTAAGACAAGCAGCGACTATTGGATGTACGATAGGTACCACAGACAATGCTTCGAGAGTACAGGCTGCGCTGCGCCAGTCCACTCTACGAATGTAAAGCCCACGGTCAATTATTGAGGGTATCCCGGAGGCGGAACCATGCCCATACTCCTCGGGCGTGAAGGACGCGCTCTCAATCATCACGCCGACACCGACCATTCGCCGAGTTCTTAAAAATTGCGATTTTAGCTCTCACTCGTATGGAAAGCATTCGAGCTGACTGACCTTGAAGTGATCAATCTCGCCGCTGAACAAGAACCCAAAGCTCGGAGCAAATCGCTGCTCGAGCAATGCGGCTGACCTTTTCCGGTCGAATCCAGTTGCGCGCGAAAAGTAGCCATCCTCAGATCCCACTTCGCTCCGAGGGTCGCGACGGCGTCCCGCTTGTTCGGAACGTTCACGACCATGAGGTCGGCTGCGAAGTGATTGAGTCAAGCTTCTCAGAAAGCTTTTGCCCAGTACGTTCGTCTGGAACATGCCCCTGTGGCTGGAGTTGTGGCGGTCGCAATCCACCCTTGCTCCTTCGTGAAGACGGGAGAGGTGTACTTGGCGTGATACTGGATATTGAGATCCGAGACATGCCTGGCTGCTGGTTCTGGTACATAGCTTCGGCCGCCCACAGCAAGGCTTTTTGGTGACAGATTGGAAGATCGATGCAGTCCACATGCGTGCCGACAAGTCCTATTGGTGAGGGGTTCATGACGCGGACATTGACCGAGTAATCCCGTCCAAGGTAGTCGTGCTCGCGCCACGAGAGCGCTGTGGCCCGGCGATCCTGACAGCTATACAGGGCAAACGTGAATAATTCTCCGGAACCAATCATTGAACACAGCTTTTCCTCACCTGCATCTGGATTTTGCTCAAGTTAGCAGCATTCCAGTTTTTGCTGTGAATACGTCCGCTCAAAGCTCCCGTCGTTGTCCACGCTACCTTGCAGCAAAAGCTATACATGCACAAACATGCAACGAATTTGGGCGGAAGACCGTGGCCTGATGAGTATATGTAGAATTATTCCAAAGGCCGCGTACCTTTTCGGTGGCGAGTACAGCAGCGAAGTTGTATGATGGTGGAATCATCTGGCCTCCGAGCTGGAAGGAGTGTGTAACCTGGAACTGCGGGTTCATAGACATGGTCTTCGTAAGGTCCGCACGGGCACCGTCAAACATGAAGTTAGTCAACAACGTCACTATAGGAATGATGAGGTTCGTTCCGAATTGCACGCCGTTTCAAAATATAATATCAAGAGGGTAGGCCGATGTCGGGACACACAGGAGGCTTCGTCAGTCCTCGACGGCTCTATCCCACAAAAAATAAACTAACGCACTCTTGGGCTCCTTCTGAAGAGTCTCAACGGTGCCGGGATTGGGGCAACTCCAAGCCCTGCCTCCACGCCTGGAGGCGGTTGTACAGGTTCGTCACCGGCGCGAACACGCCAGAAAGACGACGTCGAGGGACCAGCGGGAAAACCTCTCCATTTTTGATACGACGGGCGCGCAGAGCCCCGGAAAGTGCTGTCGGCGACGCCATCGTTTCGCGCGGCGCAGACGGCAGCAACGAGAAGGAAGACGAAGCGGAGAAGGTGGAGGAGGTGGGTTGCTGATGACACGAACCACCCGAGAGAAAGGTGAGTTGTTTTTGTCGCTGTGTGTGAGCGGGACGGGGACGGCGCGCTTCACCGGCGGACGGCTGGCACGCTGTCGCCAGAGATACCCCGAACAGAAAATTCCCAGAATAGGAGTGACCCTAACCCCAACTTCAAGCCTTCATCCTCTCTCTTTCCTCGCGGTCGTGTGCAGCGTCATGGAAATACTTGCAGACATACGTGCAAGACACTGTGATACCTGGAAAAGTCCCCACACCCTCTGGCTCTGCGGTCGAAGCAAGGCCGAGAATAGGAGGATGCGCGTACGTATGATGACGTATCAAAAGTGAGGCTGACCCGCGGCTGCCAGTATGGGGTCACATCTTGGATATTGAATCGTGAGACCAAGCAGTCGCCTGGATTCGCGTTCTTCTCATCCAAACCACTCACAGTCGCGTCTAAACATGCCCGGTGAAGCTTTGATAGAGCTCAAGGATGTTGGGGTGTAGCAAAGCGCCTGGACAGCCTATTTTCCAACATGCAAACCTCACCGTGAATGACGGCGATGTGATCGTCCTACAAGGCAAGAGTGGCAGCGGGTACGTCGACGTCGACGTCTCGTCGTACTCTTAGCATATACTCACAAATATACATCTAACGCTACAGGAAAACAAACGCTACTGAAATGCATTTGCGCATCTCAACCTGTACGAGGGTGAAATTACGTACAGAGGAAAGTGCGTACCGACATTTACACCCTCGATTCATCGGTCGAATACTTATCACTGTTACCTACTAAGGACACCTCAGTCATACGGTAGGCTTACCCACTGCTGTCTGACCGGCTGCTCAATAATTCTATAGGAATACCTATCTTCCGAACGCGAGTTCTCTACGTTCCTCAGATGGGCCTTCTCTCCTCCCCGGAACCCCTCGAGAGCTTTCTGAGCACCATCTCTAAATTCCACTCGCGAAACTTCAAGTCAAACAGCTCGACGCTGGTTTGGCTTTCGGCAAGGGTAGACGAGACGAGGATAACGACAATCCCGCAGAGGTGGCTGAACCTGACCTGAGCAAAACCATCGAAGTGGGCCAGGCTTGGGGAATCGAAGAAGAGCTTTGGGACCGCAGCTGGAGTAAATCTCAGTGGAGGCGAGGCTCAACGAATTGCGCTAGCCGCTGCTGTCGGGCTGGGTAACGCTGAAGTACTACTGCTGCTAGACGGTGCGCGAGTCTATGTACGTGCTGGGAGAATGCCACTCACCTTGTTTCATGTAGAGGCCGACGTACGCTCTAGACGCAGGATCGTCGGAACAGTTGAGAACTACCTCATGGAGAAAGTGAAAGAGGGCAAGGGGTACGTTGAAGGCATTGGTGTGGATTACCCACTCCGAGGAGCAGGGCAAGCGCGTTGGGACTAGATTCTTGCGCATCACAGCTGGTGGACTACACGAGGAGGGCCCTCAAGGAAGTGTTTAGCCCATGTGCACGCAGTGAGCCGTGATTACTTACTACAACTGTCGGTCCGAAGCTCCAGTCCATTATACACATGCGGATATTATTTGCGGGCAGTAATCCTTTCGTGATTGTCAGTGTCTAGTCTTAGGAGAACCTGGTCGGCGTCAACATAGTGGGAGATCTGACTTGGTTCAAGCACCATGCCAATGTAGTCGTAGAGTGCCCCCTCTGGGGCAACAATCCTCTCAAAACCTGCTGTATATAGTTGGAGGCAGATCCGGCGAATTTGAAATTCTTAGGACCCTTAGCTCAATCGGTAGAGCTTTTGTACTTATGAGGTTAATGTATGCAAGGGTCCCGAGTTCGATGTTCTCGGAGGGTCCATGCTTTTTCGCCCCTACAGTGCAGTACAGCGTCGTTTGAACGTAGTGATCATAGTGTCCAGTAATCGCGCAGTCAATTATCGCACTTGAACGTTTTGACTTCGGACATTAATGAGAAAATCTCATTTTTTTTTGTCTGTCAATGCTCATGCGTTCTTGTTGCATGTACTCATCACTAACCTGCAGTTTACGACACAACTCATCCTGTGATTTGAGGAGGCAGGGTAAGTCTTCGAATGAAGAATGTGAATCTACCGTAGGTTCTCATGACTGCAAGCGGGGGTAGTTTATCTTTATTGTGATTATTGACGTGGAAACTTTTCTCTGTAAACAGTTTACAAGTATCATTCACGCGGGAGATGTCAAGGCATCTAGAACTTACTGAGCTTGAATATTGATGCTTTATACACAGCTGAGTCCTGACCAAGTATCGTATACCTGTTAGTAGTTACCCATTGTTCTGCGACTTTCAAAATTCGACAAAAAAGCCGCTGGTACAAAACGAAATGGACCCTCCGAGGGTTGAACTCGGGACCCTTTGCATTGTATGCTCCGGCACACGGTAACCACATAAGTACAAAGCTCTACCACTGAGCTAAGGGTCCTACGCTCAGAGGCTGCGGTCATGGTAAACATAATCTTTTAAAGAAAAATCCTAGGGCTCAAAAAAACGTTCAAAATGAGACGGATGCCCAAACCTCCAACCTGAAACTCGCGACGTAGTACGCTGGGAAAACGAATTAGCGTTATATATAATATGCCATTACAATACATATGACTTCGTACATGTGGCCACAAGCTAGCAACAAATGCTGATGGAAATTGCACGACAATGTTACAGTGAAGGAGGCAGAAATGTACATATCTTCAGGTGCATCACTGGGGTCATAGGTTTCATTGGTGGGAAATGCGGAGTCTGAGACACTGGAGGAGTGTGCGCCGTTGTGTATGGTAAAAACAGAAGTCACAAGGTCGGCCAGCGGCCCCCCGGTAAGGGTGTCACACCAGCGTGCGTACCAGACCCGCAGCACCGTGGATCCGTTTTCTTTTTAAAGCCCCGTGGTGCATCGTAGTGGCCGGGGGAACCCCGACGGGTGCAGGTGGCGGAAGCATCTGTGTGATGCGACAGTGCTGGTTCATCCATGCATAGATAACCTCCACTGTCTTGAACGTCAGCTGTAACTTGTTCATGACGTTCTGGGCCAGTTGCTTGTGTTCTGTTCGGTAATCATGGTTTGGACAGACACCTTGAGATCCTCAGAGCATAGGAACGATGTCTTCACGAACACTTCCAAGTACCAGAGGCCCGATGGTGTCAATGATCGTTTGCATATCTGGCATCTCGTCCGCCAAAGGTGGCTCAGGCATAGAAGACGGAGCTGGAGGTGGTGAAGCTGGGCGAGAGATGAACATCTGTAACGCCGCGTTCAAAGCCTCCATCTCGGCTTTTAAACATCTTCATCGTCTCAGCATTCTCGCGGTTTTGTTGCTCGAGCTACGAGAAAATTCGGCGTTAGCAGGGGATGAAAGTGGGAGCTCAGACAACAAAGCCTACCACTTCTATGCGACTTCTCATCTCTGTGTCTCTCCTTTTTTCAATCTCGTTACCTCATCGTCGGTTGCTTGCGCTTTCACGGATTATATCTGCTATTTCATTGTTGTGCCATTCCCTCGATATCACGTCCTCCGCGTTCGATCTCTTTTCTCGATTGGACTGTAGCCGTTTCTTCAACGAGTTTTCTTGCGCCCAATCAAGTCCTGTGACCGGTGTCTAGAGGGTTCACCGTCTATCACCATTCTTTCTGGGTCGTCTGTCCTTGAAAGGTTCAGTTCTTGTAGTCGTTCTTCCAATCGATCTTCGAGTGCAATTTTTAAAGCGTTCGAATCGAATTGTACCATCATGTTCTCTCAAGTCAGCAACTTTATCGTCGATTGCGTCGAGCCTTTCAGCAATTTGCTCGAGTTCCCGTGATGTTGACTTAAATTTCACTGGAAGTGGGCCGTGACGATGTACCAGATTCTGTTGTTGCCGGCGGTACGACCGAGGCGGAGAGCTTGAGCAGCTCCACAACCATAGGCATAGGGTCGTCTGTTTGAGGTTGTGTCGTTGAGCGTGGTTTCGACGTTTCGGTAGCGCTCCCCGTAGCTCAGCCATCATCTTGTATAGCTCGTCGACTCCATTTCCCGAACGCTTCCATATCATCGCTCTGAGATCCTTTGTCTGCTTTCGTGCATCCTTCGAACTCGGGTTGTGCCATGTTGGATTTCGCTCTCTGCCTTTGCCCTTCGAGTCGTCGCTCAAAATGCCGACGTCGAAGCGTGGCCATGATATGTTTGGCATCCCAAAATTCGGAGTCGACCAGTTTATAGACTGTGGCGTTTAGCTCAACTTGCTGTCGCGCGTGAACTGTTTTTTCTGTGACGTCTACTTGTTTCTGCAACTTCCCTAGCACAGTTTCGGAGACACTTGCATCCTTTCGGGAGCTTAGGAGGGCTTCAGCTTTACCAGCTCTCGCTCTAGTGTAACGTGTTGCGTACGAATTTGGACAGCATCAGAAAGCTGTCTAGTCCACCAAGTTGTATCATTAGACTTGCGGCTCCTCACATGTCCAAGTGCGTACTTACTTGATTCGGTCCACCCATATTTGAATTTTGTTTTGTCGGGTGAGACCTGGTTCTGAGCCGTCGGACTTGACGACTGGCTTTCTGTCTGCCGGATTGTGCTGAGCGGCTGTAGTAGAAGGCTGTGGGGACGCGAGTTTCAATGCAGGGGGAGGCGGCGGCATGGATGTATTCATTGCCGGCGAGGCAGAGTGCTTCAGCGATGGTGACTGTGCCGTGGCACTACTGGCGAAGCTATTCTGACGGTGTCGTGGGTCTTGGGATCGTGTATCAGGAGCGTTGTATGGGGACCTGTCCCTTTCTCGATGAGGGCTTCCTCGATCTAACGAGAGGACTTGACTCGGCGCGAGCGCGTTGGGTATATGGGGGCAGTGGTTATTACGGGATAGCGAGGATGAGGATACATGACTTGTCGTGGAGGTAACACCCGCCCTCCTCGGTTGCGGCCGCCTCGAGATACAAGTGCTGATGTACTAGCGGATTTCTGCCCAGGGGATAGAGACCGGTCGCCGAGACGGACACTGTTACTACTCGTGGCGCTGTGGGTCCGATAGACGAAGTGGACGCGGATACGCGGAGGAGCTCTTGTGTCTTTGGATGGAGACGCAGAGGTGCTGTGGCCGGGACGAAGGAGTACGCGGATCGTCTGTCTGTTTCACCCTCTCTCCCCTCCATTCCCTTCTCCTTCTCTCGACCATACTGCCCGACTCTCACCTCCCTCGTTCTCGCGAAGTCTAAAGGGAGTCCCTGGTCTTCTTCTATACCATCCCGATCCTTGTCATCGCGCTCCTCGTCCTCTGTGCACAGTTGGCCAAGCCTTGGATCTTCCGGGTGAACGAAGTGGCAATGAGCATGAGGGCAGCCCTTTTGTACCGGAGTGCCATCGTTTTCAAACCACTGAAGATGGATCGCCGAGACGGTCAAAGGAGATGGGATGGGCAAATTGGCAAAGCTCGGTCAGTTATGCAAAGGCGCAGTAGACATCCAGAGGCTTACATGCATCTCCGCTGAGGTCCGCGTTATATCCTGATGGCATTTCGTGAATGTCAGATTGCACTTCCAACTGATTGCACCGTCCGTGAGGCCACGAGCGTGGATACGTTGCCCTCCTGGATTTGATTTACGCCTTCGGTATATTTTTTAGTAGGGGACTATCTTCCCTGGTAGGAAACCTGGATTCGAATACGAGAAATTCCGAGATGAGGTGCACGAAAGGATGAGCGGAACCGCAGAATCGTGTTGCGAGGTCACTGAAAGTACTCCGGATACCCGAAATGGCAGGCTTAGATTTCACAGATTTTTTGAGTTCGCGCGTCTACCCACACCGGTGGGCGAGCCAAGAACGCAACTTTAGCAAAGGTTTAGACAAGCTATTTTGTCCGTAGGGTTACAAAATGTGTAGAGTTTAAGACGTACTCATTATAGGTCTGCGAATTCGCTGTCACGAAGTCGCGTTGTAGAATATCTCGCTCGCGTTTACTCTTTTGGGCCATTGACGCTGGACCTCTCTAGCCCCCAATTCTTCCACCATACGCGTAGCTCATGTCCCCTTCTCGCACACTCCATCATCCATCTCTACTCCTCTTCTTGTCGCCGACCCTGTGCTGTTGCTCTTAGTTGCTGTTGATGAGGCCAACGTGTTCTTGCTGTCTTTCTTCTGTTTCTTTTTTCCTTTCTTCCTTCTTGTTTGTTTTGTGACTCCAAGCTGCGTTCGCCCTCTTTTTTTCCGCTGCAAGTTTCTTCTGTCGTTCCTTATCGACAGTGTCAACGGTTCTGCTTGTGCTTTTCAAGCTCTGCAAGGCGGACATGTTTCTTTGGCGCTGTCGGCATAAGCATATGTGTCCCACTGCATGAAGGTGAGTAGGCTTTCGACGTAAAGACTCATAAAATTCGCTTACGTCCACATCAGGCGTCTTGCCAGTTGCTAGTGTCAGTGGCTTTCAACTCTGGCATACGTGGTAATCGTAGCAGACCGAAACTCTTGGCGACTCCGACGAGATCGAGGTCCTTTATTCGGGAATACGTACGACGCTTCATGTTTCGAATAATGCGCGCACGAACGAACGAAACAAAAGCCTTTACTGCCTGTAGACTGTCAGGGTCCTGGGTAAGAGACACGCGTAGTGTCTAGAGGCACACCTTGTCATGTTAGACCTCTGTCCTTGATTGCAAGCGAGCGAATTTCGCTGGAGTGTGTTTGACAAGCATGGGTCTTCCGCTTCTTCTTCGTCATGGTTCCGTAGAAGACCATCCATCCGTCGTTAAAGGCTGGCCGCACTTTCAAGGGGATCTTACGGATTGCCAAAAAATCTAGGAAGACAGGTGAACTTCGTACGTATAGTTGTTCCGAGGTGTTACGTCAACTTACCGACATACTCGTCTCGCGTCCTATACTAAGAACCGCCCAAGCACACGGCGTTTCGCTTCGGCCTGCTCGGGGCTGTACGTCCGCAACGATGCGAGAAGGTCTTGGGGTCGGAAGGAGCGTCAAACTTGCAGGACGACATCTACGTCGGGAAGGTCCAATCCTCTTGCCGCAACATCAGTTGCAAGCAAAATTTGAGGTGACGATGGCGTTGCCACACTCGATGCAAAAGCGGCAAGAGTTTTGGTACGTGTCGCGGGTTGGAGGTGACCATGTAGGGAATAAAGGGCTGTGTTTGATGGTAGGACCGCAGGAAGAATCTATTCCCCGTCCATGGGGAAGTTATTCCACTGAATAACGGTAAAGCATCCGATTACGCACTCTATAGAAGTAGTCCACGCAGGCGCACTTGTGCGCGAAATAGACGATGAACCGCGATGACTGCTGTTCTTTGCATTCATGTTGTATTACCCGCACCAGCTGAAGAAGCTTTTCGGAGGACGGCAGGTGAGGTAGGTGTGGTATAGGTTTTGTAAACTAGTCGAGGTTACCGACGGTCAACGAAGTATAAAACAACGGGTATGGGAAAACCCTACTTGGCAGGAATCCGTCGCTCCTCAACTATCTCCTTGACTTGCTTCTCCGACTGCGCGTCAATCCCTCGCGTTTTGCTCTTTTTGGATTGCACCTTTACGACAACTCCGGGGCGGGATTTCGCAGACCCACGCGGACTAGCTCTGATATTGCGTCGGCGTCTGTCATGGTAGCACTGAACAAACCCGTCCGCCGCTGTTTCGGTAGATGCGTTAATATGCGCGTAAGGGCTTGGTGAAAGCCAAGGTCAAGAAGGCTTGGTTGAAGGGATCAGATATAGTAAATTCTGTAAAACAAGATACACACCGATCGGCTTCGTCAAGGACGAGAATTTCAAGCTCTTTGACGTTGACCACATTGCGTCCTTTGCCAAGTAGGAATTCTTCTACCCTACCAGGCGTTCCAATGACAATATTTGCTCCGGTAGAAATAAAGCGTTGGATGTCTTGAGCGGGCGAGGATTCGGACGACACAAGAAGTAAAGGCGGCGGGTATTCCCAGTGTGCCTGCCTCTGGGATTCATCCGAGTCTTCACTGTCCATGCTAGCAGGAGGTGGAAGGGGGGAATGTCGTGCTGAAGGTTGCGAACTTAGGAAAAGATTGAACACAGAATGTATCTGGCTAGCCAACTCTCTCTGCGCGACTGAGTATGTGAGTTTCACATGGTGAGCCGCGAAAGGCACACCTCGTTGGGCTAATCACCAGCGCGCCAACCTCATTCTTCTTCAGTTTTGTTTCCATCCTTATCATCTTTTCCAGGATGGGGATGACGAATGCAAGCGTCTTGCCGGAACCAGTCACGGCCTCCACCACGACATCTTTGTTACGCATGAACAACGGTATAGTGGACGCTTGAACAGGAGTCATGTGTGTCCTGTGCCCCATAGACTGTATCACATCTAATCTGCGTGGTGCTAAGTGGGTTCTTGACAAGCTTGGAACTAGACGCAATGTAGGTACTCACATCCATGGCGTTAGCGTCGTCGGTAGAGACGACCACACCCCAGCGAATGCTGTTGAGGTAGCCATTCTCAAACGGCTGATAACGCAGTAGAGGGTGAAATAGTCCTTGGGCAATCAAAGACGCCGCTAGGAACCCGGCTCCCAACTACCAAACACTTGGAGGGAGAGAGGAAAAGTAATATAGGCGCCGATGCGTGATTTCCCAGAAGATCGTGGATCCAAATTTGGAATGCCCTGTATTGAACTGCCCGGCACGCGGTGCCACACTTTGCCTTCCTTCCACTCCCTCGTCATCTCCTATTGTCTGTCTCGTAAACGCCACAATATCTCCTAAGCTCGCTCATTGGTCAGTGGCCGTGGTCCGAGGCCGTGATACCCATGCCGCCGCCACGTGCTTGGTCACAGTCAGGGCCGGGCGTTTACTCCTCTGCCGATCGTCCGTGTTACGTTGATCTCACTAATCGACAATCAGAGTCTGGGTACCGTGGCGGCGCCCGCGGTGTGAGGTGTGCTTCGCGTTTGACGGTCAGGTACACTAGGGTCCACTCCATAAATTGTCGCTAGCTACGCAGCATTCGAGTGAAACCGCCAAATCCCACCTCCTTCAAGTCCGATCACCATCTCTACCGCAAGCGACATCGTAAACTTGCCTCGAGTCTGACATGCCTCAGGACCTGCCAGCCGCAGATTTACAGCGTGCCCTCGAGTGGACGCGACGGAGCACCTGCTCGAAAAGCCCGACCTTCACAGGCCTCTGGGAGCAAAATCATACTGGTGGAATTTTCAGGCGGAAGATCCCGTGGAAGGAAGCTCAAGTAACTCGGAGAAGGAAGCGTCTGCTACCTCTAACAAACGCCAAAGAGGGAGGAAAAGGTGGTATATGCCCGGTACACGCCTGTTCGAATCGCTGACACGTAGCCTTTTGCCGATAGTAAAGGTGCCTGCGTTCATTGCAAGTCTCTGAAGGTACGATACATGGAGCTGTGATCCTGTGCGTACTATACATACTCTCACAGGTTAGGTGTCAATTTTCAGCCGGAGGGGCGCGATGTCAACGATGCATCGCCGGGGGACATCAATGTGTTTCGCGCCTTCGCAAAAAACGCAAGGAAGCTCCGTACGTTGATTAACCCTGCTCATCAGTGTGTCGTACCATTCGACCTTATAACGTGACCAGCACTTATGAGGATTTACGAGAACAGTCAAGGCAACAAGATATAGAGATCCAGTCACTCTTGAATACATTTGACAGGTTACGAATGGATGCGCAAACAGACAGAGATGGATTCAAGAAGGCCATCGGTGTCCAAGACCAAACATCGACGACAGCCGTGGTATGGAGCCATTGTTTTTCTGGATGATATCATTTAGATTCATTGACGGAGCATAGCGCGTGCTGGAGGGCCAGTGACAAGCCACTACTACTCTTCACTAATCGGCCCTCTCGATGTTGATCTTTCTCGTGCGTTAAGGATCACATTTATTGCGGGGCGGGTGATTCACGTTCGATCTCAGCAACGGCGACGAATTACTCGAAGATTCCCTTGATCTTAAGATCAGGGATTCTCAATTGCGAAGAGGTCATAGATTTATTCAATTTGTACGTCGCTTTATTGTGCCAAGTCATCTATGACGTGAATAACCGCAATATTTCAGGTATTTTGAGCGAATTAATGTCAGTTCGATCGTTATTTTCAATGACCGGGATCTTTTACGCTGATGTCATACGCTGATGTCAGCCGTTTTTCTCCTTGCTTGATGGCGAGTTGCATTGTCCCCAGCGACTTATGTGGAGAAGCGCATTGCTATTCACGGTCGGTGAGTGTATTCGTGCAAGCATGTGCTCTGATGCAGGTCTCATGACTCACGCTTTAGTCTGCGCTTGTGCGGCTCGACATTACAATCGCCGTGGGCTGTGGTCATTGGCTAACGACATCGCTCGCTCTGCCGCGGCAGAAGTGTTGGTTTCAGGACCTCAAGATGTAGAGACTGTCCAAGCACTGCTAATCCTAGCCGTGTACCCCGTACCAAAGAAAAAATGGCTAGAGGATAAAAGCTGGCTGTTTATGGGTGCTGCAATAACGTAAATGATAGCTTTCCCGCGTTTATCATGAAGTACCACTTACTCCGCATATAATAGGATGGCCCAAACAATAGGCCTGAATATACCACCAACGAGTCCAGACGTCAGAGAAAATTTAAACCGTGTCAGGACATGGATGAACGTATTTTGTGTTGATTCCTCGCATGCGACGCAGTTTGGAAAGATGCCTATGGTGAAGCTGAGTGACTATATTGCTCGGAAGATGGCAAAGAGATTGGTATACGTCTTTGGATAACTCTCCGTATGATATTGGCTCTGCGCTTACGCTGAACTCCTTCTTCTCATGATGGAGTATCGTCGAGGTCTGGGTCCTTCGGAGCTCCTGGGACAAAGAGTGAAGGAGGTGAGTGTTCGTGATATTATAGCGCCTACACCGTATAACTATGCATCACAATCTATTTCAAGGGATTTGACGTCGTCGCGCACTCCGTACAGTTTGACAAAGACTTTGCAGCTCTTGCGGAATTCTGGCAGCAGCGGCTTGATGCTGACTTGAATGTACAGCTATGTGAGTGTAAATGATGCTATGCTATCGAGGTATCAATGTTCACAACGGGGCAGGGTCCCCGTCGTTCGTTACCGATGCCAAAATCTCCGGATGTGAGTACGTGTGCGCAGGAAGGTGATCCCTGCTGACATACATTAGGGTGGTGACCTACTTGCGACTAGTCATCCTGTCTTTAGGTTTCCAGTATCGCTTCAAGACCGGATTATCCCGCGTATGACTACATCCTCAATCAGGCGAGCGTGATTTTCGCGATTGCTATAAGTGCGTTACTTCACGTGAACTCAGTCCATCTCAGTAGCCCAGAGGCAATCTGGAGGTTGTAATCGACGTGCTCTTCCCGTCAGGGCTGCTGAGTTGGGCTGTCGAAGTGCGTTCTCAGTTATATCTCCTTAGTTACTCGTTTAAATCTTCATGATGCACAGGCGAATTTTCTTTACATGACGTTCTGCGCGGGCTTCCTGCTGAACGTATGGTCCCACCTTCCAACTTACGTATTTTTGCACAGTTACTAATTATTTCTTAATGCAGCTCCTGCGACCAAAGTTTATGCCTCTTCTTACGGAGGGTCAATCTCGAAAGATTGCCGACCTGGTTAGACGGTTAATAGACATACTATCCTCTGACGACGTTGCCCTCGACGGTCGACATGCCCCGGCAATATACGCCAAATTCTTAAGAAAACTCCTTAGCAAGTACTGGACTCCATCACTGCGGGATGACACCTCATCCCGCGCATACATACACGCAACTTCCGGCGATCACGAACTCACGCCTCCAGATGCCTTCTCTTGGCCAGATATACCGTCAGGAGAAATACTCTCGGTACCAGAGCTCAATCAGCTACTCTAGATGGAATGTACGAGCTATTATGGAGAAGTCGACATGGATTTTAGTTATCCGCGCACTTTGTGCAAAGCACTACAGCATCTACAGCCAATCCGACGCCTGCTCAACCTGGCTCACAACCGTTTCTCTTTTGGAAGGATACTCCCACTGGCAACAGACATTTGACTACATCTGCAATACTCGATGCGCGCCAAACATCATGTATCCACAAAAGTTACGACCAGTAGAGCTTGGCTTCTCAAGCTAATGGCTTGACCCGGCGATCCTTGTGTATTGAGTACTTTATCGCGTATGCAAAGGTTTTCCTCGACCATATAAAGCTTCCGTAATGGTTGTGTGGTCACAAATGGGAGTATCTAACTGCTAGACGGTAGAAACGATTTTACTTTAATAGCATTGATATGTATGATGTCTGTTTGCCTCGCAGATGGCGATATCTTCGGAGCCCATGAACTAGGGTTGTAAACAAGCGCAGCTTCGCGTCAGCACTGCGCACCAGCTTCCCGTTGCGGGCCAAAAACACGGTTCAAACACATACCCCCCTTCGACCACTAGCTCCTCCTTCCTCTCGAGTATCTGTCTTCAACATGGGTCGCCTAGCGGAGATGCAGAGAAAGCTCATTGGAGGTACTCTATCATATACTCGACGCCTCATGAAGCAACTTCCATGTACGGATTTCTGCAGCAAATGATGGGACCGGAGTCACTTATGGGTGTCGCGACACGCGAACTTGCACATGGTCAAGACAGAGAAAGTCTGTCGCAATGTTCCTCCTCTGCGGAAACCTGTTCCGCATACTCTCTCACAAACAAACACGGTCAGTACATATGCTGAGAGTCCTCCAAGCGTTCTAACGAGATGCGAATTCAGAAAATGGACCATTGGAAGCGTATGTTTTGTCCCACGAAGTCACATACCGAACGTCTGAAGACTGACTTTCTTGCAAGCTCGCGATTGTGTTCTGAACCCAACCATACCCATTTTGCGCACGCTTTCAGATGATGGAGTTACGAGTCCAACATCTTTGCATTCGTCGACGAATGTGATCGAAGGATTCGCTCCGATCTCACCGACGATTGGAGAAGACTCCAGATGAAAGATGCGAAGACAAGGACAAACTTGGTACTCATCCTTGACTTTCAAATATATTCTTCTCAACGTCAGATTGCCCCTAGATGCGGGGAAATTGCAGAAATCGAGTTGGCCATTCAAGGTGGCACCGAAAAGATCGAGACACTCGGTGAACAGGAAAGGTGGACGAGTCCATGCGTGAGATGGCGGCTATCGAGGCTTTGAAGAGCGAAAAAGCGGACAAGGAGGTATGTCTGCCTTGTTGTCGGGTCGCTTTCGATCGCTCAAACTCGCACAGCGTGAGCTACAGCAATTGACGGACAATCTGGTGCTTCCGGGGGACACCAGAAGCTCCGTCAACTCCTGTGTGCGATCAAAGGCCGTGTGCGGTGCAAATTACGGGGAAAAGATTCTACTCTCATCGGTGCTGTTTCGGTATGAGTGGGACTCTGACCGTCGTCTTGCGGATCACTTCGGTGGCAAGGTGCGTGTTTCTGACCTCCCTAAAGCTATCAGCGGCTCACTTCAGGTCTTTGTAGATGCATTTAGGTTATCATGAGCTCCGGAACATGTTGGCAAAGTTCAAAAGAAGAGCGCGAGAAGCGCAAACAGAGTGGTCCAGCGCCTGGAGCCCCTCCTACCGGTGCATCTCCCATGGGCCCGCCTTCGCGTGGTGGTGACCGCGATTATAGATCATCGAGGGATGACTATCGAGACCGTGACAAGGGCTTTGACCGTCATGGTTCCTCGCGTTATGAGTAAGTTGCCAGTCGCTAGAGTTTTCTCTCCTAACTTCATTTGTACTAGCGACAGGCGGAGAGAACGCTCCCGGTCCCCTGGCCGCAGGAGATATTAGTTTGTGGATGTGCGACTTCTGTACGGTATTCTACTTATCATCAGTTCTTGTTATGAAATGCCAAGCGCTATTTAGGACTTTTTTGGTTGGACCTTATGGGAGTAATAATCTCTTGACATAAGCAGCATGTGTGAGGTAGGTCTACATACGCAACAATCCCACGTATTGTTCCAAAACAACTACATGGAATTAATCAAATGGGCAAATGGTTTGTACAGACAATACGGAGGTCATTCGACGAGAATGCTGGTGAGATCTCGCGGAAAGCGTCCTTGATCAGACACGACTGAAAAACGAGAGATTTGGTTGTCCTGAACCAAAGGTCCAGAGAAATCTGTCTTGAAGGCCTAAGTCACCTACAAGTCTTTGCAAATCTTGCCACTTGTATAGCCCCGCAAAATATAAGACTTTGACAAGGGCGGGTTGCGGCGGGTTGATCTTCGCGACAAAGTCTGATATGAACCGTGGTGGGCAAGCTGCGGGGATCTCGGAGAGATCGGGGGCCGCAGGTCAGGCCTTGCGCATCGCGAGGCGGCAGTTGTAACACGCAGTGCGGTGTCGTCCGCAATGGTGCAATGGAATTGTCTGGGACACTGTCTGCGCAGTCCCGGTATACCGACTTTGACTTCCGAGTCGGCGATCCCAGAGTCGACGATCTCAGAGTCGGCGATCCCAGAGTCTCTCTGGCTGTCCCTCTCATCCTGACTGGATTTTATGCAGAAAAGCAAAAGATAGGTTAATGAGACTTGTGATGATATACTTCCCAAGCACTTACGAGTTGAGCATCCTGCTCATTTGGACGCTTGCGCGCCGAGGACAGCGTAAGGTAGAGTTTGAGCAGTAAACCTCAGCGGGCCAATAATTGACGTAATTCTGAAGCTTGGAAATCTTACGACACTATTCTCGTACAAATCAGCAGCGGAATTTTATAATTGATCCCACATCGTATCGAGGTAGGGACTTACCTCCTTCATATATAACTCGAAAGCTCGGTTATCTTGCCTAGCAAAAGTGCGGGTTGTGTCTAGATGTTTATGTATGCACATGCGTAGTTTTTTCTATCAACATCGGATCCGTTAAACTCGATGATATGAAAGCGAAAATGATGAGGACGTACTATCAACTCTTTAGTCGCCTCCAGAGGAAGCTGCAACTGAGCCTGAAGATTTGGGCCGGTCGTCTTAGCGTATACACCTTTTGGGGTGCACGTCCGGTCGCGGTATCTTGACTAAGGCTCTGGTCTGAGAGCCTGCACGTCCGTGGTTCGTACGGGTGACTTGGGCTCTGGGGTTGACCGAGACCCTGATGAAAGAGTCGGTGCCGCGGTAGACCCCCTATAAGATGCACGGCCTAGGAGTATGTCAGCTTAAAGCAATGCTAACGGTAAATAGCACAAAAGGCGTTACGTGGCATATTTTGTGCTTAAACGAAGGAGCGATAAGGGGAGGGAGCTGTGTACTACGCGCAGCTGAGGGGGGAAGTAGTAAGATGAACCTTTCGCACCTCACTTATACCCAGATATCTCTCTCCCATTGCAGGATCTCCCGTGTCAGTGTAACGTGGGTGGGATACATGCGATTTGAGTACACGGCGACTTGGCGAACTACGACACTCGAGGCGACACGAGGCTTACACAACGCTTGCCAATTGTATCACAGACATCCTTTAGATTAGCTTGCTCCCGAGCGTGAAATCCACTGACCCATCCTGAGAACATCTTTACGTGTTTATTATACTTATATGGTTTGATACGACCAATGTGTGTTGCCGCTAATATGCGGCGACTTGTAGCGAGAGCTGTTGACGGTATTGAATACACATTGGCGGTGTTGTTCGTAAGATACAATGATGGAGTCTGGTCAAAAAAGGAAACACACGAAGTCAAAAACTCTATGATGGCGGTCCAGAAACTTTGCCTCGGCCACGAGCATTATATCCGCGCCCTCTGCCGCGCCCCTCTCCCCCGTCCACGACCCCTTCCTCTGCCTTGAGGCAGCGGAGGTTGTTCTTTCTGGTGTGGACCCCAAGGATGTCCGTTACCGTCGTGCTCCGCCGAAAGTTGCTGGATCGTGGGAGACAACGGACCATTTGCGCTAGCCCGGTGGTGTGGAAGTTTTACTCGCAATATGATGTTGAGTGTGGTTGGACGAGGGATTTTCGTGCAGATGCATGGGAGGTTCATCGACGGGCTTATTTTCAGCTGAGAAGGGCTCGGTGTCCGTGGACCTCTCCGGTTCTATGTCGAAACCGCCGAAAGTCTTGAGTAGATTTATGATCTCTTCTAACGGCTCGTGCGATCTTGCAAGTGTTTTTTGCGTCCTCAGAAAGGTCTGACGACCATCATGAGTGATATATGCCAATGCGTCAGCCATCTCCTCTTTCGTAGCGAGATCGTTGTTCATTCGGCGATCATCCCAGACGACCATCTCCGGCTGACCGGACTCAAGCGCGATAGCCACTAAAGACTTAGAGGGAGGACATCTGTAAAGGTTCTCATCGTCTTCAGGTGCGTGTGCTCTGTAGCAAATACTTCAGAATAGCCACGTTGCCTTTCTGGAGAGCAATATGGAAAGGTGTAAATCCGGTACCATCTCGCTCTTCCATGTCTGCACCTGATGTATACCATAAGATCACGTCGCGTAAACGATGACTCCGGATTTACCATGTGTATCAAGCCATTCTAGTAGATCCACATCCCCAGCGCGCCGCTGCGATGTGCGAGAGAGTTTCCAAAGGATCGCGAGGCGTTAGACTTGACGAATTGCGTCGCAGTCGCGCTTAATTTCACCACCAGCAGCGTCCACATGATCCTCGTAGATTCCTCTCTTGACAGACTTGCCATCGCCATTGCGTGCGGCGGCAAAAGTGGCGGAGCGAAGGACTTGGGAGCGTTCTAAGCGTTCCAAAAATGCACCTTGGCTTTCGTCTCAGCGGCCCTACGCGAAGCCTCAGCCAGTGCTTTCTTCTTTGACGCTTTGTTCTTCTGCCTGTCCTCGGCAGCCTTTCTTTCTACGTGGTGATCTCGACATTGGTGTCATTCAGCCTGCGATGCAGCACGTACCTTTCGTCCGTTCTGCTTCACGTTGTTCTCGCCGCTGGGCTTCCTCTTGTTTTCTCCTTTCTGCTGCTCGTTCTTGCTCTTCAGTGGCCCGACGGATGCGCGCTTGAAACTCTTCCTGGCTCTCTTGTGGTAGATTCTCATACTGATGCCGGTAGTAAGCTGCAACGGTCTTTAATATTCGTGTTTTGAACGTCGGAAAAAGACTCACATCGCTGCGAGGAGCGACTTGCTCTGTCGTGAAGAAGCTCCTCGAACATGTACCTGAGGGGGATCAATGCCGCCGAGCATAACAGATATCACGCATACACCCACATAAAGAACGCATTTCGGTCCCCGCGGGACTGGAAGAAGTACTCGAACTCGTCGTCAGAGTAGTCATCACCGTCCGGATCGTAATAATAGTATCCGTCCTCCGAGTCATCGTATCCGTCGGATTCGTAGTCGAACGGTGAGTACGGATGCGACCGCGCCTTGGGTACGGCTCTGTCGAGATGTTTTAGAAGAGTATTGTAGGCTTCGCTGAGCCTCTGAAACTCTGCTGTGGCTTCATCGTTTCCCGGGTTCTTATCGGGATGTGTCCTCAACGCGAGCTAGGAGTGGCAGAGAGTGAGTGCTGAGGCGAGTCGAACGGCCGATTCAAAGGTCGTACCTGTTTGTACGTGCTTTTGACGACCTCGAGAGAGGCTCCCTGCGTTGACTGTCAGTAAGAGAGCTTCGAGTGGCGAAGGAGCGACCTACATCCTCAAGGCCGAGTCTGGTATAAGCCTCCGTAATCTGCGTACGCGTTACGGGCATTGGCGCAGTGTGGCCAGGGTGGTGGGAGAAAAACACGGTCAGAAGCGCGTCAGATACAGTCGCGTCGCGTGTTATTGGGCGCCTGCTCGATTTATTGACCATGCGGCGCGCGATACACTGCGATTCACCGATGTCATGACCTGAGCAGGACTTACATTTGTCGTTGTGTGAAGCCACGAGAGTGAAGAATGTAGATATTCAAGTTATGTAGCGTACAGTAGATTACAGGATAACAGTACAGGCTGGGGATCCAAGAGTATGGAACGGCGGACGTTGATGCCAGGGTTGGTGTCCGGCGAAGGATGACAGGCTTCAATACGCTAGCAAAAACGATCGCTGGTTTGTGGGTGAGATTCGTTGTTGGTACGAGCGTGGACAAAAAACCGTAGATCACTAACCTCTTGAGTTTGGCACGACGATCAAGAAGGGCCTCAGCAAGTCGCCCGTCTTTCTTCGCTTTCTTGAGCTGAAAAGACGCATGTCAACGGTTTTGAGGTGCACTCTCGAGGGATCATCTCACCTCTTTCTTGTCGTCTACGGAGACAACCGACCTGCCAGGCGCCCCAAGCTTGGTACAATTTTTGCTGAAGACGCCTTTGATGAGATCTGGTCACAACATGGAGCAAGAGGACTCTCATTCGGTTGATGCTTCGTCTACGTTTGAGTCCATAGAACATACCCTCCTTACGCTTCCACTCTCCTCTGCATGCGCCTCCTTCTTGTACTTGCTCTGGATCTTGACCCAAAAATCTCTCTGAACCCTACTTCTTCACTATCTCCGCGCAGTGATAACTGACCTCAGCAGCGACCTCGTCAACACCCAAGTACTTCTCGTATACGTTCTGGAATGCACACCATGCCATCAGGGAATACGACCGGCGTCCACTCTCTTCCTGCGGACCCCGGGCTTCCCGGTCAGCGGATACCACCCATGTTTGTCGCATGACAAGAACTTGCCCTCTCCCAACACCAGTACGGAGGTTGATTGTAGGGGATCCTGCGACACGAGTGACTACCCAGACTTGCGAGACCTCAGTAGGGGTACGGTCGAGAAGTCTGGTCGATTCCTCTTCGTCATCAGCTTTGTCCTTGTCCATAGAGTGCAGTATGATCTTGCCCACGCGTAGAGGTCGTACGTGATACATATTGGTGTGGGGTCAGAAGGGTGTATTATGAACGTTGGTCCTCGTATGTCGTTGGCTTCTTCTGGGAGAACCCAAGTCTCTGGTGCCTCGTCGTCCACATCCTTACGCCGGCGACGACTACCGCCGTCAGTGTCGTCTGTATCTTCACGCGTTTGCGTTTCTTCTTCGCTTTCTCGCCTTTGAATTTGAGTTTTTGTAGGACGAACTTTGTCAGAGGACATGGAAGAGACGTGCTGAGGACGCAGTAAACCTAACCCTAGCGCTTACTCTCGCTTGGGCGCTTGTTACGCTCACCGAGCTTGCCACTTTGCTGCCATCGAGCACCGGACAACCTCAAGACCCTCAAGACCGACGGAATCCTCCTAATGGCCAAGCTCAACGTCCGGGTTAGTTATGCCGTCCTGCTGCTGTGCTGTCGAATCTGTGCGTTGGGAGAGGATGGAAGAGGCTGGATTGGTCGGAGACTTAGCGGATGTGGGTGAGGCGGGGAAGGATTGATCTGGCTTGGATTGCTCAGTCGTTGGACGAAATGCTGACGAACGTATGTCCCCTTGCTTTTGCTGCATAGACGTCTCCTCCTCTAGGCGCAAGTCGCGCAAGGCGCACTTCGCTGCGCCCCTCTTCGGTCCGCCGCAAGATCATGTCCTCCGCCTCTCGAAGGAGCTCCGCGGCAAGCACAACGTGCGTCCTATACGGCTGTTTTTGAAGACACAGGAGCTCATCAAAGTCTCTTTTGTGCTCATTAGACTCGTTCACTACCGATCCGGAAGGATGACGAGGTCCGGATTGTCCGCGGCAAGTACAAGGGCCGGGAGGGCAAGGTTACCCAGGTATACCGCAAGAAGTGGGTTATCCACGTTGACCGTGTTCAGCGCGACAAGTCGAACGGCTCGTCGGTACCCATCGGCATCCACCCGAGCAATGTCGTCATTACAACTATCAAGTTGGACAAGGACAGGTCTGTACCTATTTCCCCAGTGCCCCCACCTGAAGTTATAATGTTTACGCAGGCGAGCAATCCTTGACCGCAAGGACCGCAAGAAGGTCGCATGGTGGTGGCGACGTTGAGATGGTCGACGTGAGTTATGCATAACACTCATATTTACAATATACTCATAAAGTATAGTAAACTATCTCTTCTCGTCGAGGTTTACCTGTGTCCCTCTCTCTCTGGCTATCGCATTGCATTTCAAAACGATCCATGTATGTATGCGCATACCTTGCAACATCTTATGCTCCATGAGGCATCTTGCCCGGCATATCTCATGTTTCTTTCCACGGCTACCTGGGGTGAGCTTTACGAGCTACTGTCTGCCGAGGACGATACCTTTCCGCTCTGTCTACGTATCAATGTATTATTGCTTACAGTGTGCAGGGGTGGTATATCGATACTGGCCGAGTCCGGATAGGACCCCCAACAATGGGAGGGAAACCTACCCGGCGTCCGTATAAATTTGGGGGGTCGAGACCCCCCTAGCCGGCGAAAATCCGTATCGAAACGCAAGATTTTGGTCCGGATGGCTACCCGTTCGTCCGTATATGGTCGAGCGGACTTGGGCGGAGGCCTGCCCATAAGTCCGTCAGCATTTCGTGGTCTCTGCTTGTATTGGACTTCAGAACATGATGCATAGTCATCATCTGAGGTTGAACTGGTCTAAACCGCGCGGATAGGAAGGTAAACTTACGAGATCAATGTGGGGTTGATGCGGTAAGAGCTGTGAATGAAGCGATAATGATTATTGTTTTATTAGTAAGCCTCAGCGAAAGTCCGTATACTGGTCCGGCCGCAGGCCGGACGCCGGCGAAAATCCGTATGATTTGGACCCAAACTTTCGCCGCTCCCGTCCGTATCTGGGGGGTGGTTTGGCGAAATCTCTGGGTAGGGTTTCCCTCCCATTGTTGGGGTCCTTGTCCGGATACGCTACATTTGTGCCGTGCACATGTGGATCAAAAGATAACATCTTCGTCCTTGCTACTCAGGAGGTCGCCTCCGCCTTCGATTTCGTCCACCGTATTCCTCGGGAGCGCTTCCGTGCTAGCGGCCCTGGCTTCAGCAGCTTCTAGAGCGTTTCAGACGATCTGCCGTCTCCGCGTCTCGTTTCTTTTTGCCTTGTACTTTCTTCAAACTAAGATGCCGGTCATGTAAGCCGTGTTGCGTTGCGTGAATGCACTGTGCTGTACCCACCTGAAGAACTCTTCAACGGTCCATCTCATCCAACTCGCTTGTGATGTATTTGATAGTGTTCTCCAGTCGCGGGGGATAACCACATGTTCAATAGCATTCACACGACGATTCGTCGCTCGAATGACTTCGTCTAGGATCATAAAAGCGGTCTGAAGGGACGCAAGCTCCACCAAAGTCTCGACAGCTTTGGCATAGACTTCCTTGGACCGGATGACCTGCTGACCGCCACGTCCAAGACCCGGTCAAATTGAAGTCTGCATGTGCTCAGGACGATCGGTGGTGTACTTTCACGGCATAACTTATCACTCACCTGAACCTGGTACCCGATCCACTTCAAATGCTGGCAAGACAACACCTGATACGTTCTCCTGCTTTGCCTTCACTTTGAAGGAGGCTGACTTGGCTTGTTCTTGGACCAAGTACGAGATATCACCGGTCGCATATGTGACTTTTCAGGCCAGAGAGAAGGATGCGAGCTGCATTACTCTGCCCATCTTGCGCTTGGCCTATAGTTAGATGGAGCGTCAGCACACCCAATATAATATCACCCTGTGTCCAAATAGGACTGACCTCGTCGACCTTGCGCAGGATAGCTCTGAAGCGGGTTGTCAGAGCGTCGCGCTTCTTTGCGAGTAGAGAGTGTCCCGTCTGAGCCCCCTTTAATCGAAGCTTCGTATTTGTCAACGCCATACCGCGTCGGAAAGATATTCTCTCGAGGACCTGCACCGGACATGATGGGCTAGACGGTCCCCCCCTGTGTGGTGTAATTAGTCCGAGCGAGCAAGCACTGCGCTTCGAGAGCGTAGTGGGTCAAGCTGGGCTCCCAAGCGCCTGTGACGTACTGCGAAGATGGCAAATGTTGCACAGGAACATTTGTAGCAAGACTAGAACGGTACGATTCTGACCCAATTCCCCAACACTTCTCTGACCAACAAGTAGATAATTTAGTCCATTACAATATGCAATCTTTCGTAAGATGCTTGACAGCTAGTATCGTCTACTTATGAGTTTCATCGATCAGTAAGCAGGTTGTCAATTACATGAGCCGGGTCTTCGGTTTATCGCGCATTTGGTTGAGCATAATGAATAGTCTTACTGAGAGATTGAGAGGTGACGCCGTGTGAAAGTATTTTGACTCTGCTTTGTCAACCAACGCTCACCGTTGTTTTTCTCAAAGCCTAATCTGTCACATATTCTCCCCAATTCACCGAGGTTAATGTATCGACACATAAACCTTGTGACGAGCTCGTTTTTACAACAAAAACTTGGCTTTTCCTCCTAAATACAAGTAAATCTGCCAACTTTTCTTCTTAATCTCCTAAACGATGATACAAAAGAGTATGACTTTCGTGCACAAAAAAGACTCTGCCCCAGTGAGGCTCGAACTCACGACCTGCGCCCGATGTGGTCACGTGACTGGCACGGGTAACAGTCGGACGCTGTAACCAACTCAGCCATGGGGCATTGACTATTTCTCGCATTCCACTGCATCATAGTCAATTTTGCGCCACTCTGGTGAGCTTGGCTTGCACAGTGTGCACTGTGGACTACAGGCACTGGCTAGTACTCAGCCAGACCGTGAACGTATATATGGCCCTACCTCTGTAAACTACTACATAGGCTCGATCCTGACGCCATAGAGAAATCTAGACAGATAGCTACAATTTACTCGGTAGTGATTACGACGTGCTGTGCGTCCTGAGTCACCATACTCTCCCCAGGTGACTGGTTTGGGTCGTGTCATCATTAAAAAACCTCATCACTGCAAGTGTGAAATTGCGGTAGTCAAGTCGCAAAATCTCGTAAAGCTGTCGCTTACGCCCTCGATAGTTGGGGGCGAGCGTACCAGAGCGTCCCTGTAACCACGCCAAATATATGTGGTAGCCTGCCAGGCAATTATCGTCGTGGAAATTGAGACCGAGTTGAGACCATTCCGTTGGCGGTGGCGGCGTGTAGATACTTTCGTCCGCAGAAAGGGACCGTTCGACCGATAGAACAAAGAGTTGAAGCGCCATTTTCACAGATACATCTGCGTCCCAACCCTCCGTGCGTTGCTTTGTGCTCCCGCGCCGCCGAGTCCGTTGTCAGCATCCGCCGAAAGGCGCAGTCCCCTGTATCGACCCCCCATTATTTGTTTTGTTGACTTGGAAGCAGGTCGTGCTTGTTCCCGCTCCATCTACGCACCGCACGAGGTCCCTCTCGGGCCATTGATGAGACCCTTCTCATCGTCGCGCCAGACACCCACTCTTTTACTTTGACTCTTTATATGCTATCACTTTGTTTCGACTTCATGTACCTCTCAAACATATCCGTCACGCAACAATGAAACTGTCGATTCAGAGCCATTAAGATCTCCCAAATGCAGCCAGGAATGAAAAGACACGGTAAGTCAGCGAAGAGAAACAGGCTCATGCCTCAAAAGGGGTCGTTGCCTCGTATTAACCGCGACAAGCTGTCATCCAAAATACGTGTTGAAAATGGCATGAAATCGTGGTGACTATGCAACATGATTATGATGACAGTGAATATAAGTATAGGTATAAAGGAACTGGGTATAGGGGATAAATATAAATCTGGAATAAAAATTGACAATCCAACGTTGAGGAAAAAGACACAGGAAGGTAACAAGATCATTGACCCAGGGGGAGCAGAGCCACGACTCAGAATTGACCAAAAGGCCGCGAGCAGAAAACAAACGCACAGGCGAAACGGACTCACGTCGCCAAGCCACAGCCCTCGCACACACCCCAATTCCCCCACCACAACCCCACGAAAGAAGACCAGAGGACCAACGGACCACTGCGCCTCGAGAGCAAGGGATCGCCGGACTGCAGATTCAACACACCGCGGTGCCACAAAGGCAACCATCGCGATGCAAATCACGCGAGCCCCATCCCCGCCCCCCCCCAACAATGCCCAATAAGCACCCCGGTGTAGCCGTACGTCCATCTTGAATCGCAGAGTCGTGGCAGAGGAACCAGAGTGTGGTGCAAGTAACTATAGCCGAGCGAGTGAAAGCGTCGGGGAGAGGGTGAAGTCTCCAAGAACTTCCGTCAAGTTGACTGTGCCTGTAGGTGTTTTCGCTGTTGGTATAGAGCGAAGTCGTCGTGGTCGGCGGCAGGTCCCGCTAGCTAGCTGCCGAGGAGGGACAGAAGGACGCAAATCCAGGCCGAGGGAAATGTTTGCGTGGGAAGATAGCCTTCAGGTCGGTGCCAGAAGTATGCCATGCCGACAGTTGGGCGATGTCGTCAAGAGAAGTGATTAGGGATTAAAGGGAGAATAGGCTTTGCGAAACGAGAGAAGAGAGACCGAGGACCGATAGAATAGATAGGCGAGACGGCGGGAGCAGAAAGGCAAGGCATGTATTGAGAGTTGAGGTATCCAGGAGTTGAAGATGGTGTCGCAGTAAATTGGAGATAGGCTGTGTTGGATCCCGGTGGATCGAAAGTATTGCGCACGACACTGCTGGAGCGTCGCGACCGTTCGAAGAGTAGGCTGTAGATTGTATAGGCCGTGTGGTGTATGACATTGCTGGAATGTCGTGTCGGTCGCAAGCGCCGAGGTAGTTGTCAAGGTCATCGGGGTCGTGAAGCAAAGCAAAGTGAAGAAGAGAAGAGAATCGCGAGCGAAGTCAAAGGAGTATTGGGTTCCAAGGCCGACGAGCGAGGGCGATGCGAGAGCGAGCAGCATTTCAGAGGCAAGAAAGGCGGGTGCAGAGACGGGCGATGCGAGAGGCGAAACGGTGCTGAGCCAGCTCTTCGCGCGGGCGAAGAGACAGCGGGCTACGAAACAATGGTACATCAGCATTGAAATATGGGGAGCATGCATGCTTACCTTTTCTTGCACCATGACCTCGACCTCCACAGAAATACCAGAAAGTGGACTCGCCCTTGTCCTCCGCGGCGGTAGTAGTGATAAGCCATGACATAGGACGTGTCTTCACCGTGAAGGTGAGCCTGGTCCGGAATGACGATCGATGGGGCGAGTGGGTGGGGCGCTCTCATCCTCGAACGGACCATCCTCCCCGCTCTCGAGAGGAACATCCTCAAAGTGGCCGAGGTACGGAGTAGACCTGTTGTGCCTCCCAGTACAAGTCGTCATCGTCGGTATCGTAGTACTTGCCGCGGGGGCCACAGCCAGAGCCGACGACGCGTAGAAGAACTCGGGGCACGGGTCGACGGTGTACACGTCGCTCGCGCCGAAGCAGCCGAATGAGCCTGCCCGGAAGGCGGGTTCGTGCTCCTTGGGAGGGCTGCCTACGTCAGGGAGGGGTGCGGTGCCGGAAGCGAGGGCCTTCCAGTCGCTGGTGGACATGTGTATTAGCATAGACTTAATGGGGAGGTGAACAGGAAGTGCTTACGGCTTGCCCCACCAAGGGTGGGTCCATTGCTTCCTCGAGTGTGGCACGGCGAGCAGTGTCAATCATAAACATCTATGTATAGATGTCATTAGAAACGGAGATGCTCTGAGAAAGATAGATGCACTCACAGTCTTCAGAAACGCTTTCGACTGCTTGTCCATGTAGTCTCCACCGAGCCATTTCTTGAATGGAACCATCAGATGAAGTATCGGCCCGTGAGGGTCATCCGCCCTCCCAGGGAGTCTACCAGCACAATCAGTCACAGCATACACAAAACCTGTTAACCAGCCCACTCACCCTGCCAACCAGCATGGAGAACACAGTAACAGCAAACGACCACACATCCACTCGAGGGGTTTATCCCCCTTGCCCCGTGAACATCTCCGGCGACATGTAGCACAGCGTTCCACAAATTTCGGACTCGCCGGGTGTAGGGAGGGCCATAAAAGACTTTGCGAACCCAAAGTCGGAGATGACGGAGTGGCCGTCGCCCTTGAGGAGGACATTCTCGCCCTTGATGTCGAGCGGTGGACGAGGCCGAGGTCGTGAAGGAACTTGATGCCGCAGGCCTAAAGTGGTACGTGCTAGTCAGCCGCCGGCCACAAGAGACGGGGAGGAAACTTACTATCTCGCCAGCGTAGAACTGAGCGAGTGGCTTTGGGAGGCGGCCCCCAGCGATCGATGAGACCGTCCAAGTCGCCCCCGGAGTAGTTTTCCTGTCGACCATAGCTTTAGCTGCGCGCATATACCCACATGACGACGGAACCCACAGTGAGCAGGAAGTAGTGGCTCTTGTTGTGGAAACTGCCAACGAACTCCATGATGTTTGGCACACCACGCGTCCCGACTTCTCTCAGAACAGTTTGTTCACCGAGCACCTGCTCCTTCCTCGCCTCGCGCTTGTCGATGATCTTCATGGCGAGCTCTTTACCAGAGTGGACGTGTCTGACGAGATAGACCGTGCCGCATCCACCCGCTCCGAGGCGTCGAATGGACTCGAAGTCTTCAGGGCGGAGTTTGTTGGGGATACGGAAGTTGTTGGTGCGCTTCGGGATGGCGAAAGAGCTGACGAAGGACGGAGTGCCTACTGCGGTGGAAGAGGCGGGCGAATAGGCGCGGGCAGTGGGGTCGCGGAGGGAGGGTCTTGATGGAGAGGACCTCGAGGCTGTGAGCGGCGTCCCAGAGGAGACTAGGGAGTTCGCGTTTCGGCCAGCGGGAGAAGACTGAGGCCGTGAGGGTCAGCTTGGACTATGGTCGAGGACTACTTGAAGGCAACAACGTACCGTCCGAATTACCGCGGAGGCAGACTCTTTCTCCTCTTGAGGAATATCGACCTGTGTCTAACGAAGTCAGCTCATCCCGCGGCAGTCGTGAGAGGCATAGCCGACGTACCTTTGCATGAGTGACGACGGGCCGAGGCTCTCGTTTACGTCCAAGCTGTTTGATACGACCAAAGAGACCCATTGTAGAGGAGAAAAAAAGAAGAAAAATAAAAACAGAAAAGAAGAAGAAAGCAAAGCAAAGCGGGAAGAAGGAAGACGCCAGAAGACGTGTTTGTCCACTGGCGGACGAGCCTATATAGATGCCAGCTTTGCCAGCCTCAGGGGGAGCTGACTCTCGGCACCTGCATGACGTCTACAGCATCTAGGCCCGGCGCACGTTTGTCAATAGAGGATTAGCTTCGTGTGATTTCAGAGCGATAAAAATACCTTCCGCGCTGCAAAGAGTGATACGGCACTGTGTGTCCCAGTGCAGCCTACCATTCCGAGTAGAGCGCCGGGTACTATGTTGCGTAGCCTGGTCGTATTTTCGACATTCTGACAGGGTTCCGTGATATACCAAGACTGAGGCTGGTGTCTATAGACATTGGAGTAGTAGGACGTGACGGTAGCCACGAGAGAGCGCGAGCGCGACCCTAGTGTCAATTTTCAAAAGGGTAAGCGGCATAAACAACTGTGGCCGTCGGGAATCCGCGTGCGCGGCTATCGGACGCCACGCAAGCTGATGACGGCGCTAAATATTCTCTTCTGCAAGGGCGTGCTCATGCTGGATTCTAAGGCTCGGGTTTACCATAGCTCGTACACCAAAAACTATCGCCATGAGTACAGACTTGTAGTGGAAAAGTCTTGCAATATTGTACAGTTGCCACTTGCGATGCGAAATTGAGGAGCGAGTGTGCTGTGTGTACAGTACTTGATACCAACGTTAGTAATCAGATGAGTAGCCTGAGCGGCGCAGGCGTGTATTGTCGGGTGGGTATGTAGACATATTGTTCGCAGAGGTGTGCCTTGCGACCGGTAAAGTTATTGACGGACACCCACTATAAATACATCTCATCCCAACCCTCGTCGTTTGTTGCTTTGGGTCCAGGCGACGCCGGCGCCGGCCGACACTTCGGACTGCCCGTTACTAGCACCTACAGAGGTCGGCCATTGTATCGGTTCCCCCAATATTCGTTGGCTTGGAAGCAGGCTGTGCCTGTTCCTGTTCCATTTCGCGCACGAGGTCCACATGTCCTCGTCCTGGTCTTCGTCCATGTGGTCTTCTGGTGCGTTAATTGACTTTGAAGGTGCCGCAGCAGGCTCCTCGAAGGCATCCCGAGCTCATCCCACATGGCGTCGTCGTCGTCGTTGTCGATTACGTTGTGGTGGGACAGATGGTAGAGGAGATCCTGGGGTTGTGTCGTTGCGGCGAGGCGTGCCCTCCTCTTCCTCGCGTATCATGGCATCAATGTCAAAGTCGTCATCTGGAGCTCCAGATGTAGCTTCTGAAGCAGAGGATGGTGGTCGGCCGTGGCGGGGGACTCGATACAGCCCTCCGAGCCCTGTTGGGGCGGGGTCCTCCAGTAGCGTCGCTGGACGCTTCACGGTCTCGTGCGGGTGCATCAACCTCCTGTGTCTCCGGGACTATCATCGTCGCTGTCACTGTCATTTTCGTCCTGTGACTGAAGCTCATCTACTCTCCGGCCATGGATAAGGCCCTTCTCCTCGTCGCGCCAGACACCAACCATGTTCTATCTCGCGTGTGAGCGTTCTGTGCGCATAATGACAGTCAAAACGACTCACATGCATGCGCTTGGTATGACAAAGCTTCTCTATTCGCTGGACAGAATCGTTGAAAGGTGTCTTTGGGTACATCTTGTGCGCCCAAAAATTGGTACATTTGTAGCAGCCTGTTGAGGTCGGATGCCTACGAGAGCTTGAGAATTCATTGACATGCAAAGTGCTCCATATAGCTGACCTCGTGCCCCCTTGCCTCTAGGCTTAAAGTTCTTTGCCTGCTTCGCAAGGGCAGGCAACCCGTCCTTCCACAGTAGCCTCCCCTCGTCCAACCTCGCTATCGGCTTCCGCTTTCTTCTTCCCGTCAAATCTTCATCGTCGTCCTTGCTACCTTCTCTCGCGCCAGCGTCATCATCGCCGAGATCCCGCGGCGGCGAGCTGCTGGGCAGAATCTCTGGTGCTGTGCGCTAGGTTCTGTGCTTCGCCGTTTGCGCGCGTGCCGCCTGCTTGCGCAGCTGGCTGGTCCAGTGTCGAGTCGAGGGCGCGAGCTCGCCGAGGCCGTCGTCCGCGTCGTTGTCGAGGTCGTCGAAGAGCGCTTCGAGTCTTTGGGGACCTTCTTCGGTCTCTTCTGGGCGCGTTCGCTGTGTCGGTGCTTTCGTTTCGACGCGTTCTCGCCCTCGTAGTCGGATGAAAGGAAGAGGGGTTGTGCGTTTCCGTCTCGCGGACGGGAGGAGCGTGAGGGTGTCGCCATGATCACGTTTGAGGCGGTCTTAGCTGGAGATGGCTCAAGTGGTTGATCCAGATATCGTCGAGATCCATGGTGGTGTGTGTCGTTGAGCGGAACACACGCGCAATTACAAGCGCGTCCATGCACGCGTTGTTGTTTGTCCTTATTGTGCCTCTCGGGTAGACGCCTACAAGCATTTCTGTGCGATTATTACTGCTTTTTGATTTTACACGATCGCGAGGATGGTGGACACACAGACTGCCAGGAGCCAGACGTGCAGGACGGCATCGAGTACTGGAACACCCAGTCGGCGGACTATGACGGATGTACTCGGTGAGCCCTCCAGCTACGCCCGTTGCCCATCGTCCGTGACCAGAAGCATTCTAGGGTGGATTCGCAATGGGGGTGAGCACATCATCTTCACACCCCTTCAATACAAATGCATTAAATCGAACCATGACACTCAGTTCACTACCGCGCATAGATGCACTCGGCTCACGCCAATTCCTGATCGCACCTCCGCCCAGACCTGCTGCACCGTCCCATCCGCCGTCCGTCCTCTCTCCTCCTCACCATCCGCCTCACGCATCACGCGCAGTCGAGCGGTACCGGCGCCGGCGTCGGACGCGTCACCTCCGACGTCCTCTGCACTCTCGTCCTCGGACGTCGTGCTCCTCGAGCCCCGTGGACAACTTTGTCCAGGAGGCCCTGCGCCGCGGCAAGGCGAGCAGAGGACGGCACGCCTACGTTGAGGACGGCGGTGGCGCGATTCGCGCTGGAAGGGCGTGCAGGAGAAGACGAAGAGCGTCACGGTCGTTCAGGGGACGCTGCAGGCGTTTGACCCGCTGAGTCCGCTCTAAGCAGGTGGCAAGCTCCTCGGGCGCGTGGGCTCATGCCCCCCGCGGAGGATGACCTCGAGTTCAAGTTTGATGTCATCTGGTGCCCACGTGGTGTCTGGGGCATCTCAGCGACGCGGATTTGACAGCCTTCTTCCGGCGGTGCAACAAGCTTTGCGGAATCCGGATACGAGAAGTCTCATCATTGTGAAGGGAGAACCGTATGTCAGGATGGTGCGGACGGCTCCGCACAGACTGTATTCGACGAGAGCGATTCAAGTTTGACAAGGTTTGTGCTCAAAGTTTCATGCGATGGTTTTATGTTGATTGATCCGCGGCTGTAGATCAGACAAGGCGTGGAAGACAAACTTTACGCGAGCTGGCCTGACACTAGTGTATCGAGCAGGTCCAGCGAGGTTTCCCTCAGGGCTTGTACGAAGTCAAAATGTATGCTTTGCGATGAGGCGCAACGGCCAAACAATATGCACAACTGGTACGATAGAACTACTACAATGTACATTTTGGGTAAAGAATACGGCACAATCTGTACAGATACAGTAGGAGACAAACAAAAGACCAAGGACCCCCAAAGCGAGACCAGTCCAGATATCCAAAGCAAACGATAGCAAAAGTCCAGGCAGGCCAGGATCGACGTTAAACAGCTCGCTGCGAAGCGTCAGCTTCCGCCCCGCGTAACGAGGACAGCGTCGCTCAGACTGTTCCTGCGCTTGTGGTCTTGCGCTCCTTGAGCGACTGGGAACGCGGAGTTGAGCACATTCTCGAGTTGGGGCCAGATCTCCGTCCGAGGTGGCGCCCTTCAATGTCACTTCAGTGAGGTTGCTGTTTTCTGTTTGGTTTCTCGTAGTAGGAGAGCAGCGGCGAAGTTGCAGCATAGAACTTTTCGAGACGTCGAGCGAAACCCTCCTGTAATGGACTGCACGGTCAGGAGACAAGGCGTCGAGATATCTGCGTGAAGACGTACGGGGTTGTCGTCAGGCCGTTTGATGAGTGGTTCACACTGCCTGTCTCGTCGTCGAGACCAGAAACTTTGGCGGGTTGTCAACGAAGAGGTTGTAGACTCGACCGGCAAGGCAAGTGTACCCAGCGGTCGGATATCCGCCCAGAATGATTTCGTCCGCGACGTCAACGTTGACCACCAAGCTTAGCGGAGTGCCTCGTTGTCTGCTCTGGGTGTGAGTTTGAGGAGAAACAGGAGGAAACTGGTTCCGCACCTTAGGTGCTCGTCCAACAATTTGCCTTGACCCAATGTCCGCGGGAATCCGTCCAATATCCAGTGCTAAATACGAAGTCAGGCGCAAGCAAACGAAATCCTAGTACTTGTTGGTGCGTACCTTGTTGTGCAGCAAATCGAGCCTGCTCGTAAGTACCTTCGAGCATAATATCATCCGAAAGAAATCCTCCTGTAGCAAAAACAATCTCCTCTGCGATGCGCCCAATTTCCCGTTCTTCTACTATACTTTTAGTAGAGCTCTTGCATGCGCACGCCCATGACGCACTTTTCAGCAATATGCTGTACTCAATCAGGGTCACCCGTGGACAGCGTTTCTAATAATATCATACTTTTTGACGAGCCTCGCCGAAACGCGTGCCCTTGCTCTGCACCCGGCTTGCCAAAACCAGCATGAGCATGCGCAGGGTGTTCCCCTCGGCCTGTGTTATCCTCTGCAACGGACTTCTTGTCACGTCCATTCCTTGAGCGAAAACGGATATGAGCCTTCTGGGACGTCGAGGAGCCCCCCGAAGGCCCTGTGCAGGGGGCGGCGGGCACGATGCCTGGGGCGCCGCGCAGGGGGGGCTCGGAGAGCGGTGCTGGGCAGCTGGCTTGAGGAGCACGGGGGGACATGCAAGAGAGACGAGGGACGGCGAGACGGGAGGCCATTAGGGGGCGGCGCGGAAGCTGGCGAGACGGCCATGGGCTATATGTATGGCTTACCCCAAAGCAATCACTCAGGGAATGCGGGAATGTGAAGTTGATATCGTCCCACTGCGAGGCACAAGCGCGCGCAGTTAAGGGTTCCGTCTCGTACTTACGCCGTCCGTCGTCGCTCCGAACTGGCTGGCGAGGTCGATGAATGCGAGTGCCAAGGCAGAGCTCTGGCGTACTTCTTCAATGTGAAAAGGTGGTCGTAAAGAAGGTGGCGAGGAAGGAGGACAGGAGCAGAGGGATTCGGTAAATACGGCGCGGCTAGTCATCTCAGCTCGCAGCGTCGCTTTGCGCCCAATGTCACGCGCTCCGTTGTTGGCGCACCCCGGCAAGACTCGTCATGCTCACAAGGCGAGCTCGCGTCTGCCAAACTCTCTGGGGGTCCAGACCGCACTCACGGCGCGACCCTTGCCCAAAATTCAGACTGAGACGGAGGACATGGCCCGAGCATGTCGCCACCAGCCGTAAAGAACTACGATTCTCGACGACTGACACTCAGACAAAACCGACAATTGCATGACTAATGGTGACCGAGCTGTGTCTGATTACCGTCGCGGTGCACAGTCCCGCCCGAACTGCCCCTTGTGCACCCACCCAATGAGCCTGCGCATCTCCCTGCACATCCACCACGACGCCCCGCACGTCGTCGCGCGCCTCGTCCCGCAGCGATGAGTGCATATCGCCTCCGCAACATGGTCCACATGAATCGGCGGGATAGTCAAGCGCGTTGGCGGACCGAGTCCAGCGGGGACGGCGCAACGAGCGAGGGAGCCATCGGCCGCGAAGGGCCATTCCAGCCATGGCGCGGAGGAGTCCAGACGGCGTCAAGTGGGATCGACCGAGGCAACCTTGGAGTGCAGGCTTGCGGACAGGTCCACAGCAGAGCAGCGACCGGGGACGTCAGCGGGCGGAAATGTGGGTGGTAAATGAGGCCTGCGGTATGCGCGCAGATGAGCAATGGATGCGCGGACAATGAGGTGGGGGACGCACTCGGCCGGACGTACACCCCGCGGTAGGCGGGTTGGCCTGCGACCATTTGTTCGATGCCTGCCTCGGCTTCGCGCTTCGATTCGATGTAGCGGGCGGGGATGAATGGGCGGAAGATGTCCTCCGCGGATACGTATATACGAACGCGCGCGGGCCGTTCAGAGCTGCATTTCTGGTGTGCTATTGAGAAATGCGTCGCATACGCTCAATGCTGCATATTGCTCAATCAATAAGGAGCACACGACGGAGCGTCGTGGTCAAAACTAAACGCACCTGCGTCGCGGTTAAGCTCATCATAGCCTCCCTTCTTGCTTTTCTCCTCCAGCGGATTACCCGACCCAGAGAAACCCCCCGCAGCAATCCTCAACAAACCCGACAAGTCGCCCTTGCTCAACGCAGCCTTGTACCGTGCGTCCTCGAGCAACGTCCCGAGCGTATGCACGACCGCCGTCTTGTCGCCCAGCAAGTGCCTGTACGTATCCGGCCGCAACGCGTCCGCCTTCTGCCAGTTCACCTACGATCGGGCGTGGTCAGCGCGCGCGCCACATGCAGTAAAGGGGAGAAGCAACACTTTGGACGTCCACGCCGGGGAGTGGCCTTTTGGCGTCGTGTAGGGCCTTCCGGACGAGCTAGCCGCGGAAAGGTAAGTGAAGAAGTACGATGCAAGGGGAGCGAGACCAACCTAATGCTGGTTACTTGGTATCCGCGTGCCAGTGCTGCTTTGCAGACCGCCGAGCCTGTGTGCGGTATTAATTAGAGAATGGGCTTGAAGTCACAGGCGCGTTCGTACCGACAAAGCCGTTTTCCACCCACTACCAATATCTTTTGAATTAATGGTTCCATCCTCAAGAAGTGTCGTGTTTCACAAGAGTCGTTGCACCTTGCGACACGAATGCGTGTCGGACTTCGACGCGTGGATGTAAGAGGCAGAGATGGGCGCTCCGAAGCCGGCGCGCCTGAAGCGCGTCGGTTCCGCGTTCGTCGTAAGGTTAGCGTTCGCCGGGGCAGGCCACAACGTTCAGGCACTCGAACAGGGTTTCGGAACGAGTTTCACAGAAGCAGCACTCGGGTGGAGGTCACACTTGGAGAGGGGGAGAAAACACGATCTAGTCCATTTGTATGAAAAGAAGTACTAGCAACTAACAGGCAAATGGCACCCGACACGCGTGCTCGATATGAATAAGAAGCAATAAAAACAGAAACGATATTCACAGAACATTGGAGACTGGAAAGCGATTGGACCGAGTACCATATCAAGGGCAGCATGACGAACGGGAGACCGTGATAGCTATCAGAGGTGGAACGCCGCCGGGGTCGTAATTCTCGTAAGGCCTTATGTCGCACGTCTCGCCGGGCTGACCATGCACTAGACTGTAGGGCTAGCCCTACGCACCGCAGGAAAGAAAACAGACGGAGGAAAACGAGAGAGCAGACAGAAAAGGAGATTTAGTTGGTGTACTCCCAGCCGACTACGAAAGATGAATCAGACATGCACGGACTGAACCACAAGAAGCAAAACCTACTGTTGAACTCGCCGAGATCGAAGTTGCCGTTGGTCAAGGCAGAGAACGCGCCTTGGAAAGATCGATCGACTTGTCGGAGTCGCAGGTGGGGCACTCGTCAGCGACGATGGCGGTGGTGGTCGCGCCGCTGTCAAGGTTGACAAGCTTGACGGTCTTGCCACAGTGCGCGCCGTTGTCGTAGACAGCAGAGTCCAGCGCGATGACCATGTCAGAGTCCTGGTGGACCGTGCCGCAAGCGCCAGCAGTGTTGTTGTGCTGCAGGAACCAAGTAGCGCTGAGACATCTATTGTTAGACGGGAAATCTAGAGTTGATGATCGCGAAACTCACTGTCCGGTGTTGGTGGGGGTCGCAGCGGACGCGGCCGTGGTGGTCGGGGTCTGGGTCTTGGACGTGGTGGCGGCCTTGGTGGGGGTCGAAGAGACGACGTCGTGGAGAAGCTCGTCGGGGCAGGCGCGACGTTGTTCACGGCGCTGGAAGCGGGCGAGGTAGCGGCGGCGGCCGAGCTGGACGCCGAGCTGGTCCAGGGGTTGCAGTACGCCTTACGGTCGTTCGCGAGGGTCTGGCCGATCTGATGGCGGAACACAAAGAAGAGGTTTAGAACGCTTAATCACGGCAACCAATCACCGCGCGACTGACCAACAAAGGGTGACAGCAATCATCGAAGAACTGAGTGGAGTGCCGTGCTGTGTTGCGCAGCTCAACGCGTTGTAACGGGCGTTGTAGTCCGCGTACGGCTGGAAATAACGGTCAACGAGCGAATAGCATATACCCCGACGCGCACTGACCTCCAGGAAGGCCTGGTCGTAGGAGGCCTCGTCCCGGCGCTCAGCAGGGATGGCGGCACCGTAGACGGTGGAGACGGCGGAGACCGCGAGGGTGGCAAAGGTGAAGAACTTGAACATGGTGTGAGGTTTGTATTTAGTGTCGTCGGGTGTCTTTGACGCAAGGAGTGACAGTGCCCAGGTGAGCAAAGGAGGTAATGACGGTGGGGGGGATTTATAGAGAGAGTGACTGCTGTGGAATGAAGGACGTCAGATGAAAACACGCAAATAGAGCGGGGCGACGCAGACTGACCGTCAAAGCAGCGACGAGGGGAAGAGGGAAGGAATGAAAACCGAGAGGGTTGAGAGCGTGCCAAAGGACAATGCTCGCCCTCTTAATATAAGAAATGCCGGGGACCACGTTTTTCTCACGCTTACGCAGAACCCCACCGTCACACGGTCCCCCCAGGCCCTCGGCTCTCCGCCGAGAGTCCAAGGTAATCGGATGAAATTTCCCAAAAAATTCGAGGGCCACAACCTTACTTCAGAGCTTGAATCGTTTTTATTTTACCTCCGAGGGCCTAGACATGAGCGCCATGAGGTGCAGTTTACCCAGAGCTGCAAGGAGTTTGTACGCTACGGACGCTGGACTCCAAGACGAACGGGAGACCAGCCGTCGGCGAAGGACCACCGTACAAAAGGCCGAATGACAGGTCTTGACGAATTGGAAGGATGCATGATGCCCTGAAATGGCTGCGCGCGCGGATCACACGGCGGTGCAAGTCACCATAACAGCGGCGCGTTCGGCCAGCGCCGGGCCAGGCCGGCGTGCGACCGTGCGGCGTGCGCTCGTCCGTGCATCCGGATTCGGCTGCGCATGCCACATACGATTCACTTCCACGACCTGTCATGAGTGAGGCAAGAAAATCCATCTACCCGACCCAGTTCCTGATTTTGTGTTCCTGACAGGCCAGCTCACCGAAAATCCATTTGCCTCCACGCATTCCCTCGACACGAACCCCTTTGACGACCCCGTTTCGGCTACCACCTCTAAGGTCGATGTCGCGAGACAGGAAGACCTTGACCGACGCGAAAGAGACCTCGAGAGGAGGGAAACAGAACTCAGCCAGAGGGCAGAGCACATCCGCAAGCATGGTCGCAATAACTGGCCACCATGTCCGTATCCTTCCCCCTCTCTGCACGTCCTCACGCTGAACGACCGCTCCGTACCTCCGACAGTCTACCCCCTCATCTACCATTCCATTCCAGACGAAAATTCCCGAGGCTTCACGACCACTAATCACGCGTCTTTATCAGCTATGGCTCTTCCTGCTACTCTGTCTCGTCGTAAACATGGTAGCATGCATCTTCATCCTCATCGCCGGAGCAGGAGGTAGCGCCCTAGGCTCGAGTATTGGGTGCGTCCCCCCGCTATTCTTGGCACGCAGCATATACTGATATTCTGCCCGTAGCTACCTGATAGTCATCCCGCCCACCTCATTCCTCTTGTGGTACAGGTGCGTTGCAGGCATAGAGTTTGCGATGACGTCGTTCATATATGTCCTTCAGACCGATATACAATGGCTATATGAAGGTGCGAAGTCCCCTCTGCGTCTCGCGAAGTTAAACTCACTCTTTAGCTCAGGAGCAAGCTTTGTATTACTGTGAGCAAGCCGCTTTGTCCTCCGTTACCATGACGTGACCGTGCCGCAGATCTGTACTTTGTGTTCGGAGGTTTCCATCTCGCCTTCTCGCTTTATGTGTAAGTGATCGAGATAACCGTTATGAGCTCAACTCACGCGTTCCCTACTAGTATTATTGGTATTCCGAGGTAAGTCATGCTTCATACGTGTGCTGGCGAATTCGCGTCAACATACGCGTCTGTGTACAGCACCGGCGCGCGGCGGCGCCGGAGTTATCGAGACCATCAAGATGTTCATCGGCCATCACTGGGTGGCGGCCATTCTTTGCACAATAGCTTTGGTCGGCTGGGTCATCCAGGGTCTTGGAAACGCTTATTATTTCAGACAAGTGCGTGCTCGACCAATATTACACTCATACCCGAGCGCTGACCATATGTGGCGCAGATCTGGGCCCACCGCAAGGCGCAAGGCCATACCTTTGCAAAGGCGATTATTTCTCTTGCTACTTCAATGTGGCCGCCACTGACGTTGTGTCATAATAGGCCAAGGGGGAGCTGGCCACCCACGGCGCGAAGGCGTACTTCACGAGAGGTTGAGACAGGGTTGGGGTTTCGACGCATTAGGACGCTTGTATCTTACTTGTCCGAATATGCTACGATAGCCGTGTACTTTGCGATACCTTATTTATCCCACGAACGATGCATCTTTTGTGCGTATTTGTGTCGCAGTGGCTTGTACCAGTGGCCGTGGCCTCTCGCTTCACGGGCGCTAGTTCAATGAGGTTGTGGCACTAGACGCCTGAGACACCTGGCACAGCGGAGTTTGGAACTGCAGTACTTGAAGAAGGCACGCCTGATAGTGCTGCTTTTCCTCAACCATCACCTAAGGTCAGTTCGCCCTCCCTCATCGCCGTTCCATCGCTAACGGCAGACGTCTTGCTAGGTCAAAAGTTTATCAAAAAAATCCATACAGAAAAACCCTAAAAAGCAGTTGCCTTGTTGCCTCCTGTGTGCGTGCAATTTTCGTATCTACATGTCCCGCTGTAGCTGACCTCTCGCTTGCATCGTGTCGTTGACACTCCCCAGTCGCAGAAAAGTCCACAAAGCAGTAACGACCAACCCATAATCTCTAAGAAAAATATGTCTGCACCCGCTGTCGCCCCCGCCCAGGACGTCGCTCCTGCTCCTGAAGCTGCACCCGCTGCCGCTGTTCCCCCTCCGCCGGCCCCCGTCCCCCGCATACAACCCTCCCGTTCCTCATGTCCCCGCCCCCTCCGCCTCTCTGTATGTCGGGGAGCTCGACCCCACCGTCACTGAGGCGATGCTGTTTGAGATCTTTAACATGATCGGCCCTGTCGCCAGGTGAGTGTGAAGATCTTGTACTGGAGTTTTTTTTTCTCAGTCTGTTTTAGCATCCGTGTCTGCCCGCGCGACGCCGTCACTCGTCGTTCGCTCGGCTACGCCTACGTTAAACTACCTCAACGCCGCCGATGGTGAGTTTCTCGACCAAGTGACTTGTTTTTGTCAATGACCTCATATCCGATCAGGTGAGCGTGCTCTGGAGCAGTTGAACTACTCCCTCATCAAAGGCCGTGCCTGGTGAGTACACTAGCGAGTGTATGTACAACACACCCTGACGGGCATTTTAGCCGTATCATGTGGTCCCAGCGTGACCCCGCCCTCCGCAAAGGACCGGACAGGGCAACATCTTCATCAAGAACTTGGATGAGGCCATCGACAACAAGGCCCTCCACGACACGTTCGCCGCTTTCGGCAACGTCTTGTCTTGTAAGGTCGCCACCGACGAGCAGGGCCGCTCCAAGGGCTACGGCTTATTCGTTCACTACGAGACCGCTGAGGCTGCCGAGACCGCCATCAAGGCCGTCAACGGCATGCTTCTGAACGACAAGAAGGTCTACGTCGGCCACCACATCTCCAAGAAGGTTAGTTTGACAAGCGCATATATCCTGATTTCCGCTGATTTTACGCCGATCACAGGAGCGTCAGTCGAAGCTCGAGGAGATCCGTTCCCAGTTCACCAACATCTACGTCAAGAACTTGGACCCTGAGGTCACCTACGACGACTTCACCCAGCTCTTCGAGCAGTTCGGCAATGTCACCTCTGCCGTCGTTCAGATGGATGAGGATGGCAAGAGCAAGGGCTTCGGTTTCGTTAACTTCGAGACTCACGAGGAAGCCCAGAAGGCTGTCGATGCCCTCCACGACACCGATTTCAAGGGCAGGAAGCTCTTCGTTTCCCGTGCCCAGAAGAAGGCGGAGCGCGAGGAGGAGCTCCGCAAGTCGTACGAGCAGGCGAAGATGGAGAAGATGTCCAAGTACCAGGGCGTCAACCTCTACATCAAGAACCTCGACGATGAGATCGACGACGACCGCCTGCGCGCCGAGTTCGAGCCCTACGGTTGCGATCACCAGCGCGAAGGTCATGCGTGACGAGAAGGGGTCCTCCAAGGGCTTCGGTTTCGTCTGCTTCTCATCTCCCGATGAGGCCACTAAGGCCGTCGCAGAGATGAACAACAAGATGATCGGCGCCAAGCCGCTCTACGTCTCCCTCGCTCAGCGCCGCGAGGTCCGCCGCCAACAGCTCGAGAGCCAGATTGCCCAGCGCAACCAGATCCGCATGCAGCAGGCTGCTGCTGCGGGCATGCCTGGATACATGAACGGCCCCATGTACTACCCTCCCGGCGGCTTCCCTCCCCAGGGCGGTCGTGGCATGATGGGCTACGGCCAGCCTGGCATGATGCCCCCTCGTCCTCGCTACGCTCCCAATGGCCAGGTCCCGGGTATGCCCATGCCCGCTGGTCCCTACGGCCAGCCTCCCGCTGGATACCCCCGGTATGCCTTACGGCCGTGGCGCTCCCCGCCCCGGACCCGGCGGTCGCGTCCCTCCCCCCGCCGACGCCAACGCCCCCAACGCCGCTCGCCCCGCTGGCCCGGCCGGCGCTGCACCCAACAGCCGTGCTCCCCCGGCTGCTGCCGCCAACGGTGCTCCTCGCCCTGCCCAGCCGCAGGCGCGCCCCCCGCAGGGCCGCCCCGCACCCGCTGCCGGCCAGGCACCCGCCGCCGCTGCCCCTGCCGCGAACAACGCCGGCGTCTCTGGTCTCGACACTGCTGTCCTCGCCAACTTGTCTCCTATGGAGCAGAAGCAGATGATCGGCGAGGCCATCTACATGCAGGTCCTTCCGTGAGTTTCACTGTTCCGCTTGTCTTGAAATGATCTTTACTGACATGCCATCATAGCCAACACGCTGACGCTTAGCTCGCCGGCAAGATCACGGGCATGTTGCTCGAGATGGACAACGCCGAGCTCCTCCCCCTCATGTCCTCGAAGGAGTCCCTTGACGCCAAGGTCAACGAGGCCCTCACGTTCTCCACGAATTCCAGGCCAAGGAGACCGACAGCAAGTAAGGTGCGGCCGACTAGACGGGGCAGGCTCTATCTCCACCTCCATTGCAGACATCCTCACCCGTGCATCGTCGCTGTATTATTGTATCAATAGTGTGTTGTAGCCTCAGCTATTGCTGCGTGCTCTGTTTGCTTTCCCACCCGCTTACGGGGTTATGTGGTAGTCGTTCCTTTGTGCTTGTACTTTTATCTCAGGAACAGAGAGGCAATTTGCTGCGAATCTCTTCATGCGTGACAACATCGAAGCTTTCCCGCCTCGAAATTCTTACAAGTTTATGGCGAGACTACTAGTGAACAAAGCATCCTAAACAATACAGTATTAAATGACCGGCGTTCTACATATACAAGAGACAGAGACAGAAGGGAGTCCGCGGGTATTCCCAAGCTCATCGTCCGCCTCCACCCATTCCCATCATCTTGAACATGTCACCCATATTGGGCATACCTCCGCCTAGTCCGCCTAGTCCACCGAGGCCACCAAGGCCTCCCATCCCGTTGCCCATCTGTGCCATCATGCGCTGCATTTCCTCCATGTCAGCTGCGTCTCCACCTTGGCCTTGCATCATGGCCTTCATCATCTCCTGGCATGCCGCCACCGCTGCGCATCGTCCGCTGCAGCTGTTGCAACATGCCCGGTGGCATAGCGCGCTGAGGAGCCGTTCGACGTGAGAACCCCAACCGAGATGTGCGAGAATAAAGATGCGCACCTGCATAGCCTGGATCTGCGCGGGCGTCGGCGCGCCGTTGAGTCCGCGTCCCCGGCCGCCCGCGGCCTGCTGCATCTTCTGCGCCGCCTGCAGCCAGCCGTTCTTGCCGCCCGCCTGCTTCGCCATGTTGGCCATCATGCGGTACTGACACAGCAGCTCTTCGACTTCGCGCACGCTCGTGCCGCTGCCGCGCGCGACGCGGGTGACACGCGACGTGAGACCAATGGGCTTGCCGTCCTTGCCGGACTCCATGAAGGGCGAACCATCCGAGTCGAGCTCGAAGGCTGTCATGCTGTCGGTGATGAATATCATGCGTTTCATGCGCATCGAGCCCTCCTCGTCGGAGCCTTGTAGCATCTCCTGCGGGAGGCCGGGTATCATGGAGGCTATCTTGGGAGATAGGTCCCCTGTCCATCGCCTCAGGAAACCAACCGTAGCGCAGAGATCGAGAAAAAAACGTACATGTTCATGACGTTTTGTATTTGCTCTCGCCAATCCTGATGCTCAGCTTTCCTTCCTCGAGCTTTTTGGCCATCTCCTTCTGCTTATCTGGATTTTGTGTAGCTATGTCCTGCATATGCTCCATGAGGCCCTGTACATCGCCCAGACCAAGCAATTTCGAGATGAACGGTTGAGGGAGAGAACTTCTCCAGATCATGAAGGTGTTCGCCAACGCACCAAACGAAGATTATAGGTAGGTTTTTTGTCGCAGCAGCAACACTGGACATGGAGTTTGAGATTCGGTAATAAGCGTTTCATGACGTTGCAACCTACGCAGAAATAGCACCTCCGCCTTTCGCATGGCCGTCCATCTTAGTGACAATGATAGCACGAAGTCTGCGCTTTCCTTGAAGGCTTGTGCTTGCGCCTCAGCAGCCTGACCTATCAGTATCAGTTAGAGCTATACATGCAATGTGCTCATTTCTTTCTTACCGATGCTGGCATCAAGAATCATGACTGTCATATTGGGTTTAACAGCCTCTCCAATCTGGACCATCTTCTTCGAAAAGTTCAGATTCTTGCTTATGCCTGCCCGAGGTGTCTACAATGATGACATCGAATCTTTCCTTCTTGAACTTAGCAACACCCTGTGCTGCGATAGCTACTGGGTCCGTCTCTGTGTAAGAGCCAAAGTATGCCACCTTCGCTTTCGTCGCCGATTGCCGAGTTTGGTCGAAAGCTCCGGCACGGAAGGTATCAGCGCAGACAATGCAAGATTTGAATCCTCTTCTTTGGTAATACACAGCGAGCTTGGTGCAAGTTGTTGTCTTTCCATTTCCCTATAGACAAGTTGTCAACGACAGCTCACGGACAACTTCAGTGTTGCGTACTTGTAGACCGACGGCCATTATGACATTCGGCTGACCTTTCTTCGGTTTATAGGGTTCGACACCCGGGTCAATAAGTTGTACCAGCTCGTCGAAGATGGTCTTATGAGTGAGATTATCATTAGCATTAGTCCCAGAGTAATAAATATTGCACCCCTCAACGCACCTTTTGTACGATACTCTTCCGGTTGACATCTTTCCCCTTGTCTGCACCACTCTCTAAGGCGGTCTTGACTTTACTCTTGACTTTGCTACGTAACGAAGCGACTAGCTTGACGTTAACATCTGTCTCGAGAAGCGCGGCACAGACGTCCTTCAATAGAGCATCGAGTACCTAGAACACGACGAGTTCAGCGCGGTTACATGTAAGTACAGAGTAGCTTACCTTTTCATCTACTACGGATGCCCTGTTTAATGATGAAAAGGCTGCATTGAGCTTGCGACCGAGGTCAGCGAGGACCATCGTGGATAGCGGCGGCAAGGAGTACGTTGTTCTAAGCGCCCATATGAGGCGCATCGCCGGGACCGTCTTGTGATTCCTAGAAAGGCAAGCCCATCAATGGCATGAGCAGTAACACCATGGACTCTGAAGAGGAGACCCTCGACGACCTTCAGTTCGATGACTCTTCAGACTCTGCCGAAATCGACGAGGACATCCTTGGCGCGCTCGAAGATACTCTCAACGCCGAGGCCTCTGCCGCAGAGGTTAGCCCATGTTATACACGAAGTATCTGACATTGCTCACCGGACACGGTCATACCATACTAGGACTCGGACACGGAGGATTCTGACAATGGGTCTGACGATGATGACGACAATGAAGATGTGCAGTACGCTATTCCGATGCCTGTGGACCCTCCACAAGTCGTAAACGGAAGCGTATTACACGCACCATCGCAGGTTCAGCCCTCACCACCGAGGGATTCTCCTATTGAACCCTCGCCTCCTACGAAACGTATGTACTCGACCGGTTCACAATCCTGGATACACACTGTCTCATTTTAGCTACCTCAGTCCCGAGCCCCATACCTCACCAACGTTCACTCTCACCTTCTGGACTACGCAAGGCTAGACTACTTTCGGACCTAAGCTGGCCACGCTCGTTCACAGTCGAGGCCATCTGCGCCATACCACACCCGGCACCTACACACTGCCTTGCGTCTTCTCTGTGCATGTCTCATCTCCTCACAGGCTCGGATGATGGATACATACGCGACTACGACATCTTCACTGGGCGTGAACGGCAAGGTCTTCCTAACTGCTCCCCAGAGACATCATTGTGGTGTCATGGAAGGCCTCATGAAAGCTGCTCAAATACGCTGCTGGTGGGAGAACCCAGCACAATCAACCCCAATGTCCAACCCTATGGAGGACCCCCACCGCTTTGCGCCCCGTACAGCTTGGCAATGCAGTCCGACGCTCTCTGGTCGCTCGCGGGTACAGAGGTGAGTGATAGAATCCTTTTGTGTATCAAGCCTATCAAACCTGATTCTGGCTAGCATGGACATATCAATCTATTTACCGTACGACACGAGCCCGGAAAACTAGCTTTTGCCTTCCCAGGGCACCGCGGCCCTGTATCGGGCTTGAGCATACAACATGATGAGAAGGGCTTCTTCAGTGCTGGATGGGACGGTGAAGCGATGGTAAGTGAACTAAAAACTATCATTCTGTCTTCGCTTTTGCCTGACAAATATTCGTCGAAGCAATGGGATTTGAATACAGGACAGCATGTCCGCAATTTCACCTCACACGGCGCACAACTGACTTCCATAGGAGTGAGGCCCTTGGAGAGTGATTATACTGGTATTGTGCCGTGGATAGAGCAACGCAAGTATACTGCGATTGTACCCCCTTCGTCAAGTAATAGACTCAAGCAAGAAGATGTCGGTGATTCCACAATCCCTCCTAACCGACCACAACAGACACAACAGGACGATGACGAGAAATCCGATTACGATCCACTCTTTGACGAGGATCCGGATGCGGACGGCGACATGAATATGCAGCTTATTAGCCAGATTCCGCCTCACTTGCAGCCCAGTGGGCTCGTCACTTCTCAACCTGTGCCTCCCCAGCCTTCTCAGATAGAATCTAAAGCTTGGTCTGGCGCGAGTGTCGCAGCAGCTCCCAACGCCCCACCGGTCTTGGACCCCGTTGCATACACAAGTTTCAGCCCGGATATTCTCATGACCGCAGCCATCGATGGACAGGTAATGCTTTGGGACAGGAGAGTACATTCTCCGGGACAGGGCGTCGGGAGACTTCCGATGGGGGAGAAGACCCGTCCTTGGTGTGTTTCGGTGGGTGGTCGCTCGACGCGCTGTTTCCAAGGAGCGATCGGCTAAGCTGAACCGTAGGCATGCTGGAGCGCGGATGGCACACAGATATATGTCGGCAGGCGCAATGCAATCATCGACGTATGGGATGTACGGCTCACTGGGCAGGCTCACAACGGCACGCCTAGGACGCTCAAGACGCTTCGTAATCCTGCGCTTTCAGGCGATGTTTCTTGTGTGGTGGCCTTTCCAGACGGCAAGCATCTCGCATGGTGTGCTGCCTTTCTCCAACTTGAAGTATTCATCTAAGACATGATTCGCAGTGCGTCCAATGACAATATCCGCCTGTGGAACGTTGCGGAGGCCGGTGAGCCTGACGCGTTTGGCAAAAAATGAAGAGTGGCGTGCAGTTCAAGATTATTCCAGGACATCATGGAGGTATCATTTCGCAAATGTGTAAGTCCGCATATATTTTCTGATACCTCGAGAGGCTTCCTGACCACTGGGCCTAGTGGTTGATCGACAAGCTCGTTTCTTGATTAGTGCTAGCAGTAATCGTGGATGGCATGGAGAGTCAACTAAGACCGTCTTTGTACACGAAGTCAAGAGTATTTGGTGACTTGGGATGTGTCACCCTCCTGTGAACGTTCATGAGCCCCGCTCACTTTCAGATATTGATCAGGACAAGGGGAGCAGGCAGCTGCAGCTCACCTTGTTGCTTCAGCCACTCCTTCTTCCTTGACGATGCCGCGGCTTTGTTTCCGAACAAGAACCCCGATGTTCGTTTTATCCGCACCAGTCTTCCGTGAAATATACGAAGTTCCGGAGAACATAATCTTGTATCAAATATTTATTTCCACTTGTATTGATTACGACGAGGACAATCTTAACTTACCTGTCGCAAATTCTATTCGACGCCCATGTGGCACCTTGATGGGTCATGAGCGGCTTGAGGCTGAGCGCCCTCATGGAAGGGGGTAAATCCCTCATGGACGGCCCTCGAGCCGCCGGCTAACCTCTTGAGGCCGCCTGAGGCTGATGCCGGCTTCACGAGGCTCCCTGAGGGAGTCATAAACCTATTGATATTTCTCTTACCGATTTCATTATCTGTGATCAAGCTGATTGATCTTTTCTTATGGTTGTTGTTATGGGTCAATAAAAGTCTATTGATGTCGAATAGTATGCTAATACATTAAATAATAATAAAATGATCAGGACGAGCTTGTATGCGTTGCGGCCGCCACCGCTCGGGTGCTCATGGGGTGGGGTGGGTTGTCCAAGGGGTTGCCGAGGTGATCAAGTACTGGATAGCCCGTATAGGTAGAGCTATATGGGGTAGCTAGTGCACCCGCTGTTGCCGTGATTGTCCATGTGATGTTGTTGAGACAGCCGTTGCAGACAGTCGTTGCGGCTGTCCATGCGGGGGCTCTTCACAGGCAGCCGTTGTGGAGGTGAGTGTGATGCGGGTAGTGAGATATAACCAATACGCTGGGAAACAGCGGATTCGTCCATGGCATACATCAGAGCGGTCGGTAGCACTTGCGGATGGCTTTTGTGGCCGTCTGAGGGTGGAGTCAAGTCCGTGGGAAGGCTGATGTGTTTGCACAACCAGGGGGTGACAGCCGTTACCGGTCGGTGGTGGATGGAAGGCCAAATGCACTATGTGATATCTATCTGATCAGCGTGTGGTAATGTGTATGTCAATGACTTGAGTTTACATACCATTTGCTGCAGCTACTTGGAGCAGCTACAGTGCTAGCAATCGCACACTAGTCGTGACGTGTTTAAAGTGAGCTCAACATAGCAGGTCCCTGCAGTGTTAGTAAGAAGCAGAGAAGGTAGCTACTCACTACAGTGCAGTAGCTCGGCTTCGGTGAATGCCCAAGTCAGGTTCTCGTGACAAGGAGGACCCCAGAGGTGTGGAGGCAGAGATGCGGGAGGGTGCGGGAGGTTGTGGTTTTTGGTTCAAGTCTTGGGCGTTGATGCGAGGCCCAGTTGGGTGACTTAGTCAGCAAGCGCGGCCAAGCAATCAGCAGAATTAACGCTAAGTCCACAATAATACGATGTTGTGCACGCAATTCAAGCAAGAGAGAGTACTTTATTACATTTCTGTGTAGATAGGCACATTGCTCCTTACATAACTCACATAACCGAGCCAGAAATACTAGCATAAGCAACCTCCCAGTCTGCCAGACTCACGAATGACGATAGGCGCTACCTGTGCATCACGGCGTCACCTTGAGGATCTCACGAACTCTAGAGGCGGCTTGAGCGCTTTGATTCCTCCGTGAGCCGACTCGAGTCCCCAAGGGACGCTCATGAAATCAAACCTACCTCGCGGACCTGCCCGAGGATCACGCTTTTCTCACGAAGGTCCTTGAGCCGCCTTGAGTGTGCGCTTGAGGCCACGTTGAGGCAAGCGCTTCATGAGCCCAGAATAGAAATTGCGACACCGTCCACATACCCCAGGCCCCTATGATCGCCGAGCCCATGAATACGAATGAAGAATTTTAATGCGCCCAACGCTTGCGTTGTTGTATGATAATAGAGATATCAAGCTGCAAGAAATTGTTAGTGGAACCAGTAGCGGATGTCCCTGAGCCTGACTAGGGAGGTGTAGCGACTCCGATGCCGCGGGTATCTATTGGTCATATATCATAGATGAGCTCACAGCGTGTGTAGAAGCGATTTGGATATACATACATTGAACAGAAGGGCGAAGCCAAACGTCGCAAGTAAATATCCCGCTGTTTAAACACAGATATCCCTCCAACGGAGTGAGTGTGACTCTACGTTCTCCCGACGTTTCCGCTGCGAACAGTAGGATGTTAGGGAAGAGCGTCATAGGGACTGCGAGAAGTAACAGTCTTAAAACATCGTCGTGAGCTTGAATCACCACTATGCACCAAAATCGTTCAGCTCACAGAATGGTCGCCCCGTACGCCCAATAAGCAACAGACTGCTCCTGATTTGCGTCAAGGTTTACACGACCGTGCTTTCGCTGTTCCAGGGTCTCTGGCTTGCGGGAGAGATCGTCGAGCTCTATGTCTGCAGACATTCTGAATTCGCGTAGGATGTCGACTGGACACAAGAATACGCGTCGGGTATGGTAAGCACTCGAACGTGGATCACGAACTACGTGTCCCGCAGCCGCGACTCTGCTGCCTGCGAACACACCCCACATATAGACGCTTGACGTCATTGACTAGTCCTTAAATAGTCTGCCCGAGAATAAAAGTATACATCAGAAGAAATATAATGCTTAGTCTACATGGAATAGGATACGAGACACGTCCGATTAACAACAAAAATGATATACAACAAAATGCGAAACAAAGATTCAAGCCCGCCAGTTTATCGTCCCCCATGCGCCGTTTCTCTGGGCCAGCGGAGGTTGCGAAGGTCGACCCGGGTATGCGGGTGTTTGATTTCCGTAGGCAGGTGTCTGGTTTCCAAGCGCACCATAGCCAGGCGTTTGGCTAGTGGCTCCCCCAAAGGCGGGCCCATGCTGCCAGTAGGTGCGGGCGCGCCAAACCCGTAAGGGTTTGGCGTACGGCCGGGTAACTTGGCGCACAGACATGCGTCCGGGAGTTTGCGTGAAACCAGCAGCGGGAGTACGAGCGGGAGTGCGCGCCGCCCCAAGTGGCGTAGGATTCTTTCCACCGATACCGCCACCTCCAAGATTCTGTGATTCGTGGAGATGTCTACCAATGCTATGAATTTCCACGACTCAAAGTGTGATTGGATGGAGATTCCGCCTTACCGCACTTTGAAGGCATCGCCACAGCTCAGGGACGCCGGCGGCAGGGGTTTCAAAGAGGTAGTATGCCTCGGGCGTTACACGTACCGGCTGTTGTTTGTGATGAGCTAGAGCTTTAGGAATAAAAGGAGTGTCATACCCAAGTTTGAACCGTGGAATTCTTGTTAGCGAGGAAGCAGAGATTGAAGTGCCCTGGACGTTTTCCTATTCAAAGTAAATCGTAGTGCTCTTCGTAGGATTAGCCGCGACGAAAGTTCTTCAGGAAAAGATCTACGATTCGCCATGATATCTTCGTTGTATCGTCTACTACGGAAAGTCAGGAACCAATGCTCACGGAGTTCATCCTCTGGTCCATGTTTGAACTTCTCATGGCATGAGTTCTTCGACCTTCCGTGCACCATTGCTTGGACGTGGTTGACAATCAAGTCGTCAAGATCGGAGTAAGTATGCGTGTTGTCTATGATAAGCTTGCCTCCAATAGTTTGGCCCGAGAGATCAGCGTTAGGCTCGACGACGTCTAGTCGCGCGATGTGTGAGTGATGAAGACATGTCAGAAAACCTTGGTGCAGCTCACCAATGTGCTGGTACAGTTTGTCGTCAACCTTCCACGTCACAGCAAGATGATTAGCACCCTTCGACGATGGTCGAATGACAACATCGCCCCGCTGTGCCTTCTCGAGGTGCGTTTCTGCTTGCGCTGAGCTGTAGTTGTGCGAAATTGGGATGCTTGATCACCCTCCGTGTCTCTTGTCGACCCTCCTGCTCGCTTCTTCCTCGCCAGCAGCTCATTGTCACGATCATACTGCGAATGATCCCATGCATCGTCGTGTTTCACCACGGCGATAACTGACTGTCTCCGGCAGCAACATCGCGTGGCCTGGCAGACAGCTCCACCGTGCATGTATCCCGGGCCTTATATTCGGGCTTCACTTCGACAATAACGCATTGAAGGGTTTGTCCCTTCTTAACGTAATCGCGTGGGTCTGCGGTGGCGCCGTCGATAAGGAAGCTGGCCGGAATGGTACCCTCGACGCCGGAGTCGAGACGTACGCCAACCAGGTTCTGGCTGACACGCGTAACTTGTACAGAGACGATAAGTCCTACTTTAAGTGTGTTCTTGGTTTCACCTGTCAACATCGTCAGGATTTCCGAATCTTCGGGGCCCGTGAACCCTTTGCGCCCCTCTTTGAATGGGGTAATCAACTCCTGTCGAATTGTTGACTAATGTCCACCGCTTCTTGTCTTGCGCTGTTTGATACATGTTGACTGCGAAATCGTCGAGATTCAGCTCGTCGAGCTTCTTCTCGCGGTCTCACGGTCACTCATGATCATAGTAACCACGTGCGAAGGATGCTCGTCGTGTATGTCCTCTTCGTCGAGCTCTAACGCGTCGGTAGCCATCTTGCGAGCAAGCTCGTAGTCCTCGGGGTGTATCCTTGTGTTATCGAGGGGGTCGGGACGTCGGTATCCTCATTATGACGGTTCTTCAAGGGTTTTTGAAGGTCGGACTCTTGGGTGATGCGGAGGAAACCCGCAGCATTCAGGAAGATCTTTGTTGTCAACAGACCATTTCGAATGAATTGATCTCGATTTGACCAGTGTACCACCCTGGAACGCGGGTCATTAGCGCATATTGGCCCGGTCACGCGAGTAGACACATACCATAGCAGCAATTTTCTTCACCAGGACTGGGCTTTGCGTGGACCCAAACCACAAACAAACGGTAGTAGATGTTGATAATATCCATCGGTGACGGCACGGTTTATGTCGACCCCCACTTTGTTCGTAAGGTCCACCAAAACACGCTCGAGCGCCGTCAACAACTTCTCTTTTGGCACCTGTAGCGAGGAATAAATGAAGGCAGTGCCGTGTCAGAAAATTCGCCTTACCAGCTTGTTGACAATCCTCGTTGAAAGTAATGGCGGTTATATCCGAGCCCAAGGCCGCATACTCGTTGAGGGGACTCTGAACGTAGCGAGCGAGTCCAATACAGTACTTGGCGAGCGGGGACAGAGTACTAAATTCCTCATCTGCTCGTTTGCTGTGTTGGGTAGATGCGAGCAACCTCGTTCGAATACGTATATCACATTGATGTTGAACGACTCCTGGTGGAAGTCACTCCCAGAAGCCGAGTCGGGCTTTGGGTCGATGACTTCCTTGACACGGTGGCGGAGTTTGGCGGTAGCTGCACTGAATCCGCCAACAACAATGACGTCGGGTCGTCGGCGCCTAAGGATGTCCCTGCAGCTCCTTCTTGTTATCCTCATCGACGAGGTTGTCTATGCGCGTGTGTTCGCGCAATCGGCCACCCTCATCGAGGACTATGATTGTGATCACGTCTTTCTGAGGATCTCCTGCGCCCCATGACATCGCCAGTACCGAAGGTGTCTCTCCAGCTTCCATGTTGGGCCCTGTATACGGAGCTGCGTCGATACGCTGAGATCCTTATCAGAACAATCGGATATACGCGATTAACCGTAGACGCACCTTACGAAGCGTTTCTGAGCACTGACGACAAAGGAACTCTTCTGCTTCGTCTCGGATCCACTCCCTTGTCCATTTAACAGCGACAGGAATGAGGTGCTGCTCAAGAGTCTCCTGTACAACCCGTAGCCGCTCAGCGTTTCCAGGCACGGGCAGACTCAGAGTATGTATCCCTGAGAATGCATCCGTCAACCTTCGTTCGAATTCCGCCCTGGTGTCGGGAGGTAAAGTGACGGTGACGGTCACGAGATGCTCCGCTTCTGCGGCTAGAATATGGGGGAACTGGGGAGAAGCAGTCATATCGAGCGCACGCCTTTTGTGGATGGGTGGTACATTAAAATTCTACGTCAAGTTGTTGGTTAATGTTGATATACTGACATTCTGATCAAAGGAAAAGCTTACGAAGTATGGATGATGTTCGTCAATTTTTGTCATCCCACGCTCTGTAGGCTGAACGGATACAACGGCATCGTTCCGAAACCTATTGCGCATTTCTTCTCGTAGGAGAGGGTCCTTGCCAAGTTCAGTTGCTAGTATCATTCGAGCTCGACGAAGGAGTTCGTCAGGTGATTGTGCCTTGCTGGGATCGGGGTCCACAAATTGGTCAGCGTATGCGATGGGATCAAGGTCCTGTTGTCCAACGGAATGAACAGCCTTGTTGGCAATAAAGTTTAAAACCACTTCATGGGGTTGGATACCGAACCCCTGGATAGAGTGAGTAATAAGTGTGGTTGAGTCAGGGTGTACGCACTTGGGCTAGCTTAGCGACAACGCTCTTCTTCGCAATCTCGTACGCCGAAGTGCGGCTGGGCATTTTCCGTTTCTGAATCTCGGGCTGTTCTTCGTCATCGTGGGAACTGGAAGTCAACATGATGTTTCTTGTGGTCTCTGTACTTTAGGCCAAGCCATTCGGTAGCGTCTGCGACCATCTCCACAGTCTCAACTTTCTTGCGAATCTCGCCTTCGAAGTACTGATCAGACGCGCCGAGACGTCCGTAGAGTGCGTCGAGAGCATTACGGCGTTCCGCGAGAGACCGATACTTCTGACCCACAGCATAAACACGCCATAAGTCCTCGAGACTCAGTAGTTCCACGCGAGTCTTGAGGTCGTCCGGGTTGAAATATGATATGTAGTCGCGTTTGTGTGCCAGACGTAGGGAACCTCAAACTCCTGGACGAATAGGAACCGAAGAGCGCACGAGATTGCTTGGACAAGTTCTGAAAGATATCGGTGGAACTGTCCGTCGGGACGGAAGAAGTCACGTTCTTTCCTGGAAGACACGCGGGTAATCACCCACGGACGCAGCGTCATCGAGATCGTTCTCTGTGAGGGCGTTCTGTAGAGACAATGTGGAGGATTGAGACAATGAGGAGGTGGCGAGCTGCATTCGTTCGGGAATATCATGGGCTCGTATGACGTCGTCGTCTTCCGTCAGCATACGAGCTGTTTTGATCTCGGAAGGTTCGAATACCTAGAGCAAAATTAATAGGAGAGAGTATCGAAGCAGTATATTGCGTACGTCTTGGTATTTCGTCTCTTGCTTCTGTGCATCCTCATTCATAGCAGCTTCGTCGTCATCGCCCAACGCCCAGTCGTAGTCGTGACCATCTCCGAAAATCTCGTAGATTTCGTCCCAGGCAACTTCGTCGGGTAAGGATGGAGCGTACCGTTTACAACTCTAGTAGACTCACCTTGCGTCGATGCCAGGCAGCTCACGAGAGCCCAATGACTTTCCTTCCTACGTTCCTTCTCCAACCGCCTCCGCTCTCGCGCCTCCGCTCTTCGCGCTCTTCCTCATCCATTGCACCGCCCTGTTCGTCTTCATCATCGTCAATGAAGTTATCCATGTCGTCCATGTCTATGTCGTCCTCGTCATCCGACCGGCTCCTCTCTCGTCGTCCCAAATATTGTGGATATCTTGTTATTTTGGGGAGTTCGAGATCGTCATTGTCGAGATCCTCATCGGACTCTACGACAGCCTTCCTTCGCGAAGAAGAAGGGGCAGGTGGGCGACTCGGAATCGTGAGCGCGCCGAAGACGAGTGAGCCGATGCTTGAAAGAAGGTACCAGTGTTTTCTTCTAAGAGATCCAGGTCGTCCTCTTCAAGAGCTCCTCTTCCTCACGTTCTAGAGGTACAATAATGAGAATGACAAGACAAGAGTAGATAATTCTCATACCGCGCTGATGGCGTCTTTTGCGCCCTTTTCCTTCTGCGTCGACGTTCAGCCGCGTCGTCGTCGTCCTCTTCCTCCTCATCTTCCTCATACTACTATGAATCCTTCCCTGATCCGCCTCGCCTCCTCTTCGTCCTCTTCTGGTTCCTCCGAACTGTCGTCCGAGGGAACATTGACCGTTCTCCTCCCCTTCACCCTCGCCATCGCCCTCAGCATCTTGTGACACCTCTGCTCCCTGCATTGGATAATCTTCGTCTTCCAGCCTTGTGTTCACCGCTAGGGTCAGGAATTGGGGGAAGACATGACGGTCAGACGTGAATGAATGGTGGACGGTCTGGCCAGGTTGCGCGTCAAGTTCGAAGCGGAAATTGGACGTTACGTCACGTGCCACTAACAAGTCACACGTCTCGTCACGACACCTTCTGTGACTGGTCACACTTGGATAAGAGCGCGTACTCGGCACCAGCGCACTCGAAGTTGCCTTGCATCCAGCGATCACAAAGGCAGTCGTAGATCCAGTATGACACATCAGATTATGCATCAAAAATGACACTCACTTATGTTCAGGAAATGTCGACTGCATGCGAAGATGCAACACACATTGACATTCCTCCGTCTCGCGTTAGATCAGGCGCGGAAATGTGTGCCGTCGCCGACTGCGTTTTGTGTCGGGGGCAGTGATTACCGCGCGTCGTCCAGGAGGCTCTACATCGGTGGTCATAGCCACTGGCTACTCCCGAGAACTTCTTCAGGCAACACGCACGCAGAAGCGAATGCCCTGACAAAGGCTCATCAACTGACAACACAGAGATTCAAGGGCTTTTACCTGGACTCAACTCTGATATCACAATGGGACCATTTACTCACACAAGCAGACATATATACCACACATGGAACTCTGTTCCGTCCGCACATCTGGACTGGCCCCTTGCGCAGATGCCATAATCGCAGCACGCATAAGCAGATGCTTCATTGGAGTCAGCGAGCCAGATTGATTTCGTTAAAAATGCGAGGGGGCGGAGCGACTTAGAAAGGCCGGAGTCGAGGTCGTTTGGCTGAGTGGCATTGAGATGGAGTGCCTGGAGGTCGCGAGAATGGGCCATTAACCCAAGCGATAGAACACGATATGATCTCCAATCGGTTCCAGAATAAAATAACGACCAGCTAACTACCAAGTACTGATGGCTTGCGACGTCCATTTCGTCAGTCCTTTCGGGCTAACTCCTTCCTTGTGACCCCGATGCTATGCGTTGAAAGAGCTAAGCTAATTCTTCTTTGTCCCGTTCTATGAATTCAAGGCCCGACATTGCTTTATCCCGGATACTTGCTGAAAAATCTCTCCTACTTAGAGTCACTGCAGACTGATACTTTTCAGCAATTCACTGTCATCTCAACTTTTCTCGTGTTCCTGTTCCTGTAATTTTCCAGCAAATACATTTACCGAAGAGTACAAGCGAACATCTGAGACAAACGTACGCGCGTAAGTATGCATGTCCAGGTAATAATGCTCCTGCTTTATGAACTTGACTGGCTGTGGGCGATTATGTAATCCCGAGCGTGGGATAAAGAATGTGACACACTTTTTACCCACGCTGCGCGTCACTGACCGACGTCTATGACGCCCATGAAAGACGTCCATTTCTGGAGCAGCTTGATTCTGTCACCTGCGCACGACTGGCAAAGGAGTGCAGCAAATATTGCTCGCTGAATGCTCTTGTAACCATCTTGACCACAACGTGTTACTAGTGTGATGTCTGGTGGATTCCTTCATGGCTACCTTCCCTTCCGTCTATCGACTTTTCCCTCCCATCTGGCATTCAGAAACGATTCATTTCCTTCGCGCTCAGACAGGCTCTGGGCCACCTTCTGAAGCCGGGGCAGCTCGATGTCCAACAGGTTGACTCGCAGATAGGTTCTGGTTTTGTGCAAATACGGGATGTTGAGCTGGACAACAAGGTGCGTCTTCTAGCATCAACCCGCAGTTAGTTCTAATGTGGCACAGGCAATCAATGCACCTCATTGCAGGCCTACCCCTTCAGCTACATGACGGTTCTGTGGGCAAGGTGACCGCACGTATACCATGGCCTAATCTCTCTCACGTCGACTGTTGGTCTCTCACTGGAATCTCTTCATCTCACTTTCGTAGTCTCTGCCAAACCGCAGCAAGCTCCTCCGAGAACTCCCACTGGCGGGGTGGCTGAGTCTGGTGGTTTCTATTGCCGAGAGCTTTATACATGATGAGCTAGATGCTCAACAAGAAGCTGCCCTCATGGAATCAATTCACTCGGACTTTGGCAATGAATCTATAGACCACGTACCTGGTGGCTTGGATCCTTTCCTCTCCGAAGACGAGTCGCATGCCGAAGGCGAACCTTCTGGGGTATCTATATTCGCCAACTCTAGTGGAACGGTTACTCTCTCGATTTGAGTTCGACTCTTCGGACCTAAAGATTACCCTTGTGCATACTCCCGAGCACGCAAGCTTTACCATGAGTGTAAAGGCGATACGGCTACCGGGCAAACGGGCACGAGGCTCCTGCCTCTGCTCCGTCTCACTCTGGTACTCCGGATGCCTCGACAGGGACGACCCGGTCAATTAGCATATCCGACGTGACGGTTACTACTCGATGTTTACGGCCCCCAAGCCCACAGTCTACGACTTTCCATACTTCGTCATTCACATCCCACGTATCTCATGCTACCCAGACAGCATTCTTGGGTCATATTTCGCCGCCTCAGTTACCATCACCCACTGAATCCGACTCTTCCGACCTCGATGAAGAGACCACGATGCTCATGTCTCAGTCTCTTGCAAGTTTACCTCCCCGTCCAATTTCGCCGGCCAGCTCAATCGCTAGCAGCATGTACCAGTCTGCAGTTTCAGACACATCCGCAAATCTCCACAACATGCCACCGTCACCATCGGTTGTCCCATCTTCCATCCTAGACCACTCGGGGTCAAGCTCTCATCCCTCTATGCCCGAAAAGACAAAACTGCATGTTGTCGTCGAGGAGATCGAAGACGAAACACTCTGTTCTCTACGCGGGGAACCCGTTGTGCTGCAAATGTGGACTCCGTCTCATGCAAGGTCTCATCGGAACGACCCCAACTCAGCTCCGTCGGCCCAATCTGAAACGCCTCCAGCTCGCCTTCATCGAAAGTTGAGGAAGACAGGATCAAAGGAACCGGAACTCGTGAAATTTGATGTATCGATTGGCACGGTCGCAGTTGCCCTTCGCGCGAGAACATATCCGTAACATCATGGACCTCGCGAGTATATGGGGATCCTTTGTACCCGAACCGCCAGCAAGCCAGGAGCCTCCATCAGAACAGCCGGGACCTGTCTTCCTACAGCATGTTGAGGCCAGCGTTCGACTTCGGGGGATAGTTCTTGCCACTCCTTCCCCAGCAAGGGTTCATGCAATCTCCTCTCACGGAGTCCATACCAGATTTCTTCTCTAGCCCTCTCAAACCACCATCCTTCTCTCGCGGTTGTGTTCGGCTCCATCTCGATGGGATCTCCGTAACGGGCTCAATGCGTCCAAATTCTTCATCGGGCCCTACACGACAGGCAGGCCACATCAGCAGCACTATAACAACACCGTATAACCCTGCAGGAACTATCTGCCACTTGCATTCATTCCCGCGCATGACGCAGAACTCCTCACAATCCCGCTTGTTATTACAGACCCAAATCTCCCTCACCAATATGACACCGCCCACATACACCCACAACGTAAAGAAGCAGCTTCGGGTACCCAGCTCCCCGCACTCGACACGCTTGACTGGACAGACCCCAATAACCATTCTACATCCACGAAACTTTCCCAATGGCGAACTAAGCTTCAGTACAACCGCGGTCATTCTTCATTGGCAAACCCTGAAGGCGACTCCCAAGAATCCGGTCTATCCCACGGGACACATTTGCCAACATCCCCTTCCAATCGCTTTGCACCAAAGAGCACTAACATACAACCCACTGCTTTCCAATCGCCAGTCGCGATACAGATCGACATCACCTCCACGTTTTGTAATGGAAGGAAACCGTAACAAAGGCAAAGACCCAGAGAGTGGAATAAATGTCGATGTCAACGTCGCCCCTCTACATCTATTTGTCGACATCACGCAGATTTTGGGACGTGCCGAATCAACTGAACGCAGCGAAATGCTCACGTTTGCTGAAGAGTTAACAAGCAATGCGATAACTGTGCTAGAGGATCACGACCCTCAACAGGCGCACGAAGATGACGACGGAGGAGGAATCAGACACAACGCCCCAGTACGCCACGAGCAGGAGGGGTTCACAGTCGTGGTCAGGAGGTACATGCGAGACAACAAGAGCGAATACGGTTGGAGAGATTGGTCCTTGACGACCTTGATCTTGGGTACACGATTATGGGCAAGCGTCTCCGAACATAGCCGGTACACAAGATGTTCATGGGGTCAAAAAGGCAAGCCTTGTTTGCAATTCGTCTGATATGCATATCTCACTTCCAGTCAGAAGACCGCGCGCCAAAGCAAGCAGAGTAACCTGTCCGTTACGTGTCATATTCCAACGATTCGTGTGGAGGATCAGGGCGGCGTCCCATTCAGCCCGAAAGCCCAGATCTGGTGCTGTGATCGTGGACATACATAGCCTTCACATGTCAAACAGAAGCAAGCCCCGATGACAAAGAAACACGTCTTACGGTTCAGCAGGAATGGGCGAACATCCAGGAGCCGTTCATAGTGACAATGACTCCGAGTTGGTTAACGTGGAATGGAAACGCTTGGTCGTGGCATACTGCCCACCTGGCCAGAATAAGGCGACCCGCTCCTCGTATCGGTCGGGTCTCTTCCCTCAACTCTCGGCCTCAGAGCTGGATAGCCCTAATGTCAAGTCGCCTTTGAGTAGTGTGAAGACACCTACATTGCCACGGCTGGCGTTGTCACAAAGTTTACCCAGAACTTTTGGCGACAGATCAGCAAGCCTTAGAGTTGGTCACATCGGTCTTCACGATGGAGGTTCCGTCTGTCGTTGTGAAATTATCCAAAGATGTGGTGGACGGCCTACAGCTTTGGGCGGACGATGTATCAAGGATCACAGAAAATGCTGTTCTCTTCACGTCCCTGCTTCGACTAACAATAGCAGGGATCCCAGCCTTTATAGGTAGTCGTTTTGTTTCTTCGCAAAGACTCGACGCAGCGATGGGAGTGCCGCAGACAGTACGAGCCTTATCAGTGCACACCGGTACGGATGGCGCAAAGGAAATTGTCGTAAAAGTCGCTGTAAGCGAAGGTAGGCTTATCATATTATGCCAACATTATCTCGTATCACACAATAGTGACGATTGTGCTTGACCTTCCCCGCCCATGGGTCCGATGGTTGCTCTAATCGTCCGTTCAGTCTCGCCGCATCCGATGTCGATGTTCTGCTGGAAGTAAAACCGGAAGGAAAGGTACGTTATAGGCCACATTCGACGAGTTCTGTTTACCTCATATTCCGTAGGAGGAAACCGTAGTCACCGCAGTAGGCATAATGGAACATGGACATCGCGGTTGTAGAAAAACGTCCCCCTGATGGGTCACAAATGACCTTCCTCGTGGCAACTAACAAACCACATGACATCGTATGTGTTCAATCAGCTCGTATACACCGTAATGATAGCCTCAGCTAACATCAGGGGAGCTATACTCAACCCATGCTCAAGTTGAGGTTCGCGTCCGGTTTTTGTCGTTGCCAACACAACCCCAAAAGAGTCGAAGATTAAACTGACTCTTTGTGGGCTCACGGTTTCACTGCACCCAGACATTCGGTGGATCAGTGACTTGATAGAGTTTGTGAAGGCCCCGCCAGGGGTTTTAGGTACTTGTGTCACCGTTGCTTTCCTACAAAATTTGACGATACAGCTCAGGTATTCGAATCAGTTCGTGCCTACGGAACGAAACTGTTATCTCCGTCAGTTGGTGGTCGACAACTCATGTTTTTTTCCGCGCGCTATGCCCCACGTACCCTGGTGCGATGGTATTTTGCAACGTCGGGGAGGGCGAGTTTGGCACAACCATTGTTGTCGGGAACTCTTCCGAAATCCTGTCATTGCGCTTCTCTCCGTCCAAACTCTCTCACTGTTCTTATTGGGACAATGTCCAGGAACGTTCAAGATAACCTCCCCCCAGTGCCCGGAATTCGGCCTTGAGTAGATTGAGTCGTGCGCTGCGCGGGGGGGTGTCTGGAAGGTTTACTCGTATTCCTCACAGTGTTGGACATATGTCCTCATCTTTCATCAGGCCAGCAGGATACGCTCTACTAGCTGAGCTGGCTGCGTTTGACTTCACCCTCGTGAAGATAGCGTGACCCCAAACCCTCTCCTGATGTCAAGGTATGGCAAAAGATGCTCCTCGTGCACATGAATAATGATCAGTCTAATGCGTGTCTGGGCAGATTACCGTAGGCCAAGGAGATGTTTGCGGATCCATCTCTGCGCTGATACTGGTACGGCAATCGGAGCATTTCATATCTGACTTCTCGTCCCTTTTCGACGCCGCCCCTCCTGACCCAAAGTGAGATATATCCCATACATGTGTCTATTTTGATTCGCTTATAAGGTTTCCAGAACTGAGGTGCCCCGAGTTGAGACGGGAGGCCTACCGAAAATAGCTAGCCCAGTCGTGTCTGGGCGAAGTCTCTTAGGTTCGTTCACTCAGGATGCTCGATGAGCTTTGGAATGAACTTTTTTGTAGCATCACTCGATGAACAGGCCTTCCGCAAGCGAATTCCTGAAATCGGTCCGCACCCGACATGATTGAAGACGACGACCTACCGAGTAATTGGACTATCTCGACCAGTCGTTCAATGCTTCCGCCGGGCCTCATGACCTTCGATGATGATGAAGATGATTTCCGCCCGAAAAATCCCCTTCTCATCCGGTGGATCAAACTGGAGTCATCGCAACATACGGTGGCACTGAGACTATCAGGCTCCTTGACCCGGAGGGTTTATGCACCGTCGAACACCACTTCGACACATTACCGCCGGAATCCTCCGACGAATCGACCCAGTGAGTATCCGTGAATTTGTCTTATTCCGCGCAGAAACTCACGTAGCTAGATACGGCCGCACTTCCTTGAAGATTCGGTTTGTGAACAACGGTGACATCACCCTGTTTTCCTGTACAATGGATACGATGGGAACGTACGCGTCGAATTATCGAGGAAGAGACAAAAGAGATGAGGCGTAAGTTGGCCAGGATCCGCCAACTGCTAGCGACCGGGCAATCTCCGGACCCCAGGTTTGAGGAGAAAACTAACACACTTCTCTTCAATTCGGTGTACATCGGCCTCGAACATAACATCGACGAGTTAGAGCAAAGCGCTTTGATAGATGCTATAGATGCCGAGCTTAATGAAGACGCGGAGACAGCAAGTCAAAGTTCATGGCAATCGTTCAAACCGCAGCAGATGTCTCCCGAAGTCCGCGAGGGGCAAGCAAAGCGTCATCGCAAAGTCCTCACGCGTTCCAAGGGCCCTTCTATTGAGTTCCGCATCCAAGGACTGCATGCGAGATCGACAATTACAACGCTCACGAATACATGGCCTCGAGGGACCCTGTGTAACTGTGCGGAGACGTCGAGATTCTCGATCACATCAATGTCTGACTTCTCTCGCCCTAGGACTGGTGCGACACCTAAAGCAAATTTTTGACGTCTTTGCGATTACGAGACTCAAGAGGTCACGTCCGTGAGACGGACTCGAACATGGTCAGGGTAGAGCTACGAAAGGTCCATCCAGATAGAGAACAACCCTGCATGAAGAGGCAAGGCTGAGGGTGAGTAGTCTCCCCTCGCCTTGGGTCTCCAAAGTCTGATGTATGCAGGCCAAAATACTTCGCTACGCCTTCATGTCGACCAAGATGCATTGGACTTCTTGAAGGCGTTTTTCAGCTTCAAGGATCCCGCAAGATATTAACCCATCACACCCGTTAGACAACGCTGAACCCGCGGAGGAGATCTTCTTCCGTAAGTTCCGTCAATATCATTAAGGTTTGATAATGTTGACAACTCTTCATAGACCACCATGTCGAGGTCTTCGCCAGTAGACCTCAAGCTTGACTACAAGCCCCGTAGGAGTGGACTATCGTGCCCTTCGTGACGGCCATAAACAATTGAACTGATGAACTTCTTCCATTTCGATGGCGCTGAGATGACTTTGAGGCACATCACTCTGACATGGGCGTATGTCCCCACTCCTGGCGTACTCATTGGCCACTAAATTGTCTTCAGATCACCGGGTGGGCAAGAGTAGGAGGACCTATCTCAATGATATCTGGACTCCAGACGTCAAAGCAACGCAGCTTGTAGAAGTAATCTCCCGGCGTAGACTTTTATTACCCATCCGGTCCGTGGTCACGTCGGATCTATGGTGTGGCCGACCTAGTTCTGCTCCCCATCTAAAATCTCCCAATATAAGAAAGATGGCCGAGTTGTTACGAGGTCTGCAGAAGGGAACTACGGCCTTTGTTTTCGTGTTCAACCGCGACAGAAGCAGTCAAACTGGGCGCACGACTTGCTACTGGTACCCAAGTCATTCTCGAGCAAGCCGACATGAGAACGTCATTGGCGGGCAGTTCAAAGATTCTGTCGGATCGCCGTCCCGCCGAGGCCTTACAAATCCCCACATATACCGTGAAGGGGACGAGATCAACTGGAGGATCTGTTACCGGAGGATCTAATCAGTCGATACTTATGCGGATCAAACCTGCCAGCAGTGCGAGAGAAGGAGTCGTGTCTGCTACAAGAGTCTCAGACGAAATCTCACCTCCGCTGCGCAAACGATCCTTTTGATGTACCCATGGAAGTATATCTGAGCGGTCCGGAAAACGACTGGTAATTGCTTCATAATGTGCTGCGTGTAGGGAAAACATCACTTACTGTGTGTGTTTTAGGGAGCTGTACGAGCCGTGTGTGCGGGCCGTGCCCATCGCGGTTCTCAAACCTATGATCGGCGCGAGCGAGGCCATTAGCCAGACGCTGCTAGGCTTACACAATACCTTAGACCCAATATACGCGCAGAAAACGAGGCTAAATACAAGCAACGTTGATTCGGTGGGGGCAAATGTTTCGGACTAGACCATTGACAATTGGTGGACCTGGGATTGGTAAGGACGCTTAGAGTCGGATGCACGCATGTACTGTACACATTAATAACGCAATGAATCCATGGAACCGTATATGTACATGCTTGATTGTTCCACTTCATGCATGTGGTGGAGCAAGCGGAAAGTAAAGATACTGAATGGAGAAAATTGGCAATTAGTCGATGTCCATAACCCATCGACCGACCTTCGCCTGGGCACTACTAGGGCACTTCGCGACTTTGGCTGGACCTTTGATCTTTTCCCGTATTTTCTTTTATCCGGCGCCGACGACGATTCGGTGGGTGGGTTCGACGAGCTTGACAGATGCTTTGGTCTTTTCGAGTTTCTTCTTGCGGTGAGCGCGAAGCTTCTCTCTGCTTGCGGCCATCCTATTCAACGAGACAAATTAATATATATATAGAAGACACGTTAGAAGTCAAAAACGCAACCGTGTGTTCCAGAAGGCATGCTCGCGCTTTTGTTTGATCTCTGCGACCCTCTTCATCACCGCCTGGACAGACTTTGTTTGCACCAATTCCCGATCATAACGAACGGGGACGTTTCTTCCTTCTTCGCTTCTTTCGAATCTCGATAGTGGAGTCCTAAGAAAAATCCATGAGTTATGATCACGCACGGGATTCAGATCAGCACAATACTCCTAGAACTACTGTCATCTCCTTGCCCGCCGCCTTACGGAATGCCTTCGTCCAGCGTAATTTACAAAGAGGATTACGTTTTCATTCCTATATGAAAAAAACGTTTAGCACGGAGTCCACAATAGTTTTGCTAAGCAATGACTGACTTGAAGTTCTTATGACATCTAGATGTGAACCTCAGCTTTGACAGTTCCTCGACGGATTGGTGGGCACTCACTTCGAGGTGCAGAAACGAAAGACGTAATCGCACGTTTCAGGACGAACGCAGTAGTGCCCTACGCATACGTTTAGCATTAATACCCATGACCCCGGTACCTGCTGAAGAGTTAAAGCTACATGTCCGGGGTATACGCTCTTTGAGCAAAAAGTAACACTTCTCGTTATAACGCATGGCGGTGAGGGAATGGATGGGTGGTCTAGTGCAAGACGCTCAAAGCGAAAATTTCGCATCTCAGATCCGCGCTTTCCGATGCTGAGATCTGATCCGCCCAGGAAGCGCTTGGGGTAGGCGGGTCCCCTGCGTTGCCCTGGTGATATTAGGTGGCGTCGATATTCCCGTGATAATTTACCCTACCTCCTCTCAGCTCTGTCCTTTCAATCATGCCAAAAGACGATCTTCTTAATCATCTTCATGAATATCATGATCTTCTATCAGTCAATAACGGGAAACTTGGGGTTCCCGGCTTTGACAAAATAAAGCATCTTATAATTCTGTATTGTCTGAATACGGACCGTACCGTAGAGCATGCCTCCATGCTCTGCTGACCTGATCCAATAAACTTTGTGCTTTTGTGCACCAGTGGTGATTCCTACTTCGGATGTTGCTTATCGTGGAAAGCTTTCAATAGCCCGAGCGCCAAACAGCATGATAATTCCACTTGGCGGTGACCTTGCGCCAGGCCTTTACATGGAACGTAATGTGGGCATAGGACAAGGTAACCAATACTGTGCGTCGGACTACCTGGTGACAAAGGTGCTGATGCCAAATCAGCGCGCATCTTTACTCGTGTATGACTAGTGCTGTCGGAACAGGACAATACTATCAGACGGAATTCAGAACCAAGTGCGTACGTATTATGCGAAGGATTATCGGTGCGGACGGGGGTGCGGGCAGTTTGGACAGGCACATGATTGCGCTTTTTTTGGTAGTACCCTTGGGTTTTTTTATCCTCTAGGGGTCGAGCCGGGATCCATGAGCGAACACTCTGTATACAGTCGTGTGGATTGGGATCATGATTGCTCGTGAGTCAAATATTAACGTCAAAGACAGATCACGCCGTTTAATTTCTATTCAGCTGGATATATGATTATCTTGGCACAGATGTCGACGCGATAGCAACATACCAGCAGAGGCTCTTTCAATCTGTGAAGGAAGTATATGATACCAGGCGCTCGCAACTTTTTATTCATCGACAGTACCACGCCCATGGAACGGGCACCAGGATGTGGGTTTCCATTCCATCTGTCAGTATTCAGGCTAATTTGGCGTGGTAGTGGCACAGACAGACACGAAAGCCCGTGCACAAGGCTACCGTGCGTGGAATAGTGCCTTGCATTTGGTCGGTTTCTGAATTCGCTGCAGCATACTCGCGATGTCACGGCCATGATTTTCCCATAACATACGAGATCTTCCACAAGACTTTGGACATCCGGCGAAAATGGCCTCGATCCGAGCACTGTGAACGAGGCACTAGCGGCTCTTGGGGTGGTTTGATGCTATTCACTCTTACATCACAAATGCAGCGCGTTCGTGAGCAGACAGGCTGCTGAGCTTCCTTCAAGAGCAAACCAATGTAGACAGCGAGCCTGATGCCTGAAGCGATGGTAACTGTTAAATACTTACAGGGGCACATTTCGGCTAGTAGCGTTGCTATCTGTACTTCACATATGCGCCGCTGCATGTTGTATGAAACTGTGTCTACTCATTGCTGGCGTGAGACTTCCGGTGTGTTCGACGTGATACTTACCATTGGTATCTGCGTGCCCTTCCTCAGCCTGCTGGAGCGTCGCCATGTCACAGCCATTGCATACGTACAATAAACTCGCAGGTGGTCCAAATCGGATCTGCTTGGCTCCTGGTATCACAGGGCAATTAAAAACCTAGTAATTTTGTGAGTCTCCGTTGGTGGCGCTCTGACTTACAATTGGTGATAATTCTATCCGATCGCAGCGGTGCGTCTTACTGCGACGTGAAGTACGACTTCGAGACATCACCACGTCCCACCGCTTTCAATATCCATGGGGGGGATGGGGAGTTTCGTTCCCGGGAAGGACGTACGCACAGAACGGGAGGCGGAAAGTGCCATTAGGGGGTCGGACATTTGGTGACAAGGCTCAAAAAGAAGATGCTTTGAATTACGAGTGGCTGGTGTACAACTTTCGCTCCTGGTAGGGCGGATACTACGGAAGGACTCGAGAGGCTAAATTAGGGGGAACAATATCTACCCTGGTTCACCAACGTGACACTGTTAAGACGATGTCTCTGCAAAAGATTTTCTCATCGCTTGATTGCCGACGAAATACCCTCAAGAAGACCCTCAGTGGACTGCCTTTGATACGCTATTCGGTAAGGGTGGTTATTGGATGACAACTATAAGCACGATGATCTGACACGCTGCAGCCATTTGGGATAGGTATCAATGATTGGCGGGTAGGATTTGGGCACTACATTTGCGCAGCGAGACGTTGACACTCACACCAGATATTGGGGCTTAGAGGAAATCCCTCCTAGAGTGGCCACGTTATTTGACCTCGTTGAACTGTTATACCAAAGGGGCTCTCGCAGCTTTATTATGCTGATCGACATCCCTCCTATGCAGAGGTCCCCCGCTAGTCAGGTCCAAATCTTGCGTCAACCACCACTGGAAACTACACAGACAGTACTTACATGTTCAATGGGCACAGTGAAGGATAGTAAATCTGGAAAATACTCATTTGAAGAATGGAACGACCTTCTCAGGGCACATGCTTCTCGGTTTTTGCTAAAAGTCATCAAGACGGCAACAGTCATCATATTTTCCTCATGGGAACACTTTCAGCCGTGTGCTGGACGATCCAATTCGATTCGGTTTGGCGAAGGAGACGTGAAGAAGAGGGGAGGGTCGATCTGGTTGGATCATATTCACCCAACTAGCAGGATGCACGACGAGCTGGCAAAAAGATGTGTTGACTTTACTCAAAGGGATTTCCCCCTCAGCGTGGAATGACGTAGCGCGCGCATGTTGAAGTATTCAAGTACTTACTTGTCAGGTATCAGCGCTGCTAGTGGATGCTATACGCAGCACGCCGGTGCGATTCCCCCCTTTCATGTACACTTCTACGCGCCAGGGCAGATTTATCATATTAACCAAGGCGGGACTCCTACATCAAACCCAGCATTCTTGCGTATAACCCTACACAGGTATGCGTCGTGCGCCTGTATTGCATTGTGCCATGAAATTTCACACACTGGGCAGCGAGTATGCAGTAACGCAGTTCCCGATGTGTAAACTGTTCATGTTATGGGACGTTGTTACTCTTATGTACAGGTTAACGTCTTTTTCGCTGATCCTACTTGTCGCCAACGCGGACGACGTTCATGCCGTGTGCACAATCATGGGGCAATAAGGTGTAGGGCAGTTCAATTCTGAACCTCCCGTTGTTGCTCTGCGTGTTTCAAGGCTGGAAGATGCATGGAAATAATCAGGAAAGTGCGCAGAAACGAGCTTGCCCTCGATGGCGACTGATGGCGAGACAAGCTGTCCGCGAGGGAGTACGCGCCCTTGGTGGGCTCGTGTTACTTGCACGGCATGTCCTCTCAGCGGTCGGGTTTGTTGTCCTTGTTGTATTGATCCCAGACAAACTTCTCTGGGTGCATGCCGGGCAGAGGCGGCACACCGAACGTCGCACTCACGGCGGTGTACACCTTGATGAACAACTCCTTCTTGGCGCGCGGCGTCGCACGCGCGGCGGCGAAGGGCCTGTGTGCGCAGTGAGGAGGACATCGCATTCAGGATGAGAGCGTGCTTGCGGTAAATAGGCTGTTATGAGGCCTGGACATCGAGGCGTAGAAAGTCTCGGGGTAGATGGCTTGTGGGATGACACTGTGGGTCTGTGATCAGCAACGCATAAGGGAAAGGAATGGAATACACACCTCAAGAAGGTTTGAAACCGTGTCTCATTGACCGCCATCGCTGATAGCGTTAGTTAAGAGGAGAGATGCTGACAGCTGGACAAGGCGGTTATCCATGGGCAGGTCTGCGTGCTGGATTTGGGCTCGAGACTCTTGTTCAGATTGTCAAAGAAAAGCATGTGCAACTATATGACTGTGGATCAGCAAAGCCAAATTCGCCGATACATATGTGCTCACGCAAGAAAGCTGTGAGTTCTCAAGATTGAACTTCTTCATGATGTTGTACTGGAGGACATTGGTGGTCGCAAAGAGCCAGGCTCCAGCAGCGGCCACTGCTCCTCTGGTTCGTGACGAGGCCTATCTTCAAGCTGACCTCGGTGTTGAGCACATGATCATGGCCTGATACGACCGTCTTGCCGTGCACGAGCGCGTCCTTGACGTTCATGTAGTTCATGGCAAACGCAATGAAAGATTAGTAGTAGCTGCACCGACTCGGAAATGACGGTCAGGAGAAGTAGACGCTGGATGAGGCGTCTATCGTGGGGAAAGCGGAAGTATACAACTTATTTCGCTGAGCGCCCGCCCAACATTGGTTTAAAAGCAACGATCCCCAAGGGGAATCGCAAAACCTGGTGAATACCAAAATTCTGTAAAAATTCATATGCGCTAGCATGCGCTACCGTCTGGCTGCGCCGGCTGCTCGCTGCTCGTCCAACCAGGACCCGTCTCGTCTTACTGACTAATACTAATCACGCAAGGCCTGGTATGTATGCAACATCATCTGAAGTCGCTGATAAAATATTGATCGAGAACAACGTGAGCCAGACGAGCCAGGCGGGACTATAATCCTACCCAGAGGACCCTGCTAGACCAGTCATTTTGCCCATCCGCCAGTGAACCCGTAACCTGGCTGGCGCCGCAGTTTCGCGCGTCGTCGGATGCAATGGCACGAATATGAGTTCCCATGACACAAGCGGTTCCCACCGAGCACTTCAAGCTCGCGGTAACGATGTTCAATGACGCCACACCGGCGTGTCCCTAGCCCACAGCATTAGTAATGGTGCTTGCTCGCGACTGGAAAACTAACGCAAACCCACGTTATCCTCGAGAGGAATCCTCAGCTGGGACGCGTGCTATCACGGCAGGGTGTCTTGCCCGACAGTGGGTCTTGACTCTTACCCACACGCGTGGAGTGCCACGTCTAAGCCGACCACGCCATCGTGTTAGCTCATCGAATGTCGTGGAAGCTCGCTACAGTCCGCGATCGTGGTCTTCGCATATATATATCACACCAGGCTCGATCGCAATCCCATCAACTTTCTCTCCCACCTCACCAGCAACGCTAATACCAGCACCGACTCCACCGACATGTCGACGAAGGCAAAGGCTTTGTTCCTCCTCGAAGCCAAGGGTCAATACGACCCGTCCAGGACAAGGTGATCCCCGAGCCGGGGCCTGGAGAAGTTCTCGTTCAGATCTACGCAACAGCTCTCAACCCGGTTGATTGGAAGATTCATGACTACGACGTCTTCATCAAGGACTACCCTGCGATCCTTGGCACGGACTCTTCTGGCGTCATTGCCAAGGTTGGGGAAGGTGTCACAAACGTTGCAGTCGGCGACAAAGTGTGCGTGAAAGAAGTGATATTGAAGGAATTTGAGCGTGTGGACTGATGAGTTCAACATTAGCCTTCACACAGGGGTGGTTCGATAACACACGTGCCAACGTTCCAGCAGTACACTATCGTGCCTGCTGAGATTGTCGCAAAGGTACCGTCGAGCTCATATGTCATTGCGTCACACGCACTAACCTGTGGACCGTTTTTGTTAGCTCCCCCCTAACTTGAGCTTTGACCAGGCTTCAACCATTCCTCTGACTTTGGCCACCGCTGCGCTTGGCTTCTACAACCCCAAGGACAAGAAGGGCATAGCCCTCTTCCCCCCATGGGAGGAGGGTGGTCTGAACAAATACGCTGGCCAGCCATATTCGTGTATGGCGGCAGCTCTTCCGTCGGCCAGCACGGTAAGTGAGACTAACAACATCTGTGATTATATTACTGACACGGACACGCACTTTTGCTCAGCTATACAGCTTGCCAAATTTTGTCAGGTTTTCTCTCACATCCATCACCTCACTACGGCCTCAAAGCATAATGAGGCTTACCTCAAGTCTATCGGCGCGACCAATGTCATTGACCGCACGCTCCCACCCTCTGAGGTTCTAGACGCAGTGAAGCGATACGTCTACACCTATCAAGGTTGTATACGACACCATCTCTTTGCCCGATACCCAGAACTTGTCATACGACGTTCTCGCTCCTGGCGGCTCGTTAGTAATTGTTCTCAACGAAGCAGTCGACAGGGACAAGATCACAAAAGACAAGTATATTGCGCACGCCTTTGGGAACGTCCACACACGCCCGGAGAAACCGCCCGCTCGGCGTGAGCCTATACAGCAAGCTGACTGAGCTGCTTGCTGCTGGGCGACGTGAAGGTTCGTTTGAAATATCGGCTACTAGAGTACTTCGCTGACATAAATCTGTAGCCGAATAACGTCGAGTGTCCTCCCTGGCGGTTTGGCTGGTATCCCTGACGGTCTTGAGAAATTAAAGAAGGGTGTCAGTGCAAGCAAGTTGGTTGGCCACCCACAGGATTTGATCGGATGTCGTGAACAGAGTAATCAAGCGAAATGTATTATATGGTACAACGAAGTAAATCAAAAGAGAATACTCAATCCTTCCACGGCGTTGGTCAGTGCCAACGACCATGTGCCGCAAGAGCCCTCGTTCCATACTGAAACTTATTTCGTATTCACCATGAAGAGTTGTAAAGAGCCGTACTTCGCTGACTGATAGCTCTATACGTTACTCCTTCCGAATCCGTGGAAACATGGCCTCCATCCAAAAGTGCATCCAGGGAATTTCTACGACCATCGGAGTCAGTAATATGTTTTCCTATATGTAAGTACTTGCTCACGTAATCGCGGGGCTGCGTCTTCTATCCCATTTCTGCTTTAAGGCTCACCGCCAGCTGCATCACGTCTAGGACCAGACTCAGAGCTGGCCTGTAGTACTTTCCATGATCTTCAGTAAGACAGTACGCTGTAGCGGTGTGAGGCCCGAGAGCGGATCCTCTACAGAAAGTCGACGCGTTGTCTCTCTCTCGTTGCTTCCCTTTGCCAGAGCGAGGAGCTGGGGGTTGTCTTGGTTGGGGTGTCTCTCGTGTGGAATGTAGGGGGGACACGTTGGTTTGGGTGTTTCCTTCGTCAATTTACATGTACATGTGTAGAAGGTTCGCGCGTAGAGGCTCATTGATATTGACAGGACCAGGCAGCGAGACATATGCCGACAGGTAATCGAGTTGTGAACCGGCCGCAGGTTCAGGAGTGTTATCCGCGCTGTAGATCGAAGGTTGTGGTTCGCGGGCCAGATCTGATGGGCGGGCCGTTGTGATGCTTTTGCGGCGAGGTCATGACCGGAATACTTTGCGCTGTCCGATAAATTTCGGAAGCACCTCCACAAGGCTGCTCACAGTGAGTAGGAGATACAGAAGTCAGCTTTCATCAACGCACCGGAGGTCCCGGTTTTTTGGCGGCCTAGCGCCCTGCTGTAAGACCCAGAGCCTATGTACGAACACCTCGTGAAGTCTTCGACGACATGAAATCCTTCGACGTCGATTGCAGTTCCCCCACCTCGCATAGCAGACAGACGACCCAAGATGCGTACATAGCCGATGCCGCGTGATCATAATTACCCCCTCACGTAATGGGATGGGTATCACAGGCTCAAATTCGCCTTCAACCGTATCGGAAGGCCAAGACACTCTTGCTATTGGTGCCATCGATGAGCTTGTAGTGTGTAGTGCGATCATGTTTCGCGTTTGTGAGTTTCTTCAAGTACCCGTCGCAACAACCGTAATCTAATGCGCGCAATAAGCTACTACCGAGTGAGGAAGAATCCCACATTGCTCGGACACCTTTTTGACCTCTTCGTACCGCGGATACTCCGAAGGAGGGTCTAAAGCCGCTGAGCGACACAATGGTGTAGCCTCGAGGACTTGACGAAGAGGTCACTGGTAACAATGCTATCCTGTTTATTTAGGAGACGTCGTTGGTCTATACCAACGTATAGACATGGTCGGAGATCTCAACTGACCGTGGACCCATGGCCTGACCTCGAATTCCGTGAACCCTGAGTCCGAGTCGTTGCCATGTTTGCTGCATGCTCTGGATGATTGATCGTATCGTCCTCCATGGAAAAGAATACATCAAGATGGCGACTGCTGGTTTTCACTCATTAGAGTTTATCACATCAGTGTACGTGAATCACACGGAATAGGGGAGCTCGAGCGTTGACGAGCTCATGAGGTGATGGCGAGGCGCAGCCGGTCAACATCTCGTTTCTCACGCCTAGCGAGAACTTGCGCACATCGCCCAAGTATTTGGCGGAGTATTTGTTCGGTCCAGTTGATCGTGGAGGAACGTATATGATACATGGCTATCAACAGATGAAAGAAAACAGCAAACCATCAGCACATAGCAAGGATAAGCAGAAAAGAGCAGCAATATCGATCCAGATTCTTGTGGCACTAGATCGCAACATCGAAGTGAGTGTCGTCTATGGTCGGTGTAGACGTGACCTTCATCCAAAAGCGTGTCCAAAGCCGCGCTATGCAAAACTCTGAGCTACAAGTTCGCGTTGACGCAAATGGTCGCGTGTATGCGTACCTAATATCTTGGGCACTTCCACCCACCGCGCGCGCGATGACAGTAACGTGAATACCATCGCCGCGTTTCTCGTTCGTCGCGGATGAAGCGTAAGATCTTCTGTTGAAGCGGCGGAAGGCCCGACCACTGGTCGTTGATCGCCTTGTCTGACGATGCTTGTGCTGTGTATGCAGATGCACCGTTCGATTGATCATTAGTTGCACGATGGCTACCGTTTGGCTGGCCAGGCTAGAGATGACACGTTTACGAACGAGTTTACAAGGAAACCTGCATAGCGACTTACCGGCCCGCGTTGCATAATTAAGCTGACAGTCATTGCGTCTAGCTTATGGAAGTAAGGCTCATGGGGATCTTGACATGGTCGCACATGTGTAGCGTTGATATATGTTTTACCACCGAATGATTTGAGTCCACCCATTACACGAATGTACGTGTTCTCCCTGAGACAATGAGGCATATTGATAGAATGTAAGCATATCAGACACGTACTTGATACCATTTTCGTCATCTTCAGCCCCCTCCGGAGTTTTCACCCCAGTGTCGCGCCTCGAACCTCCCGCCACCATCGTCGAGAGTATATGTACAGTTTGTAGCCTGGTTGCGGACCTCTACGACATGTGCTACAAGCGTAATCTATAAGTTTGTCAAGCCATGTCATAGTGGAGAGAATTTCAACTCTCGATTACCTGTCCTACTTCAATATCGTCTATTTTGAATTCAGCGTCAGCGTGAAGTTGAGTCGCTTTACTCAGGAGCTGCTTGATAGACACGGGGCGTAGGGCGTGTTGAAGGCCTTGCCGCTTGAGGTGTTGTGAGTATTATACGAGTCCAGTCGTATTCTGAGTACTTACGCGAGGCGCACCTCCCGGACTGTTGAATGGAGACTGCACGTATCCTCCAGCCCCTTCGCCTTTGTTCGCGTAAATAATCGTTGTCTGTGCAATCCCCTGATATGCATACATTTCTTGTTTCAAGTATAATGCACTTACATTGGCTCATCCTGAAACGCGTGCGAAAGGGGAAATGAAGTCGCTCAGGGGTGGGTGAGAGGTATCGTGGGTGGTCAAGGCCAGTCCAGACTAATATGAAAGACGCGAGAAGAGAAACGTGACCATCATATTGTGACATAACGCGTACCTAGTACTACCGTGACCCTATTTGTCAACGACTCAAACATAGGAGTCCTAGTTAGAGGTAAACTACTGATAGAGAAAGGTTTATTTTTCATGAATGGTAATGTACTACAGCCCATAAATCATTGCCCGAGAGATAGAAACGTAGGATCCGTTCACTGTATAACCCTTGAATTTGTCCTTTTCCTCCTCTCCGGATGGTGCCAATATGTTCCATATCGTCGACTGGAGGGACTCGTTGACGGTCTCAACGCGCTCGTCTCCGTGGGCTCGATCTCCACCTCTGTGTCGTCTGTCAGTGTTGCTACTCTGGGTCGTGGTGTCTCGTTCGGGTCTGCGACTACCGTTCCCAGGTCCTCCACGTCAGAATCACTTTCATCCATCCTCCAGCCACTCCCCATCGTCCGGCAGCATTATCACACCAGATGCGTGATCGAAGCTTAAGCGGTGGTGCAGGGCTCTGTTTTGTGGAGGCCGCGACGGAGTGTCGTGCCAGGGGTTGATCTCGTCAACTGGACGTGTCGGGAACGGTTCTGTGTTGGCCCGTTGAGGCGGCTCGCGCGGTTCCCGGCGGACAGTGCTGTATCGCTTCGGAGCGTTAGTACCACAGCGGGGTGTGGTGTCCGCCGTTGATGTGCTCGGCGCGACTGGAGGAGCGTTTCGTATACTTTGGCCCTTCTTCAAAGGTAGCCATGGTTGAGGTAAGACACCGTTAAGAGCAGGATGTCCATATCTCCTTTTGCCGGTACTGTAGACCATGATTAAAATAGATAAGCAGAAAAGAGCATATTCCCTCACTTTAAGACGCCAGCATACCAACTCCCCATGGGAGGTTGCGACTGCCAAACTCAGTCAATAAATCAAGGAAAGTACCACATGAATAAACTCACATAATCCGTACGCTCGTCCTCCGGCGCCACGTACAGGGTGTCGTCGTTTTGTGCATATCTTCTGTGGTTCAGATAGCTTTGCGACCACGTGACTGGGTGCCCTGCTCTCAACCTCTGCACATCCGCGGTATCCTCCCCCTCTGTACCTCGAAAATCGAACTGAGGCTGACATACTTGCTGAGAGCCTTAAACTTCTTATCCGTGTTCCATGCCCAGAATAGTGTCCCAGCGAGGAGAGGCACAACAAGGGTGGCAAGGACGTAAGATTTCCGAAGAATGAATATGCCTGACATGAAAACAAGGTAAATCACGATTCCCCATAACAGGCGAGCGTAGGTGATTGGCCAGGCCTGTCCCTGAGACTCGTATGGTTTATAAAACACTGCGTTACAGTCAGCGCGGCCCTGTCGCGCAACTTATGTAGAGGCTCACCAAACAACAGCTTGTATTTATAGACAACGTATGCCATACCGAAATAGATGGCCCCGAATACGACGATAAGTGGTTGGATGACGCTGTATAGTAGTGTGATCGTGAAGATGAGGATCGCTTGGGGGTATACCACGCCGTAGTTGATCATTGGCGGTGCATTCAACTCAGCGTAGTCTGCATACATATTAGAACAAGTTGGCGACGTAAGACTTCTGCTGACCTCGGGGAGTCCGAGGGTAATGAACATTCGGAAAAACAATCGTGGTATGATGACGCCCAGGTTGAGCAAATTGTAAGGGCATGAGGCCGATACCTGAAGTAACAATTCAGTTCATGACGAGAATTGATCTAGAATCCACACACCTTGTAGGATGACATAGGAGACAAAGAAGTGCCTAGCTGAAGCGTTCATACACGTTTCGGTTGATAGTATCACACACATACCTGGCATTACCTTTCTGTAACGCTGCAGCTAACTTCTCCGGGATCTTAGCAGGAGAGTTTGCCAGATCCCGGACAAGCTGCCAATAAGTACTGGCAAAGAGGAATATGAAGACAACGTTGATAAGGAGAAAAAATAAAGTATCTACAAGATAATCAGCCAGAGATTCTTTCGGCAGCCCTTAAATACATACTTTTTCATCAACGAGTATTCAATCCAGCTGCGAGCTCGGTAACCCTGCATATACGTGAGGCCTAGAGGAAACTCTTCAGCAGGTTGAACAAATTGAATCTCCATTGCATACCTTCAAGCAAGAACGGCAGACATGCGTTCAAGGTGATGACGGCCACAGATGGCAACGAGTTCTGTACAATGGCACCAATTTGCGCATTTGCATCGATCAGACGCGCGAGTGCAGGCCACGTCTTCTTGATCTCCTTGTAACTGAGTAGACCCGCGAGGGCTGCAACGGGCACAATCCAAAAGAACAGAAGCACGAGCATGGCACCCGGTGACAATCCAATCGCGTGCGGCCAAAGACCCAGGAGACATGGTCATATTCGCCCAAATGAATATCGCGGGGCTCCGGCGCGGGCTTTGTTACACACTGGGCGGGGACGCTGGCGTGAACGGTTTGAACTGCAATTTGCTGCCAGAACGGCCTCAGACATCTCTTCCGCGCTCGTATTCAGAAAAACGAAGACCTACAGCGCTGGACATCTTCTCGAATGTTACGGAAGGCAGCGTGTGTAGCCTTGAATTTTGCCAGTTCGCCTACGTCTATTAACGAGCTCCGTCTGCCTCCTTAAATCGTTCCTCGAGGTATTCCAACGCGTCGACCTTGGGCCTGAACCATCCCGGCCTGAGCGTAGGGCGCTTGCGATTTGGGACCACAAGACGTGTACGGATGTCTTCGGGATTATTTTTCGACGTCAACAAGCGGTCCAGTCACGGAATCGATTGGGGCCGTTGCTCGACTGGGATTTCCGAGGTAGTCAACCCAGGCAGCTTCCAGTTTTTGAGCAGGGCTTCCGTTCGTTTGTCCAGGAGTCGTCTTTGAGCGATTGTATTTCTCTACATACGCTCACACTCTCTACGCATTTAGGTTCATGCTCTCGAAGTATTCGGCCAGAGAACGTTCACTTTCTGAGATGGGCCGGAATATGCGTGATCATGACAAGTTCGTGCTGCAATAGAGTGAACCAGCTCTAGAGTAGAAGAGTTGTCTCGCCCGAATGAATTTCTTGTAGTTTCGGTGGATGAAGTAAAGCGTGTGAGGATGGTAAAGAGATATGTGAAGAGGAGGTGAACGGAGAGGTAAGAAGTTCGCGTCGCTGATGAGGTCTAGCCAGTCCTGTCCGGGGGTGGGCATCGTACCATTCATTTTTGCTGGTATAGGCGCGAAGTCGTCGTCTTTTCTCATCGTCGTGGCCATCTCCAATGTCGATGTTGTGCTACGTAGGCTGTGTGTACAACGTCTTGACAGTCAACAACCGCACGCACCTTCAGGTTGATAGGCATGAGAACTAGAGCTGCGAAGATTGAGCAGACTGAGAACAGCGAGAAGGCCATCTTGTAGAAATTGAGGAGCTACACGGGTCACTATCTTTGAGGCCCGGACAAGGTTCGATGGGCACATACCACGGCTGCATCCAGGCCTACAATTTGCAGGACCGTGTACTCAGATATCCGAATCGTTGGTATAATCCATCCAAAGAACGCCTGGTGTGCATGTGCCTCATGGGGTGAAAATGCTAAAATTTTTCGTCAAAATACCCAAGATGTGTTTGACCAAGGCGACTTTTACCTTTCAGTTTCGTGCGTGGAGCGAAGAGTAGTGGCCATCTCGTGCGGCAGTAAGAGAAAAATGAGAAAGGAGGATATCCCAATAGTGGCAGAAAGAATCAGCTGGGTTGTAAACCATGGGCCGTCGTATTTGACTACGGTACGCTGTTAGTGTCCCGAGTGTAGATGGTCCGCGACAAGTCACGCGTACGGGTGGGTGGTGTGCCCGGGGGAAGCTTTGAGCCGTCATCGTCGTCGTCAGTGGCAGCCAGACGATACAGCACAGGAAGCAGCCAGTTGGGTAGCATCAGTGGTCGGTGCTGGCTAGCAAGCCTTGAGTGACATACAGAGGCAAGGAGCGGAAGGTGGTGTCGCGATGAGCGAGGTCGCGCGCAACCGCTCGCACGCGTCACGGCGCGGATGTCCGAGCGCCAACCTATACTTCTACTCTTTCTTGCAGCCATCATCGACATCTCCCAGGCCATGAGCTTGAAACGTTGGACGCCTACCTTCAGTAATAGGCATTCTGTCGAGAGCAAAAGGTTCTTTGCACCCGAATCCAGAAAGACCTAGTATATTTTTGCGACCTATGTAGTGTATTCAATCTGGCTGATTCGTGTGCATACAGCGTAACCTGATCTTTCGACTACCTCTGCCACAACGCATTCACAGATACGGCAAGGGCGTTTGTTCGCGAGTCTACGTCAAGGGCGTAGATGCAGACGGGCGACGAGATGATGTCTGTGGAGGCTCTGGGGCATTCCGACTTATTGGCTGAGAGTATGGACGACAAGCTCACCCAAGCGGAGCTAAGACGTGGTCAGTACGCACGCTTAATGTACTGTGAGAGAGCAGGCCTGACTTTCCTTTAGACATTTTGTACCCATATCCTGTCTGGGAGAGTCGACGACGCCATAACACTACTCAACACACACTTCCCCGCTGTTCTTGCCCCCGAATGTTCCTCTGACACTATGTCCGGGGCCCTAGGGGATGAGCCAATCTTCCAATACATCCCGTCAGCGTCGATAGACTCCGCGCACCTACACCTCAATCTTCACATATTTAGGATTCATTGAATCGGCTCGTACTGTCCCCCTACATTATCACCATCCAGGGTCGGGACGCGTTCTCATCACCTCCGCCACCTATCGTGTCCCCGGCACAGAAAGAAGGGGACAGTGTGCCAGAGCACAGTGAACAGCAGCTTGCTTTGCTGCACAAAGCTCAGAAACTGTATTCGGAAGCCGGATGCCTACCAAAGCAAGAGGACCGTACTCTGTACCTTCAGGAGCTGGCACAGGTTACTGCCATCCTGGCTTACACCAGCCCAGAAAACAGTATAATGGCACCATATCTCACACAAGACAGAAGGGAAGCAGTTGCGGACCAGATTGAGGGTGCAATACTTTGTATGAGTTGGCTTGTCGAGTGCCTCGACGCTTCATCGAACTAATTCGGTTTACAGCTCGCACAGGTCAACAACCGATATCCCGTATAGAATTAGCGGCACGCAATACTACTACAATCTGGTCAATACTCAGCGAACGAAGAGAACCTCTCCCCCCTCGGAACAAGTGGCCTGCCGGCGTTCATCCTCTTCTATCACATCTGTCGCATCCGAGGTCCGAGGCAACTACCAGTACCGAGGATACGGGGGCTGTGGAAGAAGCCCTTGGAACAGCTAGATCCAGAAGTACGTCGTCCCTGCTCGAATCCCCGAAATCTCATCGCTAGGTATTAACGAGGCGTCAGCCTTTTGACTTATCGGTGTTCTTAGATTTTAAGTCACCATAGATTCGCATAAGCATGACTTCACCGGGAGTTGGTTTCTATCACACATCACGACTTTTAACGTTTCTGTTAGTTTGACTCGCGTATTCGTCTGGCGGACTCTGGAATCCATGTTGTACTCTATGCAATCCTCTTCCTGTACCTTCACCTAAACTGATTTTCAAGGCCTGCTGTATAGCCGCATTCTATCCTAAGCTGGCCCATAGCTAGACAATGACTTCTACATCCGTCCATCTACTCGCGTTGACCTTACGAACGATGTCATTGGCTACACCACATCCTCTGATACCAAGTATTCGCAAGTATCCCCATCGCCTCCACTCCACCGCATTGAAGGTCCCTGGGTATGGGTCGTCTTTCCCACCAAGCCATTTGTTGAAGGACAAATCCAGTACCTCCAGAAGAGGACATAGTCGGGAGAGTCGATGAATGGGTATGGGCTGGGGTAGCGCGAGCAGGGCGAGGTGGGGGTCAATGTCGGGGGTAGCGAGAACAATTGAGAGGATGGTAAGGGAGAAGCAAGCAGGCATAGAATGGTCAAAGAGGGAGTCGAGTCGACTGGGGCAGGTTGTGTCCCATTCATCAATCTGATCCCGAGAATTGGTGGCCAGCGAGGTGGCCGGGCCTCGCTTCCCGTGGTGACTCGGGCTTTCTCCTTTCCCTTTCTCCAACACATCCCCACGGAGGACCGGTCTGGGGTCCAACAACCAGTAGTTCTCCGTCCGCGTGACCCTCTTTACCGCAAAGCGCGTATAGCCTGCTACTGGGAAGAGGCTCGGTACACTGCGCACACCATCGTATCAGGTCCCGTCTGACGTGCGCCGGGATGTAGGCCGCCGCGTGCGCAAGCTCTTCCGGCTCGGTACACGCGCTGAGCAGCACTTGTGCGCACACAAGCGGCAGTGACAACACCGCACGCGATCCCTCTCCTAACCACGGCAAGGACCCGAGGTCGTCGAACAAGACACCCAGTGCGTTCGCCCTCCACGCAGGCTCGTTCCTTTCATCACCGTCAAAAAGCGGTGTCCAGCTCTTGGGCGGTTTTGGACCTGGCACGGCGCCGTTGGGATACGCGTACGTCGGCACACCTTCCACCAGCGTTACGGGCGGGCGTCGGTCTCTTCTGTGTCCCGGTTGCCCTGGCTCACGGAATGGCGCAGGTTGCACGGGTTCAATATCAGCGTATCCATCGCCATCGGCCGCGCTGCCTGTGCCAAAGATTTGGTCAAATGGGAGTGTAGGTTTGCTCTGCAGCGCGACGAAGTCACATGCGGCTTCGAACGCAGTAAATTCTGCTGGTGCCGAAACTGCTCTCCTCTGTGTGAGATACCTAAGAGGTCTAATTTGTTCCAGAGTATTCAGTACACACCTGAGACTGTTTAATAGGTTGTTTACCTCCCGACTCGGATCTCCACTGGTCCGAATGTCTCTAAATCCGGGACCGCCTTGCTTTTTGGGAGCCATTCGCAAAACGAATTCTTTGAGCGCGAGGCTTTATCTCACCGAAGAGAGTTTGTTAGCTGTGTGCAGCTCGGATGTGGGCAAAGATCATGGCGTGCATGACTAAAGAATAGCGACCGGAGGCAAAATGGAGTCAGAGGACTCCGAGGCCTGCGAGACGCAGCGCTAGACTGAGTCTGAAATGCGGGTTTGGGGGCTGTGGAGAATTCACGAATCACGATCAAAGGAGTCTCGCAATGCAGGGGGTCCAGAGTAAATTCAGAGCAAAGCAAAGAGATAGCATGCACAGCGATTCGTTTTATCATACGGGGCATACAGGTAAAGAAGAACAATAAAGAAAGACGAGTGCATGCCATGCGTACCCCCATCGTGCGATGCTGCGATGACGTCCCACCGTCCGTCACAGAGCGCCAGCCACATCTCTCCTAGCGTACAGCAGAAAAAGCCGAGAGAAAAACCAACTCAGTTCATCTGGCGGATGAGCTTGTTGATGTTGGTTTCCCGGTTACCGAAGTCACCGCCCTGGACAAAGTGCTTGAACTTCCGTGTCCTCCAGCCGCCAGTGGGGTTGGAGAGCTTGAACGGCCAGAGGAAGTTCGACGCTTGCTTGAAGTTAGGGCCGGCGGTAAAGATTTCGTGGACGAGATCTTCGATAGAGAGAATGTCGTGCTTGCCGAGGGCCTCCTCGATGACTTGGTTGTTGGCAAGGGGAATGCGCTGCTTGTCGACCTTGCCGTAGCCGCGCTTGTAGATAAGCTCACGGACGGACTTCAGGTTGGGCTCGCTGGGAGGAGGTAAGGATACATTCGGAATATAAAACGTCTGCACGCACCCGTATGTAACGTAAGGCTCGACAAGACGGAGCATCTGCTCAGTCGCCCGGGTCACCTTGACGAACACGCCGTTGTTGATCTGCAGAAGACGGAGGAGCTGCAAGATCTTGCGAGGTTTGGGTGCAATCTCGTTGACACTGAATAGAGTCAGACTTGTTCATGCAGAATGTAAGAGCGCAATACTTACCCACGGATACGGACGACGAAGTATACCTTCGCCTGGGCGGGGACGTAGAAGTCGCCCGATGCACGGGCGGCGCGCTTCGCAACAATCTCGTCCTTCTCCGCCGTGAGTACTCCTTCACGTACTTCTCAGCACGCTTGAAGATAACCTTGCGCTTGGCCTTTGCCGCCTAAGAAGCAAATTGGTGAGTAGTCTGACGGTTAACGTGTGGTGCGACAGGAAGTTCAGTCCCGAAAGATGGTTAATTTCTGGCAGCATGGTTTGAAACGAATTCCTGACTAGCCATGAAGTAAAGTGTATGCATCATAACCGAATAACCAAAGGTAATTCTGGGCTGCATTGCGCGGATACACACCTTGCGGGCAGCAGTCGCAGCGGCCAGGCGCTCCTCCCGGGCCTTTTCGTTCTGCTTGCGCTTCTTGAGGATAGTCTCCGGGACTTCAATGTCCTATTCCGACCAACATAATCGCCAGTCAGCTGTTCGTTCAAAGTTTCGCCATCATTTTGTGGTACGAAACCGCGACGGTGGGGACACTAGCATAATTTTGTGCTCGTTAGACTGAGAGCTGCCTGGAGAGGACGATAGCACTACGCACGTAGTTGAGGACGCCATTACGGGATCTTGAGGGACTACGTACTCTTGCCGGTAGTCGAGGTCTGAGGGAGGGCACGGTGGCTTGCCGGACTATGCAGTTTCTCGATCAGGGTTCCCACGGTCAGCGGCTACGAAATAGACGCCTGGCACACATGCACCAAAAGGGAAGGCGTTTATGAAAGCTAATCTACAACGGGACGCGCATCCAAGCCCCGCCACAAACACATTGATAGACCCACGTCCTCTCCCATGCCTTCCATCTTGCAGAAACGTGTCCTGCCAGTCCCATATCCCCGCCTATCTCACTCCTGCCTCCACATCGAACGCATACAATGCCCATGTCGTGGTGCAGTGTCCCCTTCGACACAATATCCGAGTCTCGCTCTTTCGTCCGTCCTGAAAGAGATATACGAGCTATTCCATCGACAAGCTCTGACGACCTGAGGTATAGCTTTGGTCTGTTGATCACCCCAGCGCTCAATACTCGAGCCGCGGATTCACGCAAAAAACGCCCATGAAGCAGGCGCCGGACGAGACGTCACAACACAGAGACGGAGTACGTCCGCTATGAAATAGCTAATCACTGACGTTGAAACCAGCTCGAATCGAAAAAAAAACTTACGTGATAGTTTCACCAACGCCTTTTGTTCGCCTAGCGCTGTGGCTAGCGCGTCCAGGTCAACGCCTGAAGAATCAATTGTATCTATGAAGACGTCCTTGGCTATTTGTGAGTTTTCTTGTGACGGAGAGAGTGTGTTCAATTCATCCCGGAAGCGCTTGATGTGAAGAAGTGCTTCATGCAAAGCGGGCAACGCGAAAGGATGTATGAGGAATAGTAATATGGCATCTGCAGGAGACTAAGCGATGTGTATAACACAAAGAGGGTCTATAAACTCACTCCCGGAAGCTCTCGAGAAATCGTTATTGGGCACTGGTTTGCCTGGCGAGCCAATAAGAGGTATCTGAGGAGTCGTGTCAGGATCCCCAATGTTCACGCACTGCTTCATCAAGCGCTCCAAGAGATTATTGAGCCAACGCGTGATCTCTACTAGTTGCCATATAGCCTCTGGACAGCTGTGTCAGAGGACTTTCTCTATAATTATGCACAGGAGGTACGTACCAAGATCGTAATTGTTCCCTTCTCGACAATCTTCGAATGCGCGGTTCACTGCCCTCACTGAGAGGATGTCGTGAGTGGCCCTCCACTGCTCTGTATAGACACCTTTTAGCATCCCGTTGCTCTCTTTCTGCGACCATGTTCTAGGTACAATTGGTATTAGTGTAACACCAGCTGTTAAGACCCACTAACCGATACATTTCGATGACGACACCCAAAAATTCGTCCTTCCATGTTGGATCAATTGTACTGGAATGTATCTCCAACGCTGCCAAGGCTTCGTATAGTATCGCGCTAGCATTCTCGTTAGGAACGCTGGCGAGAGCGTGAATAACGTCAGACGGTGACCGGGCGTGACAGAATTGCGCAGTAGGAGCAATGTGACCGAGCTCGTTCTTCTGTCCCGTTAGAAGCTAAGACGGCACGGCGAGGATAGCAGTGAACGGAAGTTCTCAATCCTTCCACAGCCGCGGGAGAGACTGGTGCAAATGAAGGTATGGTTGGGTGAGACCGCCGTTCCAACAGGTACTAAACACTGTCAGTCCGAACCTAAGCTCCAATGGTTCTGACAACGTACTATCTCTACCTGTGCCGTCCATAACCGATAACATGGGCAACAGTTTCCCATTGATCGTCAGTCTTGAGGTCGGGTCTGCGTAAATGTGAGATAACGCGGGTATTATACAGCTGATGAGAACGTACAGACTAAAGGACACTCATACTTCCAATTCGACTGTCCTTATTTTTATGAGCGGCGTTGGGTAATTTCCCGACCGGATCAAGAAATCCTGCTAAAATCCTGTTTCGTGCAGGGAACGGCTGTACAAACGCCAGAACAGCAGCGTCCGGCTCAAAGACTCGAGCTTGCTCAAGGCGTGGTATCTATCATGTAAATTTAGCCGCGGTTTCATTGTGGGATAAAGAACTCTGACCCATTGAACATCTTGGCTACCTGTTCGCGACAGCGAAAACAGTAGTAGTCGCGACTTTGGAAGAGATGAATCTATATCGAGTGCTGAGTATGCATATGAACGGACGAGAGAATTGGCTCACACTCTTTTAGGTCGAGCCCAGAAGCCATGAGGTATAAAGCGCCTTTTTCCGTGGCACCAACATCCTTCGTAGGTCTACGAGGATCTCTAGTGATGGTGGGGCTTGGCGGCACGATGCTTGGAGGCACGGAGACAAAACATAGACCAGTGAGCTGTGTATACGCACTTCGGGAATGGGCGGCAAGGGCCACGTTCGTACAGCATGTCTGGACGCTGATTCTTCACGATCTCGTCCCAATACCAGGTAGTGAAGCGCCACTGTACAAAGATCGATGGAGGTTTCTTCGCCCCATTGCTGCCATTCAGTGAAGTCAGGGCTTGGAGGGTTGGATAAGCCGAGGTGAATGTTCAGATCCATCGGATCCAGGGAGGGTGGGGGTCAATTTACTAGGTGGCATTAATTTAGAACGTGTAGCGATGACAACCGACTGCTCTACGCTCTGGTTAGAATTCAGAGGCACGCATGACAATCGCGCGACTATGCATACCATTATAACTCAGTCCAATGGAGGCGTGAGTGCATACCCGACGACCTCTAGCAGGATCGTGCAACTCATCAGATGGGTTCAAGTCTGTGGCGGATTGCTGCTGTAGCAAAGAAATTTTCAGATATCTAATTTCGGGTACGGCTGGCGGAAGAAAGCAAGCGTGTAGTTGATGAGATTGGGTCACAAGGAGCAGACCCGGGACTGCGTTGGATTGTTGCGTGGGACCTCGCGGAGGCAAACGATAAGGAACTCCTTGCTCCCCTACGGCCCACTGAAGTAATCAGTTAGCATGAAAGGACGTTCATGGACCAAATCTCACTGACCGGTCTCTCTAACGATGTCCACTCAGCTGTTACGACGCCGCCGTCCTGGGGATAGTGAAATTGTTCAGCACCACCATCCAGCTGTCAAGCTGAGGGCCTCGTCGCCAAAGACATCCTAGCCCATCAGACCCATGACCAGGAAAATACGCGAACAGCCAGTCGTCTGGGGGATTCACAGTTATAACGGTCGGAGGGTCGTAGATCGAGCTACTGTCAAGCGTTTGAACTGGGGCTGGTACTATTAGCTGTTTTGATGTCGGATAATGTCTGGCTAGTACCGCAGGTTGGTGCGAGTGAGCTGTATAGATTACGGATGACTTGGACCAAGCCACAGGCCTGACGAAATTTCAAGGTCAGGCATATCCTGGCGACCTATGTAGGACACGTACCGAGAAGGTCCGTCTATCAGAGGCAACAAAAAGCTCCCACCATCCCAGTTGCCAGTGGGTCTCTTCCCGAGCCTTGCCTTTGGCCAGCTTAGCATCGTGCATGCCGTGTAACAAGGTCAGACTTTGGTTACAACGGAGATCGAACTTGAGCCACGCGAACGAATCGAATGAGTGCTGTACATGCACGATTGATGGCAGGAACCAACCCGACGAGATTCGATCAAGCGATCAAAAACAAGATTAGATTAAATGCGCGCATCGAGAACTTCAGCTTGTTCATGGACACTCGTGTACTCCGATATCCACAAAAGCTATGTCGGCAACCTCACATGTAACACGCGTCATCGACAGGGAACACCGACCGATTTTGTCATACAACACTTCGCGGACAGAGTATACTTGTCTTAATCACGCAGCTGGGAAAGGTCGGCAGCCTAGTGAGACCGTTGTTCTGAGGCGACACAGTGCTTCCCACTGAGAAAACATGCAGATCGATGGCAACAATACCAGAGGCCACGCCGCTACTCCCACCACCGTCACCGCACTCCGAGAGCTCCGACATTCCTCTACCCGAGCCACCTGTTGCGATTAACTGAAACCTCTGTTGGGGTGTGGCACCATCGGAGCAATTGGAGACACTATATTCGTTGTACGCTGCACAGGCCGCCACATTGGTGTGGTTATCGGCAAGTAATGGTCCTGTGGGGGACAATCGACGGGGCACGTGGTGGTAGGGATAGCGTTGAGGCAAGTGGGAAGAGCGGAAAGCGATGGAATTGTCGGTGAACGAGAGCGAAACGCATTCCAGACGACGATGAGGACACTTAGGGACCTTCTGGCGCGATCTTGAACGCCTTTGTTCCATGCGGCGCGACGTAAGTACCACCATGTCTACTTCAAGAGTGTTTGAAACGCACTGGGGATTCCATTCATCATGCCCCATCCACTACGCTTTCTCGCTCTCGGTGACCGCGGTCAGCAGTAAAGACGTTTCGTCAGCTCGCATCCTTTCTTCTTCCTCTCGTCGCGATTTCTCTCGCTTCCATTGGACCAGTTCTACGAGGCGGTCGCGCTCTGCGGGTGCAGTCCTCGGGTTGTTTTCCATAGAGATAGTAGGCGAATATGCCCGTAAACACGCCGAGAACTGGATCGAGTGTGCTGTCTAACTGTCAGAGTCTGACAAAGATGATTGTATATATGCAGCCTACCGAGAGAGCAGAACTGGCATAATGAGCTCGATGTATGCGGCTTGTTCTCTGCTTGTTAAATCCTATGAGCCAATTTATAGGAAAGCCGTAAAACTCGAGAATGAGAGCGATTTGAGACCGCTAACGGAACACGAGGAAACAGAGTGTTTAAGGTCGGCGGGACGCGGGGAAAGTCTCCGCGTATAGCGTCTCCCAAATTGTTCGGCACTGCACTTGTACCTCACCCACCGGACACCCCACACGAGCCGACCACGATCTCGCTGGCACACTCGCAAGCACACTTTCATTTCTGACCCCAAGTCGTGTACTGCTAGAATAACGTACCTGACCCGAGGAATGTCTACCCTTGACCGCCAGTTGCGGTCAATTTATGGTCCGTGGATGATATGCTCTATACTTTGGACGTCATTAAGTTCGCTGGTTTGCACTGGTTGCGCATTGTATATGGCCCCCCCCCCCCAACCCAATTGACACTGGGTCCTAACAAGTCTGCCATCGTCGCGTGCAATAAGCTGTTGAAGAAGCAGCCAAAAAATGACTTGGTCAAAGTATGTTGGTGTTCAAACAACCTTGTGTACCATCTGCATGACTGAACATCTCACGCCCTAGGCTTTGAAGGCTCTTGCCCTCGTCAGATCCCAAAAGGTGGAGGAGTCACTGTACCTTTGCGATGAAGTCTTGGCATCCAAGCCGTTCTGAAGAGGCAACCTTGTCTGCGCTTTCACATGTACTCCGGGGACTTGGACGACGTGATTATGGCAGTTTCAATCTAAGCAATGACTCCGCTGACAAGCATCAGACCTGGACATCATTACAATGTACGAAAATACCGCCTGAGAAAGCAACAACCAGGCAACGAAGATTTTGGGAGCCCAGACTTTCTCTGCGAATGCTCGGACCGGTAATTGGAAGGCGGCTCAACAGTATGCCCTTTGAGTCAATGTTCTTCTGTGTGGAGCGATATGTGTGTTGTCTAGGTCGCGGCTAAGCTGCACAAACTCTTCAAAGACGAGAGATACCTCTACTGCACTGGAGTATATTCTGCGCTGTGCTACAAGTGAGAATGCTTTCTCGCAGCGTTCAACATGTTTTCCTGACAATATGATCGATAATGTCTAATAGGCAAACGATGCGACTACACAAGCTGTCATGCGTCCGGTTCTATTCAAGCTTGCGCATTCGCCTAATCCTAATCCGCACAGACACCCTCATTCTACAGTTTTCCGACCGCTTCTACGTCCATCTGACTATCCTTAAGGAGCTCGAGCTTTGGATGACGTCGACAGCCTCCTTGTCTAGTGAGATTGGCAAACCATCTGCAACACCAACCTAACCATTGACGAATTGACGACGTGAGATATGGAAAGCTAAAGGGGAGCGTCAAAGAGGAGGGAGAGCGTGCCCAACAAAGGATAAAGGAGAACGGGAGTACGTCTTGTTTACTCTGCTATCAAAATCCGCTAACATACAGACCAGCGATCGCAATTGGCTGGAGTTTTTTGTCTGTGCCTTGGATGCCACGTTCGGGGACGTTTCGTCAGCGTCAGAACCATCCGACGATGCGAAGAACGACGTGCCGTCATCAGATTAACCCAAAGCCGTGGATATTTTTCGCCCAGATCGCTGACAAGGATGGAGCTCGTGACCGATCTGGCCCTCTTGCTCTCGTTGGAGCTGGAGAAACGCGCAGTGGCGTCACGAGCCTGCTCGTACGGGTGTGTACCTTAATCTATCGTGTTTTTGCGACCCGCTCACTCCATTGTAAAGATTCTGGACGCGATTTACACGATGGCCGAGTCTTAGTTCGAGCGGTTTCGGTGACAAAGCTTGCTGCTTTGGAGGATCTGACAGCCTAAGTGTTCCATCTTCTCTGGGGTCAGCACCTTTGACAGATGGACCTGCATACATGGAGAAGCACAACCTCCCATGTGAGTCCTTGTGCTAGATTGACCTCGGTGTCCAGATAGATATACTATTCTGACATTTCATACAGGCCACCATCGACGATTTATACGCCGATCCAATCAACGCATTGAAGCTTCTCCGCTACAACCTAACCCAGGATCAGCTTACGCCTGAACTTGAAACAGCTCGACGCGACTCAGTATATTCGTCTCTATCTCGACGGTTGATTCACGGACAGAACCTACCAGTACACCTCCGAACTGCAGCCGTCGACGATCTCGCAATTTTAGCTGGTCCGAATATGGTCAGGCCTTCGTGACATCATGGAAGGCAACAGGGGATTTGACATTCCTGTACCGAGCGGTGTCGATAACTTGAGTTTGCATGCCAGCAAGAGTAAGCAAAGCCCTACATCATTCGCCTGTTGCTCATCCGGATATACCATCTCTTGGGTATGCTTCAATTTAGTGTACGGAGACTTGGAATGTCTAACCGTCGACATAGGCGCACCGTCATTGGCGCTTGAGCACTATAGGCTGCTCAACGTCAAAACAAGTGCAAAATGACACACACTGTCATATCTCATCTTGTCGCGAGCCTCGACCTTTTGCTCTTTCGAGCATAGGTGATCTCACGTATTCTCCACCGAGTGTATGGAGGCCAGTCAAATCTACCTCAGCAACTCAACAGACGTAAAGAATTTGCATGCCGCCCAAAGCCAATTAATACTGATAAAAGGCGTGTTGCCAGACCGCGGAATTTGTTGTTCGCGCCTTCTTTGCTGAGAGAGTATGATATCTCTCAGGTACGCTGACGAATTTTGGAGAGGCATGACCGAGTCCCATAACGTCGCTCACAGATACCAGACTTTGTGTACCTCGAGGATAGACTGGACAACTCTTCTCTTCAGCGTGACTTGATGAAAATGGAGCACGTTCGTATGCGGCTAGCTCACGAGGCGATTAGCTCCGATCTTGTTGATATGGAACTTATTGAACTCAAGTTTTATCTTCGACCGAGGTGCGTAGGAAACATTTCAGAATTGATGTACGCTGGCTAACGGTCCAACATCAGTGGCACCAACGACAACCGAGACTTCGACATTATTCAGAATTACCAACCACGCGATTATACGCCTTCTTTCCGCGAACAGACAACAACCCTTCGGCAAGGTTCCAGGAGTACGCATCTTATCTCGAAATGTTATCTCCGGCTGTGTATAGCCTTTGCTTACCAGATGTATCAGACAACACCCCATAGTCTGGATGAATTCACAAGCGGCTCCGGCGTACGCGTTCTTGAGGATACAGAGTACATTATCGTCAAAAGCTTTTCTCGGAGCCTTCCAACAAGCCAGAGTGATCTCGATGACGATACGTCTGTTGAAGAGTAAGCTCCTCATTGGCGACCGGCCAAAACCGCATGTAGAGACTGCAAGTACGATGTCGCTAAGCGATCGCCTCTCACAGAGGCCGCAGAAGGATCTAGAATAGGTGCGTTGTAGAATATGGGCTCAACGTCGATTACTCAACGATTGATCATAGCTCACTCCCGAGGAATCGCTGTTACTGGAGTTCTCTACTGCCGTTGCAGAATGGCTCGGTCCTCACCACGACTATATCCGTCCCCCCACCCTTCTGCCCCAGTTCTCTCGCAGAAGCTGCGAAGCGGCAGACCGAGCTTAAGATCGGACATCAACCCAAGGGGCATGACGTTACCAGGAGGAAGTTCAACGGCGAATCCAGGAAAGATGTGGAACCACCGGTGGTTCAGTGGGACGCGCCAGAGATTGTCATGTCTTCTTTGACGGTACGACGCGGTATACATGATCACATAGACGGCGCAAGTTACTTAAGATTTCCATAGGCATTGAAGGCGCGCTTCGCGGACGCGGTTCAGGACCCCGTGCTGCCCCCATCATGAGCTTTTACATGCCATCACGTTGACACAAGAAGTTAGCCGTGTGTTTCGCTGCATAGCTGGTGAAACGCTACTGATGCTTCCACAGGCGCTCTTAATATTCGCTGTTTGAGAAACACGAGTCGCTTCAAGCCCGCAGCGATTGTGAAAACCCACAGCTTGGACCGGTGTGTTTAAAATTCACACTTTCTCCTGTGCCTCCAATTTATTTTCATCAGCTGGTGCAAAGCTTCAAGGAGATCCGCGCAAAAGCCTCCGCAGTCCTCATGGAGATGTCAACGAAATTGGAGGAGTTCTCCAAGGCTGACTCGAGGTAGACCGCCAGGCCGAATTCGTTGAGCACTGGAAACACATCGAAGGAACTGAGGCATGTCCTGCGAACCATTTTTGCAGCATCTCACTAACCTCATTCTAGTTTAACGCGGAGTTTTCGTTACAGGTGTCCGACCAAGTAATGGGGGTGGATCCGAATCTCCGACCCCAGGTTTTCCGAGGGGATGGGGCCACAGTGCACAGCAAAATTATCCAAAACTCACGCCGCTATAGAATAATTTACATCGCAAAGCTGCTTTTATTTGTAGCACTGCTCCATAGCTATCAAGTTGTCCATATCACCAACTCCGTTCCTGTACACACCACCCCTACCTACCGTTCAATTCGGAGTTTAGCCGAGCTGTGTAACTAATCGCCCTTAAGTGTCAAGCGCGTATAATTTGACCGTTTACTGAAAACCGATTCTTTGCTCACATCCATGTTGACCGCATTCGAAATACCTACCGCAATAAACGGCCGTAGGCTCTCGACCATGCTCTCCACTTGCTTGCTTACTGGCTTGGGCCTTAGTATTGCAAGCTGTCTGCGCTACCGCGTCACCGAAGAATGAGAAGTGCCGTATGAGCGGAAAACCCAGAACCAAACGCCAACGGATGTCCCATCCTCCCCTGAGGATGGGGGCAATTTTCATGGGAGTTTGCAAATTGACATGAAGGGCTTGGTAGGAGATGCTGTTGGAAATGTGAGTGGCTGTCAGCCGGTCGTTATCGTCTGGTTTAGCAATGGTCCAGAGCGAGGTCTCATAATTAGCCTCGTAGATGAGTATAAGTCCTGGTAGTCGCGATGTTGTTCTAGCTGCGTACGCAAATGAAGTCATTGCCGTAAATACCAATGTTAATGCTCATGGCGCGCTGTAGCCGGAAAGGGCCTATTCATCATCGACCTTGAGGCCCCCCTGAACGTACCCCGGTCAGTCCCAGAGCTGAGATTGTAAACGTGGAGTATTGAGTATAGCGAAGATTCCTTCCTCAAGGTGGTACATGGGACGTAGCCGACGTCCAATGGAATCCCCACTTGTCCAGGAAGGAGTACATTGTCTCCACTTCAAGCGAGAAATTGGTACGTACATTTCTCTCAAAAGTCATTAGTGGCTTGACGCAGAGTCCATCTTATAGGCTCATTTGGAACCTGTACATCTCTGGCAAGACGTCCATTGAGCACATTCTGCGCTCTCACTATCCGCGCAATTACTGATATCAATTGGCATACCCATGATCCGGACATCGTGGCCAGCATAGGCATAGACTCATGGATTTGGAGCTGGGATCTGAGAGCCACGCAGAAACCAATCGCAGGTAACGCAAAGTGATAAACCTGCATGAACGCCTGCCTACTAAATTATGGAACATAGGGCTTTCTGTGTTTCAATGGTAACACACTCACATCTTCTCCATGCTAGTTAGACGTTAATTTCTACCCAGCGTGGCGGGCACGCAGGTCAAATGGAATCGTAAAGATAGCAAATCTTCTAGCGTCCTCCCATGCCAACGAAGTGTACGGTCTCATTTGGGATAGACGAGTTACGTCCGTGTGGGCAAGTGATTCGACATATACTGAGCCCAAGCTACGCAGAAAGGGCTCTCTACCGGTGACCACCATCACGGCGCATGACTCCAAGATTTATGTAATCGATTGGGCCCACGACAAACGAAATGAACTCGTAACATGCGCCCTCGACAAAGACTATCAAGGCATGGAACATTCAACACCTTACTGACAATCGGAGGGTGCTTCTAAGCCATCGTATACGTTCTATACATCCTATCCGGTGTGGAGAGCCCAAAAGGAATCTTCCTTTCGGTAATGGCGGTGTGCTTAGTCTGCCTCAACGTGGAGAGACAGCTTTGGAGATGTGGACTCCGCAAGACCTTCACGAACCAATTGAACGTTTTTTGAACGTCCATTCAGACTGTAGTCAAGAGTTTGTATGGAGAAAAGGGGGGTCTAGGTAAATCTCATCACGGCGCCGCTCACAGGGGAACGAAGTACTGAGTATTTCACAGACGATTCTGAATATATCCGTTGATCACCTGGTCTAAAGGATAGAACGCTTCGATTCTGGCCCATGGAGGCTGAAGTCATGCAGGTAAGGACAACGTTTCATTCCACGGAGACCATTTTAAACCACCCATTTGCTTCAAGACAAAACTCGGAGCTTCCCTCGTTACGAAGGCACCTGCGGTTGCAAACTATTTTCGACGAGGGCGCGTCTCCTTCAGTAATCCTCCTCCGCCTGCCTCTGACCTCTGACCTCCCGCCGGCGCTTTCCGCGCCGATTGGGTATCGATCCATTCTCGCAGAAGTGCGTGCTGCGCAGCCACCTCGTCCTTCCAAGATGAGCACTCTCAGGAACTCCCAAGAATCGATTCCTACGCGCTCAACGTCCACGGCGGCAAGAGCATTAGATAAAACGGCTAGGGTTCGTCCGAAAGAGCGATCGGAAGATGTGAGCCGTGGATATGTAGGAGGCCGCTCCGCAAACACATCAGACTACATACTGGCATGGATATCTTCAGTGATGTAGGTAGACCCAAAACGCGACACAAGCTCAGGGCCTGGAAGTGGTGCGGACAGCGGCAATGCTTCTCGTATTAATTCACGATCTCGCCCTCCTTCTATCGCGGATCCGTCGCTATCATACCTTGACTACATTACAGACCGAAAAGCGGCAGTCGGGGACAGAGGCTCTGAAGAGCGACAGGGATGTTGATGTTAACCAGCCACTGCAGGAGGAGTGAGTGCCCTCTAACCCATCATATGATCTTAGCTTAGTGAACGACCGCATGTCAGGATTTCATCCGTCGTCAACAAGTTGAATGCTTCGAAAGTCAAACTTGAGAAGGTAGTTATTACATTGTCTGCATCTCACAAGAATCTTACTTATGCTGCATCAGGCCGATCTTACCAAGCGACGGACTTGCACCTTCGGATTGCATGGTCCCTGGGGTGACGGAATGTTTGTGTTCATCCGGATATCGTTCACATTTCCCCGGGATTATCCCAGGCCAGCCATCCTGAAGGCACCCCCACAGTGTGTGGATCTCGAGCGCAACCCGTTAATATCAATGAAGAATAGGGTCTACATCCTACGCGCGGTTGCGTCTGATCCGCGAAAATCAAAGACCTTGCCTTGAATCTTGCCTTCGATTTCTGCTATTTGGCGATGTTGAAGCAAGTAGTCGTGCCCCATCACCTGATTCGGCATCGTCATCTGAAGATGAAAAGCCGCTAATGGCTCGGCGTCCGAAAGAAGGGGCAAATTCCTCATCACGGCAAGACAAAAACCTTGCTGAGCCAAGGACCTTCTCAGGGGCGTGTTTGGGACCTAATGGCGAGTTCATTGCATACTGCCGAGCCGTTGTAATTTATCTCATACTGTCTATTTCCAGGAGAACTAGTCTGTTTCTTCAGAGCGCCACCACGGATAATACGCACGCCGGAAGAGAGCTCTCTGCATCACCATCGCCTGGTCCGCGTGCTGAACCTGCGCCACCCCTCTTCTGGTCTCCTGTGCTCTTGTCTGATGCTATGCGTCGCTTAGCTCTTGCGGCCAACGACCGCGAAGTCGATGCATTGGACACAAAGCGTACGGAGAATGCACATAGCATTCTACGTATTATGTCCACTATCTTTACCTTTTCCGCATCACCCTCAGAAAGTACGACGTGTGTCCGAGCATTCAAGACCCTCTGAAGATGCCCCCAGCAATTACTCTCTTCTCCCGACACGACGAAGCACAATCTATATCAAAGACGTCTCTGCTCTTTGCGGTATCGATGTGGACGTCGCGAAAGCCTATGTCTTCCCCTCAGCAGATCCGGTCTCTGCTTGCAAACGCAATGCTGAAAATCGCAAGACAGCACGAGCGGTTCGACCATGAAAGACTTTTCACCATCTTCCAGGTACTGGTACTTGATATCCGGAAGGAAAGTCTGCGGCGAGACGGTGCCAGCTCTCTTCACGGCTTTTAGCAACCCTCTCACTGCGGTAATGATGGAAAAGCTGTAAGCACGCTATCGCCAATTAGCCACTATCGACGTGCACTGACAGGCTCCACAGATACGAAGAATTATGTTTAACAAAGGACATCCATATGCTGGCTATACTCTCCGTCATTCTCTTACGACTGGCGCTTGAAATGGGTCAGTGCTGATGTCTTGAGGGTTAGTGCGTACTTTAACGCCTTTCCTAGCAGCTGTGACGCCTTCACCGTCAGCTCAGCGTGCTACAAGCCAGGACTATTTCAGTTACCAGCGTAATTCATTCGTACGACAAAGCCCTCTGTCGCCCGCATGGTCACGAGCAAGTCCTTCTCCAGGTACCGGACTTATTGCACCTCCGATGTCGTCCCCTTCTTCATCCAGGGGTTCATGGTCCAGTCTCTTCAATACCACCAATATGCGCAAATTAATAACAGGTGAGCTTCCCAGTCATTATGCGGAGTTGACGGTAGCTCCTGATAAGCTCTTCAGCGTCAAAGGGCTGGTGTACCTATTCCAGGCCCAAGGACCCATCATCCCGCTCAGTCAACGCAAGTCAGGGATTTTAAGAGAGAGTCGCCAGTTGTTCAAACGGCTGGGGCCAAATCTTGGTCTGACCCTACTGACTCGTCAGTTTCGAGGAGCACTCTTTCATTCTCCTCGTCCGGTACGAGATCCAGGCGGCCAACCTTTTCGCAAGTGGTCGGCTCGGGTGTGCAGCCTCGGGAAAAAAGAAACGCGTATCCGTAGAGATCTTTAAATCCCCAAATGAAGACACCACGGTATGCAACTTGGTTCGCTGCTGACACTCAAACTTTCTGACAATCCATTTGCAGCGCGGTGTTCCGATTGCATTTGCCCGCACTGCGTCATCAGCTAGAGGCTCATGTGTTAACATTTGCCGAAATGTTGATGGCATGGCAGTTACCTCAAAAACGGGCAGAGCTTCTGGAAGCTGCCCGTGCGGACCTCATGGTCTCGCCTGACGCATCGCATCCTGTCGTGGCCAGCCTGACCCCAAGTCCGTTAGGTACGTGCTCTATTCACATGCAATTAAAAGGAAGATACATGATGTTGATCAAAACAGGTATTGCCCGCACATGCGAGATTTGCTACCACGTAAACGAGCCAAATCTAGAGTACTGTAGCTCATGTGCAGGCCGTCTACAAGTTGACAGATGTTCTGTTTGCCGTTTGCCGGTGCGAGGTAAGGATACTACTTACCCTGGTCTAGGACGTATTTTATGTTGATTGTTTAACAGGTCTGTCTCATACATGCCTTGCGTGTCTGCATGCTACACATGTGCACTGCTGGAAAATGCGAAAGGACTCCACTTGCGCGACTGGCTGTGGCTGCTACTGTCCCAATCCGTCCGCGTCTTCCTCTGGACTCCTTTCCCCGAGCTCGACGAGATACAATCTTATTCAGGTTTAGTAGTAGATTTTGAAGCTCTTCGGTGAGACGAAATCTTCCAGAGTAGCACGGCGTATATATGTACCAACTACCAAGCATGGCGATATCTTATGCTAATCATCAACGATCATATTCCAAAAAATACGAGTTGTCCGTATGCTGTACCACGCCTATGTTTCTGCTCAGTGTACTACCCATCCTCCTGCTTGCAAGCGAGGCGTACATCGATCTCCTCCCTCTTCACTGTTGTGGAGCGCCTCGGGCCCTGTTCTTCATCGGCCCCCAGTTCGTCCCGTCTCTCTCCCTCTAACCCTCGACGAGTGGGACTGGGATTGTCACGCATTCGCCGCTTTCTCTTTCTGTTGCGGGTGTCCTTTCCAGCCTCCTGCGGCTCTGTCTTAGAGATAATGGGTTTGACGTCTGTGGTCGGCTGTTCCAGAATGACAGTAGAATGTACCAGTCCTGGCTCTTCCTTGACACCCGGCTCTTCCTGAACGCCTGCCTCTTCCTTGACACCTGGCTCATCTTTGACATCCAGTTCTGCTTGAATACCCGGGCCGGTGTCAAGCGAACCTGAAGCACGTTGTGTGACACCTTTTGCTTTTGAGGAGGTCTGTTCCCAACATTGTGTTCAACAGGTCATGTACGAAATGTATTGTGCCTTACCCCAAGACCGATAGAAAAATTTGAAAACAGCGTACGGGCCATCGCCTGTATATACAGGTGCTAAAAATTGCGAGCGATCCCTGTTCTCTGCCTTCCCTAAGCTGTTGTCGTACGTGGCCGTGTCACAATGCAGTGTCGGCTACAGAAGAAAGTAAGAACGTACGAAACGCAGTGAGCACCGAGCTTTTTGCTGCGCTCAATGTACTGGACCAACATCATGCACTTGTCCGTAACGTTTACGCTTTCTCCGGTCTGGGCCAGGGCTGGAACGTACGCTGTGGACTTCAACTTGAATACACCCTAGGTCGGGGTTCGCACCATCCGGAGATGCCACATCATCATCATCTGCGAGAAGGAAAAGGTTCGTAATTCAATATACCAGAAAATACGAGAAGTCTGGTTAGCCTTACCGGTGGTCACTACCGGTGAGAATTTAAAATCGACGAATTTGGCTCGGGGAGATGTCAAACGCCCTCCAGGGAGCCATCGGGAAAAAGTGGCTGGCTGGGCTTGCCGCCGACTGGACGACCGTCCATGTAGCAGGCTACCACAGAGTTTGGTAGCCACGACTGGTTCTTCCAGCAAATTTTGAACTCCTGTAAAATATAGAGCGACATCACGATCCGTTCAGTCCACTATCAGCCAACTCTAATAGGTAGAAGGCGGACCTTGCCTACTCTACTCGGTATATAGCACGATACAGTGTTTGGATCTTCGACCGTCACTGCATACTCTGCTATCTCCACTCCATCCTCAGCTGCAACCCAAAGCGCGTAAAACCTAGGAGATCCAAAGTCATGAGGAGCAGAAGTAGGAGCAACGCGATAGACGCCAGCCTGAGAACGCCACGAAGACGAACCAGACGAACTAACTCGGGCTGCCGCCGGACGGTATCAGACAACGTGTGAGCAAGAAAAGCCCGGAAAACCCTGGATTAGCTAATGATGATGAGTATCCACAGCCATAATGCTACACACACTTGACGAATCAAATACTTGCGTGCAAAACACAGAGATTGATAGCAAATGCAGCAGCCAGTCCATGTCCGTTCACTCTCCCACATCGGTCGCGGATGTGGGCATGCGCCTCGGATGGATGGCGTGGTGGGGTTTTCGGCACCGGTAGCCCCTGCGCTGAGAAGGCCTTGTTCTTCTTCGTTGGCTGTTCGAGATAATCGACGGCCGCGCATAGGCTTCACGGTCGGTACAAGAATGACTGTGTGACGATGGTGACGTCAAACATCAAACGTGCCGCCACTCCCTAGCAAATATCTATGTGTTGGATAAGCATGAGGTGTGAGACAATATATGCGATTACGATGACTCACGGTATGCTTTCCTTGAGGAATGCAGCTGCTTCACTTTCGGGCAGGTTGAGTTTGGGGGAAGTAACGTGATGGTATGCAGACGTAGAGTAGGTTTCCCAAAAAAGCGCAAGACAAATAGCATGATGGAAAGGCCCTACACCGCGATAAGTAAGTATCGCGCACTAGCTAACGGCGAAAGAAGTACTCCACGTCGACGGATTTCCGGACAGGAAAAAAAAACATGAATAGATCATTGCCATGCCATGTGTTAGTAAGGGAAATAGTTTCACGGTGGTTAAGACTCACGTTCTTCCAGATTTGAGGTAATCTGCGACAGAGTAAGGTAAAGAGTTGTCTAGCATATACACGCCGAGATACGCCCAATAATGTAGTCAGTGCCGGGTCCTTCATGATCGTCGTGGTCATCGTCAGAACGAGTCGAGTTTACAAACTTGAGCCGGGTCGTATGACAGTACGGGAGTGGTGGGTGTGTCTGCACGCAGACGTAATGGATCTGATGCAGCTGGCACAAGGGGTGGTAATGAGTCCGCATGAGTGGGGAGTCGCGATGCTTCCAAGCACGTGGCCTATCCGTATGCCGTTGTCCTGAACAAGCCCCCCCCCCCGCCGACTGACTGCCAATGTGCCAACACCGAACAAAGCCCATACGCCTAAGAAGACCATGCCTGCGCCCATTCCTGCTTGCGCGAGGAGAGCTCCTACGGTTGGAAGATTCTGTGACCCATTCAGTGGGAGGGTCGTTCAAGGGGATTGTCTCGCGTTGCAGATCGCCCGCGGGTCCAAATATTCAACCGTCTCATCGCTTGGCGGACCACCGGTCCATCGGGATGCTGCGGGTGACGGTTGGCATCTTGTTCAGAGGGGCGATGATCGAAGCCCACGACTGTTCGTCCTAGGCTTGCCCACGTGTGCTACGCTCTCGACTCCATGATACTTTCTTGCCGAGATGTGCCTCGGTCAGAATGGAAGCTCTCCGTCAGGCGGGCGAGTGCATCTTCGTCGACTTCACTCTTCGTCTTTCTGCGGACGATGTGACTCTACGCTGTGATGTTTCGTATTGTCGCCAGCGAGATTGCTCTTCTTGCTGTGCAGCAAGAGCCGCCGCCGCAGCGACGTTTGGCGGCGACGTGGGAGAGTGCAACGGTAAGTGAGTTGGTGGTCATGCTCGATCGAGACCCGTCGTGTGAGGGTAGCAGATGATGTCGTTCTGGGGAACGTGTGGGAAGAGATGACTTTGGTTTGGCGGTGGACTGGTAGTAGGCGAATTGTCCGACCAGCGTGACATCAACGAAGCAGAAATATATAGCGAGTAGGTATGTCTGGGTATCCTGATCAGGATTAAGAGTATGAATTGAGAAGGCAGAGACGTACCTGGAAGGGCAACTGATGGGTCAGAATGCATCCTATAAGGTTGGTCATGTCTCCTGGTCATCGGTTCGGTTGTCAGTTGGGGCGAGCATCATCATGGACCGGCGTAGACGCTTTACCTAACAGCCAGTTAAGAAGGAATGGCCACGCCAATCCATCTACAGATCGTCGACGGTAGTTCTCGATGACTTGTCTGTGAGAACGAGGGCGATGAGCATTTGTACATCTCCAATTGCGTAAATAGCGCAATGCAAGAGGACGACCGCAACAGTTCGAGCCAGGCCAGATTCCGGTGATGGGGGGGTAAACTTGAAGCGTACACTCACGGAAACTGAGCACCCAGCCAGCAGCCTATGGAGGCATAACCAAGAAATTCGCTGAGGCCTGCAATGGAGGCCATCGTCGACTGTCTGATACGTCGGCGCGGGGTGAGATGGCAGTGTGCAAAGAGACTGGCTGGTCGGAACGGAGAGCTGGTGGAACGCGCAGGAGGCGCCCAAGCAATCAGAGTCCAGATCTCGATCGAGGAGAACAGAGCAGATCGTCACTTTGACTCATACCAGGACCCTTGGCTCCCTCCAGCGGCGCACGCGAGCGACGGCGGTCGTGTGGGGGGACAGCAACGCAGTCAAGTCATTATTAGGGGTGTAGTAGGTACTATAGAGATCGACATTTATGTCGTGGTGAACGCGTCCTCGAGGAGCTCGTCCTGGTGTTTTTTGGCCAACTCATCCAAGAAGTCCTGAAGCCCTTCCCCTTCCATGACAGAGGCCCCACATTATTGAGAGATAGTCCAAGACGATGATCAGTGACTCGATCCTGTGATCGCGAAAAGTCAGCCTGATATACCGCCAATCAACCTGGAGAGATCTACCTGTGGGTAGTTGTAGGTCCTAATCTTCTCACTCCGGTCTGCGCTGCTGACCAGGTTTCTTCGAGCGTCTCGTCGTTTAGTGACTTCCGCAACCAGCTTCCGGTCCATGAGCCGGGCGCGTAGAACTTGGAAAGCTCTCCGCCGGTTCTGATACGCCTCGTGAATATATCCTTTATACGGCGCTCTGCGGTGTTGAAATAAAAATCTCCACTGTATGTTGACTTCGCTACCGTCTTGCATAGACACACGGTGATGCCAGTTGGAATGTGCGTGAGCCTCACAGCTGATTCCTGTCCTATTGACGTGCTAGGGAAAAGCGTCAGAGTTATAATATTGCATTCGGCTACGTGATACGTTACCTGTCCACCTGCCAACCGTCTCGCTCGCGTCATGACTTCAATCCTAATCTCATCCATTTTGGAACAACTCTTCATCGACTCCCACCGAGTCCAACCACCAAAAGGCATAACCAAAAACCGGCCACCCGTGCTGTCCGTGTGCAGTCCGCCTCTACCCGCCGCCGACTCCGTCGCGGTACACGTAAATGCACCCCACGATGGTAGACTCCACTCTCCCATACTCAAAGTGTCGTAGACCTTCTCTCCCCTCTTTGATCTCCATAATCGCGTCTTTTAACTCCTCCGTTCTCCGTCTCGTTTTTAGCGACGATAGTCGCCTGCCACCCGACCGTCTGTGCAAGGTGAATGTACGATGCGCATGATTTCCCCGAGGAAGAGTGCTGCCTCGGAGCCCCCGACGACGCCTGCTTTCAGCTCAAGCATGGCAGAGAGGTGGGACGTCGTCGACGGATTCCAAGGAAAAACGAGTAAGGACGGGAACGTCCTTTTCGGCCAGCGTTTTTTCTTTTTCTCGCCGAGTGCGGTGAGCTTGTTTCAAGCAGGTCGTCGTGCTCATCTGCCGCCGAGCGAGCCGCGCATCGGTCAAGGGATCACGGGTCCGGTCTGCAGTAGAGTCGTTCGTCTCTTGTAGCAGCTACTCATGGCAATAGTTTAGAGACAATGTCCTTGTTCGTGACAAAACGACGTTCCACGAACCTGCCGAGTGTGTTCTCCCAGTCTTTCCAAGCATGTGTTGCAGCGATTCCAGTTCGCCGACCTGCTTCAGCAAGTTTGATTGCTCTCCGGGAGAAGCGACATCCTCCACATTGCTGATAGGTACATAGTTCAGTCGATGTAGCATACAATGTACCTGCACACACCTTCATCTGATATAATTCCTGGCGGGTGTTCCCCCGGTGTGCTGCATACGTCGGACAACGGCCTTGCGTGCACTACGTCCAAGGACTTTCTCCAGCGTGCATGAGACGGCCCAGACCTGATTTCTCGGCTTTAGCTAGCTCCATTCGCAGGTTTAAGGGGTCTAGGTGGCTAGCCTTGGGGCGAATTTGAACGCCAGTCCATCCGAACGTTCGGACAGCTGGAGACCCTGGCGCAGTCGAAGGTGTTGGACAAGCCGCAACATGCATGACTGACAGGCGCTTCTACCAATTCCGTGCGCACTTGTTTTTCCCCCACGGGAAAACGAACGCACTCTACTCCGGGCGAGCCCCACCATCAAGGAGCGAACCAGGACAGGTAATAGTATAGCAATAGCGTAGATGGTATTAAAGAGTACGGAAGTGGAACAGGGTAGCGCATAGAGTCAAGAACATTTCCAACAAGCAGAGCTAGCACCGGTCAAGGATAACATAAAGAGAAAGCAACCAGCCAACGAGACTACCAACGGATGTGTCCTCGGTATTGATAACTGCATCACAATATGCTGCATCGTCCGCGATAACGACCTCAGAGATAAGAATGTTGATCCATCAAGGCCGACGATGGTTAGGGGGAGAGAGAGATGTCGACCGAGTAATGTCGAGACAGCGTCGCTATTTGAGAAGACGCGACAGAAGGCGAGAATGACCCCCGAGCCACACAATTGCAATGAACTACGCCGCGCTAGGGTCAAGGCATATATCGGCGACGGCAAGTAAAGGACGTCTGCTCGGCACTAACCAAGCTTCCACCTCCCTTGAGATAGGAGTGGCGCGGGAGGTCGTTCAAAAAAGTTTCTTATCTTTTCAGAGTTCGTCTGCGTCTGTCTTTGTCACCACCCTCGCACAGGATCCACCGCAGTTCAGGGCCTTCAACATGTCATGGGCCGTTTGGCACTTTGTAGAACTTTCCCGGTGGTCCTGGCTGTTCTTGAGAGGATATTTCGTTGAGATGCTTCCGAGTAGGAGTCGACAGGAGGATGTATGTCCTGTATCATTTAACGAGACTCTCACGAGAGGGGCTGATTGGAACGAGAAGAGTGGATGCAGTAGGCTCAGTGTGAAGATGCCGGAGGATCGATGGGGCTGTGAAAGGACGAGAAGGAGCTGGATCGAAAATGTGAGCCGGGATGGCGGTAAGAAACATGGACACTGACGCATTGTCGAATATCGTTGGTGGCTTCCAGGCAGACGAGTTACTTCGCTCTAAATGACCGCCAATAGTAGCGTTTGGAGGATTGATGATAACTTGCTTAGGAGCTTGAGTGACCGTGGCGTCGCTGCACATTCCGAATACTTGGTCAATGGTCTTCAAACCATGGGCAAGAGCTGGACTTACTCCTCCTCGACAGGCTGAACATCGTTGGCTTGCTTCGTGACTTCATCAACGTTAGGAGCCTCATCTGCCTTTTGCTGGATGAAGGTTTCATTGCTTTTTCAATTTTTTGTGAAGGTTGAGGGGCCTGGTCGTTAGGTTGACCAGCTCATGGTCGCTTTCCCCCAATCAGCGTCTCTATCGGATACACCTTCGTAGTTGGAAGCCTCAGGGGCGGATTCTGGAGCGGGAGTCGCCTGCGTCAACCGAGCAAGATGTGTGAGGTCTTCGGTGGTCAACGGAGCCAACAAGGGGTCTTCTTCGGCGTCGTCAACGGCCATCGCGTCTGGATCGGCCGCTGGCGTGGTAAGCCTGGACTTTACAGGCTTGGGGGTTCACAGCCCGCTTTCGGGGGTGTCTTCAATGCCCCGCCTGGGGCGGTAGGAGCACCAGAGGTGCCGCTGATGGTGATATCCCCGAGAAGAGCGACCAGGGCCGGGCTTTGAAGTGGCGACGGGACGACTCGTGCTCGCAGTAACGACGCCTTGAGACGAGCGGCCAGGACCGGCTCTGGAGCCCACGAATCGTACGACGAGGGGCCGCTGGTTCGGATTTTCCATTGGTGGCTGAAGTGGATTGGACCGGCGGCCTCAGTGATGGTAGAACTTGGGCTTTAGTGTGCGATCGGGTGTGGCTTGACCACGGGCGTGCTGTCACTTTTTCTTCGGTAGCAGCATCATTGACTTTTGTAGCAGGTTTTTGCCATCACGGCCCGGGGGCGGGGGGGCTACTCCTAGCTGCGCTGTACCCGATTCCTAGGAGATCCGTTTTGTTTTGGACGGAGAACCGGGGGGAGTTCAACGTATGCGCATCGACGGGCTTGGGTGGTATACGGAGTCTTCTTCAGGCATCACAGGTCTGCTCGTCGGAGTCAGAATCGATCTCAATAACCTTGTCCGAGGTTTTGGATATCCTTGGGCGAGTTAGCGGGTGTTACGACTCCCGGCAGGGGCTTGGAAAGGTGACGCTGAGGCGCGAGTAGTCCGGGTGCTTATGGTGGTTTGTGGTACACGGTCTTCACTTGAGATGCGTCTGGCGCGGGCGAGCGGAAGTGCGTGGTACCGCCTGAATAACGACCTCATCCTCATCGGATTCTATTTGAAACAGGAGCACGGCTCCAGCCTTCGTTTTTCGGCAGGTGCCCTCTTCTGCTTGTTCCGTGGCGGACATACGCCGTCGTTCGCGTACTTCTGCGCGGAGAAACTTGCTCTTCGGAGTCTTCCTCGATCAAAACGTTTGTACTTCAACCTCAGAATCTGTGTCTCGCGTCTTCCTCATGAGTCGTTTTGGGCTGACGCTTCATCTTTATGCAGGCAAGCTCTTCTTGATCTTTCATTTCTGTATGTCAAACTCAGCTGTCAGTCCTAACCAATAGATGAAAATGACAAACGTACTCCCGGGAGGTCCAACTGGGAACAAACTCTTCATGCCAGCTCTGAAAAGCTTCATTTGCGTGTAATCGCGGTCATCTAGTCCCACACGATTCCAGAAGTTATCCACAAAGTGTTTCAGAGCAGCCTTCAAAGCTCGAGAAAGGCTCCCAGCTGACGCAACAATAAGCTGTTGAGACGATCCTCACATGCAATGGTCATTGACTCACGTATTGGCATCTTGCCCATAGCCTTTCCACTACCAACGCAAACGCGCGACTGTCAGATATTGGATCGAGAGCGAGTTGTGTACAATACGTACTTTCACATAGTATTCTACTCGATCACAGTCAGTGGTCAATCACTTCCAGAAGGCGTTCACCATGCTTACCCATGTCTTGCGTCCTCCGCGTTTGTCCTGCTCAACCTTTGGCACGCTGGATCATCCTCTGTGACAGATGAGTACATTTAGGCACATCAAGCATCAAAACAGGCCAGTCACTTTACCAACCTCATACTCTCTTCAAACATCACTCTGACATACTTACGAAGACCCGCTTTCACGACTACGTGAACGCACTATGGAGCTGGACCAAAGCGCGGTAGTTTAACCCATGACGACGCCGAATAAACGCCCTTAAGACTAAGCGCGTCGATCACGCGGAAACACTACGTGAGCTAATAAACGCGCATCTCAGAATCATGGAGCTCGCTGCGACGCTGCCCGAGTCTCGGATGCTCGAATGAAACTTGAGTATTACGAGGAGTGGTGTTGTTAGGGTCTACAATCGAGCGCACAGGGGGGGGGTTCACAGGTTAAATACCGAATACCTGAAATTTGTTAGGCTTTCGCGAGCTAGGCGACAGGCTGACTGTCCCCAACCGACTCCAGACGTGAGCAGTTTTGGTTATGAAACACCGCACTGCGTTCGCTCAGAGACATACGAGAGTTTATGCTGAGAGAGCGCTCAAGTCCATATTCGGACTACAGCCCATGTGACAACGTCAGAAAACTAACCTTTACATATTATCTCACGATGTGACAGTGCGAGGACCGAGGCAGGTGCATACGCTAAGCCGAACTTCAAGAATGAGAAAGGAGGAGGATCAGCTGACTAGAGGATGCGACGACAGACCAGGGGCCGAAAACAGGACGAAGTAAACACACAGATGAGCCCGTATCCAATGAGAATTGGGGGTCCGCGGAGTACTCCGCCTGCATGACGAGCGGTACGTGTGTTCCGTAAACATTGGAGTCCTGTGCGCTAGCACGAGCTCTGGGACAGACGGCGTTGGGGGTGGCGGCACGCCCGCCGTTCACGCAACTCTTCCGGAGGTGGTACTGGCGGGAGCGGGAGTGGGCTGGTCGCAACGGACTCGCGGGAATGATGATGGAGCCAGCGTCGATTGGGCGAACCCGGTGCGTGGTGCATATCAAAGGCGGGGAAACCTGAAATGGCTGGAGCCGGCTGGACTATGGTGGTCGCAGCCGCATCCGCGACTGTGGTCGCTGAACGCGAGGTCGGCACGCCTCTACAGGATATCTAAAGCCCTTACCTACGTCGAGGGTAGGATGGGGCTGAGTTTTTTTCAGGCTGGGTATAGTGCTTGTGGTGGGGTATACTCTGAGTTGGACGTTGGGGCGTTCTCATCGGATGGAGGATCAGGAACGGGCATTCGTAGGTGGTTAGATTTCTGGCAGGTAGGACCACGTCCATTCGAGCGGGAGCTACAAGATTAGGTTATCTTAATAACTGAAATGTTGTAAAATATGGGTAGGCTCACAGCTGCGCTAGGCGTTTCCGCTCTGCAGGCGGATATTCCAGCGGCACCGACACCCGAACGGCTTTGCCGTTCCCTTGAGAGGGAATAAGAACTATTTGGCAAGCCAATGAATAGCTAGGTATTCGTAAATGCGACGTGAGTTTGGCTGACCCCCCCCCCTTTGCGATCTATAAATCCCATTATTCACTACCTGTATGACCCGTTCGTACCCACCAGGCAGGTTGCCAGAGTCATCCTCGTGATCTGATACCGGCATTAGCTTGTGATTACGGTCGTACGATCGGACTCACAGTTGGTAAAGCTGATACAGATCTACGGTGGCGTTGAGCGAGTCTAAAGGGTGAGTTCGTTTTATGCCTCCATACCTTTGTATTCAGCTCGAAGTCGGAAATTGGGGGTGAGCATCAATGATGAGGACGGCGGACGAAAAAGGGGTATTCTGAGGGGAGCAGGATCCTGAAAGTGGTACAGTACCACCTCGAATTCAGAGCTCGGTGTTCCTCGTATAGGTACAATGCCATTCCTGTATGGAACATGAACAATAGGTAGTGGCGTCGATAAAATGTGGACCCGTAGCATAGTTACTCACGAATATATCATCCCTATGCGGTTCATTGAGACGGTACGGCGGTGAGGGCAGACAGAGCAAGTAGAGTTTAACGTACCTCAGAGGGGCAGCGGTTGTAGTCTGTACTATAGGATCCGTTGGCTAGTTCACGAGCTTCCTGCATAATCAGCGCTTGACGGCTAATGTTGTCGTTAGCTGCGCGCGTATAGGCCGGCGGCGGGAAACTCACCGGAGCTGTTCATGTTGTAGCCTGGGCGTGAGGCCATGTTGAGAAAAGGGAATAGGGAAATGAGAGTAAGTGAGGATGTGTAGCTGTCCGATGTAAATGTTGAGAGAGGTTAACGTATGCGCGATAAGCTCACTGGCGAGTCTGAGAGTCCCTTGCTGCCTTGCTTCGACTTGAAGCCGCCGACGCCGCGACGTGAAGGAGGGAGCCCTTGGTCAGGTGCACTGTGCACACTCACGGCGGCAGCGAGCGGCGACGCTTGAGCTTGAGTTTGTCGCTCTCCTCACCGCAATTCGCAGCAGTTCTCGGGCGTACTCGACTTCTCCCAAAGTCTGTCTGACAGCGCGTGTGGCTTGCTGCGAGCTGGACTAACACACGCTCCCATGCACATCGAAAAGCTCAAAGTTCGTCCGCGGAAAAGTATGTTGCCTACGACATTATCCCAGCAGCGAGCTCTCTTCTGACCCAGCTTATGCTTCGGCTACTCGTGACAAAGACCCGTCCATTTAACATGTGCCCTACGACTAACGCAGCTCAACCAAATGCTGAGCTGCATGGTCACCACCGGGGACGTGTTACCCACAACGGTCAGTGCAAAGCTGCGGAGGCCAGATGCTGACCTGTTAACCACTGCGTATGGCGACCACCGTGAGTCTTGATGGCGGTCATTGCAGCCAGGACCTTTGTCTAACACCTTTGCTAGCCTTTCCGTGTGGGCAAACAACATCGTTCGCCGATCAATTACCACCTGGCACGCCGACTTAACAAGAAGATCCAGTAGTTGTGCCCCGTCGAATGACTCCTTGTTCATTCCACACATGGTTCGCAGCTGGCATGGGAGACGCACACGCAGACACCACAGAGCCTGGCCAAATCCCACGGATGATGTGCCGGTGAATGCGCAAGCCCAGGAGACATGGCGGAGCTCGCAGCTTCAGCGCACCGGAAGTCGTATTTACGGTTCTGAAGGCAACGGAACTTCACGTGTCTCGGCCATTTCCAGGAGTCTTGAGCTATCTTCTTGTCTCGCACGATTTCCTGCAGGATAGACCAAGTATATACATTACTAGTGCATTACCACTGAGATTGCTGGAAAACGGAGATGGGGGCATGGACTGTGTGCATGCGCTGATACGCACGCATCAGCTACAGCACATGTTGCTCCGCTGGGCGAAACTACTGCACCTGCCATCTGCGTGTGGTTCTGGATCCCGAGACATGACTGTGAGTGAGTTCGGGTGTGCTGCGTATCTGAAATGTGATGAGAGATTCCTGAATGCGGCAAGCTGGGAATGCGGTGTTGTTGTTTGTTTGACTCACCACACGCGGCACGGTCGCGCAAACGCCTCGCCTGCGCACCGTTTCCGTCTTTGCTCATCTTGGTCAACGCTTCTTCCTCTTCTACCACTACTACCACCATCCCTGCATACGCGGGCCTTTACTCGTCGTCTCGCTCCCAACATCACTCGTCGTCGCATAACACAATATGAGGTCCCAGTTCAAGGATGAGCACCCCTTTGGCAAGTAGCCGCGCACATGCGGGGTTGAGATCGAGCTAACTAAGTCTTTGGGATCGTACTTGTATTGTGATCGTACAGAGAAGCGCAAGGGAGAGGCTGAGCGCAGTTCGTCAGAAGTACCAGATCGCATACCCGTGAGTACCGAGCTCGTTCACCAGTCCAGTAGTCCCTATATCTCACCCAGTGGTTCAATCTATGCACCTCAGCATAGAGCACTGACATTCGCTATAGGTTATTTGTGAGAAGCCGACAGAACAGACATCCCGACCATCGACAAGAAGAAATATCTTGTACCATCGGTGTGTTCACCATTTTTCAGTTTCGCGGTGATCGCAGGCTCACGCTTACTTGCCCTCTCTTCAGGACCTGACTGTCGGGCAGTTTGTCTACGTGAATTCGGAAGCGAAATCAAAACTTGCCCCAGAGAAGGCCATCTTCATCTTCGTAGATGAGGTCCTTCTCCAACAGCGCAGTTGATGAGTGCCATATACGAGGAGCACAAGTGGCGTCAATTATTTTCCGGTCATTTCTGACTTGTGCTTATTAAGCTTTACTTCTCGTAGGGATGAGGACGGTTTCCTCTATGTCAGCTACTCGGGCGAGAATACGTCGTCGAGCTCACGTTGTGAAACTCCGTAACTTGCCTCTCACGGACTACATCATTGCAGCTCTTCGCTCTGATTTCTGGATGCCTCTTTCCCTCATCTTGAAACTCCTGTCTCTTCCCGACCGTCACTCCTCATCGCTGTAATCAATTCCAAGGATCACGCATTCCAAGCGCAGGGGTTGATCAACAAGGATTATAGGTGGTCGAGGCCGCATTACCCCGAACGCAGTCCTCGTGCTTCTCTCTCACCTGACTCCTTTGTTCACCTACCCCCTTTCACGCATGCATACCCAGTGTGCGGTCTTGCCTGCACCCTCATTTCTGTTTACCTACACCCTTGTGATTGGAATCTTTGTATCTTATATTTTCCTGACATGCCACAGAATGCAAACAAGAAAGCACGATATGATGGACTCTCGCACACGGGTGTGGACCTGACTATACACTTTGAGTCGAGCTTCTGCTTCGCTTTTTTGCATGCCTGCACTTGTTTCTTGAGGCGCATGCACCGCCGCACTAACTCTCTCTTTGGAACAGGTGAAGAGCCGGCTGGAGGTCCGGCATTTGTGTAGCAAGCCACATTACTTGCGGCAGGAAGCGTTCGATACTGCCGTACTTGGGGCCTGCAAACGCGATAACAATGCATGTGACGCGTCGCCTCACTGAAATCGTGAGTTTCTTACTCCTTTGGCCGGCCCTTAATCTCGCGCTGATGCTGAATATGGGTCAAGGTCAGAATACATACGTCTACGCGTTGTCGTGAACATTGTCTCCGAGAGTCCATTGTCTGCGACAACCTATGTTCTGGGCCACTGAGCTTTGCTCGCTTCTGGGACTAATCTTGTGCGGGGCGGGGCCGTTGTCAACATGTCGGTTTCGCATCTTCGCCTCATGTTGGCCATCCGGTTTGTGTCATTTGTCCCATCAGGTTAGGGACCAACGAGTGGCCTCGGTACGGCTCCGCGCTATAAAGCATGGGCCCGCCTTCGCTTGCGTGCCCGCATCGCCCACTCTCTCCTGACAGGTCTCAGGGGACTTTACGCTCGCTCATTGGCCCGACTGGTTCTCATCCATTTACGTTTATCCCTTATTTCAACTCTATCGACAGAGATCGAAGATGACACCAGTCATTATTCGGCGTTGCGCGTAATGGGGACTCGTACGTTGGGACCACCCGCAGTTGACGCTCTTACTCAATGGCCATTGTGTTTATAGTCCTTCTTGCTGTGACAGAGATTGTTCTAGTGGCACTGTTTGCTAAGTCGGCATCGCCGGTATGACCGAAGCTCGTGGTATGTGTCGTCGCCACGGCCCACCATACATCATTGAACAAAGGCTTATCGTTTTCAGGTGACCTAGCAGCGTGTCTGTTATTACACTGCGTAGCCAGTCTTCTCGTATGGGGAAACGTAAGTTTCTCCCTTGTTCCATAAGGCGGTCTGTTTCTTACGGCCACAGTGAGAGCTACATCCTCGTTAAGAGGGGCAGAGATCCCTCTGATATCACCTATGTGGTCCTAGGGTCTGTCTTGGCCGTGGCCACGGGTATGGCTTTTGTTATATATGCCGTCTACATAGCGCACCAGATGCCTTCTGGAGTCCAACACCCGACAACTCCAGCGCCCTGTCGACCAGGGCTTGGACTTTTGGTGGTATGGGATCTGCGGCGCCTACGCGGTTCTGATCCTGTCGTGGCTCGTTACACTCCTTTGTGAGCAATTGATACCATTCTCATGCTTTGATACTGGGCTAATGACGTGCAACAGCCATTCAATCCCTCATTTTTGCCGTCATCGAGAAGCTGCGCTCTCGCCGCCTGTCGCCTCAGCCGCACAAAGCTGCCCCATCTGAAAAATCACAGCACGGGTCGTTTATCCGCCACCACCAGCCCAAAGTCAAGTCCAAGCCAACGCGAGAGCAAGGACGTCGACGTTTTTTTTTTCGGACCACTCAACGCCCGCTACCAATCACCATCATTGCCGTCGATCATACACACGGCGGTGAGAGGTAGCTCTCCGAGTGGCTGGAAGATCACTGAGGTCTGGGAGGAGCCCGGGCCCATGTCCCCTCAGGAGGAGGCCCATGAGTATGACTGTGTCCGATGGAGACGAGACTCTGGTTCACGTGCCTCTCTCACCGATGAGGACGTATTCCAACCTAGATTCTTCCAAGCAAGTGTAGGCTCGACTCACCGACCCCCGGCCGTCCCTATGCAGGCAAATGGATTGTTCGGAGGACCTAAGTTATGTAATATAGTATGTTCAACAAAAATCCGTCCGATTTTCTTCGTAACCAAAGAAGGCTGAGAACTATTAGCAGTGAGAGTAACGAGCGTGAGGCGCGATGTCGGTTAATCCAGAGCATCGAGTGTAACTTGTACTTGTTAATCCTTGTCGAACATGGTTCCACCCGGAGTGATCACAGCCCTTGCCCTGCGACCTCCCCTTGCTGCCTGAACCTAAATATGTTGCCGATGGTAGCGATCTCGGATCCACACTAAAAGATTGTGCATTATGTGGCGGCTGTTGGAAGCGGTGGATGCTACCCCAACTCTGTCATCACTGCATATGTACATAACATCTGCCATATCTGCTGACACGTTCATTCCCACAGCCCATCAAATGCTATAGCCTATCGTAGCTCCATTGCGCAGTAAATATTACTATTTATATAGTGATGGGGTTCATCGTTTAAACCATCTGCGGTCAGTTCAATAACCAGCGGGCGCGAAACAGGCGTGACAAGAACAGTTTGACCGTAGCATTACAGCATCCGACGGGTGACCAGCTGCCGCCGGTTCAGCTAATACTTAAGCATGATTTTATCGACTTTCTACAGTGTGCTTTCTGTCTCAAGGCAGCTCACAGCCATGTCCTCCTATCTTTCCACATCGGAGCCGCAAATTCACAACATATCACTTACCCAAGAGTCGCTCGACGCCGTGCTCAGTACTCTGGGATATACTCTACCAATCTTGCTTCCCTATTGCTTCCCAGGTATCTTAGAATCGACGTGTTTGGTGAGTTGCTTAGCCTTACCTCTGATGCTTAAATTAGTCAAGTCTTGATATTTCACTGGTTCGCTTTCTTCTATGTGTTCTTTTATTACGTTGACAAATTTGCTGATTTGACTGCGCGGCTGACAGGTGTCTATTCGCTCCTAGTGCTCGTGTCGACTATTCTTGTCCTGCTGGGTCCCGATTGCATCATGCTTAAATAGTGTCGCTCACGGCCACAGCCGAAGAGGCCTTTACTCAGCTGAGCGACTTCTGGTTGGGCGGTGCCTGCATTACTATGTATGCCATGGCAAGCGACCCACTTCGGCCTCTCTGTGACATGGATGTTTCAAACCAGCAATGGTAACACATTGGCAGAGGATCAAATCGCCCTCCGACTGCCTCGAAAATGCCATGAGAAACCGATCATGCACGCTGGAACAATATTTGGAGAGCGTCGGTTCCACAAATAAATGATGTATCCATACAAGCCGGGGACCGATTGCATCCCGTCACGGTGCTACTTACAATAAGTGTAAAGAGTGACACTCCACTATACTATAGGCGATTCTAGTACTAACACGGAATGTTCACGTTTAGATCATACTGGGCGATGCAAATTGTCGCATGGCGAGCTTGGGTAGTATCTGGCAGCGGCGGAGCACGCGTGTGGTCCTGATCCTGTTTTGTGGATTGCTCATCGCTACGTTAGGTAGGTGTATTCTGCGACTCAAAAGTCAACGCTTACTGAATTCAGATGCAAAATTGAAGGCCTTTCTATTGAAAGCACGCGTCGTAATCAGTGTTTAATGACAACAAATGCTGGACTGGAGTTTGAAGACACAAATGGCAACGACGCTTGGATTCTATCGTTGGTGACAAACATAATAGACCACATCTATTTTGATTGGTTACAAATCATGGTGAGCAAAATTACATCAGTTAGATCCATCATTTGATACTGAGCTTAACGTGTCGTAAATCTCAAGGGAATATCGGGAGAACAATTGGTTTTTTTTTTTTTTATAGGATAATTCACGCGTAATGAAATCCACAGCCACACAAGTTGAAAAGGTATTGATATTATTTCTTGACTCCGGAATATTATATTGTGCGCTTTGGGTAATTCTTTTTATTTATTTCCATACACCCAAGCGTCTCAATGGTTCTCATTACTATGCAGGTCGTGTTGGTGATGAGTAATTCACTCACCATTGCCTTCGAAAATGGTACAAGTCAGACACCTACATCAGCATCACTGTACAACTTCACATATACCCTCAAGCTTTCAGGCTTGATTGACATTGTTGTAAGTCACCATTGGCTCATTTCTGACAGTGCTGCAAGAATAAACTAAGCGACTTTTGCTCAGGGAATTTATCCGACAATGATCATTATCCTCACTGCATTGTCCAAGTCCTACATAGAAAGGAACGATCCATCTTAGTGAGATGCCTCTTTTAAAACTATCAGAATACGCCGAGGTGAAAGAAGTGAATCGCGAAGGTCTGTGAGTAGATGGATGCTAGGCAGCACCATACCTCTGAATCGGATGCAATCGCGTGTCGTGTCCGCTCCTGTGAGGATGAAGTCGGATAAGAACCCGTATCTTGGGAAATACATAGTACAGAGAAATCGGGACTTGATAATCCAGGCTTTAGTCGATATGGCGCGTAGACTATTTTCGAGTGACAGTGAGAAGCCGAAGAGTCACGGATTCGATTCTCCTGAGGATGCTCAGTCTACGAAAAGGTATTTTTATGATCAACACGCTAAAAAAAGCTTCGATGGTATGGTTCAATGGTGTAGTGGTTATCACTCCTGTCTTACATAATGTGCACAGGCGGTCGTCTGGTTCGATCCCGGCTTGAACCAGCCTTTTTTTTGGTTGTTTTCAATCAACAGAGTACAGTAGTAGACTAGTTCTTGCCTCACTGCCGATTACTTTATCAAACGACTATAAACTTCGTCGTAGGCAACATCACGCGTTCAAAACTTGTTCAGACGTTGTATCAACATGTAAAGAATGTATCTAGACTTTAGCGGGAAATTATTCCAAAACTTCCTCGAGTACAGGAATTTATTGAGCACATGAGAAGTCTCTGGAAAATGTACATGCAAGTTTACTCATTTTACTATGCTCTTATCATTCATGTCTGACACTAATAATTATATTATGGTATATATACTATATTTAGAGTACACATAATAATATTCAGTCCTGTAGAGCTTTTCGGAGGAGCATGGTATTTTCTACAGCGGGGACAGAGCCCATCAAGCGTAACGAAGTGGAGCGCTTATTGCACCAAGCGTGACTTCCAGTCACGTCAAGGAGCGGGCTCGTGTGACAACTATGGTCTCTTCGTAAATTAGTGCACCTTTCTATCCAACACTCTGTTAAAACTTTACCGACTATGCTAGAGTAAGGATAATGTATGTATTAACTTGTGTACAAGAGGATCTTAATACAGAGTGCGAGTCAAGCCCACACTGTGAAGTTCAAAACCCGCGAAATTTGCCCGATCACCTGGCGAACTTCACAAATTCGCCCTGAAAACGGGCTACACAGGGCGAAAGTGAAGAACGGGCGAAAGTCGCCCTCCAGCGTTTTGAACACAGATTACCTTCCCATACGGGTAATTTCGCGCGACATGCTCAGACGCTTAAGGGCAAAAGGGACGCGTCATGCTCTCGCACGCGTCTGACCTTCAACGTCCAGCATCGTACCGGGACGGGTCCCCTCCTCGACATACCCCGCGGTCCTCCTCCTTTACTCTATAGCTCTGGGGACTCGATACAAGGACGCAATATATCAGCTATAAGCCAAACTCTACTTTCAATCCAGTGCTTGACTGTGCGACCTTGTAAAGGAATCAGCTGACGCGTCGTTCGTGTCGGGTAAACTGCATAGACATGCTCTCCTACGGTACGCACTTGACACCCTGGCTTCTACAACTGCAGTTGAATGACCTCGCCGTGCCAAAAGATAGCATCTTGACGGCTTCGTTGTTGGCTCAAAATGCAACTTGCGACATTGCGTTTCGCTACGATGTAGGGTGTGTAATCCCTGTCTACCACGACAACCATTATTGACTATTATGATTATAGAATGGCCCACTAGATTGTATACATGGTTTACTCTGACATTGGAGATAAGGTGCATGCCGCCAGGTAATCTCATGTGACCATAGTATCCCCTCAATGCTAATGGTTCTCTCCTAGATCAGTTTTAGCTGAGCAGCGGCAAATCATTTCAAGAGATCCCATACCGAGAGGTGTGTAGTTGTAATGAAACAGCATCCCAGTCACCCACCAACCCGCCCAGCAACAGAACTTAGCACAGTAGGTGCCGAGTACTTCTTTCAGACCCTGGAAACTAACATCAAACGCTGAGTATGTCAGGTAGCATAGTTTCACTGTATTGTACTAGATCCATAGGTTTCATAATATATAATGATTTCTGACACATTTTGGAAATTGGCGGCGCCCGTGGTAATACAATTCGCAATCCCGATAATCGGTGGAATATGTCCCAGTGTAGTGACCCCGTCCACCGCGTCAGGCGAAATTAAATGGGCAAAACAAACGGGCGAAACGTCTAATATTCCGGGCGAATTTGTACAAGAAGAATTCGCCTGTTACCACCGGGCGACAGAACCTGGTTATCGGGTCAAATGAACCCTCATTCATGGCGAATATACCCCCTTACGTCCTGGCAAAATTCGCCCTTTCTCAGCCCCACAGTGCCACGGTGCAAGGTGGTCAAGTACCCGATGCTAAGGACCCGGCTGGCACGTGGCGCGGGAATGCTGTAGTTTAACTTTTTTGGTTTTGGGGGAAATTTTTTATTGCTATTGAAAACGTCACGATGTACAGCCGCATCACAACTTCTGAAGTCAAAAGTCAGACTTCAGGGGGCAATCGAAAAGACACAATTCCTTTGAGCTGAACAGTTTAGCCGGTCTGCACCCCCGGCCAACTCTCCATTACCATTTGGGATTTCAAAGGGCAGTCGCAAACAGGTCGCAACCCACAGCCATGGTATGAAATGCACGGGAAAGCATTGTCATTACATCTAGGGATAGCACAGTACGATAGTGATAAGAAAAAGAGCTGAGATAATAGTTAGCGCGAGGGCAGCGCGGAAAAGCCTTATGCAATGAAGTGGGTTGTTGATGAAGTACAAACGGGGGATTGAAACAGACTGTCGGGTGGGGGTGGATGCCATGAAGGCCGGGCTGGTCTTGCAAATGATGTAATTAAGCGCAGGGATCCGCAATCGGAGTAAGGGGGAGGCGAAGGCGGGGGTGTGAAGGGTGTGAAGCAGGAAAGGGTGATGTGGAAGGCGTAAAATGGAAGGGGGAAGGGTGGTTGACGGATTTGAAGAGTCCCGTGAAGGGTGGGTTGGGTTGACGACAGTCCGTGAAAGAGTGCTGGCAAGTCCCATGGGTGGGTCGTTCGCTCACTAGGGGGCGATGGGGGTCGTGTATCAGAATGGCGGCGTTTTATCTTCGCGCTCACGAGTCGCGGCGGATCGAATCATAGCTCGGGGGGATTCTCATTAAACTCTGCGGCGGCGTGTCCTCGCCCTCCGGCGACTCGGGCAGGCGTCCCGCATCCTGGTGCTGCAGCAATCACACTCCCCTCGCCCGGCGCATTCGCAACACGGAACTCTCCCCGCCTCGAGCTCCTTATATTCTCGGGGAGCGTCATCCCCGTCGCTGCTCGAGCCCGTAGTGGGCTAAACGACGGCCCAGTGGCTCGGGCCCCCGCGGTACATGCCCTCGCCGCCGTAGGCAGGGTTGAACCCCGCCCGGGAACACCGACCCGCGCGGGCTGGTGTTCTACTCGTATCCGTGCCCGGACGCGCTGGGCCGCCGCCCGAATGCGGGTCCGAGTAGGCCGCGTACGCGCCGCGTAGTCGTAGTCCCGTTACCCCGGATCCGAGGCCGACGCGCTTGGGGGGCGTAGTGGCTTTGGCTCTGGCTATATGCGCTCGGCGCGCTCGCGCTTCCCGACGGCGGGCCCTGGTGCGCACCCGCGCCGGCTGCACCTGCGGCCATCCCTGCACCCAGGCCTGCTGCTCCTGCGCCGAGCACGGACGCGGAGGTTCCTGCGTGGCTCATCATGGGGCCGCTGGCCTGCGAGGCTCTCGGGCACGTAGCGGTATGGCTCGACCGCGCCTCCTTCTGCTCCAACAAGATCGACAACCGCCACCTACGCCCGGTCGCCCGCCGACAACGCGGTCCGGGTCAAAGTCGCCGTCGAATTCGTCGCGGCGGCGTCTGCGGAGGAGGAACCACGCGAGCAGCGCCAGCACGATTGCGCCGCCGACACCACCCACAACACCGCCTACGATGGCGCCCGTGTGGTTTGACGAGTGTGAGTTGGCCCGCCCGCCGCGTCCGAGCCAATTGTAGGAGTGACGACGACGGTGGTGGCGAATGTGGACGTCAACCGTCGAGCCGGCGGCATTGGTGGTGCTAATGAAGCGTACAGCGATCAGGCCCGCGCGAAGGCAGGCGTGATTTACGTACACGACTGTGCCCACAACTCGTGCTTGGTGAAGCTAGACTGCGTGGAACTGAAGGTCGACGAGCCTGCTGAACTGCTCCCTGGAGCTGATGTCCCACTCGAGGTGCCGCTTGACCCGGATGCGGCCGAGCTCGATGCGCCAGATCCTGATGACGGATTCGACGATGGCCCCGACAGTGAATTTGACGCGCCAGAACTCGCGGAGGACAAGCGGAATTGCTGGGGGAAGCAGATGCTGTGGTTAGACGGTCCGGAGGGAGTTGTGGTCGGACTCGCGGATGACGCAGATGATGAGGTGGGTTGTGATGTATCAGACGTGGGAGCGGTTGATGAAGATGAACCTGCGTCAGGTGCCGAGGTTGAGGGCTGCTGGGGTCTGTTTGAGGCTGAGGAACCTGTGTGGTGAAGAAAAAAGGTGGGTCAGTACTGCTTGTTGGAGGCGGTGGATCTGAGGTAGATGAAGGGGGTGGAGGAGACGGGGACGAGGAGAGAGTAGAGGGATCGCTCGTACTCGAAGAGGCACCCAGGATCAGGAGTGGACGAGGCTGCGGAGGGAGAAGGCGAGGATGTGGGCGCGGGAGACGTACTAGCAGGCGTCGAAGACGTCGATAGCGGGGGCGTCGAGCCTGACGCCGCTGAGGCCTGCGGACGATGACATGGTGGCCGTGGTGAAACAACAAGCAAAGGAGACAGGAGCGGAGGCGAGGAAATAGGGAAATAGGAATTACGCCAGGGGAGAATAGGAGGAGCGTGAGTGTGGATAATGGGAGATCCACGAGCCTCACGAAGCGTGAGAGTGGGCGTCGGCCTACGTCGCTGTCGTCGCTAATTCGTGAGGGTTTTTACTCGAGCTCGACACCGTCCCTGGCACGCGCCGCTGCCCGTAAACGACGAGCGGGGATATCGCTGCAGGCTGTCCTCGCAGGTGGTCGGCCTGGTCGGGGGGGAAGTGCGCGGAGAGAGATAGCGAGGCAGGCCGACTGCTAATATTTCTGTCTCGCAGGGAAGCGCCCCGCAAGCCGGACACGCCTCGCCGGCGGGTTCATCGGCACACACGCAGACACACCACCTCCTCGCCCCTTAGGGGGATAATTTGTCTGCATACGGAAAAGAAGAGAGAGACACCCACCAGAGTCCTGACGAGCTCGCAGTGCGCTCGACATCTGGGGACGAGAGCTTGTGGCTGGACGAAGGAGAGAGAGAAACGAGCGGCAAGAATTTGACGAGAACAACGGGGGCAGAAAGCGTTGGCGGCTGTGGCCCACGCGTGCGTGCTTATATGTCCTCCCACGACGCTCATCCCCCCCACTTTGGCTCACACCGCGGCCTCCCCAGCCCGCCGACGACCTCTTCGCCCATGAACTCTGCGCTGTCGACGCGTCCCCCGCGACCGGCCTTCATGCGTATCAGATCGACCGAGCCGACCCATTCCTAGCATATAGCCAGCCATCTCTTCGAATCCGCCGCCGCAGAGGCTAAAGCGGCCCCCCGACGAAGCTCCGACACATTCATATTCTCGGAACAGACCACAGCAGGCCCTGGGGCCATCGCGCCAACCCCTCCCACGGCACGGTCTTTGCACCTTCTCAACGCAGCCACACGGTAGCCTATCCTCGACAGGTCCTCCACGAGGCCAACTCCTGGGCACACCTCGACGGGCCGCCTCCTCGACGCCGCGCTCTTGTGGCGCTGCCCTCTCATCTGCGCTGCCCGGTGACTCAGTGTTGCTCGCGTTCTGCGCGCCGGTTTGGCCGCCGCGATTGGACCATGGCGTCCGTGCGAAAAATTTCCCTACCCTCGGTCCTTGTGCACAGCCGCTCTTCTTCAAAGCCGCAGCGCACCGACGTCAGACGGATTGCAAAACTCACAGCTTATTCGGCCGGCCAGTGCTCAACCTAATCTCGCGTGTTACTCACGTCCATTCTTTGTCCACCGTTGCACTGTTGTTATTCGGTTATTCCTGGCCTACAATAGAGGTAAATATCAACGAATAAAGAACACAATGAAATATACACACTGCGTAACCCTTTTGCGCACCTGTCGCCTGCAGCCCCGATGAACACTTTTCCCACGGCACTCAGACGCGACCTTTAATGACGCGACGCGTGTTTGGAGCTTCTTTGCCAGGTGCATTGAGATTGCTGTTTGACTTATGTTTAATATGAGCAACCCCACCCGAACTCGCGGTGTCGAACGCAAATCAGCCTTCGGAGGTGATTGAAGTACAAGCGTGTTGTTCGTGGCACGCGCGAGAAGGCTCGAAGCTCAAACGTTCTAACTCTCAGGATCAACTTGTCCATCACGCTGAGTCGCGACCAACACGCACAGAGTCCCATGAAAGCAGGCATTGTCGCATGAATGAAACTTTAGAGTGAATCAGGATTGCAGTTCTGTCTAATGTACAGGTGACCTATGTGCACATAGTAAATTCCAAGAAAATGTCAAGAAGATCATTCTGGCAAGCTCGAAGAGAGAGCTTCGAGGTTGACCTGGCTGTAGTACGTCGCTCCCTAGTGTCGTCGCCCTTCCAGTACGCTTCCCACTCGTCATCGCTCTCAAGCTGTGGACCATTCTCCGCTGCCAATCAGCACCCTCCGACGTGACATTCGTCTCAGACGGCAGTCCAGGTCGTCCAGAATCCCCCTTCAGAAGAGGCTGCAGCTAAGGAGAGGTCGTCTGTGGGGACGTCCGAGGCAGCAGCAGAGACAGACGCAGGCAGCTTCCCTCGGCGGGCGAGGAGTTCTCCAGCTCCCATCCCACCCCATCTTCATCCGGCAAACCCATAACACCCCCCAGCGGTTGACCATCATAGTCCACCGCACCGCGGCGGACCCACCGAATTGAATATAACCGTCAACCGCCGCACGCGCACGCCGGCCTGGTCCGCATCCTCCTCCCGCCCACAACCACCTTTGTCCGCGTCGACGCCCTCCATCCCCGCCGCACGCCCGCTTCGCGCGCCGGCCACCCGTCGCGGATACCGCATCCGCCGCGTGCGCGCGTAGCATGACCCGCGCATTCACCTGGTTCGCCCACACAAGGGTCCCGAGCGTCCGGCCTCCTTCCCGCCTTCGCCGCCGTCCGCGCGCGCGTAGCGAACCATGCGCGGCCTGCTCTGCGGTACGCCGATCCTCGTGTGCAGCTGACGGCGTCGGGCTGCGGAACCGCCGGCTCGCCGCCGGGGACGTCGTATGAACGCGTTCTTACCAGGCGACGCCGACTGCGTAGCGTTGTTGTTGTGTGTGCTGTTAATGCGTGCGTTTGTGCTAGTCGGGGTGCGAGAAGCGTGCCGAGCCGGGCCTGCGTGCGCGCTCCCAGAGGACTGGGTGTGCGACGCGGCCGTGGTCGGCGCTGATGAAGAAGCTCGGCGAGTGCGTCGAGCAAGATGAGGCGCACAGGGGCACGCTGTTTGCGCGCTCATGTGCGGCGATTAAAGGCGTGGGAGGGTTGTGACGCACTAGGACGTGTCTCGCAAGTGATGCGAGGGTGGGACGTTTGATTTTGAGAGAGGGATGTTGGATGTTGTTCAGTGTGGTGCAATGTTCAGGCGAGAGGAGCGGGTGCGCGTCGACCATCTTCGAGCAGCCGATGTGTCGGGAGGGTCCATGATGTCGAGAGAAAGCACGCAGCACCATCTAGACCACCTAGATGTGGCGGCAGTTGCACGCATAGCGAGAGCTGCCCATAACGAATTGCGTCTTTCCCCAGCACTAAGGAGCACAGTTTAATACACCCCGATCGAACGCATATATGAAGCGTAATGCACCTTTCGCCGACCACCTCCCACAGCTTTCCCTGTGCGCAGCCCGCCGCAAAGCACGCGGTCAATTAACGCGTCGCCAGTGGTGAACGTCGCGTCTTTGGTACTTCGGGCGTCGAAGACGGATGATGGAGAGGCGGCGCAAGCTCGTCACAAACAATATTCATGAGCTCGTTTTGCGCTTCGACATGCGAGATCCTGCATTTCTTCGCAAGGTCTGACACAGAACTGGAGGACGAGATCCTCTACTGTCAAAATGCTTGTGGAACCAAGCGCTGCATGAGCACATAGACAGGATGTATGCGCGGACACCCACCTCGTTTAAGGGTCGCCCTATGGGCTGAAGTGGAGAGATTCTGTAAAGATGATATAGGTGGTGATTCCATCACGCAGCAGACAATCGAACACTAGTATGAGTCGGGTGTCGCGTTCGGTCATCCATAGTGGACACGCAGGGTGCGGGCAGGGTCCACGATGATGAGAGAGGAGATAAAGAAAGAGACGCGTGAGGACGCGTGGCGGGATGCGCAGGCGTCTGCTTGCACATTACTGTTGGTCTGTGTCGGACACTGAATGGGCCGCGACCGCCATGACTGAGTGCATAAGTAGTCAGAAGTCAAATGGGTAATTTTAATGAGAAGGATCTCGGATTTAGAGACATGACCCAATCGCGAGGCTACTATTCGGATTCGGATTCTACTTGAACAAGGTGTGTAATATGATGCATCTTTTCACTCACTTACTCTCAATGCCTCTGAATTTTTTGGGAATTGTTCCATGTATAGTATAAATGCCACAGTGAACTTTACTAAACTCCTTACCTTCGACATGTCTTCCCCGAGTCTCTCCCAATCCATTGCATGCACTTCAGGACGGAAGACTCATCAGGGGACGTACAATACAAGTCGAATCTCGCACATCCCGATGTAGGCAGCGCCGCCAAGATGCATTGCACATCGCGCATGGCAGAAACCCGCGTAGTGTGTCGCATACGAATGTACTGTTAGCACAAAATGCGTAAGCGATGTCGCGGATGCACCCCGGAGGGCGCACAGCGCGTCCTCGAGGAATGTTTCTGGTGGCGCGGCGGTGAGCATGAGTTGACGCGGTTGACGAAGGGGCTCACCTTTATACTGCAGGGATACACCGAACAATTCGGTCAAAGGTCACCTTGAGGCTATGCCAACGGTCCCCAAGCTTGCTGTCAAAAGCGCCCTTGTCAGGACGCAGAAATCATACATAGTGTCGATATCAATTTCCAGCGATCGTATGCAAGCGGTAATGGGAGGGCGGGTTAAAATATCTGCGAATATCGTATGGGATGTCGAAGGGCCCGACAAATGGCCCAATGCTCTGTCTTGACATATGCGCGCATCCAGGCCTGGGAGTGATACTCCAGTCGTCTTCCTTGGAAGAAAACTACGGTGCAGACTAGAGAGCGCGGAAGGGCAGAAGACTTGATGGATATTCATAATTGGTGACCGGCCGTGGGAAACCCTACTAATTGCAGCTCTAGCTTGTCGAGCGGAATGACATCGTGGGGCGGAAGGGGTACAGAGTCTATGACCAGGCTGTCAAGTATGAGCCGCCGCAAGCAGGGTAGAGACTTTGCAAAAGACAGGCGACGGCCGTAAGACTAAACCTCAGGAAGGACAATTCATAAACTGGTTCTTCTAGACCAGACTCATCATCAATGTTCATAAAAACCAAAACGTTCTTCTTCCCATTCGTGATCCAGGAGGACCCGACTAGAGATCGGCAAGCCTTGCAGATATGGAACTCTCGCACTGAACGAAGCGCGAGGGTTGGACGATCCCGGATAAACGAGACGAACGCAGCAAAATCAGGTACTGTGAGATCCTCGTATGTCGGATGCGGTATACGTTCGACATGTTCGGGAGTTAAGTGGATAGAATGAAATAGCGTTTTGTTGGGCTGGAAGGGACCATGACTTCGTCGTAAAGCGAGCAAGCTGAGAGTGTTCTTTTGTCCTGCTGCAGAAAGCTGAAGATGTGTCTTATCAACTCCACTGTGGAACGTCCATATTTCGTGCCATGGAACTAAGTAGGGTTAAATCAGCCCAAAATGCCAGGCCACGAAGTCGAGGGAGTACGTACTGTGGTGGGAGTCGTACTAAGGGGAACATGACAGAATGAAGTTAGTGATGTCGCTTGTAGAAAGGCATCATGTGTATGTACGGGACAAACAAAAAGCTTAAGGGGTACATTCACCTTGCATTCACCGCGAAAATTACGCATATGCTGAGATTCATGGTCATTTTGTCATAACCTTAGAATAATTGGAATGCATTGAGCATAGCGTAGTGAGTACATCGCCTGGGCTGGATCACCATACTTGCGCGAACGACTTTTACTAGTTTGTTCTGCCAAAGTGCAGCTGGGCGACTCAAGCGGGGGCTGCGGAATCACTGTTAGCAACGTAAATATTACTCATTTCACGCCCCAATTAGTCATGCTAAAGGCGTATAGGATTTTTGGAACAGAAGGAATATAATAGAACAGGTATCATATAATTTTGTATATACGCGAGAAGGGGAGAAGAGAGTGGGAAAAAAAAAGAGCGTGAGTGCGTTTAGGAGACTAGAATGTCTGAGAAAACATGTTCTATTCTGCAATTCTGGGAGACCACAGAACAAATTTAATTCTTATAAATTTACATATCCATATAAGAATTGTAGAGAAATACTGCTTCAAGGCCTTTTGAAGTCGTGGAAAAAGCCCCAATCATACCGTCGGGACGGATAACGACAGCAAATAGGTAAACTGCTGTCTTTTATACCGTAGGCCTTTCCTTAGCGTGAACCTCTTCGTGTCCTCAAGGACGAGGTCCACGACTGTGTCGGTGTATCCTTGGTCTCAAAACTCCGGAAGGCTGAACGGCACCAAAACAGCTTGATGAGCCCTGACGTTACCCACAGACAGAGAGGTAAGGAAAGGTTCGGTCTCTGCAAGATCGCCAGAGGTAAAGAGAAGAAAACAGGTGTGGAACGAGGGTTTGAAGATATCAAAACAGTCGCGTGGTTCCCATAGTGCCCCGAGCGGCGAGAGCGGGAGCGTCGGTGTGCGCGGTCGCCCGCACGAACGTCGTGCCCGGGCACACCATACGCGTTCTATGATGCTCTCTGAGTCTGCGCCCACATATCGCTCGTCAAAATACGACGTTGCTCCAGCGATAGTTGAGGTCGAGCTGGAAGAGCTTCGTCCGCGGAACCAGCCACGCTCGCGGGCCTCGGCGTAGACATCTTTGGAAGCCTCTGCCTCGGCCTCCTTGGGTCTGTTTTAAGCCCCGCCGGATGTCGCTGTTTAAGTTGACTTTTGAAGAGGTCTGTTGTCATCTTGAGCATGTCGGCCGATGACTGGCATGCGCTCAATCTCGAAGGAGTCGAGGAGAGCTGGCGTGGCGCGAGACCTTTGACGGTCAAAGCCATCTTCCACCCCAAGTTGAACTGTAGACGTGATGAGACGTCAAGCAGTCTTCAAAAAAGGACATATTTACAGCATCCTGAATACTGGAGTTGAGACCTTGACCTCCAGCGGGAGTGTGGGCATGACCGGCATCTGGCACTGTTTAAGGCTCCTGAGAAAATGAAAACAGTCATACACATCTCACCTCCAATGACGAATACGCAACGCCCAACACGGAACTTCTCTGCCAGTCCGAATGTTTGCCCTACAATACCATAAGTCTCCGTAGGCGTACACAACGGCAGGAAAAGCCTGACCTCCATTCTCCTTGCAGTTCAGAACTTCTTTGATAGTGAGGTCAGTTCTTCCGGTGATGCGATTGAACTCGGCTTGCAGTTTTGGAATGTGTTAGGGTTTGGTTTTGAGTGGCCCTGCATAGTCAAACTGCGCGTCGGAAGAATCAACTGGAAACGTCCGGGTATATCCGGTGTCTCGCACGCATGCGCTAGTATCATCAGTGTAAGCAGCGTCATGTATCAGCCTCAGGGAAAAAACGTACAATGCGCTTTTGAAATCTCCCCAAAGGTACATGTTCTGTCCCATTTCAGGTCAGTATACTTGTCTTATAGCGAGCGAGGGCACTCACTCCTTTACCCTCGATGCCTTCGAAAATACAATCCACAATAAACATACGCCCTTCGCTAGGCGTTTCGCCCACGAAGTTGATACGAAGGCTCTTCCGGACTGTGCCTTGAGTAGAAGCGATTAAGTCGAATGTCTGAATGGTCCGAAATTCGCACTCACTATGGCCTCCATCAGCACCGATGATGTAAGTGAATTTACTCTTCTCGATGATGTTCTTCCCGTCGATGGTCTTAGAAATTTCAGCAATCGCGTACTCTCCTGACTGGTCTTGTTCGACGGATACAAACGTAGAGCCCGAGCTCTACAGCACCACCGAGAGCTTCAATGTGTTTCCTAAGGATCTCTTGATGTTTCCACTGCCCGAGGAGCAAGGATTGACCCTGAGACAAGCAGAGTTAGCATTGTTCACTAGCTGAGTTTAATATGCGTACCTCTGGGAAAGCAGGAGTTGGCTCTAATTCCTCGGAGAACTTTACGGTTTTGGCAATGACGTAGGGGTCGTCGGGGTGTGTGTACTTGAAAGAGGGGGAGGCCGGCACCCTGCATTCTTGACATCGTCTCCGATGCCCAAGAAGTGTTCGATCTCGAGAGTGCGAGGCTATAACAGCGTATTTGCATCGAAAGATACTGAATGATAAGACGTGCTGAAGACATACCATGACGCCCGGTCCCCGTTCGGCATTGTGGTATTCTGCGTCCCTTTCAATAACGCGCACAGAAACTCCATTCTTGAGCAACGTCAAGGCAGCAACTAGCCCTGAAGGACCGGCGCGCCGACCTCCTTGCCGGAAAATTCAGGTCACTGATAGTTTCGCAATATTCAGCACGACGTACAACAAGCACGTTAGGAGACGACATTTGCGCTGAGAGCAAGAGATGGGTAGAGAACAGTTTTTGAGCTTGAAGTGAGGCCGCCAGTAAACTAGTAACTGTTGGTCATATATACGCAACTTCACGCCTTCAAAGACATTCCAGAGCAGGCCGGGTCGAGCTGCGCGACTGACGAGCGCAGTCGGCAGTCTCTGATGTGCATTGTGGCACGTTTCATTTCGGAGAGCTATATGTCGATTCGGACGAGATGTCTTTGCTTGCCTCTAGCCACCGGGGCCCGTAGCCTGTTCTATCAGATGATGGCGCCTATGACTGCCGGTCTTCCCATTCAAACTTGCAGTCCCGTCGCGTCCTTCCGGCAGACCTGCGGTTCAGAGTCGCCGCAGTGTGTCTGCATGTCCAAAGAGGTGTCCAGTACCTTTTTCGACAGCAAGAACCTAACGACGAACTGATGACCAGTGTGTGACCCTTGTAAGTGTGGCCGACGGGCTCAATTATCAGCGCCCGTCCGGCACGACGGCAGGCCTCCCCACGGCCGAGAAAGTACCTGAGAACGATCCTATTATTAGCAAAGAGTATAAGGAGCAGGTAATCAATCGTACGTATAGGATGTGTACGAACTCAAAAGGTTGCCGCGATTGTCATTTTACTTCTCGCAGCCCGGGGGGGTCACCCTGAGAATCAACCCTTGGCGCAGCAAGGAGTAAACATCGCATAAATGGGACAAAGCCGAGCCATGTACTTGTCATATGTGCGTAAGCATGCGAAAAATAATGGTTTCACGAGACCACGAAATGTGCTCGAACTCGGAAGAAACGCGGACAGACCGGAATCAAACAAGCGCCGTTGGTCCACGTTGGTCCCAGCTGCCTCGCCATCACTGGAACATAACGAGCTTATGTCATTCACACCGCGGATGAAAGGACATCACAGATGGCGTCGCGCATGAGTACAGAAAGAGTATTGTCTCCATGGCTTTATTGCGACCATCACAAAAATACCGGACAAATACTTCTCACCAAGCCTTCACTGGAAATGGCGAATGCACCGATCATACCGTCGGGACGAACCATGACCGCGATAGGGGTGTTGTTGCCTATGAGACCGTAATCTTCGTGAGCGTATCCCTTCGTATCCTCTAAGACGAGATCAACTCCGTCTAGAGTCCCGCTCATGGCTGCCCCAGAAGGTACGATGATCAGCACCTTGAATAGGCCCGACGGCCATCCGGCCAAGGAGTGGAGGAACGGCTTTGAGGTGGGCGAGGTCACCCGGAGAGAAAAGGAGGAGAACAGTGTGGAAGGAGGGCTTGAAGATGTCAAACAGCCTCATCGCTGCACCGTTTCCCGCGGGCGCTAGGGCCACAAGGCCGGGCGTGCGTCGGGGCGCGCGGTCTCCCGCACGAACGTCGTGGCCAGGGACACCATAGGCAATCCCGCGCATTGTTTGCGGCCAAGAACCGCTCGTCCAGGGACGACCGTGCTCCAGCGATAGTTGAGGTCGAGCTGGAAGAGCTTTCTGCCACGGAACCATCCGCGTTCGCGTGCATCTGCACCGGCATCGGCAGCCGCAGCTTCGGCCTCCTTGGCCAGTTGAATCTTCTCTTGAGTATCCGTGTTGAAGGCATTTTTGAAAAGGTCCGTGGTAATCTTGAGCATGTCGGCAATAACGGGCATCCGCTCGATTTCAAAGGACTCCAGGACGGGCCGGAGTGGCAAGCCCTTTGACCGCAAGAGCCACTTTCCAGCCCAGGTTGAACTACATTACCAGTTCAGTGTGCTGAGACAATTAACGACATCAGACATACCTCCGATGATGAATGTACGACCCACACGGAACTTCTCCGCCATTCGGATGTTAGCCCTTGCAGACTATTGAGATGAACGTTCACATGTTTTATGTTGGGTCATTTCACTGACCTCCATTCACCCTGCCAATTAGTGACTTCATTGATTGTGAGGTCAGACCTGCCGGTAACCCTGGAAAAATTCCGCTGATGCAACGTGGACATATTGGGGGTGGCATTGAGCGCGGCATAGTCGATATTTGGACCGGAAAGGATCATCTGGAAATGCCCTGCGGAGCCGGTATCTCTGATGCTCGCGCTATAGTACAAGCGTAAGCAAGAGTCCGTGAAGTAGTGAGCGGGGGACTCACAAAGCTGTTTTGACGTCCCCCCAAAGATATAGATCCTAGGCTTTCATGAGCACACTCCTATCATGCATCCAGATAAGCACATACACCTTTACCCTCGATTCCTCCCACGGCGCAGTCGATGATATACATCCGTCCTTCGTCATGAGTCTCGCCGACGAAATTCATCTCAAGGCTCTTCCGCACAGCACCTGAATACTAATGAGTACATCATCCCCGTCACATTCTGTAGACTTACTGCGGCCGCCATCTGCTCCAATGACGTACAAATAGATGCTCTGCTCGCTGGTTATCTCTCCATTCACGGTCTTAACAATTTCGACCGTGACTTCGGCATCGTTTTGCTTGACGGATGTGAGAGCAGACCCCAGCTCAACGACGCCTCCAAGAGCCTCAATATGTTTCCTCAACACGGCCTGATGCTTCCACTGTCCGAGCACGATGGAACGCCCCTAAGAGTACCGTTGCATAAGACAGACGGTCGAATAAATGGACAAGAAAGTACTTCGGGGGAACGAAGGAGTCTCCTCCAACTCCTCGGAGACTTGCACCGTCTTGATTATGCGATGGGGGTCATTAGGGTCGTGAATTTGGAAGAAAGGCGAGCGAGCACCGGCTCCCTTTACATCGTCGCCGACACCCAAGAAATGCTCAATTTCGAGGGTACGAGGCTAAGAGATGGCGAATCAGCGCGTAATGTCGAACAGGGTAGGTCAGTACTACGCACCATGACACCAGGGCCACGCTCTCCGTGATGGTGCTGGGGATCCCTCTCAATGATGCGTACTGGAACCCCGTTTCTTGAGCAGAGTCAAGGCAGCGATCAACCCAGCGGGGCCAGCGCCGACCTACGTAGGTAAAGTTGTCAGCGCAGACACAGACGATGTCAACATTGAACCCACCACGAGAACTTTAGCAGAGGACATGAGATCGACTGTTGAAGATGTGTGCAGTTTGGTGAGTAGTGTGACAGCAGTTGTACTTGTTCGGCCCTGTTGTCGTCCCTTTTATTTAGGACAAAAATTCATCAGGAATGCTTCAGACTGGAGCCGAACAACGCAACCGCCGATTGAACACACCGAACTTCCCTATGGGCGGTGAGCGGGGAGAAGCACCTCCAATGTTGTGTCGCCTGTACATTGACTGCCGCGTCACGACGGCTTACGCTATGCCACAGGACTAGGACACAGTATGGGGCTGCTACGCGAAGGATCACGAGACGGAGCTATTCTTGTCAATTCATGTAACTGTTTCGAAAGGGAATCCGGTCGTGGAACCACCGGAGAACCAGATGTCAAAGTGCAAGCCGTTGTCCCATGCACTTACGAGGCCATTCGCGTCCTCTCGGCACCCAACCTCACTCCAGCGCCGGCAAGTTTGATGCGCCCTGGCTTTTGTGGCATCCCTGTGACTTCGAAAGATAAAGTACTCATTTACAGTTTCCAAAAATGCGACTATTGGTACAACACCTAGATCACACGTCCGGATAAGAGTCCACTCATTGCCTCTGCCGTACAGACTGTGAAGATTCTGTCCTTACCGAGAAGGCCGCCCACAACGTTCGATACTGTTTCGGTGATCTGCCGCTGGCTGAGCTTGCGTATGCTTCACATAGAAGAGGCGAACGCTTGTCGAGTTCCACACGGCGAGAGGTGTCATTCCACGGACGTAAATCTCACCCCATATGAGCGAAGTCAACCAGACAATCGAGGCGTCCGTCCACTTCGGAGCGTTGGTCAGTACGCACGAAGAAGCAATGTCTGAAGATACTCACAGCAAAGGTCGCGGGGTCAGCGGTCCAGGTTTCGGCAGATGCTCCTGCAACGCTGCGCTACGCAAGAGATCGGCGATGGCAGTATTAGCTGTAGCCCACTGAGGGACGTTTGGAGGCTCTGGATTTTCGGGAATAGCTCAGAGGTCACAATCATGATCACGTCAAGTGAGGTAACCTGAGAAGTGTCAGCTGGAAGGAAAAGACCAGTTCAAAGGATAACCCACCCTTGTTGCCAGGAAGTAACCTAAGCGCGGGGTACAGTAAGTGCACACGTATAGAGTAGAAGGCAAAGGAGCCATACCCATTCTTGTGTTGGCACAAAACCCATTCCTTCCAACGCCAGCGGCGGCAAGTCTTTCCAGGCTACCTGTCATATCTTCTGACTGCGAGACACGAGCCCTCATCTTCCCTCTTGCCTATTTTCTGAAGGTGCAAGGGGCGGTTCACCTGAGTCAGAAGCTGTAGGCAGCGTGGGCGAGGTGAGCGGCCGTCCTATCCGCTCTTCGGAAGCGGGACTGTCTCTGAGCCTCAATATCGTCGGGTAGTGATCGACATTGCTCGTGTTACGTAGCAATCTCGCCCTCTCATGCCCCAGGCCTATCCGCATCCGACTGGCTGGAACGATCTTTGTTATCAACACCCTTGTCGGCGGGAGTTCTTGGCTCGTTCTTCCTTTGCCAGTTGGACGCGGCGTATCTCCCGCAGTCCCCGAGCTAACGTGAAAGTGCCTAGTCTTCGAAGGTTTGATGCGCGCGAACAATGTTGTAAACTAGATGAGGATTGTCGGCGAGGTTGCGCAGCAATACTGCATTGAAGACCTCCAGCCTAGGAACAATGTCGTTAGAAGCAGTACGTACATGCCAGGCGTGTAGCTCACATGAAGAACAGTAGCCGTGGATGTCCTTCGTCTGATAGCAAAAACGACGGACGTAGCGAAGGCAGTGAATAGCTGCATGCAGCCTTGCGGATGAATTGATGCTGGAGGTTTTGAAATATGGTGCAGCGTTTCGCCAGCGCGATCACGAACGCGGGGTGGAAAGTGAGTTCAGTGACCCCGGACGTTGTCGCGATCATAGAGTACACGGCCTACAGAGACATGCTGAGGACTTGAACCAGCGCTGGGTGGCGACGGCACTTACATTCAGCAAGGAAGCTCAAACCCGCATTGCCCAGGTTAGGATACCTTCGGAGTCAGCTGGACTTGATCGGTGGAAGCCAGCTTAGCACGAAGGACGTTCTAGACGATAGCTCTGGACAATGTAGGAGATGGCTCTGCAGAGACCATGCTGCTCTTTATTACAGTCAGCGGCCAACGAGCCAAAGACAGCAGAGACGCCCACCAGGTTTGTCCTTAATCTCTACTCCGTAACATAGAAGGTAGGCCACAAGGTCCATGCCTTTATCTGAGTGCAAGAACAAAGGTTCGAAATTTCTGTGGTTGTTATGAGCGACGGGATTGCCCAGTAGCTCGTCGACCCACCTTATTTGAGCTCAACCATTTTTCCACAGGAATATAACTGGAACTGTAGTAAGCAACAAAGGTAACGCGCGGAGATCAAAATAGAGCTACCTATCTCTGCGATATATGGCACAGACTTCTTCGAACCAGGCAGAAGGTTATGGAACGCAGACATCTGTTCCCGGAATATGTCGACCACCCCATTCAAAATGAACTCGAAATCGGTAGTCCGATGCTATACCCGATTTATCAGCTTAAACAAGCTCATTAGAGAGAGAGCTTCACTCACTAATTTTGCAATGAAGTACCTGAAAGCGTTTTTGTGCGAGCCGGCGGTCGGAGTCGAAGACTCCCCATCTGTGGAAGTCGAGTCTCTCGCGCTACCACTCTGTGAAGTCCCAGGAGCACACAAAGCACTTGTAGACACATTCCCACAAGACTCGTCTTCGGGTCTTCGCCTTTGAACACGAGATGATTATAAGGCAGCTTGCCTGCCACTCCTCCTATCAAGTTACTCGTCCCTCTGGGTGGGCGGCGTTCATCGCGGTATCCTCAGCAACGAGCAAAGGATGGTAAGAACGTCGCGACGCGGTGTATGTTGGACAAAGTTGTAGGGTGTAGAGAGATGGGGATATGAACAGGGCTGAAGGAGGTGCGTAGATCTGTTTCGAGAATAAGACGAGCAGAGTGCGCAGTACTTTCGGTCCTGTTGCTTTCGATGGCTTGACTCGAGCCGGGGCTCATGGTAGAACCAACACCTTTCTCCCTTGTAGAGAAATCGGCTAAGGTGGAGCATGGACGTGAGATGTCGAACGTACCAGATAGTGTAGTTAATCTTGTAATGGTCGACCTGTATCTTCGTGGGCAGAGTGAACCTCACAACAGAAGAGTAGATCTATCAGACAGCTCTGAACAAACGCTCGGCAATGGATGGTAATGTCTTCTGTGTCTTCGAAGTAGAGGTAGAGGATTGTGAGGGGGACCTGGCTGTGTTGCTGTTGGGCTCCCTTGCTCTTCCCCTCATCCTCGTCATCTTCTATAACAAACTGCGGAGTCGAAGATCTCTTCAGCCACCTTGCTTCCATCCTCCGTTGCCTCCCGCCTCCAAAACACCTCCATTTCCAGCCGACTAGGCATCACTTTCGGCTTCCGAATACCACCGCGCAGTACGCGTTGAAGGATCCGAAGACAATTGAGGACTTCTATGGTCGGATTCCTTGTCTTGCATGCCCGTGCTACTCTTAATGAACGAACTTGCAAATGAGAGCGAGGTCACTGTTGCAGTCGTAGGACCGGGGTGGGGAAGCGTTGTGGGCTGAAACTACGGGTTGAAGAGACGGGCTGTGATCGACCCGAATGAGAGTCGCAACGTTCTCCGGAGCTTCAATGATACGTGCAGCGTCGTACTGTCATCAGACGGGGTCAAGAAAGTTTACGGTAGTGTTCGCGCCTGAACGTTACCATCATGTACTGAGATGGAGTATCGTGTGAACACGTCCGAGGCACGTCGTGTCAAAGAGTATAAGATACTATTCGTGTCAAAAACGCGTAAGATCCTTCGCAAGCTCCAGCCACTCACTTGGTTCCAGTATGAGTCGCCCTCGGGTATATTCTACAACATATGACCTCACCATCACCAAGCTGTCGCTTAGAGGCGACGAGGGTTTCACCACGCGTGTGGTTGCGAGCTTCGTTATCCCTCCGGCCTGACTTCTAAAAGAAAGCTTGGCTTCGTCCACCCAGAAGGTTGAATGGATCTTCTGTGGTAGTTTAGAGAACATGGACGCCCTCGGTCTCGAGAGCAGCGGATAGCAAAGGTGCGAGTCGGCCAGAGCAACAAGTAATGAGCGGTGCAGGCGCCATGAACTGCGGTGATTAACGCCAAAAATGATCAAACGCCACATTTGGCTCCCAGGCTGCCTTCGTTTTGCCACACGCACATGAAGAATCAAATGTTATTCAACATCAAAACAAGTGAGTATGAAAATGTGTAAGATTATGCAGTATGAAAATTATAGAGCAAATTAATCTAGGATTCGCAAAAATAGTACAGGGTAATATCAAACTATGCAACAGGGTCCAGGTTGACAATTTAGACCGCAAACAGTGAAAGATAGTCGTCAAGGATGGTAGGTTTACAGGGAGAGAAAGTCAAGAACCCAGAAAGCATAGAGGGAATGCATGATATATACTTTTGAATGTGTCCAGGATAGCTGTCATAGGAATCATTAAAGCATAGCACCAGCTCGAATCCTCCAAGTTAATTTGCAGGATCGCGAATTACCGGGCTTTCAGTGCCCTGAGTCGGTGCTGTACTTCACCGATATCCTTCCTATTCCATTCCCCTACCCAAGCACCATTACCGCTACCAGTGACCCACACACGAGAAGAAACGTGTGGGTGGTAGATCGTTGCATAGACTGCTCGCTAGCGGCCTGATGAAAGACGATACCTCGGGAGGAATGTTTCTCCGAGAGTGAGTGTCAATTTAGCCATACGCTTGCGACGGGTTTCGGCAGCCGATGGATGGCGGCGCGACGTTTGAAAATGTGGGTGACATGGGCCGGCGTAGCGGCAGGGATGGGGACAGGGGGACGCGGGTATCGGTAGATGCGATTGGAACGGCATTGATACGCTAGGACAAGTGGAGGCGGGGTAATGCCTGAGCGGGTGTGCTTTGCTGGTGGTTTTGGGGGTGTGGATTACAACATCAATGGTTGTGCGTGATTCCATGGAGGTGAGAGAGACAAGGGAGGAATTCGATGAGGAGGTTCGAATACATGGAATCCTTCGAGGAAGCTGTCTCGGGGAAACAGTGTGAAGATGGATCCGTGCCTGCGTGAAGCTTTCGTGTGCCACTTGTAGCTGTCGTGAGCGTAGGCATAACTTCCGTCAGAAGGCCATTCGTCTGCCTCTGCCAGACGGGGAGTAGTGCCCAGGACAGCTCCGAGCTTGCGCGTGGATCGTATGAGTCGAGCACGCTGGGTGGTGATCTAACGTGTTGCAGGTGTGCGGCGGGATAGTGTGAGTGTCGTACGAGGAGTTCATGGTGAGCTTTTGGTAGGTATAGTGGACGATTAGAGGTTATTGGTTTGTATATTAGTGTGTCGGGGTCGTATTATGCACTGTCCTGACGGTGCTGCGTGAAATTAGATCGTAGCAACGAGGGAGAGCGAAAGACAAAGGTAGCGCGTCGTGAGATGGAAGTTAGAAACTGGGGCCAGCTCTCGTACGGTCCTCGGGGCTCTCTATATTAGGGGGGCTCTGGACAATAGAAGCGAGGCGGTGGATACGTGGGAGAAATGACGGACCAGAGCAAGGCGGGGCAGACCTATGGCCTTCGAATTGTCATTGCCCTTCTAGATTGTTGACACAACGTCCTGCAGGGCCTGGAAAGACATTGTTGACTTGGACCCCGCTCCTGGACAGGACGGAAGACAATAGGGCGCGACGAGACGCCGAACTCCCAGAAACCGACGACGTAGCGTTAGAACGCCTTCTCGAGATCGCGCCAAGTCGGGCGCCTACGGAAACATCGACTAGTGCCCGCGTGTTGACCGCGCCGACCGTTCTGGCTGAGATTTGCCAGGTACTTGTGCTGCACATCTCCCGCTATCACCGTCTCGCAGAAACGCTGCTTCGTCTCACATCAAGTCGTAGCCAGTTCGCTGACATGGAATGTTACCTTGACAATGTCTAAAAAACTTTCACCTACTGTACGAAGAAAATCCGTGGAGTGCTACAGCCCCCTCGAATGCGGTCAGACGGGGGTAGGGAGAAATGCTGTCTGGCGATGCTCGTCGCCGTATTCACAAATTAGCTGACCTGTCACAAACTCAGCGGGATCTGCCAGAATTATCAATATCTGACTTGGAGCTATTCGTGCATCAACTTATAAACTTCCTTCAGGTTTCAATCTATCAGTGTATTATACTGATTGAACATGCAGATATGTGAATCTGTTGCCGTAGGAATTCTATACTCATCATCATCATTACGGTATCCGACGTCAGACAGAATCCTATGGTTTGAGAGGCATAATCCTTGATTTCTATCAAGATTAGTTTACTAGCGGATGGTTATCTGCATAGTATGTATCGATCAGTAATCCTCGGGAAAGGTTCAGAGTATTACAGCTAAGATGCCTAAATCAAGGTATAGACTTTGACGAAGCAAACTGACTTAGGGCAGTGTGCCATGAATTTCTAATCACATAGCTATAGGAAGTTGATATCGATATCTAAAGAGCGGGAACTGCCTTCCTTGCCCGACCCGCTAGCAACAAGGTCTGAGCAACCCAACACCGCCGGAGACGCCAACCTGCCCTGCACCGCTACTAACCGCCTGTGGCACTGGCAGTTCCTGAAGACGAGCTCGCGAGTCACGGTTACCCGACGTACTCCCAGAAGTAGACCCGGAGTTCGAGGTAGCCGATACACTCCCGGAGTCTGGAATCCCGAGTCCTCGGAGGGGCAGTCCCTGAAGCAGGCGGGCCCAGTTACTGTGGGAGTTCCGCTCGTCGGACCAGCTGTAGCATACGGCCCCCGATCCTCCGGTCTGGACGACCTTATCAGATGCTATGGTGAAGGAACTATCTTTCAGCAACATATCCAAAGTCTATGCAGAAAAAATTGCGCACGAGAGAAGCATTTGCGCCCAAAGCTTTGGCTGCCGACCACAAACGCGGCATTGGTGCACACTGCCGCTGGAGGGCGCATTTATGGTGCTACAACGCGTCCTTGAGCCACAAGGTATCATCAAATATTTTGTTTGGACAACGAACCCGACCATACCCGAACCGCAGTGCGTTGGCACCTGGGCAGAAGAAGTAGACGGCTGTCAACAAATTGTGAGCCCATTTGTGCGTCGAACCGAGCTGGATTCTAACTTACGAAACGGACGCATCAGTCCACAGTGACTGAAAAGGTTGTGCCCTGGGTGACACCCGAGTCGAAGCCATTTGATCCAACAGGCGTACACAGGGTTGTCAAAGGTGGACTGAGTGACTGAATGGGGTATGGACCTGCTTGCGTATGAGTAAAAGTACTTATATAACTCAGGTGAATGGCTCATACGAATTGAACGCGAGAAAGTGACCACCGTACCGACAGGGGCTTGAATGTCGGAGGGCGTGTAGCTTAGGCCAGATTCCACCCACCGGCGACCTCAATGAAGGTGATATCACGCATTTCCTAGTGTATGTCGAAATGAAAGCGTTTACCAGAATCTGCGTGGCTGCGGTTGCACTAGACGAAGCAGAAGACGCCGTCGAAGACGAAGACGCCCCTCCGGACGCCCGGTTGTGCAGCTGAGACAGTGCTAGAGGGATCAGAGAGAGGTGCGTAGACAAACTTCAACATTTTTGAAGACGATGGATACTTTCGTTATAGGGGAGGCAAAGGGGGGATTAGGTCTGGGGCTGTCGAGTCTTACGTCGACCATTAGCGAGGACGAGAGTTTAAATACCCCTCAACGGCAAGCCTGGGGCTCTGGGGCTGTACAGCTGACACCCATCAGGCAACGAGCACTGCGGTCGGATGGCATTAGGTGGCTCGCGCCTGCCAATGAACGACCTGACCTCCGTCGAGACGTAAGCCACACTCTGAAACAGCGTTGGCCGCGACGTTTGAACGATATGTGTGTGTGCCGGGCTCCGGCGTATCGCCCGTATATGGCGTGCTTTCATTCGATCGAGCCTGTAATTTCCAACACGTTCTTTACGCGAAGGTTGCATCTGTTCTAGTGGCGGTCGAAGAAGGCGCAGTATCACAAACGTGAGGCAATTTAGCACCGTGGCACACCCTCGTAAATCGACCCAGTAGAAACAATCTTACGTTTAGCACAGATGAACATGTATTACGCGATCTAGCAGAGAAAGTTCATTCAGACGAAAAATTATGACAGACATGTCTGTGCAAATACTAGTGCTTACTGTTTGGCATTGATTCTAGTCCTCGATTTCTGTAGATCACATCTCCGTGGTATCTGGAAATCGGGCCATGCACTCTTCGCCGCTTGGGACATCCCCGTTCCCATACAGCGATACTTGCTTTCCACGGTGTCAACGTGAGCGTCAGGTAATGAAAGCACCGAGGCCATCCGACATACTCCGTCAGATCGCAGCCGTGAGAATCATCGTGATCCTAAAATGGTAAGTATATTCGCATGCCCACTATCGTATGCACTCGGGGGTAAATACGATGCATTCGGGTATGGAAAAAATAGACATGTGTCCGCGGTTGAATCTACTAGTGATATCGTCAAATTAAATGAGGGTCATCTACGTGTCGTACAGCGAACACCACTTTAGAGTGCGAGAGCGAAGACCCAGCGACAACCCCCGCGAGCGCGAAGCCAGAGCTGAATACGACGGATGAAGCACCAGATGACGATCCACCGGAGCCAGAAAGAGCCAGAGCCGGAGGCTGTTGGGGCTGGAAGAGACGGCTGTGCCGCTGGCGGGTGGCGCGGTGGCGATGGCGCCGACACCACCAGTCTGTGGGCCATTGTCGTTGACCTACAAGTGGACGCGACGATGAGATGCCTGCACGTTGCATACAATAGACTGATGCTTACGGTCTTCTCATTCGCTCCGATGGCAGTCGCAGCGGATGTGAAGGCGGAGTTCGAGCCGTTACCGCTTGAGGGAGCGTTGATGGTTCTACAGAACTGAGTAAGACTCTGGAATGTTGTATTGGTTTGCGACGACTTACCCCACCATTCCGAGACCACAGTGGGTCGGGAACTTGCAGAAGAAGTACACGGCTAGGATGATGTCAGATGCTTAATCGGTCTACTCAGTGTGAAGAGGCATACGGGTAGATGCATCGGTGACATTGACAGTGAAAGTAGTGTCAATAGTCAACCCAGAGTCGAAGCCGCCAGACATCGGAGTACATGGGTCAGCGAAGCTCGATTGAGTGACTGAGTGCTGAATGGTGCTATAGGGAGAATGAGCATATGATATGCACCGCTGTTACGATGGCTACATACGATCCGAAAACGAATGTGACCAGTGTTCCGGCGGGAGCCTGGATGTTCGACGGGGAGAAGGCGAAACCATTCTGCCCAACTTGTACCTAGGCGCGCCGGGGTGAGTCGCAATCAAAGAGGCGTAGGAATAAGATACTTACGACCATCTGGTTGGAGTTCAAGGTGGCAGCAGATGCAGAGCTCGCTGCTGAAGAAGAAGACGACGCCGTAGCGGCTGGTGCGGGGCCAGGGCCATAGCCATATTGAGGGCTGGCAAAAGCAATGGGCAGCAACGAAAGAGCGGCGGCGGCCTTGAACATCATCTCGCACGTCTAGTTAGTAGGGATGGAGGGCGGGAGTGGGTTTCCTGTTCCTGCAGAGCGATTTCGCTCACGGTCTTATACTAGAGTCGCATTGACGAGCGTCCTCAAGGCTGTCACGCCGAATTGGCTCAAGGTCCATTCTTACAGACAGCATCAGCTGCGCAGGGCAACGATCCGTGACAGAAGATGCAGAGCGACGGCTATTCGGGAGTACTGGTGAGGAAAGTGAATACCAGGTCGCGGGAAACATCTCAACATACAAGGAGACGTTTTCACAGCGCAGTCGCCGGATTGGAATGTTCCATATCCGCGCCTGCAGGATGCGGAAATTGGTGAGAATAAGCATTCTGAAGAGTCTATGCTTGCGCCACGGCACTCACCACCCTGAGAATTGTAACATGCTGGTGACAGTGCTCCTGAGAAGATCGCTAGTCTGCGATACCTTCAGCCGTCCAATGGCTATGCGAGTCGCCAAATCCTCATCCGAGCATTAGATCTACGAGAAGTACCTAGTTAGCGTGTTCTAGTGCAGGTATACTCTCCTTCACCGCACGTCTCAAGCGCGTTCAGAGTGTGTTTGCGGCCGCTCTGGTCATGGCCGAACCTTCGTGATCTCACGCAGCGGGATTCGATCGGAGTTGCAAATCCAAAATCAACAGGCGTTTGAGGCGACCCGTGGCGTTGATGGCTCCTTCAAGTTGGACTTCGAGTATTCCCATGCTCTCTCGGTTCCTACAAGCATCCACCTGGGATTCTTCATCCTAATCAAGACTTTTCGCCTCACTCGTTGCTGTACGCCCTGTCCGCAGCCAGCACTTAGATTCTCATCAAGTGAGCTCCGTCGTAGACTGGAGCTTGAAGGAGAAAGTTGAACGTTCTGACAGTGCCAGTGCCATACATGCGTCAGTGTTGTCCGGTCATCTCAAATTTTGTGGTTTGTTGACCTCCGTGTACACCTCGGATATGGCGGCCTTCCTGTTGCTGCGCACTGCTCGATCGCACATTTGTCGCGACGTCGTCGACGAAGTACCAATGTGTCGTCAGCAGCTGCGCACCTTATCCCCCTTGCATGATAGTGTAAAGGGGCGTATCGCCTCAGTTCACTATCCTAGCACGGGATCCCGAGCCTCCCTTAAAGTCGTGAGAAACTTAGGCTCATAATCTGACCCTAGCTAGCCACCTGATGCGGCTTTTAATGCCACACGCTGCGGATGCTGTTACAAAGCAGGGCAGCTGCTGTATACTGTGGGATACAATTCCAGATGTTCCCACTGTGCCTATACTCACATATTGTCGGGAATCTAGATGGCACATCCCTTCGGAGAAATGTACAAGCTTAAGACCACTCGCGTGTATGCGATAGGCACATACTATGAAGTGGAGGTCATTGACGTGTTGCACGCCGCCGTAACAAAAGGTAGCAAGATACTGCTATCTTAGAATTTAAGACCTGTCAGTCAGCAAACGTGACAGATGTGTTCCGGCTCGCTCCCAAAGGGACAAACGGATGTTTCCAGGCCAACCTCGGAAGAGAAGCTTCCGCTCAGCGGGGCATTGCTTGCGTTCCAAATGAACAGACATACACACACCCATACCGGGGCAGGGGTCACCTACACTATGATTCTCCCAAAACCTGAAGATGCCTTCTACTCAATTCGCCAATTCATCCTCACACTAGGGCTTCCACAAGTTACCACTGGCGCGGCTCTTCTCACTAGGCATAGACATTCAAGCAAGATCTCGGTGGCACACATTCAGCGCCGCATAGATTGTCCGTCAACCAATGCAGGTGCTCCGGGGGACTATGTCCGAAAATGGCACACGGAGCTTCCTTTGGTCTTCGACACAGCCGATGTCCTGTACTAAAGCTCTGCGCAGATCTACCCGCGGGTCGATCTGGATCTGTACCGAAGGCCGCGGGTATCCTCGCTCTCGAGGCCTTGATCCAGATCTGCCAGGTATTCTGGTGGCAGATCACCTGCACCTACGGGTCATTTACCTGCGGGTCACAGGTAACTTACAGGTTACCTGGGAGTCATGAAGAGTTTAATTGTTACAGTGGAATATATTTAATAATTGGGGGCTTGTTACATGCATGCTGTATGGCAGTGATAATTCTAGTGTATGTGCGGTCAAGGGTCCTCAAGACCCGGCATGTCTTTGTACAGTTTATCATAGTGCCAGGTGGATTGCGAGCTCAGGACGAGCCGCTTCACTTCCTGTTGTACTAATTCATCAGCGAGTTTATGAAGCAAAACATGTATGCCCTTTATAGCGTAACGGCGTGAGTTAGGATCGACAAAGCCGGGCACAGCGACGCTTACCGTGTGCCATCGTGTAGGCGCCTGTGTTCGCACACGGGCCAGCTTCGCAAGGGCGGGGTATACAGCCGTTGAGAGAGTTTGAGGTGTTGTGGTGGATAGCAGTACCCGAACGTGCCCCAGCATGTACAGCCGGGACACGCAACATAACCAGGTTGCGGCGCGTGCAGGCAGTGGAAATTGTCTTCGTTCGGGATCTGGGAAGGACGTGTGTACCATGTGAGCATGCAGTTGAATGGTCACATATCGATTGGGCTTACGCAGAGTGGCTGCCGCCACAGACTCGATTTGATTTCGAGTACCTCGACGACGCGGTCTTCAACAATTAGAGGAGGGGCCAAGTGAAAAGACGGTCGCGGCGAAGCCGAACGTCGAAGTGGGGTTGGGATATACACAAGTGAAGTCATTCTAGTGCTGGATGAGTGAGCGTCCAACTGCTTCCAAAGGCCACAGGCCTGTATATATACGCACCAAGTCCGTTGTTACAAACGTTCCTCGTACCAACCTCTGAGTTGCGACTCACTGTTCACGGCGCCTGGCGCAGCTTAGGTCATACCGGAATGCATCCCGCGGTCGGTCCAGATACGGCAGTCCGCCACTAAGGCTAACCTCCACCGTGTGAGTCCGAAACCCACCTCGAGAGCGCGAAGTCGCGCGGATATGCTGTCAGACAGTGGGGGCCGTCTAGCACCCCGAGGTAACTGGCACGGCTCGAACGGACCCAGCTCGGAATCAGGCAGAGGATGCACAGGCCCCTCCATGAATCCCCTGCATATCCCAGCCGCCCTTTTCTTCGTGTTTGCATCCGCATAGAAAGCGGCGCACGAGAGTCGGTGGATGTCCAGGTGGAGGCTCAAGGACTTTGCATCCGCGGCGGGTTCAGGCCGAGCTTTTGTATCCGCGGTTCCTTCAAGCGGAGCCTAATGACGGAAGGTGTTGTGGCCGGCCAGCGTGGCGTGGTCTCTGTAGTGATAGGGCAGGGGTAAGGTAACCCTCGAGGGTCAAGGGTAAGGGTCCAGAGGGTAAGGGTAAGGGTCGGCAAAATTGGACCCTTGAACCCTTTGAGCTGGGGAGGGTACAGTAGACTATTAGTAATATATAGTTATTGGTTTGGTAATGTATTTCTGACATCCTTTCATGTCTTTAAAGCACATTATAAGTGTGTATAAGCTCTTAACACTTTGTTATATATGCTCTAACACTGTTATCACAGCTAAGGGTCTGCAGCCAAACCCGTACCCTTACCCTTGGTGGGAGGGTAAGGGTTTAGAAGGGTAAGGGTAAGGTCCAGAAAAAAAAGGGGGGTTTACCCTCGCCAATCACTAGGTCTCTGGCGCGCGGAGCTTGAACGATTTGATGGCGACCGGCGAAACTAGGTTCAAAGTCAAAGTCACTGACCTTCGACAGCTCTCTACTCACTGCTCACACGGCGGAAACGCCCTTCCAACGCTCTCGAGACATATCTTGCAATGACTGTGCTAGTACTTGTACACGCCTATGACTGACAGGTATGTTTGCTTCCGGTTTACCGGGCCGGATTGCTCGGGGCAATGTCTGGATGGCAGTGTGGATGAGCGGGAGGGACGCAATGGGCAACGAGGATGCAAAGGGGAAGCAGGCGGATAGTCAACGGATGGCAAACCCGCCACAGTCAAGTCCTCTACGTTCTGCCCCACAGTGCAAGCTCCGACCACCGGGGTCCCAGCCAAGGCTTGATGCACGCCGGAGTCCACTCGTGCATTCTGGTGAGCACCAGTTCAAGAAGACAATATAAATATGAGCTTACAGGATGCCCCCGTCAAGCTGGCAACCTCCCATTCCACGTTCTCTCTCACATGCCTCCCAAACGATCCGCCGAAGGCGACATTGAAGGCCGCCTACGACCAAAACGTCGCAGGAATGCGAGCGCGACGCTTGTCCTTTTCGGGACGATCCGTCGGGCTCTGAAGATGTGGAGGAAGTACTGCCTCCATCGACACCAGCCCCATCAAGTGCTCGAGACTCCTCACCAGACATCGTCGAGATATCCGCCAGTGCGGCGCCGCGCCGATCTAGCAAGTCTCACTCAGCAAAGCGAGAACAATGGGAAGAACGGTTTAAGGTGGCAGAGCGTACACCGGAACAGGTTCTAGGTACGCCCGCTCTATTACTCACGTCTATCTTGATACTTACAATGTGGCAATCAGCACTTCAGATGAAGCTCTGGAAGGCGGAGTGCTACAAGCACTTCCAACTGCCGCCAGAGATTGTCAAATCGAAAGACGGCACCGAAGCTCTCAAGTATAAATTCATTTGCCGTAAGAGCCCGTGCGTACCCTGGTCTACAATAACCTATTGAATGCTTGCTTACCACTCGCTCGATAGATCGAAATCAGTCGGGCGTGCGTGCTGGGATGACGGTACCGGTACCGGGAACCTCATGCGCCACGTCAAGGAGTGCGCACCAATGCAGGCCCCTGCAGGCGAGCGTATACAAGACTTCGCGCAAGGTTCGACCTACACCAAAGAGCGCATGCGCTATCTTTTAGCGTTGTGGGTCGCGCTACGGCGGCATCGGCCGTATGTTATAGTTCAAGACCCCGAATTACTCGAGATCTTTCCGCATGCTATATGCGAGGGTCGAAGTCCCACACGCAACAACGGTCTCGCGGGACGTGGTCCGCATTTTCGAGGCTACCAAGGAGCAGCTCGCTGCTACCCTCGAGGTAAGGTGCCGTCCTCTTGAATCTTCTTGTAATGCAACTCACTGCGCGTCGTCAGGCATACGAAGGCCGCATGCACATTTGCGTGGACGGCTGGACGTCCCCCAACATACACTCATTCCTCGGCATAACCGTACAACGCGTCGAGAAGGGACGCATAGTGTCGTGTATCTTGGATTTCATAAAGTAAGCACCCCGCCGTTCGCTCCAGCAAAGCCACTCATAAATTCTACTAGGCTGCGCAAGGCACACACCGGCAAATACCTTGCCGAGAAGCTCGCACGATGCCTCAAGGAGTTTCGCATTGACGGCAAGATCCTCGGCATCGCCGCGGATAACGCCTCGAACAATGACACTATGGTGTCAGAGCTCGAGAGCCTCCCCGGAATCAATTCGGTCAATACCCGTGTCAGATGCTTTGCACATATCTTGAACCTTGTCGTCAAGGTAAGTCACGCTGCATCTGCTTTCGAAATGCTTTGCTGACTCGCATCTCACAGGCCATGATCAAACCTTTCACGGCCAAAATCAAGCGCACAGCTGGAGACGCCATGGACTTGGACGTGGAAGGAGACGACCAAGACGACGCCGACGACGACGAGTCGGACGATGACGAGGAAGACGATTCGATGGACACCGCTGAAGACGGCGCGCAACTCACAGACGGCGATACTGCAAGTGGCGCGGCGTTGGCAGACGAGGCCAACGACCCTGAGTTCGATGTTGACGAGGACCGCGAGGCCGCCGACGACGACGCTGACATCGACGCAATCATCGCCGCCGTCGAGAACGAGGAAAATCTTACCGACGCGGACCGCAAGCTGGGCCGCTCGTCTGTTACAAAAGTAAGTGCTCGTGCTTTCCGTGCCCGTTTTCATTTACTCATAACGCCACGTGTTCGATTGCAGCTTACGAAGCTTGCAAAACGGATTTTTCACTCGCCAACACTCCGCGAGGACCTGGCCGTCAGCTGCGACAAGGCGGGTATCTCTCGAAAGGAGATGGTTCGCTCTGTTGCCACCCGCTGGAACTCGCTCGCCCAGGCCATCGCGCGTGCCCCTCCTCCTCAAGGCGGCCATCGAGAGGCTCCTCGACATGGCCAAGTACGACAAGGGCGGCCCAGGCGGATTGAAGAATATCAAGCTCACGCCGCTGGAGTGGCAACTCCTGACCGAGTTGTGGCCCCTCCTGAAGGTCAGTACTCATTCACAACAGGTCCCACCATTGCTAATGCCCGTTTGCCGTAGTTCTTTTTGCAGGCGACCGAGCATATCTCGAAAATGGAGATACCGCTAATCTACGCGGTCATCCCCATTATCGACGAGCTCACTGTGCGACTCGAGAACGCCATCGCTAACAAGGCGCTCCTCCGTCCAGTTCGCGCAGCCGCCGTTCGCGGCATCAGGATGCTAAACAAATACTACGAGAAAACCGATGAGTCGATCATGTATCGCATGGCGATGAGTACGTACCCCTTTGTTTTACTGAACTTAGTACTAACTTTCCTGCCATTGCCAGTGCTGCATCCCAAGTACAAGAAATCTTACTTCGTCCAGCAGAAAAATACTGGCCGCCCGAGTGGGTCGCCGAGCGGAGCGTCTTCTCCGTGAACAGTGGGAAGCCCACTACAAGCCCAAGACCATCGCGCCTGAGAGCGCAACTCGTACGGTACGTTATGCACCTATCTAATACATGGGAGCACCGCTAATATTGTCCTTCTTTCGTTAGCTCGACGTCGTCGCAACTTCAGACGACGAAGACGACTTCTTTCGCGCCATCGGTGCTGCCCCATCCGATGCTGACCAGGCAGGCGACGTCATCACGACGTACTTTGCCACTGGACCCTCTCAAAACCGTGACCGATCCGATCATGTACTGGAGTAGTCAGCTCACTGGCGGCGATCCTATGGCACGCATGGCCTTGGATTTCCTCTCCGCCCCCGCCGCGTCCGTTGACGTCGAACGCGCGTTCTCGCGTGGCGGCCTCATCACCGTTACCAAGCGACGACACGCCCTTGCGGATCGTTCCGTCCGGGCTGCAACAGTACTCAGTTCATGGGCCACACAGACTGGTCTCATTCCAGAGAAAGAGATCATTGCCAGCATCCGTTCGAAGGGCAAGGCGAAAGCGACGTAGATCTTGTATCATTAGGCTCGCGGCTAGTAATCACCACCCTACTACTAAACACACCATCTCACCACAAAGCCATGTTGTACATACATTCTGTGTACAAGTTCTTGTACTGTTTTAATAGTCATACATTGAATCCCGCCTCTTATCTCACTGCGCGCGAGCGACTGACTTTGCCACTATGGCCACAATTAATGAGCGCCTTTCCGGCGCTTGTGCCTCTCGCGCATGATGCCTGTCCGACTTTACTCACAAGTGTCACGCTGGCTGCTATAACTAACCTAGAATCATATTCTAAGTGTTTCAAGTGTGATATATGGTACACTAGAATGCTCTGATCATCAAATGTAGTCTCCACAAGCAAATACAGATGACCTGTAAAATATACCTGCGGGTATCCCAAATACCTGCGAACTTTGCCAAAGCCTTGACCTGGATCTGCGGATCAGTACACCTGCGGGTTAAAATACCTGCGGGTCATCATACCTGCGGGTATTGATGGCAGATCCACGGCCGCGGGTACCCGCAGGTTACCCAGATCTGCGCTGAGCTTTATCCTGTACGGCTATGCCATGATACCCACCTCCATTGGACTCTTTTCTCGCCCGGGCGGTCGAGCTCTGTTTTTCAATGAAGTACAGTTCTCTCCAGCGTACCCACTCATCACCGAGAGACAGGTTCGGTATCCTTGACTCACTGACTAAGGCGTATACTTGAGTAGTATCCACATTACATCAACCATTGCATGACACGTCCTCTCACGACTCTTGATGATTATAGCACACATCCTCGCGAATTTAACAACGGGCAAGCGTACTACCAATCTAATGTCGAAGTTAGCTTTTTTTCCAAGGACGTCTTCAAGGAGCCCAATCTGTGTTTTTTTTTGAATTTTGTTTTCCAATTATTGTAGAGCGCCCCTGTTATACAAAAGATATAAATAATACTGTATTTAGTGACTACTCGCCTCGAAGTACCGTCCCAGCTTGTCGCAAAGCCCGTATTGCAGCGGTGTAATTTACATTGTTACACTTGGACTCAACTTGGACTTGCTCTAGGTCCCAACTACCATAATGGGCTTTTGGCCATAAGTCAACGAGGCTATAATTCCCCATGATCACGTGCTCCTTAAGCGCTCTTTGAGGCGCCGATGACATACAGGAAGCGCCAAGCAGAGAGCGTTCAGTAATGTCGCTCGCTCTCCGACGATGCACCCGAGCCACACGAGTACTTAGCCTGCTCCGTCGCGGACGCCGCGAATTTACCGTTTTAGCACTTGAGTCATCTGCTGATGATACCTGTGCTGCTGTCGTGACTTCAGACCGCCAAATCTTGTCCAATGTTGTCATCAAGCAATTACACAAGTGAGTGTTGGAAAGTTACTTCATGTAGTCAGACCAAACCCCAATGTCTACCCTAGGCATGAGGAATTTGGAGGCATTGAGCCCATAGTAGCTCTTAGTGAGCATCAAAAGAATATGGTGAGCAACGTCAAACTTGAGACCATCACTGTGCATCATTGAACATGAATTGGCCAGCCTTCGGCTATTCGTCAAGCTCTTGACATAGCCAAGATAGAGGTCACAGACGTAGACGGAATTGCTTTAACACCAGAGGTCCTGGGATGCCGGGATGTCTGAGCGTTTGCTTGAACGCTGCCAAGAACCTTGCTAGTGCTTTGCGGAAACCTCTAATCGGTGTTTCACCACATGGTTCGTATTCCTTATACGACACTCGCTTGAGAAAACAAGTTGAAAGTAGGACACAGCAAGCGCACGCTCTTACAGCAATTCTCACAGCAAAAGATGCAGCCGAGATGCCCATCATCTTCCCTTTCCTCACACTACTCATTTCTGGCGGGCACACACTCATCGTCTTGGTTCTCAGTCCGGACAAGTTTCGCATACTTGCTTCAACGGTAGATGAAGCTGTCGGTGAGACCATAGACGCCACCGCCCGCTCAATACGTGTCAAATGGGAAAGGACGTGCCCCGGGAGCTGCCCTAGAGGCACTTGCGAGAGACAGCCTACCCGGCGTCGAGGAGCAAGACCTTCCAGTGATCGAACGCCCCAAGCTACCATTCCACGGCCAGCTGAAGTTTTCGTTCGCGGGATTGCACTCTTGGGTCGACAACTATGTCCTCGCACATGGTCACCCCGTTGACATCTGGTCTGGAAGACCAGGCGCACTTTGACGGAAACTGGAGGGGCCCCAACCCTAAAAAGCTGCACAAAACGCTGTTTCTTCCTAACCCGCCACACCGAGTCGCCCTAGCGCGCGCCTTTCAAAACGCGGCGTTCCAGATGCTAGAAGACAAGCTCGTCCTCGCGTTACAATACTGCGATCCGAAGAACTACCCTAAGCTGAAAGTCGACAGGGATCGATCGGAGGTGCTCGAGCTAACCTGGTCCCATTAGGCATGTCGTGGTCAGCGGTGGTGTTGGGGGAGCAACTTGACTTTCCGGACTCGGTGGGTATATGCGGCTATAACCCCTGTGTATATTCTGACCTTTCTCCAGTTTGCAAGAGACCCTACAGACTACAACTTCCCAGATCGTAATCTCACACTGGTGTGTCCACCACCGGAGTACTGCACTGGTACGCTTCCGAACAAACACAAGCCATACGGACGGTTTTCTGACCCCTTTGCAGATAACGCAGCCATGATTGGTTGGGCTTCTATGCACCGGTTCCTAGCTGGCGAATCTGATGACTACGCTATTCGGCACATTAAGAAATGGAGTATAGAGCAGCTTAATGTACAAGACCTTGTAGCTTGATGATGTGTACGCACTACCCGCCTCCACTCATAACGCGTTCGTACATCAGAATTTCCATCTCGCAACCAGCACCCATTTAGTCAAGGTGAGGGACAATGATAGATTACTTCCAGGAATGTGCATTGCGTGATGTACAACGACAACAATTTGACTAGGATACAACAGTCCATCTACAACTACATATTACAAAGCCGTACTTTTTGATTTTCTAGGATTTTTGGTGAATGATAGATATCCGAGTAGGCGGAAGCGACAACGCGATGGAACACATTCTGTCGTGAGATGTCGGTGGGTGAAAAGGGATGCTGAACAGGACTACTGGACACATGGGAGACGTGTCTTATGAGACATTCCCGCTTGTCCGTCGACAAGGAAGGCGACGCTGGGGGTCGATGAAGACGTCCGGCGAAGACACCGACTCGGCGGCTGCGCGCACAGCGGAGACGACGTCGAAGTGGTAAAGACTAGAGGGGGGCGTATCATGCAGCGCGATGGGCTGTTCGTCGCGCTCTCTATCCTCGTGACGGCAAGAGTCCGAGCCGACGATGGGCGTTCTCGACGTCGATCTTCTCGCGGCGCAAGGAGGACTCGCGAACGTCGCCGTTACGAGACGACCTGCACGAGCTCGGCGGGGCGCTGAGGCGATGATGATCGGCCGATACCGAAGCCACAGCCCGCGACGAGGGCTCTACGTATCCATGGGGAGAGGACAGTTGCAAAGTGGAACTGTGGAAGGACGTTGTGTCAACATATTGCTAACAGATTTTAGGATATGATGCGTTACCTCCACTGGGTGGTTTGCCCATCGCTCGCTCGACCTCGTTAGTATAGTTCACGAGTGTCAATGAGAGCTTGGACGGCAGTAGTGTCGATGTGGGATCTGAAGGAGATATGTCAGGCTCTGGGCGCAGTGGACAGATAAGATGTCACTCACACTCACCGGAGGAAATCCAGGACGATGCATGGCTGCAGAGTTACCGGCTTGACCTCATTCTCAGCAGCGAGGTCCTGGGCCAGGCTTCGGGCCGGGGTCGTTCCATGGCCTGTCGCTCATCCGAACCTGGGACATATCCGTTCCTCTGCGCATGTTGGACTTGACGTAATCGACGATGGTAGAGTTTCAGGATGGACGAATTCGGGTAAAGGAAGCTCTCCTCGAAGCGGTACACGACGACGCCAGGCGCAGGTGCGCGCGGGCTTGACGGACACGTTCATGAGGCTCGCCTTGGGGTTCAATGGGACGTAAACGTCACGCGACTCGGCAGAGGGCGACTCGGATGCACGCAGGGTGACTTTGCCGAGGAAGTATCCTCGCGGCCGTGCAACGCGCACGAGGAGGAGGGCCAGAGAGGTGCAGATGGAAGTGTAGATCCCGTTCTCGATCGTCGAGAAGACGGTGACGAGAACGGCCGCAGCCCAGATGATGAACTCGAGAGGTGACACGCGCCAGAAGGAGTAGACCTGCTTCGGTTTCGCGACGAGGTCGGCGACAGCGTGGATGATAATAGCGGAGAGTCCAGCGCTGGGAATCCAGAAGAAGGCGGGGGTAAGACCATACAAAGCAACGATGACTACGATCGCGCGTGAGAAATGCCGGCAGCGGGAGTGCGGACACCCGATTTGGACTTCAGGGCGGAACGGGGAGAACGAGCCCGTAGCAGGGTAGGCACCAAACAGCGTTCCAAGTGTGTTCGTGACGCCGAGTGATAGCGATGAGTTCTTGGTTAGGGTTGATCTTGTATCCGTTCACGCGACCGAAAGCTAAATTGAGTTGTTAGTATGAGGAAGTTCTCGTGGTGAACGGTGACGTACATTTCGAAATGGCAATGTGTTCCAGCAACAGAATAATTGTAGCCACGGGCAGCTCTGGAGCGAGCGCAGAGATAAGGTCTCTATCGATGACGGGAGTGCCGACATGCTTGCAAGCCACGGGGGTACGTTCTGTAAGATCTTGATTGGGTATTTCCCGAGTGACTCTTCCGGTGTCGGCAGTACAACCAAGACGCAATAGTGAGAACGATGATGACGAAGGCATTGCGGAAGGTCGAGATGAAGAAGAAGAGCGCTCTAATTGAGATGTATGATTAGAAACCAATGAGAACCACAGAAAACGAGAACGTACGGCGTCTAGGGTAACGGCGTGAGAGCCTAGTCGCAAGTCATACGAATGAGGTACAGCGAGACGAGTCCGGTAATACCGAAGGCGGCATCGAGCTTGGTTTGCGGGAGGTACTTCAGAGAATTGATGATGACTTTGTACGCTTTGCAGCTCGCGTGCTGAGGGGATAATGAGAATGCTGGGGGGCAGCGTAGAGAAAGAAAAGACTCACTTGAATCCGCTCTCACCAAGGAGCCCGGGAACCTGGCCAGCTACTACGATGTTTGATCGCAGAGCCCGTCATGAACCCGCTGACCGCTGGTGCAGGACATGAACTCGACGATCCATCCGAGACGAAGCAAGCCAATGCCTAGCACGATGAAACCGCAGATGAAAGCGACCGTGGTGGCAATTTGGGGACCGTCCCATACGCCGGGGAGGGCTTTTGTCAACGTGTGCGATGATTTGGGAGACAGTGGAGCGACATGACTGCGACAGGACCGATAGAGACATCCTTGGATGTAGCGAATAGCTTACCGAGGCGATCCGCGATGTCAATATTGGAGTTGAGATGAGGTAGACATGCACGTACACAGTAGATCAAAACACCGATGAAAGCGGAATAGAGACCGTACTCCGCAGGAAGAGTGGCGATCTGGAGGAAGGTCAGACGACATGGCGAGCGGGGCGAGTGTCCGGACGCACCTGAGCATAAGACATGCTCTGAGGGACGACAACAATGCCAACGGTGAGACCAGCCACAAGGTCACCGTACAACCATCCCACATCTGCATGAACGATGAGCACCCGGCTCACAGAAGAGCGCGCTCCACATACTGTAGCGAGTAATCCATGACGTGATCGGGAAGAGCGCGACTGGGCGTAGCTGATGGCCTGTGAGAAGCAGACATTAACGCCAAAAATGAGGACAAAACGCGAGGGTGGGCGCACATCTTGTTTTGGGTTGGCGGAGATACCACGAACCCAGTGGCCGATGGAAACGGTGGAGACAGAGTCTTCGGGATAGCCAATGACACCCTTTCCCCATGTCTTGAATCTGGAGTACGCTGAAGCCATATTGTGCCTTGGTGGGGAGGTACCAGAGTGGAGGTGGATGGGGATGATTGAGGAGATGCAGCCATGGGATATATATACGTCGCCTAATGGGGCGGCAGATGGGGTTAGGTCAGGCACTTTGCCAGTCCGTGGTAAAAGAAGGACTTCTGCAGTGTTGCAGAAAGAACAGGCTGCGGCGTATGTTCGATAGCGGGTCTGGAGACCCTTTTTCGATCGAGCCGTCAATACGACAGAAGCAAGGCGGATGGCGAGGTTCCTGGCGGAGTTGCCTGCGAATATTTTCCAGACGAAGTGGGAAGATGTCGTGGGTAGGCGACAGGAGCTCCTGGGTGGAAGCGAACAAGACGAAACGGTAGAAAAACATTTGGGTTTGCTGATTCAGAATATTTAGACGCAATTGCGCAAGATGAGGTCGCTGGTGGCACTCCGGAAGAGGTCTTCAGCACAAGCACGCCATCGCACAGCAACATTGGCGAATGGGCACGTGACCGCGTGTTTCGTGTCCAACGCCACGACGCGTCGTTCCTGACTCCAGACAGCGACCTTGGCACTCATTAGAAGGCGGGAGCTAGACCGCAAAAATCCTAGAGGTCGGAGTAGCTCCTGCTATACTGGTACGATGTGCGTTCCGTCTGTCCTGGGGCAGTGCTAAGCGCCGTCCAACCGATGTACCTCCCGTAGGAGCAGCTCGACGCGAAGACAGGCTAGGCCTTCTTCCAACCACTCCTAGGCGACATTTATGTGGGCAGCATCTTTCGTACGCATGCCACGACGTCGGGGAACCGCCGTATTGGGATAGATTGCCATCTCTGTCCCTGCATAGCAGGTCTACGTTAGCATCGATGCATACAATCATACGGAGTGCAGGTACGCTTCGGGACCTCACCATTTTCGCGTTTGATACCTTTCTCTCGTAGCCCCTCCCGCCTAGTCCACACGAGGACCAGCCCGAATCTCTCGCAGCCATCTCCAGAAGTGGTCAAAGGCCTTCGAACACCAAAACGTTTGCGCGAGCTTTTACGTATCCCCCACGGGCCAGGACGCCATCGCTGCTCGCGTCATGTTGAGCAGCGTGATTTCCGTTAACGACAACAGTGCATGGCGCGCGTTGCGCCCAGGATGTGCGATCGGTAGCCATCGTCGATGCGCTTATACGCACGAGGCCGCCACGGAGCTACCCAAGCATGTTCCGAACGGTGCAATCTTGCGAAATTATCCCCCAATTGAATGCTGTCATTGGAAGTGTCGGGAAGGAGCAAATGGGTATACGCGAGGAGGCTTCTGACATTACTTCACAGGCCCTCTTGGACGTTATTCCCAACTTCTATCAAATGAATCGCTGCAGTCTCAGAAACATGCATACACTCACACCACGGCAGCCGAGGCGACAAATTCTGACGCGTATCAACACTTTGCGACCCGTGTGCCCCGCCTGGCACGAACGATTCGCCCGGTGCATTCACCGCACGAGCGCAAACCCGGACGAAAGCGCGAGGAAAACAGCTTGCTCAGGGTGATTGTATGCGCCTAGATTAGATGGAACACGTAGGCTTGCTCGTAGATGGTGTAAAGTAGAGTGATAGTTGGGGCCTATAGCATCCATTCCATGAACTGACAGTAGCCAGCATCGTCGCATCCAAGATCAGGTACGGAGAGCGTGGGCGCGGAGGCAGAAGTGAGTCCGTAGGCGCCCGCCCTGTGGCGCGAGGAGGAGTAGTGGGGGCGCTTGCGAGGATTGATGGATCGCACGTGGCGCGTACTTTGCGTCTGGCTGCATTGGGCGTGCTCCAGCTGTCTGTTTCTTTGCCTGAGCGCAGTGCGCCTCCTTCACGACACCATATCCAATTCTTTTGTACGAGTAACGCCTTTAACGACCCCATGGCAGCCCATCCAAAGACCGTCCCCCTCGTCGCCCCCGGTCACACTCGCCCCGTCACCCACCTCTCATTCTCGCCTCTGCAGGATGACGGGACGTACGTCCTCATCTCTAGCTGCAAGGACGGAAACCCGATGTTACGGGAATGGACGGGGGACTGGATAGGGACCTTCTTCGGCCACAAAGGAGCCGTCTGGTCTAGCAAACTTTCTCCAGATACCTCCCGCGCGGCCTCAGGCAGTGCAGACTTTACCGCGTGAGTAATGTCGCGCATTGTGCCACCTGCTCTGTTCTGACAAGTACCTTGATACTGCTTGCGTCTAATTACACGCGGTATACAGAAAGATATGGGACACATATAGCGGCGAAGCCCTCCATTCATTTCCGCACAACCACATCGTCCGCAGTGTCGCGATATCTCCTAGTACCTCCCATCTGCTCACCGGAGGCCAAGAGAAGAAAGTGCGGATGTTCGATCTACGAAGACCGGATGCAGAGCCCGACTTTTTCACAGAGAGTGGCGCCACATTCGCGCACGATGGGACCGTCAAGAGTGTCGTGTGGGTAGGCGAGCATACAGGCGTGAGTGCCGGTGAGGACGGTGTGGTCAAGTATGTTGTTGAATATCTTGATTCCTTATCCTGTAGCTAACCAGTTATCCCATCTAGATGGTGGGATCTCCGTACTCGGAGTTTGACTACTAGCCTCTCCTTCCCCGGACCCATCCAGTCTATGGAACTCTCCCCGCAAAACCAACCGCCTCGTGGTCACGTCTGGGAAAGACTGTTTCGTTATTCCCGCATTGCCAAACGGAAAATCAGACGCACAGCCTGACCCTCCCGTACGCGCCCTCCTCGGCGTCCATCCACCCGATTCTCCAGGACAGGTTTGTCACCGGCAGCACAAGCGACGAGTGGGTTAGAATACATAGCCTTGACGGCACCGAGCGGGATGTTTTGAAGGGTCACCATGGACCTGTACATTGTGTCGAATTTAGTCCGGACGGAGAGCTGTTCGCTAGCGGTAGTGGTGCGTAAACTCGCGCGCCTCGTCCCACCTGATGCTGATCATTCCCCGTTCATTTCGGGCCTCGTCACTTTACAGAGGATGGTGAGTAATGTCCTACACACCAAGCTTGGAAATATCCATCTCACATGTTCCTAGGTACCATTCGCTTGTGGCAAACAACACCAGGAAAAGCATCTACGGTCTCTGGCAGGGTCCTCAGACCAACGGAGGTTAATAATTTAGTAGAGGAAATTCAGCATGATAATGTAACGACGCGATTCTTTGTTGCTCTCTTCCACTCGTGTTGTGTAGTTGCCCTCAAGACGTACACTGGTTTCAGATTCCGTTACGTTGCTCAACAACTCGTCACCCTTGAAGGGGATAAATACAGATCTACAGATAAACATGGCAAGGTGTCGTAAGTATGAACAATGAAACAATGAACAATGAACAATGGAGTGATAGAGCAACAATGGACAGCAATGTGGACGAGACGCGTCAGAAATGCAAGGGTATCTCAGATATGGCTACAAATAATGATAGATGGAAATGTCCGGATGAGGGTATCTCAATGTTTAGATGGCTGGAAGGTTGGTATGCATGGGTGGCGGGGGAGGATACGGCTGCTGTAAGGGCTGTGGCTCCGGAATCTTGCCGCAGGTATGGTACACAGGGTGCAGCGCGGCCCACTTGTTCCCGTTATCCCAGTGCGGCTCGCCAAAGTGCCGACCGACGATGACCACGCCTTCTTCCTCGGCGAGCGCGACGTATAGTCCTTGAGCTGCGCACAGCCCGCGCGCTGGGTACACCGCCGGGTGCTCTTGCCTGAGCAGGCGCACCGAGCTGCGAGAAGTTGACCCGTGTGTTGCCCGTCAGCCGCTCCCGCTCGAGCACGCGCACGAGCAGGCTTGAACTTCTGTGGCGGCTTGCGCAGGGCGCGTCATCGCCACACTCGGCACGACCACGTCCGGGCGCACGCGGACCCAGATAAGCTGTTCCTCCTCGCTGGCGTCCGTGGTAGGTTCCATAGGCAGTTGCTCGCCAGGGCCCGGGGCCTTCATGGCGCCAGGGGAGAAGCTGACGTCGTCAAGAGGTGTGGGCGGTGCAGAGGAAGCGGCGGACTGCCGGTCGTGCGCGTCGCTGGTGAGTTTCCATGTCAAAAGGTGGCCGGTGTTCCGCGCTCATACTCGAGCGAAATCTCCGTTGTAGCTGGTGTCGAAGGCACAGGTCGGTGGTCATTCACATCACCAGAGAGATCGCTGTCGAGCAAGAGATGACGATCTGACGCTTGATCTACAACCACGGGCGGCGAAGGTAGCTGATTGTCTATTGTGTCAGTCATTCCTTCTGAGGATAGGGTGGATCTTACTGTCGAGGCTGAGAGTGGTGGGAAGTTTGGTGCTGTGGCGACGGGCCTCGACGACTGCCACGCAGGTGAAAGACGCTGGGTTTGGGCCAGGGGTGAGAGCTAGAACGGCGGTCAGTTGCGTTGATTGGACCGAAGTAGATCACTTACACTATGCGATCGGCTCTCTGAAGCTACTCCACCTTGATTTGGTTTCCCGGAGCCGGTGGGGGAGTTGATAGTGGGCAGGAATCCTGGGTTCGGACACGATGATGAACGATGGTGCTGGAGGGATGCGGACAGGTTAGTGCTATATATCAAGGGATTGTGGGGTTTGAAAGAGCGTGGAGTGTGGCGAGGAGGAAGGTGACGGACCCAGTGGGCACCATAGGCACCATGGGTGGCACCGTGCGCTCGATAGGTATCGGCAACAGCGGACGTGTGGCGTAAGCAGCAGGCGTCCGGGTCTTTGGTGGCGGTGTTGGGACAGGCATCTCAGCTTGTAGAACGCTGCGCGGCCATTCGTAACCACCGATGCTTGTGTGACCGTAGACTCGAGTGCGCTGCAGACGGCGCCAACAGGACGACTCTGTATCCTCGAAGACGCATCGTCGACACGGCATAACTGAAGTCTCGATCCCCTGATATCAGAAATGACTGTTGACGGTGGAGGAAAGTCGACGGCATGAGTGATTATGTCCACTAGTAGAGGCATAAGATAGTGTATATGAGCCTTCACGTCAGAACTCACCCATGATCATCTTATCAGCAACGTCCTTTCTCCCGTTATGTGGACAGTCAATAATCGTCACTCCACACGCCTGTAGGTCAGAGCGTAGGGTAGTCGTTCTCGTGGATATTTGCTCAGATGTTTCAGAATATGCCTTGAATACTTTGACGTTTCCGTATTCATGCGCAATGCGGCGAATGCCGTTTGTTGCAGAGAAGCCATCAGCTACGCCTGGGATCTCGCAGTTTTCTGTAAATGTGGCAATGAATAGGCAGATGAGACGTAATCAGCAGGCTTCATTAGACAAAATGCTGTGGCGTACCGTAATCCCAGAAGATGGCGACGCTCTCTGGCTCGGATGACATGGTGGTGAAGGGATAAGTGGATGTTCTAGCTATTATCCTCCACGTCCCCACTCTAACCCCTCTTATACGTATCAAGGATGCACAGCCTACTGAGCTTGAAAATCCGCTTCGCCGCAGGTGCGCGGGCTTCGAGTCACTGGATCTCCGTCTCAACCGTCGAGAGCCGAACACAAACGGCGCGCGTATGCCACTTTGTTCTTTTGACACTCCGGCGAACAGCTACTCCAAACGGTTGAAAGAGGAACACAAGCATAGCCTTAGATGCTCGTTATGGCGTCGCTGCACGGGGCTGACAAGTGTAGTCAAGTTACTACTGGACTGCTGGTTGTCAAGTGGCATCAATAGAGAGAACGCCCAGAATGGCAAGGTATCGCATCACTCACAGCAACATGATATTAATAATGGATTGTAGGGGGATCTAGTTTGCGTGTCGCGTCGTGAAGTAAGGGCCTTCAAGATCCTCAGCGATGTTAATTCGTCGGGATTGGTGTCGAGCAGGTGCCGGAATAGGGTAACAACAGTGCTGTGTGCCCTGCCTCACGGCAGGACCACCTAAGTCCCGCCCACTCGCGCCCTTGCAGTGGTGACGCGGACTTTACTCAAGCGCAATATGCGGGCGACATGCAGTGCAAAATGCTGAGCGGCGGGGCACATCCTGACGGAGCCTGGATGAACATGCGCCGAATACTGTGTCACGGGGACGTGTCAGCGCCCAGAGAAAATGGAAGACCAGCAAAACTTCCAATCTGAGCGAGTCACTGTGCAGTAGCGCATGGGGATACTACATGTATGAGTCTTTCCATTGTTCGACACTTCAGTGGATCTAGGAAGGTTGAATAGATAGATGTGGACTCACCACTCCCACATGGATATCCCGCTGTACTCGTTTGTTTGAATCAGACAACTGAAGTAAACAAAAAGACACTTCGGTTACGAGCAATTCAGGCAGAGTTTCGAGGCATATGCAAGCAAGTAAAGCATTCTGTCCGTCTTCCTAGAAAAAGAAAGCCACAGCCTTCAAAAGCTAATCGATGTCGGATGGTCCAGGTTGCTACTTTTGAGGAGCGGCTGTGCACTTCAAAGGCACAAAGGGGGACAGGTGTTTGTGAGCAACAACCTCGGCTGTGAGTGTTGGTTTAACAGCAGTCAAGCACGAGTCATCGTGGTGCAGTACCCCTGAAGTGCCTTTCGTGCTCAAGTCGCGCAGCTGCCGCATCCATCAGTGATTCGTTCGCGGCATTGACCGCCCTAATTAGACGCCGTATTATGTAACACGGATTTCACAAGCTTCAGAATGACACAGAGCCGTGATGATGGCGTTTTATGCTTTCCGTTGCCGACACCGACCATGGCTGTCCCAGCTAGCTCAATGAACTCACTTGAACTTGTACTACCACCACCACCCCTGTCAATCCGCGGATCCTAGCCTCCCTGCAGATTGTCCACCATTCGGCTGTGCCGGTACCTACCGTAAATATGCCATCGGATTTGCAGCCACCAACGCCGGCCTTCGACGAACACCAGCAGCACAGCACCCACGCTGCAAGCCATGCACCGAAGCTCACACATCACGCGTCTCACTCTCTCGGACTGCCTTCACCCGACTCTTTGAGCTTTATTGCAAGCGGTGCTCACTACGCCGGCGGACCTGCGACCCCATCCCACCATGACCATCTGGGCAATGACCACAAACACCGCTCGCTCAGTATATCCGGGAATGACCCTGCAGTACTCACCACATACCGCGACGTCTTGAAGGATATCGAAGATGTCAGTAAACACTGCAGCCCCACGCATAGATTTCCTTCATTGATACATTTTCTAGCTGTTCTGTGCCATTGCCACAGCAGAGACGTTCGAGCGGAGGTTCAGACATGATGCGCAGTATGAGGAGGACCCTCTGTGTAAATGCATCGGTATCACAGAATGTGTAGCGCAATTTGTTGCTCTGGTAAGCACCGCCATGCTCCCTTTGTGGCGTCTGAGGCGGTGACATCGCCCCAGTCCAAGATATGCAAGTCTTCCAAGCGGATATCCTGTCGTGTGTTATCCGCGACATTGAAGCCGAATAGACTCGTGCTGGCACAAACACAAGAATACAAACTTCGCTGGATAAAGAAGAAGAAGGTCAGTTGGTCGAAGCTCGACTCTGCGTCATCGATTGACGGAAAACCTTGTGTACCCCTCATACCTTAGGTGATAGAGTCTTTTTGTACTGATCGACTTAGACGACGATCTCAAGATTGTGAATATGGTCGATCAATGGAACGGAGAACATCCACCCACTCGCTGGGGTGCCCTTCATCTCAGACGTCTGAATGCCAAAGTCATGCCCTGGCTTATCCACATGCCTCATTCGCACTCCGAAATAAACAGGTCAACATCCGGTTTTTTTGGGCATACTTGACGACAAAGTGGGTCACATTGCTTGTATTTGTAACTTTTACTACCACGGGCCGCGGTGCCATCATTTATTAGGGCAAGGATGTATAATACCTTGTAACCTCACGTAGTATATGTAAGTCTCTATGTCAGGGGATACCAAGCAGTAGTGTTTCTTTCCATTCGGCGTAACCACCGGTCGTTCTTCATCTTCTCGTCGAGAAGATGGACAGTAACTGCTCCATTCGTAGAAATCGGTGCAGCATAAACGTAGTCTTCAGCAGATGGTTCCTCAATCTGATGCCTAGGGATGGTACGCATAAGATGATAACTCGCCCTGAATGACAAAAATCAAGAGTTCAACGTACCGAAGAAGCAAGTGTCCGGCCAAGTCACTGCCGCTTCTCCAGTCTGGCCTGTCTCGAGAATAGGGCAGTGGGCGCAGCGCCAAGAATCGCCATATTCATTCCATCGCTGGGTATACGGTTCTAAATTGTTGGCTCGGGCAATTTCCTCTAGAGGCTTCGCCGCCTCAATTTGGGCCGCGTCGTCTATAACCTTCCAATCTTCAATGCAGCACTTGTGAAGAACGGCATGTTGAAATCTAAGTCGCAGTGGTGTCAGACAGCAGTTTGAAGAGCTCAGCGCGGACGCCACTCACCATAGCACGCCAGTTCATGATACTGACAGTGCGCTCCAAATTGTGCTTGAGACAAGTCATGCGAGTCGGTGACCCGTCCATCTCTTCCACGGTTGCTGCCATGGCGCGGGAAGACCGTGAGCCTCAACGACTGCCTTCGCTTTGTCAGCATGGAGCTTGTATCGGGTTGGCTGCCAAGTCAATGCGGGCAGCCGTGGCACATTGTTGGTGACAGCACAAGTGTAGAGATTGGGACTCGGGTCGAGAAGAGTCACACGGCTCTTTCTACATGTATGTGCGAGAATATTTGGCCACGAGCACGACATGTCGCAAAAGTCACAAGTGAACACGCTCCCCTGCGGCCAGGTGCAACGGATCCTCCGCGTCGGAGCCGAGAGACTTTCTAGCCAGGTCGCACAGGTACTGGCGCTGCACCGGATCGCCAGGTTTCCTCGTATTCCGGGAGCGCAGTGCGAAGGAATTCAAAGTCGGCGATCGTGGGTTCCACTTCGCAAGGCTGGGAGAGTATTTCCTTGACTTGAGGCATGTAAATGTGCAATATCGCGAGAGCGAGAGATTCATTTCTTCTTCTGGTTTTTTTAATCGCAAGGATAGCTTGATCGAGAACGCGAAGCCGACGTGAAACTCTCAAGTTCATTTCTTGCTTCAGATGAACTTGTCTGATAGGCTCTCAACCCTAATGATTATTGCGTCCTGGATATTGCTCCCAAACTGAAGTAGTGCTCAATCGTCAACGACATGGCTTCCGCCGGAATCAATGAGAAGACGTACTACGATCCGTCAAAGCCTTTGGCTTTTGCGAGACCAAGGGACACCTGCAAAAGTCTCGCGTTACGATTTTTATCGAGAACGGGCCCATATCCCAGCGAAGTAAGCTTGTCCTTGATACTATCTCCTCGCCTCAGTATCGCCCTTCAGCGTTCCAGCGGCCACACAAGGTTTGAACACACCTCTCTAATCGCTCTTTACGAAGAATTTCATTCTGCTTTGTACGGAACGCCTCTTTGTCTTCTTGCCCACCTGGCCATGGAATGGATATGCTGTTGAAACGGTCAATGATTATGTGCTACCCACCTTCTACCTCGTATAGGCAAGCTATAGAGATGCCTACACCTCGTAACGCTTCCAGTTTTTCGCGCTTTCGTCTTTGATATAAGTCTCAATCTCAACCTCATCATCATGTAGCTGAGATAGCATCCCTTGTGATGGCTTCCATAGTTGGGCGGTGTAAGTATCATCCCTTTATGTAGATACATGCTATCCACTACCCTGAATGAATGAGTGTCACAAAAATTTTGAGGCAGGTTAAATAAGCGCAAATACGCACACAATATATCGCCCCTCGTGGAGTAAGGGTACAAGGGTATAAATTCGGAAGACAATCCAGCGGGAATGGCACAATTGATGCTCCGGTTTGCGCCACGGATGCAGAAGGCAAGACCATCGGAAGGCAATTTGGATTGAGATATTTCGCCCTAGCAGTGATATGTGTTAGATGGATATGTCAAGCAGAATTAGACACTCCTTCCGATACCTGGGGTACCCTTGCAGTTATCTTACAAGTATCGAGCCCGCAGGCCAGTCCCAGTAGTATCTTTTCGCAGCGGGCTTTTTGAGACATTTCTGTGTGCATGGTATCAGGAAGTTTTGACGTGCGCCACATTGTGGGGAAAACACTCGTCACGTGGACAGAGCAGAACATTTCAAGAGATTGACTTCTACGAAGGCTGAGTGAGGCATATTTTCGTAGGGTACAGGATTGTGGTACTGGTCATCCGCAGCTCTCCCATTACGCGTGGCCTCCATAACATGGAATAGGAGTTTTTTGCCATCAGGAGTCGAGACGAAAATCCTTGGTTTGTCCTAGCGAGGTTTTCAAGAGGTCTCATGGGCTCTAAGCATGACAAAATCTGGCAGTACCAGCAGTGAGTGTGCCAGTCTCTAGCGATCAATGCAGCATAGACGCGAAACGGCAGAACGGCCACATCTAGATGCAAACTGAAGAGTAGCGTTTAGGCCAAAAAAATCAAGGGGCCTTTTTGTCCGGGTTTGCTACGAGGGCGTCGTCGAGGTTGTTTTTGGCCGCAGGTTTGACATGCTCCTGTCTTCAGAAGCGTTTTGGTCCGAGTCTTGATCACGCTTGCGCTTTGTTACCTTCCGTGTCGTGCGTCGAGAAGCCATGTTGAATATCTCCATAAGGGAGACGCGTCTTGTTGAACGCGTCGAGACGTGTGTGGCGGTTCGGGTGCAGCAGTAATTAACGGCTGATCACGCTCGATCGTGTGCGCGAGTCATTAGTGCACGACGCGTTTTCCTGCTACGCGTCTTGCCAAGACATCTGGCAAACCGAAAGTCAGAGCCCCGACCCGCTCCGACTGTTTTCCTCACGTTGGAAGTTGTGACTCGCATGAATTACAAAGACCGGCTTTTTGGGAAACAGGACTTGTAGCGAGATGTTGATTTTATTAAGATGATTTTTGGCACGAAACCCCGCTGTTAGCGAATCTGGCCTTGGGAGTATTGACAATATACGGGTATGGAGAAGACCGTCTCAGTGACTCTCAGGTTGAAATATGTATGTTTACTCTAGGTGAGAGGATAGTAAGCAGCTGATGTTCTGTTTCCATAACGGCGTATAGCCCAGTTTGCCCTTCAGTTTTTACCTCGTCGAGAAGATGGACAGTGACCGTTCCATTCGTAGAAATCGGCGCAGCATACACATAGTCCCCCAGCAGATACTTTTCTCATGTCTGGTGCCTAGCGTTGGTTGTGATATAAGACCTTAAGGGATACAAACGATGGCGTCGAGGGTTCAAGACGTACCAAAGATGCAGGTGTCCGGCCAAGTGCTCCCCTTCAATCTCATTTGGCCTTGATTGTAGGGCTAAGTGTGTCGCGCAATTGCCAAGAAGATGACCATAAGACCTTGTCCATCGCTGGTCGTCTGGTTTCTAGGTTGCTTGGCCACGAGCAATTTCCTCTAGAGGCTTCGCCGCCTCGACCGGTTGGGACCACGCGTCGTCTATGACTTTCCAATCTTCAACGGAAACACTTTTTTCGAAACTTGCAGCATGTTCAAGCTAAGTCGCAGCGGTGTCAGAAAGCGTGCCTAAAAACCCATCGTAGATACTCCTCACCATTGCACGCCCAGTTCATGATACTAACTCTGTGCATAATATCCGCGTTGTGCTTGGAGACAAGTCCATGCGCAGTCGATGATTCGTCCATCTCTTCCACGGTTGTTGTAATGAGCAGGGAGATTGTGGGCCTCAACGAATTGCCTGTCGCTGTGGCGGGCATGAAGCGTGTCTATCCGGTCGGCCTCCAAGTCAGTGCTGGCGCACTTCTGACGACAGCCCAAGTGTAGAAAATCGGGACCCGGTTCGGTGTCAGCTGCCCGTGCCTTACATGTATGTGCGAGAATATTTGGCCACGAGCACGACATGTTGCAAAAGTCACAAGTGAACACGCTCCCTGCGGCCAGGTGAAACGAGATCCTCCGCGTCGGAGCCGAGAGACTTTCTAGCTATGGGGTCGCATAGGTACTGGCGCGCACCGGATCGCCAAGTCTCCTCGTATTCCGGAGCAGTAGTGCGAAGGAATTTCAAAGTCGGCCACGGTGGGTTCCTCTTCGCGGGGCTGGGAGAGTATTTCCTTGACTTGAGGCATGTAAAGCGCAATATCGCGGAGTGAAAGATCGTTTTCGTCCTCTGGTTTGATTTCAAAGATGGCTTCATCTAGAACGCGAAGTCTAGGTGGGACCCTCTGGCCCATTTCCTTCTTCAGGGCAGATTGTCTGACGGGTTCGGCCATGCCGACAATCGTTTCCTCAATGTTCTTCCAAAACTGGTTGACTTTTAGTTCCGAAACATTGTTCAAAGGGGCTGAGGTCAGACGTACTGCGATCTGTCAAAGGTTTGGACTGCAAGACCAAGGGATGGCTACGGAAGTCCTCATTCACAATCTGCGGAATGAACCTCCCATAACCTAGGGACGTCAGCTTGTCTTTGATACTGGTATTTCATGTCAATATCAGAAACTCTCAGCAATAAGGAACATGAGCGAACCTTTCCAGTCGTTCTTGTCGAAGTCTGTTCTTGTTCTGTGTACGAAAGTACTCCTTGTTTTCATGCCACATCTTTAGCTCCTCGTTGTGCTGTTCGAATAGTTAGTGTACGTAGCACTCAGATGGACCGCAACAATCACCTCTCGCACAATCTCTAGCCTTTGTACTTCGGTCGTAATGTAAGTCACAAGTTCAGTTTTGTCGCTCAGCTGAGACAGTTTTTCCTTGGCAGCTTCGAGATGCGGTTTGTGCAGCGTAATCTTCTTCTCGATGACAATATGTCCCCCACTGTACCTGGTCGTTCAGCGCTATGGCAATGAATGATATGAAGTGCGGAAGCGTACGTTGCACACTGGGGTTAAGATCTTGGACTAGGGGTATGAAGGCGTATATCGGGAGTAAATTCAAGGAGAAGGAATATTTTCAATCCCAGTACTTTCTTTGAGAGGAGGTCAGATGCCCAGAATGGTTTGAGTCGCTGTCCCCTGTCAGCAAAACGCATAGTATCAGCGACTGCAACGATGGATAATGAGGACTGTCGTACATCTGGTCGTGGCACTTACCACAGTACCGTACCCGGGAGTCCCAGTAAATCTTTTCACATGGACCTTTACCACATCTCTACCAGCAGATATTAGCGGACAATGACGTGGATAGCGTTGCATAAGACGTACGTGACAGAAAGAACATTTCAAAAGATTGACGAAGGCTGGTGAGCTCATGTCGTCGGGACAGTCTGGCAAGTCGTCCGCACTGTCTATGACAGTCTTCCATACATGCGCAGAATTCCTGCTCATCAGGAGCCGGCGGAAATCTTTCGATGTTCTGGCAAGGTTCAACAGGTCCATGGGCTCCAGACATGACAATATCTGAGTAGGATGACGAGTGTGCGAGTTGGCAAAGTAGGCGCAAAGACGAACCTCGTATATACTACGTCCAGAGGCATGGAGGGCAACCTGGCGAGGGCACCGGGTTTGCCACGAGCGCGTCGTTTGGGCTGCTTGGCCACAGGCTTGGGGTCAAGGTATTCCTCGTCCTCGGAACTGATGTCCGATTCTGGGGTGCGCTTGCGTTTCGTTTGCTTTTCGTGCCGTCCGTCGAGGAGCCATGTTGGATGCTCCGAGGACGGTGTCTTGGTAGATGGGATACGGTGGTTCGAGTACAACTAATTATTCGGTCGCGTAGACGCGTGTTTTAATAGGATCACCGCGGTGGCCGATCGCGACTCGTGAGACACTTTGACCGGTTGCCTAACTCGGAAGCGTGAGAAAGAGACAGACAATGGGGACGCAACTTTCGCATGGTCGAGTGGAATATAGATGCCGGAAAACACCTACCACATATCAAACGAAGCCCTCGATCTCAGGTTGGCATGAGCTTGATGCAGTTTTGTAGTCATTGCGGGGGTCCAGGATTCACTGGCATGTTCACAGGAGAAAAACTTCTATAGCCATTCCGATTTATCCATGGTCCGTCACTGCCAGCCAGTTAGATGGGTGAGTAATATTCTGTGGCCTGCCTAGCATCGGTATGTACCCGCATTGAAGGATACTTGCTGCCCTTTTGTCGATCCAGGGACGTAAGCAAATTTCAAGTCTTTACCCTGCATTTACATCATCTGCTACCCAGTCAAGACTTGCACTCTCACTCTCAGGCAGACAAACGAGCTACCCCGACCAATGAAGTGACTATGATGTTCCGTTCTCGCCCACTATAATGAAATTTTGTTATTATTAAACTCGGATTGATAAATCATTTCTAATGCACGCTGATAGACATACTACGTTCGTCCTCCTGGTATTCACTCTTCAACAAGTCCAGCGGACCTGTAACGATAATACCCGAACGAAACGGTCTAGACGTTTGTGCCTGGCTGAATAGTTGGTGAAGAAAATCCGAAACTTTACTGAGGGAGCTCTTCTCAACGGACGAGACCCATGTCGTGCAGTCCACTATCGAGACTTCCCAAAAGGCGCGACCGTAGTTTTCGGTGGAAAGTAAGTGTACCCTAGCGACACCCTTCAAGTTAGACTTAGAAATAAGGGCATTTACGAGAGCGTAGAACGTGTGGTAAATATCTCTTTAGATGCCGAAATGATTGAGTGAGCGACCGCATACCACTGCCGCGGCCAGCGGCAGCGACCACCGAGCACAACGTTCCTCGGCATTCTGTTTATAGATGTGAGTTCATAGCACTGTGACAGTCGTCGTCAATATACGCAAGATGTCACACCACAAAGATGAGGTTTCTTAGAGTGATAAGGTAGGACTATGAGGGATCGTGGCAACGGTCAATTCCATGGCGGCGCGGCACGGGCCAACACGGCGTGGGAACTCTGCCGACGCCCTCCAACATCGCTTCCCCCAAGCTCCCACCTTCATAACGCTCAAAGTGCCCCGAACACAAATCGAACACGGAGCTATAACGCACGGAAATGTGGACGCGTGATGTACGGCCCACGCGAGATAGACTCGTTTCTGGGTCGAGAAGAGAGGCTGAACAAGTCATGGGTCCTTGCCACGAGTGAGTCCCTGCCAGTCTTGACCTTGTTATGACCTGCTTTATCAATCCTGCCTGATGTACCAGAAACCCATGACCATTAAGAACCAGAGCCCTTCTTGCTCTTTCTCCCGGCACTCCTGATGGCATAAGATTTAATGCGTTAGAGCCGCGAAGCGTGGGACTGGCAAGGCGTGTCGCGACGCCCATATCTGACCCGTTAAGAGTCCCAGGCCATCTGCTCAACCTGACCGTCGTCGACTCTGTTGTGCTCCAGCCATGTCTTCTTGCCTACGGACACGAACACTTGCATTGGCGGGTGCTGCTGCGCGCTGTAACACAGGAACACTCCGCCCATTTGCGTGCGCTCGCCGCTTGTACAGCGCGAAGGAAATCTCCTCTGAACACTGACAAACCAGTCCAAGACTGGCCAGCAGCCCTCGTATGGCCCCATTGGTGTATCAGCGGCCCTCAAGCACACACCAGTGGTGAGTACTCTCCACGTGTAGGTCCACGGTGTGCTGACTCCAGGGGACGAGAGCAGACCCTGAGCCATCGCCCACGCTCTTCAAGCACGAATTCTCGCTTGCGGACCGCGTAGCTCTCGTGTCAGGCGGGAACCGTGGACTGGGCCTCGAGATGGCACTCGCCCTGATCGAGGCGGGTGCGCGCGCAGTCTACTGCGTCGACCTCCCCAAAGAGCCGTCCGAGGAGTGGACCAGAGTGCGCGACTACGCGGCAAAGCTGACGAACAAGGAGGGGCGAGGGTCGGCTGGAGTATGTTAGTGGAAATGTTACTGACCAGGTATGTCTGCTCGCGAAGGAGACGTAGGATGTTGTGCTGAGCAGGGGCATTGTGTGGGCATGTAGGAAGCCATGTGGAAGATCGGTCAAAATATAGGAGACAAGGAGGGGCGAATGGACGCGTTGCATCGGGCGGCTGCGGGCGTGCTAAAGTCTCACACGGATTGCCTCCAGTATCCCGCCTGCTCAGTTCCGCGAGGGTAGGCCGCGATCATATGTGCAAAATGAAAAGGAGAAGAGACTGATTGCGTTGCTGTCCGCAGGTGATGGACATCAACGTGAACGGCGTGCTGTTTACTGCGCAGGCGGCCGGGACGACAGATGGATAGATTCGGGGAAACGGAGGAAAGCATCATCCTCATCGCAAGCCATGAGCGGGACCATCACACAACAAGGTCTGCATCTGACCCATAATCTATCTCTCAACGGTCACCCACAATGCTAACACAAAGCTGCCCTCGTAGGACCATGCATGGGTGTCGTACAACACGTCCAAGTCTGCGGTACTGCAAATGGGGCGCCCCAGTATGGCCTGCGAGCTGGGCCCGAAGCGGATCCGGGTGTGAACACCCTCAGTCCGGGCCACCATTTACACCAAGTGCGTCACTCTGGGATCACTGCGCCCCTTGCTTGTTCTGCATTCGGGGCTGACGCGCCTTGATTATCGTCCTTTTCCGGTATTAGTATGACCGCCGCAGCATACCTCGACACCCAGCCGCACCTCCTCGCGAAATGGGCGAGTCTGAACCCGATGGGCCGCATCGGCCGGCTGCGGACGAGCTGAGAGGGGTTGTTACGTGGCTGGCGAGTGACGCGAGCACGTCCTTCTGCACAGGGTTTAGCGAGTGCGTATCGCTTCTTCTCGGTACCGGGGGATCGCGTCTGACCCTTTGTTCGCAGCATCATTGTGAGCGGCCCGGTCACCATTCGTGGTGAAGGATGAAACAGGGCAGCCTGGGCAAACAACACAACCATGTACACAGTTTGTATCGTACACACGCAACCGAACGTGTGTTTGTGGGCCTTCTTCGGGCGGTGCGATGCGGAGCGGGGGAAGGCTCGAGGCCTGGGAAGAACGCGACCGCTGCGCAGCTACGTATTCATTGGCGTTGAGATGCACCTCTCGGATGCAGTCTGCGTCTGGCCTTTTGTGAGCGAACTGTAACTGCATATGGGAGCGGGTCGCGGGCATCTCGCTCAGGGGTGTCCTTCGCGGGGCGAATCGCTGCTCTGAGCTGGTCATGAATGGAGTTGTTCGGTACTAACCTCGCAGGTGTTCCCCACGCTTTTCCTTCTGTCCGGTAGCTCGTTGCAGGCGCCGTCTCCGGAACTCAACGTACTCGCTTCAATCATCATCGTTCAACGGACCACGTTCGGAGGAAGCTGCGCGCAGCAACAGTGCGTTCGCCCGCCCGTGATACATGCTACACTCTAACAGGTCCGGTCGGGCTGGCTGGTCGTCCAATGAGGATTTTTCCTTGCTTTGCCAAACACGCAGGGAAAAGACCTCATCCGTATTCTTGCTGATGTCCGTGTTATAGGGCCTCGTCATCATCTCTGCAGGCACCGAGCAATCAAAGTATTTGGGAACAACACAACGTGAACAAGCGCGAGCCAAGTGCAGCACAGACGCAGCCCGAGCCTGGCGAATAAGCGGGCCGAGAAATACTTTGCGGTTAATGCGTCGGGCTCTGTTGCCGTCGAGCCTGAGGAACGCGACATCCCGTTGCCCGCGTGGAATGCTTGTGGTCAGCTCGGCCCTCGACGTGTACGTGTGCACCGCGGAAGGAGTCAAGGAGTCGGCGCAACTGTGGCTGCGCGCGTCGGTGCTTGCGCCGGCGGACCGACGCGTAAGGGCGCGCGGTAAGCGCCCAATAACGGAGAGCTGGGCTCGGAGCAAGCTGGGCGGTGCGCAATTGGACGACTGGTTTTATAAAATGTAAATCAGCTGTGCCGGGATGTTGTCGATGCGCTGGGGCAATATGAGACACGGTGCGCAATCAGTGTCCAGAGTCTCGCGGTACCGGGACGATTTGGGTTTCGAAGACTAGGTTCACCAGGTGAGATTCAGGACAGAATTCAGGCAAGTTGAACAACCTGTATTGTACACGAACTGACTGTTGATACAGAATCTGGGCAGAAGTGGCGACACTTGGGCAACGAGCACCAGCAATCTCGAACAGCACTGGTGTTTAACGTTCATACATGCGAGGGTCGGCTGTTGATGACCAGATAATCATGGTGAGCATCCATGAAAAGATACCAGAGATCTCATGCCTGCTGCCTCTGCGAAGAAGAAGGGAGCCGGTACCGTAAGCCTGGTACGACTAGACTCCAGACAGGAACGAAAGACGTCCAGTCCTGCTCGGTGCCGTGTTAGTTTTCCCAGCTTCACGGCATAGAGCATAATTTGATCGGGTCGTGTACACTGAAGAGGTGATTGTTGCCCACATCTTGTGGAGGCCGTGTGTATAGTGTCGGTTCCGTTGAGAAATAAGTATGGCCGCCATAGGATGCATCGCAGGACCAGGGTTGAAACGTTGACCACGGTGACTATAAACATTGGTAGGACATCGTCATCAACGGCCATGCCAGACGCTTCAGGAGGCCTTTTTGGCGAGACATCGGGAGTCCCTTGCACTAGCTTTGTGCGCTGTCGCCTGCAACACATGTTCTCACCGAGACTGCGCAGTGGCGCGTCAGAGCGCGGCGTCATTCCGGAAAGCCAATGGACGGGCCGAGCGCTGCGGCGCTTTGAGACGCAGCATCCAATGGACGTGTGGGATGAATTTGGCCAAAGACTGCGCTGTACGAGCGACGTGTAACATCGAGGACGAGAACCATGTGCGAAGTGACGGCGACTGACCTGGGTACGGCAGAAAAGCGCATTGCTACCGCACAAAGGGCGGCGAGGGGCTAGGACGCAATGGGGACGAATATTCTCTGCAGGTGCAGCAGGATTCCCAGTAACCAGCGGGGCTGGCAAGGACGGAGTGATAAGGTGTTGCGGCAACGACGGATTTGTGCGTTTGCACACACGGCTGTGCGTGCAAGCGGGCGCAGCGCTGGCGGACGCCCCCGACGAGGCGCAGCACGGCGACGACGGGTGTTTGCTGACGAGGCGCGTCGGCGAGCAACGACAGCGTATTATTCTGCAGCAGCGTCGGGGTCGAGGACGAGGAGAAGGCTCGGTACCGACGGGGGCGGCTGCGGCGGCTATTGCGGCCGGCCGGCCGGGGAGGTATGATGTGGTGGGCCACGTGGGAATTGCCATCTGCAGATCTGGTGCGCAGCTGCGAAACTGCGGAAATGGATTCCAGCATCGCAGACTGGGCAAACCAGGCCAACTTCGCCAATCGCAGCATCTGCGCAGCCCTCCTCCTCCCAACCTGACCTCCGGGTCGTCCGCCCCTCTCTCCATCTCTCTCTCTTACATCCATTTGCACGGCCAGCCGTCTCTCTGAGCTCGCTATGCAGGACCCCCAACTCCCCAGAACTCCCCGCGCCTTCGCGCAAGGGCAAGGAGCGCCAGGCTCCGCAGCCTACAGATATCGCAGAGAAATTGGTCGCTTTGCGCAGAAAACAAGCAAGGTGTGTCTTCCAACCTCTCGCCCTTTCTCTTCTCTCGTCCTCACCACACGACACCGCCCGCGTCGCCTAGCTCGTCAAAGCCAAGAGAGCGAACAGAGCGCCCCCAAGCGCCCTCCGCGTCGACACCCAGGACACCTGCCCATCCCCCTCGCCACGGCGCACACACGCACCAGGCTTTGTCCACCCTAGCATCGTAGTCTCGCAGGCTAGTCCCCTGGCGACAAGACACTACTCCCGACGAACACGAGTTCTCCAGGAAGCTCAAGATAGCTCCCACTTCTCCGCGGCACTTCTCACTCCCGGGCCGAACATAGTAGCCCACGAGGAAGCGGGAAACTTTACAACCCACACGCCGACCCCTCCGAGAAGACAGCTCGTGACCGCAGAGCCTGACGCGATGTCTGAGGCCGCCGCCTCCAGCTCGTATGCTCCCCCGCGCGCCCCGCACCGCCGGTCTCGCGCAACCACCACCGTTCCCAGGCTGCCCGAACAGGGGCTGACGCGCCACGACTGTTCGATCCGCGCAAGGATGATCCGCATCACTTTAGCATACAGCCTCGACCTCTCATGGGCAATGGCGTATCTCAGAACGGCCGGCCAACGCCAACACCCAAGTCGTCCGGCGACTGGATGTCGGCATCTTCAACCTCCTCTTATGCGCAATCCACAATATCATCGAATTTCACTCTCAACACTACCACCACTGAGTCGTCTGCTTCCTCGGCACTTTTCGATAACGGAAAGCCGAGGTCGGAGGACAGCACAGCGTCGTCCAACGCGCTCTCGTCGCAACTGAAGAACATATACCGATCTATTATTGCTCTGGAGTCTCGACTAAGCTCACCTGACCGCGACGTTGACATGCAAGACGACATCTATGATAGATGCCCAGCGAATAGGCTTCTTGCAGAAAGGTCAACCTGTGGCGACCAGGACACGGCAAGAGGAAGAGGCCGAGCAGGAGCGGTATCGCAGAATGATGCAGGAACACAAAGAGTACGCGAGATACTCGCATCTATGCTCGGTCATGTCACTGACTGTCATCGCAACCGCAGGCTCGCCGGCGTTGTCCACCAGATGCTTTGCGTCACACTGTCGCCGAATGTCCCCGTCTCCCTTCGCAACATACCCATCAAATATAATTTAGTATCTCGTCTCTGGCTACATGCCTTCCATCGACTCCTTGAATCCTTGCGTCGGGCCGCGACATCATCCGCCTTTCCCGAAATTGCGCTCGAAAATCTCGTGGTAAGTAGACTACTACACTTGCCTAATCGGGAAACTCACGCGGCGTCTACGACTAGGAATTCATTTACTATGCTTACACGTTCTACGCCGGCCTCATGGACGAGCAGAATCTGGCGCAGTTCCGCAGCAACTGGGTCGAATGCCTGGGCGACATCGCACGCTACCGCATGGCTGTCACCGCGCTGCTCGAAGGCCAGGCGCCCTCGGCCACCAAAACCCTGCCCGTCAACTCGATCACGCGCGCCGCGCTCTCGTCGAACCAGCACCTCGCGACGGGCCCGAACACCCCAGAGGCCTCGGCGCTCTCGGACAAGAACATCATCTCTGCCGTCGACTCGCCCGTGCCGATGATGGCGCGCATCGACGACTCGCCGCCGCCGTCCGTCGGCGACGTCCCGCATCAAGCGCCAGAGTTTGTGCCCAGCGTGGGTATTGTCGCGGCGCGCATGATGGAGCTCGAGCCCGAGAAGGAGCGGTGGCGGCAGATATCGAAGGAGTGGTATGCGAAGGGTCTCGCGTTCCAGCCCGGCTCCGGCAGGCTGCACCATCACATTGGGTGTCCTCAGTCCGCGACCGCGAGGGCAGCGAGAAGGAGGAATTGAGAGCCGTATATCATTTCGTAAAAAGGTACGTGTGCGATCGTGGTAGGCGAGGCGTCGGCTGACACCAAGTGCTCGTGTAGCATGATAACCCTCCACCCATTCTCGACTTCGCGTGAGGCCGTTCTCCCAGTTTGGTCGCAGCCTGCGCAGGCGAGGCGACAGGCGCCGGATGCAACGCTCACAGAGCTCTTCGTGTCACTCCACGGAATGATCTTCACCAACATCCAACTCGATGACTTCAAGGGCGTCCTTGCACGGGTTGAAGAGAAGTTGATGATCGAAGGTGAGTTATTCAGTCTCGCACTCATGCTCGGATTGGGGCGGTTAGCGCCCCGACTCGGCAGACTAGCCCAGGGCGATAACGCTTATTCGGCCGTTCAATTGCATACACGATGCTAATCACGTCCACAGGCGACGAAGTGCAAGAGCGGGACTGGATCATGATGGCCGTCATCAACATCGGCGCGGTGCTCGAGTACGGTCGCTCAACGGCAGTGCTCCGCCGCGTCTCTGGCATCACGAGCCGCGAAACAATCCCAGGTTCGGCTGCCAGCCCCATCCTCACCAACGGATCGGGCAAGGTTAAACTCATGTCGAAACGCACAGATGGCGGCGCAGCCGACGACAGGAACATGGACGTCGACGAGGACGCCCGCGTCGAACATCAACGCCATACGCGCCATGGCGATCTCCCAGACCTCGCCCGCTGTCTCGGACGCGCCCGCCGGGGCCGTCGAGCCCGAGCTTCCGCTTGGCCTGAAGAGCGCGCTCCAGCTCACCTTCGGCATGCTCTCGCACGCGCTGAAGAACCCGACGCTCCCACGGACCTCCGCCGTCTCGCACCCGCGCGTAAACCCCTTCATTACTATCATTCTCACCTTCCTCGCGACGACGCTCAAGGACAAGAGCGCGGAACAAGTGCTCACGCGCTCGATCCCCTGGGAGCCTCTCGCGGAGTTCCTCTCCACCCGCCTGCGATACCCCGTAAGGTCATGTTTAGCGAGATCCAGCGCGAGAGCCAGCGCGAGAGCCTGCTGCTCTCGAGCGGCTGCTTCCCGCTGAGCGAGGACTGGTGCCTCCGAGGTCTCGGATGGGGTGGTAAGAAGGTTTACGAGCGCGGGTTCTGGGACAAGGCGACGCGCGGCGAGGAGAAGAGCCTTGAGAGTGAGGTGCCTCGATAAGCTGCAGGCGGTCGAGGTGCAGGACGGCGTCATTGAGGACGACCAGAGAGGGACGACGAGCAGGCCAAGTACAAGGCGGAGGTGCGCCGCGCGGAAGTCTATGGCCGGTGGATCCGTGTCGCTCGTGCGGGACTCAAGATCAGCAAGATTGTTGGGGATTCTCGCTCGCCACCACCGTCCGAACAAGGAGGCTCGTGCCCAGTGGTCGATCAAGGGTCAGCTTGCGGACCGTGTTGCGAGGTGGCGAGAGGAAGAAAAAGGCTCGAGAAGCTTGAGGAGGAGCGCAGACTGCGTGGCACACGCTGGGAGGACGACGATGATATGGATGTGGACGACGACGAGCCTATGGGAGACGAGGCTTACGAGAGCGACGAGGAGGTCTCGGACGAGGTTAAGGCCCTCAAGGTTTGTTCGGCTCTCTTCACCTCGCTATGTTCTCGTTCTAACTCGTTATGTCTCGACAGGAGCGTCTGCAGTATCTCTCAAGTTATATGCGGTCGACCCAGACGCCGTCGAAGCGCCAGCGTGCCAGGGACCAACGCGAAGCCGGAGAGCTTCGGTTGGCCCCTGGGTACACTACCCTTGTTATCGACACAAACATCCTCCTGTCTTCGCTTCCAATCATCAACTCGCTCGTCGAGAGCCTCCGGTGGACCGTCGTCATACCGTTGCCCGTTATCATGGAACTCGACGGTCTTGCCTCGGACTCTTCTCCCCTTGCCGATGCGGCCAAGGCGGCTTCCGCGTCCATCAACTCCCACCTGCGCACCCACAACACCTCGCTCAAGGTCCTGACTTCCAAGGGCAACTACCTGCCGAACCTCAACATCCGCACGGAGCAGGTCGACTTTTGATGGCCACGGTGCCTCGTGGGAGCGCAACATGGACGACCTCATCCTGCGCGCCGCAATCTGGCAGAACGAGCACTGGGTTGATCGTTCCATGTTTTTGAAGTGGCCGAGGAGGTCCAGACCGCAGGAGCCTCCAAGGTCGCCCTCCTGACCTTTGACCGCATGCGTAAGTTCTCACGCCCTCGTGAAGTGTGGTCACATCTGACGTCCGTGTGCTTTTTTATAGTTCGACTCAAGGCACGCTCTCGCGAGGTCGACGCCCCCAGCGAGCGGGACCTGGCGACGCTGCTGTCGAGCAAGCCATAAGAGCCCGTCGTCGTTGTTATTTCTCTTTCCCATCGCGCCCGGCGCAATGCCGAGCCCAAAAGGTGCACACACCCTGGGGGCGTCCTACCCTACCATGACCGTCGTGTCGGCGTTTGGAGGAGCCGCGCCTTCATAAGTAAGGGGCGGCGAGGGCAAGCCGAGGGGATGTTGGGCGCAGGAGGCAGGCCGCAGAAGGCTGGCCTGCGCCCCGTTCGATGATTTATTGTTGTGCCTGCTGGATTGAACCATCACTCTCACTCATTTCTTTCGCCATTGGTTCATCTTGAACCGGTGTATAACGTTATTTGGGTCTGTTCTCCCCTCTGTACCTGATACCCACACATTCGTTTTTGTCTCGTCACCATGCAATGTACAGTACCTTGTTGCAACAAAAGGAATCCATTTCTTCCAGCCCCTTTCATTTGATCGAGTTGGGTGCGCACGATTTGATGCCTTCCTTCGTCCATCATACACCCTACCCCCTGACTCAAATAAGGGAACTGTAGTTCAGCGAACCCAATTCGGGGCGCACTGCCTGCTCGCGACGGTCTTTGTGGCGGTGAGCTCGCGGCCTCAGACACTCTGCGTCGGCGACAGAGTCCGTCGTCCACCGTGACGCGCTAGTGCCGCCACCGCAAATATCGGATCCAACCGCAAAATTTCACCGTAGACGAGCAAACGTATTTCACAGCGGATATAGGCTCTCTGGAGTGCTTGTGGCGTCGGGCGGGGGTTAGGAGAGGTCCCCTATCTTGCCTCTACTGAATGCAGCGAAAGATCCTTGATGTCGGTGAGTGGTGCTTTGCGGCGTCTGTCACTTCTCAGGCCGGTTGAGTTTGCCCCAGCAGATCCCGGACGCAGTGTCTCGACGTCTTCGACTCCCTGGGCAAACGTGCGAGACGCGAGGCTGGGGTGCGCCCTGTACGTCGATCAGGCATCCTGATTCCTTCCCATTCTCAGTCCCTGCTGGGAGACAGACGTATATGGGCAAGTCCCTGCGTCCTGACATGGCCAGCGCCGGATAGTAGAAAACCTTTGACGCTGCTTCGGGACCCTGGGTGAATTTCCATCTTTCGAACGATGATGATTCTCCAATCCGTACTCAAACCACCGACGCCGTTGGTATGCAAGAGGCAATCGATCCCACAGCACCGGCGGGCGCACGCTGCAGCGGTCATCAGCGACAAGCTCTGGGCAGCGCTCCGTGTCCGATATTTGCAAGCTCGCGACGCCTCTCTGTGGGCTAAATGACTTGATAGGGAGCCCGTTGACGATGCCATTTAAGCTTACGCCCTCCAGCGGCGCAAGCTGAGTTCTCGTCATTCCTCGGGGCACGCAATATCGACACGCCTCAGACAAACCACACCGAGCTTGTTTGTTTGTCAAGAAGCACCCCCCCTTCGTGTGCAGTTTCTATATAACTCCTCTGCAAGCTCTGTCGTCATCCCCCGGTATTCCAACGCTCGAGCTCCTGTATCAGCAATATGTCACGCCCTGTATTACACCCGACGCTTTGCCCTCCCCTCCAGTCCCACCCCGCGTTACAAGGTCGGACCGTCGCACTACCGCTGCTCGAACGAGCCGAGCGATGACTCTCTCGTCTCTACCGTCTTGCTGGTTGTTGCACTAGCCGTCGGTGGTGCATTTTTTTTATTATGGCCATGGCCTACCTCCTCGGGGAGGACCACAACACAGGTAAGCATAGTACACACCACTGTCTTGCATTAATTCTAATGTTAATCCATATCATAGTATTAACCCGCCAGTAGCAGACGGGGCACACGCTCCTGCTGTGGGCAGTGAAGCAGAGCACCAGAGGGTGCGCGACGATGTGCTAAGCACATCATGCAATGTGTGAGTAGAACCTGCGCTGGATATCTTGTGATTGGTGCTCATTTTACCTCACAGACCAAAACTTACCATGTATCATCACCTGCTATACCCCATATACATTGCTAGACACGCCCGCCCCGAGCCTCCCTCTCACGAAGCGGTACCGATCACATAGCTGATCGTACCATGATAACACTCCATCTGTACTATACAGCCTGGCGAGCGCGCAATCGCCCCTGTACGATAGCTTTCCGAACATTTGTATCATACAGACCGACGGCTCGCCTATCGCTTAGCGTCGGCGACGGTAGTGTTGTATGGATATAAAGCTCATGTTTAACGCCGCTACAAATTACACTACATGATCACTAGCTGATACTGATATCACTACTGTTACGAGAAGGACCACCCAGGACGAATTAGTACAGAAGGTAATGTTAGGCTACACCGCGACGGCCACGTCTCAATATCGTACTGAGATGGGGAGCGGCCTTTGCACCTCCCGCATCTCAATAATTGATGGAAACTCGCGTCTCGACATGGCTCGTCGGGCCGCTGGAGCTTATATTACGAAAGAGCCATCCAGGTCGTCGTCCGAACTTTCTCGGGCCAATGGCGTGCGTGGGCGGCGGGCGAGGGGGTCTGCTGTTGTTGTTACTGCGACGAAGCAGCGTGAGCGGGCTGCCCCGCGCCGGGGACCCCGCGGGGAGATGCCACCCTAAGCGTTCTTGGTCGAGCTGTCGACGCAAACGCGTGAGGCCCGCCAGGTATGCCACGATGACCGCCTTTGTCAATGATCGAACATCCCTGTCAGTTAACCTTTCTCGCCGGGTCAGCCGGGTTGAGCTTACGGTGGTCCAAAGCGCACAGCCAATGGTCAGCATCCTCTTGGTGGTGGAGCCCCAGTATTATGGTGCGGCTGATGCCTGTGAAAGTCTACGTGAAGGTGCGAACACACGGGTCAGCAACTTGCCGAGGGGAACGAAGCTCCTGTCTCACCTCGTATAGTGCAAGCACAATGACGGTAAGGCCTGATAAGATATGCACGATGTTGCGAGGTGGATGTGTTTTCGTGCTGTTGGACGAGGAGCGTAGGCGGATGAGAGTGCCCACCGACATTTTGCAAGATGCATATCGCAAATACGACAACGCCGACAATCTTGGAGGGAACAATGAATCAATTCCGCGGACGCGAGCCGGGGCGGGACAACGTGAAGATCATGGAGCATGTTAAGCTCAGGTGCTTACCTGGTGTTCATTTACGACATGCTTGTGGCGCTCCCGTGAGACCAAGAGCGGACCCAATGCCCACCCCGGAAGCATCGTCGGGAGGCCTAGAGCCACAATCGTTATCCAGTGTATTCTGACCCAATTGTTAGTTGCGGTCCGCCCCCACCGTGCAACCACGGCGGATAACGGAAGGAATATGGCGAAACCTAGGAAGCACAAGACTGCGTGGGCCACAAGAATTTTGTGGTGGCTTTGTTCAGAAGCTGAAGCGTGTGCGGGGATGGCGGAAGGTAAGGCCGGTAGTGACGACGAAGATGCAGAGATCGCAATGCTTGAGGAGGTGTGCGGAGACCTCAGTGGGAATAGAAGATGATGTTCCTGCAGCTGTGGACAAAGCTACGGTGGAGGAACTGGGTGCTGAAGTGGCGGAAGCCGACAGATCGCTACTGGTATTTTCCCCGCCATTGTCGTCATCGTCGCCACCACTATCATCGTCATCGCTCGTCTTGCTCAAGTCTAGGGAGAACGTGCCGGCGTCAAGATGTTGCTCGATGTGCGCACTGGGGTCGGTGGAATTTGGTGAGGTTACTCCAAAAGGCCCAGATCAAGGATTGTACCGTGCTCCCAGAATTGGCATATCAAAAGCAAGAATGGGACTAGTAGCAGAAGACTAGAATTATCGTAAGCCACACGAAAAATCTATGAATAGAAATGTACACCTACTATGTCCCTATGCTTGGAGATAGTGGCTTCTCGCGCTGGATTTGAGTCGATATGGGGCTCGACGTGACCAGTCGCCAGTCTCTGCGACAATGTGGCCGTCTCGTTTTGTTGTTGGGCCACATCACAACCATTGGTGTATTGTCGTTCATCGAAGTGCCGAAGCCGCTGTAAGGTTTGAACATGAGTCCAGCGTTCGCGATCATTACGTGGTATAGCTTGTCTCACATGGCCATCCAACCCAGCTGATTCAAGGCCTTCATCTCGTCTTCGCAGAGCATAATCAGAATCAAGCAGGGACAGTGACGTGTTTTGGAACATACAGGAGACGATGTTGCCTCGGACAACAGCGTCCACGCACATCAGCGTTCCGCACCACAGTGCGCCGCCTTTGGCACAGACGCTAGGAATTCGGGAAGCTGAGAGGCATGCGCTAAGGATAAAGGCACCGCTGCGACGCATCAAGACGATCGCCTGACAGACTTGGGCGCGGGCCAAGACTTGGGTTGGCGGTGAAATGTGGATGAAAGGGCAGGGGCTGGTGTGAGGCCGGGGGGCTGGTTAGTCGTATAATGCTGCGATCCATTTTGTCGGTCGAGGAGGACGACCATGAGAAATCGTGGTGCTGAACTCTCCGTGAGCTCGTCGCAGTGCATAGGGTGCAGCATTGATGCATACGAATTAGACGTATGCTCCAACAAGACAGCGTGAGTAGTATCTGCCTCGCTGTGTCGGAGTCTGTGCGAAAACGCAGCCCCCAGCCGCCCGGGATGTGTCCGATGAATGACTGTGGTCACCGGTTATCTGGGATTTCGGATGAAAGACACACCTAGAACGCCCCAAGGTGAACAGCCTGTACCCACGCCTCGCAATCTGTTGGCGGCAATGTACGCGCAGAATTGGTTCCGATAGCCGATATCGTACAAATGTGTGCTGTCTACATGCAGAGTGCTACACGTTTGTTTCCTTTTAATGTTGAGACGACCCGTTTACTCGAAGATCCACTTCGCGTTGTCGTTGGTGTACTGGACGATGCCCTCGGGGAACCAGCTTTAACGAAAACGTGAGCAAACTGCTAGATGAAAGACGCGACGCGCGACTCACAGCTGGATCTCCTTCTCAGCGTTCTCAACAGAGTCAGAGCCGTGGCAGATGTTACGGCCAACAGCGAGAGCAAAGTCACCACGGATGGTACCTTGTAGGTTACGTGTAAGTTAGCTGCACCACGAATAAACGTGCTATGGACGCGTACCGGGAGCAGAAGCAAGGGGGTTGGTGGCACCGAGCATGCTACGGCCAGTCTTGACGGCATCAAGACCCTCCCAGACCATGGCGACGACGGGGCCGGAAGCCATGTACTTGATCAGGCCGGGGAAGAAGGGCTTGCCCTTGAGGTCGGCGTAGTCTAGTAAAAAGACGCGCTTTGAATGTGCACTCTTAGACGAACGTGCATGAAGGGCACTCACGCTTCTCAAGGTGCTCGGGGGAAGCGTGGACAAGCTTGAGGGCGATGAGCTTGAAGCCACGCTGCTCGAAGCGGCCGAGGATGTTGCCAACGAGTCCACGCTGGACGCCGTCGGGCTGGTTTACAAGATGTGAGCAGAACGTCGCGGGCAGCGAGGGGGACGCGATCCAACCTTGACCATGATGTAGGTGCGCTCGGAAACAGACATGGCGATTAGAGATGAGGGTCGAGAGGAAGGGGACGATGAGGAAGAGAAATTGCGAAGGATCAAGTTTTATAGGACATCTTTACGAGCTGCTACTTATCACATCCAAATCGGGCAATACGACGACTGTTCCGGCGTCTACAGACCGACGATCCAAATAGGGCCAAATAGGCGCCTCGGAGGGAGCCGTGTCCTGTGAGAGGGCGGGGATTCGCCTGAGCTGGTCGCAGACACCAACCACCACCACAAAATGACAATCTTCGGTCCCCTCGGTCCCTCGCTGGCCTCTGCCGTCACCCGCAACCGCAGCGTATACCGCTGGTACAAGCCCTTTGCCGACTGGTATGCCGACCTTTCGGGCTACAGGAGATACGGCCTCAAGTACGACGACCTCTGTGCGTGCTCTTTGTGCGGGATATGTTTGCTGAGGTTCTGAATGTCATGCATTGCAGTGGTTGAGGAGCGCGAGGATGTTCAGCGGGTATGTCATGAACAGTACACCTCTGAGGGACTACTTAAACTATGGCTGCAGGCATTGACCCGTCTGACCGACGCCGAGACGTACGACCGCTCGTTCCGCTTCAAGCGGGCCTCACAAACAAGCATCCTTCACACTGACCTCCCCAAGGATCAGTGGCTGAAGCCCTCAGAGGTTACCCACTTCCCTCGCGCCGTCTCACTTGTGTGCTCACCCCCTTCCAGGACGTCCGATACCTCAGGCCCCACGTGAGAGTGTGTGGTCGCGGAGGACGCTGAGCGGGCAGTCTGGGACAACGTGGCTGTCCAGAGGAAGAAGTAGAGCGCGTAACCGCAATGCTACCTATAGACCATTAATCAGGCATGGTTCCGTTACCTATCTCTCTGGAATGCTATCGTCGCCGGCTGTCATTTTGCAAACCTCAAAACCTACCGCCCTTGCTTCCGAACCTAGACTGTGAAGTTTATCACGCTACTTCGCTAAGGGATCATCCTGACATGTGCTACGCGCGGACCGAATGCAACATGGAGCATCGCATACTTTTACGTCTTTGCGAGTCGACGAAGTCATGCGACAAGCCCCTACGTGCTTCGAACAAGGTGCATGGTCGAACGCTGTCATTTTACTCGGGCTTTTTGTGACTTCCGTCGCCTTCCGTGCTCACCCAGATTCGTCCAGGGCACTCAAATCAGAGTCACGACTAACACGCGTCCCATGATAGGCTAACGTCAAGATGTGATAAATCCGTCACTACATTGAGCTTTCCCTCTTTCTCTTGTACATGCGCATTTAATTTAGAATTGTACATGGTCTACGCTTGTTCTTTCTATGTCAACCAGAGCCCATAACACAAACCGGCCGCTTAGAGAGCCTTGACGAGAGGGGAGACGACCTCGCCACCCTTCTTCTTGTAGAAGGCAGAGACCTTCTTGCCGACGGAAGCGAGGTCTGGAGCATGCGGTTAGCGATATGAAGAATAGTGCACGAGGAGAAAAGACGTACTGCTGCCGGTGAGGCCGAACTTCTCGTAGACCTTGAGGTAAGGACCCGACGCACCCCAGCTGGGGAGGCCAAACTGCTCGTGGCTGTACTTTTGCCAGCCAAGGGTCTGCAGCAGGCATCAGCTTCGATCCCTGAAGAAGCACGATGAAAAACATACATACCGAGTACGCCTCGACGGCAATGATGGGGGCACCGCTCCTGAGGACGCTGAGCCTATACTCCTCCGGCTGCGAGTCAAACACGCTCCAGCACGGCAAGCTGACCACACGGGCCTTGACGCCCTCCTCCGCGAGCTTTCTTCGCCGCCGCCCTCGAGGACCGATGCTGACCTCGGAAACCAGTCAGTCGACGGACGAACGTGAGGTCCTCGCCCTCGACCTCGTGCACGACGTAGCCGCCCTTGGACGCAGACTCGAGCGTCGATGCCTCGAGGTTCGGCAGGTTCTGGCGCGACAGGCAGAGAATCGAGGGTGTGCCGCGGCGCGAGATCGCGCTGTAGTACGCGCTTTTGTAGTACGCGCGGAGGTCTCGTTGCCGTCGGCGGGGCGCCAGACGTCGATGTTGGGCATCGCGCGGAAGTGCGCGACGACCTCGACAGGCTGGGGGTCGGGCCGTCCTCACCGAGGCCGATCGAGTCGTGGGTGGCGACCCAGATGACCTGGTGGTGGCTGAGGGCCGAGAGACGGACGGCACCAGCAAGCGTAGGAGACGAAGTTCTAGGATGATATGAGTACCTGACCGATGTCATATAAAATATCAAACTAACCAGGAATGGGTGGCAAACGAAGGGGATGAAACCGCCGTAAGCAGCGAGACCGTTGGCAATGGCACCCATAGCGTGTTCACGGACACCATAGCGGATGTAGACACCAGAGTAGTCGCCGAGGGCCGCTTGCTTGGGGGCTGGAAAGTCCTTGGACACCCTTGACACGGGTCAATTCGTTGCTGCCCGTCAAGTCGGCGGAGCCACCGACGAAGTCGGGAATGAAAAGAACGGGGGTAAGAGCGGTGAGCACGATCCTCGGACCAGCTTGCGCGACGCCTGCGCGGAGTCAGACACCTTGTACACGGGAAGGCTCTGCGCCCAGTTGGCGGGGGAGCTCGCCAGCAATGCGGCGGGTGAGCCTCGGCATGCTCCTTGAGCCCTTCGGCGTACTTCTAATGGCCGTACGAGGCCGTACGAGGCGGCGGGGGAGAGCATCCCACTCCTGCTCAAGCTTCAGCGCCACCGCAAGAGAGGGTAGCAGTGAGGCGCTGTGAAAGATGTTTTCGTATGTCGCTTGGGGACGTGGAACTTAGCTCCTCTGCGGGGAATCCGAACTTCAAACTTCAGGGAACAGAAAGATGTCGTCGGCCTTGAGAGCTGTGCAGAAAATATTGAGTCAATTGAAGATTTGCACCACGCTCGAAATGGCTTACGGAGCACCGTGGTGACACCGTGGGTCAGCCCTGTTCCTTGGGAGAGCCGTAAACCCGATCGTGGTGCGAAGAACGGATAATCGAGGCGCTTGCTCGTCCCTTGCGGCCTTCAGCGATGGCGTTGTAGATGGCCTCGAGGGTCACTGTGGAGGGTCAGAATCACAAACGAGGGTCAGGAATTCGTAGACTACGTCCCGTCACCATTGTCAACGTGCAGGACCCTGCCAGCCATATGACTCGAAGAAACGCTGTTCAACGTTTTCAGTGAAGGCGACAGCGGTATCGCCATCAATAGAGATATCTGTACAGGGCGGTCCAGCGGCGGGTCAAGAAGTGAGTGATCGAAAGAAGCACGCTTTTATACGCACGGTTGTCGTCATAGATCTAAAATGGCAGGTCTATCAGATCCCATTAACTAGTTGCTAATGCGACTACTTACGTAGATCAGGTTGCCACAAACTGAAGGTGGCCTGCTGCTAAACTGGCAGCCTCAGCCGCGACACCCTCCATGAGGCAGCCGTCGCCGGTGAAGACTATATGACATATTTTGAGAAGGGGAAATCAAAGCAACACGTAGAACCAACCGTAGGTGTAGTTGTTGATCAGGTCGAAGCCGTCCTTGTTGTAAAACGGCGGCCATGTGAGCCTGAGCAATGCCGAGACCGACGGCGTTGGCGAAACCCTGGCCAAGGGGACAGTTGGTAACCTCGATACCGTCAGTGTGTCCGGCCTCGGGGTGACCAGGGGTCAAGAGAGTCGAGCTGACGGAAGTTCTTGAGGTCATCGAGAGACAGCTTGAAGCCGAGCAGGTGGAGCTGAGGATGTACTGCAGGGCGCAACTATAGGGGACTTGAGTATTGTTCGCGCAATTAACTGCGCATGTACACTCACGCATGACTAGGAGGATAGCGGGATTGTAAGCAGTGCTCTTCGGCTCTAACACGGTCTTATTGGACGTACCCATTGGACAAAACGAAGCGATCCCGGTTGTACCACTTCGAGTTCTTCGGGTTGCTGTTGAAGGATCTATAGCACATTAGGATCTACACATGCTTCGCGTGGGGAGGACCAGACCGCACCTGGAGAAGAGAACATGGGCGGCGGGTGCCATTCCCATTGGCGCACCCTGAATGCCTGTGAGCTCAACGCGTCGGGCTGATCGGGACGGAACGCGCGTACCAGGGTGTCCCGAGTTGGCCTTGCCGACGACATCCGCGGCGAGGGTACGGATGGTCGCAATGGCGACGTCGTCTGCGGGCTGGGGGACAAAGCCAGACATGATGTTTTGGGATAGGAGGGGAAAGCGGGGACAGCAGGACTTTCGGGCGACAACCAGCGAATAAATACCTTGTCCAAGGGATAATTTCCCGATGCTATCTAATCAATTCGCCCATCTTTCCCAACACTACAATCGGACCGCGTCCGTGACGCGACTGCCGTGACCACATCCCTAGCGTAATTGTCACGCTCGACTAACAGCACCGTGGTCGGATTGTGACCGCTCAACATTCCCGGCACAACTGCAGTACACACCGTTCACCACAGCTACTCAGCCGTTCGCCACCGTAGACGCGGACGTACTCCAGCGGTTCGCAGATTACCTCACCTAGACCGACACCGTTCTCCGTTCTCGCAGCCGCTATCACACCTCACGACCACGCATGCCGTCATGAGCAGCCACAGCGGCAGACAATAAGTGCGACTACTGCATCAAATAAGTGACGGTATCAAGCGCATCGGATTGCGCCATGGCTTTCCGTCACACTCCAATCTTGACCTACGTGACCAGGCGGGGCACAAGCGGCAATGGTTTTCTCTCGGAGGCGCACCTGGTCTTCTCTCACCATAGTCTGCAGAGGAATTCTATCCAGGCTGTATTCGAGGCGCATCGCCAGTCTCCGACCGACTTGGGCCACGATACACTGCTGGCGCATGCCAAACCACCATGATAACACCTCGAGCCTCCAACCAATGTCTGCACGACTCAGGTACATAGGAGCTACGTCTTCTGTCCGTCTTCCAGGGCTAGAGGATTCTGATGACTGCTTCTTACCCGGACAGAGCGTTAAAGCACACGCCGTCCGCGACACACGTGAGCAAGCCAAGCTCCGGCGAGCAGAAAAACGGAGAAGGCTCTGGCAGGACATCCCGGGTATGGAAGACTCATTAGCATGTCACGCTACGGCACTGGAACATGCGCCCAATGAAAAGCGTGTTACTCGCTTGCTGTGCTCGGTCCATGCCCGCCCATTCAAGGTAGAACGCTGCAAAACGGTACCGATATCACGGGAATCCCGACGTCCACCTCTAAGACCACTGATAGGAGCCCGGGTCACCCTCAGCCGCGGCGGCGGTGACGCAGTCCCATCATCATACATATGTAGCCGTTCAGCGTTCAGGGCCTTGTAGCGTACTACGCTTCTTTGTAATACAGCTTTGTTCATACATTCGCGCTGATCTGCGTGCCGGCATATTGATTAGTTGCTCAGTCCGCAACTTACGCGTTGTCACCTTGCTCGTCCAGCGAATAGGGATACGCGGAAATGCTGATCATGAGCGCTGAGCCCGAGACGTCAACGGAAGGCTAGGCATCCTTCTGCGCGACCTTGACGGTACCCGCGATCTCCTTGCCAGTACCTGTGGGTATTTCCACCACCACCTACCTGGCCCTCCTCAAGCTCGTACACTTGTACTTCCACGTTACTTGGCGTACTCATAGTCGGGCGCCGCCAAACACGCAGCTGGTCCCAGGACACAGCACTGATCCAGGTCGCACCCAGACCGGAATCTCATCAATTGGGAACGACCTCACTTACCCACGTTGGCCCTCCACGACACGTTCGCATGGGTGGAAGAAACGACCGTCCACTTTCACAGCGCGGCAGGTAATACTCGGATTTCTTCTCCGCCCTCGGGCACAGATACAGGCGCGACAAGGAGATTGGGTCCCAGCATGTACTGCCTGTCAAGGTAGTGGGTCGTTCTGTCGTTCAGGAATTCCCCATGAACATGGCACGTATGCATAGGATGACCCTTGCTGTTGCCGACCAGCGACTGATCGAGGTAATGAGCTCATCGCCGCTCTACAGGCTTTCGAGAGGTAAACTCACGAGCTGATACAGGTACGGCATCAATCTGTGTTTTGCGTCGAGGAACTTGGCCATGTACGTGGCCGCCTCTTCTCCGTACTGCCATGGGACTCGGTACGACATCGAGCCATGCAACCGCGAATGCGAGGAGAAGACGGCCGTAGGGCGACCCAGCGGTGATAGATCTCGGGTGGTGGGTGTCCCACCCTACATAGGTTAGACATGTCAGTAGAGATAACGCCGCCGCCACAGAGGTAGAAAAACACCTCGAATCCGCCGATGTCATGCGATGCGAAAGCGAAGCCAGAGAGTGTCAGGCTCACACGCTCCGCGCAGTGCCTCGGCCATTGCTTTCGAACGTCGATTCGCAGTCCCCTCCCCAGTGCTACATTGACAGTGAGCCGCGGTTACGCTAGAAGAGCGATATGCCAGACTTACGACAGGGAACCTCTGTTGGCCACCAGCGTGACTGGACCTGGCGAACACGACAGCCTCACCGACACCGAAGCGCTTCTTCAGGACATCGAAGACGAGCTCATTGTAGATGACGGAGTAAGTGTTGTGGATGCGCATAGGGTCCGAGCCGTCGTGGAATACGACATCGGCATGGGGGATACGCTCGCCGAAGTCGGTACTAAATGACTCAGACTCAGGATGTTACTCTTGGCAAGTCACGGATACCATCACCTTAAAGCACGTCAACACCAAGGTCGATAAGGGCCTCTAGCTTTCGGCGTACCACTTCCTGGCTGACATCCGGATTCGTGATGTCAACGACGCCGAGCCCTGCTGCCACAGATCCCACCGTCGGCGTTTTTTCAACACAGCTATTGTCCGGATACTTGCCAGACACTTACTGCCAAGGGATGCCATCCTTCTTTTGATCAAGTAGCCGCCTTTCACATGCCTTGTCTGGAACCTCTGGAGAGACATGATGCGATGAGAGACGGATTAAACTCGAGACACATTGGTCTAGCTACGGGACCGAGCATGCCTCCTAATGCGTGGTGAAAGCGACGTTTCCTTACTCCACTACACAGATCCTTAACCCACGCTATTTCCTCCCCCGCTTGATTTCACGCCGAAGATAGGCCTTTTCACTTCGGAATCGGGGGACAAATTGTCTGGATCAAAACTTCGGGAACGAGCTACCTGTTGAACACCACGCGGCATACAGCTTCATTGTACCACCCCAGGCACTCCGCTTCCTCCCTACCCCCCCCACATCACCAGCTCGTAACTGCTTCATCCAGGAAGCAATCAAGGTGGAAAGAACGCGAACGGGCAGCTGCGGTCCTGCATTACCTATCGCAAGAACCCAGACACGAGTCTTCTCGTCCTACGACGTCAAAGAACCATTGCTGGTCGACAAAGCCACCAGGCCAAAACGTCCAGGGCTGGCAGCACACATGTGCGCGCAGATAGAGGAAAGCGGATATGATGTTTCAGTACACACGACCTCCACAAACTCACGTCTGGCGGGAAACCCCAACCGCAACCGCTGGATCTGCCTGTGATTGCGGGGGTACCGCTCGAGGACTATACGATAATAAGTGTGACGTCGTATCTTGTGCTAATGGCACGCGCGAGACGTTTTACCGCCCCATCGGACGGAGGTGGATGAACTCACGTCGAGGGGGGTATCGCCGGTAGATGAATGGACGTAGTCCAATCCTTACGCGGGCGACACTCACGCCCTAGACTCGGCTCGCCTTTCTCGCTTTCCGCTTCGCACCTCCACTTCGCCCAGGGGTGGGTTGATGAAGACCACCCATAGGCGCGGTTGGTTGACTGTACCAACGGGAAAGCATTTGTAAGGCTTGGTGCAGTGGACTTGCCTACCGTCCTTGGTTCCATAAACTGGAACGGTTGGGCCTATGATGCTCACTTCAGTATGTAATCGCTTTGGGAGAACACCTCTGAACATTTACCGTATCTTGACAAAAGGCTCCCGATTTGCTTAGTGCCAAGAGCCGTTCAAAACGAGACTCTCTGCTGGAGAGAGATTCAATTCGGATGAAGTCGGATAAAATGGTAGAATGTACCGGAACAAGGTCAGACTCGGAACCTGATTGTGCGCTGGGTTCCGGTGGGATCCGTTGGAGCTGAAGTCTGTTTCTAAGCAAGACGCGTTGGAAGAACTTCGGACGCGTCCACTTGTGTGGCACATCGTAGATCGCCTGGTGCTTGTATCCGGCCGAAGTCAGAGGTTGGCGCTTACCCGACCTTGAAGGTGATCGGTGTACGGATATCTTGCGGTGATGACCGAGCTAAAGGACCGTGCGACCAGCCCTGTACAGTGCCTGCCCAGGAACCTAGATCTTCCTATTGCGGAGTCGTACGGATGGTAAGGAAGTGGATCCGTCTGGGCAAAGAGCGGAGATTCTCCGGCGCTCGGAGACTAATGAGTGAATTGAAGTGCTCGATACATGACACCTCTACCACCGCCCTCAGGCGTAGGAGAAATGTACGCGGAACCGCGTGGAGGACGGGACCGGTTGGCCGCCAGTAAGCCCTCGGATCGATTGAGATCCCTTATCTTAATGGGAAGGAACTTACCTTGCGCAGTGTATCGCCGACGGTGTATAATCGCGCTTACGTTCCGACACCATCGGGAGTCAATGCCCTGTCCCCGTTCTACAAGGGCAGGACACTTGTAGGCGAAATACGCCTTGACGACCGCTCTTCAGGAGCCAGAAGCCATCGTTGAAACGCATGATGGGTGTCTACTCGAGACAAGTGTGTGTTTCCTTTACCGTGTCTTATAATCTCCTCCATGAGTTCAGGTCACGAGGAGGAGCGGCCCGCCCACGTCCGATTTAATTTGCCGTCGTGCAATGTCGAGCGTCATCGGTAACGATCCTGCGCGTATCAGCGTCGGTAATATCGAACTTCATATACGAGGCCCGACGAGGCAAGCACTCAAGGCCACAAAGAAGTGCAGCCCGGGCGTCCAAGCGACTGGCGATAGTGGAAAAGCTGTTGGTGGATTCGTAATCTCGATCAGCTCATGCCACGGCCAGCGCCTCATCAGGAATTTGCCGTGGAAAAACCCACATGCTCGGATTTCGACTTGGATTGTTGCAGATCGACGCGAGGTGTTGATGCTCTCAAGACCTTGGCCACAACCTCCGAGTCGGAAGCTCAGACAAAATCAAAGCAAACGCCCCACGCTTCATATGGTCGATTTGGTTGCCGAAATGCCACACCCCTGTAATTAATTCTGAGAGCTTGCCATTGCTCAACGTTAGCCTTGGATGCCGATAGCACCGAACCTGCCGGACCGCCCTCTATACTCCATCGCACCCTCTCGGTTCTCGATGCCAAATAACAATGCCGTGTCGAATGCCGATAGGTCGGAGGGGAGTAGAGGCCCATCATGGTTAAAAGGCAACCCAACCTGCACAAGTAGTCACCAGCAGCTTTCTCGCCGAAGGTTAACTGTCCGTCACCACCATGGCCGGTCGCAAAAGTCTCTACACCGCTCCGAGACGGGAGAAGGAGAAGAGATAGGCATCAACGTATGTCCGAGAAGGACTTGTGGGTGCGTCGGAGGGTCGGCAGCCAAGATTTTCCGGGACGAGGCACGCAGTGAAGGAGCCATCGTGTGGACTGGGGACTTGGGTGACCCAGAAAATCCTTATAATTGGTTCTTAAATTGCGGGAAATGGATTCTCACGCTTCAGGTCGAGGTGCTTTATTATTTCTATTGTATGTTTACTGACGCTTATTGTCTTTCATGATAGTTGAGTCTATAGTGAACGTGGACTGTATCATTCTGCAGTAGCTCCTATACAGGAGGTCTCAAGTTTATGTCACGCAGAACTGCACATATCACATGACATAGTTCATGCACCTTCTTCCACACATACTCGGTTACTGGAGACTCCCTATATGTTTTAGGCTTTGGCCTGGGCGTGAGCTGCGTCGCAAAAGTACGGACAGGAGCGATATTTGACCGCTATGACAGTCCATTAGTCTCTTGCAACCCCCCCCCATGAGTGAGGTGTGTGTACACAACCTCTCGCTGCCCCCGTGATTTACAGCTCGTTTCAGATCTACGGCCGAGTACAGTCACTCAAACCCACCGTAGTCTTTATCACGAATTGAACGTACTATCACCAGCGTACCGTCTTCTCATTACGTACAGCATATACTCGCTGTTCCATCTCGGCGGTGCGTTAGGACACAACGTTGCCACTATTCTGGCCACTCGTCTATTGGCCGGTATCTTTGGCTCTTCTCGTGCTGTGAACCGGTTATATCCCTCCGCTTTGAAGCTGCGGACACTCTCAGAACTTGACGTTTTATTAGCCCTCACTAATGCCAGATGGCGTACTCTACAGACATGTGACTGCACGAGAGACCGCGGCGTCGTCTCCGCCAGAGTAAGTGAACCCTGACGATATCGAAAATCATGGACCATAAACGAAACGCGTACTTCACAGTCACTACGCTATACGGGCGCGCCATTCATGGGGCCTGTAATTGGGGCCCATCGTTGGCGGATGGATAGTGCAAAAACTAAGCTCGTAGGCTGGAGATTTGAATTTTGGCTTATGTTTATTTTCTCAATCCTTGCGTTGGCTTTTGGATTCTTCGTCATGTCGGAAAACGGTATGCCCATGATATTTGTTTTAAACCTGCAGCCTACTCACGCTTACAATGGACAGTATGCGCCGGCGTTGTCATTGCGAGAAGAGGGCAAGGAAACTGACAAAAGAGGTCTGATGAGTGAGCGAGTACAACTATATCTCAACTCATGATATTGGCCGTCCATAAATCCGTTGCTCAGATTCTCAAAACTCAACTTGCAGCGGCCTTTCCGTACGTGATGTTTACACCTTGATAACAAACGTCACCACTGACAGTGTCACGCAGTCTTCCTAGTAACAGAGCCCATCGTTCTGTTCTTTGCCCTGTACATCTCTATAGTCTATGCGATTTTATACGCCTTCTTCGCGGCTTTCCCGATAGTATTTCAGCAAATACGTGGTTTCTCCCCGGTGAGAAGGTGGCCTTGCATTCCTGGGAGTCGGGAGCAGGCGTTATTTTCGGAACTCGCTGTAGGCACCGTACCAGAACAAGCTATACTGGCGCTCCGCTATGGAACGCAGCGAGACCGGGAAAGCCTCCGCCCCGAAGCGTGAGTATAAGCGGATTTCTCCAAAAATAACAAACGTCAACTCATGCAATCTATAGTCGACTCTACATGCCAATGATGGGTGCTATACTCTGCCCAGCGGGTTTGTTCTTGTTTGAGTGGTGAGCTATAAAGCTGAGCTCACATCGGAGTAATATAATATAATATACAAGTGCCCGCACTGAATACATTCACTCTCCAGCGAGCAAGTCTCGACCGTTCCGCCATGACACACTGGATAGTAACTATATAATGGCAGGCTTTCCATTCGGTACAGGCATTGCGCAGATTATGCAGGGCCTCGTGCAATACCTCATGGACACATACACAATATACTGCGCGAGTGCTATTGCCTCCACCTGTTGTCCCCTACGCGGTCTGCGATGGCGGCGGTATTCCCCACTCATCAGCCCCGCGATGTATTCAAAATCTAGGGCCGGAAGGGCTATGTCAGTATTCGCCTTCTGTCTCTTCGGACATGTCTTCTTCTTCCCATTCTATATTTTTCGGAGGTCTAATTCTTATGCTTATGTGCTCGTGCAAGCTTGCAATGTTGAAACGCGGTTTACAGCGCTAAAAGGGACCACCATCATTCGCCACAGCAAAATCAAAGTTTGCGAGTTCACACAACTGGGAGGAGCGAACCGCTCGTCGCGACCTCGCCTTTGAGACGATTCAAGATAAATCGGGCTCAAAACAGACGCTTCTACGAGCAGATAGCGTTGATTCTGAGTATATCCCTTGGATACTACAACTAAGGTTTAAACGTCAACCGAAACGGCTACTCTTCAGGACCATACCTCAGATTTTTGTTGTTTTAGGACCATACAATTACTCATTATTCCGGCTTTTTGTATAGTAGTACTTCAAACTCGAGATCTCGATCTCGACCCAGGAACTCGCCCAGCAGGCTTGCCGCCGTGCCCCCGTCTTCAATCTTCACTAGCTAGTCGATACCACGACTTAATTATTACAACAACGACCTCAACCACGGTACCCTTAGGAGGTCTAAATTACACCAAGGTAATCACGTCATTTTCCCATTATTCCAATCAGCTATTAGCCAACAACGCATATAGACAATCGCCTCGTCCGCGAGCCAGCACGATTAGTGCACAACGCGAACTATATTGGAATCCTATCCCTTCCCATCATCTTCTCACCGCGTTTGCCCACTACCCTCTACACATATACTACGCCACGTATACTTGGCACTTTTTAACAGACAGCCTGGCTCTCTTGGGGGGGGGATAAATAAAACTAACGTGTATGCGCCCCTACGCGCTCACAACCTCCAATTGCAATGCGTCGGCGTCCTTCGCGCAGCTACAAGCGACCGCGCGATGTAGTCATTGGTTGCTACTGTTATCACCTTCTCTCTGACTCGAGTCATGGCACAGTCTCTACATCTGACTCGTCTGAGTCGTCGCCAAGACTTCCAAAGTTGCGAAATTCTTTTCGCTGCATTAGATCTTTTGCATCTAGCCATTGATGCCCAGTATCAAACCCCCGCATGTCATCTGGAGACACCTTCTCGTGGTTCACTCAGAAAACAACACCTTACGCTGGCCTTAGGGGACGAATGGTTTTGTATCTCAAGCTCGACGCCTATGTTTCCCCTTTCCCACCGTGCTAACGCCTTCCTAACCGAATCACATCCATTTATCATAACACAGGCTCTCTACCAGCACGCTCCACATTCCATACCACACACTTCACACGCCACATCCAGAGCCGTCTCTACATGTATTTTACATCCAAAACGAGCCCGTGCGAGAATACATCGGACCAAAACTGTGACACAGACGAATCGTCCCGCCGCTGTCGGGCGGTGGAAATGCCGGGTCTCCGTCAGGTCGCGGTCGCAGCAAAACAGGCTTTAGGGGGCGGGGGTGGGGGGGGATAAACCCTTTTTCGGTGCACGATGTTCCTCCCCGTCCATTTTGTTTGTTTTTGTGGGTCGTGGATGCAAAACAGTAGGGTGGGACGATGGTGAGCCAGATACCCAATATCCACTGATAGCTTCTCAATGTGTACTCTGCTTCAGTTCCCTTGATAGCAGTGGAGACTCTAGGTTCCAACTGCTTTTACCAGTCGCTGTCTCTAAATGCTGGTCCGTTCCCCTCATCACCGCTTGCGCCTAAGGAGGGCACAGAACTCGTGCATGACGCCACCTATAACGTCAACTTCGCCAGGCTCCCAAAGCTCAACTCTCGCGCCTCTTCACTAGGAGCTTCGTGGCCGAGTCCGGGAGTTGTCAAAATGGCGCTGGACAGGAAAGGCGGGGTGCGATCTGTGTGCATATCGGATGAGATGGCAATGGAGACCGCTGTCAAGTTTGCCGGTATGTACGTTCTCGTAGCCCGTTTCTTGCAAATTCTTAATCTAGGGTGCTAGACGAACACAAGATAATGGTTGAGCTAGCGTGCGCAGCAACTCTCGTTCCGGCTTACTCCAAGGAGCTCTTTGACAAAATCGTTCCCCCGAAGCCATCTGGAGAGCCTCGGAACGTTGTGTTCATCGTATGTGGAGGCTTCAAAGTTTCTATCGCGGAGCTGGTGGAATATTCCAAGATTGTTGCAGCGGACGGGGCAGCAGCCTGGGAGGTGCTGTATAACGGAGAGCGGTGGGACATAACAAAGTAACCGAACATTAGAGCACACTTTAAATGTATCTTACAACAAATTTCCATGAACCAACATTACTGTCATTCCCCGCGAGAAACATAGCTCAGCACGAAGATCATGCCTTTTTCGCCGCCTGTAGCTCCTCGTCCATTTTTGCCCTACGGGCCAGCCTCTCGGCTTTCAAACGGGCAAGTTCTTCTCGTAGAGTTGCTTGGTCGTGAGGAAGGTTCTACATATGCAAGTCAGACATACGCTCACGGCTGAGCGAACAAGAACTGGAGCTTTCACTTACTCTCACGAGGTTCTCCTCCGGCGGAAAGATTTTTTGTCCTTGTACTGCATCACCAACATTAGACCTTTAAATCCCCATGTTGGACATGGCTCGGACATACCGGCAGCACGTTCTTCTGGTACCAGTCCGGGTTACCAAAGTGTGCCATCACGAGCAGCGGCATGAATGACATAGGTTGCAAATTTGAACACCTCTAGATTCGGGCCTCCCATATTTTTGTTATCGATGCAGGAAGACGGGGAGAGGAGGTAGGAGGGGCGAAGAGGATAGGTGGTGAGACGAGAGAACGAGCGCAAGCCCGGAGCGGACGAGGCGCGCTTCAAGCGCCCGTTGTGCTTACCGCGCCGCGGGCGGCTACGTGATTCTCTCCGCTCCTGGTTCGCTCCTGGTTGGTTTCGTGGCTTTCGATTTTTCAAAACGAAGACGATGGGTAATGCTATGCGGATCCCGCAAATAGGAAGAAATAATCGAAGCCTTTCAGCTATTGTTTTCCGCTCAAACCAGTGGACCAGTGGCCGAGAACTGTAAAGGTTCGATGGGACACTCACGAGTCTATTTGCAAGCACAACCTTTGTGTTGAGGCGTGGGTGCGAGCCCGTGTGTGTTAGAGGACGATATGAACAACTTGACCTTAAACGAGCCCCCAATTGGGTATATAAGCTGCACCACATTCATCGCCGCGTTTCTGCCATATGAAGGACGAGGTGGGTCTTGACCTTATGCATATTCATGTCGAGTTGGCGTGCTTACGGCTGCGATCTCCTATCTATATCATCCAACTTAAATCTTAGGCCAGTTGACTTGCGGAGAGAGAGGCCGTGAACTCAATATGGCACGGATGTCCCCACCGCGGAGACTCTAGACTTGCGACCGCACCGCCTGCAGGGATTCGAGAAAGCCTCCCGTTTTCCAAAGGGCCATGTACGCAACCAGCTCGCGCCCTGGCCCATGAGCATGTATACAACACATCTGCACGTGTTGTCCTCTCGAGAGCTACATCCCAGGAACGGCTCCAAAAACGTTGCCATCGTGGCTCTGGCGGTGATGCATGTGCACGAGTCGGAGATGCGCGTACCCTGGCGGTCGCCGTGAGGCTGTGTCTGGAAATTTCGGCCCGTGAGTTTCGAGGAGCTTTGGAGAGCTTGGAGTGAGCTATAAATGTCGTATTTCAGGTACAATATATCCGAGTGGGACATTCAGATGCTGCGTAGTTTCATGTGGCAAGTGTTCAGGCTGAGTGGGAATTTCGTCAAGTCATGACGTCGGCGAGATGACGCTTGCAACATCCAGGTCATGCTATTCTTGGAGTAGTCACTAGCTATATGTCGTCAGTCTAGAACCACACGGTCCGTATAAAACCTAGACAACAACGTCCATCTTTCCAACACTCCCCTCTCCTCTAACCTCCCACGACGAGCGATGGTCCTCTCCAAGGTCCGCTCTCTCATTGTCACGCAAATTTTCATTACTTACATCGCGATATCTAGCAAATTAACCCCGACTCCCTCATCAAACAGTCTGAGGTTGGTGTGTCCAGCGATTTGACGCGTCTTTGATCACTCTGACGCGTCGTGTTAGGACCATCATCCTGCTCACTCTCACCGCAACCGCCTGCACTCTTCCAACGCTCACACTCTCTCAAGCCCCTATGGCGCACGTTATGGCACCACCACAGTCCCAAAGTACAAACTTCCCTCCAAGGTAACAATCATATGCTGGCATTGTTGACGCTTGGACTGACAGGGGGTTGTAGGGCGCAGAGGCAAAGACCGCATACCAGATCATCCATGATGAGCTCACTCTGGACGGTTCGCCCAACCTGAACCTTGCGTCCTTTGTGCACACATGGATGCCAGACGAGGCCCAACAAGCTCATGATGGAGAACCTCTCCAAGAACCTCATCGACCAAGACGAGTACCGATGACCCAGGTCATCCACACTCGCTGTACGCTACTCCACCAACCTGCAGCTGCTTTCGATGACACTAACGCGTCATCCAGGCATCTCCATCCTCGCCGATCTATGGAACGCACCTGATTCCCACCACGCAGTCGGCACCGCGACCACGGGCTCCTCTGAGGCTATTCAGCTCGGTGGCCTCGCGATGAAGCGTATTTGGCAGGAGAAGCGCAAGGCGCCGGCAAGTCGATCCACGAGCCTGTCCCAACGTTGTTATGGGAGCCAAACGCTCAGGTTGCACTCGAGAAGTTTGCGCGGTATTTCGAGGTCGAGTGCAGGCTCGTGCCCATCTCGCACGAGAGCAGGTACTGTCCTGGACGCGAAGAAGGCCATGGAATACCGTTGATGAGAACACGATCGGCGTGCGGCGGTACGTCATTCTCGGCAGTAAGTGTCCCCGATCTTCATTGTAAGGGACTAAGGGACCTAATCTCGCGCGCACAGGCACTTACACTGGTCACTATGAGCCGGTGAAGGAGATGTCTGACCTCCTTGACGAGTACGAGACCAAGACTGGCCATTCCGTGCCCATCCACGTCGATGCTGCCTCTGGCGGATTCATCGCGCCCTTCGCCACTCCCCAAGCTCGAGTGGGACTTCAGGATCCCCCGAGTCGTCTCCATCAACACTTCTGGACACAAATTCGGCCTCGCCTACGTCGGTGTTGGCTGGGTTGTCTGGAGGCACAAGGAGCTTTTGCCTAAGGATCTCATCTTCGAGCTGCACTACCTCGGCTCTGTCGAGTACTCCTTCTCGCTCAACTTTTCACGTCCCGCGCGCACCCCATTATCGCACAGTACTTCAACTTCTTGCATCTGGGCCGTGAGGGATACCGCGCTGTTGCGCTGGACGACATGAAGAACTCGCGTCTGCTTAGCCGTGCTCTGGAGAAGAGCGGGCTGTTCGAGGTGTTTGAGTGACATCCACCGCCCAGCCAGCAACGTTTCCACTGCCATCAGGGGGTGCGATCGGGTTCGATGAGACTAACATCGAGGTATGTACTCTTCTTCGGCCGCGTGAAGAGTACCATGTCTCACATGCACTACGTAGAACTACATTCCTGGCCTCCCAGTGGTCTCTTTTCCGCTTCTCGGAGCAGTACCGTGCTCAGAACCCCGACGTGCAGCAGAAGTGGGTGCAGACGCTGCTCCGCGCCAAGGGCTGGATCGTCCCCAACTACGAGCTCGCGCCCGACCTCGACAACATCGAGAGATCCTGCGCGTCGTCGTCCGCGAGAGTGTCACGGCCGACATGGTCGACCGTCTGGTTGGTGATCTGGTGAGTGTCCCGACTCTGACGTGGATTGGTGTGCAATGCTTACCATTTCGTACACAGGTTGAGATTGTACAGGAGCTCGCAAACAAGGATTCGCCCGTCCGCGCGCTGAGCGCGCTCGAGGGGCACCACTCCCCGAAGAGACTCACCACCTATGGCAGCCTCGACAAGGGTCATGCAAGCAAGTACAATGGTACTTACGCCAAGACTTGCTAAGCAGGTGAATCGGGGGTCAAAAAAAATCATTGTATTTGTATCGCAACATGGACCAAAAGAATTTTGTCGGAATATGGGAATGTACGAATTAAATGGATGTTCTTGAGATGTAAAATCTATTCTCATATAACGCTTGAGGTGCCGGCTGGGGATCATAGAAATGTCTGTTTTAAAAAAATTATCCGTTCTGGTTTGTTCCTGTTCGTTATTGTTCCCACGAAGCACAGCGATGACCACCGAGAGCCATTCATTTAGTCCTGTCATTCTGCAGTGTCGTGCATTCAGTCAGTGCTGTGAACAGCGAAGACGGCGTGGCTGCCTACCGTATGTTCGTTGCCCTGAGAGGTCTTGTCCCGCCAATACTGATTTGGAACCTTTTGACATGCGTCACGAGCATCGTTCACGCGTTCCCCCTGGCCAGGCACCCATGTCGTTTCTCCCCATGATATTCGGTCGATGTTGAGTTGGTGAATGTTTTCGAAAAACGTGGTGATCTCTTCTGTGCTACCTTGGATCCTTCTCTGGCTGTCAATGACGAGCTCGTCGAGCTTGCAGCCAACGTCACCGATGACTTTGCATAGCGCCACCAGGCCCATTCCTTCTTTAGCTGATAGGTCAGTGCTCTCTTCGTCATCTTCAAGCGGACGTCGGTGAGGTGATTGATATCGCGAATGTGCAATGGGTCTTCAGCCTCCATCTGGAAGGGGGTGCTTTGCTTTGCGGTCTCGTTGACTCTTTCTATGAGGTTTCCCCAAAGCGCGGAGTCCCAATCCGAAGAAAGCAGTATGCTCAGCTGGGTTAACGGCAGGAAGGCAAACGGGGAGGTGTCGTGTGGAGCGGCAGAAGCAGGTCAGCTTCTAATCCGAGCCAAGGCTTGAGATCCCCCGCATCTATCGCATATTCGGAGAGTAAGGGGAGGTACGGAGCTATATCCTTCGCGCCGAAATCCAGGTCGACTCCGTCATCATGAATGATTTGGCAGAACCAATTAAATGGGGATGATCGCAAAATGCGCAGGTGTTAGGGCTTGCCGGTAGCGTGACGACCTTCGCCTTTCAAACTGTACTCCCAGACCTTCGGTGACTTGAAAGGTGTAACTTGGACACGCCAGGAGGGACGTCGTTGTGGGACGTTTTTCCCGGACTAGTGCTTGCATGCTGGCTCTGCATCCTTCAAATAGCGTGGCTCCCAGTAGCACGACTGACTGTATATCAAAAACAGTCATGTTCTGCGCCTCGAGCGTGGTGGAACGTAAAAAATGTCTGAGGTGTGATTGGTGGGAAGGTCAAGGACCAGACTCGTCAAACTTGGCATGTGAAGTAGTGGCGGCGTGTGGATTGGATGGAAAACTCTTCCATTGACTGAAAGGCGCGTTAAACTGAGAATGCGAGCCACGACCTCTGGCGACGATTTCGAGTTTCAACGTTTGCAAACCAGGCGAGCCACGACATATTTCCATAAAATTGGATTCGTCCTTCCAGTTAATGTCAAGACCTTCGAAGTAAACTGAAAGATGAGTGAGGCCCGTGTATATTGCTGAATTCCAAGGAAAGCGATATCTTCGGAGATCGAGTGCGCGTAAACGCGGCAAACATCGCGAAGTGCAGTCGATGAAGATGATGATATCGCGTGCGTGTAGTGTGTGCCTGGCGTTTGTGGTTCAGGTGAATGGAAAAATCGGTTAATTCCGTGAGCGGGGCCAGACAGTGGTACGGATCTCTCTCAAAGTACCGATCCCTACCCGAAAAGGAAACGTCGATGCCTTTGATTTGAGGGTAGTAGAAGCCCAATATCTTCGATTTCTTCTCTTTGCCGAGTAGCCGGAATGGATACCAGTCGACGCTACATAGTGTGATCGGAGAATTCGGGCTCCTAGCCCCAGAGAGCATGCCTAGATATCTCCTTCAGCTTATGCATGGGCAGAAAGGTCCATAGAGCAGCGGACGACAGTGCAATCGCGCGCCAGAGCGAGCACGTCGAAGAGATGACCAGCGTTGATTTGATGCTACGTACGGCCCCGCATAGCTTGATTCGAGAAAATATCATTTGGAGGATCTCTGTGGGCAGTTTGTTAATTGAGACAAGCCTATTCCGCTTAGCTTTCAAGCGTGGAATAGCAATGTTCAAAGATTCTTGGATACGGCTTGCGGCCACAATTTCCTTGTCATAGAAAGAAATGTGATCTGAAGAGATCGCTAAATTATCTGTCCTTTTGAGCAAGTACCACACGTTGAGTATTCTCTAAACAACTTCCAACGAACACATACCTTAGTAGCGACTCCTTTCGGCGTAATTGTTCTACGAGCTGTAGTATTGTATTGTAGGAGCTGTGCGTCATTTCTATGCACACCCCAGGTGCTCTATCAGCGCAACTCAGCTAGTGGAAAGGAGATGGACAGACTATGCGGTGCTAAGGACTCGCCGGGGGTGAGATGGAGACAAGGCAAGTCCGAGTCCATGGTAATGCATGTGACAGTAACGGTCACGTGAGCGTAACCCACCTTCGCGCGCGTACGCGGCAATACTCGGTCCATTGCAGCCAAATTTATCGAATGACCAGAAGTATGATATGTTATGTATATCAGAGATAAGAAAACTCAGACTCTCAACACGAGCATGCGACTGTTTTTATTAAGTATGCATAGTACGCGATCTCGTCAGCGCCGTCAACCTGGACCCGAAAAGACACTCACACCACGATGCCATTCATTGGATGAGTAATATCCTTCCAGTACTGGAGTGGTATTGTTTGTTTGTACTTACCCGTCTATCCCAGAGATCATCCAAGTTATCGACCCACTCCGTTGTTCCCCACGACACTCGGCCAACACTGAGTCGATGTATGTCATCAAAAAAACTTGAGAGCATCCTCCGTGCTGTCCGCAGCGATGACCTGGCATTCAATCACAAGTTCCTCAATCTGGCAGCCGAGGGTCTCGAGAAGCTTGCAAAGAACTTGCAGGCCCTTCTCCGTCGGCGGACTCGAGCGCGTCGTAACGCGGCAGCGTGGTTTCATGGCTATGAGATCGCGGACACGCAGGCGCTTCAAATTCCATGAAGAAGGCGGCAGCCGTTTAGCAGCTTCATTCGTTCTCTCTCCGTGAGAACATCCCAAAGAGCGACAGACCACCACCCTTTGAGAAGGACAGTGAATTCAGTGGCGAAGGGGATGCAAGCGATCATGTGTCGTGTGAGTTGTTGGAAACAGTCGACTTCGAATTCTGAATTCTTGTAGCCGAAATGTTTAAAACGACCCAATTCGATCACATACTCGTAAAGGCTTGGAAGGTATGGTAAAATTTCTGCTGGTCCAAAGTCTAGGTCGCTCTCCTCGATGTCTGCATTGTCGCAGTTGTCAACTCGAGGCACATCGCAGATGCGAAGATAGTATGGCTGGCCGGTAGTGTGGCGTCCTTCACCATCTAGAAGAACTTGCAAACTCGGGGAGAGATTGGAATTTGAATCTTCGCATTCCACGAAGGAGTTGCGATGGAACGTAAGCACGGACCAATGTCCGCATAGTGAGCTCCGCCTCGTCTAGATCATGGGGCTTTGTATGCTGGGACGACTGCACGTCAAAATGGTCCATGCCCTCCGCTTGAAAAGTGATACAACGGAAAAGGTGTAGCAGTTGCATTGGTGGAAGGTCAAGGGTAAGGCTCGTTAAAGTTGCCATGTGAAGCGGTGTACCGTATGTAGCAAAGGCCTCCTTCCATTCATCAGAGGCGCGTGCGTACTCGGACGCACGCATAACCCATGATCCCGCCCGCGGAACAGTGACAAGTCTGAGCGTGCGCAGGTTTGGTGAGTTGCGACAAACTTCCACAAAATCGGTATCGTCATTCCAGTGGATGTCAAGCCCTTCAAAATAGATGGATAGATGAGTAAGGCCTGTGTATATCGCTGAGTCCCAGAGAAACCGACACCGCTCGAGATTGAGCTCTTGAAGGCGCGGCAAATGCTTTTTGAGATCTGGTCCGAAAAAAAGACGATGATGTCGGCTGTATCATCACGATCCGTTTCGTAATTTCGCTCCAGTCGGATTGTTAGATCCCTTACGTCGGAGAAAAGGAGAAAGAGTATTGGAGAGTAGCTGGATTTAAACTCGGTTTCATCGTCAAATTCCACGATCAACTCCCGTGATTCTTGTGAGTGGAAGCCAGACTCCGTCGGCAAGTTTTCTGCCCAAGGCCTCGAGGTCATACCAGCCGTTAGCGAACGTGGTTACCGAGCGATTCCCACTTCTCGCTGAGAGAACCTCGCAAGAAGTGTCGCTCCGGATTAAACTGGTTGCTGATAGAAAGGTCCATAGTGAAGCATCTGAGAGCGCAACGACACGCCACAGCGAGCATGTCGACTGGATGGCAAATGTCGTTCGAATACTCCGTCCAGCATGGCTTACATGACGAAAAACCATCTGAAGTACCTCTAAGGGTAGTCTGTTTGTTGATCGGAGCAAGGCGGTTTCTCATGACCTTCAATCTTGCGACAGCAGCGGAGTAGCGAGCTCTGAATACGGCCTGCGGTTATGATTTTCATTGTCGTAGGAGATGATCTGGTCTTTGAAAGGCGCAACACTTCCCGTGCTATCACCCAGCAATTAGCGGACTACATCTGGGTCTATTGTGCATACCTGAGGAGGACATCCTTCCACCACAGCTGATCCACGAGCTTTATGACCTCTTCGCACAGATCCTGCGTCATTCTTACTTGATTCCTATGGCATGCGCCACCAGCCATTCAAGTTCGTGAGCACAGTAAATAAATCGACGAGGAAGGAGCTTGCAGAACCTTTGAAGCTTGGTAGAGTCGAGTTCGTTATATGACATTTGAGATCAAGGTCCTTTTTTCGCACCGCCGCTGATAATCGAGTACTGAGTATCGGACGTAGAAGCGACAGTCGAGTGTTGAACGCGAGGTATTGGACTGGTGTGGGGCAGTCACAAGCACGCATGTGACTGTGACAGTCACGCCGTGTACGCGACGCGACATTCCTGAAGCGCCTAAATTAACTCGCGTCTAGAGCTCAACGAACTCATTGGGCCACATTTCTTCTCCTTACCTTTTCAATGGTTGTCGAAGGACAGATGCAATGTCCCAAATGTATGTATAAAAATCAGTGGCTACACATCTATCAGCTAACTTATGTCCAACAGAACCGTCCCTGCAATCCCTCTAACACGGTCGTCGACCTCTGTCTTGGGGCCCCGTCACCCAAGGCACCGTCTTTCGCGATAGATTCATCCAATAAGACATATAAGCATCAATATGCAAACATATACTTCGTACGACTACGGATGTTACGATCACATGTGGAGGAAAATGCCAAGAAGCTGTGGAAGGAGGCTGCGGGTATGCAAATTCACTTTTGAGATCTTCTGAACACTCACTTGCTACAAATGGAAGGCGACCCCGAGTTTGTATCTAGAGTTTTAGACGTGAAGAAAGGAAAAAACTATGCTATGTGGTAGGAACCGCTATACATGGAAATGCCAATGAAACCAAAATGTGCTGGATGACCTCGCGAGAGGACGTACGTTCACTCCTGCTGGCATGGGAAAAATGTCTGACACATACACTGCCCATACCTTAGCACTCAATACCTGCCCCTCCGCCCTCTGCGTGAAAAATACTGCTCAGCAGAGGACAGCGTCATGCTAGAGGACGAGTCTGGCCGCATCCGACTCGTGCATGGGAGAGCGCCTTGAATCTGCGCGATTGGTCACCGGATGTCATCATGGGTGCACTGGGGATCGAAACAGTAAACGGGGACTTTGAGATCGTGGACATCTGCTTTGCGGGTATGCCGCCACAGATGAGTGCAGAGACCGAAAGTATGGCCGTGGATAGTAAGGAAACAAGAGTAACATATACGCAACGTCTCCGTCTAACATGCACCTTCTCATAGGTCAAACTGATTCAGATGAATGGATAGCAGTCGTATCCGGACTCGATATCGGAGCCCTCGATCCACCAGACGCACAGCTTCAAATGTTGACAGAGTATCTGTCTGGCGAGATGTGTGGACCTGAACAGCAATCTGCCGCTGCTCGGGTGACGAGGCTCATCATAGCCGGAAATTCTCTTTCTCCCAGTTGTGACAGAGACGCAAGAGATGGAGAAAAAAAAGGGGTGAGTCTCCTGTTTCCATTCAAACGAATACTCCGTGAGGTTTATCGCATCTACAACAGCGCCGTCATCAAGGTTCCACTACGTTTAGCCCGCATCCTCTACGCGTCTTATCCGAAAGCCTCACTGATCTGGCACATAGCATACCCATTCATTTATTGCCTGGCCCTTCAGATCCGACAGGAACCATACTCCCGCAACAATCCCTACCACGGGCGATGTTTGGCTCAACTGCGTCATATGGGTCATTTTCCTGCGAAACGAATCCAGCGTATATTCGCCTCGGACCTCATTCATCTACAGAAAGTGCGTTGGAGGGCAAGTCGAACGGCAAATCGTCCTCCTCTAAACTCGGCACCTCATCATTGGTTGTCCCACGCACGATCCTCGTCCACTCTGGCCAGCCCTTGGACGACATGTTCCGTTACTTGTCCTCTTCCACCTGCTACACGGCTCTCGCTCGCAGAAGCCACACTCAGCTGGCGACACATTGCCCCGACGGCTCCAGACACCCTCTGGTGCCATCCATATTTCACCACCGATCCGTTCGTATTAACCGAAACCCCTGACTTGTACGTCGTGGGGAAACCAGCCGGAGTTCCGCACGAAGCTCGTCGTGGAGAAGGACGACCACAATGGCGCGAAGCGAAGAGCTCGGGAAGAGGTGCAGGGTCGTGTTGGTGCCTGGGTTCAAGCAGAGCGGGACCGTCGTCCTCGTCAACTTGCGGACTTTGGATGTCAGGACGGTCTGTTTCGCCGTCCACGGGATGAGGAGCGGCGGGTCTACGCTGGACCCCGCCTCGCAAGAAGTTGAGCCTGAGTCGCCTTCAAGCTAGAAAACCGCTCTAGATGTAGCATTGGATTATCTGCGAGGCACACATCCGTCAACAGCTGGCCCTGAACCAGTCAGTCTTGTTTGATTAACTGTAGATTACCTGTCCCGTGAGCTGCGATGATTGTCGTGTTGCGCGGCTGTCACGATCTCACCCGTGTCCTTCGGGCTCGGAGATGCTTCCCACGATATGCGTGCGCGACACTGTGTGCATGAAAATAGATTAAATAAGGTACACGGGGTGACGTTTTCGAGTCATTGTCCAAGGTATACTTCGTCAGTATTTTTCCGAGATAACTACAGGATCAGGACTGTGTGAGCGTGTAAGCGTCGCTCCAGGATACGATCATGCTTACTCAGGGTAACTAGAGAAGTCCAACCAGTAAACGGATGACTGCGCCAAAAGTTAGTCTAATCTAAGATCATTCGGAATTCAACAATGCGCACCTTCTCCGCCCCTCGCCAGTGAGCGCGTCATACTGTTCCCAGACGTACCCGGTCCGTTGATACTCCTGCAAATATGACGTTAGGTGATGGTGACGTCTGAAACTGGGCAACCGTCTACGCACTTTGAAAACATTGTTGACAACATTTTGTATGAGCTCGGCATAGATCTCCTTCGCCCGCTGTTGTTGAGGACCCTCCTGGGACCATGTATTTCTGGAATTCGGAATGGTTAACGCATGGCCAACAGGGAAGCTGAGAAGGGGCGCACCGTATACAACGCGCGCAGTGCCAAACATAGTTCATCTGGATCCAAGATGGGTCCGCTTCCAGTAGTTCTCGCACTTGGCCAAACTGCGGGGTGAGATGCCGACAAGACTGCGAAGGGGAGAGGGGGCGGCTCCCGTAGTGGGCGAAGGCCCTAGAAGGAGATGTGTCGGGGATGGATCATCGCGAAGCGTATCCCAAAACTGTCACCTAGGGTGAAGGGTACTCCTGGAGTGTCAGTGAGACACGAGGTCAAGAGTGCGGAAGAGAGAGAGGGTATCACTCTGTCGGCAAACGATTGATAATGACTCGTTCATGCGGCCGTTTATGTATAACATTAGGCAGTTGCATTTTTGGATCGGTGATGACAACGCACTTACCGTCTTCGTTGACATTGGCGTCGCTGGAGTAACTATTATGTTGGGGCTCTTGCTCTTCTTCCCGGAGTGGAACCAGGTGCTAGCCGAGGAGCAGAACCCGTACGAATGAGACTAACATTCGTTAAATATGACTTATTTCAACGGGGGCACCCCTCGATGTTATCGAGAGCCGTTTGTCTGTTCTCATAAATTATCAATTGAAAAGGCTACCGGCATCGTCGTGTTTCCAATTCAATTCATGCTCCGTATAACAAACTCGGCAATGTATCGCGCATGGTCCTGCTGAAGAAGGCCATCCATTGGAATAGGGTCGCCAGTGCAGCTCTGCCCGGCATGCGGGGTGACCGCGAGGATTAGTCGTCCACAGCCGCTGAGTTCAAGCGTGTCTTTGGAACCCCACGTCGCATCGGTACGACCTCGGTTACGGAACGAGCCTCTCCGAGGCGTATTGACTTAATCTCCCGCGCTGTGTCCCGTCGGAACCAATCAGTAAAAGGCCCTCTTGAGCGGCTTGTCAGATTGACTTCAGTACTAGAGGGGCAAGTTCCGGGTCCTCGAGGTGTCTGGCTGTGAACGAGACGAGGCTAGCCGGGAGTCAGTACATCCACGACCTGCTCACCCAACGCCAACAATCGTCAAGGCCAAGGATCGTGTGCGTACGGGCCCCGGTGCGGATCGTATTCAGCCGTTCAATGAATGCCGTTACCGGCGCATTTTGCCGGGCCATCGTCAGGGTGGGCGGGTTTTGCTCGTAGCGTGGTGTTACTTTTGCGTCTGGAATTCCTGGGGAACCTGGATTGACAGATGGGACGCATCAGAGCTTATTTCATTATATATGTCGAATCCGGGATGTTAGGAGAGTTACCTGCTGCGGGCTTCTTCGCCAAGGATTTGTTTCGCTGCGCCACCCATCCCCGTCGTCGTCAATGCTGGTCAACCCATGGGTCCCTTCAGAATTGCCAGGTCTGTGTCGAAAATGATAGATCAGTAAAACATGGAAAAAAAGACTGCGGATGGCACCTGCACAATTCTCACACTGATGATCGTTTTGTCCCATTCGCCGATGTGCAAAAGGTGGAAACTGATTTCCTCGTCCCTGAGCAGGTCAAACATCCTGTCGCACGGGATGATGTGCAGTGCTTACCAATAGAATCCTCGCGGAAAGAAACTCTCGCTAGGCGTGGCTGTCAATAGAGAACGAGGCTCCGTCAGGTGAGGCTCCTCTCTTCTCCTCATCCTCGTCGTCAGAAGTGGATCCGGAATCTTCCTCTTGATCCCATTCATACGAGAATGATCTATCTACTATCGAGGTGCCGTAAAAGTACCCAATTCCGCCCGAGTAGGTTTGAGGTAATCGCTTTAGGAGAGAATTTCTCTAAGAGCCCCACGATCGCTTGCGGAGTAGGTCCGAAGGAATAGAAAAGACCTCGTTCGAACCGTTGGTTGAACGACTTGCTTGAACGGGCCTCGTGGATTCCCGCGGTCCAATAGGGCCGCCACCCTTCAACACATCAGTGCGTCAAATTGTTCCGATAGTTTTGCTGGTTTCGCTTACCCGAGAGCTTCTGCTTTGCGCTGGCGTGCTTTCAAAGTAGATATCGAATTGGAACGGCCCGTCGAAAGTCTTTTGCACAGCGTACAAACTGCTACCGGTGAACACCTCGTCTGGGAGTTGAAGGACAAAAGAGGGGTTCTGGGGGAGTGCTTTCCCGGATTTTCTTGATATGGTGCGATGGCACCCTTGGCATGATTGATAACACTGGAAAGTATGATAACTCTGTCGACAATCAACAAAAGGCCATCGTTATGCGTGAAACAGGTAAGATACCTCTTGCCTGCCAGGGACGTTTCCAGGAGGCACTCGATAACCGGCAAGTGTGTCTTGCCCCGCGCGGTTGGCAAATGCCTCAGCATGTTTACAGCGGTAATAACGCTGTTGTCGGGTCCTGTGCGGGCGCAGCATCAGAGACGGCGCTCTTAGAAATCCGAGGACAGTTCAATCACCGTCGACCACACGGATGGTAAACTCGTCCAGGTCCACAGAGTTGCCTGTGAGCACGACTGGTCCCTCCAATCCCTGTGGCGCGAGATGAGACAGACAGAAACACATCACTGATTTTGCAACAAACATTTTCGTCCTCCTCGGTTTCCATTTCCAATCCTCCGAGGCCCTCTATTCCATGTAAAAGATGGTGGATATCCGCGAGGGTTTGTCTAAGCGGATAAAGACCTGTCAGTACTCCGGCGCACATTATCCGAATAAGTCAAGCTATGTACGCACCGGCATCCATCGGTTCTCCTTTAATGCGCGCCGCCCAGCTACCACCATGCTGGCCACCCGGTATCTTGATGAGCTCGGTAGTAAGTTTGACATTATTCATGCCATCTTTTAGGACCTGAACGCCGCCTTCCCGTGCATCCGAAAACTCGGTCCAAGTGTAGGAATCCAGACCATCTCTTGGTCACAAGCGTGTCGGCGCCTCTGGAAGAGTGTGAGTATCGGGTACATGGCACCGGTATGTTTGATTACTGACTGGGTAAAAGATTGAAAGTCGTGTGTCCCAAACCACAAATGAGACCTGTCATTAGGGACTGTGGTACCTGAGGGCGCGTTCCAAAGTAGAGGTTCGGACGGTAGGCACCCCATATCAGGCTCTCCGAAACATTGGAAGACTGCGCGGGCGGCAGCGGCGGCAAGAGCGAGCAGCAGCCACGGGATGCTGCATGGCGAGGAGAGGTGCGCCCTGGATGAGTGCCGAGTGTTGGTCGCTGACCTGGGAACGTCGTCCGCGGACGTGGCGGACGCCACAGACGCCCATAATGCTCGTCGCGTAGGGCGCACGTGACGCCGCCACCGGCTTAGCTCCGCTTTGTGCCATTGTCCGCCGTCGCGGTTCTCGAGCTCGTCGAGCTCGTCTTCTGCTCTCCTCGTCTTGCCCCGCCTTCGTCGCCTCTCGCGTCCCAGGACACAGCTCGCGACCGCGACCGCGCAGTGCCTCCTCACTGCATGCCATATCCGTGTTAAATTAAAGACCTCGAGGCCCCACGTTTCCACCGGAAATCGCCCCCACCTGTACATCAACAGATTCCAGCACTGCTTGCTCTCCTGACTTTGTTTTTCGCTCCTTGTCTTTCGAGCCCGATGACCACCGCCTCTTACCGCATACTCTCGAACTCGAGTATGATTGGACGTCTCATCCCTCTATGCGGCCGGCGCGCACAACAAATCCGAATACGTCGACGTAGTGCCCCTGGACATCAAGCTTTGGCCGTCACAGCAGACGCGTCACTCATAATGAGTGCAAATTGCCATCGCAGGGCCGACCCTCTTTCCCTTTGGCTTGGTACATGCGTTGGCAATGTTGCTAGGCCCCGTCCGCTATCTTTTGGGACTATGTTTACTACGTACGATCCATCTTGTCGCACTCGGGCGTACGATCCCGAATCCACAGCTCATATGCCGACGATCGTACAGAGAATTGCTCTCCACATCACAGCGCAGGCGAGGTCTTACAGGGTCTACGGTAGTAGATAACATCAGACAGATTGCGCACAATTATGGCTCCGTAAAGCTCTTCAAGGCGTACCTCGAGCTCTCTGAGCAGACATCATTGAAGTCGCTCGGGCTGCGTTCCGAGCTGCAACATCATGTGGGGTATCCCTTACCGATTGTCCCCACAACGGTAGAAAGGATGTAGCGGACAAGATGATGATAGGCATGTAACCTAAATTGCATCTTTCCGCACGCTACTCATATGTATGCCATCCGATTCAGTCGACATGTTGACATATGCAAATCGACACGAAGCCTGCTCCTGCCACACAATCATTTTGATTTCAGGGGCGACCGCGACTTCGCTTATACGCAGTATCTGTCTTGCGCTTGGCCGTCCATCCGGTAGCCATGTCGTGGTGATCGCCCCCGGCTCGGCGCATGGCAGCCTTAAATCAAGAGCCTCTGAAATTCTAGACTGGGACCGACGGTTTACGACGTCCTGGGCAAGCCTTACGAGAGAGCCATGCGCGACATGTCCAGTGCGGATGTATCTTCTCCCCGAAAGGTGCTGGTATGGAATGCGACAATAGCGCCATTCGACACGAGAGCCAACTCGTCGCCGACTCGTTTAGAAGACTTCAAGGGGGGGGGGGGAGAGTGAGGTGGGGAGACTTCTCTCCACAATCTACCCAGCGTACGGGCCAGTGAGGCACGAAGTCCTGCGCGGTGAGCGACCGTTCGAAGATTCGGACGCGTTCGCGAACACTCTGCGTGTTCCGGTGCAGGGAAGCTCGCCGTCCAGCCCACATCGACCCCGGCGCTCATGACCTGCGACCAGACGCCTCAGGCTCGGGCGCTCGAGGGGGGCGACAGTAACCGGATGAAGGAGTCCCCATTGATGGCAATGTGGTCGTGCCAGGCAGAGGCAAAGCCTGCGAACGCCACTCTGTTCGAGTAGTCCCATTTCGCCCGGAATAAGAGTGCGTATTTCCGTTATTGAATTGAGACTTCGATATTCATATCGCTTGACGTCGCTTTGCAGCCTTTCGGAGTTTTCTCTGAGCTTCAACAAGGCCCATCAACACCCTGCGACAACGGGCCAGATGAATCGAGCGAGCACGAGAAAATCGGAGGGCTCACCGCTCAAGCTGTTGGTGTCCTATCACGAAAGCTAATATTTGACATATTAATAGCTGACTTGCAATGAATATCAGCCTATTGGCCAGAAAGCTGCTGCTTTTACTTCGGCCGCAGACAAATTGCGGAGCAACTCTGTCGGCGATATCTCACGCTCAGCGCCTCTGCTTCCGCCGACTGCGTCAGTCGTGTCGCGTCCGACCGTTTTCCAGCAGCCCGACGTGCGGGCAAGCACCGACACACGCGACAAGCGCCAATAGACGCCCGAAACCCTTTGTGACAGCCGAACGTTTGTCGCGGAGGGCGGACCACAGAGAGGAGCGTCGTTTGACCCACGCGGGTCCGCTGCCAATTCGCGGTGCTCGTGTACAGGCACACCTGGCGCTGGGCAGTTCGCCCCCGCCATCAATTGGCCGTCCCCGTAATTGCACCCCCAGGGGACTCCCGCCTGGCCCACAATTTCAGCCTCTGATAGACATCCTCGACAGCGCGCGACGCGCGGGGCAAGCTCCGCTGCTTCGGTCGCGGGTCGCGCTGCTGCCTCGCCGCGCGGGACGCGAGGGTCTATCAGGACGCGGGGACGACGCGCTTTCGCGAGTACGCGGCCTTGGCGCAGCAATATGGGATCGTCGAGCTCGGTGGCATGGGTGGGCAAGCATGGATCGCGCTGCTGCCCCCCTTGGCAAGGCATGGGGGCGGGCGCTCGAGCAGCTGCTGACCGTGCTTCTGGAAGCGATAAAGCGTGGTGTACTCGTGGATATGGTATCCACTCACCAGAACAATGGGCTCGCATGGGTCCCTGTCATGGCCTGCCGATCATGACTTCAGCAGGGACCATGGTGATTTCGCGGGAGACCTCGCTGCAGGAATGCGGGCATGGCGTGTATGTACGTGGGGCAAAAGTTTTTCTGCAAACTGAATGGAATGTATTCTTACGATCTGTTGTGCGCACACGCCTAACACGCGCGGTGGGGGACATTCTGCTGCGTACTGTGGGTGGCCTGACAGAACGGACAAGGGGGCAGGCGCCGTTGCTACGGGTTGTGGCGGAGTGTCAACGGACCTAGATGCGCAAGGCCCGCGTTTGCAACGCACGATCTTCGGAAGCTGAAGAGCAGAGCGAGGCCGTCTACGCGATAAATGGGAGCAGGTAGGTGGGCGGTATGGGAAATTCACCCCGATCGTCCACCCCCCAAACGCAGTGTGACAATATCGGGTTATGGCTGAAAGCCCGGAGAGAAGCGTCAGGAGCAGGGTGGGGCAGGCTGTCCAGCTCGGCTGTCGAGAACGCGGGGATAGCGTCAAGCTGCACAGGCTGGCGCGCCCCACCTTAATATGCGAGACGCCTGGCGGGTGGGCGGTCGCGCGCGGGCGACCCGGGTGAGGATCGTCGGTCGGGAGGGCTCTGTGGTACCTGCGAGGATTGGCCCCCGGAAAGCGCGAGCGGCGTTGGCTCTGAGCAGAAAACTGGCCCCGCCGTGTGCGTTGGCGACAGCATCGGGGCCGGTGAAATCGCGTCACAGGGTCTACGTCGTGGCTGGCTGGGCCGTATCCTGTCAGGCTGTGCTTTGCAGAGGCCTGGCAGAGACCTGGCAGAGGGACTGGAGAGCGACAAAACTGCGGTGGCTGTCCGTGAGACAGAAGAAGCAGCGTCGGCAGGCGGGCTTTCGACGACTTGACTTAAATCACGACCCCGTGGCCGCGGACAGGAGTCCAATGCTGGCGTCGAGCTTTGTGTTTTAAAAGTCTTGCAGTGCGGGCGACCAAAAATAGGGAAAGCCGGACATGGGTAGGAGCAGGTGCGCGCGACGGCTGGGGGAGTCCGCATTCGTTAGAAATCGCGATTCTCGATCGGATCTGCAGGCAGATGTCCGCGGCCGCGGGGAGTTGACGGTGACAGCCATCAACAAGGGGGACGCGGATTGGCCGAACAAGGTGGGCAACGATCCCATGCTGCAGGACGCGTCCGTCCCAAGTCTTACTCACAACCGTGCGTGCAATTTAGATCACTTCATTCATCACTCCGCTGGATGGGCGATGACAGATGGGGGACCCTGGCCGATTGTCATTGCCCCCCAGCCGCCCGCGGACTGCCCACGATCCGTCTGCCGTCAGGAGATCTCAGTTAACAATACTCCCCGCCCATTCGGCGGGAGTCCTACTCGCCCACACTCGCCCGTGCGAACAACCGAAAGATTTCCAGCACCCAGCAATGCGTGAGCGTCCTCCAGTGCAGACATACATTCTGATCCTGATTCGCTGTAGCGTCCTCCCCTTGCGCATCGCCAGATCGTATAAATGCCCGCCGTCTTCCCCCAGGTTGCTCCTAGGATCCCCCTCGTCCCAGAATCGCCTCTCCGACCACCATGGCTGCCAAAGTCACGCAGTTCGGAAAGCAACTCGTCGAACCACCCCGAGGACGACATCCCCGTCGTCTCTCCCAGGGACTGGGCCAAAAGGGGGTCTTCTCCAACCCTTCTGGTCCAGGCGGTTCGTTTACCTCTCATACCGTCAAAGCCTTGACAGCTACTCACTTCTTCGTGTCTTCTTGCCCACAGGTTAGAGATTTATTTGATTAGCTTGTTTCCCATCTTTGGGTGGATACACCGCTACAGTACGTTGATAGCGGGTTGGGGACATCAAATACACACTGATGGCGTGTCTGCAGACTTTGGCTGGGCGTACGGTGACTGCCATTGCCGGCATGACTGTAGTGCATCGTAGCGATCCCGCAGAGCATGTGCCTCATGCACAGGTACGCCCGAGCGGCGCCGCCGTGTACGAAATTGATGACTCAATTTTTCGCCGCACCGCTCTAGATCGCCCACTCTGCCGCCAGAGTACGGTCTCTACTCTTCTTCGTCGGTGTCTTGGTCTATTGGGTAAGCCCCTCACTGCATTGTGGTCATCAGGCGGGCCGCCGCTCATGATTTTCTGTGATCGCAGTTCTTCGCTCTACCCTCTCCAAGGATGTTTCAATCGGTTCCCGTCGCAGTCATGTCCTGACCGTTGTCCCAAATCATCAAACATGTCAACGCTGCTCACCCTGGTCAATGGGAGGGTCCCGAAAATTGCTGACAAACAGTTGCTTTCATCTGTGGGGGGGGGGTTTTCATTGTCCTGGGTATTTGGTCTTCATGCGCCTAGGATGGGCTTGTCGAGTTCATTCCGCCCCCGCGGTGATTCGCACGGATGTTCATGACCGGATCTGCCATCAGCATCGTCTCTGGTCAAGTACCCGGCCTGATGGGTCTCACTGCTTCGAGTGAGTAAAACGAACCGCTATTTCTCGCGCAAACATTTACTCATTCATGACTCAGCACGCGCGCTGCTCGTACAAGGTCATCATCCAGTCGTTGAAGCACTTGCCGAAGACAAAGCTCGACGCTGCGTTCGGTCTGACTGGGCTGTGTGTCATTGTACATCATCCGCTTCGTGGGCTGCCAGTGGCTTGGAAAACGCTACCCAAGGAGAGGTACGCATGTCGTTGGAATCCAAGAAATTGACCCATGCTGAACCGACTTATCTCCTTCATTGGCAGCCCGATTGTTCTTCTTCATCTCGGTCTTTAGGAACGCATTTGTCATCATTGTTTTGACGTTTGCGTCCTGGCTGTACACGCGCCATCGCAGGGCGGCAGCTGGGAAGTACCCGATTAAGATCCTGCAGGATGTGCCTCTGTGGCTTCAAGCATCTCGGTCAGCCAGTCATCGACCAGACCTGGTCAGCGCCCTCGCTGGAGGTGGGCACTGCTTCTTCATACTGCATGTCTCGTGTGACTGATTATGTCTCCCCGCGTGCAGAGCTGCCAATTGCCACGATTATCCTGTTCCTCGAGCATATCGGCCATCGTTCCAAGTGTACGTACAGGACCCTGTTGGTCTCACCATGGGGTATTGACTCCTTTCCTCTTTCTAGCATTTTGGACGCGTCAACGGATACAAGATCAACCCGAATCAGGAGCTGATCGCTATTGGCGTCACAAACACCATTGGCACGCTCTTTGGTGCTTACACCAGCCACCGGTTCCTTCTCCCGCTCAGCACTGCAGTTCCAAATCAGGTGTCCGCATCGCACCCCCGCCGCTGGCCTGTTCTCGGCGGTGGTCGTTATTGTGGCGCTGTACGGCATCACGCCCGCCTTCTTCTGGATTCCCACCGCCGCGCTGTCTGCCGTAATCATCCACGCCGTCGCCGACCTCGTCGCGTCCCCCGTCGCAGGTGTACTCGTTCTGGCGCGTGTCCCCCATCGAGTTCGTCATCTGGGTCGTCGCGGTCATCGTGACCATCTTCGCGACGATCGAGGACGGCATCTACGTCTCGGTCGCCGCGTCGCTCGTCCTGCTCCTCGTCCGCGTCGCCCGACCCCGAGGCAAGTTCCTTGGCAAGCTCACGGTGCACCACAACACCGACTCGCGCGAAGTCTTCGTGCCCATGCAGCCATCTGCAGACGGGCTTATCAACCCCCACCTCAAGGTGTACCCCCCCGCGCCGGGCGTCATCGTCTATCGCTTCGAAGAGAGCTTCTTGTATCCGAACTCGTCGCTCGCCAACGACCGCGCTTGTCGATTACATCAGGAAACACACACGCGCCTGGGCAAGGACATGGGCGAGGTGCGCGCCAGCGACCGCCCGTGGAACGACCCCGGCAACAAGATGTCGTCTTCCGACAACGAATCACTGCCGCTGTTGCGCGCGGTCGTGCTTGATTTCTCGGCTGTGTAAGTTCGCACTGCTTTCGCCACGCCGCTGATTGGCTCGCTCATGTCTTGCCCATTTAGCTCCCACGTCGATACGACTGGTGTCCAAGCACTGGTCGACACGCGCAACGAGGTCGAGCGGTGGACAGATTGCCAGTCGAGGTATGGTTTCACGCGCCACTGCGTTATCCATCAAACTGACCCACCTGGTGCTAGTTCCCACTTTGCGTCTATCCTCTCACCGTGGATAAGACGGTCTCTCGTTGCCGCAGGCTTTGGCACGGCAGGCGGCTCGTCTGAGCACTCGGGCATGCCGGCACGAGATCGCGCCCGTCACCCGCTTCCACGACGAATTCATCTCGGACCCGCAGCACACCGAGCTCGATGTGTCGAAGACGACGGTGCATGTGCGGGCCGAGCCGCGTCGAGCACGACCCGGAGTCCATCATGGAGGCGCCCGCGAGCTCGCGCTCGTCGTCCGAGGCGACGTGCAGGTCGACCGAGGGCCACGAGACCAGGGCGCCCCTCGTTCCCTACACCACGCCGTTCTTCCATTTCGACCTGACCGCCGCGGTCAGAGCCGCCGAGCACTGTCTGCCACCAAGACAGGCCCATCATATGCACGTTTGACGACACTGATACGAAGGATTCCAAGGATGTCGCATGAGTCCCAGAGCACCGTTACTTAGAGGATTTCTGTATTACTAATTTGCTTTTTGTATGTATCTTCATGAAACACTGTACTATTTCATCCACAATGGGTTCCGCATGCAGAACCCTGACTGATAGAGCGGAGAAGATCAGTCGTCGAGCGTGGTCCACACGCGCAGGGTGTCTTCATTTTCTTCCAGTTCCTCGATGAGCTCTGATAGTCTGGACGCCGTTTCCTCATCCGGGGTCTCTGCAGGGTCCACTGGCGCGTAGATAAGCTCACTGCCAAGCAGTTCCTTGCAGAGCCCGGGGGTTAGGAGCGCGGACGTCAGAGATGAGAGAGATGCGGGAGGGCAGGTGAACTAGGCCACAACGCGTCAGGTCCTCCCGCATATCAAGGACGCAATTAGAAGCGCACCTCTATCTCGACGTCGACCGCGCCCCTCAGAGGGATCGTGCTGCTCAAAGTCCTCGGCACCGGCCTCGAGCGCGGTCTCGATGAGCTTCTCGAGCCTTTCGTCGATATTGCCATCTTGCTCCAACGCGACGCGTACATTGCCCTGTCTCTGGAACATGAACGCCACGGGCGCGAACCGTCCGCTGTAAACGGACTGGTCAGTACGCCCAACCCGCGATGTCATTGTTCGTTCGACAGACCCTTTCTTCCCGAGTGTTTCGCGTAGCTTGAGAACGGTACGTTTGACGTTGTCTGATAGACATTCGCTTGGAGAAGGTTCAGTGTGAGAGTACACATACGGCCCTACTCCGCACTCACATGATGATTCCCACCGTCCCCGAACATGGCCTCGTATGTTATGGCTTGCGCATTAGAGTTGTTGCCCTTCGCCACTGCCTGCGGAGATGGTCAAGGTCCGACTCCGGAGGTAGCGGGTGCAAATGAGCCTACTCTCTTGATGCAGGGCATCGATGTTGTCTTTGGGGACACCTTGTGACTTTACTCTTTTCATTACGGCCGCCAATGCACCATTCACCTCGGGGTCTGCACTTCCACCCTCTACGGAAAGGGTCCTATTTCAGACCTTGACTCGACGAATTTCGTATGAGACTTACGTCTAATGGCCAAGAGAATGTCCTATGTCATGCCTTGTTCACCTAAGCTGCGACCACGGACGAGGACAGTGTCCGACATACCCTGGATGCCCTGCCGTACAACTCTCCTTTCTTCAGGTCATTCGCGCCTTTTTTGTGTTTGATCTTGGACCACTAACAAATCGTTTAGTCGGAGGCGTCTCCATCCCGGCGTTGTACGCGTGCCTTGTTATGCCCGACCATACAGCGGAAGATGTCGAGAGAGGCCGTATGAGGCTCGTGGGAGGCAGACAGCGCGTCAAACGAAGGACATTCATGACTACAAGCGAGCGGGGTAGAGGTTGACGACCGGTAGGGCGGGAGACGGTGGTGGTAGCTGCAAGCGTCGTTGAACCACTTTCTGCCCGCGCCGGATTGGAGAGCGCTCGGGCGCTACGAAACTGACGGGATTGATGCGCCCCTCGTCCGGCGGCTATTTAACCGTCGATCTTGGCATTGCGGCTCTTGGGCTTGACGTCGAGAACGTTGGCGCAGATCTGAATCTCGCCCTTAAATCTCGGTGAGCTACATTGATACGCCACCATGGCTCTGTCTTAAATCGGCTGCGGTACACAGAGTACAACTGGGCAAACAATCTAGCACGCAATTGCGTTATCCATTGCGTTATTCGACGGCGGGGCAAAGTCATTGGTGGGCGGGAGGTAAAAATATGACAGTCATCATTGTAGATATTGATATAGGTCGTGATCGGCACCGCCGATCCTAGATGCGCCAGAAAGCTGTGGATACGGGACCGCATAATTATGAAGCAAGAAGAAATCGACCATGAGTGAGAATATGCATGGGGGAATTGAGACAACGAGCGTGTGTGTGGATGGGAGGGGGAGAAAAAGTCGAAAATATGGAGAGGTATCACTGTGCCGAGTCGAGAGTATGATACAGCAACTTTTGTAGAGCATATTAGACCAGACAAAGCGAGCACGGTTCATGCCGTCGTCTCAAAACTCGTCAGGATCAAAGTGCAAAGAGTCAAACTGTAGCGAATCGAGCTGTGCAGCTCGAAGCTCGTGTCCGCGGGACCGTTGGACTCGTCCCGTCACAGGCGCGACAAAAGAAGCGGTGGAAAATTGCGCGCTACTCGCGTTGCAACGGGTGCGGACGCGGGTTCGTCGGAGCGGCGGAGAAGTCGTCGTCGTTACTTGAGAAGCCGCCGCTCGAGAGGGTGCCTGAAGCGGAAATAGCGTCCCCGTTGGTCGATGTCCGGGAAGCGGAGGGGGCTATATTCTCGCTCAATGAAGGCACAGGAAGGGGTGGTGCTTCGAGAACGTCGGTGTGGAAGGACTGGGGGATGGGCTGAAGAGTTTGTGGGAGGTCGAGCAACGGATATCCTCCGCACGAACGAACGCCCTTGCTCGATGTATGGACCTCTTGTGCGGTGGGAGCCACGGCCATGTACGGCGAATTTCGGTGCTCGTCAAGGGAGAATGACGGTCGGCCGTGCCGCAGACCAGTCTGATGACGTCGGGATGTAGGTGACATTGGCACATCCGGGGTAAGAAGATCGGGTTCGCGAGGTTCGCGAATATCGTTGAGATAGCTGGATAGACTTTTTGCGCACGAGGTTCGGGGTGGAAGCCCGTGGCAGTACGCCATCCTCCGTAGGCCCGTCGGGGAATGTTTTCTCGGCCGCTCGAGGCAGACCACGATTCCGGTATGCCCGCCCCTACGGCCAGGTCTTGCCTAACATTCTGTGATTGAGCGGAGGGCCTGAGTAGCCCGTGCACCGAAAAGTCCTTCGACTTTTTTCAAGGCGTATCCTATCCTGCTCTTCCTGCTCGTTCGAGATGACTTGTGACTTCCGCACCTTGACCACTTCGACCACGTCTTCGCTCAAGCATACCCCGACTGTCCCTTCTTGAATCCGCCGGGACAGGAAAGTCCTGATACCTCCCGCCGCCTCTTCGAGGCATCACCACGGTCTCCTGCGACTCGCTGCTAAAACGCTCGACGAAAGATCGGAGCCGGTTCCCCTCGTTCTGCTGGTAGAAGCCCAGCGCTACATCGAGTGCCTCGATGTCTGGGGGTAGTGCTGAGGCTCTTTTTGCTCTCCATTGCTGCATCGAAGTAGCAAAACGGTGGGTTCACGCCGTGCTCTTCCTCCGGTGGAATAACAAACACGTCGGGGACTTGATGCATCGACGTGTGTGACGGTGACGGCGTAAAGAGATCCGGGTTGGAGAGGAAAATGAGCTGGAAGAAAGCGAGCGTGGAGGCCGGTGCCTGAGCGGACGGATGATTGGCGGATATGAGAAAGCAAAGCAATACGAATAAGAAGAGAGAGCGCAGGCAAGACGAGCGGGTTTGCCTCTGCCTGACCAGTGGACCACTGCGGCGGCGGGAGTCCAGGGCAAACCTGAAACGCGGCGTGCGGGCTAAGAGAAGCAAGCGCCCACTAAGTTCGACTCTCGCCCGCGTCAGCCACATGACCGTTTTTTCGTGACGTCAACGACATTACGTGATGCACAGAGGCAATATTCTGCGGAATCTCGTGCTCTATTTCTATTTTTTGTTCAGAAACCCATATTGACCATCGAAGGTCGCCACCGCGAGGTAAGCTCGTCTACCTTCAACACTAGCCCTGCTGCCAGCGCGTCTGAGTTTCATTTCCTGTACGCCTCCCTCACCCAACGCTCGTGTTCCCTTCTCCAAGCGGGACAAAACTTCGGCGCCCATTCACCTGCAGCGAGGAGCAATGCCGCGTGTTCTAATCCCAGAGTCCTGCCACCATCCAGTTCGAGGCTCCCGTCGATGACTACGACTGCCAGTTCCATCGACGTGGAAAGCAGCGCGGCTTCCTTCTTGGTCTGGCTTTGCACAGGATCGTCCTCGTCGTCGGAATCGGCGCACCCAAACAGGCCTTCGGTCCTCGAGATGGGCCTTGTACCAACAGGTGACGGCCCAGCTCAAGAGCCTCTTGGTGCAAGAACGCCAGCCATTCCTTTGCGTTATGCGCGGCGCCGTGCATGAGAACTGCCAGTGTTGCGATGCAAACCCTGCGAAAAAGAATCATCGCGCTGAGGATGAGGCCGGAACCTGACTCCTCGATAGCCCCCCCCCCCCCCCCAGGGTGGACAGCCTCTTGGTGTCGCCGTCGCGCGCCTCACACGAGTCTGTTCGTCTCGTAGGAACATCCAGGAAGTGGTTGATCATGATGGGACAAATGAAGTACTCGGCTGCCACTTCTGTGAACTGCACCGCGGGGCGTGGTTTGACGCTGCATCGACTCGAGGTTCTTCGAGAGCGCGTTAGGTGTAACCTCCGAAATCTTCGTCGGTCGTTTGAGGCGTAGCTGGCGCTCTCGTGCGTATTCCGGAACCTTGTCCTCCGCATTCGTCCTCCCCACTCTCGATAAGCCTTCTCGCTGATGCCATCACAAGAAGCATCTGAGCAGGACTATTCGAGTTCAGTTGATCGCCTAGAGTGATGTATCGTTGGTTGTAGCGCGGGGTGGTTAGAGACGTTTGCTTGGGAACGCAATTCGTTTTGGCTGCGCTTTCGAAGCATTTGGAGGAATGGGAAGTGAAGCAAGCTCTCGCTGCACCGAGCGTTAGAGCATTCAGCATGACGACGAACGGTGATCGGTTGAGTACTGGTTTTTTGAAGAAGGACTCTATAATAGTCCTGTCAATGCGCGTTCAGTTAGTGCCGTTCAGACTTGCATGCAAAAAAATACATACGGCGCAGCTTTTCGAGGACAGCAAGAGACGAGGGCCGTTCAAAGCGGCTTGGCGCTTTTCATCGAAACCGTCGAGGTCGAAATTGTCATTCAAAGCGACGAGGCCATACACCAGATTGACCGCATTCTCTTCTATAAAACTCGGTCAATATCGAATGGTTGAAGCAAGTGAAGCCACTTTACCAGAGTTTCGGTGCCGTAGTCTCTCTTCCTTCGAATAAGTTCCTCCGCGACATCGAGCGCGACCTCCGATCCGTTTCGGTTCGTCTTGATCCTCGCTAGCTTCACCCAACTGACTTCACACCGGCTCGTTGGTCGTACCCATTTCCCCAAGCTGAGGCGAGATAGACAAAGGCCTAGCCACTTTGCTCTCCGTAACTCGGAGTGTAGTGGGATCTTTTTCATATTCCTCGAGCTCAGATGGCGTGGGTGAGGGTGACCGAGATGAGGACGGCTCGGAGGCGTAGCCGTGGTCAGCGGAGTCGTCGGAGTCGTATCCGCTCGGCAAGAGTCTCGATGACGAGGCTTACTGAGAAGGTTTGTTTGCTGGCCGGCTACGCTAGGAGAGCACAATCGTCCTCTACCTGTATGGCCGCTCATCCGTCTCCTTTGTAGTTTGTGAAGGCTCCATCAAGTTTCCCCCCCCCCTCGAACGCAGGCGGGTGCGCTGAACCTCGCTGATCCCGTTCTAGCTGCGTCCAATATGCCGACAATTCTTGTCATCGGCACCAGCCTCTCACGTCCCCGAGATTCCCCCTTCCCAGTCGCCGACACTGCTAGTCGTTCTTGCCAGACCGCACGTGGCGCTGTCTTCCGCAACGAGCAATCCCACAAACGCCGTAACAGAATGGGTCACATATGCTGAGAGGTTATACTGATATGGACTTCACAAATGGACGGAGATTAGTGCCTAGTCGTGGCCATTGGAATTTTAAGGAGCTTGCAGGCACCTCTGCTTTGCGGACGACAGATACGAGATAGTGAGCGAGTGGATAGGGTGGTATAATCTCTGTAGAGCGTCAACATCACGAGGCTCGCATATTTTAGTTACGACTTACATGTGGTGCCCCACTCACTATTGAAAGAGAGTGCCTAATGTGATCAGGGGGGTGTTAATAAGTCCGTCCAGCCATCTATAGTCCATTGGAGAGCAATAGCCCCAAGCCATAGTGCAACGTTTCAGCGTCAACGGTTTTGGAAAATTTATAATACTGCTTGTTTCATAGCCTTCGACATCCACCTCAACCGCTTTCCGCGTACCTCGGCGGACCAGCCGATGAAAAATATCCCGCGCGTAAACAATTGGCCCATTGTCCCTCCGTTCCCCAGGAGCAGTAGCGGTAAATCCGTCGACGACATCGCTATCTCGGCGTGAAGCGAACGAGGAGGGATCTGAGGAATCTCCGCTTCCGCGCTTTGGACTAGTGCTGCTCCGCATTATGCTGTCTCAGCAAATATCCTCGGCGGCCGGAACAGTGTGAGAACAGTTATGTTCAAGTACGGATTGTAGGTGTACAGTTTTGTGGGACGGGAAAGGAAGCCAAAAGTAGATTCTTGGCCATTGGTGGACAGCCATTTACTCCTGGAGATGACTTGGCGTCTTGTGCGTATTGTGGGAAGAGTCGGTTCCAAAGAATGACGGCCTTGAGAGTGCCAGGGTTGAGAGCACAGTGCTTCTGGAAACAACGCCGACGTTTGACGAGCTTCGTAATCAATAAACGATGGAGGACAAATTCATGGGCTAAGGTATAACTCGTAAGACCCGGGGCGATCAATAAGCAATGTAAAACGCGGACCTAGGTTGGGTTGTGTGGGGATAGGGAAGAGATTTAAAAATCTCTGTTCTCGTGCCACTACTGCGTCTGTTAGTAAGGCCCCCATTTTCGAGCTCTGGGCAGGTATCGGCTGTGGGCCTGTCACCAAACGCGTTCGCCACTTTCCCCCGCTGAAAACAGCATCAACAGTCCGAAAACAGTCCTCACAGGTAATGGTAATCTTGTCGAGAGCCACGTTTCTGTTTGGGAAGCGACTGCAATGCCCTAGGAATGTCGATAGGATACGTCTTGGCCAGGAGCAACCAGTAATTTCGTATGGAATGGTCTTGAGGGGCCAAAGATGATATCGTTGTTAGTAGGCGGCGTACGGCAAACGGTACTCGCATCGGGTAGGAGACGCGACGGCATTATAAAGCGTCCGGGGAGACACTATTGCTGTGGGAGGTCGATTAGAGGTTCCGTCCGCATCCCCGGGTCGGACCCCATGGCAGACACGACATGCTCGAGCATTGCTTCTGTAGCAGAGGGAGATGTGCTTGATTGATAACACTGACACCATTGCTGTCGGAAGTCGGCGACAACGTCTTATACGTCGCAGATATTTGGGGAGGAAAGAGGTCCTAACGCGTCGAGAGGGTGCTGCGAGTATAGGCCCAAAAGAGTTGGGAGGTCTTTGCACGGGGCTACGGCAGACGCGTAATGATGTTTCTGAATCTGCTCAATATGTTCTATCGGCAATCCTGCCCTGGACAATGTTCATATTAGTCCTTGCCATTCACAGGATTATGAGAATGACTGACACAGTTCTGTTCGGAGTGATATCGTCACTCCACCACCAGTGATATGGAGGCGGCAAGGAGGCCACAAATGCCAAAGGAGACCGCGAACAGCAGGGCGCCGGAATGCGCACAAGCGAAAATGACAACGGGCCACGCGATTGGCTCATTGCCATCCCGCGTGACTAGCGCGTCCGTGACGTAGTTGGCGTCGGTGCGTGACGTGCGGCCGCTTGCACGTTGTCTCTTTCCTCAAGTCCTCAATAAACTGTGCGGAACAACACTCACAGACATGGCCGACACCATCAAGCCTATTTCGAACCCAACAGTGGCTCATGCGGCGGATACCGAAGGTTTTTTGTACGACTGAAGGAATGACGAAAGGAGGTACGAGATCTCTCGCTTTTGGCACCACCCGCGTACGCTGCTTTTCGCCATTTCTCGGTACGGGGACGAGTCATGTCACAGTGAACCGACTTTTGCGAGCGACTTGGCGTTGGGCGGATCAATAGTACGTTAAATGACTTTATGCTGTTCAAATTGGTGGGCTTACGACCCCAAACAGGCGTGGCAGGAGGCGGCGCGTTTGAGTACCGTGAGATCAGCTTACTCGACTCAGAAAACGTACCGGATGGAATCGTCGTATCCCTGGTCGCACAGTATGATGTATGTGTCTTGGTCTTCTGCCTGCGTGCACTGGTGTAGTGGTCTCATGATATCGACAGCTCGAGGTCTTAGACTGCTTTCAACTTCGGGCAGACGACTCATTCCACCATCGGCGGTATCCTGTTCAGCCGTCCTCACCTCCGCGCTCGTTAATCATAAAAAAAAACTCTGGTAAAATCTGTAGGCGGAGCGGAAGACAAATCACAATCGTGTATGGGGGCCACGAAAAACTGGTGCAATGTGGTGCGTATGGGTAGCTGATCGGCGTTATGGCTTTTGTAGGCAGTTGGTTGTTGAGTCGACCGTTTAGGTTCTGGCTAGTCAGGGTCTCTGCTGCGCGATTCGTCGGATGGGTCACGAGGGGATCACTGGAGAGTTGTTCGGGATGAGCCTCGAGCGCACGTGCGAGCAAAGCTCAATCCCAGGACTCAAGCCTAACGCACTAGAATTGTAATGCTGTCACTTGTGTTTTCGTATTTGATCAATCAAACCATTATTCATCACGTAATGAATTAACATCCCAAGAAACTTACTTACAACACTATGACTGATGACACCGGAAACGCTATTGAGGCTGTCCACGCTGCCTGTTGGGCTTTCACTTCTTTTCCCATCAAACGGTTTAGTGACGTTCTGCCTATGCATTGACGAAGCAAATCTCCCGTGCTGTGTTTCCGTAAGTAAGTTGGAAAATTCTTGTTTACCTCTATCTAATCATTTAATCGTACGTTCAAAAATACTTTATTCTAAGTCGATCTATCGGACCATGTGGATGGATGCCCATACATTCAGGAGACATTACAACCATTACTCAGCACGTTTCTCATAATCACCAAACCGACGTGTGACACAACATTTGAGGTCGGCCGTGTTCGTTTTGCCCAGGCGGACATTCGCATCGACTGTTTCGCCTGGTACTTATCCTGGAGGACCACGGAAAGGTCATGCGCCAGGGCCGGTCACCACAGCATAGGTCTCGCTATACCCATCCGTCCATCCTCTCAGATGCGCCCTCACCATAGAACCCGCCTGTCGGAGCGATCAGGCTTCTCAATCACCCGCAGGCTAGTCGAGTACTCACGAAGTCCTTGGGGAGATGCGCGCTGGGTGTGGCCAGTCTCGGGGTGAATCAGCCGGCCTCACTCGACGTCCTTGGTCTTCAGTCGCTCGGGCTCGCCGATCGACGCTGTAACATGTCAGTTGAACTCAACCGAGACGGAAAAGACAATCGTCAGAGTGCTACAGTCGCAACCCATGCATTTTGCCCCTACCACCTTCCGACGCCTCCGCGGTGGCAGGGCTACTAGGCCCCAACCCAACTTAACACCACCACCACACCTTCTCCTCGGCGCGCCTCGCGTTGACGAACTTCTCCTTCGCCGCGTTCTCCCCTTTGCCGCCTTTGCTTGCCCTTTTGCCATCCTTCGCCGCCTCCTTTGCCTCCTTCACTCTCGAAGCCCTCGGGACTGTACTTGACGTCCGCGCGGTTTTGAGCCTCCGCGAGCGTGAATGAGCTTGGACTCGAGGATGCTGAGTGGCGTACTTGGGCTTTGCGTCATCGTCGCGGACGATAGCGTCCATCTCCTCTGCGGAGAGAGGGCGCGGGGGGTAAACATCGACGGCGACTCTAACAGGCGGCTCCTCCGGCATGGACTCTCATGTACTCGCTGTCCGACTCGTCCGCCGATAGTACCAACATGTCCGATGACGGGCTGTTCATCCTTCGTCCCAGGTCCTCATGGCCGACAGCCATCCGCCGAGATTGCCTGTGTTGAAACCGTACAGCGCCGGGTACTCCTGGGACGAGCCCAATCGTTTCGTCGGTGGGGATTAAGACCAGTGTCGGGTATCCTGCGTTGATGCCGTCGTGGTTGTCTAGCGACCGTAGGCGGCACCTTCCTTTACGGGCGAAGGGGCAAGCTCTTCCCTCGTCGGTGAAATCAACAGGGAGAGAGTGATGCTTGGGATTGGCCACGTTGGCGCTTTCGCACCACCAAAAGGACGGACTGCGGCCTATGCAGGCGGGGCGTGGGGCCTCGACTTCGACTGCGGCCGCGACGATTATGGACGGCCAACGGACCGTCCTCCTCCAGCAGAAAGACAACGATGGGGACGACCAGGTTTTCCTTCTTGGCCTTGTGGCCTCGACTTTGAGGCTTGAAAAAGACGTGCAAAAGGCATTGTGATAGTAGGTTTGTGAAGGTAAGGGTTGTGAGAGTGATGTGAGGTGTTTACAGTGTGAGGTATGCGTGGTGGTAGCGGAGTTCGCTGAAGGAGGGAGAAGAGCGGAATTCGCTGGAGTGAGGAAAGGCACTCGTGCGACGAGCTATATGTGCTTGAGGCTGACCAGGGCTGAGGGGGGTTCGCGCTCTGGCTGGGCCGCCCCCGCTTCTGGAGGCTGACAGGCTTGCGGCGACACTGGACCTGGCTTCTGTGCCCCCGCTTCTCTTTGTGGGCCTCCTATGTGCATGTCGCATAAAGCTGAATCCTAGGGACATTCTAACCTTGGAACCCGATTTGAGATTCTATATAACGATATTCGCATTTTTGCCCGAAATATGCGCGACACAGAATCCCCACGCGCACGGCGAACCGACGCATTCCCTATTTGGGTGTAGATCCCGGTCGTGGAGGCGGCGCTTATGTAAGCTACAAACTCAGACAGCGAACTCTAACCCACCAACCGCTTGTTCGTACGTCTATTCCTCATGGTATGCTTGCTCCTCAACATTTTGCCTAGCATGTGCTTCTTGACGTGCAAAGGAAAAAAAAAAATTTTCGTCTGACTTTAAGTTCTTTTTACGATCTCTGATCGGCTCGGTGTGTTCTATGTTCACTGCCAATGCACTGGACTCGTGTCGTCTGATGCAAATGCACACCGCCCACATTGACGTTGAACAGTTACTCACTCTGGTAACCACAGGTCATGCCGAAAACTCGAAGGACGATAACGGAAAAGCACCTGTGACTGGCTCCAATGGAACCGTAAAACCAAAGGCCGGTCCCTCAGGCTCGTCCAGTAAACCGTCAGCTACTCGCAAGGTCATACGTCAGGTTTCATGTTTTAAACAAAGAGGCAATACAGCTCCGTAAGGTTCTGAGCAAACGAAGAGATGGTTTATCTCCCGAAGCACTCCAAGTGAAAGATGAGCTGGCAGCCATAGAGGAAGGAGATGAAAAACGAGATGGGAGGATTGGAGGCATACCAAAAGATGTCGGTAATCGGTCAGGGGAATGATAGAGGCCGGCGGTAGTGAGAAGGTGCTCTTATCCTTCCTGGAGGAACTAGATTATCCCAAATGCTTAGGTGCAGAGAAGATAAGGTGCGCATGTCAAACTACTCGTCTCCGGTTCCGTGTCTGAGTCGACTTGTACTTTTAGAGGTACTTGAGGTTGGCGCTCTCAAGCCTGACAACTTTGCATCGTGCTCGTCATGGATGGACGTGACTTGCATCGACTTGAACTCGCGGCACCCAATGATACAAGAGCAAGATTTTCTGTTGCTAGACGAAGACGAGAATCGCGAGAAGTGGGGTCTCATTAGCCTCAGCTTGGTGGTTAATTTTGTCCCAGAGCCAAAAGATCGAGGGTGTGTCATTGCGAGGTGTCAAACCCACTCTTTTTATCTCTGACAATAGATACGTCAGGTCGCATGCTGCGGTTAGCACATACCATGCTTCAACCAAAACAACACCTCTTCCTCGCGGTCTGTCTAGAGCTCGCGTGCAATGACTTATACTAGCCATCTCACTCCTCAGTTTCTCCAAATGCTCCCCCACTACCGTGCATCCATGAACTCACGCTATCATTTTGCTGCGGAGCATCTGCAGGCCTTATGAACACCATAGGGTTTCAAGCAAATCAAGTCTCGCTGGAAGATAGGCGGCAAGATGGCACTATATTGGCTCTTTTTCAGAAGACCACAAAGGCAACAGACGGATCGAGATGACGAGAAGAAGACTGTGTATGAGGACCGGGAACGACCGCAACAACTTCCTATAGTGTTGTAAGAGTTTCTCGCGCTGAAACCAGCGTCTTTGCCTCCACTATGTTGTCATCACTATTGTAAATATGTCTGCTCATATGTCTCGAGTATGTTTTAGGCCTCCACACCTCATCTTTGCATTGTCCACATATGCTTCTCAGAACTGATCAGTAACATTGTCCCTCAGCCCCAATGTGGCCACGTATTCTCGCATTCGGGGCTTTATCGTGCGAGAACTATTGCATTTGCGTGGCGTGGGAATGTCGCGGCCACGTCTTTGCAATGCGATCCCTGACAGTACCTCCAATTTTCTTCTACGGCGTTGACCTAGAAAAAACGGCGGAATTAGCATATTCTCGATGCATTCAAGCACAATCGGCCCTTCTCCCTTTCTCAACAAGATGTTCAGGGCTGTTCCCCGTCCTAATTTGGCCAATCCTAATGATTTTCGATGGGTCGTACTTGTGCCGCCTATTACAGCATACGTGACTAATAGAGAACATCCAGACGAGAACAGCACTCGCTTTACAATATGCTTTCAGAGCGATACTGGCTCCTAGCTAGGCTTCCAGTGTCCGTAAGCTTCAGCGCTGTCGGGTAAGCCTCGTGGTTCGGAGGTAAGTCCACCGTTCCCGTGGCTTCGTCCAGCGTGGGCTTATCATCTCCGAGCACAGGAGCGAGACTTCTCCCTTGGACATCGCATGAATCAAAAGGCTAAGTAGCTCGCCATTGGCCCCGGAATATCAAACGAGATGTCAGGCTCAGATGTTCGCACAGATTACTCCACGCTAACTGCTGCCCAGAGAGAAAAAAAAACACCCCCCGAATCAGCGTGTGGTATGGATGGGACTGAGCGTGTATAGAAGAAGCGGCTGAAAAGGTACGCCGTCATGGAGTCTTCCAAGTCGGAAGCTCAATCAGCTCATTGTACAAGGTGTCTGAGACGTGGATCGTTCAATCTGCCGAAGTGCCCGCTGGCAATTCGGAAATCGGATACTTGGATGAATTCGGAATTTTTCGTCTGTTCAAGATGCTTAATCTCAGATGGTGCGTTGGGACCGCCGATAGGGGAACAGTGATAGGGTCGTCGGCATCAGGCATCCAGGATGCCGGAGATAGTCCACCAAGCTGCGACAATGCCGAGGCACGTCGGATCTCCATTGTGTCAGTAGACGGGGAGACCGTCTCGGTGCATGGAAGGGAGATTCTCCCGCATTCTTTGGAAGCTGAATGATTGGCCAGATTTCACAAGAGTGATCCAGCTGCAAGGTAAAGGGGTCCTCCAAGCCGCGTAGCCGTGTTTACCTGTCGACCTTCTGACTCGGTCTTCTCTATGTCCCCTAAAAGGTGAGTGCAAGTACCGTCGCCTATGCCAGGTTGAAGACACTTTCTCAGTTTGTGCCGCACTTTCGAGTTGCTGTACTAGGTTCCTCCGAACACTAACAGAGTGACGAAGCAGCATCTGGGGACCTCGGTGCGATTCACTGTCCCTCACGACGCGACCAACGACTAGCAAACACCAAATCAGGGTATGACCATCACCCTCCCTCTCCTCCCTCATTCCATACTTTCACCACGATTAGATACTAAGTAGTGCTCCTTTCGATATGAACGCTATACAGCTCGCTTGCTGGACTGCTGCATAGCTTAGGGAAAAAAAAATTGACGATATAACTACCAAGCTCTTCCCCCGAAACTACTGTATCTGTCGGGAAGGGAGCAAACTCGCTCGTGGTCGTTAAATCTTATTTTTGGTTCGATCATTCTTTCACCTCGAGATAAGAAGCTTAAAGCTACGATTTTATCGAAAAATCATAAATCTGGGATACTCCTCATTGGAATCCGTCTGACTGGGTCTCGTCGAGACCTGGACAGAACAGTCCTTTTATGACGAATAACGTCCTCATCTCTCTGGCCCGGATGGTGCTTTTCGTGTTCAACAAACTATTAGTTGTTATTTCGAATGCTCAATCCTTGTGTTAGGCTTAAGTCGCTCGCCCCGGATTAATCGTGGGTGAGTTTTGAAATTTGATTTATTGGCTGCGTGACGCGTCGCGTCGCGTGGCAGCGCGTGGCACACTAAATCACAATCAGTCACATGTGTGACATGCAACGCGGCCTCTCACCGTACTTGGGGTCGTCGGCTGTGCGCGCGACACCGATTCCCCGACTCTAATCTAAAACCAATAGCACAGATTTATATCAGTAGAAGAAATATATACTACTGTACACTCTCGACCCAAATGGCTGTCACACAACGTCACAAGGTGCTCCGAATTGTTGTTTGTCACAGACACCTGTCGCCGCTGTGTGACGGGCGCCTTTGCGCGCGGGGTTTGCGCGGGGTACCCGCTGTGTGAGGCTCGTAGCAGTCACGGATTTGTGATACACACAGCGCACTCCTCACTCGAGCTGCGCTCGGCTCGTGTGTGCGCCGTGTGCCCTCCGTGACAACAAACCACGCAACTCAAATCCCAATATATATATACTCTGTGACCTTAACCCTTTATACAGGTGGTACACACCAGGTAGTCCTGTTCTACTTAAGTTCTGGTGGTTTAGCGTCACCTCCAAATAGCCTTTTAAGGAAGCTCGGCTATAAAAATGCACAAATAGCCTTTTAAGGAAGCTCGGCTATAAAAATGCACAATAGCCTTTTAAGGAAGCTCAGCCATAAAATGCAAACGTAATCATGATGACTCACCATAACTGTATAGTTCAGTAGTTTAAACAGTGTCGTCTGTTGACATTTCCAGTGAGTGCACTCCTTCCTTTCACCCCACTTCATCCTGCAGACACAGTGAGCAAGCTATCACCATGTCCACTTTCTCTTGCACATTTCTCTAGGTTTACTCTGTGTAGAGAGATCTTGACATCTCATTTAAACCCACTTTTGCCCTGCATAGCTACACACCACCTCACAATCCTTGGGGTCCATGTCTTGTTGTTTATCTTCTCCCCCCCACTTGAACTGTATAAAATGACACTGTAAATAGTCCGCTCTGGCGCTTAGCGCTGGGCTGTGACTCGGACAAATGCAGCCACGTGTAATTGTTTGTTCGTATTAATTGATGGGGGATTTTTCAGGAAATTTCATAAGGTCACGTGTAGACCATGGAGAAGCTGTTAATAAAAAAAGAGCGCGCTTCCGGCGCGCGTCTCACCGATACCACCGGTCACTCTTGTATTTTTTGAGGGGTGGTATACCCGTGTTATTGGTTCAGTGTTTGATCAGATGTTCAAGAGATAAAGTTGTCAAGATCCAGGCATGTATCAACTTGAATCTTTGGTGTCGAGAAGGTAGCATGAGGGTTGAAAGAGAAAAGGTCTACTGCTGGCTGATACTTTCATGTGAATTACATGTTTGCGTACAGTATTACAGCATTTGAGCAAGAAGATACATAATTATGAACAGGTGAAGATCACCCATTTTGCAGCTTATATACCATGAATTTGTAGTTAATACGTGACGGCGGGGTGATGTGCATACACGATCGACAACTGGGGGGCCTGCACTGAGCTCCGCAAAAATGAGATGCCAGAAGTACTTGAGACCGGAAAGATTGTTAGTATCGGGGATAATTATCCGAAAATAAGTTCTCGTACTTAGTGTCGAGTAGAAACGAGTAATCAACTAGTTGTGATTTCGAGTAAGTATACTTATAGGGACTCGGGCGTTGCTCCGCCTCAACATCACCTAGAGAAGAAGATACTAGCCATGGGCTGTATACTCAATGAAAGCTTGAATGGGGTGGCTATAGATACTCAAGCTACTTGTCCGCACTCCGTTACGAGGACGAGGGGGGGAAGATGAGACGCGAATATATGAACGTTTTCTTACCCATCACCGCGGCCCGACGCCCATCACCCATCAGAAGTGGGGCTAGGCGTCTGTCATGCACGACAGTCACGTGAACCCAGCCAGGTCCAGGACGGTACTGATAACCGATACCCGGTGGTATCGGAACCGATTCCAAGGGACAATCGGAACCGCCGACGCGCCGACGCGTTGTCCTTTCTATCCTTCTCAGGGTTCACCACGTACACCTTTCGTCGGGAGTACTCATTAGCAAATAGTCGCAAGAGCATGATAGCGAAAATCCACTCGTACTCTATTATATGTCGTGGGCAACATGAAGGCCGCAACTCACAGCTCTTGTAGGTACTGTTTGCGTCCGTGCATGACGTGCGATATTTCGCTGCCCTTTTACGAGGGATTAACTTCGCAAACGTGAGTATCTCGTACCTTGTCATAGGCTCTCATGGTAAATCGCGATTTTGTGATGAAATGAACTACCAGCGCGCGAATATCACCTTGTCGAAGGCCGGTTTGATTATAAACGTTGAAGAAGCACGCACTCTCTTGGGTTTGTATTCATTTCTATGCGAGAAGAATGAGCAATTGATTGACCAAATGTGTAGGGACTGCATACATATTTGCCGAAGTCTTCGACGAGTACATTTATAATCCAGATGTGGGTAAATCCGCACCGGCTACCCAAAACTCCGAGTTTGTGCAAGACCAGGAGGAACCTGCAAACACTGCGATAGAAGTGCCTATCAACACTCTCGTTGAGTGCCTTAATATATTTGGTACACGCAGGCCCTGCTAGCTCCTCGAACTCGAAAGATTCGAAGTCACGACGCTGGCGTCGCGCCGGAGAAGGGAGCGACCACGACGCAGGCATACACGATGGTTCTTCTCATGGGCAGCATCGTGGAGGTAGTGCCTCGGGTGCAGGGCCAGCTGATAATACTAGGATAGATCAGTTCTTCGGGGCTGACAAGCGTACTGGGATGAGACTGTCATATGCCGGGCCTGGTATCCACTCACCTTCTTGATGTGAGTGTATCCCCTGGGCAGTTACGACTCAACCCTTCAGCCTGTGTGACGTGCGATACAGGTCAGAAGCCACCGGTGGTCCCACCGCTACAGTTGAGCTCACAACCTTTGAGCCTGAAGCCCAGCTTGAACTTTCCATTCGATGCTGATGAAGCGTAAGTAGTGTCAGTGTCGTTACGTTCCCAAATATCTGACTGTATGCTCCTTTCAGAATCCTAAGGATTATTCTTAAGGTGCGTCAATCTGCTTGTATGCACTGTGTGGGAATTTGATGTGTGGTATAGTCTTCGTGGTTGCGGGACGCTCTCTCTGAGCTGGATCCATCATGCGAAAAGCTCACAATCATTGGAAACCCGCCACCCGCGAGCGGTCGAGCACCAAGAAGAGTCTCAGAACCGCGGTTGCGACTGAAGGCTATCGGAACGTTCGGCACAACTGAGGTGATCGATCTGTGTCTTCTCGCACTATATTTCTCTGAAACTGGTCATGACACTGTATAGTCAGATGGATTATCCCAGTGATAAAGAGGTCCTCGAGACGTGTGAATGTGCTGTTCCGGTCAGCTTTAGGTATGCTGCGCACCATCCACCCAGCGAATACCTAAATGCCTAAAGATTGATCTCGCACTTAGTTATAGTTTCAAACACATCGCTAGATCGACACGGGCTCTGCAAGCGTCTCATAAGACCTCACTGAGGATAGATGGAGATGGTCTCTTGAGTCTCCAATTTCTTATGCCCGCACCGAACAAAAGAGGAGGGATTGGTTCATCCGACTGCGCTTTCATCGAATTTAGGGTTTGTGATCCCGATTTTGGCAAAAATACTCTCACTACGCCCCTACTGAACAGTGCCTTGCTCTCGACGATGGACAGTAGTACTGGTCATAGGCGTAGCTCATCTGTTTATCTGTTCATGATCCCGATCACACGAGTCTCTGGTGCATAATTGCAGCACATTTGCGAAAAGCGTCGATTGTGGGTATGATGAAAAGTGCAGTATGTGTCATTCTATATTATATGATAGCAAAAACTAATGGCATGTATGATAAATCAGTAGAGACCCTGGAAGGGATCCGCCGGCGGCTTCGCTTCATACTTTTCAGAGGCACTGCTGGGGCAGGCGGTGATGAGACCTTTGGGGCCGGTGGGTAGTAGTCTGCGATGATGTCGTCGAAAACTCGACACTTTGTGGGCCAGTTTGCTAGACATATCATTTAGAGATGAGTGCCAGGACAAAGCGGCAAAAAGATACGTACTGGGTCTGTAAATCTTCTGGGATGCTTCAAGCATGTTCGACACAATGAGCCTCCTCAATGCGGGGCCATCCAGCGGAGGGGCAGGCGTTTTTCAGCCTTCTTCACCCCAGATTTTTTTCGTTCTTCAACTTTTCTTCTTCCTTCTCAAGTGCCTGTTTCCATGTACCCAACGGTCCCGCTCGCCTTACCAAGGAAGGTGAGAACGTCACCCTTTGTGATCATTCCGCGGATGCCAGTGCCCTTAATCTTGTCCGCGTCAGTAATCCCGTTGGCTTGCAGGATTCGAAGCACAGAGGGGAAAAGGGTCCGCGAGGATTTAATCTCTGCATGATGTGCTTGACTTTCTGATGCCGAGGAAGTCGTGTTCGAGGAGTCGGGAACAGTGGAAGAAGGCGTAGAGGTTGACTGTGACTGGCTGGTAGACGAAGACGCTTTCCGCAGGCTTTGACTGGGACCAGGGTCTTCGTCTTTGGGCACTTCGAGATTAGAAATGTCATCACCCTCCTCGGCTAGAAGGGCGATTAATTTTCCTACAGGAATGTTCTTGGAACCGTCCGGTGCCTGATAGGAATAGTAAAGTCCGAACGAAGTACTACAATTCTGAAATTTGGCTCACCAAGATCTTTCCAATTATACCGTCATCCTGAGCTTCAACGTCTATTGTGGCCTTTGTCTGTCTCCTATGGTTTAGTACTGGGGAGTAGGGTAGGTTTGGCCCGCGTAACAGCACGGAAATGCACTTACAATCTCTAACAAGACATCCCCCGCGGAGAAGGCCTCCCCTCCTTCTTCTTCCAAGATGAGATTCCGCCCTCTGTCATGGTTGGCGACATGGCTGGCATCTGGAACTTCGAGACCGCCTGGCGTGCTCCGGTAGTTTGCAACCCTAGGCAGCGACGTCAGTAACACATGGCTGCCGTCTGGTATGTGCACGCACATCGTTGAGCGCCTGCCGAGCGTAGTACATTGGTCGCTGTTCGTCGTGCTGCATACATGGCCGCTACCAACGTCAAGGGCGAATTCGGGCGGAAGTCCTTGACGAGATGTATTCGACTTGAGGCCCCGGAATGAGACGACTTCGCCCGCGTCCAGCGCGACCGAGGTATGCCCTAATAGGAAAAATCAGTCATGTGATACGCCGTACTTGGCACGTATTTTTTGGCACGCGCGCGTCCAAATTCGTGGGTTCCCGTTACATTTTCCAGTTTTACACTGCAATACAGCCAACATTGCCACTCACCACCATCTCTCTTTTCCCCACCACCCGGTCGCTGTTCGCTTTCACCTTTTACTGGTTTTGAATCCCGCCACGCACATATTTAGACACTGGAAAGCCATCACCTTCAATACCTACAGCCGCCACTCATCGCTACTCAAGTCACCCTCGTACATTCTATCCTCCACCTCCTCGCAAAGAGATGACCTCGACGGCCAGTCTTATTACCGGATATTTTTTGAAACATTATGCGGGAGCGACAAGCAGTCTAAGGTCGTCGCACGAACGTACCATATGAAAACTTTTCGCATGCAGGGGACTTCGCGAGATCAGCCTCTTCCAGAACACACAGACACAATATGCGCGTTTATTGCCTCCGAGAAGTAAGCTCACAACATGATTTTGTCAGGCACCTTCTAATATTAGTAGCATGCACGACCCGCGGGGAGCGAGAGAGCATTCCCATATCTGACGGCCCTTGACCGTTTTGGTCGGAAACGCGAGACGGAATTCTGGCGTACCGTCTCACAGATAGATAGCCTTCTCGAAATGGCCCTCGCAGGATAAAGTGAACAAACCAACGTTCAATTATCAGCGTTTGCCAACTTTCGACGAGGTTTGCGAGCAATGCCTCAACAACAAACATCCATGCTACAAAATTCCCGTAGAACGTGGAAAACGGTGTAGCAAGAAATGCATGGACCTTGTTTCAATCATAGAAGAGGGCGTGCTCAGCGAGCGTCGTTGATAACAACGGTAAGTGTCGGCGTAAGGGCTAACTAAACCTCTGCGTTTAACTGGGATTGCAATGTTAGATGACGATTCGGATTGGTCTCCTCGGAAACGATCACTGGCTGAAAAAATCAACGCTATGAATGGAGAACGTGAGGCATTTCGTAGGCTTTTGTGGTATGTATCAAAACTTGCTGACTTTTCTCCCAAAGCCAAATCGTCTCCCATCCGCGGTCGTCCTCGCACAACAACCACTCCAACTCAAGGCTCCCGGGCTGAAAGCTCACAGATGGCCAGACAGCGCACTGCATTCCAGCCGAAAGCTTTGCTCACCACCCCCAAACACAACAACCGACCATCGTTCAAATCAAAAGCAAGCTGCACGCCGCTGGGAAGCTCGTCCTTGACGTCGAACACGAAGTCTGTCGCAAACACGAAAACCCCAGAGAGGCCAAAACGCTCACACGATACAGCCAATCCCGGTCGTTTGGAAGGCAAGGCGGTTACGCAGGATCCTCGAAAAACGGGCCAGACCGTCTGTAGAAGGCCCAACTGCTGACCGTACCCCGGAGACGACCGTCGCAGTCTGACCCGAGGTATACATCCTCCCCAGAACCAACAATGCAAGGCCTTCATCCCGAATCCCAAATATCTACCGGGACCCATAATCACCACCACGAGTAGTGTTTGTAAAAACCACCAATGAATCGACCAACGTACTGAGCAAGTCGTCGCCGCCTGTCTCGACCAGCGTCGTTGCCCACAACCGTCCGGATCCACAGCAGCAAAATGCAGTACCAGGCCTCCCAGCGACAACCTCGGTAGCGTTAGTACATCGACCCTTCGTCACTCTCCGTCGCGACCCCTTGCCTAAGCCCGCAAATTCGATTCATCCTTCCGGCTCCGGCACACGAGAGGCGTCAAACTATTGCTCCCGCGACCACAACGTGAGCGCTTCGCTACGCCTGTGATGGACTTCCAAGAAGCTGAGATGGGATATTTGGGGTTACCCGTACGTCTAGCCGTCGTAGAAGCCAGTCGTGAACTACGAATCAAGCACTCACCCGGGGTCTCTGCGAAGTGGCACGCCTCGATCTACTCCTGGACGAGATCGCTCGTGTGGGCAAGATCGCTTGGGAGGCTACTCGAGGGACTCCAGTCCGTCTTCGACCGCATGAGTGCGGAAGCGATTGTCGGAGCCAGCTCGAGGAGGAGAAACCGTAAGAGACGCAAGCTCTGCTCGGTGCAAAGCAACCATTACCCTGAAATTGTCGTCACGATCGCAGAAGTATCCCTACGACTAGTCGTCGCCGGAAGTCATTCCCAGTAACCCCCTGCCCCATTCACTCCCCCGCAGTCGCGAAACACTTCCCCCGCTGCTGGCTTCAATGTACCCAGCACACAACTCTCACGATCCACCACACCTCTTCCCCCTCCCAGCCCGGTCGCTTAGTCTGCGTCCTGGAATTCTCAAGAGGTTCAGCCTCTTGATTCCTCCGCGAGGAATGCCCACGCCCGTTAGCCCATCACGCCTTAACGAATTCTTACCCGACTGTCATTCGAGATGACTTCATTAACTTCCGGAACCACCACGCCTCAAGGCCACAGCCCGAACCCGTTCCAGAAACCGCTAAGCTCGCCACTACGTCTACCATGAGCTCTCCCCATATCAAGCCTTCATCGTCCCCTGATCTACCCACCTTCACTACATCAAAACGACACTCATTCTGTATCTATCACGCAGGATACTCAGTCACGCGAGAATGCGCCAATTTGTGCGCAAAATGCGCCCGGTCCCTGCTCGTAGATACTCAGACACTTGGTGGTTCGACATCTCAACTCCCCATAAACGTCCATGCGACCCTTCCAACGGCATTACAACACTCTGCTACAACCTCCTCCACCGAGCGCCTCGCCACCAGGACAGCGGATCAGCCAACTCAAAGTGGACATTGTGGCGTTCCTCCTATTCAACTTTCAGTCTCCACTCCGAACCTGGCAGGCGCATCTCAGCCGGTGCGCGATCCTATTCGCTAGCGGTTTCGCAGCGCTGGACCCAGTACGCCCAGTTTGTGGAGCTCGTCTCCAGAAGCAAGAGAGATAGTCGAGCATCACTCCAACGATGCGGTGGCGCACCTACAGCTCAAATTCGCTATCGAGGATATGCGTCGTCGTCTGGACAAAATCGACGTCCTGAAGGCCAAGCAAGAGTTCCGACGCATCAGACAAGAATTTGCCGCGGCTGAAGCAGATGCTTCTCACAGCAGGGAAGGAGGTTGTGAGCAGGATGGAAGAGGCGCAGATTTGCCAATGAGGTGGATCGACATTGTCCTGGAGACTATGGTCGAAGGATCTCGCCGGAAGGTTGGTAGAGATGGACAATCCTTGTCCAACGTGAAACCATGCAATCGCGAAGTTTTGTGAACCTGGGACTGGGATTCTATCTTTATCAAATTTCTTTCTCTAGTATTAAAGCCTCAAATTCTCTGATGTGTCCTTATGTGTAATGCGACTGTTGTACTATCGTTACGAACATGTATCCTTCCTTTTTATCCTTGCCGGCAGAGATCTGTAGAAAACAGGGTATCGTCACGATATAATCCTGATCCAAGTGTACCCATGTCGGCATGAGGCCTATGTCTTGTACGCCCGGGATATCGTCACAACACCGCGATTGTCATGGCGCTATAAATTTGAGACTTTTCAACTTTCAGCTTTTCTCTTTCTCTTTAATTTTCTCTTCACCTTCGCCCTCGAGTTTCCCGCTGGAAACCTGTGGTATATATATTGATAAAACTTTTACCAGCTCAGCATGATGCGTCTCAATAGTTCTGAACTAAAGTCGACTAAACTTTGGGTCAAGAATTATAAACTATATGATATAGTGGCGCATATGTACGGCTTCCCAAGGATGTGTATCACAATGCTCTCCGATTGTCATTTCAGGCTGGTGGCCGATAGAAAGGCGGCGATGTACGCCACTCAAGTACAGCCAGCGCCTACACCGGTTCGTGGCGCTTGCTCCCTTGTCCTCGACCCCACCACTTGTGCCGCTTTGCCCAACGCTAACGAATCCGTGGAACAGCGGATACGACCCGAAACGCATATTGGGATTTATACATTCTACCTCGACGACTAGCCTGCGCCGTAGCAGCGCCTGACCCCTAAGAATCAGACATCCGTAGACCAGCCTAGTGGAACTTAGGTTTAGAAGGTCCGCGGCCCTCTCATCTGTTCTTTAAATCAACTCGATTACTATCAGGTAAGGGGCCACACACCACCCACTCTGTATCTCTACTCGCGGTCATACCGTGCTGACACACCTTCGTCGGGTCGTGAAACATAGACTGCGGGCATTCTCTTTCTGGTCGTAACTAGTTCCGTCCTCCTCGCAAGTAACCTCATACTTTCCGGAATCCCTCGATCGGGAATTCTATCAAGCCCACTACTCTGCACCAACTCTTGACAAAGTAGTGCTGAGGGTATCTTCAGAGAGTCGACGAACCCACTTAGGATGACACTCGATAGCCCGCCCCAGTCCCCCCGCCCTCCGTAGGTGACTTCGTGTTTATGGCGGGAGCGATCCCCTACCTGTCAGTCAAATTACCATTCAGAAGCCTCATCGGGGCCCTTTCACTAATTAGTATTTTTGAAGCTCTCATATCCACTAGCGGGACGTCAGCGTCCCATCGTCTGCCCATGACCCACTCGCCACTTCTATTGTTACCAGCTGGACTGAGCACTCTACCGGATGACGACCTCTCGACTGACGAAGAGGATGTGGACTGGACTCCAGTCATGGAGTTTCAGAAACACGTTGCATGAGGCATTGTGGTAAAGCAAGCCATGAACCACTTAAGCAAGCAAACCCGCAGACAAGTGTTTTCACACTCTTACGCTGAAGACCATAGCACATGCACCGGGCGGAGACAGCGGCTTTACCAGATACATCTCGGATTCATCAGCCAGATTGTCCCCTCTCACCAGTATTGAGAGTAGTTCCCCCTCGAAAGATCTCACGACCCCTCACGACCACCTCGAAGCCCCTGCCCTTCGACACGACCGATACCCCAAGACTGTCCGAATAGATCCCGCACCACCCAAAGCGCTCCCTCTTTTGCCCTTCCAGACCCAACCTCATGGAACTTCCAACGCTACCGAAGCACTGGTATTTCTACCCCACTTGCCGAGACCTCCCCCGCACCTGCCCCGCGATCGAAACTCAGCTCTTAATCGCGAGCGTCCACACCAGCTACTTAGTGCATACAGCTCAGTCGCTCAGCATCATCAGTTTCGTTCCCACTTTGGGTTCCACAGATGGCAATGGGGACTGCAGGTCTGACGCCAGACGAGTTTCTGACTGGCGCCGACTAGTATGCCTATGCATACCCTGCAAGGAAAGCGAATGCCTCCACCGTGCATCCCCGCCAACGCGCTTTCTATGTGGCGGGGCGGAGGACTGCTGATCTATGTTCGCTCAACTAAGATCACTATGCTCCCGTATCCAACTCGGAGCACCAAGCGATCATGCTGAGTCTTTTGAGTTCAGCCTCATCTTTCTCTACATGAACAGAAAGCTAACGAGATACACAGCATGCTTCGAGTTGACGACTCGGAGGCGTTCGCGCGGTCGAATAGACACGGGGCGCGTATCGGTAAGAACCCTCTCGCGACACAACAAGATGACTAACTCCCCAAATATATCACTAAACCGACCCCCCCCCTGGTTCGATGTACAGTGCGACGTCCTTCTCATCCTTCACCCCTCATTTTCCGCTACCGAAACATAATGGGACTTTCTCCATCATGGTAGACCATCGCCATATTATCCCACAATCCTTGCATTTATTTGCCGGTTACCCCACTGTGTACTCATCCCACTGTCTCCTCTTCATTAGGTGTATTTTATATGTCGTCCCTGTAATTTCCTAAGTATGTATAGGCCCTAGGGTACAGGTAAGTATTTATCATGTTGTTGGACTCAGTATTGTATTAGCAGTTATTATTCTTATAAGACATTTGAAATATTTTTTTTTTTTGCGTTACATTACGCTCACCCGCCACCCTCTCGGAAACATACAAATAAATCGTGGTGCATTTTATTGAACGCTTGGTCTAAACGAGCCTCACTTAGTGCTGTGGCACAGGGTATGGCATGGAGGGATCGAAAAAACGAAATCATTAGCCGCTATTACTACCTAGGGTACATTCCAGACAATTATTCTTCATTTCACCAGAAAACCACACGCTCAAGCGGGTAGATAGGGGGCGGAGAGCTTCACAAGATGGCCACGGAGACTGTCGTCGTCTGCTCTAGCACCTACACACCCTATGGGCCACATGCACGGAAATGCCCCAATCAGAAGGCGGGTCGTCCACATGCAGCAGCAAGATGGATTAGAAACGTTGTCGAGCACCAAACTAGCGCAGGAGTCGAAGGCCAGACAGGCAATCTTGAGCTGTCGCGCCGACCGGTGAGTCAGCGTCCGTTGACGGCATAGTTCGAGCGGCGTTCGCTGACGTACTGTGAAGACGCGTCGCAGGTCAACTAAACCAGCGATGTGCGAGGTGCGCCCGCAGGCGGACGCCGTCGATGCAGGAAGAGATAAAAGCCACCACCCGCGCTGTTTTGCGAGCGATTTGCCGTAGATCATCATGCTCCGTGTTCGCTTAACCCGAAATCCCGCAAGCGGAAAAGGTAGGTCCCGAAGTTGTACTTGGGATCGTGCTGAGATTTTGGATTAGGCGGCAGGTGAAGAGGCGAAGCGTTGAGGATGCTGGAACAAGACAAGAAGAGCCGAGCGTCTACGCAGACAAGCTTTGATGCAGGGGGGTGTCGTTGAGGCTACGACTTTGGCCGCCAAAGAGGAGCCAAGTAGACGGGTAGTCGAGGTATCCATCCCAAAAGCAGATGTGCGGAGGACGCGCTTCGCTGTTGACAAGCTGCGGAGGAGGAAGAGACAAAGAAGATGATCAAGCAGCAAGAAGCGGCGAAGTGTTTGAGGTAACAAGCGGACGGATATGAGGTTACTGGTCGAGAGCGTCGTCCCGCGACAGATATCCCACCTTCTACTCTTCCGACCTGTGGAGAAGAGACCACGGGCACTTATGAATGTTGACGATCGAGTTGGCCCGCTCTTCAAGCAGAATTGTTACGGCATCTGGAAAAGCGTGGACACCACGCTCGACCGCGTGAGGATGGCATCAAGGACAGCCCTTTTTCGAGCCCATTCTTGGCTTCAGCCCGCGATCTTAACCCGTCGACGAGGATGTTTCGGACGATATGTGTATTTAGCGATGTGTTGCGGGCACAAGAGGGAATATGGCCTGGCCGTGATGTAGAGTCGAAACTAAAGACAGTCTGGTGCTTGCGTGACCGTCTTGAAAAACACTATTCCTGGGGTCATCGATAACACTACTAGCTTCAGTCTTTTGCCTGCACCTAATCATTATGGAACACATGCATATACGTGATGAATGGGATTTACATGGTACATCTTGCATCAGGTGCGAAAGATACATCCGCAGAAATATATCACGGGAGAGTATCGCAGCGCCGCGTATGGGACGAGCCTACTTGCTCCGCAACTCATTGCCCGATGCATTCTTCCAGGGTTCCCCGTCACAGAGTTACCGGATAGGGGGGGGGCCCCAATCCAGGCGTACGCTGCGGATGCCGACAATACTTACAGTCCTCATTGTCGTTCTCCAGAAAAACATTCGTCCAGGTTAGAAACTGTTTGATGATTGGTCTATACCGCCGCAAAACGAACTTGCAACCAAGCGACGACTTGATTAGTAGCCCGCGGTTAGCATCATATCATGCGCAGTCGAAGCTTGATGATTTTCAAGTTCGAGGATCTGAATTTCGAGAATAGAGTGAGTATGACAGAGTGGGCACATAGAATTTCATAAATTTAGGAAGCCTGAGGCCTGACCCCCCCTCCCCCCCCTCTCCCCCCGCGTAGGCCATAATCCTCTGGTGTGGCCCCCTTTTTGTTAACACGCGACCCGGAAGACACGATAGTCGAGCTAGCATAGGAATATAGGAACCTATGAATTCGCCTTCTTTTCCGGTGAAGTACCTGCTGATAAACGGCGCGCAATGACGACGAGCTTGCCAGCTCCCTGGGCTCTGAGGTGACTGTGGCCCAGGATCTGCGATTACCTCTACCCCGAGGTCTTGGGGGCCAGAGTGACGGTTGGCTTGGACGTTCATTCGAAACTTCAGGAAAGTGCACATATGGACCGGTTGTTTGTAGCGGCGTAAACAAGGCCGAGTATTCCGGAATGAATGCATACTCGCGGTAGCGTATTTATGAGCCGACGCCAGTGACCAGTTGGTGATAACCAGCACGTCCACTGTTCTAATTCTGAACAGTACGCAGGTATCCGAACTCTCTGGAAGGTCGCAGTGGATGACGCGTCGGCGGATTGTGCCCACATACGGTGACATAAGCGGTAGCTTACGCCGATGTCTGACATGGTCCGACGTCGGCGGTGACGTCGACGAGGGTGAGCTCGGAGGAAGTTGCGTATGGACGACAAATTCTTCAGACGACAAACGATGGTTTACCAATCGTGAGATTCAGTGAATTGTGATCTATAATACATTGACTACGGCAATAATGACACAACATTAATGTAACGGGCTATTGTAAGTGTTTAATATGTTATGGAAATGCATGGGGTTGGGGATTGGGGGGGATGAATGGGACGAAGGCACCAAACAAGGAGCGGCGACATGGGTCCACAGTGCCGGAATTGTAGGTATCTTGTGAAATGTCAGAGGGGAGGGACGAGCAAACATCCATCCACCATGTGCACTACACGGCAGTTCCGGTCCGCCACGGAGGCCCTCTTCACGATTTTTTCTAATAGCCCCCACTACAAAAACGAACGCAACCGGGGGAAGCAACCACGCGAACGAGTCGACGATCCCGAGTGGAGGGCGATGGTGGGGGCGGTCTGGGGGAGCGAAGCACTGCTTAAGGCTTGCGGAACTCGCACAGCACCGTGTAAATGGTGTTGAATGCCGTGGGTAAGATTCTCTTCTTACGTCCCTGACCGTATTGTGTCGACGACTAAAAAACAAGTTGTTCCAGCGAACCTATCACACAAGATGGATGTCCGCCGAGTGGGCACGGTGCGTCGTGTCTCAGGCTAATGGGGGTTCGACATTTCACCATTTGGCACCCCGTGAGTCGTCACCAATCGTGCCTGACACAAGAGATCAGCAGGCAACAGACCTTCGTCGTTGATCTCGCCTCGTGGACCAACTTGGTAGATTCAGGAAGTTACCAGGAATGCGCTGTACAAACAGCCTATCGAATAGAGGGCCCATGTTGAGTTGCAGTCGGCGTTGCTCACGTGACGTACCTCAGGCTCGTAGCTGCTGAACTGTCCGTGGCTGTACGCATGAGACCCTCAAGACGAATGGGGAACTTCACCGTCACACGAGACCCACGATGTTCTGGATCTTGAACTCGGAGAACTTGGCGTCACGAAGCCAAGCTTCTGCCACGATAACGAGCGTACTGTGCGCGAAGCAGAGGCGCGAGTCGTCTCTTCGGGACTTTGCACCAGTGACGACCCATCTTGCCGGAGGCGAAGATAAGAGCCGTCGTCTTGGGATCACGGATACGCCATGATCACAGCGGCGAAACGCTAAAAGGGAGCAATGACCGGATAGTATCCGACATTGACTACGAGTGAGCAAAATATCTACCAACCTTGGGGTTGTAACTCGGCGTTACGAGCATGCCAGTGCGATGGTTTTCAAGTCCAAACGACAGTCGAGGTTGACAGTGGCGACGATGTTTTGCAACGTCGGCACGATGCCCTCAACAGCAGTGATGTGTTGCTGCTCGAGCGTCAGGGGTGCGGGGGTAGCTGGGACAGTGGCCGGTTGCAGGGGTAGATGGGCCCGCAAGTGTGGGCGAGTGGCTGACATGGGCGACCTGGGGCGGCTGTGTCGCTGCCTGCGCTGGGGGCTGCGTCGGCTGCGGTTGAGATTGGTAGATGGGCGGTGCGGGCACTGGGCCTTGGCAGCGCAAGACCTGTAGAAGGTCCGGGGAGGTAGGATGTAGTTGCGTACGGGAGCGCAAGGCACATTGACCTGAGTCGGCTGCGGCTGGGTGGCGTACGGCTGTGGTTGCGATGTCTGGTACTGCGGCTGCTGTTGCTGAGGAGGAACAGCAGCAGAGCGAACCAAAGGATGACCTGACGAGCGGGGAGGGCGAAAGACATGGTGTGGAGGTCGTCAGAAAAAGTCACGGTATAAAAAGATCTAAGATTGGGCAAATCAGCAACCGTGGGAAAAGTCGCCGGAGGGGAGGGGGAGGGTGCTGGATTCGACCCGGGCCCCTTATAGACCACCTGGATTCAAACTCCGACACAAAAATGCTCTTGCTTATCAATCAACCACATCACTCCGTTGATCTCGTTTGACAACCACCATCGCCTGGATGCCGCTCTCTTCCCTCGTTGTCGTCGTCGACCACGACCACGACCACGGCCACGACCACGACCACCACGCCAGCTGCTCGCTCTCGATGCCCTCTTCATCCCTCTCTTCGCCTACAACTCGCGTAAAACTCAATGAACCTGGCTGCCGAACTACTGACGACGCCTCCTGGTATCTTTGGCGCCTCGGCCGCAACCGGGTATGGTAAGATCTCCACAGGGAGTCGTTGCAGACGCCGCTACTGGTTTCTCTGGCAACACACACATCTCGCCCGTCTCACCTCCTCCTTTGGCTTGCGTTTGTATCTCACAACCTCTCTCTTGTCAACGTCGAGCTAGGCCATCCCTTTGCTCTCCATTTCCCAACCTTTCCTTGCGCTCGGCGCGTCGGTAGGGCCGCACTGACGCGGAGCTGGAACGGAAAGAAACTTGGGCCACCCTCTCTGCAGCCGCGCCCGATCTCTGCTCATTTTGTGCCTGCTCCCTGTCGGCTGGATCCAGAATTACCGCGCACGCCTCCGCTTCAGGCCACAGAGTTTTGTCTGGCCTATGCTCGTCGTATTCTCCCTCCGTGCAGGGTTGCTGCGCCTACGAGGACGTTTCAGCACACCCGGCCGCTTAGGCGCTTGGCCATACACGGTTCTGACTCGCACGCAAGCTTCTCGTGATATTACAACTGCGCCGTACGGCAACCGGCTGCTGAACGTTTGTAATGCTCCGGAGGGTTCGTTGTATCTGCCTCCCACGGAGTCGTGTCGCAGAAGCAAGGTCGAAGACCCAGAAGCTTTGGGTTTGACAGAGTAGGAAAGGCGAAGGTCGTGCCTCGGTGAGTGATAATAGCTGTTCGTATGAAGCCATTCATGTACCGTATGCGTGTTACAATACATCATCCTGACTCTATAGACCTGCACGTCTGGAATGTCTATCTAGTGACATCTACGCCGCTCCGCCTAGGCAGAAGCCTGGAGAGTAACAACGCGAAACCCACACCTCCCGCAGTTTCCGCCACTCCGAACTCGTCACCTATCAGACTCCGACCCGCGTGGCGTTAGACGAGTATACGAATGTGAAAATCGTGGGTACCAACACGCCATATCGATCGCTGTTCAGGCCCTCCACTGCCAATTGTGAACACAAATCATGTGTTATCCGATGATAGGATTGAACGGAACTGAAACCTTGCGTAGGGAAGATGGCTTTTGTTAGCTTCGATCCTGACGAAGGCCTGATTTCGAGATCAAGGTACACGGACGACCCGCCTAGATGGCAGCGTTGGTTCAGTTCTTAATCTGATTTTGACTTGAGTGGCGAGTACTGCCTCGTTGATGCTCATCGCTACAGGCGGAGCGCACAGGGAGTCGCATGTGTTTCCTATGGATACATTGAAGTCAAACTGGTTGTTTGAATCTTTGTCCGAGAAAGGTATACAGCAGGCTTGGGTAAGTGCGATTACCTCAGTCATACGAAACACGGAACTCACTATGGCCAGTAATTGCATCAAGCAAGTACAGAGACCCTAGTGCTGCTGCGACACGACCGACTCTTGACGTACCAGAAGCACCCAACCCCTGCAGGGTAGCGCATACGGCACAAGGCGGCGCGAAACAGTTAGCGAACAGTGGCCCCCGTCATGATGTGGCGCGGCATGTACACATGCTGTTTTGACTTGCGAAACCGAGTGTCAACTAGGCGCGTGACTGGGCGTCGTTGCTCTATCGGGTTAGGTCTACGATTGGCGTTACGATTGGCGTACGGTATGCACAAGAGGTTATATATATACACTCAGCTCATCATTACGGCTCGTACAAATGTCTTAACTACGCCACTCAAAAGTTCGATCGAAAGGTATCTTCATGCCTCAAAGTAAAAGTCCGGACAACACCAAGCGCAAACGCCACACCGAGCGCAGGGACCAACCTGGTGGTGTGCACCCGATGCGGCCCTATCCGACGACTGGGCCGCCGCACTGGGCTTGGCGGACGTTTGTCGGCGCACCGTCGGGAGGTTCCCTGTGAGAGTTCCGTTGCAGTCTGCGATACGAGGCTCACGAGCTCGTGTTGCCCGCGCGCACAAAGTAGTAGTCGCCTGTGGGCCAAAAAGTCAATAGGGAAATGACAACAGGAAGATCAGGGACACGCACCGTATACGATTCCGGTGAGGTTGTCCCGTTCAGCTGCGGGTTGTTAACGGTGCCGTTCGCGAGGAGGCTTTGCCACTCGGGGCGCCACGCCAGGGCTGTCATGTTCGCGATGATCTAGGGCGACATGAAAGCAGAACTGTCAGCGGTCCGCTCATTCGAACATACGAGAAGATCTGAGTTTTCAATGAGAAGAGCAGTTTTCGCTTGGTTCTGACGGGGACGCGACGGCGGCATCATAAGAAGATGGACCCACCTGGATGGCAGCGCTGGTGTAGTAGTCTGATCCGGTCTTGTTGGGCGGCTGCAGTGAGAGCTCGCCTTGCGAGAGCAGGAGCAACCCGTTGGCGGCGATCATCGCCGCAGACGAGTCTGCCGGGCGCGGCGGGACGAGCGGAGCATTGTAGTCCCTGTAAAAGACTTTAAATTCTGCGTATTGAGAGGAAGGGCGTGGGAAACATACCAGGGAACGACTCCGTCATCTGGAAGGTTGTCAATAAAGTAGGCAGCCATGCGACGTGACGTTTCCAGGTAGCTGATGTTCTGTGTGTGCTTGAACACTAACGTAAGGGTTGAATGAGCTAAACTGATAGATGATGATTCTTCGGAGACGCGTACTGTTTGCGAAACCGTATATACCCACGATTGTCCGCGGCTCCATGTACTACAGTCGACGGTGATGTCAGTAAAGATAGATGAGGAGCACTATGTCATGGTTTACCTGTTGTCTGCATAACCCTGGGACGTGTGTCGACTGATGACCACGCCGGTCGTCGAATTGTAATCTACGACGTGGAATGAAGACCCTGCATTCCTCGTTTAGTGTTTTGAATAACTTTGATGAGAAATTCAGCGCCACCATCTGGCCTTACGTGGTTGATGGCCGTTTTGTCAGCATGAGAAGTGGCAATATCACGCAGAGTTTGGTTTCCTGTAAGGTTTGCAGAAACGAACAAGACCTATCCGGGCATCGCGGCGTCAGCATGAATTAGTCATGGTTAAAGCAGGCAGTCCATACCTCCAAGTTCATCATGTTATCAATGATAACCTTGACTTTTGTTAACTTATGGCGAAAAAAAGGTCGGGCAATGTAGGCGCACCTGGAAGTCGGTAGGGTCCGACGTGTCCCAGCTTCGCGTGCATCCTACAATTGGGTCAAACCTGGCCGCCAACTCCGTGGCAAAGTTGTTGACTCGCGGTGACCGCAGTTTGGTTGGAGGGATCACTAGAAGTCCGAGGCTGAATATCAGCGGCAAACTCAAACAACAGAAAGGCGAGCACTTACATCTCGAGTTCCAGATCAAACGGAAAGCTCACAAAAACCTACGTCGTGTCCAACGCCTGTGTGGGTCTCCGAGGGGACCTCCGCTGCACTCCATGTTTGCGCTAGCAACAGCCAGTCGGTCCCGTTGAGCTCAGACGAAGGACACAGGCGACGCGCGCTCGTGCAGCGCGTAGAGCGTCGATGGGAAGAATCCGCTTGTCCATGTGTCAGGGTTGAAGTATTCCCAAACCCCCTTGACGTTCGCGGTCCGTATACTGGGGGTACTTGGACGGGCTCTGGACGGTCTGTGCGGTTGCGAGGACCTTCTGAGCAATGAGAGGGGAGAAGAGCTCGTCGAGGTAGCGAGAGGTTCGCGGCCCACGCGCGTATGGCAGCGCGAGTAAGAGCAGACCACTCCGGAGGGACATTCTCTGTGGTCGGTGGAGGTCGCAAGGCAACGCCTATAGGGGTTCTGTAGCCGAGACGGGCTCCTACTTATACCTTATGGCGAAAGATCGAAGCGAGGGTCGTCAAACGGGCACGGGCAATTCGAGCGACACCAGCAGGTGACTGCGTCACGTTGAGTGACTCTGTATGCAACCCTGTGGCCATCCTCGGACCGCGAAGGCTCGAGCAGAGACAGTCGAATTCAGGTCGAATACAGTGCTTCCGCGTGCAGCGTGTCGGTTCGTCCGAGGCACCTCAGAGCGCCAATCAATATCCAGGATATTTCGCCAGAAATGCGCGAAATTCGTCGAAATATTCTTGCTTTCGACCACCACGTCTCGCTCGCTCAGAATGTCCAGATTGCTCCCAACAGGCAGCGGCTTCATGTGACAACCTCTGCCGCTCTAGTCACGCTCGAGACCTCTGGAGCCTCGGATTTCGATCGCCGTGAAACGATTGCCAGCCGTGGTCCACGCTTCCTCGGGACAAAGACCTTCCACAACAAGCCTGCCAGCCGCGCTTCGTCGGGCAACATCTCATCGGAGGGTCTGTCTATACGTCATCTGATACGCCCGACTCTTGCACGCGAGGCTTGCCAGTCTGGCCGGCACGCCGAGTTCACTTGTCAGCGCCATGGACTCTTCTGTCTGCCCCTTCGTCACAGGCCCTTCTGGACCTCTGAAAGTCTAAACATACCTGGTCTCATCTTCGTCAACATCGAACTCACACTCTGCCAGCCTCTTTACTACATAGACTGCTGCTGAACTGTGTTTCTCGATATTCCTCTTTCACTCCCCTCCTGTCATCGAGCATTACCTCACCACCATGAACCTCTACTTCGCCCCCAACGATCCCGATAACGCGACACTGGTGTCAGCAAACGGCGTCGCCCAGTACCGCATCACCACCACGAAGGCGAGTGCCTTTCGAAACCCTTCGTCACAGGGCGAATTAGCAGGCCTGCGAACTCCGGGCAGAGCAACATCGTGGGGGGCGAGGTCGAGTGGAAGCGGTGGGGTGCGCACCCGGTCGTGCGTAGCAATGTCTTCGATGGCGTCGAGCAGACCCTCGAGGTGCGCGAGCTGCTGTACAAGCTTGGCAGTACTTTCAGCACGTGCGTCGCCATCTCTCGTATCCCTCACAGGTGTGGCTGACGACTTGCTTCACAAGGGCGCGGTATTTCTTGGGCAACGACAACGAGGAATACCGCTGGAAGTACGCCAAAGGCAGTGGCTACGTCGTGAGTCCCACCTATGTTACCCTTGGCCCTTGGCGCTTCCTCCCCCTCATCACCCGCCCCCTTCTCCTATGACCCGCGTTACAGCTCACACAACGCAGCACTTGGGGAGGAGATCGCTCGTGGCATGTTCTCGACCTCGTCAAGGAAGGACTGTTTCGCGGCGAGCAGCGTTGGATGTTGAGGATTCCGCCGACCGTGCACAAACCTGGACATCGACCTCATTGTGCTGACCTTTGTCGTGCTGGAGAAGCGTCGTCGTCGCGACACGGCTACCGAGAAGGAGGGCGAAGAGGTCCCATTGCGAGGAGCCGTGTGAAGGAGGTATCGAGATGGGCTCATAGCCAGCCTCGTCTTCCTTCCTCGCGGTACTACTCCTGCCTCGCCTCCTGGTGTAAATCTCTTCTGGGTTTTATGATGTACTGATATAATGGGTTTTCTGTCGTGGTGTTTTGGTTATAAGATGGAATATATCATATGACAAACGTTCAGCTCGCGAATTCTTGAAGAGTCTGTGCGCTCCGCGTACTTCACTGAGACCTCACGCGCACGACGGGCTCTCTCTGTACTTCCCCTTAGGTGGCAGACATGACCAGGTGGCTAACTGGTAGATTTCTCTCTATGGTGATCACCCCTCTGCCACTGCTCGAGGGCATGAAAGGTGTCTCTATTTCACTGAACGTGCATGTTGCGTTAGAGTCGATTCTAGAATTCGAATGACGGATGGTGTGCAGACCATTTCTTCGAGCTGAATTCACCTGTGATCTCCTTGAGTTTCCTGATATCTGCGAGAAGTGGTACTATGCATTCGCCACATGCATCAAAGTACCAACGACTATTCTCGGAGTCCGACGTGACGCCACTGGTCACTGCTAAGCGAAATTAAGCTGGCGTTGCGAGTTGCTGCGTCCCACCACAATCTCGACGTATGGGCCAGAAGGATGGGAGACCCGACTGCATTTCAATTATCCAATCAAACAAGAAGTAAGTATCACTTGGGGCACACTTATGACACAGAAGCTTGTTGCCGGCGTGGTGGTATTAAACACTGGACTTTCTAAACTCTTAATCTACTAGGACCTTGTACCTCCGTCTCCGTCGGTCCCTGCGGTAGCATTACCAGCCACAAGTGACCCGGAGGTGAAGGATTACATTCACACCGAGAAAGACAACCGCCCGTGCTTTGCTAGAAAGCCTCAAAGAGGGATACACTGCTGCAGCGATTTGCCGCTCAAAGACTCGCCCCACCACAGGTACGTAGGTCCAGCTGCATCATACCTAATTACTGCTGTAACTGGTTGACTTACCGTGCTATTGCTCCAGGGTCCATCTTCCTCAGTATCCACACTGTGTGAGGAGAACATCTTGGAAACCCACACAGAGGAGGAGGCTACAGGGATTCACGAATGGCCACGGCATGATCCTTGACGTCGAAGATATTACCCATAACATCACCATGCCTAGACTTTTACGACTCCGAGTCCTGTATGCAAGAAGTCCCAGCTGGTTCATGCGACACCGGTTGTCACAATAACGACCAGGACCCCACATGGGTTGTCAGCGTGGATGACGACACTCTCATTGATGAGCCTGGATCTGTCCCCTCAGACTCGGAGGTAAACATGCGATACAGCCCTAGCCAACCTTCTTCACCTGTGGCCATCAGACTCAGAGGATGATGGATGGCCAATGCCACGCAATGTCTTTGTTCCTGAGGAACGCGTTGTGAGGGGTCTACCTGACATTCCGGTTTCCCCTCCTAGCAGAAAGGCTCGAGGAGTAACATTTTTCTGTCCAGAACCTTTGTCAGACTCGGATCCGGAATTTGAGGATGAAGAGATGGAGGAAATTTGTGCCAAACATTGGTCGCAAGCACTTGAGCATATTCATGTGTCTGATCATATCTCTTGTTTTCTTGCCACTTAACTTTCTTGGATGCGCATCTAACATGGTACAAACTATATTAATGACCACGTAATCCCCCGGCTTAGGCAAACCCAGTCCAGTCCTTACAAACAAATATTGTTAATATCTCGAAAGAGAAATGTATTACCATTAAGGTCGAGAGGCTCAAAGTACAGACATATGGCCGTAATGGACATCTCGTTCTAATACAAAGTTGAGCATCGGCTCATCGTGTTACGAATTTGACAAAATAAAACAGAGAGAGATAGTTGCACACATGAAGAGATCATTCATCGAACACGTGTCCGATGATTGTATGTCGTCAAGGCTGGGATAATGTTCATCGAATGCTTCATCCGACGACCATATCGCGCCAACAATATTATATGCGCGTGAAATTTCACGAACGAAACTGTTCAAACCGAGAGAAACACTCGTTCCGCTGGGATGCAATGAGTACTTTTCGTCGCCCATCGTAGCCAAAAAAGCTCGCGCAAGACGCCTGATGGGGCCTAATGTACGGTGAACACGAAGCGTTGCCCATAAGTCCAGCTGACAGGCAGTGGGGCGATATATGACCTACTGCCTGAGCCTTTCTCTTCAAGGCTTTCAAGACGATATGGGGGATTTTCGCGTTGCTCGCCACGACATCAGCCAGTCGATGTAAAGTTCATTTTCCAGGACATTATCTCGATCCGGGTTTGAAATGTCGCGAGCGTTGAACATTTTGAAGAAGGCCTCTCTCGATTCCAAGAGCTGCTCTATAGATTTGCTATCCATGGTCGCTGTCTCAGCGGGTACGTCTGGGACGGTCCCTGCCGTCGCGGTTTTTCTTCCGGTCTGCGGCGTAGGACGTTCCTTCAGTTCACGCACACGGATCGTGGGCCCGTGCCTAGTTGACCGGGTCAAGCCGATCTTCCGGCTCCGTGCGACTAGATGATGTGGGACGTTGGGGTCTCGCGCAAGGTGGAGGAGCTGGTCGACGAATCAGATCGTTTCTCCGGCAGGGAGAATGTTACGGTGGGTTTGGTATCGCGTGTGGTAGAAGAGCTCGTCCACGACTCAGGTCGTCTTTCGCGCTCGCGAGGACGATACGATGGGTTGAGCCTCGGTGAGGCGGGACGAATCGGTTGACGACTTGGATTGTTTCTCCGACCGTGAGGACGCTGCGGCTGCCGACACGAGAGATGAACCAGTCGACGATTCGTGTCGTTCTTTGCCGACCGTCTCCGAAGATGCTGCGGGGCGGCGGGCGTAATCCCGAAAAAAAGCTGCTGAAGTCGCGCTCGCGAGAGGAGCTGGTCGGAAAAAAATTGCTCGGGACGTCTGTGCGAGCGCAAGAATGGTACGGAGAAATCAGCGTCCACAACCAGTCAATAGATCTGGTCTGACTCCCCTGTGATAATGCGAAGATGGTATGAAAGATTGCGCTCCACCCAAGAGAGATGATATGGAAGATGACTTGGGTCGTCCTTCTGACCGTGAATGTGGTACGGGGGGCTTCACGCGTCGAGTTTGTCGGTGGGTTCGGGTTGTGTGGTCCATCTGCGAGGATGACGCTGGGACGTCGAGACTCGCGATCAAGAGATGAGGTTGATGGCTGAGACCGTTTGTGGCGACCGCGAGGATCAAAAATTTTGGGTCGGGCATTTGAGCTTCGCGCACAGGAGTAACAATGAGTCGCGTCAGTCTTCTGGATCGTGGAGGACGGAGCTTGGGCGCGGCGCATGGGTAGACGAGCCCACCTGGTGGATCGTGTGGACAGTTTTTCTCAGACCGCGAGAGTGGCTTCAGAGGTTGTGCTTTGCGCATGACGGTCTCCGATCGCGAAGAAGGTGCGAAACGGTGGGCCTCGCGCATAGCAGAGGAGTCGGTCGATGGATTGACTGATCTTTCCATTCGTGAGGACACTGCGGCACGCTCCGATTCGTGTAGGGCGAAGGGTTTCAAGTGACGGGTTCGTGAGGAGGAGGACCAAGGTATTGTCTTTTCCTTGAAGCGTTATCGAGCAGGTTTTCAGTCACGTCCTGGGATATTTCCGTGACTGAGAAAGCATCAACCAGCTAAAGTCAATCCCCTGGTGGCGAGTTAGTTAGATCGAAGTATTTGAACTACCTGGGCGTTTATTTCGCATAGTAGAAAGACCCCGCATCCGTCTGAAAGCCACTGCAACGATCGCATACGGCGAAGATGAACCCTTGCCTGCTCAGGTCGCTCGCGATCGTGCGTTCCGCGCATTTACCGCCGCATATTGTACACGCCGATGCTGAATGCGATCTTTCTAGCGTAGTGGAGGTAAAAACTTCGATAATCGTCTGCCAGTTACGGCTTGAGGAGGCACACTCTCACGACGTGTGATCGCCGGTCTCGCCTAGACCTCTTGTGAGAAGGCATATCGCCCGCGACAAAGCCGTCTACGTGAGATTTTCGGTCGGTGGTCCTCGCCGTGTATCGCAAAGTGAGTGGTCGTGGTAAAGACCCGGATTCAGCAACCTTCAGTAACCGTGGTTCCGTGAAAAAAGGCGCCCGACGCTCAATAAATAAATGACTTCGTCAGATTCTGGTTCTTCTTCTCTGGAGTTCGTCAGCTCATCTGTGCAGTGAAGTCTTAGATCAAGGCATAGTAATTGAGGTGACAGAACTCGAAAGGAAGAGGGCGATACAAATCCACATGACATTATAACAGCATTATAAGTAGTTCAAATTAAGTATATCGACGGGTCATACGTTTAAATCCAGTGATAGATGATATTGTTGTGGACCTTTGAAAGCATGACTAGTGAGACCGTAAATGTGCAGGCCATACTAGATCCTCATGTGACCGCCACGACATGCCAGGACGTAGAGATCGTCCAAGAAGTCCTCATCAACGCTAGCAGCGTCACGAGTGTTTAACTTGTGGAAGAATCTTTCTCTCGCATTTTGGAGACGGGTGAACCGAGAGTTACTTTTGCCAGCTGCCGTTTCGGCCTCACGGTCCTCCGAGTCCGCGGTTTCCACTCCTTCTGCCAGTCCAGCGTTAAGAGTGTATTGCTGGCGAGTTGAGCCCCGCACCGCGGAATACGTGTTTGCAGGTCTTCGGAGTTGCACATCGTGAGACGAAGATGACGCGCCGAGCTCTTGGGGCTCTTGTTGACGGTGAGGCGCAACCCTTGACCCAGAGGGGCCAGCAGCGGGTTTGTGTCTGTCTAACATCGTCTCGTATGTTTCCGTGGGGAGGTTGATCCTCGTGGTCGGACATCTCTGCAGCTGCGAGAGCGCAACAGAGTCAATGAGTATCATCCAGCGAACAGATTGTGGAGTCTTGGGCTCTTACCTGTACGCTTTCCGAGTCGGACAGCGGATCGACCTTTGTCTCGTACCAAGTTCTTACGTTTCCAAGCCTAAGTTAGGCACTCCGTCCTTCGTACGAATATTTCCTGATACAGTGCCTGTCCTGTAGCCGTTACTGGGATTCCATGATCCCAGGGAACGATTTCCTGCGGTGATGGCGTTGCAATAAGGTCTGTTTCAACGTGGTCGAATAAAGAACGTACGACAGAACTGTACGGTTCACTAATAAAGTCTTAGCAGCTTCGTTTTTTTGACGATCGTCTCCTCATTTTCGCAGTCATCAACCACGCGCGATTGCAGTAGACGTCGAACCAAATTCTTGAGCGTTAAGTTGTGTAGCCACCGCGTGGCCGGCCCGTCGCGCTCCAGACTGGAATGACATAGGCCCTGAGCTTGGAGCATGGACGTGGTTTTGAACCAGGCTGAGAATTTGCTCAATGACCATACCAAAAACTGAACATCAGCAAGTGTGCGTAGATATTATTAGAAGAATAACGATTACATCCAGATATTCCGTGTACAAATCCATATTTCCGAGAATAATGTAGGGTCTAGTTTGCAGCCCCAGCTAACTGTTCACGCCCAGCCCTCCTCGCGCCTTGACCCTACCTCGGAAGTTGCACTCAATCAGCAGCGGCACAAGAGCTTTCTCCGGGTCCTCATAGAAGTCCATAAGAGCCCATCCACGTATACGAGGCTCCCTAGACTCCCCTGAGCCTTCGCCGAGCATGTCCATCAACCACTTTGCTACGCGCGAGTTTCACGCCCTCGATACCAAACCCAAGCTTGGCCAGCCCGAACCCGCGCGCAATTGTAGGTGGGAATGCGAGAGGGAAGGAAGACGCAGAGAAGAAGGTAATGGCGAGTGAGGGTGTTGGTGGGTCAACAGGTGGAGGCAATAGAATCTGTGTAGCGAGGGAAGTCTTCTCTGGAATATATAGGAATGACGGTATGCTGTACCTGAATGCGAAACATAACGTGAGTTACGACCAACAGAAGGGGCATCATATACCTACCGCATGTCGTGTGTGCGCACTACCGTATTCTTGCATTCCCAGCTGAATCCCGCCCGTTCGCTATCCGTTGGGCCATGTCGTGGGGTGTATGCCGATTCCCTCTATACCACCTTCCCATCCTTCGCCATTTCCACCAAACCTGCTGAACATGACGACTTTCCCTCTCACTATCGCCTAAGATTCGGTACAGGGGAAGAAGCCGGTTTTCCAAGTATCCACGCCTACATGGCTGTCTGCCACCGGGCCCGTTCAAGATCTCATCGTGTACATGCCTGGAAAGGACTCTCCGGCAAACGCTTGCGGAAGTCCTCCTTGCTTGATGGACATGACAACGGTTTCAACGTCTTGTCTTGTCAGCAGTGTTTTAGGGGGGGGGGGTGGGAAATGCATGTAATATGGTAAGTATCTCATGGAAAGATGCTTTCTGTGGATAAGGACCGTGATATGCCATCAGTCTGCCGTCCTGTTACCGCAGAGAGCATCGGCCGAATGTCGAGAACGCGGATGACCAGAGGCCAGCTGCAATAGCAAGGCGGAGTATCTAGTGACTGGGCACTGTGATGATAGTGGGCCATCCGTAGAAAGCCATGCTGTGGATTATTTCAGTATATCGTCGTATGGATTGCGCAGCGAACCTGACGTATCATGGGTAGCACGCAGGCAATGTGACGCATGATAGTGGTACGCTGTCTGGAATCTGTAGCTCAAGAAGCGACGGGTGTCTCGGCGAGGTAATAATCAGTAAGCTATGGTGCTTTCGAGATACCTGAAGCGTGTGTGAGACGAACGTTATGCACAACCACACTGTGCACACACCTTGACCCTGTAGATGATAATCGCACGGGGCACCTTCTCAGGTGTACAGAAACTGCTCCTTCCATATGGCCGCGAGAGCTAATGGCGCTCTTACATCGAAGCCAGTTTGGGTGCGACGGACCACTTCTCGTCGACAGACGACGACTTCTCGGTAACCGACTGCGGCGTAAGCGTGAGCGCGACTCAGGAAGCTGGACAGTTCGAGCGTCGTCGAGGCTCCGGGGAAGACCAGCTTCGCAAACCGTCGCTATCGCGCTTGCTAGATTTCTCTGCGCGCACGTTGACAAATCTCCTGAGAGCGGTTGACGATGGTGACCCGCCTCATCTTGCCGCGGTGAGGTTGAGGTTCAAGTTAGCCCTTGGCGCCTGCTCGGCGAATGCATTCGCTGTGCCATCACGTTGTGGCGGCGCGCCACCATGTCACAGCTTCCCCGATCAAGCCGAGGTGACGTACCTGACGAAAATGAAAGATTTCACACGATGCAGCGGCCACGAGCTACGAGCCCAATGACATTCCAGAAATTCCCGGGCTCTACAGCACACCACTTCTGTCATCCGAGTTTACTCGAAGGTGCTGTGCGAATATGTTACGCGACAACTATATGGCACTTTGAAAGTCTCGAATCCGCCGCCACCACGCGCAGTCATTCCAGAACCTTCTGCGAATCTCAGTAGAAACAGTTTGACGTATCCGCGGTTGATTCGCGCCCCGGAACCCGATGGAATCGCTGAGTTTCCAACGAAACTTCAGGATAGGTGCAGGCAATAGGTGTAGAAAGGTATATAAAAGCTTCGTCCTAGGCGAATGACTCGACCACAGAACTCAGCAGAACATCACAATACCTCGTACTACCAGCCCCATCTCTCCAAACACACACTAAAGACACTCCCATGGCTTCCTACTTCTTCGAGCCCTTCTACTCCCTCAACGACTTCGACCGCCTTTTCGACGAGGCCTTTGCAAGCACGGCGGCGTCCAGGGCAACCATGCCCCAGAACCAGGTGCAGCGCAGGCAGGGCGGCGAGAATGCACCTGCATCACGCTTCTTGAGACCAAGGTAAGCTAACCATAGCTCAAACTAAGCGGCACAAATGTGTACTCACCGTGTTATTTAGGAATGGACGTTCACGAGGACAAGGAAAAGAACCCTTGTCACCGCGAACCTTCGAGCTTGCCCCGGGTCTTGACAAGGAGAACGTCAACATCGACGTGCACAACAACTGCGCGCTCACCGTTTCTGGCGAGTCGCGACTGTCCTCCGAGCGCGACGAGATATGGTTGGGCTGTGGGGCGCGAACGTCGCTTCGGCAAGTTCTCGCGTTCGATCCCCTGCCCAAGGAACCAAGGTAAGGTTTCAGCCTTTTGCCCAAACGACTCCAGTGTGCTAACGCGCGACTCCTGTAGCCCGAGGAGATCAAAGCAGCGATGAGAACGGTGTCCTGACCGTTACCTTCCCAAAGACGACTCCTGAGCAGGCTCCCCCAAGAAGATCACAATTGCGTAGTAAGCGCATTTGAAGGACGAATGGAAGTTATCATACCCTGTAAAATACGACATACCCAAGAAATACATTATCTGTACATGCCCTCATATATTACGATTTTTTGGCTGATTGGTATCGGTGCGAAGCTCAGTGCTATGACCTATCTAGCGGTAAGCAACCGAATGCGAGTTCATGAAGATGAGGCTTACGATTCTCTAATTAAGCAAGCTCGTCTGGTGTTTCGGAGACTCGTCAGGTGTCCAAGTGTCCGTGGTAATTTCTTGGAATGTTTTCCACATGTGCATCTGCGCACTCTTGGCTATGCGCAATGGATCTGCAGGTGGCTCAGCTGCTTTCAAAGGCTAGTAATCAGAACGTTAGAAACCGAAGCACGCATGTCTGTTGTAATGCACGACAAGGACTGAAGACGGGAAGAGGGCTCAGAGTCAGACTTGTCTGTCCCTTTTTTTTTTTCTGGGCTGCCGACTGCCGCTTTGACATTTACCCTGCGAAGGTTTTCGAGAGCGATACGGACCCGCGCTTTCCTGCGAGGCATCTGTGCATTGAACTGTGCACCCACTCAAAGCCGGGAAGAGAGCGGTGATGGTCGTCGACAACAACAAGCACGTCACACACGACCGGGGCAGCTGATCAGCAATTTTGATCGCGTGAGCCTTCTTTGATAAACGCTCGCGTTCGTTGACTTCCCCGCAGCGCTTAAGAAGAGAAAGCTTGTTGTCTCCACACCGCACCCCCACCTCCACGACAGCACGGTCTGTGTCCTCGACGAGCTTTAGGTGAGTATCTCTCAAAGCCTGGCGAGCCTTTGTGGCCCAAAGGATGAAACGCACTGGGCTCTGAAACACCTAGATAGATGTCATGCACTACGCTCTACTACGAGCGGCGGCCTAGAAAACCGTTGACTGAATCATATTGCTGCGGTCGTCTCGAAGGCAGCTTGCTGACTAGTTCTCGTAGGTTGGCCTTTGGATACGTTGCGAGGAGATTCTATGTAACAAGCCACCACGTCGAGGAACCTTGTTCTGTTTTCTGCGCACGCTGAGTGCCAATCGGTGTACATGGGTGGTCTGTAATCGGCTACTCGTTCTCTAAAATGTATGATTACTGGCTTTTGTGTTAGCTATCTGAGGAGTAGTTGGAACGCGCAAATTGTAGAGAGGGTTTGGGCAGCACAGACCCGGTTAGTTATCGGGTTATCGGGAATATAGCGCGGACAATCCGGAATGAGCTGCGCAGTGGTGGAATAGTCTAGCTCTTACAACTGTCGCATCGAGTCGGAGGCTTCGGGTACTCGACCGAGTTGCCATATGAATGCTACAATCACGATTGACATGTTGCAGTGCGATGAACTCTATCCCTTCTCAGAGTAAGTCATCAAGAGGCCTCCATGAGAAGTACAGGACATGCCAGCGTTGTTCGGATATATACTGTGCCTCTACCTGATCGGGACTGCGCTCGAAATCCCTGGGATGGGCGAAAAGTCTCTCGATGCCGTATTTGGATGTCGTTGTGGCGTCCGACATTGACACAATCATCATAATCTTGAGCGCCTAGATCAGGGCCGTCGTGTTCGACGCTTGCTGCAATCTGGCAAAGAGTGCGAGTCAAAACATCCCGACTCATTCTTCTTTACCTCCACGCCCTGCCGCCATGTCTCAGCCCTTTGCCGCTCCAGAAGAGATGTCAACACACCCAACAGCTCCTGCGACTGTTCCTGGAGTGACAGAGAGCCTAGCAAACGCATCCTTGATCGAGTACGTTCTCAGCAATCTGGCCTCGTTTGTTTCGCTAACCAGACCGCAGCAATTCAGTGGCTGAACCTGGTGAAATCGCCAGAAGCGACGGGGGACGACTCAGAAACCCCCCAGCTCGACATCCGCTCCAGCAGTCAAGCCAGATCCTGAAGGCAAGACTCATCAGCAAGTCGTCACACCCTGGGACGTGCAAGGCAGTGTTGCTGAAGAGGGAAAAGCAGCTTGCGATCGATTACGACAAACTTATAGAGCAGTTTGGAACCAGGAGGATAGACGAAGCGCTGTTGGAGAGGTTTTGAGCGACTGACCGGTCACCGGCCGCATGTCTTGCTTCGACGAGGGATGTTCGTCTTCTCCCACAGGTGTGTGCATTCAGAAGCTTTCCGCCGATAACGGAACTCTGATTCTTTTAATGCGCGACGACGATTTGTTTCACAGAGAGTTTGATAAAATACTGGACCGCTATGAACAGGGAAGCCATTCTATCTGTATACCGGTCGTGGACCAAGTTAGTGACAGTATGCATTTGGGGTCATATGATCCCTTTCACTTTCACAAAGTGAGTTACTGTTCCTAGATCTGATAATTGCTAGCTTACCGAGTCATACCAGATGGTTTGCAAGACGTATTTGACGTACCGCTCGTCATTCAGCTTACCGGTAAGCTGGGCATTCTTGTCTTGTGGGGAAGCATTTCCTGAATGGATGCAGATGATGAGAAGTTCTTGTTCAAACATGAACTGAAAACCCGAACAGACCCACGACTTTGCATATCGGGAACGCAAAGGACATCATGGCGGTTGGCTTCGATATGAGCAAAACTTTCATCTTCAGCGATTAACACGATTATGTTGGCGGCGCCTTCTATCGCAAATGTCTCCAAAATATCTCGCCAGATTACTATCAATCAGGCAAAGGCCACCTTTGGCTTCAATGATTCGTAAGTATCGTGTTGTTTTCCATGACTAGCGGTCATACCAACACGACACAGTGACAACATTGGCAAGATACACTTTGCCTCCATTCAAGCCGCCCCTTTCCTTCTTCTCCAACTCTTTCCCAAACATCTTCGGCACGAAGTCCGACATTCCGTGCCTCATCCCCTGTGCCATCGACCAGGATCCCTATTTCGCCTGACAAGGGACGTGGCGAGCAAACTCAAGTACCCGAAGCCGACACTTATCCACTCCAAGTTCTTCCCGGCTCTGCAAGGCCCACAAACGAAGATGAGCGCATCAGATCTCACCTCGAGTATCTATATGTCAGACAACACCGAACCAGATCAAGAACAAGATCAACAGGCACGGTTTTCTCTGGTGGACAGGAGACTGAGGAGGAGCACCGGCGGCTGGGCGGAAATCCAGATGTCGACGTGGCGTACCAGTACTTGGGATTCTTCCTGGATGATGACAAGGAGTGGGCGAAGATGGGCGAGGTGCGTGCTTGTTCGGTCGTCGTCATCGCAGGCCGCCCGTTGATGGTTTCCACCGATAGGAATATCGGGCGGGTCGGCTGTTGACCGGGGGAGATGAAGAAGAAGTGCATCGAGGTGTTGCAACAATTCGTCAAGGACCTTCCAGGAGGTGCGTGTGTGCGGATAGAGTTTGCGTTGTGAAAACTAATATGTTCGCGTCTAGAACAAGGCAAAGATTACGGATGACGTTTTCTCAAGAGCTTTATGGATCCGACACGGAAGATAGAGCCGCACTTTGGAAAGGCAAAGCCCGCGACGCCCGCTCCGTAAAGGGGTACCGCGTCTGCCAAAAGGATATGTACAACATGTACAACAGCGTCATGTAAGGGTCATAGACCATCTAAAGAGGTTTAGAATTGTACTCTAGATATCCTATGCCGCGCTGTGTGCCTTTCTCCCGGCGAGTCTCACATTGGGCGCCGAGCATGTACAGTGCCACTCCCATTCGTCACTCGGCGTCCGGTCAATCCGCAACCCCCACCCTTCGTCCCATCTCACAAGCAGCCGCTGCCCGGACCTTCTCAAGATAGGAGCATTCTCCCGTGTCTGGGCTTCCTCCTGGGCTGAGAGGGGCCCTGCGATCGGAGTTGCCACGCGCAAGAAACAGTCCGCGCGGTCTCACCGGGGACTATTCTCGGCGCAGGCGACCTGGGCGAGCTTAGGGCCGACACGGATAGCCACCCGCGGTTCTGCACAGACCAGCGACGCGCTCAGACCGGCGTGTTCTTGACGCACCAGGACTCCGATAGGGGCCCCTGCGTCGACGCAGGGCACGCACGCACGTTGGCGCGCGCCACATCTGCCTCGAGGGCCTGCGACGATCCGGCGCGCTTTCAAGCTCAGCTCGCGTGTCAGGGGCTGCGGCGACCGTGTCCTGCGCGCCGTCGGCCCGCCTTTACGTTGTGGCGACGCGCCGGGGCGGAGACCGCCGCACCGCGCGGGCGCGTCGCGAGCACGGCTGTTATGTATGGCGTAGGGGGTTCTGCTGCCTCGCCACAAACATACGGATGTATGTCTGGGTGTGGGCGCGGCGGTGCATCAGAGGTTATCGCGACGACGAGTGACCGACTGTTTTCTGGATGCGCGAGATAGAGTTTAGGTGACTTGAAAATACCAACGATCCGAGACAAACCGCCAGCATGGAGCGAACATTCCTGCATTCCTTCTGCGGCGAAAATGCACTGCAGCGTGTCGAGTGTAGAAATGCAGACAGCGTGCGGAGGCCGTGGGAGCGTGACCGCTGGGTCCGTTGGCAGGGGGCATGGGTAACAAGGGTAATGCCTGAAAAGAACCAAGAGGAGCGTGGACAGGTGCCAGTCGGATTAGAGCCTGGGTGACATTCGCTCTCGAGTCCCAAACAATGGCCCTGGTTGCCTTTGCGCGGACCGCGTCTCTTTGGCTCTCAAACGGTGCGTTCGTTTACACTTGCCGGATTAAGACATGTCCCGGCGTTGTGTGCACACAAAGGCGGCGTTAATTGGGCCCACTGCCTGCGTATTTTCGGAACATGGTGTGTGTGCAAGTAGGGCGCAGACGTGCTGGAATACGCTTGCGAACCGCGCGCGTGTCTCGAGCACGCAAAACCACACATGGCGAATGACACCCCCCTTGGGCCTTCTCGCGCACGACGATAGCAGTGCCACGTGTACAGCCGCGGTTAGCCCTCGTCGTATTTGCGCCTAGAGATCCATCAATGGCGCATCAGGGCCCGGAGCAGCACTGAGCATAGACGACGACGACAGCTGCCGCTGTGATGAGTTGCGACGCGGGAGTGGTGGAGGTGAAGCAGACCGGAGACGCCGGCGAGACGGGAGGAACGGTGCTGATGGGGATGGGTTGGCGAGCGTTTCGGGCTGGAATGTTGTTGTCTGCGCGGATTGTGAATCGTGGATTCTAGCGTGCTGGCCGGTCCACGGTCGAGCAGACGCACGCGTTGGGTTTATTGTCCTCCGGGGAAGCCTGGCAGTTGCCGGATTAGGCGAGTGTTGTACTCCCCAAGTTCCGGATGCGGACAAGGCATGGCTTGCATTCTGCACACGCGAGGCCGCCCAAGGTTTTTATATACCGAGGCGTTCTCGCACGACGCACACTGACCCCGCCTTTCGCTTTTCTCGCCCTCGCTCCTGCCAGGCGCGCAGCCCCTATCACACTCCTCCGTTTTAGATCACCCAGCCCCTGTCCCTTGGCCGCTGCACCGACAGCGAGCACAATTAAAGACCATGCCGCACTCGTATCTCCCTCTCGTGAGTCTTTTGTCCCTCCCCTATCACTCGAGACACGTCTTGACAGAAGCGATGCATCAGAACGCACCCTCGACGCCCTCGAGCACAGACAGTCTGCTTGAGCCACCCAGCGGCTCCTACCGAGTCAGGTATCGCGGCGCGGGCCCCATGACCGTCCACGACTGTGTCCTGGATGCCGATCGCCACCCCATCGACGTGTCGCTCGTACCCCCTCCTCCCACACTTTCGTGCGCGTAATCAGCCGCTCGACCATCGCCTGAGCATGCTCGTGGCAAACGACGGCGCAGATCCTATCAAAGTGAAAGTGGTAAGTCGCTCGTCTGCTTCCCAGGGTCTCCCGGCGGCTCACCGCTTTGCACAGTGCCGTAACTTTACGACCGCCCGCTCGACAAAGTTCCGGCTCGAGGTCTACTCGCCCTCGAGCACGGACATCACTGTCTGGTTACCCTCCGACTTCAGGGGCCACATACACCGCTCCTCTACCTGCCAGCGCGTCAGCTTCTCGGCAGGCTTCACCAACCGCATCCTGCGCAACGTCCAGCTCACGCAATCGCGCCGACCCTCGGCCGCGTCGCGGGCCTCTCTACCCCCGCCCAGCCGTACTCGGACATTTATATCTGCGACGCGAACCCGTACCACCAGGAGGACAAGTGGTACGGCGGCGCGGTCGAGGAGGACGAGGTCGTCGTGCACACGTCGGGCCATGTCACCTTCCGCATGTGGGACATCCACCGTGGCGAGCCCGAGGCTCGCTGCAAGGAGGCGTGCAAGCGCATGTTCGGCTTTGGCTGGTGTGGGAAACGCTCTGCCGAGGTCGCCATCGACTGGGACTTCCTTCTCGACGACCAGTAGTGCCCCCCACCCTCGCCCGGTTTCCTGTCTTCTCTCGTCGCGCTCCTGGATTTTTCGCTCTCGCTGTCGTCTTGCTATCGCGCTCGTCTGTCTACTGCATCCATCTTCGACTTTCACCCACCGCAATCTTGTAGCACCAGTCATTATTAGACATTTCCTCATCATCGTATTCATGTTACCTGTCAGCCCTAGTAGTCCGACATATCACTGCCATGTATCCAAGCTAATGCTCTGCTGCCCATATGCTATCTCCTCACACGAAACTCTGTCAGACCTCTGCGAGATCATCATTTGCGCGCAGAAGATCGGTGTGCGTGGCTGCCGGGCGGACCCGGTGTTGTGCAAGTTTGAGATGAGAAAGGCGCAGGGTGCTGTGCCCGGTAGATCACACACCGCAGATGGCACACCGATCACCACCGTCGTGGCGGTGGCGGGAACCTTATCATACTCCCCGCGCTCCCCGTGCGCGCGACGAGTCGTGTTTCGTTCGTCTAAATTTATTCTTGAGCTTGGCCACAGGCGATGACCAGGACACTCGGTAGCTCGGATTTCGAGTTACACAACATGACATTGTTTAGCCACTAGTTTTGCTCGTTTGCGTGATTCGCGGCACTGTTGCTATACATCCACCTCAAGATCTCAAACTGAGCTCCCCCACGCGAGCAGCAAAATTTGTAGAGAGTAAAAAAAATCTCTTTCCATCTTGACATGGTCAATGTTATGACCACACGACGAGGTGCGCTCAAACCACAAGCCGACGCCGCAGCCAGCACTCCCCGCCATTCCGCATGCCCGCCGTGCTGTTGTATTCCCCCGTTTTCCCCCTGGCATTGTCGCCCCTCCGCACGCGGACGGACATGCATTTGACGCGCAGCCCGACGCCGAGCGTCGCATGGCTCTCCTCCGTTTCCAGCTCGCCCGCCCCACGCACGGCGGAAACACGATGCGGGTTCCGCTGAGCCGTCGAAACACATGCCGACTGTCCTCGCACCGCACGCCCCGCGTCAGGTTGGCGCAACGCCGGGATCACCCCGGGCTGCGTTTTTTTTTTTGTGGCGAGGCGCTGACGCGCCCTCCGCACCGGACCCGGGGCCTGCTTGGCGGGGCCGTGACGCGTGTCGTATCGCAAGGGTGACGGCGAAGACGACACAAGAGATCAGCTGTCCGACGCACAGGGCGAGACTAAAACAAAACGCAATGTATTAAGGACCCTACATCATCCGCTAGGGTTTACAAAAATACATGCCGTGCCCGGTTTTATCGTGGAGGGCGGCAACGTCCTTTTCTTAGCACACGATTACTGCACTGTGGCCGGCGGTGGAGAGACACTGCTCCAGGACCTCGAGTAGGGCGGGGTTCTCGAGCGCGCTGCGGCCGACGCGTTCTTTTGTCATTGAGCTGTTTGTTCACTGTCCTGTGGTGAATACATGATAGCCGAGAAGGAGGGGCGACGTACGGGCATGTTTCGCTCTGATGAGACCCTGGCTTCGACTCTGATGTCAATCTTGTACCGCTCGGGTAGGCTGCGTAGCAGGCGAACGCGGATCGAGAGACCTGCACACTGTTAGACGAGTCAGTGCGACGAGTATGGGTAGGCATACCAATGAATGTACTCATACCACAGTGTGGTACAGTAGGAGTAAATTCTACAGTGATTCTGTCTGGGAACTTTGGATCAAAGGTAATCTGAGGCGAAGACACGACCGCCAGTTGCTCCAGAGTCATGCTCCTGTGCTCTGGGTCTGAGATCTCGACCTGATGAGCTCTACAGCATGTAAGTTCACTTTGAAACCTCGCCGGGTAGGATGAGCAAAAGACGTACCAAATATCTCATCCTGGTCAATCTTCCTCTACATCGTTCGTCTGTCTCGTCCTCGTACTGTCCCTCTTCGTCTGAATCTGCATCATTAAGCCACAGCGAATGAGGTTTCGCGAATTGTGCAGCGCGGTGTGGACGTGCTTGGTAGGCGCAAAGATCGTGGGATTGGGATTGAAGACCTCCATGGCGTTGGTGGGTCGTGGGTGTATCGGTACAAGAGAAGGGGGATTCTGTTCACGACCCCGCGGGTGTGGCTGAGAAAGCTGGACAAACAATTCACGAAGGTGGTTGTAATCCGGCGCAATTGTGCCATCGGGACGCCGCATCATCGGGCATTCCACTTTTGGTATGCGTCAGGTGCCACCCGAATTCGTGGGTGTATTTTCAAGCTTTAATCTCCGGTTTTTCGAGGCAGTTTTTGAGAGACACAAAACCTTATGTACTGAACACTCAAAACAGTCAGACAAATTGTGATCACGCCGCCCTGTTTGGTGACGTTTTTCTGGGCGATGAACACTTGCCTACCTGTCACGGACCAGTCACAGACATCATTTCGGATCGACGGCGCTTTGTGGCGACTTGTGGCCCTTCTTTCACAAACACTCTCATTAAGGACGCGTCGGCTCGGCCAACTCAAACGTAAAAATAAGCGACATGCCACCCAAGGTACGACTCAAGCTCATGGATACGCGCAAACACCATGCTACAAGCCCCGGTTGGCGTGCAGCGACGAAAAACGCATCGAGGGCAGCGATGAAACCCGCCGCGACGCGGCTCTCAAGACTACACGTCGTTCTGCTCGGGAATAAGGCTGCGCATGAACCGACCATCAAAAAAAAAAAATGACCAATCGAGGAGTGCCCCAGTACCAGCATCTGTTGTAACACCTGTGGATTTCTGGGCCCTACATCACGGTATCCGAAGGTGCGTTGCCTCCTGGGCCGCATGTCCCACACGCGAGGAGGACCTCACTTCCTGCAGAGGGACCATCCCGCGGCGAAAAAAAGACGAAGAAAGCTCATCCACGAAGGACGTCGAAGGCTGTCCGCAATGGCTATTCGCCAAGGTCGAAGACTGCCACCGAAACAAGAGCTTGCGTTATCCTGCCTCTTACGTCGCGTCGACTGAGTTGCTACACAGCGTGCAGAGCTAACCTTAACCTTGGCCTGGTAGCGCACGTCTGGGACCGAGGTGAGCGCGCGTCATCACAGGACCGCATGCGGCAGTCGAGCCCTCTGACTGAGCAAACTCTGCAGGGACATGCCGAAACTTGACGGAAATCACGAAACAAAGTGTAGCACTCCTTTTCCCCTCCTAACTGCGCACCTTCAGCCTTCCCAGGCGTCCGCACAGCTTCGCTATCTGTCATGCCAAGTCGTCAATCGTCACAAGGTGACGCTCGTCGTCGTGCGACCCTTGAGGCCCTTCAAAAGCCCGGTCTTGTCGGTGCATCTTCGCATTCTGCCACGATTGGTACTGCCTGGCAAGCGTTCGCCGTACACTATTCCTCACTTTTTTTTACCCCCGTACATGTGTAGGCCTCTCACACGCATGAAGCTGACAAATCTATTCTGCTGTTTCTACCCATGCTATCATATTACAGTGAAGATAATCGTTCGACTCCAGCGCCCTCGCGAACAAACGGCGAAAGAAGTAGTGGATCCCGTTGAATCGTAACCATTACGCCAAGTTAAGGGCCACAAGTCTCACATCTTCATCCGCAAGAACCCTATCCACTCCCGCCCGTGCAGATGCGCTGTTTGCGCAGTATACAGACGAGGACGACGCGAACGTCATTGGACCAGAGGGCTTCGAACGGCTGTCGCAATGATGCAGATATAACCGCTGGATGGTGACCAATTGCCTCTTCGATACTAGCGTGGCATGGTCAAGGGCGATGAAATGGCCAAAATCACGAAGGACGATTCCCCTTGGACCGGAGGGATGGGCGAGCTGCAGCGTGAGCAATCAAACTCTTCCTCCAGTCGTCCGTCCGTTTGCTGACTTCTGTTTTCAGAATAGCGAGAAGTACCGCTTGCACTCCCTTCAATGCGCTCTGGCCGCGATTTCAACGACCTCTTGTTGTCTAGCGCGAAACCCGCGCTCAAGCAGTTCCCCCTCGATCCAGCGCCCAACCCCCCAAGTAAGAAGACAGCCTAGCACCGGAGCCATACAACAGAACGCCCTTTCTGGTACTACCGATGTGCTGTGGACCGGAGAACAGGCTCATTCGGGAAACTATATCAGTTCTGCTTCGTGCTTGCGAAACCTCCGTAAGTGATGTTGTTTCAACAGCTGTGCACCATCAGACCTTTCTCTCATCGTGTGCCGTAATAGTCAAAGCGCGCCTCATAGACCATGGAGGTATGCACCCTGGTCCGGATGGGTATGTGGTAGCCTGTGCTGACTCCGTGAATTAGACAGGGTCTGCATTCTGTGTCAGTCCTGCTTGTCCCGCAATATCCGATCATGCCAGGAAATATTGGACTTCATCAATGTCCGTGGGACGTCACGACTTTACAAATTTCCACAAACAGCTAACGTAATACCTTGTTCAGGAAAAGGGCACATACAGGGGCGTTAACAAGGATCTCTGGTCGATGGTGGGTGCGGCTTCAATTACGAACGAACCTGTGACTCAATGCCCTTGTCCCTAGGTCCTCGAGTTTTGCCGGACGGTCTCGCCGGACCTACACGACTATGAAGCCGACGGGGTTTGTTGTTGTCTCTTCCATGTTCCGTATCCGAATAGTTTTACAAACTCGTGGCTCAGGCATGGCCGACGATGCTCGACGAATTTGTGACCTGGAAGAAGAGCAAAACTGCATAAGCTTTGCCATGAGGTGAGCATCAAAAGCGTCCATGTATGCTACGGATAGATACTAATTGCGCTACTTCTTCATGGGTTCAGGCCACTCGTTGGACTTCATTACTGATTCTCAGACCAACCAGACCCCACTATCATCGTTCCTCCCCGCATACCGGCGCATATCCCATTTATTCATGCTTTCACATCACATTTGATCTACTCATGTATCCCTAATTGTACGCGCTCTGCTCTATACACCTCCAGTCCTGTCGCCTGTCTCTGTGCTGTACAATGACCATTTGCGAATTGCATGGCGATCTTATTGGCTGAGACTCTGCACGTGATCGCGTTTGGCGCCAATGATCGCGACGCGCGAGAGAGGTTGCGGGGCCGAACTTGACTCTCACGACGACGACCACTACTTGACTCCACCAAAACTGTGAAAACACCCCGGAAGATTCTTGGAATACTACTTCTCAGCACATGTCAGACGATGTCGCCAAGTTTCTCGATGCCGACATACCCGACCCGACAGACTTCGCACTGGACGCACCAGGTCTACGTTCTCTCGACGAGGCTTTTACGCTGCACGATGTGTAGAGAGCTCTTTGAGGCACCGGTGACGGTCAACTGTCCGCATGGTCACTGCTTCTGCTCCTTGGTATGTTTCTACCCATCACCAAAGGTTTATCCAGAGTTTGACCACGACGCTCAGTGTATCCGGACGGCAATTGCCACGAAAGACGAGTGTCCGATATGTCGCCAACAGATTCTCGAGGTGCATCTTAGGAAGAATCCCAGCTATGGAAGATGCGGTCAAGGCGTGGAACCTTGCGAGGTGTGTCACATAGCACATTCTCTCGCAACACCGGGCGATCCTCATGCAGATAGCTCCGAAGACCTTCATACTGGAAATGCTACAAGCTCGCGAAAAGGCCAATGCTGCAGCGGAGTTGAAAGCTTCCAGCAAACACTTTGCTGAAGGGTCCAAACCGAAGAAGAGGAAACGGACGCCAGATCCCCATCTCGGACGACGAGATAGTCGAGCTCGGAGGTACGTCCGGTCTTTTTTGACACCGTTACATGCTCATCTCATACATGGAGTCTGCAGAGCGCAAGGCAGCAGATATCTCTGAAGAAGGCAGCTCGAGTAAGATAGCCTGCTTCTGCTTGCAACCCTTACTGATACCACGCTACGACTTCCAGCTGGTGTCGTCTCATGCCCACTGTGTTTCAAGAAGGTTCCTATGCAGAACATAAACAACCATATTGACGATGGCTGTCCGTCTCCGCAAGACCTCGACCTGGAATTACTCTCATCCCCTCCTCCGAAGAGCAACCAGAAGCAGGAATGGTCAAAGTTCTTCCAGGGAAGTGAAGGGGCTAGTCAGAAGAAGGGCAAAGGAAAGGGCAGGTGTGTCAATATGTGGTTTGCAAAGTTGTATCGCTGTGTTTAAACTCGCCACCAGGGTAACGGGATCGAATGCGGATGCGGAACCACTACGAAGGTCGCCTATAATACGGTTAGCCCAGAAACGGCTGCGAGAGATATTGGACGAGCTAGGCCTGCAAACTACCGGCGACAAAACGTTTTTGGCGGCGCGACATTCCAGGTGTGCACAGTTGTCCTGTTCCGCAGCTTACGCAACGCAGTCACTTATAAATGTTTAGATGGGTCAACATGTTCAACGCAAATTTGGATGCATCGGTAAACCAACGTAAAACAACGAAGCAGATGATGCTCGAACTCAAACGATGGGAAGAAACTTGAGGAGAAGAAGAAATGTCTCGTGGCAAGCTCGACACGAAGAACCTGGATTCGAAGCAGTATCAGGTGGGTATCACAATGTTGCACTTCACTTCCGAGAGAAATTAAAGTATATGTCCATTAGAAAGAGCACAAGTCAGCGTTTGCGCGCCTCGTCAAGACAGCAAAGCTGAAGAAGCCGAAGCAGTCCGAGTCGTCAGGAGAAGGATCATCGGCCCCTAGTAGCGTCGCTTGTGCCACCCACACAGTGGACACATCACAACAACCACAAGAGGTTACCTCGATAGACGATTCATGATAGTGTCTGTTCTCTGCCACTACATTATTATCTGATAATACATTTCTTTTTCGGGATAAGTACTAGATCACCCGCGATGACCAGTTTGACCCCTGAGCGAGCTGCCATCAGTACGACGCGCGAACGACGCATGCCATCACGACAATTACGGTGAAAAGCAGAACGTTGTGTATTGAGGATATCCAAGTCCGGATACTATGGGGTCAATAAATACATGCAGCCTACAATGCCAAATATCACTTGAAGAATAACCAATCTCTCGAATCCATCTTTCGAGCACTACATTCGACTGAACGTCAAAATCCGGAAAGAAATCGCATCCATCGTATACTTGTACATTAGAAATACACTGAAATTCCGGCAGTTGCCCATAAGACTCAGCTCCTATATGGTCAAAGATGAAGAGCGCACCGATCGACATCGTGTTGTACCGAGTGGCTGACTCTTCTTCAATCCGTACCACATCGCTGTACTTGGGCGGGGAATATGCGATGGGACGAGGGCCGTCAGCAAAGACGGTGCAGACTTCGACGGGCACGCTTTGCAGTCTGCTACTTGCGTCGGGGTTAAATCCTGCAACTTCAGGTGGGTACATCGCTACTTGATACTGAATAAAGATGAGCGCACCCATGAAATGTTATGCAGAAGAGCTACTCACAAAGTAGTTATGCTTGCCAAGATGCGCAGTGGCATTAAGCGTGGGTGGGAGATGGATCTCTCCCTGGAGTTCTCGTCGACCAGTCGAGGTGGGATCATGACCGGGAAGCGACAACACCAACCGGCAGTTTGTATCCGTTCCGTCATGTCTTTGAAGGTGATTAGTTTCAACGGTTTGGCTTTGAGAGGTCCATCTTCTTCGATGAGACTCGCCCACCACCATCTACGTTTCCGCCTACATCGTAGCCTAAAGATAACGTGCGCATCAGGTTAATAATCGGAGCGTTAGGAGCCCGAGAGGAGGTCGAGGGCTTGGAGGTCTGCACAGTCGACAGAGAGATGGAGTGGGATCACACTTCCTCTGGTGTATGACAGCTATGGGATGATTTTTCAGCTTCAGAAACGTCTATCTTATCTCTGATCTTACCGGTTTGGCGAGAGAGAGCTGTGGGGCGATCAGTTATCCTTGTTTTTGCTCACACTGTGATACTCACTGTATAGGTCAGCTCAGCTGAGTGCGAGCTAAATGCCGTTCCACGTATTGTTATAGGCGGAAGGGTATGCCAGCCTTCGGGATCGCCATCGGGGCCTATGAGGGGCGAATGCTCTTGATATGCAAGCTGTCTCGCGACAGAGGCAGGGCCTGGTTTCGATTTCGCGCTGTACGACACTTGAGTTCCGAGTCTAGGCGATCCGTGAGTCGTCGTAAATTACTGGCCACTTGGCTGACACAGAGAAAACTTACGATTGATCGGGTTTCAGCAAAGAATTAAAGGATATTGTTGTATATATGCTGAATAGTTGATAGTGACGACGCTGAATCTTGGAGAGAATGAGCAGGGAAGGTAAAAAGCTTTTGAGCTCTCCAGTATTGTCTGCGAGTTGTACAGTCTCGGGTAGACTAAGAGAGAATGGTAGACGATAGGTTCCTTTGAGTTTACCCTTGAATCGGCTGCCGTCGTTACTACTTGCCCCCAGTGCTTGAAGCGTCAAGGGTTCGCCCTTTGCCGGGAGCAGACCAAAGTACTTGGGTGGTCTCGGCGAATGTGTATTGAGCGAACGAGTCCGTGATGAGTCTCGCCTGCCACCTACGACAAACGATGCCATTAGTATCATAGTATAATGATCATATGAGAATCCCATAAGCTGTGTACGTACGGAGACACTGATCGATTTGATAGGAGTTTCCTCCGACAGCGTGAGGTCAATGTCACCCGTAACCGGCTCACCCTGAAGTACCCGGGGCAAAGCGTCGGCAGTACGGGCTTTGCTCAGTATGTTCAACGTGAGACCCCACGCTTTTCCCTGTTTATTGGTGAGGGAATAGCGTGCTTGACAAGCTCTCGGGGGCCTGCACCAAGCGGGGGGCTCGGGAGACCCTCCCTTGGAGAGTATGCTGGAAGCTCATGAGAGTCAGTGTGCATAACCTCTACAACGTAGAGAGAACGAGAACGAAGGGCATGTACCTTGAACACCGTGCCTATATCATATCACAGATAAGATTTGTTCCTGACTACATTAGGTTCACGCCCTCATGACAAGGCGGGAATTACCCGACCGAAACACACGGAGGTGTGTGAGCGACGTGGTTGCAAACACATGGTCATCTTAGCAGCTCTGACGCGTATCTTCACCACCGAGAATGAATATCTTGGCAGTCCTGCTGCACTTTCGGACGTCCAAATGGCGAGTCAGAATGATCTGGCACAATTTTTCCCACGCTTAGCCACACAGATGAAACGACCGACCTGCCCGTTGTCTCTAGATTTGTTCTCCCATGCGCATTGGAGAGACCTCTGATAAGCCAAAGTTTGACAGAGAGCGTGTGCACACAAGCGCATACATGTATTTTTTGTGTATTCCTTGTAGATAGGTGCATATGCAACGACTTCGAGACGATTGAGCTGACCAACTCATGTCTAGGTGAACCTTAGACTCAGTAGAATGCTGTAAAATTGCGTTGTCAATGTACTACAAGGAGAATGAGATCGCGCTATACATACGAACAAGCATTGGATTGTACTCGGGCATAGCTGTTGCGTCAGAGTCTTTGACTTTCTTGTAGACAGGCGGGGAGTAGGTAACTGGCCGAGGACCGTCTGCGAAGTACGCGCAGATTTCTACGGGGACCACGGTCAACTTATCTTTCTCTTTCGACTCAGGCTTAAAGCCTGTCGCTGAAGGCGGGTACATGGCTACGCGATACTAACAAAATCTCAATACAATCACAGAGCTGTAAACAACTGAACTGTTCAACTCACAAAGTAGTTGAAGCGCGCCAGACGGATCGTTGGTTGAAGCGTTGCTGAAGATGAATTTCGCCTAGTAACTCTTGAGTATTGGGATCCCCCGGTTCTCATTTGACACAACGCGCCACCACACTGCAGTCGCGAAGCTGAGCGTCATATGACGATAGTCGGGTACATCTTTCACATCGGCCAGAAATAGCTTCCGTTGCATCACCTGAGTTGGTTGCATGTTAGTCTCAGGCCAGATGTCATATCCCATGGACTGTGTGCTCAGGAGATCCACGGCGGGTGCTTGAGGAGAAGATAAGAGGTCCAAAACCGATGGCTCTGTGCAATGGACGGAGACGTGGAGAGGTATGACGCTGCTGCGAGTATACGACAGCTGTGGATTTTCCCGCGTGAGCGAACAGTCATGGTAGCCGGAATGATCGGATATACCGGCTTTGCTAGCGAGAGCTGTAACAATATGAGATATTGTAGCGCACCGGCTATGCATCAACGCTCACCGTGTATATGACACCCACAGACTTATTACTGCTAAAGCTAACGCCGTCCCGCGAATTGTGACCGGTTCGAGAGTATGCCATCCATCAGGGTCTTCAGCAGGACCCGCGATGACAGAATTGCACTGATACGCCAGAGATCTCGCAGGCGAGGGTTGGGGAGGCTTCGATTTAACCATATATGTTACGTTGGTTATGAAGGCTAGAGATGAAGATATTAGTGCTAAAGTTCACTGTGATAAAGTCGATCTCACAAATCATCCCGTACGCAATAATCCTGCGTAGTTGATACGAGCTACGACTCTGTAAACAATGTACGCCGGGAATGTTGGCAAACAGAAATGTCTGAGGAAGACGATACGTCCTTTGATGGCCTTCCCACTCTCCCTCGCTCCTCTCGATTCAGGTAGGTCTACTGTGTTTGGGACCTGTGTTTGTACCTAGCGCGAATGGCCAATGCAACTCGCCTTGCAATTTCGTATCGGAGTGGCTACGTAATAAACCGCCAGCAATCGACTGGCTGCGTTCTCCATGCTCTGGTGGGGACCATAGTGTCCTCCGAGACTTCGGCGAAGGTGAATCGCTAAATTTCATAGTCCGACTACGAGATCGCCTGCAAGCCTAGGTGGACCCGATATAAGTCCTGAGGCTCTTCAGCTTGGCATCCTTGACTCACTGAGACAACGACCGATTTCACCGCAGTCTGATCTTCCAATTTGAGATCGAGAAAACCAGGACAATGCCTCTCCCTCATATAATGTAGAGGCGCATGCTTAGAAGAGAGAGCACCGGCTCACACGCTCAAGGTCGCGCAAACGCCACGCCCTCGACCGTCTTGCAGGGAGACAGAGTGGGTGACGTGGGGTCGCGAAGGGGTGTCGACGGGACTTCAGGAATAGCTGCCGTGGAGGTTTCGTTGGGCTGTGCGTCCATCGCTTGGGGGTGCGAGAGTAGAGGCCAGTGCAATCCTAGATTTGCCAAATATAACGTGCCAAACGAGTCTTGTGCCTGACGTGACCACACAAAGAGCGGAGAATGCATTGGCAGGTGATCGCAGTAGCTGCAACATGACGGACAGTGTTAGCTTTTGATGGCAATAGCTCCGTCTATCTCTTTGACAGTTGATTTGGCGCGCAGTCGAGAACGGCCATTGAAGTAGCTTAAGAGCAGAGTCATCATACGCTCTCTACGTTTTATGGAATGATAAATGCGAGCATGTCGGAGGTCGTTTGTGATTCCTCGCATATTTATGGGGCTGAGACTTCCGCGGTGGAGTATGCTGAAGACAAGTTCTGTGCTTCAGTCCCCTCGTGATGGGTCACGTGCGTAAAACGTAACTTGAAAATGAACCTTGGGTGACGATACCCTGATGCTCGAGAGCTTGCATTTCCATAAATACGGTGGTCTAGCGTGAAGTGCTCAGGGGATGTAGGGTTTCGGGAGGTTTTGTGGTAAACCAACAGAGAGAGTAAGCCTGTATGGAGTTTAGGTTGGATTAGAAGCACATGTATGCATTTGATAACGTGGGTTCTACAGCAGGGAATACGGCAGCGGCGCAAACAACCAAGGAACGCACGGCACCCTCCCTGTGATGCATAGCCAGCACAGTGGTGACAACCGATGAACATGAAGTATGGTAGGACAGCTCTATAGATTACAGTAAGAGTTGGGGCACTGCTTGTACCATTCAGCTGCTTCGCTTCACGAGCCTCCAATTGGGGTATGTGGCAGAGGACATAGATCGAGAACTTGTCCACAATGATTGACCTTTACAAACCCCCAGACATGATATGTCTACGATTGTTCAATTGGTAACTACTTCACGTAGTAACGTGTCGAGAGCATAATCACGCCATGGCAGGCGATCTCGGACATCGAATTCAGGGCACGGTCGCCCGCATTAGCACCCGTGTGCTCACCGATGCTAAGTCCAGTGTCAACATCATTGGTCACTCGTGAGAGACTTATGCTACTCACCCCAATTGAATTCTCAGAGTCGAGCGCCACATTTTGCCTCCCACGAGACTGTGCGTCTCTCTGCACTCCCACGTGCCCTGAAAGATTGCAGTATCTAGTAAACTGGACTCTCGGCCGTGTCCAAGAGACGGCAAATTTGTTGACGCGAGATCGATGTCCGACGTTTGCTACGTACCAAATGCGGCTCGACACGGTAGTACCCATTCGTGAAACCACGCAGGTTGCCCGAGACTACCTGCGTTCTGCAGCGCAATGCAAAGCACACGCAGAAATTCCCGATGACGGTGGTTAACAAACTTCCCTCCCGTGATATATAAGAAGGTTCGTCGACAAAAGCCGTCCGATTGTTTTGTGCGGTTCAGGTGATGTTCCGAGCGCAACCCGTGCCTGTGAAGTTTTGGCGACGAGCGGACGCAGCAGGGCACGCAAGTCAATGGTTATGCGGGTTACGATGCAGCAAGGTAGTAAATGAGCATGAGGACAATAATGTATTTCAGGGTGTCCACTCGCGCCATGATGAAGTGGATTCGCTTTTGTTTACAGGGGAGGCGAGTTGGGCCACGATCAACTCGGAAACAGCCCAGGGGGAGCAACGTCGTTTGGCGTCCGTCGTCTGTCTACGATTTCTGTCAGCCCGGATGGTCTAACAATTTAGCTTGGGACAGGTTATTAAAAGTTTATACTTGGGCTTGCTTGTGTGGTTCGATTAAGCCAGCGTAAGTAGCTTAAGCTACTTAAGCTAGCGGTAAGCGCGTGCACACGTAACGTGGAATAACTTGAGCCGTACTTGGTGTACTTGAGCACACCTGAGCGTACTTGAAGATCTCTTTTTGTGGGGTTGGATCTGGACCATAATTTCCCATACTTCTTTGCATTTACTTGCTATTCGATTATGCATCGAGCCAATACATGCATATGTAGTGGCTTCATGTGGATCGCAGCAGAGTGGGATGCATAAGAAGGGACATATGATTACTGTTGACGAGTAGGCTCACAAGGTATAAATCTTATACTTCGAGAATAATATTAAATGAATTAATCGCATCGCCTATTTACAAGTGCTGCGGAGATCAATCCAAGTGAGTATGTAAAGTCAGCGGGATTTCTCGAATGAGGCTCGCACAAGTTTAGCGTAAGTAAGCGCAAGTAAGCGGAGTTTCAATCCAAGTACATCCGTCGGAAATTGCGTCGAAGCAACGACATAAGTTGGCAATGCCACAAGCTACAAGCAAGTCATGCTTTTCTGCGTTGTTGGGACGGCGTTCGAAAGCTACTTTTGGACACTGTTAGGACCAGCCCATACGCCGTAGAGGTGAGGTGCGCGATGCCCTTTGATCAGGCAACTGCTGAGTGACTGAGATTGATTGTCTCGCATTCAGATTGGAGGTGCCATACCCCGATGCGCGACGAGGACGAGGGGGATTCAATCGAGCCCTCTATCCCCTTTTGTACTGCAGCCAGGGAACGACTTAACTAAAGGCCCAGCCGGCTCACGGTGCAGGCTGGAGGTTGATCTGTGGGTCCATATTCAGCAATGCGAGACATGGGTAAAATAGGTGAGAGCTCAGCCTTCGAAGTTCGCTGCCAATGCGTGCGCGTCGTCTGACTGCCACAGCAGCTGTTGCTCTATGCACGATTTGACAGGTCTTTATAGAATTTATCTGTATGAAGAATAAAATAGTGCGCGATGCTCAGCTGCCTTGATGACCTGGGAGGATATCGGCACGGAGTGCATCTACAGATGTGCGTACCCCGGTCTGAGCTTGCAGCGATTGAGTGAAAGATACATACCTATTCACAAAAAGTTCCCCCTCTGACACACCATCCGAACCCGCCAAGGACTGACACCGCTTGGAGACTCAGGCATTGTCTAATGTGTGTTATTTCATGTCTCGGTAGTTGGCAGTATTCGAACGTGCGCTGTCAAATTCTGGGGAAGAGGTTGGTCATGTACGCGCAAAGTTTTTCGAGGACTTTGGGTCTACTGAGCATACTTGGAATGTACTTGGATGTACCTTGAAGCCACTTACGCATGTTGCCTTAAGCTCACAAGTACGCCCAAGTACGCTCACGAAGTACGTCGAAGCTACACGTTGGTGGCATCAACAAACACTCGCCCGTGCTAACGCTAACAGTTGAGCCGTGTAAATTCGGATTATCAACCTGCAAGTGATGCACAAGTGGCACAGTCGCGCCGAAGGGAAAAGCCTTTCGAGGCACAGTAGATTGGGACAAGGAGCTGTACCGTACAGAGAAACGGGCTGGCTGGTACATGAAAAAACCGTCTTTCTGACACAAAAGCGGACGCTTCCATTTAGTGTACAAAACGTTTTCACACTGTCGGGGCAAGCACAATATGAGCAACGGCATTGAGACATCCTCTCAAAAAGCGGAAAAAAACTAGTATAGAGTTCTCAGCAGCACCTCGCTAAGTGTACATCCAGCCATGACGCTGCAATCAAGCACTTTCCTCGCAAAGATATTCGTGGCACCCAACTACAGTCGAAGCACCTTGCTTCCCTTGTGTTTGCTACGAGGCCGGGGCAAGTACCGCTCAACGTACTTCGCGCTTATTCTCAAGTGTAGCTTATAAAGCAATCGTTGCGGCAAGTAACTTTGCGCACCTCTCCTCAGACCCGTATCGTATGGAAAGGGGAACTCCGTGGGCAGGAACATGCTGGCGCAGAGAGGCGACACGCTGGCGCCGAAGCTTGAAGCCTTTGACGTCCCACGTGTGCTCAGCAAAACTCGTTCGCATAAGTGCATAATAAAATCTTTAATATAAGTCATACAAAAGTATTTGCTAGACTATGATCCGGTAGTACAAAAAAATGGTTATACATAATAGCAGCGAAATATTTGAGCAAGAAAATTACCTCGACAATAGATATGAGTAAGATTGACAACCAATCTCAGGCGACGTAACCATCCACAAATCTGAATCCCACTTCTTCATGATTACGTTCCACGATGAGCGGGCATATTCTAGTGGGCCTTCACTTTCCCAATCCGCAAACTTTTGAAAGTAAAGAGTGGTTTTCCTTGTGCGTCTGTTCCACCTATATGGAGTGAAACGTCGGTGATCGTGTATCCAGTCAACAAAGAAATAGTCGTACACCCGCATTGCTTTTTGTCAAGTAGAGCTAAGTCGGCACAGCGCACGGCCGCTCACTCCTAACTGGCACCGGTGGAAGTTTGGGCAAAGCATACGCCACAGATATTTTGTACTGAGGTCGACGCACAGGATCTACGTTAGTCCCCAGGCTATCAGGGTCTCGGCGCGAGGGAGCGCAGTAGTTGGGTCCGGACCGTGTCCGCGGAGGCATAGGCTGTTGACGTCAACATTTTCTGCGTCCACTCTAAATGACTGGCCTCCTGCGATTACGGTCTACTCGATCTTCCTACTTGATGTGGACAGTTCACGGCTCTATCTACCGGCTAACCCATATTGCCGTCGTGAAAATATTGTGTAATGAAAATTAGGAGTGTGCTGCCGTACCTGTATTCGTACGCATATATATAGCCAGGTTGGTCGTGGCAGAAAGCCGTCGGCCTCCTTGACCATCTCGCGTTAAGAGGCCGCTTGAGTGTATGGCTGTAAGCATTGATGTGCAGTATCCCAATATGCGAAACATACCAATGTGAAGGGGGATGGGTTGTGATGTGTGGATACACTTGACTTCGAATTCTACCCATTTTCCCAGCTGCCTGGAATAGAACTTGCGGGGCGATTGGCTAAGGGTTGGTGGATGATGGCAGAACCGGCGGGATCTCCCTGTCCACACGACCGCGTCTGATATCTAGCGCGGTGGGCTCTTTTAATTCGCAGATTACAACGGGCTTTCCGATCCTTTGTAAAGCACCCATACAGAAAGCCTTCGCTGCGGACGTCGCAAGTGGATTGGCTACTCGCAGGAGGACGCGACACGCTTCGTGTTGACGGGGGGCGAAGGCACGCCTCGCAGATGCACTGTTAGCCACGACGGCAGGGACTGCGTTGCTTGGACGACGGTGGGAGCTGATTTCCGCCGTCCCAGTGGAAGCGAGGACCTGGCTGGAAGATGTTTGCCCGTGGTGTTGTCCCGAAGCAACAAGACACACTACTCACATGGTTCGATATACGGGATTGTGACTGTTTGGGCGTGTGATTATCGTCTTTTTCACTCTCAGGGTCGTCTAGAGTCAGGCGGCTTCTGACGCCACTCGGGACTCTCAGCTTCCCAAAGTTTCGAAATGGACGTCATCGAAGAAGAGGGGGATGCAGACAACCGCAGATGGAGACGTAGGCGTGCCAGTGCTCGACCTTGACTAACGAGGCGTATCCGAGGTTTGTAGGATGAGTGAGGCGGTCCCTACACACGGTCGTGATGATGGATTAGAGCCGAGGGGGTAGGGAGACGCGTCTCTTGAACAAACACATGTGAGGGGCGATTTGGAGAGCGAATAACGAGGGGTGGCGGACGGGGCTGGTGACACAGAGGAGTGGCGATAGTAAGCAACTGCTTGCCGAGCCTCTGCGACGTCGCTCGCGTTTTGTGGACATCTACGACCACGATGAAGTCGTTATCCCTCGGGGGCGAACGCTTTTGCGCGCGGCGTAGGCATTCGTGGGAGTAAACGCGTTAGACAGGCCGGAAGGGGTGGCATCAGGCCGGTCGCGCCTGCGCTCATTATAACAGAGAAGGTCACATGATCGCAACGCCCACCTGCCTGCCACAGCCCACAGGGGCCCTGTTAGTCTTGGACGGTAGCATGTATCAACGGCACCGGGTATCTGCGATCTACATCCCGCTTCTCTACGCGAGTCATATCACACACGAATGCAGGAGACATGGCGGTGCCGAGTCATATACTATTTCTATTTCGACTCGCTGAGTTGATGGTGGAACTTATAGGGGCGAAGTAAACATGCCCAGATCACATACGACCCGACGAAAACAAGACTTGAATGGGAGATACAGCATTTCTAGTTTGACAGGCAGATGGGTGTTAGATAGAAATACAGATTGCGTGATTAAATGCCGAGCCTTTCCTTCATATGCTGGGTCCATCCACATATTTCTCAACGTATCGTCCCCACTTATCCACGACCGCCTTCACGATGGACTTCGTATTCCTTACCCTTTATACGTTCCTTTCTGAACCGCTCAAAAGTGAAAATCTCCTTGTGAGTTTTCACCCACCTATCGCAAACAGCGATCAGTCGAAAAGAGAACAAAATTGGCAGTCAATCATCTTACAGTCGAGGACACACTTGCGCCTCTCCAGGTGGCTGAGGTATTGCGATCTGGCGCGGCATCAAGCTGGGAAACCCAGATACCAGATAAGGCTTGTTGTGCATGAGATCCGCCATTTCCCAGGGATGAACAGTGTCTCCTCCACGCGTTCCGGGTAACAGTACTTACTCCGGGGTTCCCTGCTTTTACACGGCCGTTCATTAGGTTGCTAGGGTCGTCAGAGCCGTCTCCGCGGACAGAAACCTGCGGAGAATCTGCTCCTTCGACTCGCACTGCTTCGACACACTGATCGATCCGTTTGGCAAGATCACCGTTCGGCCCGTTTTGAGATGTACGACGTTCAGGGCTACTTGTGTCTTCATATATGTCAGCGAGGAAAGCGAAGGTTAACGAGATCACCAACCGCGTATTTCGAAGGTATAGATGTAACCGTCCCTGTCAGACGTAGAGGCCGGTTTGTTCATCTCGCTGTCTCAAAGCTGCACGAGTGTCTTCCTGCAGGTACGCAGGTATCCAGACTGCGTGGGGCTGCGATGAGGAATATGCAGAACAGGTGCAGAGATAGTGCATTTACCATCGTATCGACCCACTCATTCGCGGACACAGAAGATTGAAACGCCGCTCGGCTTGCTTGAGCACCTCTTTGATATGCAAATGACAATTACCGCTCGATCTCCTTGTCTGCATCGGAGTCCACGTGGCCCAACGCCGTCGGCCCGACTTCACTGTGTTCTTACACGGCTCCCCGCTTTTTTGTGGTTCCACTGCAGGTAACGGTACCCTCAATGGAGCTTGGAGAAGATTTTAACACGCCCACGCGGCGAAGAGCCGGGGACACTGAGCGCATTCTTATGCCTTTGCGGGGAGTGGCTGGTGACACAGGGCTCGAAAGGGAAGGCTGAGCTGACGTCTGAGTCGGTCTTCTAGGCCCTGAGGAGAGAGCGACAGTCCTGACGAACGGCAGAATCTGAGTAAGGTCGCGAGGAAAGCGGAGGCGGTACAGGTAGGTTCGGCAGTTTTCCCCCCGCCTTGCTGGTCCATCGACATAGCTATTTGTGATGTGCGCGACATCCCGCCCGGACCAAAATGAGTGGGCTCGGGCATGTAGAGGTTTCCGCCCGGAGGCGGGGGTGTGGGCAGCTTTCCAGGAGGAGAAGTGGCACCAAACGGTTCTGGCATGCGCAACGGAGCACATTGTACCCGGTCCATTGACATACCCCCGCGCCGATTTTCCCCACCTGCAGCTATGTCTTGACCATGAGCGGTGCCTCCTACGCCGTATTCTTTCACTAAACCCTCCGATAAATGGAGCTTCAGGATTGCTCGAAGTCCTAGAGTGCCGCGAGTGCGACTCCGGCTTCTGCTTGTCCTTGTCATTGTGCCTTGAAAGGAACTTGTCGATGCCTACAGTTAGGCCGTCAAAGAGCTTGGTAAGCTTTTCCGTCGTATCGGGCGTATCCCGTCTCTACGATGCATCTCGAGATGTGCGCCCCCCCGGAGCGCGGTGGAAGAAATTAAGAGATGAGGAACGCGTCCCTCTCGCACGCGAGAGGTCATGGTGATCGCCAGTGCAGCGCCACGACCTCTCTGTAGCGCTTTAAGCGTCTATTGAAGCGATAATGACGGCCTCGGTATCTGCCGAGGAGGACTCTGGTTCCCCCTTCTGGTCTGTGAAATGCAACTCTCTCTTAACCACCGGCGGATATACGATGGAGGACCCTGAGTTAGCGGCCATCCGTGCTGCCAGGATGAACAGTTGCAGCAGCAGCAGGGACCTAGGGTCGCCTTCAGCAGGAGGCGCCAAACGGCGAGGAGGCCGCCACACAGCGCGCCGCCGAGGAAGAGATGCGCAGGAATCTACTTGCGACTGTCCTTGACCCTGCCGCTCGTGAAAGACGTGCGTTCTCAATCAACTTGTATTACGGCTTAGTGCTCATCTAGATGCCATTCACAAAATTATGTACACCCTCAGTCGCTCGAATTGCACTCGTTAGCGAGGATCGCGCCCGACAGATCGAGGCTATCCTCCTACGCACTGGCCCAAACGGGACAACTACGAGGCCGTGTAACAGAACAACAGCTCATTGATCTTCTGAAAAAGTGCGTATCAATGCTTTTTATGATAAATCGATGTTTATGGAATTGCTTCGGAAGGCCGACGAACGAAGCGTCCTCCAGGAGCAAGCCCAAGCAGGGTTCCATAGTCGTGAGTCTATCGCAGGAGCTCCTTCATGATGTGTACTTTATAACCCCACTGTAGTTTCAGCGACGGAAAGGCGGTTTCGATGATGACGATGATTTCTAAACCAGCTACGCTCTCAACCTACTTGGGGAAATGACAGTCCCTGTATATCCCCCATGCTCATGTGTATGTCAACCACCAATCCAGGTATCAACCGCCTGGATTGTACTCTTATGTACAGCAAGGCTTTTCACTTCGGCGTTGTCAACTGAATGCCTGCTGGTGATAAGCAACTATGTTACGTCAGGCACACGACACTGTATAAGTAACATGTCTATTGGGGACGGAGGACCACAGTTGAGCTATCCATAGCTGTTACAGCACTTTTATCTGCTGGATCCAGATTGAAAGTCAGATGCGATTTCACAGGACTCGGAGTGCGGTTCTTGATCTGATCCCAGCTTCGACGAGTCATTCATAGAATCTTCGGAAGAACTCGCGCAAATCTGTGAGAGTCCGTGTGTGAGCGCGTAGCGAGTAAAGCTACCATCGGACTTACCATATTGGTACCCTAATCGGCTGTTACCTCGGGTGAGTAAGTCGCCGTTTGCTCTTGAACGCATCCAGATGTGTCGCTGTCTCCCGAAACCCGCCACTTCCTCCTTCATATCCAGACGACAACTATCTTACTTTAGTGACGCCTGAACAGCTACGGTGGCCTATGCCTAAGGCACCAACCCACATACCCTTCGCGAGGCTTCTAGGGGTACCCGACACCCTACAAAACAGAACTTATTGAACAGTCCTCAAGCGGAATCAGCGTTGTGAATCGCAGCAGTACGCCACGCGCCAACCATCATCGGATAGGGACCCCAATGCCCTTCACAAAGGCCTGCCACGACAATGACGCCAAGCGGACAGTAAAATGCGTAAGAGTACTAAAACGGGCGGGTTGGATGGTCACCATATAGGATAGCTCACGTCACTTCGGAATGTCTCCAGAAAATGTGAGTGGGTTGTGAGATGGGCACTTCCCAATGGCCGATGACCCCGACGCAGCTTCAGTTGACGTTGCCTTCCGTACGCAGCAGTTGCCCAACGACCCTGCTCCGACGGTGCCTTCGCGGTACGCATGCGTATGCGCTCTCTCATGCCCCTCCCGCGGAGCGTTTTCAAAATGCGCCGCGACCCGACGGCACGTATGATGAAGGTATGGCCGAGTCCATCACATTGACGATTGTGCTTCCGACAGGCTAGAATTTGTACGTGACCAATGCTTCGCCCCACCAGCAGCAACTAGCCTCCGCGCCAAAAAAAACAGTTACAAGAAGTTGGAAGGCAGGATAAGTCACGGACCTCCAGCCCTTACCTACGCGGAGTCGGTAGCCTGTGCTGACCAGCACCACAGACGGAACTCGAGGCTCCGTCTGCGCGTATCAAGTCGGTTTCTTCAACGGTTCAGCCGGTTTCCGACCGTCCTCTATGCAGGAAGCTCCGCTCAGTTCCGCCTCACACACGCCACTTAGGCAACGACTTCGGCCGTGTTTTCTCGCTCAATGGCGGCGCAACGGACAGCTCCATCGCCTGCCTCTGATCTTACAACAGAGTGGACACACAGTATTGGTGGAACAAAGGCACAGGGGGGCCCCCCTAACAGTCACAATCAAAGTGTATTAGCCCACTGGGGAATGGTAATTCCTCTGGAGGGTCTGGCACTGGTGGTATCGTCCTCCATGATTTGAAAGATAACCCGCCACAGACCGCACACATAACCTCAGTCCACCAATGTACTCCGCGTTTCAGACAGTATCACAAAAACAGAAATACCGCATCCTCTCCTTCGCTTGTGCCGGATTGTACAATGTCCGGTCTCGTCTCCCATGAGCGTATCATGGACCAGAGTATTATCTTCTTCCTTTCCTGGCCGCCCGAACCTTCCGGATCCGTCACGACCAGGCATTTGTGAGTCCTTCTTCCGTGTCAAGACCGACACGCGTCAGAGGTCGTTTGCTAAATTACCCTAAGAATAACAAAGTCAATTCATTCTCTCAGTATGTGTACACGCCACCGACTCTTCCATGCCCCGTCATTCTTCGCATCTCTGAGCAACTTCCTCCCCACAACGACCCCGGATTTCCACCTCGGTCTATCCTCCACATCATGATGTGCGCCATCGGAAGCATAGCATTACACTTCGTCCTTCCCGACTGGTTTTTGTCGTTATTCGACTCTTACCCCAGGTACGTCCCGTCGACTGTATCTTCTGCTCGCTCAATACACTCAATTCGCACAAGTCGATCCTGCTACCAGGGCGAAACGGTGGGTAACAAGCAGTGAGGGGACACGAGCCACACAATCGTTGCTAGCGAACATGCGCGTTTTGCAAAGGAAGCGATGAAGGGGATTGAGGTTTCGCGGAACTATGGAGTGTAGCGAGCGAATATTTGAAAATTCTTCCACAAGGTGTGTCGCACCCATCCTGTTTCGTCGCTGAAACTGACGACAGAGAAAAAGCGCGAGTGCTGCTCACTTGGTGGTATGATATAGCCAAGCGAGATGGATAGATGTAAGCCATAAAATCTTCCTCACTAATCCCTCGCTAATATCTATCAGTCGTGCCTAATCCTCTGCTATAGCCTTGAGGTCTTGTGTCCACCATGGCCCTGAATGTCTGCCCTCGCGTTCCAAGGGCTCGGGGTGCAAGATGCGGGAAATTGACCGGCCTCCCATCTATTCTCCAGCCTGCGAAGTCGGTCATTGAAGACGAGATGAGGAGAAATACATTCTGGCTAGGTGAAACCTATCATCTTATGTAGGAGACACATACCTCACATGTTGGATAGCGTATGTCATCGAACCCGTCAAACTGGTGCTGGAAACGGCTGGGCTATGAATATCGACGACCTCGATTATTCATCAGCTCATGCCTCTTAGACAACAGATCAATGGGAACGCGGGGTATGTTGTTTTCGTCCCACGTTGATAGTACATGTCACCTAACTGAGACTACGCTCCAGACATGTATGGAGTTGCCTCCTACAGAACTCCTGATCGCCATAATATTCCCACGGCAAGGAAAAACCTCAACAGCGTGTACCCACCCGAGCAGACCGACCCTTTCATCATGTACTGCAAGGCGTACTATTGCTTATGTACCCGAACAGTGGAAGAATTTCTGCCTCCATCCCGCCTCCGCATTTCGCAGCCTGCGCTACACTGGCGATATCCCTCGGTTACGCTCCCTCCTGATGCATGCTTCGATCGACATGACTTCTTCGCGGAAACTCTACGCTGACGATCAGGGACACTACACCACACACGGCGTTTGTTGAGATCATCTCGAATATTTCTCCAGGCAATGAAGGCATACTTTCCGCCCAAGTATCAAGTAGCACGTCGTGAAAGAGGAGTCCGACCACTGGGAGCACTGGAAGGTTTATACACCTATGTGCACGTTGGAAACACTCCATTATACTTATCTGTACGTTCTCGGTCGCGTTAAAAACCTGTGGTAAACGTACTGACGGACCTTACAGTCTTCAGAGCGCAAATACACCTTCACGAGCCGTTTGCTCACCGCCGGTTCTCAGTCGTGTACCTCTGCACTGGCCATATTGACCGCATCTCGTGCCATCATTGATTCTCTTCATGTCCTTACATCGACCCAGTTTCGACGTCTCTCTTCTAGACACCAAATGGCATTCGTAAGCATCTGCGCTGACGCAGCTGAAATATTACTTCATATGGAATTATTCAGCTTTGCTGGTATATGGCGGGAAGGATCCTCACTCGCTTCCTCAAGTCCGCGCAGGACACAATCAGGTCACTGAGCAGCGGCTGAACCCCCTCAAAGACGGAAGTTGCCCCTTCATTCGCGGCATGCTTCTGAGAGCAGGGGAACGTATACCCCTTGCCTGTGAGATACTGCCCCCCCCCACTGCCTAAGCTACACCTTGAATGTAACTTAGTATTTTTTGCAGACTGCTACTGGAAGATGCTAGTTTGGGGCGATTCAACAGACCGGAGTGGAAGTGGAAGAGCAAGAGGTGTACTTTCCCTCCTATGTCTCCGCCCATCAATCGCACCGCAGTTTCAGTTTGCGATGATGGACATGAAGCAGGCCGGTACCATCCCGGGAATGCTGGTACCGTCACGTGATAGGATGAGGTGGAAGGATGTTGATCTTCCCATTTAAGTTTATGTAACCTGCTTATGGTGTTGGCATAATTTATTTATTACTATGGCGATTTTTACCCTATGCAATGTACACTGTAAATGTAATAATCTTTGGCGACTCCTGGAAAATTTGGAAGACACAGTAATGACTGAACATGCTGCGCGCCAAGAGGCCACAGTGATTATTTGGCTTTATTTATAAGCGGCAAAACTTGCTTTCATGCGCGCCTACTGATCGTCTTGTCGCGCCTTCTGTTTGTCGTGCACTGTCTGCTCTTTCATCTCCTCACCTCATCGTCGCATCCCTGCGTACCCTGCTCAAATCGAGTCTACAACCCTTGAGCGCAATGTCTTCACGCCTTCATCCACATTCACCATTGCCCGCGCCCGCCATGCGGGCCAGCACTCCATCTGTACAGTCAAAGTCGCATGTTCTAGCCGGGGTGCAGGACGCGTACTGGAGCGACGACGATCCGCGGCATGAGGGCAGTGAGGCCCCTTTCATCAATGTAGGAAACTTTCGCCTGCTGAATCTATCTACGTGTATGTAGGAGAAGATGCAGAGTGTGCCCCCTCTGTCTTGAAGAGATGGACATATCCGATGTGTCAACTTCAAGCGGCCTTGCCCTTGTGGTTACCAGGTATGCGTGCCTCTCGTCTTTGTCGTGTTCACCTCTCACAAAACCTCTGCAGATATGCCGCTTCTGTTGGCATCCACATAAAGGAGAACCTGAATGGACGTTGTCCTGCATGCCGTTTGTCGGGAATATACCGACGACGCCGTACAGTTCAAGCCGATCAACAAGGAGGAGTGAGTCTCCGTGTCCGTGCGTGCGCTTCGTCTTAGGCCGGTCTGCTGACCAGACGCATTACCCGCCGTCGGATCGTTGTTCACAGCCATAAGCGCTTTGACCCAGCAGAAAGAAACAGCGAGAACGAGAACGCAAGGAGCTCGATGCGCTTGGGACGTCGACGCAGCTGTCGCGAATGTTACGTCCTTGTCGTACAGCGCAATGTGGGTCTACGTGGTGGGAATCGGTCCGATGGGTCGCCAAAGAAGGGAGGTGGCGCCATACATACCACGATTCACTTTACGGCCCAACCTTACGCCATTGTGATTCAACAGCCTCATTCCCCCACCCTCCAGGTTCGCACGATGGTATTTGGGGCAATATCGGCAAGATCTCCCAAGATCGTCATTGTCAAGCGTACGGCCCCAGGGGGCCGTGCTACCGGTTGTGGGTCTCTACATCACGTTCCATTCGCCGTGAAGATGCGGCGCGCTGCATCGCGCGCGGTAGATGGTTCTGCAACATCGATCCCCCCCGGGGGCTACGGGTAAAAAAAAAAAAAAAAATGAAAGGGTAAAAACATGCGTGAAAGCGGCAGTTACGGGACAACGAAGTAAGTGACTGTATGACTTTTCTACGTGGAGCGAGCTGCCCAGACCACAGCTGCATGAGCCTTACACGAATGGGGGGATGAAAGCGACTGCTTTACCAAGGAGGACTTGACCACGTTGTATGTTTTACTCCTTCTAAGCCTCCGCAGAAGTAGACTCAATGTTTATCTTTTTTCCCTAGGAAAACACACACTATGAAGGACACGGAAACGAGAGCCAGGACGATTACCATAGTCCAAACGAGGGTGAAGACGTGCGCCGAAGGTACGACCATAGACCGTGCGCCATGGTTCGTGTCTAACAAGCTCGTTCTACAGGTCTTCCCCGTGCCGCGTTCCTGGGCAAAATAAAACCGGTGGCTTTCAGTTGCAAGGTACAGCGTTGCAAAATCACACAAACTCTCATACAGAGTACCACACAGCCGCGACAGCAGCGTCGCACAGGGATCCAGCTACCCGTCAACACAATCCGGATCCATCGCCGGCAGTACCCAAGCGCCTCACCTGCAACAGCTACAAAAGATCGAAAAAAAACTGTCAGCAACAAAAACCCTCTTCCCTTGCTTCATCTCCCGTCAGCAACGCAAAAGCCCCTGTCGCCGATTTGCGACCACTGGAAAGCAAGCAAACCGAAGGAGAAGGAGCCACAACCAGCCCCTAGTTGTCCTGCTGTCCGCTCCCTTCACCTGGGAGCCTAAAGAAGTTGCGAGTAAACCTGTGCCGCAAGAAAATCATCTCGCACGAGCACACCCCCAGAATCGCTACCCGTTTCTCCGGAACCTGTACCAGCACTTCCAGCTGCACCTCCTGGGCTTCCGGCTGTCCCCTCCTGGTCTGTCGGCGCCGCCCAAGGCCTTCACCACCCACCCTCGCCACACACCGCTGTCCACCGACTCTCTTCGCCTCAGATATCTGTTGCAGATTCCTCAGGGACCATATCAAATGTCTACGCAAGCACAAGCATTGGTCGAGATGGATATCATGGCTACGTCGGGAGGTACTGCAAGTCTCGAAAGGACCTAGTCCCTTCCCCGAGTTGGACCGTTATGATGCAGTCCCTCAAGAAGCGGGCGACAACAGCTTTAGCTTCAACCTTGATCCTGTAAGCTAGCAGCAGACAGCGACGCGATGTCAATCTCGCTCTCCCTGATTTCCCCATCCACCAGCAGAAAGTGCGAAACCCTGTTGCCGGGAACTTCTTTGACGCTTTCCCCGAGCGTCAGACTTCAGCCTCCCCCTCCTGGTCTTGGTTTCCCGCATCTTACCAACTCGAGGAACGCGTCAGTACTCCTACAGCTCGAGCTACAGTGGCTCGTTCAATCCTTTTGCAGTCCGATTTGACGGAAGGTTCACCGCGCCAATTCTCGCCTTTGGATGACGAAAGGAGAAGTGTCGCGATTCGGGTTTTTTGACCCGGGGACGCCAAGGATCTGCGGCATCGACTTCTGCATCGTCGCCCTTGCATGAAGGCAAACGACATCTCTTGGTCATTCCGAAAGTTTCTCGCAGTCAACATACTTCCCATCGTCGGACAGTTTCTTCCCCTGTCAGCCACACAGGGCCCATCTCATGTTTGGAATACGCTTCACAGTCACCACGATTACCTGCAACAGCCCGTTTCAGCATTGAGCTCTCCCTCTTGCGCAGCATGCTCAAGCACACAGCCCATATGGACAGCAGCAGCCGCACGCACAAGCAAAACGCACCAGATACAACTAGCAACAATACGATACCAAATCAGCGAGGCACAGCTCCGGGACTAGCTCACTCACGGGTCAACTCTAGCCGCGACCGCGCATATCTATGCGCTGCTACAGGCAGATCCGCAGGTGCAGTAGATTTGAACACAGAAGGATTCGTGGTATCTGATAATGCTATCTTAGATCCACACAGTTACAAGTTCAGCAGTATAACAGTCAGCCCGAATCACCGATCTCCCCGCAGATCATGGTCTGCTCGCCTCGCATCGCCCGGGACTGACGACAGCCAATGCACACGAAGAAACAGCTACGGCAAATATTCAGCAGTAATGGATGGCTGTTATATCATCTCAGCAACCACAACAGCTCGCGTACGGCACCACATCCGGGGCTTGCATTCCCCCCAGGCAGTCATGCCCTATGTATGGTCCCAACCAAATTGCAGCGTCTGAATGGATTGGGAAATGCCGGATCAAGTTTATTTGGGATGTCGCCCAGGCAGCGGGCGCTCCACGCTCATGGTGAGTTTAACGTTTTCCTTCAAATCTATAAGGAGGAGGGAGAGATCCCAGGTCAGAGTACCGAGCGCCGTGCTTTCAGTGCGGAAAAACGTGTAATCGACCATGATACTTGCCACTGCAACGGCCAAGGGCCCTCTCGTATTGTCAAAAATTCCGTGCTGTCGCTCGCTGCTTGGTGCATCTGTCTATCATCCCTCTCGGTAAGCACCCTGACGCTAACAAATTCGTAGTCTTGTCCTCTGTCGTAGTCTTCCGTCCGTTACACCTACGCGTACTTGTGGTCCCTCGCTCTCGTTACTCAGTTTCTACACCTCGCCTTCACCCATTCCATCTCCTGTACTGTCCCGTCTTCAGACTTCCCTGGACCCTTCCCGCATCGGAATGCCTCCCGGTCTTGATCAACAAACGTGCCGAGAGCTCCGAACCTACTACTCCATCCGGAGAAACACAAAGTGACCCGTCGTAAAGCGCTGGTTCGCCTTGCCGTCGAGAAAGAAGAGATCAGCGAGACCGCGCCATGCTTTTTTTTCTTTTGCAATGACTAGTGTCACGGCTAAGGCTGACAGCCAAGGCCGGCCGCCGAGAAGGAGCGACTGGCAATCGAGCACGAAGCGGTTCATAAAGAGAAGGCAGCTGCGTTGCAGAAAGCCGCTGAGAAGGAGGCCAGAGGTCATGAAGGAGAAGGCCAGAGAGAGAGGAGAAGGAGCGTTTGGATCCGAGGGAGAAAGCCGAGACGGCACCGAGGGAAAGCGCGTTTCGAGAAGGAAAAGGCTCTTGTCAGCCGCCAAAGTCGCTAAAGCTGCCGTCAATACTCCCTAAATCCTCCAAACCGGTCGAGTCCATTCCCCAAGTTTCCGCACCAATTCAGATCCCCAAAGCCGCCGGTCGCTCGTCGTACCGTCAATGTCAAACAACCGTCCACAACGACATCTCCCGCCCGTACCCCCTAGGGTCCCAAGTACACCGGCACCTATCTTGGCCAGAATGCCCAAGAAGAACAAGCCGATCACCAAGCCTATCAAGATCCCGAAGGAGGATACTACAGGATGCTTCCTCTGCCATGGCTTTCGGCAACGAACTCGGAAGCGCCACAAACTTCCTGAAGTGCGCAAACGAGTCCAACGTACCCTCAAGGGCGCATTCAGAGGACAGAATGTCGAACGAGCCAAAGCTTCTGGATGAGCTGCTTGCCGAGATTGACATCCAGGTTCCTTGGATGCGTCTCTCGCAACACTCTTTCTTCGACATGTCTAAGATCAATCCAGCTTCCAAGCTGCCACTCGAGTACAGGCCCACTTGTCCATGCTCTATCGGCCCCTCTCTGTTGGAGGGCGGGTCGTTTGCAAACACGATGCCTTCAGGATCCATCGACAACGGCCGTCTCCTCTTCCAGCAGCTTCTCAGAGACCATCTCACACTAAAACCATCTCAGACCTTCTCCGACTACATTCCTCGCACTACATGGGACGATAGTTCTTCATTCGATGGTGTCCTCCGTGACATGCTGAAAGGGGATGTATTTCCTCGAGGACGGTGGAGAGGAGCCTGCTCCCCAAGGCAAAAGACGACGAGGTCGCAGCGCTCACCATGGCTCTGGAACGGCGTGCTCGGTGGATGGAAGTCCAGCTTTCGAAGTTGGAGGAACTCCATCGGGACATCAAAACAACGCCGCCGTTCGAGCAGTTCTTACTTTCAACGACAATGGCTGGGACCTACACGGCTTTATGCCGCGCATGGGGGATACTCTTGCTCGTTTTGAGCAGCTGGGCAAGGTCGTGGATGAGGACGGTATGCGCACTATGACCGCTGACGGAATTGACGAGAAAGAGCTGGTGTTCGCTCGAGAGTCGGTTGTGTCTGCGGAGGCCGAACTAAGGGACGTCATGCATAGTCTACAAGTGGTGAAGCCCATGGAAGAGGACATGTATTGAAGCATATGCGTATTAATGTTTATTTGGCTCATTCAATGGAAACTGGTGTAGGACCACAAACCGGCATCGAGTGCTGTTTGCTTGGTTTTTATGGCAATCAGCTACTCCGTATGGTGATTGTCCATTTCGAAGTCATTGTACATCAATGACCAAAAAATCCGGACTTGGGTCGGTGTCAGTCCATTCCTAAAGGTGAGGATGAGCTATACTTGTCGGCTCCGGCGATGGTATACATCGGCCACACTCACTCTGACGAGAACGATCGAATCCTCGCTCAACATAGCATCGCCACTTGTCTCTCACTCAGAACCGGTATCATCGACCTGCACCGCCTCTTCACCGGGCCCTGGTGCACAAACCGGTGCGGAAAGACTCTATATGGTAGGGTTGTGATGATATCGTCGGGATCGTCGAAGAATTGTGCATATTCGTGAGGCAGATGCGCTGTGGGCTGTAGGTAGTAGTCGACACCTTCGATGTGCAATGGTTTTACGTGCTGGTAGTCGACAGGCTCCATCGTATTTCTGTGTGAGAAAGCCTGCGACGAGAGGAGACTGGGGTCTGTATGACTAAGGGGGTATACTCAGGATCGCCAGATTGACAAGTCGTGGATCTCCACCGCACCCATTGTTGGCGAATGATAATTTGGTGGGTAGGGATCCACTGGAAGATAATCGAGCAGTATTTTTATCACCACAAGTTCCACCCATGAGTTACGCGTAGCGATCTTGTTTCCGTAAACACACAACAAGGCCAAGCCCCGTCCCAGAGATTATTTCTTGGTTCCGCGCGGAACATTGAGTGGACCCCAAGCGGACCAAAGGGAAGGATGTTGGCATGTCCGAGTTGTTCTGACGTAGAGGTCGAGCATCCTCGAGGTGGAGAGTGTGAATCGAAAGGTGTCCACGGGTCCACCATTATAGTGAATGATTGTAGTGAGGTCCGGGCTTTGGTCTTGCAAGACCGTCATCATCAACACGATGACACGGTCTTCGCTGCTGGACAAAGAATTGGTGGTGTGTTTCGATCAGCCTCGTAGTCGACGTGAGCTCCTTTAAAGGTGTGCTGGTTGGAAGTCCACATGGGCCCGGGGTCGCTCAAAAGCTGTAGAGAGTCAATGATGGCCGACTTCGGGTCGGCAACACGGAAGTGTGAACACATGAGAGGCTTGCAAAAACTCAGAGGAGTATATCTGCGCTGTGAGTTCGTGCCTCAATTTGAAATTCGAGTGAGACTAGTCGAAAATCGCCAGCCAGTTCTCATCACACAGTACTGAGCTCGACACAACACCGAGAGAGCGGTTGCTTATCATCTCCGAAGGGTCCGCGTGTGCAAGCAGCAAAGGTACTTGTCCGACAGCCACGCAAATGGAGTACACGTACCCTCTTCTTCGGTTTCCACATCCGCGCCTTATGATGAGTGGAATGAAGAGCAATGCACGTACTTGCACATGAATTAGCTTACATATATATCTTGACCCTTTTTCCAGTTCCATACCCGCATCAAAGACCAGTCTTCTCCTTGAACCGCATGCGTAGCAAGAAGACCAAGCAGCGACCCATCACCCGAATCTCAAAATTCTGGATGGGCGAATAGGAGAAAAGGCGAGCGAGAGGTTCGCACTATGGGCACAAGGATGGAGGTTTTCCGGAACACATATCTAGAAGGGGCTACGGAGTATCTGTCCAGAGAAAAAAAACGAGGTGTTAGATATAGATGCAAATTGTTCGGAACGTCAACTCACAAGCCTTCGTGGGGTATGGGGTTCACAGAGAACAACGAGAAGATCCTGTCCGGGGATCCATCGTGAAGTCCCTCATATTGAAGTCTATCTCAACACTCCATTCTTTCGCCATCAACCCCACGCACACTTCGATCCAAGTTGGTTAAAGCGAACGATATGCATTCCCAATGGATTGTCCCAGTACACCTCCAGAGAGCTCCCAAACGGGGCCATCTTCAACATTCAATCAAGGTGGTATTTGATTTGCGTGTTTCCCAGTGAGGCAATGAAGTCTCTCCCATGCTTCTCGTTACTTTCGAAGAAGGGGTCGTTTAGTTTGCGTGGCGAGGGCGTTCTCCGGGTTGTCTTCCAACCCAGAAATAGCGAGTTCGATCTTGTATTGAAGCAGCGGCCGAGGCATACACCACTTGATTGTGAAGCGATTTTTACAGACCTGTCCGGTTGCGTGAGTTGTAGATATACGGGTAAATCGTTATAAGGGTTCCGAGACTAACCATACTACACGGACAACACATCCTTGTAAGAGAGCTCTTCCAAGGACGTTTTTGAATACAGCAACTCCGAAGGTAGGATTCATGAAGTGATTCGACATCTTGTTCATGGCGATGCAGACTGTGCGGTTGTCAGCAACGTTGCATGATCGTCCAAGACAAGTCCAAGGCAAATCTACTCGGTTTTCCACTCCCGCCAAAGGGGCCAATCTGGGATTTGAGATCTGATGTATTGTGTGGGAGGGGTCGGGCGCATCAGGGCGCATCAGATTCTACGCAAAAGCAGAGGCGCGCGTCCTACACTATTCGCAAACCGACCAATCATGCGAAACGGAGTCCAGATCGCGAGCTCCACACCGTGACTCTCATGTTACTCAACAACCTGATCGAGTCGCGGCTCCTGTATTATTAACAAACATAACGCTAGGAATGGCCTTCGACATATCATGCAATTCCTCCTATCACGCACCAGAGGGACATTTTCCCTCAGCCCATCACCGCTCTGTCTTTCGAATCCTGTTTCAGACACACTATGGTCTGGGAACAACTCAGGTGTAGTTACGGCCTTCTACTCCGCACAGGGGATGCGGGGTGTCTCGTATCCTGTTGGCGGGGACCTTGCGGTGAAGAGTATTGTGGCAGGAGACTCTCTGGTGCGTAGTCTCAGGGATCTCGAGTGGTGGCATAGGTGCATGGACAAAGGGGGGATCGGGCTACCTTCTAATTGTGAACACCAAGTTGTATTACAGGTTAGTGATAAATCGATTCAGCAGTCAAATAAATGTTCGAGAAAAGGTGGCAACTGTATATAACCTAATAGCTTCACATAGAACGCCTAATGCCATTCACTGCTTTCTCGAAATAAATCCCTATACCACCGGCGTCCGTTTTCTTCGCGTGCACGGCCCGCTCAAGAGTCTACTCGCACTCAAACTCCCGCCACAGGAGATGTCGTAAGGCGATCTTCAGCTATATCGATATCAACCATCTGGTCAACTGCGACAAATACTTTACTCACCGGAGGGTCAGATGGATTTGTGCGAACGCATGATCCCAGAACAAACGCTAGTACAGTCAACGCAGTACAGGCACATACGCACGGCATCCAAGGTCTGCAAGCTACCGGTAACATTTTATCTACACAATTGGCTTTGGCATAAGGTGCGTCGTGCACACGCTTCCTTGATTTACGTCAATGACGGCTCGCCAGGGGGGGGGTTACTCGGACAAGGCAGGCCGTTTCCCGACCCCATTATGGTCAAAGTCTGCGATACGATAGCACACGAACGCTGCGTCCTTTACCACCGGTAGCGTTTTCCGCCGGCCCCGGATTCATCGATCTTCTTCCTAAACGCTCTGCTCTACGATCGTGATTACTTCTTCTACCAAGGTGGGCTCGTAAACGTTGTGGATGTCTCCAACGTAACCTCTCCAACACAGAGCTAAGTCTCTATCAAGTTCGTAAGCTTTGTGTCTCCTAATCCTCTCCTGGCGGCTTATTTGTCATAGCTAGTATGTGCCGTCATACACATACATCCACTGTTTCGGATATCTGCGGTTTCATCGCCTTCACGGCACGTACATGGCATTTGGCGCGACGCGCGGACGGATGCGCGATTTCGCTGTTAACTGCAGCGGTACGAAGAGGCGATATTACCGCTAGAGAACGGATGTTGAAGGACAGAGCTCCATACGAATGGGGCTGATCCTCCAGAGCCTCCGCTGGAGGATAGAGATTGGACCGATTCAACGTCGGTTGTCTTTCCATGGCTCAACGCATAGAGACTAATCCTCGTGTTCGTATAGCCCCCATTTAGCACGATCGGGATGCCCTTACTATAGCACCCCGCTCTTGTCTTCCAATGGACTGCCAAGCTCCTTCCTCCTTCATCATAGCCTTATTGAGCCCACCACCACCAAAGTAAACGATACCCCAACCAGAGATCCTGAGCCACGATGAAGATGAACGACAATGTTGCTTAGCCAGCATTTACCGAAGGGACACTGAGGGGCCCGTCGTGAACGTCGTTGCATCCCAGCCTCGCAGCAAAAGGAAGGTTCAGGAGCAAGTGGGCGGTGGCAGAACAGAGGTAGATGGACTGTTGTTCTCGAACATAGGTCCTTGCTTGATGTGAAGTCGTCGACGTATAAGCTCGAGCCAGATTGGACGCACAACTCATGAGTATGACCCGGAAGAGATTCTCCCAAAGTCTACCGTTAAAATGGAGATAAGAGTACTCTAATTTGGCCCCCCCCTTCATTTGTCGAAGACTTCGATTTGCGTCGTATGTGCTCATCACAAAGCTCGTTGTGACCAACGAGGTTCGGCTGACGTACCTTGTAGCTTCGTACAATCGCACGCTCACCACCTACAGTTGGCTATTGAGACCCACATTACCAACTACATATACAAATCCTTTGGTCCAACTTCTTGCACTACCCTGTCCCTTTCGCACTTTGGCTAAAGTCCTCACAAGCCGGCGCAAACGTGAACCCTCGTTTGTCGCGAACTACTGCCTGTTTTGCGAAAGTCGGCGTCGTGTTGCAGGTATGTTGGAAGACGCCAAAGGAGTCAATCTGCAATTGCACACTAATTTCTGTCCACAAGAAAAAAATAAAAAAAAAAACTTGTGGGGTGCCCTTTCGCAGTTACGTATACGGGATGTTGTCCATGACACCGCGTGGAAGAATTAGATGGCTGATAATGGTGGTAAGCTCACAATCTGATCGAGATCATGGACTTATCGGGTTATGTGCGAATCTCTAGGACCGCCACCTATGGTCACATGATACGAGTTCTTTCCACCGTTTCCCCTCATGGATTACGCAACCGCATCAGAGGGCAACGCATATCCGCTTAATCTCCCTGGCTTGTAGGAAATAGGTATACCCCAGCCGGACCTTAGCGCCGACTCCGATAACGCAAATTTGTTGCGTCAGTATGACGTAATCGCAACCCCTCTACAAGAATGCCCCCCGCGTCACTTTGCACGACTTGCGGGGCGGCGAAGAGCGAACGGATAATCTGCGTTCACGGTCGTGGGTCGGATATGATCTTAACCCCAAAATAGGTGTTGTCCAAATCCGTGTCGTTCGAATGCTAATGTTTTTCATGCAGCGAGGGATCTAGGCTCCAGGTCACAAAATGATCCATACCTGCTCCCAGTCCGAAAATTTTTTTTTTGCCTGTATAGGTGCCGGTCTTCCTTGCCGCAAGCATATCAACGCATAAGTGCGACATGTGCGAACTTCGGAAAGGAATCTCTCCACATTTCGAATAGTTCGACGCTCGATTGCTTCGAGGGATCTGCCTCCAGTATTGCCTTGAATGCTGCGATTTTCCACAGAGGAGAGCTTGCGATAACTGGAAAGGACAGTCGGCAGCGTGGAGAACCGGGGACAGTTCCAGACTCAGCGTTTGCTTGAATCGTCTTTGATATCAATGGCAAGTCAACGCGGGGTTGACGACCCAGGAAACAGTCCCGTTACAAGATTAGGTTAGTCCTCTGTCGCTTCGCATGCTATCAATCGTTTTGACGAAGTATCACTAGGAATGGTAACTCGGATAGTGAGAAGGGGAATGAGCCGGCTCACAGAAGACCTCGTCGCCGTCGTTTCACGTGGCAGAGGAGATGAAGAAGAGACGAGTTTTGCCGAGGAACAATCCATGGGTCGTTTTCAACGACTTTACTGTGGGGCAACGTTTCCGCGAACATGAGGCATTGAAGCTTTTCTGGCAGCTGGAAGGTGAAGTACTTTGTACTACCTGGCTCGTAGACTCTTACTGATTGAACTTCTGGCGTTTAGGATTCCCGCAGTTCTTTATTTTGAACGCGAAGACAAGTGCAATCATTCTAGACTTTAGTAATACCTTCCCCATGGAGAATATGACCCCCCTTCGATCCTCTATGATCAAGATACTTAATGTTGCTATGCGTACGCCCTCTAATCAGCCACAGCTTCCCATAAACAGTTGAGTTAATTCACACACAGGACCCGGAGACCCAACGATGATCAAAGCAGGAGTCTTTGTCCCGCGACAGAAGAGTTACCAAGACCTGGCTCCCTGGTCGCCATTGATGCTGAATTTTCGTGTCGATGCAACAGCGTAAAGAGTCATGTTCGAAAAGTTGCAGGACGAGATAAGTGGTCCTCATTCAGACCTGTAGGAGGAGGAACAGTAGTTCCGGTCAGATGGAACAAAGAAGTCATACGTCCCGCACGGTTTGAGTTTTTGGCTCGCGTTTCGGTGCTTCGAGGAATTGGGGCCTAAAGGAGGTGTCCCCTTCATCGACGAGCACATACATACAAGTGAAGTGATAGTTGACTATCTCACCGAATTCTCCGGTGTAAAATGTACGTTAGGGGAGGATCCACCTTTTTTTCTTCGAGGTCAACGCCGATCACTATCATCTGTTATAGACGGCGAACCTCGACCCTCACTTGTCCCGCTATACTTTGACGCCGCTGAAAGTTGCGTACAGAGAAGCTCCGGGTGCTCGTTTGACCGAGGCTGCATCTTCATTGGCCACGGATTGTCAAAGGACACTTCCGCATTATCAGTAAGGACGCCAGCTTTCACTGCCTCGCTCACCTGGCTCATATTTGCTTTGCAGACATCTTCGTGGCCCGCCGGAGCAAGATTGATTGACACTGTTGGGACCTCTACTTCATCCGAAGCCCGACAGCGTCGTCTGTCGCTTCGTTTTCCTCGCTTGGTATGTACTGAAGGAGAATATTCAAACCGATACGCAGAGGCGACTCCATCGAGGACGCACTTTCGGCATTGCGATTGTACAAGGCTTATATCGACTTTGAGGGGGGCCAGGGTATATTTTGATAGCAAGCTTGAAGAGCTCTATAAAGAAGGAAAACAATACTAGGCTGTTTCACGCATCTGGGTCGAGAAAGGAAGGCTGACTTGGCTGCGTAGAATTTCAAGTCAACGCCGCCACACCTAGGTCGCTTGACAGACATCACAATCCGGGATCAACTGTGAGTTCAGGCTGGAGTGCCACACCTCATAAAACTGGATGATCTCACCACCATGGCGCGATGCAAGGGAACGACGTCATGCAGGCGGCATTCAGTTTGCAGGGACAATTCAATCTCCCTTGCTATGCCGCTGGGATGCAGGCCACATTGCACCGTTCTTCCCGAATCCTCCTCGGTGTGCTACCCAATGGTTTTCGGGCTGTTCATAATCGTGGATGGCGAGGATGAGTGCGTACGTACGTGTTTCAAATTGCCGATTACTTGTTTATGTATAGGAAAATTTCGTTCTTTGACACTTGCTCGAGTCCTGGTATCATAAGTGCTTGACCTGCAATGATCTGTCTGGACACGACTTTCTGAAGTTTTCGCGATCTGGTGTCCGCACTTTATGTTTTCGTCTCGTAGGCCGTGGATTTTGATAGGAAAACAGATGTATTGAATGTCCTGACACGAGCAGAGATGGCCATTCAACGTCTCCCCTTAGCCCTCTTTTTTTCGTTGCCTTGACTTCTTTCCTCAAAGAGGCGCCTTCTTCCGTTTGCCTGGAGCGCCTCATCATCCCCCCGTCCATGAATGTCGTCCCCAGACCCTCTCCCGTTCTCTCTACCGGAGAGCCCAAAACACGCTTCTCCTATCCTCCCCGTCTTTCTGAGTCTCCTCGTAGCCATCGCCAACCACACCTGCCCCTGCTTCTCCCGACTCGACTTGATGATATCGCCAAACTCGTCCTCGAGCCCACCGCCGCGGCGATGGCGCCCGTGGCACCACACCGCCGAGCGCGATGTTGGCCTCGTCCGCCTCGCGCCGGGCTTCATGTCCCTTCTTCTTCATCACCAGCCGCGTGAAGTTCTCCTCCTCGAACTCGGTCATGCGTTGCAGCTCCTGTGCGCGCTTGGACATGAGCGCTGGGGTGTTGCCCAGGCCGGAGGTCGACTCGAGGTGCGGCATGTGAACGGGTCGATGCGTGCGAGAGAGGAGAGGGCGTGGGGACGGGGCCGGCGCGTTTCTTGTCTTTACTCTTGGTTGGCTCGACGTAGGGCATCGGGGCGAGTTTTGGAGGGGCGGTAGGATGGCGTCCTTCCCCTTCGCGCTCGTTGTCCTCGCCATCATCGTCTTCGTCTTCCGAGGACATCTCCTGGTTCATCAAGGCAGCGGGGTTCGGCTTGAAAGCAAGAGGGTCTGGCAGCCTCATGTGAGTATCTCGACATGACAAAGCGAGTTGCAAAACGCACGACGTTTACAGCATTATTTGCCGAGTCCGCAGACTCCTCAGCACACACGGACTAGTTTGTCGATTTGGTACTTCATCTTGCCCTCAAGCACCTTGATCTTCTCCAGTGTCACTCGTCCTTCGATCATAGAGTCCACCCGGGTCTCCCTACCCCCGACCCTCGTGCGCGTCTACGTGAAGTAGAGGAGAATGGCTCGTGCAGGCGGTGTTCGTTCCGTGAGCGAATGGCCCTAGTGCCTGTCGGGCTGAGAGGAGGACGAGAGACTGGAGGTAGGACACCATGAGATGCGACTTCACAGAGAGGAGGGATATTCCGTTTTTTCAAGTCAAAGCCGGGCTCTTCGACTCTGTACACAGCTATGTAAGTCGATAACGTCATGAATTGAGTTGGACCCACATACAGTTTGCTTTGAGTGACTTAATAACCTCGCGGACCGACGCCATGCTCTCTCTCATCTCGTCCAGTGTACTGCAATAGTCTTGGATTTCCTCCTCGGTAAGTGATGTGTGAGAAGCATCGCTGGTATCATTGGCAGACATTTTCGCTAGCAAAGGATGTCTGTTTGCTTGGAAGGGGTATAGAGAAGCGGAACACTAGAATTCCACGGCGCTTGTCTACCAAAATTCACGTAGATTCCCGACGACAATGAGCGCCTATCAAAGGCTTTGTGGCGTTTGGCGTTTGGCGCGCCGAGGCTGAGGGCGATAGGCAAAAGACAGATCAGTTGGTGTACAAGGCTGTACGCTGATCGGAAGGATTGATTCATTGAGCAGTCTGTCTGTGGTAACGTCTTATCTATCTCTTTGCTCGAGTCATAGAATCCATGTGCAATACTTAACCGCAGATAAGTACTTCGATTTTAATTCTGAGGAAAAGCATCGGACGAAGAGCAAACGAAGAGTGAGCAAAATGCGAGATGGCTTCAATGACAGTAGCATGAGTGCACTTGGTATCGGCAGCCTTAGTGGATGGAAAAGGTCTACCACATTACATGTATTTGCTCAACTTGGTCAACGCACGGCGTTTTCATAACCCAAAAGAACGGACTCGTGAATGCGTCGTTATAACTTGGTCTTGGCATTACAAAGCTTAGACTCCCTACTTTTGAAAGCTAGGCCTTAAGTGAGAGCTTTTTTTGCTGGATGTGCCTGGCTCAAGTCACTTCCAAACCCATGTTTGTTCGAAACTTCGCACAGTCACTCCCCTCGGGTGAGCTTCGGGATTTCCCGCGAAACGGAATCTCGGTCCGCGGCTCTCTGCGATACTGACGCGTTCGCTCATGCGCGCGACTCATGATGCAACGCTCTCCTCGCAGCCACTCCTTTAGGTAATTATTCACCGCGATCGCAAGAACAAGATGTTTTCAACATGATATTCTAACTAAACTGCAGCAGGCTCGGCCGAGCCGAGGGTCGCAGGGCTATCTAGCTCCTAACTGTGCACATTATCTTCCCGCACCCACCTTATCTTTATTGGAGCTATGAACAGTATGCTACTCTAGGACGCCGCCGGTGCCGCAGATAAGGCTGCGTACAAACGCTTGCTGCTTATAAACGAGCGGTAGACATGTCGTCGGAATTTCCGACCCTTGTACAAGTGTCGCAGCCCACCCTTCACGTCGAAACCACCCACCGAGAAATATGGCGTTCAAAGCGTACACCCTGCTTTCCTTGCTCCCTGCATACATGGCTTCAGGTGCACTTGCATCGCAGCAGCCTATGGCCGGCGGGGAGGCATCGCTATTCAGCCAAGTCAACTTCACGTCGTTGTTCGCACCTTCCTCGATTGTTGACCACAAAAGCGGACCTGTGTTTCCACATGGGACAAGGCGTCATGGGGATTTGACAACCTATGCGCACACTGATCCATTGCGCTGCTTTGGCGGTGATGAGAACGTCCTATACGACGTCGCAGTCATTGGTGAGTCGCTTCGACAAGGGTGTAGGCATCAGCTTTCTTTACTACGGTTCTGTAGGCGCGCCTTTCGACACAACAACCAGCTATCGGCCAGGGTAGGGCATTCTGCGCTATAATATGAACTCTTGATTTATAAATTTGCAGTGCTCGCTTTGGATCCCCCAACGGCATTCGCCAAGGTTTTCGCGTCGCCTTAGCGTTGAACGCATCAACGTACCCCAGAAGACTAGCGCATCAGCGACTTCCTACAAGTCGTGACTGGACTGTGGAGACGTCCGTGAGTAGAACCATGTGCTTTCTTCACTTCATATTTTGACTCACCGTGAACTAGCCATGGTCTTTGTGGACAACAAGGTCGCTCTGCGGCAGCTTGAGATTGCCCAACCGCCGCCCTTCTATCGCGTCCATCCTTGAAGTCCGGCGCCCAGCTTGCTGCTGGACAAAAGTCGATCGCAAAGGATGGCAAGTTTCACCCACGGGTGCTCACCCTCGTAAGCATAAATTGAGTAGTCCTAAATCTGGGTGAACATGTCTCGTGCAGGGCGGTGATCACACCATCACGCTCCCACGTCTTTGCTTCGTGGCGTCGCCGGGATCTACGGACCTGTCAGGTGAGCCTCACCTATCCCTGCCTGATATGGCAACTCAAATTCTCTGCAGCGTACATTCATTTCGACAGCCATCTTGTGTAAGCACAGTTCCTTTTTGAACAAGGTTTCGAGAGCCTGATGAATAGCATAGACACGTGGAGCCAAAGGTACGATTACTCAACGTGACTTGGAAGCGACAAAATAATAGGAAAAACTAGACTTATGCCTGACAGCCCTTTGGCTCCCGGACGAGGAAATCCCATCTCCCATAGGCAGCTACTTCTGGTACGCACACAAGGAAGGTCTTCTCGCACCCAATCAGGCCAACATTGTGAGTTCGTTTCTGACACGTACCTTGGACACTTCTGACCGCCAGCTAACAGCACGTCGGCATCCGCAACGCCCTGCACTCCTTCGTGGATGAGGAGGAGGACGCTGAGGTTGGCTTCCACATCATCTCCTATGCCGAAGATATCGAGGAGGTAGGCTGGAAGGGCATTGTGAAACGCGTGCGCGAGGTCGGTGGGCGACAACCCTGTCTACATCACTCTCGACATTGATGTGCTTGGACCCTGCCTTTGCTCCTGCGTACGTTTGTCTCGTGATCTCTGCAACTCTCTTGACTGATCATTTTGTTTGATCGTAGAACCGGAACGCGTCAGTAACTCTACTGAAATAACTCAACACGTGGAAACTGACGTTTTGTTTTGTTTGCAGTCAATGAGATTGGTGGCTTCTCAACTGGGGTCTGGGTGCGCATATCAATGCTTGACCATAGTTACGGCCTTCTGACAAGGCACTACGATAATAGGAAATCAAGAAGATCCTCCAGGGATTCTCAGGCCTCAAGATCGTCGGCGCCGAACATCGTAGAAGTTGCTCCAAGTAAGCATCACAATCACTTCGCCCCATCATTCACTGACGATTTCTCTCAAGGTTATGCTAACCCAAGTTGTAAATACGGTATTGTGTTATACACTCCGACGTCATAGCTCAACCATCCCCACAGACGGAGAACACGCCAAATCCGCAGCAGCAAACATTCGGTTGGGAGTTGCTCACCCTCATGGCGCAGACGCCACTCGTCGCTGAGCCAGCCGCCGAGTATACCCATTCCTGACACGCACGCAGAGTATGTGTATGGGAGAGACAAAGTCCGGATCTTTTTGTTTATATGGAAGCGGGATGTACAACGCTATCAACTACTACTACAACTACCTGCTTGTGATGTATTTAACTATGTGCTTTGTTTTTGTTGTTTAAGGAACTGTGTTTGTGCCCGAACTCTGTCTGTGAAACGAATAAGTGAAGAATGAAATAGACAAGATGGGACGGAGGAAGAATGAGAGGGTGGATAGAGGAAATAACATCCGGGATGAAAAAGTGAAAACACAATACTTGTGTTCGGGATCAGGATTGGAAGGTGTTAGTGGTTGGGTTTATGTTCTTGCAGCGAAGGAGAGAGGGTAATCGTCCAGTGATGGGTATATTTGGGGGGTTTTTTTTGCTCGCGTACTGCTCGAGAGTTCGTTGGAGTGGTGGTGCAAGCGCGCACGTGCTCCGACGACGCGAAGGAGGGTCGATGAGAGTAGATCGGGGCGTGTAGATCGGCGCGTCGTGGGTAGAGGCTGGGACCGTCGGTACGACATATACACGATGTCATTTTGTGGATGATAAGGATAGAAAAGCTGTTCGAGATGAGTGACGTATATCCGTAGCGAGCACCCGTAGGACAGTGTATAAACCGGGGGCGAGATGGCCCAGTGAGATGGTTGCGCGAGGGCGAGCCATTTAGGAGAGGCAGGCGAAGCGAAGAAGTCGGACTCCGCAAGGGGCGAGTTGCCCCGGCTCTCAGAAGAAGGACGGCCAAACTACGGATGTGTTAGAGTTGGACAACGAGAACATTAGAAGTGAACTCACGAAGCGGTCGGAGAGGCTGCGGTACGTGGAGAACGAAGACGATGAGCGGCGGTGAGACGAAATACCGGAAGGAGTAGATGCCAGAGGGATAGTAGGTGAACGAGCGACGGGAGAGCCTTCCTCGTGAAGCGGGTTATCCTCCTTGATCCGAACAGAAGGAGGGACCATGGGAAGGCTGGGCATCTGGACGTCGACTTCGAGGTTCAAGTTGTGATGAGACTGAAGAGGACGAAGGATGTTCGACTCGCGACGCGAGGGGGTAGCCGACTTGACGAACGCGCGGTTGGTTCTCCTTCTCAGCGATGACGATGGCGAGACGGGTCTGGATTCGCTCAAGGTCATCGCGGGTGCTTGCATGGGCATCACATTCGCGTTTCGAGCTGCAACTCGAGGACTTTGGTCCGGTCCTCAAGCTTTGACAGCCTTGTCCTCGAGTGTCGTGTTACGCTCCTGGAGGGCGAGGGCTGCTGCACCTTCATCACCTCCATGTCGGCAAGTAGTAGTGAGCTATCGTCGCAGCCATATCGTCGCGCTCCTTTTCAGCTGCTTCCTTCGCCCCTTCTCAGCGTCAGCCAAGTCCACGGCCTCCTGCTCCTGCATCGTCAGGAGGTCGAGCTCGATTTGTTTAGCAAACAGTGTCGCCGCGGGTAGACTCCTCGGTGCCTTGAGCTCGCGGATCTCGTAGTGAAGAGCATCCATTTGCTCAGTGGTTGAAATGAGCTGCGCGTCGGAGGGCGGCCGAGGTTTGTTCTCGAGGACCTTTGTCTTTTCCTGAGCGAGATGAAGGTCGACCAATGCGTTTGTCAGCCTCAACCTTAGCCTGTGCTTCCGCGACACGAAGGGTCTCCTGAAGCTCCGCGCTCTCAAGTTCGAGTGGCTCCGACCACCCGCGCCATAGAGATCCTCCACCTGGGTTTCGAGGGCGGCCTTTGGCGCGTTCGCAGACGTCGAACTTGCTCATGAGCTAGCGAGAGAGCATAGCTCCTTGAGTTCCAACTCCAAGCGCACGTCTGCGATGACAACCCGGGAAGTCATCGCCTCCCTGCTCGAGCTGGTTGAGCTCCTCAACGGTCTTCTCGAGCTTCCTGACAAGCATCGACTTCTCGTTCTTGATTGCGCGAAGCTCGGCCTCGAGCCGACCGACGACGGTGACCTTCTCGTTGTTGGCCGTGTGAGCTGCGCCTCGAGCTGGGCGACAACGACAAGCTTCTCGCTCTTCGCCGCTTCAAAACCCGTCTTTCGCGGCCTCAAGCTGGTCTTCGAGTGTCATTGATCTTCTGCAAGTTGTCAATGCCGTCGATAGCAAGGCCCTGTACCTCGTCTCGAAAGAGCCATTTCTCCTCCTCTCGTGCCTTGAGGAGCTGAGCTTCGAGGGAGCTGATGCGCGCGTCGGCAGATTCGAGGAAGGATTGAGTTGCCTCGAGCTCAGTCTTCTCTTGTCCATGTGCTCTGTCTCGAGGGTCTGAAGGTGGGCGATGAGGCTGTCGTTCTGGGCTTTGCAGTCCGCCGTCTCTATGCATTGAGATGTGAGGCGCTGAATGGCGTCGGCGAGTTCACTCTCGACCTCAGTGAGGCGAGCGTCGGCCCGCAAGAGAAGTCCGTTGCTCTCAATGATACCCAAGGCAAGTCCGTCGTTCTTCTTCTCGAGGTCAAGGTTAAGCCGCCTTCAGAGCCTTGGTTTCTTCAAGAATAAGGCGATGGTCGTGCTGGAGTAAGGCTATCTTCCGCAAGAGGGCATCGTTGTCGGCTTGTAGAGTTGTTTGTTGGACTTGAGGTGTGGTATCAGCATATAGGCAGACAGGCAGTAGCAGATGCACCCACCACCTGTGTCATGTTCGCGTGCGCGGAGACCGTGCGCTGAATGAACTTCATAGCATCGGAGATACCCTGTCCTTGACTACCCTTGTCGAGCTTGAGACGAGGCTTTAGACATACAAAGTCAGCGAGAGAGTGCATCTAAACCGCTGTCAGGGCAAAATACCATAGTGAGCTGTTCCCTAGTGTAGAGCGGCTTCATCCTGGCAAAAGCAGAGGGGAGTCTTGAGGTCCATGAAAGCCGGCATTGTAGACTGTTAAACGGAAGATGAGCGGCCCTACAGGACTAGTGGAAATGAAGGGGAAGAGACAGAGAGTGGGAGTCTTGCAGGGGGTGGGCTTAAAATCTCGATGTGTGGCTGGCACGATCCTTTCCCCATGTCAGCCTCCCAGAAGGCGGTTTGGTTTGAAATGACGTAGAGGCATGTTGGCCTCCTCAGCCAGCGATAGTCGAAAGGAACAATGACACGAAGTGCTTGTGCCCCCGCCCGTCGCCTCGCCTGGTGTGCTCACACTCTACACCAACCGACTCTAAATGGACTTCTCTTCTCTCTCGGAGGGATCGTGGGCGGCACATCCCGAGTGTCGGTAGCGCGAGCCGATTCACTGCTGAAAAGGCCAAGAATCCGTGGAGGTTGATAAAGTGTGATAGAGAATAGCAAAGGATGGTGCCTGTATGAGTGGGCTAACCAGACCGCCCAGCGTTTGGGAGCTCACGCTGGTCGAAGATCAATTTGATGGGACCAATGTCCACATACGGAAGCTGACGTAGTTTCGCGTGTGGCGCACAGTTCCAGCGCTCCGGTCACGTTATTTCTTTCACACTCTCAGCGTACGCCTTCGGACGGTGAAACTTGGATGAACGATAGTTGACATTGTTTAACATGTACGAAAAAATACAAAAAATCCGATTAATCCAACGACCCAGACAAATGAGACTGGACGAGTCCCTCCAAATTATTGATGCGTGGAGTAAATATGACTTTGAATTGCTCCGGTCGCACGTTGGCCGTGTCGCTGAAATTCATCGTGTCGATCGGTGAAGAGGGGTCTTCGCTGATATTGTATGCCCCACAATATTAGAGCGGTATTTATGAACAGAGAGCTAAAATGAATGGTTTGGCACCAGTTTTCGCTGTTGGATGGACAAACTTACTTGTTTGCTAGATGCTGGCCCACGCATACTCTGTATATTATAAGTAAATGATCATCATTCTGTGCAAGGAGGCATTACTGACCTTCTGCCAAAGCCAAAGTTAAATGAACCACTCAGATCGCTCCTTATACCTCCTTTCTCGTCGATCCAACGATTGGGTCTGAAGATCTCAGGGTCGGAAAGACGTCCCGGGTCATGTGAGATGGCCCTAGTGAAGTGTTAGCATGTATGTGCCTTGCTTTCATGAAAACATACCAATGATTGCCGATCACCGTGCTCCGGCAGGGATCACGTAGTTATTCTGCGACGTAGATCAATATTTTAGACTAAAAACCACTGTCAAGAAACACAAACTTACCCATACAATGTCAGGACGTAGCCCTATGAGAAAACCCTAGGGAAAGTGTCAAGAGAGAATCACGTGGAAGGTCAGGAATACTTTGCCTCCGTAGCTGACGGGTCGCCAGCGATATGCCTCGAGGTAAAATGCCACAACTGAGGTCAAGAGACTTTCGTCGTCAAATGTAGGCACTAAAAACCCGTTATTAGAAAGCTCTCGGTGATTTGGCACAAATTGAACCGACATCTATCCCTCCCACGACAGAATCTAATTGTGCTTGAACTGCAGCTTGAGTCTCCGGGAACTTTGCGGCCGCCATCGTTACAAAGGCTATGGCACTAGCGCTCTGGTAACGGAAGTTGTCATTCAAAGCCCCTTGAAGCAAGCAACCGTGAAACTTACAGTGTCAGAGCCAGCACCAAACATCGATCCCGCGAGATAGGCAATTTTCATCATCCGAGAGCCCAGCTGCGATTGATTCTCCAGCAAGTAGGTCGTGAAGCAAGGTTGGGCATTTCCAGCTTGCTACAGAGAGGGATGTGCTGTGTTATTCCGGTCCAACAGTCCGGAGTTTTTATGTCCACTCACAAGCTTAAGTCGTACGTTGTTGACTAGGTCCGAGAACAGCCCAAGCTCTTCCTCGTGCCATTGTCTCAACGTGGCGGTGACGAACGGAATGTGTCTCAAAATCGGGTATCGGTCAAACGACATGGGAGCCAATTTGAATGACTTCCCCCAGGCGTGCACCATGAATGACAATGCCTTGGACCTCCGTATCCGAGTAGTAAGTCGGGCCGGGTTTTGCCATACGTGGTGCTCATGACGACACTGGCAGCATAGCTTGAAAAATGTCAGGCATTGCCCACACTCTTTATGAAAAGACAGCTCACCGACGTGCATGTTCGACGTGATGTTCGGGATCTTTGATCACATCCAAGATATAATTGAGTGCATGTTTGTATTGCATTGGGCGATAATGCGTCGCGACTGTAGGCTGTAGCCGCGAATGCAAAGCTCTAAGAGTGACTGTTATTTTTGCCTGAGATAATGACAACTGCGTTCACTTGCTTTCTTAGCTTTCGCAGTCGCTCGCCGGCTCCAATGAGCAGGATTCGCTTGTCCCCGGACATGATTTTCCCCGCAGCAATGGACACGGGACGATCAACCAGATCGCCACCATGCTTTTGCATAATATCCACCGCAGCCTGCGACGTTATAGATGTCAACACCATGGTCAATCTACACCTTCTGTCTCACCTGGTAGCGCCCGATGACGCAAACAGTATTTGTGCCCTGGCGGAAAGAGAAGACTGGTCCGTAGGTCTTAGTCATCTCCTCGAACTGAAGCGGAATGCTGACGAGGTAGATATGTATTAGTGATATTCTGCACACAGTTTTACTAGGGACACACCGAGGGCCGAGTTGAAGCCATGGCGTTGCCGGTCCAGGGGGTAACGGGAGGGACTTGCGGGCACTGAGCCAATCACGAAGTTTTCGTAAAGAGGAATGTGCACAAAAGACCTATGCCCGCAACTTTGAGCAGATGAATCTCGTTATCTGAGAACTGCATCTCGACGGGGATGGGGAGTGTCCTAGTAGATCAGCAACAAGACCTGGCGTCACGATCAACTATATATATTTCGATGTGCCCAGCTACTCCGGACGCCAGAGCCACACAGCGCTGCAAACTCGTCCCATGACTGTTCCGAGCTAGATGAGATAAAGCGAGTTTACCTGTCCATCAACACGCCCAACGCGACAAGCGAGCGTGTACGGCAGGGCCGTAGAAGCGATACTAAAAATGGATGGGCACTCGAAGCTCTTCGCAGATTGTGGCGACTAGGCACCTGATGCACCTTGAATACAAGGGGGCAAGGGGTCTAATAAGGCGCGACGTGATTAGTTAGGTTATTCCGTTTGCGTCAGGGAGAATCATATACGCACCGAGCCTAACCGGACGATTTTCCGCAACCAAGCAACAAGGAAACGGACCTGCCTGTGTAAGCGATTGATATGTGAGTTGGAACGCTTGCGGCCGGATGTAGAGGTAGATGTGCATAAATACACAGGAAGCGTAGTTTTCCCATGCCGAGTCCGTTCTAACTTCTTAACCCTACACTGCAGTGTAGGTTGTATCAATGGGTCCGACGTCCATTGCTCGGGGCATACAATCATCCGCAGCCTGACAATGCTATGGCATACAAGTGCACGTGTCGGCCCACGATGAGATGACAAGTGAGTCAAGGGTGTAGCTCCAAGAAAGGAGAGACTCAGAGAAAACATAGGAAAAGAAGCATATGATAGCTGGAGCGCTTAATGAGCTATCCCCGGCATCCCGGCAACTTCCGTTGCCGGATCACAGGCGCTCGTGGACCCCAACCTCGACGCGACCGCGTGAGCTCAGACAGTAGGCCTCAGTAGGGCTTTCACAATATGCATCCAGATATTCATCATGTTGTATTACAAGGTATTCGCTATGATCTACAATTATCTTCAATAATACAGTGTAATAGTCTAGCAGTCGTAAAAGGTCCGAGTGCGCAGAAGTGGATGCGAATAAGTACAAATGAAGGTATGACTCAATCATATGCCGACTCTTGTATACGGGACCGTTCTGTCAACGCGCAGAGAGCGATCCATGAAACTCGCAAGGTCCCAATCCTTGGTACTCTTCTTCAGGCGGCAAGTCTTCTAGTCCCTTGAGAACGTTCTTCTGGGTTATTGCGCCGGCCTCTTTCGCTTTCTTCTTCGCAGCCGCGGCGACGTCCCTCCTCTTCGGTGTGTGTGTCTAAAAGAGGTCTAGTACGAGGTCTGTGTCCATGGACGACAGACCCGAGTTTTGTTGTGTGACCACGGAGTTGGCGATGTTCAGCTTGAAGCGCTGGAGACTGAGTGGCAGAACGTATGTCAGAAATAGTTTGAACGTGAGAGATCTATGAGCTTACCCCATGATCTTCTCTTCGATGGAGTGCCCTTCGTGATCAACCGGTACACATTCACGACCTTCTTCTGACCGTGATCGATGCGCGCGAATCCATCGCCTGAAGGTCCTTCATCGGGTTCCAGTCGTGCTCAACAAAGATGACCGTGTCCGCTCCCGTCAAGTCAAGCCGAGACCACCGACATGCGTTGTGAGCAGCAAGCAATCGATACTTGGGTCGGAGTTGAAACGTCTGGACGATGGCGTGCCGCTTGTTTGCGTCGGTGCTCCCGTCCAGGCGCATATACGTCACTGACGGCATATGCTGCTTGAACAAATCAGTCTCGATGATGTCTATCATCTGCTTCATCTGGCAGGAAAATCAAGACACGGTGTTGCGAGAACGCTCCACCTCCTGAGTCCGCGTCGCTATCGAGCAGCTCAGACTTCGCCGACTCTCCACCGAGAGCTGAGCCTGTGCCTATGCCACAGTCACTGAGCAGAATTTGACTAAATGATTGGTAAATATAAGAGCTTTCTTCAGTGAGAGATAAGCACTTACCGAAGGGCTAGCAAACTTGGGAGCATGGTGGATGTTCGCTGAGGTTCGTCGAACTACTGCACCCAGCATGCTCGAAGTATCCTTGATCGCTCTGCACGTCGTTCTTGAGTACCAGCGCCGGGTGATTGCAGAGCTTCCGGAGATATTGCAACGACTGGAACACATGCTGTTGACCCTTGCCACCCCCGGAGGCACCAGTCCTTTCAGGAGCGCGAACCACGTCTTCTGCCGAGGCGCGTGGCGTTGGACTTGGAGAAGTCATCATACATGTACTTCTGGAGCTCTGATAGCTCGCAGTAGTAATCTTGAATGATCTTGGGGGGAAGGTCGTGAAGAACATCCTCCTTGAGACGACGCAGAAGGAACGGCAAGACTTGTTTTGTGCAGTGCCTCAAGCGCCAGTGCGGCTATAGTTGCAGGTGAGGACGCGGTCATGAAGACGAGGGCGGCTACTTACACTGCTTCACCATTCTTGCCCCTTACCGTCCCGGTTAGACAAAATGGGCTTGCTGAACCGTTCGTTGAAGCTCGATTCTGTGCCCAAGAAACGGGCATCAAGAAGTCAAAGAGGCTCCACAACTCGAGGACGTTGTTTTGAATGGGCGTTCCTGACAGAATCAGCCGGTGATTGGCTCGTATACTCTTGACAGCCTTGGTCAGCTTCGTCTTCGCGTTCTTGATGATGTGGCCCTCATCAAGAATGCAGTAGTGCCAGCTCATGTCCTGCAGGCTCGCGACGTCGTTTCGGACCACCTCGTAAGAAGTAATCACGACGTCGTGCTTCTTGAGCTTGGGGATGAGCTTGCAACGCTCACGCGAATTGCCGGTGTACATGATAGGTTTGAGGTTCGCTGCATACTTCAGGATCTCATAGTACCAGTGACCAGTCAGTGTTGGTGGACAGACGATTAGCGAAGGCAGGTGAGTGGAATCCGGAGATTTCGTCTCTTCGTATCGTTTAGCGCGCTCATGGTGCTTGCTCGCCAAAATGCAGATCGATTGGAGCGTCTTCCCCAGACCCATGTCTAACGACTGCGTCAGAAAAGGGCGAATGCCTCGTCGATCTATGCTCACCATCGCAGAGAATCCCATGGAGTTGGTACTTGGCCAAGAAAGCCAACCAGTTGACGCCCTCTTGCTGGGTACTTCCGGAGCTCTGCGTCGATCTTGATGGGGGATCTCGTATTGCTGGACTTTGCTTCCGTCTAACAATTGAGTCAAGAACTGCCGTTCCTCGTCCCTCTTGCGCAGGAGGTCTCCAGAGAAGTCAGGAGGATCGGGCAGCCCGGCCTAGGATTCGTCAGCATATTGACGGGTTGGAGGGACGCTCGAGACCCACCTCCAGGGGAACATCTTCACGAGAGAAGCGAATGTAGTTGTGGCCGTCGATCGAATATCATCATCCGAGTCGCTCATGCGACCGAGCACTGGGACGATCATGAAGATCACATACGGCAAGGCCTTGATGTCTAGTTTCTGGACGATGTCTACGAGAGAAGTCAGCACAGAATGTATCCATGGAACGAGAATACGCACGATAGGCCAACTCCGTTGCACCTTGTCGATTCGCGAGGTTGAGGGCATCGCCAAGGTACGGCACAACCTTCTCGATGACGTAGCGCATAGCGGCCACAGTGATGACATCGCACACGGTGGCGAAGCAGCGGGCCGCGCATTGCCGTATGATAGCGAACTTGCTTCGAAGAGTGAGGTGTCGAGACCAAGAAGGATGAGAGACGGAACAGCTCATGGAACTTGGAATAAAAGACCCGAATGGACTGCGGGGATAATGGCGTCGAGAAAACACTCAGGGAGTCGATGACATCCTGGCCGAATCGCTGGTCGATAGCCGAATCCATCTTGTTTGGAGTTCCATCCAGCACAGGCGCTGAGCAGACCTCCCGCCATAGACTGCCACATGTTGGGCACAGTATCAAGCAGCTTGTCGCCGAACTTTGCGGATAGTTGTACGAACGCCAAGCTGGCACCACGGCGGACAAACGCGCTTTTGCTGCTGGCCTCTGGAGAAATTTGCTCTTCCTTTCCGTTGGCATCTTTGGAGTAGCCGGCTTTTGGAAGGAAAAGGATACCGCGTTGGTATTTCCGAGAGAAAGCGAAGGTGGGTGTCTGCTCGATGTCTTGACACAGGAACGTGCAAAGGTTCTTCACAATCTTCTCCGGGGGCTGGGCAAGTTGGCGCTGCACGCAGAACTCGACGAACGCCGCGACGGCAATTGCCGACCTTGTCTGGAGCTGAATGTTTTCCTCGCTCTATATTCGAGAGTCAAAAAACTGCAGAGGAATCGGAATAGACGCGAGGACTAACCTTGATACCGTTCATGATGCCTTTGACAATGGGGCTGACCTTGTCAGGAGTGGCCTTGAGTGCAACGAAGGCAGCGGCAAAGGCGGCGGACACTCGAACATCATACTGCGCCTTTACTTCAATATTATCGATCGATGTTTGCGGCTACATGACCGCGCTTCTCTTTGAGGATGGCGAGCTCTTTCTTCTTGGTTCTTCCAAGAGCATCCTTGAGCTTGTCGAACATATCTCCAACGGCAGACTGGGCGGTCGAAATGGTGAAACACTCCGTGCGAGTGCCAGTGATGTCGATCTCCGTGCCTAGAGAAGGAATGCGGGATATGGGCAGTTTGCAGTCGTGGCTGAACGCCTGAAGGAGGTTGAAGCACTCCGCGTGGAGCCTGGCGAGTGTATACATCATCTCGTGATAAGCAGGTGGCGGATCGTTCTGCAAGAAATCCAGCGTCTTGACGCTCAGATCCTTGGCGAGCAGCGACCGCTCTAGCAGAGGAACGTCGCTCGACGAACGCGCGTCATGCTCCCTGGCCCACTCCTCAGTCACGATGGCTGCGAGGAACTTTTGAAGCATGCTAGGGGAGTCGATATAATGAAACCGAGGATGGGACGGAACATAGCTTCGTGCGATTCGTCCTGCCGCGAACGTTAGCTGAGGGTTCATTAGACCGGCAAAAGAAAACACGAGAGACCGCACGAGAGTAGGCCAGACAGCCATGAAGTATGCACACAGAGACTGCAGCAGCAACTCGGTGCAGCAATGATTGTCTCCGTGGGACCTGATGAGCGATAGGTCTTGCGCGATCATATTCTTGTCGACATTGTGCCTCTCTGCGCCTTGGTCGGCTCCCAACTTCGCAAGCGCCGGGTCGTAGAATGTTGTTGTGTTGATAGGGGTGCCGAGCGGCGTCATCATCGCCTCGTACCATTGGAGCAAGAGAGGCTGTGTGACAGTAGACTGTAGCCAACCCTCCGTTCCCGCTCAATATGTCAAGGACCAGCCGCCAGGCAGCGATTGTCGCCTCACGAATGTCGGATCGCTCTTCAACGATCATGTTCTGGAATAAGAGTTTGGAGGAATGGAACCCCGAGCCAGTCGCGTGGTAGGGTAGGGACAGACATGAAAGAGTGAAGAGTCTTGACGACAGAGAGGCGGACATTGGGAATAGTGTGCCGGAAGAAAGCAAATAACGTAGGAGCCAACACCGAGAGCGGTTGTCTGATACATTCAAGTCAGCTACGAATGCATGAACTCAGATGTCAATTACGTACGATTGTGAAGGGTCTGCAATGATGTTGATCACTTTGTCGAAAGCAACCAACTTTCCTACAAAAACAGTCAGGCATTATTGACCACGGGGGGCGAAAGCGGCGTACCAAGTAGCTCCATGAACGGTGCCAACGCTGGAACTGAGATCGTCTTTCATGTCACTGAGGCAGCTCCATAGGACAGCCAGGACACGACTCAATTCGTCAGGGAGCTGATCAACTAAATGTTCCGCCACAGGCAACAAGCAAGACGCCTGCCACCGACCGAACATCATCGTCGCGATCACCGAGCCTATGCTGTGATTAGCTACCGCAAAACGGCCTCTAGGCTTACGACTCACCCCAGAACAGCCGCATCGACGACGCCCCGCAACACCTCTCGTCCTGCGGCGGCCGCGGCCGCTCGTCAGGGTATGCGGTGACAAGGTCGCTCCTTACCGCTACTTCGTACTGATGCCCAATAGGCCGGCATGCCGTACCTCCCAGACGTGACCCTTCTCAGCAGGTCTGCCCTTCTGTGACCCATTCGCGGGCTTAATGGGGATGGGGAAGTCCTGTCGGATCATCTCGAGTAAGACGGAGTGCACAAGCAAGGCTGACCGTCTCGGCATATGAAGCATAAGCGATGCCAAAGTTTGAGACACTGTCTCGCGAACAGGCGCGACGACCTGAAAATTACTCCAGTTAGCGAAGAGCTTCGACGTACAAGATGAATTGGCGTACCTGGTCAGATACGAAGTCTCCGAACCGGATCGAGCACGAATACGCAGAGGAACTTGACGGCCAAATCGTTGCACCATTTTTCTTCGTGTGCTATCTCGTTCTCCTCCCAAGTGAGGCTGGCTGCAGAGACCATTCATAAGTATGGTGCGGCGTCAAAATGTAGTCGGCTTACCTCGCATCCCGCCATACATTTCCCTGACTCTTCAACAGCTCACGCAGAGCCATAGCAGCACCATGCCGTACCTCCCAAGCATGGCTGAAGAGGTCTACCTCCAACATCTTAACAAGACCGTCCCACACCCAGCGTCCTGGCTCAACCTCCAGGGCTTTCGACTGCTTTTCAGCCCTCGGAGAGACGGCGCCACCTTTTGAGGGGTCAACCACAACTTTATCGTTGGCTTCGGTGGGGGATTTGGGACTCGCAGCGCGGCCTCGACGGCGAGTTGCGATCATCTGAGGCGACCATCCGGACTCTGTGCGATGATCAGGTGCTGTCGAAAAGAAAAATGCGGTATGGAGACATATACTTGTTAGGCGGGCGCTGCTGCTGCTGCGCTGTATTTCGAGCTAGAGCCGGAGCCGCAGTAGCCACAACAAATGCGCTGTTTCCACCCTTGCGCTTTCGCTTGAGACGATTTTCGCTCGCGGGCAGAGAGGGCACTCATGTCCTCGACAACGGGAGGTGCCTTCATTAGAAAGGTACCCCCCTCCCGGTGATGGGGCAGCTGGCGTTGGGGAATTGGACGGACCAGCCAGGGGAGGTTTCGAGCTTCAGGGGTTCCGGTTGCAAGATCGGGCGGAGCATATTCTTCCATCTTCACGTCTTCGTCCGCCTTCGGCTCAATCTCAGTCTTGACAGGCATCACCTCGCTGTCCAACGTTGCCATGTCATCTTCATCAGCGGCAAGTTCCTTATCCCCAGGTCGATGTCGTACGTGTGCAGCCCCTACAGAATCAAGAAAGTCGAGTACCGAGGCGTCCCATCGCTTCCTTGCGGAGTTGCTTTCTTGACTTCGAGGAAGAGCTGGCGAGAATCCCGGTGTGGTTTTGTGAATTCCTTGCCCGAAGAGGCCAAAAGTAACGTCCCCTTCTCCAATTAGCTCTTGAACAGAGAAATGAGGAAATTCCGGAGTAGTGGAATATTTTGGGCTTCCGAGGAAGTTTGCAGTAGCATCGACACTCGGGTTGCCAGAGCGGTAGCGAGCGTGAATATTTGGGACAATGCGACAGATACTGCCCGTGCGGGTGTGTTCGTGCGGATTTAGAATGCAAGATAGGGTAGTATCTGAAGGTACGTTACAATACACTGAAAGTTTCCAGCAGCCATATTGAACTCACCCTCGCTACACACTGACATAACTCACAGGACCAAGCGCCTTGAGTCAGTAATATGTACTAACATGCTGCCGGGTCGTTTGAATATCATTCTTCAACACTATCGCTTAACATCCCTGATCACACTTCAACCTGTAATCAGCAAGCTGGGCAGATGTTTCGAGGTGTACGTGAGTACTGAGGTGGACGACCCTGTATCAAGAAGGAGGAGGAGTGCGGGTGAACCGAAGCGCAGAGCATTAGCTTCAGGCAAACAACGACCGACATCATGCTAAAAAACGGACTCCGCACCTCGATAGTCATGGTAGAAACAGTAATCCGTGGCGGCCGGGCCGAGCGGTGCCGCGTGCAAGGTCTACTGTGCATCCACCCACACACGTCACCTACCCAAGAAAACTGGTTGGGACATATTCTCGACGCCTCCGGAACCTCCCATTGCCACCTTTTAGCACCACCCTCACTGCTGATGACACGAAACCAGAAAATTGCGATCGTTCACGCGTTCACGTCACCAACTCCGCTATTCTGGGCACTATACGACTTGCAGCGTTTTGACATGTTTCTGTGTTGAAACAGGGGACGCCCTGCGACGAACATCCCTCGACGCCGCGTGGGTGCACTTGGGCTCCCTACCAAACTTCCGCAATATGGACAACCAAACCGCACTATCGTGTACATTCATCCCCTCTGGCATATTATTCGAACAACGACGCGTGCCTAATCCCGGCAAGGAGGGAGAAGAGGGAAATAGGGAAACCAAGAAGGGACGAGGCCCCCAACTCTATTTGGGTTCGCAGGCTTTGATCGACGTCACGCTCCTTGATGCTGGACCTTGTCGCGCCCAAATGGATGTGCAGAGGATGATGGGCCAACAGGGCAGGACAGAGCAGTGTACGTAGTCTACATCCCTTGTCTCTCACTTGTATGCTTCACACGCAATTTCTCAGACAACAGCCCAGAACAAGAAAAATATGGGCGCTAACGTTTGTACCAAACATTGTGTGGGCAGCTGAACGATTTGAAGAATCCTGCCACAGAAGGTACACCACGGACCAGCTTAAGAAGCACAATGTCTCACTCCGCTGTACCAGAACTCTTACCCCAGCTTCGGGGGCTATGGCACTGAACAGTACCTTCATCGCACCTACGGACGAACACATCCTCCACAGAGACTTCATCCGTATTGGACGAGACCATAAGAGCCGCTCACGAACAGATGACAGAGGCATATTCCGCTTCTCGACCCAATCTATGCTGGCGGAGGTTATATACCGACGCGTGCATTCTCAAGTCGCTTTTGGACTTCTCAACCATACGATATCCATCAGAGGGTTATGCCGTTGTCGTAGAGAGTGCATTTCACGACTGGACAAAGCCATCATTATTGCAGGTCCCGCTGGTGAAGGTCGACACGAACTTACTCTCGACATCATTACCAGGATGCAAAACTCAGTGCGGCCCCTCGAGAGCTCGGATCCTCCCGCTTTTCCTCAGTCCAGGTCACCAGCTGCTTTGCCTTTCACCTTTTCCGCTGATGTGTCCCCAAAAATTGAACCTGCGCCGTCTCTAGCTTCGTTTCTCAACAAACATTCACAAGCTCCGTTCATTCTACCCGGATTTATGACTGATTACTGGCCGGCACTGAATGAACACCCGTGGAGCTCGATATCTTACCTTCGCTCCCTTGCAGGCGTTGGCAGGCTAGTGCCCGTGGAAATTGGCCACGATTACCGCGATGACGACTGGGCCCAAACGCTAATGCCCTGGGATGAGTTTCTGGGCGCATTAGCTTGCTCCGAAGAGAAAAAAGGGCTTGGCGCCTGTCCTGTACCTCGCTCAACATGACCTGTTCAAGCAATTTCCGGCGTTGCGAGACGATATCATTATCCCTGACTACGTCTACGCTTCTTCTCCGCCGGCGCCAGATGATTACCCGGCCTACTGTCCACCCGGTAACGAAGACCAGCTTGGTGATCAACACCTGGCTAGGTCCGGGTGGCACAGTCCCTCCCCTGCTCATACAGTGCGTACCCAAACTCTTTGCTCGTTTCAGTGCTGAAATAAATGTAAGGACCCATTTTACAAACATATATGGTGAGCCCCCAATGTTTCACGGGGTCCCTGTATCCCCCCTAAGCAGTGGCATCTCTTGTAGCGCAAGTTGTAGGGCGTAAGACAGTCTGGCTCGCGCCACCCGAGACCACTCCCCTATATGTACACCTATTCCTCCGCCTCTTCCGAACCTGAACAGCCTCACAACCCTGCCGCGAACAATGTTAATCCGGCGTTGAGCAACACCTCCCAGGTGGACGTATTTGGCCCGCTGGAGGAGATCGGCGCGCAGTTCCCACGCTTTAGGGAACATGTCATACCGCGACCGCCATGTGTGCCACCCTCGAACCGGGAGACTTATTGTTCTTTCCTCCACCCGGGTGGTGGCATGCAATGCGTAGCGAGGAGAGACAAGTTTCTCTGTCTCAAATGTGGTTCTAGGGACTGGTAATGGGTAATGCAGACGGCACCAGCACTCCAATGGACATAATACAAAAGCGCTCGTTACGGTGTGTATGCCAGGCCGAGTAGTGAGCTGCTCCCCGAGCTACGAGGAGTACATATCGCGTATGTAGGATCAAAGTTGCGCATTACCTCGTTTACACTTTGGAGGACTCAACGATTTCCTCAAGTTTCTCCACTCTTGGAGAGAATAAAGCTTTGAAAGGAAGCGCCCGCACGGTGCCGGTGTCCGTAAAGTTCATGGTGTCGATGGGCATCGCAGGGTCCTCACGAATGTTGAATGCCCATAACAGCAAGGCTGTGTTGATGAACAAAGAGCTAATGCCATGACATCAGTCGCTTCCATGCGTCTCGCACTTCGTGTGCGAAAGCTTACTTGTTCGCCACATGCTGACCGATGCAGACTCTGCACACGGTTTTCATGACCGAAGAAATTAATGAGGAAACAACCGACGCACCTCCTTCCGAAGCCATAGGTAAAAGGAGAGATGTCGTCGCGAAGACCGCCAGACTTGTCCAGCCATCGACTAGGTTTAAACTCTTCTGGGTCGGCGAACACAGAGGTATCTCGACAGATTGCCCTGAGGGTGCGATCTAAAATACCCGCAACATACAAAGGTCCAAGAGTGCTTACCAGTGGTTTCCATATACTGTTGCGCCTGCAGGGATTACATAGCCATTCTGACAAAGCGGGATTACTGTCACATCCTCGGTTTGTTCACTTCGATTGATGAACTCACCCATGCTATATCGGTAGTCGCAGAGTGCGCAAACCCTAGAACACGTATGACGTCAAAAACATCCTGACTAAAGGACGCTTCTTGTATTAACCACCAAAGCTGATAGGTCTCCATCTGAAAGACTCAAGGTAGAACGCAACCACTGACGGCAGTAGTTTTTCGTCCTCCCATGTCGGAACTACACACAAAGGCTGAGCAGCCGAGCGAAAACATTCATCAGGCGATGCATACCTCGATCTCGACCCACAACATTGTCTAACTGAGCCTGAACCTGCGCCTGAGCTTGTGGGTGGGTTGCTGCGGCCATGATGACAAAGCTAATTGCAGTGGCCGTCTGAGACGGAGTGAGGATTTATTGGCGGAGGTTAAGAGCGATGGATTCAAAGCCTCACTGAGTCTGACCCAGCGCCAAACATTGAGCCCGCAAGATACGCAAGCTCTTCGTCTGACAAGCCATACTCGACCTGATGGTCTAGAAGGTAGGTGGTAAACGAAGGCTGAGCGCGATTTTCCCTCTACACAAGCCATGCCAGATCATGTCAACATCAATGTGGTCCAACGTGTAGAGCGATGATTACAGACCAACTGCGTCCGCACTCCATCCACCATCCGAGTGAACATCTCAAGCTCCTCTTCATGCCATTTCCGGAGGGTCGACACAACGAACGGTACGTGTTTGAGTATCGGGTAGTTGTCGACAATGTGTTGCCCGGCCGGTACAACTTTACCCAGCTTTTTGGTATGGATATTGATCTCCTTGACTTCTGGATCTTGTAGTATGTTGGTTGTAGTCTTGCCGTACGTCATGGCTCATTATTAAGACTTGCAGCGAACCTGAAAACTGTTAAAAATAACCTCTCAATGGCATGATATTGGAACTTCGTACCTTTTGGCGTGGTCAAGATGACGTTCAAGGGTCTTGTAGAATGTCAATGACAAGATCCAACCCCACTTCGAAATTGGATAGGCTTGTGCTGAACAGCCGCTGAAGGCTGCAGTTGTGAATGCAGTGCCCTTTAAATCTTTTCACGACGTATTGCTCCCCATTGGTTAACAAATTCCCTACCTGCGGAGTCTCCGAAGTCCTGTCTCCATTCTTGACCAGCAGCGTACGCAATCCCTCCCGACAGAAACTCGTCGGCAGCAGTAAAGTCTGGTCTGTCTGCTAATTCGGCATTATGTTTTTGCATAATATCCACTACCTCCTGTTCGACGTCCATCACAATGGGATTAGTCAGTGAGCTAGCGAATATACTTGCCTTGTAACCATTGATTATGACAATGAGACGGGGTCCTTGCCTAAACGAAAAGACAGGTCCATATGCCTCGGACAGCTGAGCGTATCTCATTGGAGCTCTAGGCAATTAAATAAGGTCAGCCTCAGGATAACGATAACATCTGATATTTAAGGCGGCGTACCTAGGGGACCTGGTTCAAACCACTTCTCCGACGGACCGGGAGGGAGCGCAAGCCCTTCACGGTGGGAAGCACCTGTATCACGAAACGCCAAAACAACACCAAACGCGACACCGATTGTTGCGAAACGCCAGCAACTTGCAAGATCAGCAGCGTGCTATCGGACAAAGGTAGACATGGTGGTAGTGGGGTACAAGGCGCGAGATTCCCTGAGTGCGAATGCCGCTTTCTGTGGGAAACTTATAAGAACGGTAATGGAGCGTTTTGAAATGTATGTGTTCCTACTGGCAGCCACCGCAGGACTAGCATGCCGCAATGATAGACCCTGATAGGGATGATCTCAAAAGTTTAATAACCCGTAGTAAGCGATATGTGCGAAGAGCTTACTGTGACATCACCGCGTATATTCTGGACAGTATTGAGTGGCACAGTTACGAGTCGATGGTCTTCATGATATACTACCAACTTTTTGTCCTCAAAATTGGAAAGCTTGTCTACTCAAAAGTCCATCCAAGCGGCGTCCTTGCAACACCTGACCTTCACACCGAGCTTCTAAGTCCAAACTAGCTAGGATGGTCAAGCCTATTCGCTGCGGATTCGAAGACCCACAGAGACCGTTCTATACCGGACATGCCGTTTAGGTCAACTGATCCCTTGTTCTCTCACGATCATAGGCACGAACCTTAGCTTCACTCATCAAAATAACGTTGCCTGACAACTCACAAACTCAGACGACATTCCCAGTAGCGCAACAGTGAGTGAATGCGGCTATATTATCCATTACAATTTATCCTGAGCTGCGGGTAGGTACTTACATTGCGCGGCCCGACGCACTGTCGCGATGTGTCACAAGCGTCACACCAACGAAGCATGATTGCACAAAAAAATATCAGAATGAGGAAAGCAGACGTCTAGTAGACACGCTTGAACGGAGGGACAGGCTTGCACTCGGCCTCGTCGAGGGTCTTGTCGATGACGCCACGGAACTTGATTTCAACGTCCGGCGACGTTGTCGAGTGTTGCCACGTAAGAGTGTGCTTCATCCAGTTCTCATCATCACGCTGGAGAGGCAAAGTCAGCAAACCGAACGTAATGGACTTGGAAGAGAACATTTCCACGTACCTCAGGGGTAGTCCTCACGGGCGTGGGCACCACGGGACTCCTTGCGGTTAGCAGCCGCAGTGATGGTCTGGACAGCATTTTGGAGGAGGTTGCGGAGCTCCAGGGTTCTCAACAAAGGTCACTGACGCAAAATGTCAGGTTGACGGCCGCTTTGATAGGTAATTTAGAACTCACGAGTTCCAGATCATGCTCCTGTCCTTGATACCAACCTGCTCGTAGGTCTTGTAGATCTCACGGACCTTCTCAACACCCTCATCGAGAGACTCTTGCGTACTATGAACTCGGTCAGATATAGCTCTTCGGGCAATTGTCTACGGCCTAGCGTACCGGAAGACAGCATCGTCAGCCTGCATCGCCTTCTGCAGAGTCCTAAAGGCGAATCTTGGCGGTGGGAATGGGTCCATCAGCATTCCGGATCTGATCGAGGTGCTCGTCGATGCTCTCCATGCCGGCCTCATCAGGGATCTTCTTTGTGTGGCTTGCCAGGAGGTTCAGGTCATCCTTGATGTGGTGAGCGCAGGACGGGTAGCGCCGAAGACGACGATGTCCAAAAGCGAGTTAGCGCCGAGACGGTTTCGCACCGTGGACGGATACGCAAGCAGCCTCGCCAGCAGCATACAAGCCGGGAACGAAACCTTGTCGTTGTCCGCTCACACTTTTAGGCAAGGTCAGCAAATAAATATACCAATACACTATCCAGATGCACGCACCGCATCAGTTGTGATGACCTCCGCCAGGTGTATCTTGGTGGGGATACCACCCACTTCAGACAACAGTTAGACATATTTCTCAGCGTGAAAGCTGGTTAAAGCTGGGTTTCACATTACCTGTTATAGTGGACAGTCGGGGTAGGACGTGAGGGAATGGGCTCCTGTGGTGACATCAAACACGGAGAAGATAGCGGCGGGATCTCAGAGATACCAGGGGGGAAGTCGCTCGTGGAGGATCTCAGCGGGGCAAGATTGGCCTGAGCTGCAGGTAAATGTGGTCCTTCCTCGGGACATAACTCCACGTCCCTCACGGATTTCGACAGTCCTACTGCGAGATGAGGACGACGTCACGGGAAGCCAAGTCCTTTGCCGTAGGAGCGTAACGTTCCATGAAACGTTCACCCTCGGAGTTCAACAAGTAACCTCCCTCTCCACGTGGAACCTGCACAGAGTCAATAAACAACCGACAATTTTTTTAATATCAACATACCTTCCGTGATAAGGCATCCTGCACGTAGATACCAGTTGGGTGGAACTGCACGAACTCGAGATCCTGAAGAGGAAGACCCCGCACGGGCGACCATGGCATTACCATCACCAGTGCAAGTGTGGTGCACTTGTTGCAACTGAAGTAAGGCTCGTCCGTAACCAGCCGGTCGCGTGAGAACGGTCTTGTGTGCACGGAAACGGTGGAGGGTACCATCCTCCATGTTGAGTGCAATCACACCGACACATTCACCATCTTGCATGGATGAGGTCAAGAAGCGAAGTACTCGATGAAGAAGTTGGTGTTGTGACGCAGAGACTGGCCGTAGAGTGTGTGGAGAAGTGCATGGCCAGTGCGGTCAGCGGCAGCGGCGCTATCGGTATGCCTGACCGCCCTTGCCGTATTTCAAAGATTGACCACCGAAGGCGCGTTGGTAGATCTTTCCCTCCTTGGTTCGTGAGAAGGGAACCCGAAGTGTTCCAACTAATGGGACTAAGAGAGGGCTTTCTCGTAAAAAGCGTATATACGCACCTCGATGACAGTTTGAGGAGCCTCACGACACATATAATGAATGGCATCCTGTGTCACCCAGCCAATCCGAGCCCTTGACCTGGAGAGACGTAAGATACATTGTATCCCCACCGACGCGTTGTGACTTACGGTGTCGTACATATGCCATCTCCAGTCGTCCTCTGTCATGTTCTGCACTTATGTCAATAGAGAGTCGAGGTTAAAGAAACTGAGACGTACACCAAGAGCCGCAGTTGATACCGCCCTATGGAAGGGAATGGTCAGACGAGCGTGTGGAGGGCTGGGCTCCAGACGGTTTCCTTACCTGTGCAGCGACGGTGTGACTTCTTGTTGGGAAAAGCTTGGTGAGTGCAAGCAGTATTGAATCCAGCCTCAGCAGACCGAAGGCTGCGCGCAGACCGGCACCTCCAGCACCACTGATAGAGCTTAGCCCACGGAAGCGTCGATAGTCAAGACTAGCTACTTACACGACAATGGCGTCGTACTCGTGTTCTTCAATTAATGGATACTTTCCAGAAGACCATGACCTAGCAAGTTGAAGGTCTCAGAGCAATTCCCAAAGCCAAGCGCAAAGGGGCTTACTTGGAACCTAATCCTGGGCCTTCACGGGGACAAGGTTGTGGTCGCAACGACCTTGTACGGACAGCAGCAGAGCGTGTGGAGAAAGACCTCTGTCGCGCCACGTTACGGCCTTCCTGCAGACTGTTTCCTGAGCATTGTCGCAGGACGAGGATGGCGGGGTAATGATGTCGAAGGAAAGGCGGAAAGCTCAAGCGGCCGCTCGAACGGACCTTGCCCCTGACGTTCCAACAAACAGGCGCTCGGCCGAACCGTCAAATCCCCGAATTGCCCTCGCCCAATCACATGGCCTAGTATTTCCCCGGCTATATCCTCGACAATAATCACCTGTCTCGCTCCCGAGGCCACCACGAGTAGACACCATTGGCCGGTGCGTGCAACTCTCGGATGGTGGACATAAATTACAATCAGCATCTACAAAAATACAGCCTAACAGTACACAGATTTTTGGTCAACGATTCATCTCGGGGGGCTAGCGCAAAAACACCAAGGGGATCCTGCTGCTGCCTCGGTGGAGGTTGATCGCGTGTGGACGACGACCGCCTCCAGATGGGTTTGAGAGGAAGGTAGTGACGGCGTAGCACGGCTGCCCGCTGGAAGGTGCGGACGTAGAAGTTTGGAGGCTTTGGGAGGGCGAGACGGGGAAGGGACGCAATGGGGGACTCCCGTGCCGAAAATGACGAGAAACGTGCGGTTCCACGGTGCAAGTGGAACAGCGCTGTTCTGGTTGGGGGGCAGGATGGACACAGTAGGAGTAGGCGACGGAGAACGAGGATGCACGGCCTGCATTGCCGGGGCGACCTTAAGAGGTACACGGGTGAGCGAAGGGCCAACGGTGAAGTAATCATGTGAGCGGCGCGTCGAGGACGAGGGGTGTGAGTGCTTTAGCGACGGATGGGCGGTGGCGGCAGGTTGCGGCAGAGCAGGCGCCACGTTAGCCGGTTCAGGGGTTGCGCTGGCTGCTGTAGCAACAGCAGCAGCAACGATTTCCCTTCTCCAGAGTCTCTTGCGCGTCTCCGCTTCGCCTCTCCTCTCGCTCCTAAAAAATAATAATTTGTGTCCCCTCCTATGAATCTGGCTTGTGTCTAAAATGATCTGAGATCGATCTTCTTCAATCTGCGTCGGAGCGACTGTTCCCCTCAATACATCGCGCACATAAGACAAGCATTCCACAGCCTCTCGCTTCCGTTGGTGGATAGTCTTTGCTTTGTCTTGATCATCCGCTGAGCCGTCATCCAGTAGAAGGGTATCCACGATCCAACTGACCGAATCTCCTAAGCGGCTTTGTAAAGACTTCAGGTCGGAGATGTCTTTCTCCATCTCAAACCGTGTTCGCGGCTCCCAAGGTGGTCTGTCCGACGGAGTTCGCTCATCCAGAAGAGGATACGAGGTCCCCGTCGCAGGGTGGCGATGTGGGCAAGCGTGGCAGATTGGCGAGATCAGGGAGGTTTCGCTATAGTACAGTACCGTTAATGTCATGCTTCCGTTCATGTGCCACAAAAATACCCCACTTTGAGCTCGCTCACTGCATGCATGACGGTCTTGTTGATACCTAGGCTTTCGCCTTTCTCAAGTAGCCCTCTTGCAATCATCTCCGGTAAGCCCATGGTATTTGAGCCCTGGCGCATATGCATTCGTTGGGTGTTATCCAATGGGCCCTTCAAGCCCGAAATGCTTGATATCGACTGCCCCGCGTTCACTAACCCTTGGTCGACCCCTGCGCATAGGTGGCTCGGGTGGCTCCGGGGTACTTCAAGTGAGATATTGAGCATGTTTAAGTTTTCGTGCATCACCGAGACTCCGGTCGCAGCGGTGGGGGACATCTGAAGCGTGAGAGCCTGGCGTAGTAGCAATGCGGCGGGGTGGATAGTTGTAGTAGAGCTTGAAGTCAATGGGGGATACCGGAGGAGGTACGTGAGTTGGGTGCTGTAGTCCGATGGAATTACTGGGGTGAAGACTATTTGAACGAAAGCACTTCAAACCAAGATAGCGAAACTTACACTGATTTCGGATCCGAATGAGCATAGCAACGCACACCCACGGAGCCAGGTCGAAGGATGGGTCGCACGCAAACAGCCCGTCCCAGAGGACCATCGCATCCCCCATGGTGAACTCACGCGTAAACAGGAGCCGCAGCCATCGACTAGTGGACATCATCATGAGTAAGTGTCCCACGAAAGACACTCGGCAGTCTGATTCACTCACATTCCAATATATCTGCGGTTCAATGCCTGAACTTTGTAAACTCTTCCATAGTTGTGGATCAACGCTCTTCAACATAATAGACTGCATTCGGTTGCATGCCATTGATAATCGGCGCGACGTACGGCTTGAGGCCTGAATCGGTGGGACTGACGGGCAACTGGACGTGAGATGGAAGAGGCGTCTTCCCCACGCTTCGTGTCCTTCACCTCGCGCCATTCATACCATCGTTCAACGCCACGCATGACAGAGCGGAAAAAGCGTCCACGCGTCCGCGGCTACCCATACTCTGGAGCAAAATATCCTTGAGAGGATGGTCGTGGAAGTCGGTATCGTTTGTATTTATTGAGTCGTAGTCGATTGCGTAGTAAAGTGGCGCCAATAACTCGTGCATTCCTATGCCGGTATCCCAACGTCGGGGTGCGTTATCGAGTACAGAAACAATATGTTTGTCAAACTGTGCCTGAACCTCTGGATCCCGAAAGTATTCGATATCCGGGAACCTAATCGCAGGTGAGATTGGGGGCATGAATGTTACACTTTTACATACGTTCTTTCGACATCTTGCAATATCGTTTTTCCGGAGATCCATAGATGCAAACCACGTCGTCCAAGGATTCTGTTTGAATGTCAATCTCGGACCGGTGTCTGCAATTCGTTCGTGCCTGACATACCTCTGTATGCAGACTCAATGGATTGTTCAGATCCAAGTTTCCGCCATTTCGTTCAGTCCTGGGAGGTGAAATGTTCGTGCCTGGTATAATCACTCCATCTTCGTAACCTCCATCGGGGGCACGCATTTTCTCCAGAAAGAGATTCTCATACTCCTGCCGGGATGACTTGAGGGCTTCGAGCGGGATGGTAGCATACTCTGGAGGATGGGGCTGCAAACGGTCCAGCTTCCACAAGAAACAACTATACGACACGGACATAAAGAATGCGCACATCGTTATGGACGGATGCGACGTACCTTCCACGCCAGACTTGATCGCCCGCGCTACACCGGCCCAGTACTGTCTGTAGAAAGACAAACAAGCAACCGACCTCCTAAGCGCAGCATCCTTGACCTTGTTGATGGTCAAGGAAGAGTTGAAGAGCGCATCGTACGCATCCCTATCGCACCAAAGCTGTTACACGCTCGGACCTTCGAGCCAAGTACCAAGCAGAACGAAAACAGACTTGAGCTCTTTCACATCTGGTCGTGTCCTTTGTTCGCCCATCTGCTTGTGAGAAGTTGTTCTGTAATCTTGGGTGATCGCGACGGAAGGTAGCAGCGGGTAAGTAAAGTGGCTGGAAGCTGTGGGTACTCGCGACGAGACAGCCTGAGAATCATGCATGGCACACTGATGCGGTCATTGCACAGTAAGACGCCCGCACAGGCACGTCGACCTGCATGTCGACACATGAGTTGCCGAAATATTCAAGAGTATCAAAGGATATTTGCCAAGCAGTTACATACGCAGGGACCGACATAGATACTTACTTACAGACTTGGGGCTACAGAGGTACATTGAAAGCAAACTGGTTGAACAGACTCTCTGGGAAATAACGAGCTCGGGACACTGCGCCCGCCAAAGAACCTTCCGTCCAACTCCCGCACAGTCTTCCACGCCCCGACGGGACCAGCGAATTGGACAAAAATGCGAACAGCTTGATCTGCAGGAGGGCGGGGGAGGGCTGACTAAATGCACTATGACCCGCTCAACCGTCCCGTTCTTGGAGCATTCCTCGCCTACGAGAATGTCGTTAGCTAAGGTTGGAATTCAGAGGGCTATTGTCGTACCTATTTCTTCCCTGAGCTCATCATCATCCACGTCCTCGGGGGACCCACCATGTTCGTCAGAACAACGATTTTGCTTGGCTCTCCGATATCGCTCCCGGTCTTCTCGAATCACCTTGTGAGTCCCTCGTTCCTATTCACGATCTTTCCCATCTTAGACCCCAGCCGCCAGCCGCTTTGCGTGCCTTGCTCCTTCTCCCTTCTTGCCTGGGGACATGAACTTGCTCCATGGTTAAAGCCAGTCGTGAACGATGCCGCTAGGCCATCAACAACCTAATCACTTGCCCTTCTTTGTGGCCCCCATTTTGCCATGAGCCGGGCAGAGAATCCTGCGGGGTCCGGCCTGCACCCGAAACGTAACCCTGACACATCCAATGATTAGAAGTAAAGCTTACCGTTTTTAGACATGGACCCGCACTGCCTCAGGCGCGGAAGAGCGGGATAAGAGGGCGAATGAGAGCTAGCGCCCCCGTGCGGACAATGGGGGTGGCTATCTTGGATGCCGCAGAGCTGCCCAATTTTGGCCGCAATAGCAGCAGCAGCCTCCCGGCTACTTTTCACCTTCTTCTTCTGGAGGCGAGGATGCTCCCCGAGCATGGGTAGTCCCGCGGCTGACGGTGGAGAACAGCACAGATGTTGAAGGGGCGAAGGGATTGTACGCGAGAGCGCGGCGGTTCAGGGGACTTGGCTTCTGCCCATAGCTACTGGGTTCGCGGGCTTCGAGTGTGACATCGCAAGACGGCACAAATATGCCTCTTCACCATCAGTTCTCAGTGGCCGGTGGCTCTGCTAAATGGGGCGGCTCCTCGAAGCTAATCGGGGACAATGTCGTCGTCTTCAGGTTCTCGCCGGAGGGAGGAAAGGACAGCGTCTTGATGGCCTAGCAGCAAAATGACGAGGAGGCAGTCACATGCTCGGCTTAGTGAGATGCCGCTCGCTATCTGCCGGAAAATCCCGCCGACATGGGCCAATCGACGCCTGATATGCTTCGTCATACCAGGCAGATTAGCACGGACTGAGCCACGAGACTCACGTCAACTGGCGAGCTTGGCCACGATTGGCGGACGCGCCCGATGACGACGAGGGCGCCGGTCGTCGCATCTTCGTCATGATGAGAAGGGCTGGCCTGTCATATCGTCCACTACTCGTCCTGTCAGATGTGAGCACGCCTAAGTATCGGATAGGTGGGAATCGGATGTAAATACCAGTCTTGCGGAGGAGAGCCGTTGCGTCGTCGGAGCCACTACCCCCATGGCTGTCTTCATCGTAGCTGATCTGGCTGAGGTTCTGTGTCGTTTGCGATCCTCACGTTCCGGGGGTGGGCGGCGCCTTTCTTCAAGCAACCTGTTTTTTGTGCCTGCCCCCTCGGCGCTTCCTTCTGCTTCCAAACCCTTGTACTCATGTATAATCGTTGGTCGCAGCCGGTGGGGGTCATACATCTCGCTGGGATCCCAGGTAGGAAGGTGCAAGCGCGTGCTTATTCTACACAGAAGAGTTTGCATATGATAAAAAAATACAAAGCACACGACGCTTAGCAGATCCATCGCACCCCTTTTATCTCTTCTTGCCCTCACCACCTTTCCTTTTCCGCGCCTTCTCTGGGTTTTGAAAGCCATTGACGTACTTGAGTCGGAGTACCATTTGAGCGGTGGTCTTAAAGACTTTTTAGCCCCCATCCTTGACTGTTGAGAAGGTACCGGGGGGTTCGGTACTGAGTTTCCAGTGGTGCAGACGTCGGTTCGAACCAAGGTTCGGAGGGCGCGAATATATGGACGCGCGTGTGTCCTTGCTTGAGTGAGATTGTTTGCGGCGACATACTGGCCGACCGCGTTCGTGGTTCGTATACCGCAGCCACCCACCGGCCACCGAGAGTGCTGTAGGCGCACACTTCGTTTTTTGGCGGACGGATTGCGACTTGCGTCGCACTGGGGCACATATCCGCGAGACTTGCAGACCATTCCTGAGTGTTGCGGACGCTGTGCGTTTGCAAGCAAAACGGTAGGGAGGAGCATGGACAGACGAGAAGTGTGAATAATCACGCTTTACGACATTCAAGCTGTGGAGAAGGAAGAGATACGACGCTGAAGCACTTACACGGACCGGCACCTGAATCATTCGCATTGCTACTATGTACTTGAGGCTGCGGCAACTGGGAGCGGACGGGAGCAGGGGGAGGTTACTGTAGGCGCTCTACCGAGACGGCCGGATTGGGGTATCGGAGGTGAGGAATGTCGTTGTGGGCCAATCGGCGAGACAAATGCTTTGGAAGATTGCGAATTGGACGTGCCACGCGTACAGACCACCAGCTCTGATCAGACATGGTGGAGGTGGGTTTCTGAGTACGTAGATAGAGGATGAGTTAGTAATAAGAAGCACACTCCGCGTAAGCGAGCCTAACTTCAAACTGGCATGATGACGTGGGAACATCTCAAGCAGCTTCATAAGGGCCCAAGTGGGGGGGGGTTAACTGGGTGGTCGCTTATTCAGGGAATCTCGGACACCTACGAGTATTCCTCAATTTCAGCAGGCCTTTGCGGTCTTGTCCCACACGTAAAGCCCGTTGAATGACCAGCTGAATGAGTGTTCAAGATGCATATATTCCTGTTTTCTCATCCAGTCTTTGTATATTTTTTACAGGGGGTGTTATATGAGAGCTGCAGTAATATTTTCGTGGGCAGTGTCCGGTTTGATGGATTTTACGCACGATCTCTTCGTGCAGACGCAGATTACCGGCCAAATGGGCAGCTTTTAGGCGCCTGTGAGATCAATTTGAGCGTCCTGACACGCCTCCCCAGCAGTATTATGCTGTGTTGTTGCTCAATCAGAGCAAAACAATGGGAGTTGAAGGCTTAATGTAGTATTATAGGGTGTATATGAATATATTATATAGTTGGTAGATAGCCTCTGTGCACAGTTCTGCGCTCAAAGGACCACAGAACTTTTGATGGACTTTGGTGGAACCAACTGACCTTAACCTCTGTACCACTTGGGCAAGTACCGAGGAGGTTTTAACATGTATACCTATATTCTACATACCCTGGCAATATGAATAACTCCAACTCATGAGATACTGTCCCAAGTCGAGTATTTCGTATCATAGTGAAGGAGGGCAATTCTTTCCCTGGCGGACATGTTCCTGGTGTTGATCAGGATCACCTCCCAAGGGGGGTCTGAGCAAGATATAAGCAGGTAACAAGAGCCTACTTTACATTGGGGTATCACCATGTTAAGAGAAGGCCTTTTGCTATCATTTCCCATAATTTTTGAGTCATCCCGACTTAGTCTCAAGCAGCAGCGTGTGTGTCCAGTTGCAAAGCAGGGCCATCGGGACCTTACCATTTTGGGAAATTCCCTGGTTTTTGATACAGACACCCCTGTCGCAATTTATTGATGGGGCTAAAAAATTCTTGAGAGAAAATGTTCATACATTGCTTCATGTGTGAGAGAAATGATTATGGTATATGCTTTGCTTAGCAGAGGCACATTGTGTAGCTCATGATAATTCACTGTCCGAGATCCTAGGGTGTCCCGGACTCGTGGAATCCACAGTAGTTGGCCGCAACATTTGAAATTCGTTCAGGTCTTTGCCACCCCGTCTCCTTCCGTCTCCGATCACCCTTCAACCAGGTGACAGTATCGTAAAAATTCCCTGTATACACCGTCGTGCCGTTTTAACTTGCACTCTTAAATCTTGTCACCCAGCAACCATCCTCCTCTAATAGAGCGGGTGGCATTAAGTCAGTACTCAGGTTTCAGAAGAGATAGAACAATATACGCACAGAGCGAGGAGAATGATGGGACAGATTGTGGCCGAACCGCCCACTGACGTGGAAGGGATTGAGGCAGCATCTCGAAACAGCCGACGTCGGAACGCAAAGCGTGGGGCATGGCTAGCATCAATATAGGGGGCGCTTCATATCCATATTACTCCTTCTAAATACTCTACGCGTGACGATGAAATGTTCTGTGCTTCAACAACGTATGTCACATACTTATTCAACTCTCGTGTGTCAAAACTCTGCTGTGAAGATACGTCTCCTTCCTCGTGGCAAACCGGTTGAGAAATGATTTGACTATATCGAAGTCTAGTAATGCAGCACCCGACGATGCCGTGCGATCCGATGCCTCAAATCTGCCTTGTCAACCACGTCATTTTTCTCATTTGACACATCTTTCCTATAAACGAAAGTACAACTATTAAGACACCCTCACGGCCAGTGAAATTTTGGTAAACTTATCCCATGGCTGTGAATCCTCATCGCTTTGGAGTTTTCGCTTCCGCTCCCGACCAAAGCGGGAGATTGATTTTCCGACTTCTTAACCTTCTTGCCAGCTTGCCCGTACGTGCGTCAGACATATTACTCCGGCCTATTGATTCTTTTTTCGCACTGGTAGCTTCATTGAGTATTATCAATCCCACCTATGCCGCCAAGAAGATTGTCAGGTGGGAGTAGGAAGTCCGCTTGATATCCCATGAGAGTGGACCCCTCTTTCTGTGCCGTCGGCAGTCTCTGTGCCATATTACAACGTAATCAACGCGTCGCTTGCATGAAGCCGTACACCGACAAGGGTCATACGCATTACACCTCCTAATCCCCCGAAATGGATCCTCAGCTGCCTTTCTAATCAGTATAAATACGCGTCACTTGACTACTCACCGATCTTCACCATCAGGCTACATCTCCTCATGAACAACTACGACGATTTGTATCACCTCGATTTCAGAATTCCTCGCCTTTGTTCCAGTAGTTGCGGCATGCCTCATCTACTGCGCTCCCCTATTTCGTGGACCATCATCGTCTCACGGGGGCTATCCTCGGCCCACTGCTAGCTAAGGTGTCCAACCTGTGGTTTTCAATGGAACTCTTTCGAAGCCGGAACTCCTTTAACCCTTCACCAAGCACACGTAAAAATACGGTATGTTTTCTGTTGCTGTACTATCGGCCAAATCTCATCAATACGTTCGTTAAGGCAAACGTTTGTTCGCATTGCCCCCAACCAAGGTGTCCATTGCGGACCCGGAGGCGCCCCAAGCTATCTACGGCTATTCTTCAGGAGCGCAGAAGGGCGAGATATACGAGGGCTTCATTGTCTTCAGAAACAGAGTCCGAGCATGTTCAGCACTCGCCTCCGCGACGTGCAGCTAGTCGCAAACGCAAGTATCTCTCCCACGTAATGTCCATGAAGAGCATTCAGGAGCTCGAGCCTAACATCCTTCATCACCAACAAACGCTCGCCGAGCAATGGGATGCGATTGTGTGCTGCAGGGACCAAGAAAGCAGCGGGCACAATTGGTTGTTCAAGTGCGTGGAAGGCTCGGGATGGTAGAATTTTGGTTCAACTGCCAGCCTTGTAAGCATGATCTGCGATACGATCATGTGCACCGTGCTAAAAAAATGTCTTCAGGGTTTCATTATGCAGCCTTTGACACAATCGGTAAGTCATCAGGTCATTGCTGATTACCTCTACTTACATTCTCGCTAGGCGATCTTGCCTTCGGTCAGCCATTCGGCATGCTCGAGTCTGGAGAGGACGCAGCACCCGTTGTTGTTTCCCAAGAGTCGGGCGCTTTGTAAATGGAGTCGTACTACAAGGCCGACAAAGCTCCATTGAGTATACTACGGTCCCGGCCATCAAGACGATCAGCCAAAACGGGTTTATTGGATCCATCGCTGGCTCTCTGGTGGTGTATGCGATCGTGGACCAGGTTTATTATTTCACACTCTATGTTCAACGAACGTGTGAAGTACGCGAGGTTGATGCCCAGACTGGCGGTCTCAGCGGTCACCAAACGACTGACGTCTGGAGAAGCTCGTCCAGACTTCTTGACCAAACTCATTACGGCCAGAGATGACAGCGGACATCCTTTGTCCGAGGAGAGCTCAGCGCGGAGGCATCGTCATTTATTGTTGCTGGGTCAGATACTGTGTCAAGGTCTGTCCCCCTCCTTCCGTACGCGTTATCCGTGGTTGAATGTCATATATTGTAGCTCCCTCGGCGGTATCAACTTGGTACCTGTGAAGGATTGCTAGTAACTTAGCTGTCCAAGCCAAGCTTCGCAAAGAGTTGGACCTCGTTCTTGGATCTCCCAGCCCCGATAGCCCGATTGCAACTTACGACCAGCTCAAGAACATTGCCTACCTCCAGGATGTCATCAACGAAAAGCCTACGATTTGCATTCTAGACGGTTGGGATTGGTCTCCCTCGAGTCGTGCCCGAGACTGGCATAACCATTGCGGGGAAGACCTTCACAGCCGGGACCGAAATCAGCTGCCCCACATACACGATCCATCGCTTGAAGTCCGTTTTGGGGTCAGGATGCGGATGAGTTTTAACCCGGAGCGCTGGTCTCAGGGTGACCGTGACAAGACCGAAATGATGAAGTGTTTCATCCCGTTCTCCATTGGCCCTCGGTCAGCCCTCTCACTCGTCATCTTGTTCACTTATCGTGTTCAACTTTAACTTTTGACATCTCTTGCAGAGCATGCATTGGACGTCATCTGCGCTATGGTCGAAATGACCATCTGTGTCGCCACAATCTTCCATCGTATGAAGTCGTCCTCGAGAATCCCAACCAGAACGTACGTGGAGGTGCTCAAGTAAAAGCTTTCGATTCATTACTGACATGACAATCTGGCCTGAACAGCTGGAATATGAAGATGGGTTCGTTAGAAGGGCAAAAGCTGTTCACATCGGTCTCAAGAAACGGTTTTGAAGTTTATATCCATAGTATCTCAACTTTTATGAAACCATTACCACCTTGTTCTCGAGTTGCAAAATCAAACTTTTCCGTTCATGTCATTTCCTAACCGAGCTATCCTGAAGAAGTTCCATGTAGTTTCCGTCGTTGATGACGTCCCAGCTACATATATAAAGGGTGTCGTTAGGTCTGACCGCAAGAAATTCAGGCGAAGGGCTTGCCTGGGGTAAACCATGTCGAGTGCTTCGTAATGTATCTCGGAGTAATTTTCCTGAATCGTATTCAGAAGGGCATCTAGGACCATCTGAAATCGAATTAGCTGGAGCCGTGTAGACACGGTGTGACGTTGGGGTTCTGACCTTGTAAGCCTCCTTGTTTAAATGAAGCCCGTCGGTGGAGAATTTAGACAAGTTCTTCTCTTCCCGGCCGCATGGCATCCCATAGGAGAGTGTCCAAGTATCCACGACCGGGACGTTATCTTTACTTGCGACCTCCTTACAAGCCTCCGCATACTCCTTTGTGAGGTCAAATTTGCGATCAGAGTAGCTCCTAGACGGATCTTCACTCTGCAAGAACTCGAGCCATTGCTGAGGATTGACGGGGGGCGGAGTGATCAAGATGACGCGCGTCTCTGGAGAATACCACTCGGACGAGGGGTCTCGAACCATTTGTACGAGATGGCTGAGATTTTGTTTATACTTGTGAAGCGGAACATGCTGCGGTTCACCAGGGAGGCATGCGTCATTTGCGCCAAACCATGATAGTGATAGTGAGGAGCTGTATTTTCTGCAGGTTTTGCCTTTCGGAACGCTTTGCAAACACCTGAACGTGTTGATCAGTTAACCAAGCGAGACTACCGAAAGATCGATAGATACCTTCTCAAAGACAGGAATGGACCAATTAGTGTTATATCCACTTAGCCCGCGGACGATAATGTCCAGCTTTCTGTTTGTACAAGTCTAACACCGCATGAGATGCACCACCAGCCGATATCTGAGGTTGGCGACTTGCCTATCAGCTGCTGAGCGTAACCATGAGGGGCTGTCGCTTGTTGCGTAAGGGAGTCGCCAAGCAATATGATCGCGTCTTGAACGTAGCCAGCCATGTACAGAAATGCTTTGTTAGACGATATGATCCTTTGAGCTACAAGTGAGAGACCCGAAGCTTGGTCTAGCTCAAGCATCCCGTCGCCATCTGATTACGTGATCCTTGGTAATCGCATTCAACGGCTTGCTCAGATCGTTATCTCTAGAAGGCGCTTATTGTTCGAACTGCACACGCGAGTCGTACTTACTAGGTGTGGCAGAGCGACAGCGCAGGAGTCCATCTCTACTCAGCTCTACTACGGATCTCGCTGGGATACAAAGCGAGTTTTTGAACGAGAGTTTATTGAAGATGCTACTATGAAATAGAGGGAGAGCATAGATGCCGACGGTCCACTCGTAGAGAGCTTATCACTGGATGCTGTTGTGATACGAATCATCGTTTAGTGTGTTTCAATGGGACATACGGGAGAGAATTTTTTGCTTACTTATTAGCGGAGATAGTCTCACTAGTGATAGTAGTCAGCGTGGTTCCGGACGAACTGCCGTTTGTGCAAGTGATCCCCGCGGGAAGGCTCAGGCGCTTGTTGAACAGCGGGCTGGGTAATGCTCTGGCATGGTCGCGGCGAAGCCCGGTGCTGAAACATTTCTGGTTTCCGCACGCTCAATCAGTTAATCAGATTTGTAATGCCCGGGTGTTTTTCTTACCTCAAACAATGTGAAGGTTTTCGAGAACAATGATACTGTCGTGGACTTGCTGAACAGGCCAAAGAACGATCCAGATGCACCTGCATTCACGGACAGCCCCGTCTTGACATCGGTACATCCAGTCAGCGGAGACGTGGCCGATTTAGATAGTGAGAGGTCCAACTCGGCGAACGGTGTCGAGATCAGGTTGACATCCGCGTCCGCCAAGCCGCCCAAAGCGTCGATACCGAAGAGAAGCTGGCAAATTCGGGTGAGAAATGCGACTATATGGACACGGTTTGAGATTTCATACCGTGGGAATAAGATGAGCCCTGTACATTTCCGCTTCCACTCACGCTGGGGTTTGCGGAAAGCGCAAGCTTTGTGTCCGCAGGAGCGAATGTACCCAAGGAAGAACCAGCGTTGGGCGGGAAATAAAGCTTTGCTCCGCTGATTTTGTAGGCAAGACCGACGGACATTTGTGCGTCAGCTTCCACAGAGGCAGTAGCTAGGGCGTTCACTTCGAAGGATGGTCCAAGGGTAAGGATACTGATGAGTGGAAGATGTTAGTTTTCACTGTTGCTCTATGTAGAAAACAACACGACTTGCCCAGGAAAGTCCAAGCCGGGAAGCCCTGCCTGGAAGATAGTGATTTGTCCTGAGGAAAGAGATATCTGCAGCAAACTATTATTTCCTTCACCACGAATGAGAGTGTCATCGTACTACCTTTGCTGAAGCGGTGATGTCCAGAGTTCCATCGAGCTCCGCATCAAAGTCGGCAAACAAACCAAATTCGCTGACTTTCTGGAAACAAGATGAGTGTCGGTCAAGGATTCGGCGGTACAGAAAAACCACTCACAGGTGGTACGATGGATCCTTGAGCGAGACCACAACCGTAGTTCACGGTAGCCTGTGCCGCTGCGTTGACATCAACCTTGAGCCCTGCAGTGAAAGCAGCATGGTTGTTTCCGGCGGCGGTACACTGTTCTGTCTCTTGTCAATCAGTGTGAACGGATGGTTCACACTAATGCTTTGGGTCTCAGATTTGTCGACATTGAACGAGAGAGCTATAAAACGCTCTGTGACTCATAGCGCAAAATCCTGAAGACAACAAACCTTTAAGGATGGAGCTGAAAAGACCACGGCGGATTTGAGGGTACTATTTGAGGGAGTAGGGAGTGCCGCTGTGGAGTTGAGACCCGTTGCTCCTTGTACGAGCATCGTGACTTGAACCATGGCTGAGTAGGGTTTTCTCGTTCAGTTGATTGTCCGTGTGAAAAAACATTCTGATACATACTGGGAAGGATTTATCTGATGGAACTGTGTGTCCAAAGTTATCCCACGCACGCACAACGACAGGCTCGCTGCGGCGTCGCAGCTTCTGCGCAACGGCCTCCGGAACTGTCTGGTTCTCAGACGTCCCACTCAGCCGCAACACGGGCGAAGGGCATTTTTCCACACTGGCGCAATTAGTGTCACTGCGCAGCTTTGGAACGAGGAAAAGGAGTGCCCACATTATCTGGAAGCCGAACAATTGTACCCACAATGCCATTTTGATAGACGTGACTGCACGTGCTATTGTCGCCCGTACAGACGGCACGGATGTCTTGAGCACCGGTGTTAGCGTCACAGTCAAGAACAGTCCAACCCGCAGCTGTGGTTAGATCGGATACCGCGTTGGTAGAGCCGCTCTGAGGCGCGTTAGAGTGGTAATGACCCAAGGAGACGGGTACACCTCACGATGGTAAGGCTTCCTCGTGCGCAGTGCCATGAACCGTGGAATTATTCAAATCGAAGGAGCACTGGCCACTCAAACACGGTGTGTTCCCAGTTATTAGCCGCAATTACTATCCTAGTGAATAAAAGAAGGAAGGAAAGACTGTAAGTCGAAATCATTTTAGTAAAGAATGTGTGGTTGAATGAGCGAGGGAAGAGAAGAAGACTGAAGAAACTGAGATACCACTTGCCTCGTACGTTCACATTCTTATAGGTCATAACTGCCGCGAACAATCATAGGAATAGTACCCTTGTCGAGAGCCGGGTCGTCTCAGTAAGGATCAGCGGTCTTTAGACGATCCATGACTCTGTCAACAAGAAGCTGTTATTTTTTCAATACTCATGTCAACGCGAATGCACTCACCAACACTATATCAAGCCTCTATCCGATAGAATATGTTCTAGATGCTAGAAGGTCAAGTCGCAGATGTCATTGCGGCACACCTAGGTTAGTATGAAACAGTTTCAAGCCGGCAGCATCTGGCGAGTGAGGTTGACAACAGGAAGCGCGAAGCGGCTGGCTGTCAAAATTGATTGACATCGACTGTCAGCTGTTTATCGCCCTTAGTTTCGCGTTGCTGGAGAAGTGTACAGGATAGCATCATCAGCGATCACGCGAGATTTGAATCCGTAACTGCAACGGCCGTCGAATGAAAAACATGCTCCCAAACAGTTCGTGTTAGACAGACTTCATCGAGTCAGATGTAAGAATTATGGTGGCTGTGGTAAAGGCACATGATGGATACGAAAGATCGTTCAGTGAAGACTGTGGGAAAATTTTTGTCAGAAATTCGACGCAACAAATGACGAATACCAGGTACCTGTCGGCGGACACAGTTTCGCTTGTATGGATGTCAGAGCGGTAGAGCCTCCGTCCGTGCAGGTAATTCCCGCAGGAAGGTCCAGGCGCTTGTTGAAGGGGTTAGAAGGAAGCGCTCTAGCATGCTCACGGTGGGCGCCGCTCCCCCCCGCCGCCGCGGTGAGCATTTCTGCATGCCACAACATAGTCAGCAATACCCCCGCGCTGATAATAGTAAACGCTTACCGAAAACAGAGTGAAGGTCTTCGAGAACAAAGTCACCGAAGTCGACTTGCTAAACAATCCAAGGGAAGACCCAGATGCACCAGCGTTGACAGACAGACCGAGTCTTGATGTCAGTGCATCCGAGAAAGTGCGGTAGTATAACGACTTGGCCAGAGAGAGGTCGAGTTCGGCAAAAGTATCAAGATTCAAGTTGACGTTTGCGTCCGCCAAGCCCCTAGGGCATCGATGCCGAAAAGAACCTAACGAGATGTGAGTGACGGTGACGAAGGCCGGTGTTTGATTGAACCGCTCACGGTCGGGATCAAGTGTGCTTCTACGTTTTCCGTTTCCTACGACACTCGGGTTGGCAGAGAGACTCAACTTTGTGTCGGCGGGAGTGAAAACGCCAGTGGACGAGCCGGCCTCAGGCGGGAAGTCAAAGCTTCGCGTCGCTGATCGTGTAGGCGAGACCGACAGTCATCTGCGCATCAGCTTCAACTGTGGCGTTGGCTACCGCATTGATTTTCGAAGGAAGGTGCGGGCCGAGAGTCAGAATTCTGTAATCGTGAAGCACTAAGTTGTCGTGTTGTTATCGCGGACGGTGAAGCTTACCCTGGGAAGTCCAGTCCAGGCAAACCCGTCTGGAAAAGCGTCACCTTCCCAGTAGAGAGCGAAACCTACGGAAAATGCTCAGTTTTTTTGGCTATATATGAGCGATAATATCGTACGCTAGCAAGAGCAGTGACGTCCAGAGTACCATCCACCAACTCGGCATCAAGATCAGCAAATAGGCCAAATTCGGTAATTTTCTGAGAAAGGAGTCAGCAATTCTGGAAGAGCATTTTGCGAGTAGAAAGCTCACGAGGAGGTACGATGGTTCCCTGAGCGATTAGACCATAGTTGATGGAGGCTTGCGCTGCGGCATTGACATCGACCGTGAGTCCCGCCGTGAAACCAACGTGGCCATTCACCGCAGAGCATTGCTCGGTTTTATCGATCAATGTGAAGGGTTTGTTGATGTTGATGGTCTGGGTATCGGATTTGTTGACGTTGAAACGACAAGTCTACCACACATTTCAATCAGTGAAATGAGTACAGAATGACACGTCGCCCACCTGCGAGGGCGTCGGACAACAGAGACCTGGTCTTGACAGAGAAGCGCCTGTCTAGAGTGCCGTTCGAAGGTGCTGGCAGAGCCGCAACCGAGCTAAGACCAGTAGCACCCTGCAAAAACATGGTAACTTGGCCGTGGCTTAAACGATCTATAAGACGCGTTGTACACGGCGCACATAGATGCGCACTTACTTGGAAGGGTCAATGTCGTGGAATTGTGTATCCAAAGTGATGCCTCGGACAGTAGAGGGCTCACTGCGACGGCGCATCTTCCGGCCAACCTCATCCGGAACGGACTGATCAGCAGAAGTCCACTCGGCTGCAACGCGAGCGAAGGGCATCTTGCCACACTGACCAGCCATGCGATTAGAAGACTTCGAGTAGTAGAACGAAAGAGACTTACGTTCTCGGGAAGCCGAACAATTGTGCCCACGATACCGTTCTGGTAGGCGTGGCTGCAGGTAGAGTCATCACCTGTGCACACAGCAACGAATATCCTGGGCTCCAGTGTCGGCGTCACAGTCGAGGACTGTCCATATCCGGCGGCGGCGGTCAAGTCTGAGATAGCGGTGGTCCGAGCCGCTCTACGCGCCACCAATAAACATAGCTCGGTAATGATGACAACTGAGTGCAGAGACTACAATTATAGACTTCCGCGTGCAGGGACACCATCCGTAGTTGGAATTATTGAGATCATAGGGAGCACTGGCCTTTCCAAGCAAGGGGGTGGCCCAGTCCGTTGGCGTGCAAACTGCTACACCTGGAGATGAGAAGGCTACAAACGCGAGGCTCGGAGGCGAAATCATGTCGGAAAGAATGTGAGGTCCAAGGAGTGGATGTAATTCCAAGTCCGGGAGGCTCGGGGAAGGGAGTGGAATACTGAGAGGATCGTCAGCTTCTACGTAAGAAGGACTTCACAAGAACTGAGTATATATACTGAATTAATATGGCATAGCTAACCGGTTTCGGTAAAGTACGAGTTGGTCGTCGGCGATGCGGGCGTGAGCAGCCAAAGGGTCGAATATGCGAGAATTCGCAGCTCGCAGAAGATGTCGAAGCCTGGTCAACGTGAGTCCGTGTGTTTTCAATATCGCTGTAAGCGTGGTACACTCACGAGAAGAAACCGAAATGTTGTTCGAAGAAAAGCGTTCCAGACGCGGGAAGCGAATGTCGAAATGTGCCCAAACCTGAGGCCGAGGTCCGTTTAAACACGTTCCAAAGCTACTGGCGTCCGTACATATGCGTATGATCTTGACGACGAGAGGTGCAACCCAGCTGATTTGCACATGTCGATCGATATTGGTTGTTAGACGCATGTCGTGATTGGGCTTGCGTTGCTTTCACAGTGGGTCGGATGGTTCCGTCGGTGATTGTGGCCCTAGTGAGTTCTTGTTACTATCAGACAAACATGAGATGGAGGAAATTGACGCATACGAACTGCGAACTCTTGGCATTGATATGTTTGTTCTGGTAAAACATTTTTCGAACGACTGACAGGTTCGATTCAGCAGATAGCACACGTTCATGGTCACGGATTATGAGGTACGACAGGCTCTGTGTTCGAAGAGTATATGAGAACCGAAGCACGCTCAGAACATGTCATCAGCCGCAGAAGACTTGTACCATCAACTTGTTTGCTCCTCTGATGACCGTCGTTGATGACCTGCGGCTGAGCCGTGATTGCGTCTAGGGACACACGCTCGGTGGTCCAACAAGAGTAGCGAAGGATATACGAAAGCGCATTCCCGTTTTCACTATGAGATGAATCAGCGCTCGATTCCTAGCTACGCACCAAGAGGCAAGACTTACAACGCATGAATGCCTCAGTATGCTAGATAGAGAATCACGCGCCAGTTTTTTTCTGGTCAGAAGTCCACGTCAAAAGACGAGACTCATTAGATTACAAGTTGGATAAGGAGCCAATGTACAGTATGATACACCTCGGGCTTGAACGGATGTGGCACAGCCTAATCAAACACACATCAAGACGACATTGAGGTTTGCATAGACAGGGCGAAAAATTGTGCGTGTCGTCGCAGAAGCCGGCGGCATCAGTCGAAATGAGCCCAGTGTCCCCCCCCGGGCACACGAGCCTACATTTCTCGCAGTCGGCGCGAGGTCCCCATCGTGAAGCGCGGCTTCTTGGCAGAGGTCCGGGTAGACGGTGTGGGCATCTGATCGAAAGGAGGGTGTTCGAAGGTAGGTGCGGGGGTTTGCGCTGGAGACGAGAAGTTCGATGTTTGAGGGGAAGGGTAGACTGAGGGTATCCGTAGATGCTATGGGAGAAGGATACGAGAGAGACGGCGAGTACAGTGAAGTTGACGACGAAATGTGTGGCGGAAGCGAAGAGTATGAGCTGGATGTGTTGTGGTTGGATGAGAGCAAGCCTGATGTAGAATGAGCATATAGGTATGGAGAGTGTCCGTTGTGCGAGACGAGTGAAGACAGAGCAGGAGAATCAAGGGTTTGCGGCATTAACATCGGCTCGTCGTGGTCCATATTTTCTAGTTGGTGAGCGACAGGTGGTAAAAAAAGGTTTTATCGAAGCAAAGAAAGCGAGCAGAGATCAAACCGCTCATGTACTTGGAGAGCAAGACCCCTTGGGCGTACCATATTTTCATCTTGACTTCCAAAGGGTTCTACAATAGGCGGCAGCTTCGCGTTGTCGTTTGAGATCATGTTTGTCAATACTCAAGCTGCGTGTTCTGTGGACCCAGTCTTCGGACACTTGTCGATCCCCCGCATAGCGGGCGGCTGGCCCGCCACTGGAGGAGACGGAAGAGCTTGCGGGAAAGAGCCTGCTGGTATAGCAACCCAGTGAGATACGTTTCTATATCCAAAGCGATTGTTATGATATGCGAGCGGAGAGCAGAAACCAGACCGAATGCGCACATTAGGTGCGATCATGTGGACTGGGCGACGGAGGTGAGCGAGCACGTTTTGTCTTGCCAGACCGTGGGGGGGGTGCGGAAACGACGGTGAGCGGAATGTCGATGTCCATAAGGGATACAGAAGCTTTCCTTTATTAGAGAGCTAAAATTAGGAATTAGGTTTTGGATGGTTAATAAGAGGGTTGGTGGTAGAATGCAAGGACAACACATGATTGGAAACGAGGTGTGGGCCGCAGCCAGGGGGGGTCCATGTTGTTTGCACTAAGCGACCTAGAAACCGTCTGTCCGCGTGTGGTGTGTCAAACCACCTAACTTCTTCCCGGGTCCTGCGCGGGCGCCCTACCACACCAAAAAATCCAGCGAAAAGTGAGCTGCTTATATGTTGTCTGGACACCGCCCCCCCGCATAACGTTGAGGCCTCCCCGGCCTATTACACGCAAAAAATTAAGACAATGTAGTTTTGTACATTACAAATATTGTTTAGAAGCAAATAAACCGGCCATCCTTGCAGGTAAAGTCCCTGAGCACCTCACCAGGCTCACTGGGTGGTGGACGTGAATGTAACGTCCTGACACGGGGTTTTTTTGTGCAGATTTTCCGTCGTTAAAACTGGGTAATGGAGCTTATTAGGAGTAACTCACGAGGCTTCTTCGATGAATGTTTTGGGGTCTGTGGAGACGACACACAATCCTACTCGACTGGGTGCGGACTCCCTCCCCTCCCGCTGGTATCGAGTCTACGGGGTCCCACGCCTTGTGAGCTACTGTTAGAGCTCCATTAGCGCTGGTCGTCAAGTAGGATTCGGCTTGTGTGCTTGCAGCAACGGACCCCCCCTGGCCCGCACTCTTAAAAGTGCGAGGGGAGGCTGCGAAGCGAGCGCCGTGCCACAACGCGCCCTTTAGCGCTTCGGCGCGTCATGATCTCAATCTAGCAGGCCCTCAAGCATTAACGAAGGAGGTATCGTGTATAAAAATACAGGCAGTGAGCCTGGAGAGAATTCGCGGAGCATCGATGTACGTCGGGTGGCCATGAAGTAGCAAAAGCTCGCCAAACATTACTCCTCTTCTACAGATGGTTCTACACATTTTCTACAACAGTAACATGATTACAAACTACAATCCAGCAAGATACCAATACAGCACTTCGTTTTGCGAGCAGGTCTAGATTGACGACGACGAACGCATCTATCCCTGGACGTTCAAGCCGGAGCGAGGCAACCTCGGCTCGCCCTCCTTATACGGCTCGCCCGTCTCAGCGCGGAGTAGATCGTTGAGCCACGCGCCGTGGGGCTTAATCTTCTGCTTGCGCGACGCAAACATAACGGCGAGGTACATCCAGGACGCGGCGTTACCGACGGTGGCCGTGACCTCGTCCGAGACGTGCGTCTTCGCGTACTCGCACATGTCGTCGTAGAGGTCGTTCGTTGGTGTAGAGGTCGAACATATGCTTCGCGACGGTGCCATTGTCGCCGACGTCGACGAGGTAGCCGCTCTTGCCGTGCTCGATCTGGAGGGGGATACCGCCAGTTCGGGACGCGATGACGGTGTGGCTGTGCCCGCCGTGCAGAGCCTCGGAGACCTTCACTTCGAAGCCCTCGCGAGTGGAGAGCTGCAAAAGCAAACTTGGCGTTTGGCCCATGAGGACGTTCAGGACTGGGCGAGGTGAGCACCATTCTGACCCGTTCAAACACGAAATACTCACGCTGTGGTCGCTTGGCGGGCACCTCATGTAGACGATATCCTTCGCATACTGGGCGTACTTGCCGTGGACAAGATCAGGCGACCTGATCGTAAATGATGCTGGCATCGGGTCGTCAACGGCGCCGTGACCGCAGATGAGCAATTGTGGGATCTCCTCGGGGTGACCTTGCCTTGGAGAAGGACGCGGAACTTGGCGTAGGATGTCGAGGACGTTGGGATACCCTTCGACGGGTCGAAACGAGCGATCTGGACGATGTACTCGCGAGCGGGCCAACCAAGCTCGACCATCTTCTCCTTGGCACACAGGGTACTGGAACTCGCCCATGTAGTTACTGGGTGTCCCAAGGAGCAAGCTCCTTGTTCAAACCATCGAGCCTGGTTATTGAGGTTATACACTGTCAACCCGAGAACATCGAACTCTTAACGTACCAGTCAGTTGCAGCACCGAGGAGGGCGAGCTTCTCTCCGGCACATCGCTGGGAACGAACTTGTTCACGGGGTGGCTGATGAACAAGTCGGAATATTGGATGTTATTCCACAGGTACTGCCAGAAACCTCCTACTGAGGAGAGCCATTCTGGTGTACGAGATCGCTACGGATCTCGATGTGGGAACGATATATGATAGGCAGGTCAGGCCGGACCTTCTTGATGAGTGGGATGAGACCTGGCATCTGGGGGTCATCTGTGTCAATTCATTAGCACTGAGCTTGAGAGCCTTGGAGCAGATTATCTGAATAGACGCACCGATGAACGCGATATCGCATCCGCCAGGGGCCAATGGGCCGCCCTCGGCAGTCCCACCGCAGACCGTTCTTGAGAATCCACGCATCGAAGTTGTCCTTCTGATCCTTGGTCAGGCGGAGGCTGGGGTCTGCCACGCCTTGCAGGATGTTGTGGTTGTTCTTGGTTGTCCGGAATACCGATGGCGACGGGTTGGGAACGTACCTAACAAAAAGGTTAGTCAAGATTACATTTTCTCATGCACGAAGCCAGCCGCCACAAGGGCGCATGCGTCCGTGCGAGAAGGATATACTCACCAGGCACAGTCAACGTCGATGGCGCTGAAGAAACGAATGAGCGCATGACGCATCTGTCATCGCGAGGGTATGTGAGTATTGGTATAGACACGGCTAGGCCGAAGCGGGTGCACTTACGAGGGCAACACCACCTGCGAACACCGATCAAAAGAAAAAGGCGACAAAGCGATCAATTTCCGCTCAATACAATGCAGAAAGGGTGCTACCCCGCACTCACCGCCTTGTGGGGTAGACGAGAAGAAACCCATCTTGATCTTCTTCTCGCGGAGTTCATCTGCAAGTTTGTTGACGGCATTCCAGGTACCCTCACCCACGGACTGGCGGTAAACGTCCAAATCGTCAATAAGATGGATCTTGCCTCCCGCGTCCACTGCCACTTGGTTGCGTGCGGCGATGCTTAGGCGGGGGTTGTTGTTAGGTCCGAAATACATAATACATTTGCGTGCCGCAGTAATCGGCCTGCTCGTCCACTGTGCGGGGGATGGGCAGCGCTTTTTGTCCCACACCCGAGGAGAGTTTTGCCGCCCTCGGGGACTTGAGAGGCCCTCGACATAGACAGTCGGTGTCCTCGGCACCAGATGGTGACGGTAAGAACCGGTGGTCGAGGAGATATGCGGTGTTTGATGTTTGGGCGGGTGAGAGAGTCCGTGTGGAAGGGTTTAATATTGACACGACGGGGACGATATCTAGGTCGAGCCAGAGGCGGGTGCACAGGTTTGGGCCTGGATGAAGCCATCAGCTATCAGCTAATCTAGAATATCACGTGTGACGCATTATTACACACCTCCTTGAGCAAGCTGAGGGTGACACCAGCACCGAGGAACTTGCACAGGTGCTCTTGAGAGAACTTGCGCAGAGCGTCGAGAACGTGCTTCTCGATCTCCTCGGCCTGAGAGTCCGGGCTCGGTAGGGTCGTAGGGGAACAAGTGCTGGACGCGAAGTCGGTGTTGTTGTAGACCGAATCGTGGATCGAGATGGCGACCTCAAAGCCGGTGTTGTTGTTGATCACGGCGCCGGCAATACCGGCCCACATGGGCTACCAAAACGGGCAAGCTGTCAGGGGGATTGGCGACGCGTCGTAGGTCGCTGACACTCACAGTGAGGTGGGAGTAGCTGGTGACATTCGGACGCTTCGCCGAAACAACGCTTGAGAGCCTGCGGCGCAGGGTGTCGGAGTGTTTTGGACTGGAACTGGGTGGGGAGGAGCCATCGTACGGGGGTGATGATACGGTGAGGGTGGATTTGGTGAGATGGGGATGAGGTTTATATAGGTTTTGGGCGTCCGAGGCGGGTGGCTCCAGAAGGTGGGGAAGGGTGGTCCTGGAATAGAAAAATAGAGGCGTGCGCGTGTAAGGCGTGTGTGCTCGAAGCAAGATGGTCAAGGCTGGGGGTCCGTCCATCCCAAGCTCTCATCAGACCCGCCAGGTGACGAGCGTCACAAAGCTACTAGGTCATCCCACGTGGCCTCCCCCCAAAAACGGCGCTCCTCGAACGCGCCACCGCAGCCACCATCCAGCTGCAGGAGATCCACCAGCAGGTACGGTTTATCCCCCGACGAACGCAAGCAAGTGCTTTTTTTGCCCGCGCCGCGCTCGTCGACCCTGCAGGCGACCCCGCGTCGAGCAATGACCGCCGCCCCCGCAACATCGGTAGATAATCATTGCACGATGCTGACGTCTGCCAATGCGGCAAGCATTCGGCCTAACCTAACGTCAGCCCACAGTCAGTAAGGGGTCCCTTCTTCAGCAACATCTGATATGCAGAGCGAAATGGCTTGGAGCGTGTGTGTTTTGGTGGACACCGAGACGGCAAACAGAATGCGCTAGTAAATGATTCAGTTCCTCGGGCAGAGCCGAGCAGGGATGGCCACGCCGGTAACCCTCTTTGCAAACCGCCTATGACAATGCACGCCGGAAATGAATCAGTGATAATCCTCTAAGAGAACAGAACCTTGCCTTGTCGATTTGCGACGTGGGGGTCTTGAGTAGATCACTTGACTATGTGCCTTTGTCTGCATATACACGACACGAGGCTGGATTGGCGCAGAATTCGCACCCGGGGTAGCGGCGGACGGGTACAAGGTGCCTAGAAAGAAAGGTCAGACGACTTTTTTCGACTCGAAGGCGAACTACATTTTGTAGTCAGTTTACAATGACGAACCCACTTTTTGACGCACCACACACGCCAGCAAGTCATGACCGCTTCGTGGACGCAGTCGAAGGACTGCGATTCGATTGTAGTAGCTTAGATTCGAGTGAAGAAGGGCTCATCGTGGTCAGCGCGAGGCAGGTTTCTATCGTAATGCTGGATGAATGCATGGGCATTTATAGTGCGGACCTGACCAATTTTCATTCATGCATCACTCACGAAAGTCTTCTAGCGTCACACACTCTACGACAACTCGCGCTACGTAGGGGACCACATGCTTTGCTCTCGATGAAAAGCTATTGCTAGTCTCAGTTTGAGTGCAATTCGGCGCAGCGATTCATTCGAGGCGGTAGCCAACGAGGAACATAAAACACTCACCAGAATTCGCGTCCGCGTCGCGTCGCGTGTGTTACCATCACTTGTCACAGGTGTCTCACAGATGTGGGGACGTCACTCGTCACTCTTCACGCCGCTTTACGTTTCGAGAACCAGGTTCGACTCGACCACCGGGAGCTCGACGGCGCCCGGCAGCGTGCACATCAGACACCGGCATCGATAGCATTCTTGGAACGCCGGGCATCCGCTCGGACATTCCTCCTCTTTTCCTGGCCTTGCTTGTGGCTAGCCCGTCTAGTCTCTCCTCTCGTCTCAGACTGGCCGAACTCGCGCCTGAAACGATCCGTTGTCCGACTGGCGGACAGCTTCGTCATCCCTCTCAAGGCCCGCCCATCGCTTGCACGTTGCAGCGCTGACTGGGATGAGTGAAGGAAGATGCTGTGGCATGTGGCGAACCAACTATCTATGAAGAGGAGCTAGGCTCTGCCGTTTGCACAAGTCTGCGGTACTCTCGCCAAACCCTTCTCGAACATCTTTGGCTTCTCATCTTGAACATGTGGATACTTCTGGATGATGAACGTAACGCCACACACGAATTCAAATCAGGGAAGCACACTGATAAGGACGAAATGGCTGGGCTCTTGCTGGTCAAGACAAGAGCACCAGGGATAGGAGAAACACGTGTGTGCTCTCTTCGCAGCCCTACATTGAAAAGGCTATTGACAAATTGAATTTGTAGATATCCATGCACGAATTTATTCGTACTCTGGCTGGACGTTGTGTCTTGCGCAAGCTCGGTTGCCAGAGGGCAAGCTGTCTTTGACCAAACAATGGCAAAAGGAAACGTTTCCGATGGGGCCGCAAGGCTAAGCTATTGGCAGGGGCGTCCTTGGGCTATCGCTCTTCGCGAAGCAAACAAGAGTGATTCGTTGCGCGATATCGCAGTAAGTAAGTCAAGTCAGATTCTCATAATAAAGAAACTGTCCTAGACCCTGTTTTTTTCTCCCATGCATCTCATAGGCTGTGCGTTGACTGTGGTTCCGCATTTTACTGTAGTATCTTCTCGAAGAACCCTTACACTTCTCTCTCGAAGGTCTTCAAGTCGACGATCGAACCTCTTACAGCTAAAGCTCGCTCGGCTGATACCCGCGCAACATCTCCATGCCCTCCAGATCGTTCACCTGCTCTCTATCATCAGGGACCCGCCTCTGTTCCGTCTCAACTACATTCTAATTCTTGCTCCGTTGGAAAATTTTCAGATGTCTGCAGTTCAGCGGACAGCGACTTCTCTTTCTCACGTCGTATCGCGCGTCCCGTCGTTGGCGTGCCTGCCCACTGCTTTCTACTGTATGCGCCATCTTGATGCTGGCCCTCGAAGGCGAAACTCGCTGCTTCACTTGCCCAAGCCGTTGTGCTCTCGCCCAGGCCCTCGGGGCACGCGTTGGCGTGAGCAAAGCGACCGTTATGCAGCGATACAAGGTTGTTTACGACTTGGTCGAAGAATACATCCGAGATGTGCCCTGGCTAGAAGCCCACGAGCGTAAGGGAAAGGGTCGGTCGAAGGTCGCAAAACGCGTGGTCGTTTGCTCGTTGGCCTGAAAGATGTCGTGCAATTTCAGGAGGAGTTGTGGATGAAGAAGCTAGAGAGCACAGGACGATTGGTGTTGGATATCGAGGTCGAGAGCACCGACAAGGAGATGAGGAACTTCGAGCATCGCGACTTCGGAGCATTCAGACGGTATGTCGGTCATGGCCAAATCAGCGTATTGCCAGCAGAGAAGACGACTCTGTCCCACAGCCCAAGAAGGTCCGCAAATCTGCGCCACGACCGTGCCATCGAGCGAGCTTCGCAGTTCTTGCTGCGCCCTCTTTGCGAAGCGTGCAAATCCCACTTCCGCCAATCTCGCCCATCCACAAGGACGAACCCGACTTGCTCGATCACTTTTTCACCGCGGACGAGTCGACATTGTCGCATTGCATTCGTCCATCCTCCGACGCGACTACAGATGCTCGCAACGTCCCGAGGGGAAGAAGCCATCGTTTGATGATGACCTATTCGAGGAAGGAGAAATGGAAGCGCTTCTACGAACTCCCGATGAAGTTGAAGTCCTTAGACAAACGCTTGCCCGCGATTGGGATATCATGCACGACAAATCCTTTTGAACTAACCTCTCACTCTCGCAAGAAGAAGGAAAGCGAAGAGATGAAGGAGACGAAGTTCTGGACTCGCCCATCAAGCGACGAACGAAGAGAGTCGACATGGCCGCGCTTGCCCGGGCTGCTCGATCCGAATACACACCTAGACGAGGTCGAGGTCGATGAAGATAGCGCATATAACATCGCCCTCGGCGACGAGTGGGATTTCAGCTTCTCACAAGATGACCATGACAGCCAAGAATATAACCCGTGTGTCATGAGCCTCGCTGACGGTGGAAGAAGAAGTAGGAGGAGATGGAGACCGTTGTCTCCTGGCGCAAGGTGGCGGGTTCGACGAGGACAGATATGAAATATGACACAGCTAATTAGTTGCAGTCCCTGCATTTCCTCTGTCCTTCATATTCCCTTTGGACATCTCACTATGCTAAATTTGTATAATATTGTAAATAAACGCGTTGTAATTCTACCCTCCTGCTTTACGGCATGGAAAACTGCTTCTTGCTTGTCTGAGATAGCGTGGCGCGACACGTCCTCCCTCACACCACACTCCGCGTGTCCACAAGCGCCGTGTCACAACTCCTCTCCTCGACATGTCTCGCCCGTACACCCCCGCCGGGCTATGAACAGCGAACGGCGGAGGCCCCTTCGGCAAGAGCGTCGTATCCGACGTTCTTAACCCCACAAGAGACGGGTCTGCTCCAGCTGAAGGCGGCGGGAAGGGGTTTGTTTTGATGGCCTTCCGGTGGGATGGCGGGTCATCCGGCTTGTGTCCAGGTGTGTGCGCCGTCCGTGCATTTGAATATTGGGAGACTAACGAGGCCGCCATATGTAGTGCGACGCTGAAGTGCGCTCTAACGTGTTCAAGTCTCTGTTGCTGAACACTGTGTCGCTCTCGTCCATATACTTTCTTCGTTTTCCTCCTCCTGCCTCCAGCCGCTCACACACGATCACACCCCACTGGCTCCGACGCAACGTAGGATGGTTCTATCAGATTCTGTGGCTGCTACCAGTGGTTGGAATATCCCTCTATCTTAACGTACGTGCTCATACGAACAATGTATCTTGTATGGTCTTACGAGTACTGCTTCCAGAGCACCTGGGTGTCAACACTTGGCTCTGCGGACGTACACGCTCCAGCATGGGTCGCGTGCCACCGTAGAAGCTCCCTCGTCGTACATGGGCATCCTGAATTCTATTGCTACCTCGGCGTATCGCGTAGTTATGGTGTTCACATCGGTGGTCATCTCGTTCGCCCTTCGCTATATCCCCTACGCTGGACCGACTCTTGGCTTCATATTCCTATGCTGGGTTGACGCGTAGTCATCCTTTGTTGCTGCAATCTTTCTGGTTAGACATGCTCTGCGCCCCGCCAGCTTATTACTGCTTCGAGTGAGTGTCTATGCTCTTGGTGACCTGTGGTAAACTGACGAGGGTTAGATTTATCTGGATTGCACGAGGCTATTCGCTTTCTCGGCGCATGCGACACCTTGAGGAGCGGTGGCTTACTATTTCGCCTTTGGTTCGTTGACATACTAGCCTCATCACACAAAATTCTGACTGGGCCCTCTTAGGTCTTCCTTCGTACGACTGCTCTCTGTATGTGGGGCAGGCATCACTCTCGCGAAATGCGGCCATCTCTTCGCGCTCGAATCTTCCCCGCCGTACGCCCCATCACCTGTGAGAACTGTGCGCTGACTGACACAACCCGCAGTACATCATCATGGCGATACACGCACGACCTGCGCCCGTAGACCCTTACAACCCGACCGGCGGCGATCCTCTGAAACACCCATCGCCATTCATCCCGATTCGCGTTCCCGTATTCACGCCTGTCGTCTGGCTCAACGACATTATCATACGGATTATCAGTCTGGTAGGCTACACAGGAAGGCCGACCTCATCGTCAGCAGCCACCGGACACGCGACGAGTGGGCAGTGACAACGTCGACAGTGTCGAGAGTGCGGAAGAAGGGGGAAGTATTCCCTTGCAGACCCTGCCGCCAGCCCCTTCGTCTACCGGTGGAACCAGAATTCGGGTGAGCCGAGGGACGAGAAGGTAACAGCAGACGCGAAGTTTGACTGAGGACCAATCCTCGACATTTACGACACTGGACTTTCCATCTCATAAAGACCAGCACTCTATGCACGATCTCACGTATTTTGCCACGAAATACCACACGTCCGTTCACTCATATACGTATATTCCATTCACATGTATATCAACCGAACCCTGCCCATTCGACCGAATAATACACGATACCTCCTGTTTCTTCTCGTCATATACCCACACAGGAGATGTGCTTTCTTTGTTGCAGTACCCAGTCGGCCGTGGGCGACGATCTCCATTGGGCGGATTGGGAATTCGGAGGATTCGTGCACGGTGGCGACAAAATGCGAGTGGTAGCGTAGCGGATCACCTGCATATCTTCTCAGCATCTGTGAAAGTCCTCCATAAAACACAAACACACCTGGATACACGAGAAAGTCTCCACCAAACTTGAATACCACCACCCATAAAGTGTTCCCCTTCTCCCACAAGTCCTGGAACACAGCGCATTTGGCCCGTTCGTAAAGTGTCGAGGGGTAGGTCCAGACCCCAGCCGCCTTCGCGTCCTCGAGCGTAGCGTACGTCGCAGGTTCCGGGCTGTACCACTCCAGCTCCTGCGAATCCGCAGGGGCAGGGTAATTTGCATACACCGCGTTCGCTCCTGGCGGGCCACCCAAGGCGTCCCCGCTCGCTCCTCTTTCGCCTTCTCCTCAACAGGAGCAACGACAGGCGAAGCGTCAGGGTTCCGCGCCCTCAGCGAGTGCCTTCGCGCGCGCAGCTGCTGCCCGCTTCATCTCACGCCGCTTGCACGCTTACCTTACGCATCGCCTCTTCGCTCATGCCCCCGTGCATTGTCGCGTTGCTGGGTGTCCTTCTCTGTCGCGGCGAGTTGTGTGGTCCTGGAGGCTATGCGTTCTGCGTTCCAGCAGCGCCAGCCTCGGGGTGGGTGGGGGCACGGTGTGCGGTTGTGTCGTCCACGAGTACAGCGAGCTCTGTGAGAGTGATCATTGAGTCAATAGGGATAATCTGAGAGGGCTGGGCGCACATACGCTTTCGGACGAGGAGTCGTAGGACGACCTCTTCTGGCATGAGAACCAGCGGCACGCCGAGGAGAACACATTCTGCTGCGACAGATGCGGAAGCGTTCCCGTGAGCACGCCGCAGATATGGTGTTCGGCTCTGTAGTTATACGGCGAGTCTATCCTTCACCCCGGAAATGAGCCCTCGCAAGCAAGTCGGAGGCGGACCGAGGACTTAACCATCAACGTTTCCAGACGTACGCCTTTCGGTTTGACACGCGTAATTCTATCTTTCGTGGTGTTTCAGCAGCCATGAATCACCGACAAGTCGAATAAAGCATGTAGCGTGTAAGAGAATCAAGTCACTCTAACATCTGCTTTCGCGCAGGAAAGAGCCATCAAGGCACGTGCCCCATCAGAAGTACCTCGTGACCCGTCGCGTCGCGCGGAAGACGCGTTGCACAACGCGGCAGTCCGCACGACCCCCCCCCATACCCCGTTTCCTTTCTGTCACGCAGCACACCAGGCTACATCGAGGGTTTTCCAGCTGTATAAGCCTCTACTAATAATTTACAAGTACAAATACGAAGCCCGGACTATGAGAGAAAATAGCAATATCAACGGCCTGACCCACCCCTCCCCCACCCATACGGTCCGATATGTACGAGTCCGTGCACTTCAAGACGACAGAACATATAGACGGCCTATGGATACATGCGTGATACGTCGTGGGAGATATAGGTGTGGGTAGCCAGCGCAGGGGTCTGGGAGGGGCCACAGGAGCGGAATAGTAGAGTCTGTCGTAAGATGCTCGAGGATACGGATCACAGATATATAGCGCGGAAATAGAGATGAGAGTCAGTTCCTTATGCCCGCTTGGCCGCCTAGAAGGAGCCCGTTAGGCGTGTTTTAAATCTAGGTACTGTAGAGAAACGTACCCGAGCACTCCGAGCATTGTTTGCCGCCTTCACGCTCGGCTTGGGCTTCGCAGCTGCCTTGGGGGCCGTAGCCTTCTTAGCAGCCGCCTTCGCCTTGGTAGCGGAAGTGGTGCCCGTCACAGCCTAAAACCACCGCATTTCAGCAATTGCTCCCGAACCACGTTGCCAGCTCATTCACCTTCTTCGCAGAGTCCCTCTTGCTGGAGACCCTTCTTGGTCGTGGCCGCCTTCTTCGCGGGGGCAGCCTTGGCCTTGGGAGCAGCGGCTTTGCAGCAGGAGCAGCCTTCTTAGCGGGCTTTGCGGCAGCCTTGGGGAGCAGCAGCCTTCGCGGGCTTGGAAGACTTCTCCTTTACAAACCTTGGTGGAAGGCTTCTCCTTTACGACCTTCTTGGTGTGTCGGTCTTGGATGCGGGCTTAGCGGCTGCAGACTTGGTCTTTGCAGGCTTCGAGGCGGGTTTGGTGGCAGTCTTGGAGGCAGGCTTGGTGGCGGTCTTGGAGGCAGGCTTTGCCTTAGACTCCGGCTTGTTCTGAGGGGTCAATTTAAGCTCTCTAACAAATGAGTACGAGGTGATCATATTTACCTCCTTAGCAGCACCGTGTCAACGACGACGGGGGCTGTCTTGACCTTAGGGGCAAGTTTGACGCGTCCCGAGGGGCCTGGTCACGTCATGTGAGAAATTGTGGCGAGACATAAAGTCACAGAAAAGCTTACCCTTGGGGAGGACGAAGACGCCCTTGTCAGCTCCAGACGTGATGGCCTTGCTGAGCTGAGTAACCTGAGCGTTGCCGATGTCGAGCTTGTACTTCTCCTCGACGAACCTACACAGCTCGTCAATACATAGTCCATGTTTGTGACGCAAAAGAGCAGTGCTTACTTCTTAATCTGGGGACGGGAAACACCGGAGCGGGCATCCTCAGGGTTAGCAACGATGCACTCCTACAAATTCAAGAACAGTGTCAGTAAACAGGATTCAGCACAGAAAGCGTCCACAGGACGTGTTCAGTGAAGCATAGAGCAGAATGTTTAACGATAGAACATGATGACGAAGTGGGGTGGCGAAGGGGCGGACCACGCCGCCCCCCGCCCTACCCCTTTTGGACAGCGCTGTCGAGGAGCTGCGTCGCGACGTCTCACAGCCTCGAGCAGCGCCCAGAACACGCCCGGAGGTACATTATACGGCAGGTAGGCTATTCACCTTGATCATCTCGATCCATGTGGGTGGGCAGCCGCGGGGCGGGCGGCGGCCTTCTTTGCAGAGCCTGCCGAGGCGGATTTGGCGGATTTGGTGGACGCTTTCTTTGCGGGGGCCATTGCTATTGTGGGTGGGGGTTGTTGAGGTTGAAAATACAATGAGTAGCACGGGGAGGAGGGCAGTCGAGTAGGGAGACGAGTCCTGTTGGGGGACGGGAGAGGTGGATGGTGGTGGTTAAGGGAAGAGAAGTGTTGAAACTCCCGAGACGCGCGTCGACCCAGTCAACAAACCGTATTCGCGCGTCACGTGAGCCGTTAAACAAGCCTACGCGGCGGGCTGTGTACCTCTTCGTCGGGGCATGCTGACCGCTCTCAAACTTATGTGTGTTCTCGTTGAGGGACGTTTTGTATACACCTAGAACGAGAGAGTGCTCGGACGCCGTCCGAAACGCTTCGTCGCTGTCGTCGCCGTTGACCAGCATTTTCCCACACTGTTTCGGGCCCGGATAAATCAAATTACTACATGAACACCTGCCCCAGCATAAATGTACTCCATGTATCGACAATTTGACAATTATTGGACGAGTCCCTGGACCAGCAGGAGCGCACTTTCCGAGGGACGTTGAGGGAGCGAGGCAGAACACGCCTGCCAAAAACGGACGCGTATTCTCTGTCCATCTCGCGCAAATCTCGCGTTGGATCTGATGCGCTGCCACATGGACCGGCGGGCCCCGCCGGACGAGCGCCCTCCCGCCAGCTTGGCCTCCGTCGGCGTCCGTCCCTCGGCGTCCCGACCCCCTGCCAGTGCTCACCCCATGTCCCATCTCGCCAGCTCTGCGGGCCTCTGTGCGCATCAGCTTACCGCGACGTGCTCAGGGCAATCGGCGGTCACGTTTGCGGTGACGCCCCAGTGCAGAGAGTGGTAAGCGTTTAGTGTGTTTCGGCGAACGTCCGCTGACGGAAGCGGGTTGGGCTCATGCAGCGTTCAGACTCAAGTTGCGCATGAAATTCTGCCCAACGCCTCAACGACGGACGCGACGGCGTTTGAGGCCAAAATTAACTTGAACGAAGGAGATTGCTGAGGTCCTTAGGAAGAACATTGTCCAAGCCCGTCGGGTAGACACTCCAGTCGCCCAGGAGAACGAGAAATGGGGTGAGCTCTCTCGCTGTTCCTCTGTAACATCCGCTCAAAGTTGTCACGTAGAAATTCGGATAACAAGAGACACCGAGCTCGGCGACAACGACAGCATCAAGAACGCGCCGCCCGTCGAGACGAGCCGCGGGGGCGAGAGAAAGCGGGTCAAGTGCGTTCACAAGATACCCTTCTCATTACCACCCGCACCTTGACGAAACATAGATGCTGCTCTGAACAGTGAAATCCTAGACCAAGTCTCTGGCCTCCAAAAATCCGCATCGTCCGTTTCCGAGATACTTTTCCCAACTTAAGAAGGCTGCTAAAGACCGTGAAGTTCCCGAGATTCGAGAGGAGGACATAGAAGAGTCGTTGTTAGAGGTACGCCGCCATCACCGCGGTACCTTGCGCGTGCTCACGTTTGGTTGCAGGGTAGTGTTACCCGGGAGGACAATCCATTAATAAGACCGAGAACACACGTGCAGCTGCTGCACCAGCCGACTGGGCATCCGTGTGGACGTGCCAGGAAACACGCTCCATTGACCCAGAACCGAAAGATTGCGCGAAAGATCCTGCGTGACAAGGTCTGCATGCGCCCTTGCCTCCTTCCGCCCGCGCGCCGTGCTCACGCTGCGCACAGCTGGGACAAACTGTGCAAGCCCAGGGCTCTCGCGCCAGGAGATGCTCCGCGCGAAGCAGAAGGAGCGCGAGCGGCAGCGTAAGAAAAAGGCGAGGAAGAAGGCTAAGCAGCGTGTTGAGCGAGAGAAACGAGCGCTGAGAGTAAACCCAGATACTACCGCTTCGTCCTTTCTAGCTCTCCCTGTCTCCTTGTACCCTTCGTGCATATCTTTTGAATTTTTTCTCGGAATTCGTGTGCCTGTAAGGTTACTTTATTCGTGGATAGTGAAAGAAGCCTGCGGATCAGGCCTGGCATGCCAAAATCACCTTGTGCACTGCGCGCGCACGCACGCAGCCGTTCGGGTTGCTAAACACTCGTCATAGTTTACAAGTCGGCGACCTACCCACCACGACCATCTCCGCCCGTCCTTCACAAACCCACCAACCCTGGGTACCACTGAGTTCTCTACTAACACATCCCACAAACAATCTCACACATCGACTAGCAGGATGGCTTCCACACCGGCGGCCTCCACTCGCTCGCAACAATACCATCAAGAGGGGGGTACTGCTCTTCCCCTCCCTCCCTCGTCCTCTCACCCTCAACCAAACGTCAGACCTCGAAGCAGCAAACCTCCGCTTGGAAGACCTCGCCTCCCTCGGTCGCAATCCGCGCCTGCCCCCTCCTGCCCCGCACCCCGCCTCCACCAGCACCGTCCGGCGTGCGGTGACAGCGAGCGCAATCGGCCGTAGCCGCCGCCCGTGCCCACCGCCCCGCAGGAGAGCTCAGGAGGAGACCACCGCGCGGTCCGTGAAAAAGGCGTTCGCGCAACACAACGGTGATCGATGGGAAGCTGCGCCCGTTTTTGGTCGATCTCACGCGAGCTTGCGAGCGCGACGTCGTCGAGCAGGTGCCGTTTTCTACATCTCCCTGAATGAGAGAGAGAAGAGAGGGCTGATATGGGGAGGACAGGTCTCGCTAGTGGAGGCCGATACGCAGGGCTGCGCTCGGTGCTTGCCTCGCAGCACGCGCTGCGGCACGCCCCGGCCGGACCCCAAATAGCGCTCGAGGGCAGTGTTGCTTCCGCCTGACGCAAGGAACATCGCAGGCGGTGATAGCAGGAGACAGGAGACCGGAACAGCAAGGACGCGCGAATGGAGCAAACCACCATTTGTGCTCTGGCTTTGCGGGACGAGCGGCGCTGCTGACGGTCAGGATGGGTTTGAGGTGGTGCGGGTCTTCAGTCTTGTCATTGAAGGGCGTGGGCGTTGGAAGGGCGAGACCGAGGACCTCCCCCCCCCCCCCTGAAATATTCCGAACGGGGCCGTATGTCAAGGATTATACAAGGGCTCGATTGAATATTATGGAACAGGATTTATCCAAGGACTAACAAGGGAAAAGTATGGCTCCCCATCCTCTACATACTATGCAACCGGCTGATCTCATACAGAGAACCAAAACACGTCGAAGTGGGTGCGCGCGGTGGTTTACGCGCTGCTCGACAGAGCTCAATAAGTACATCATGGAATTCCACACAACCGAACTCCACCTGGAACCCCAATGTGTGCCTCCTCCCCCTATACCACCCCCTTCGCTCAATCTCACTCACCTAGCCCAGGGTCAAACAGCGCCGTATCCGAATACCAAGCCTCTACATCCGCTTCCGCAGCAAGCAGCGCAACCCCCACCAACCCCCTCCTCCGCCTGGCCGCGCCGCCCGCCGCACAGCCACCGGGCACCGCCCGCGTCCGCAACGGCAGAGGGCGGCGTGTCCGCGGTGGTTCGCGGGAGCTGAATCGCTGGGAGTGGGAGGATGTCACGAAGGGGCTGCGCAAGGTTCCGACCAAGAGCGAGCTGACGCACATCCACAGACCCGGCGTTGCGCGCTGAGCAAACACCTGTGCCTGAGCTCTGTCGGCGCTGGCTCTAGCGGTGTGTGCTCGTATACTTGACCTTTTGTTTGAGATGGCCGGACTGATAGAGCGTAGTGGCGGGCGAAGAAGCCGCTGAAGCCGACGAAGCCGCAGGCGTGGCGGGGAAGAAGCCGACCAAGTTCGTGCTCGAGGGGAACAAGTGGTGTTGATTGTGAGTCATTTCGTGTGGTTTTATCGTGGTATTTGTGTGTGTTAATGTGGTGGGGTAGGAACACTTTGAGAACGAGAACCCACTGACGGGTGGTATAATACGGAGATCAGCCATACGATTAACCTTTATGGGCTCAGAACTCGACGGTGGTAGTGAAGGGCAAGGTTAACGCCGTCACGCTGCGTGAGTGCATTTTCCGCCTGTATGGTGGATAATACTAATGTGAGAGTAGTGAACTGTACAAAGACGAGCGTACTCGTCGACTCGAGTCATCTCCTCCATCTCGATCACGTCCTCGCCCTCGTTCACGCTGCAGATCACGGCGCGCGGCGCCGACAATCCAGCTGGACTCGACGGACGCGGGCCACATCTTCCTCTCGCGCGCATGCCTGGGGCGCACGGAGATCTCGACGGCCAAGTGCTCGTCCATCAACGTGAACCTCCCTGTCGGAGGGCGAGAGAGGAGGGCGTGTTTGCGGAGCAGCCGATCCCGGAGATGTTCAAGACGACGGTCGTCGACGGAAAACTCGTCACCACCGCGGGTCGAGCATGCGGCGCGGAGAGTGGAAAGGACAACTGTGCCCTTAGCGGCATGCGCTTGTGTTGCTTTACATTTGGGACTGAACGAAACACTGGAACGGTTGTGTGTCTGTACTGCCGCTGCGTGCACTAGAACCTGAAGAAGCGGGCGAGGAGCGCCCCACCCGCCGTGCCCCGATTGGGCCTTGCGCCGCCCACCCCGCAATAGCCGAGGGCGCTGCAGCACGCGCAAATGCTAGCCGACACTGCCTGACGGGCGCGCGTGCGGGCTGCGGGCAACGACCCGTGTGACGCGCCAAGCACACGCATCGCGCGGATCGCCCGCGCGGATCACAACTGCGAGCGAGCGAGCTGCGAAGCCAGATGGCGACTCGCTCTCTTTCATCTACCTCTTTCTCCCACCCCCACGACCCCTGCGCTGGGCAGACGATAATCTGGTACCCCCAACCGACGCTTTCGCAGAAAAGAAACGAGTGTAAGGATTGTGGATACTCAACTCAGATAACATACAGGACATTATACTTGAAGTAGCGCGCTGCGAGAGCCCCGAAAACGCACGCCGGAGATGGATAGCGCAGGATGGCATGCTCGCCATCGTGCAAAAAAGGTGTGTGTTACCTCTCCTCCACGTCCCCCATCCGAATCCATCATATCCCCCTTTCTCGCCCTCTTACAATACTTCTCCTTCTCACCATCCCCCTTTCCCCCTCGGATGTACCTATAAACCCCCCTCCCACCTTGGATGTACCTATTAACAATCAAACGCACGCATACAGGAGGAAGAACGATGGTCACACCCCAACGCGGTCCCGACGGCCGCTACCAACCCGTCGAAACAAGTCTCCCCACTCGCCGAACCTTTGTGTAGGCCGGTTTCCGCCCGCCCCCCTCACCCGCGCCCTCTGTACCACCGACACCGCCCGCCAAAGATGCACGGTACCAACCCCATTATATCAGTGAATGGCAGCAAGCTGCACCACCGCCCGAGCCATATGCGGCGGCAGCACAGCAGCTTTCAAGTATGAGCGCGGTGGAGAAGGTCGCGGAAACCTCCGCGTTGCACACATGGAGCCGCTGCTGCAGCTCATGGCGGGCCCGCTGCTGCGTTACGACACCGTAGACGAACTAGGGGTGTGGCATGGCGCCGCGCTCGTCGTCACCCGCCGATGCGGGCTCGGTTTACGAGCCACATCCGACGCTCACGTACGCATGGGACCCAGACGCGCCGCCGTTCGAGAGAGACAGGCGGCGCGCGCAAAGTCCTTTGACCTCGCGGCCGCACCCCGCCGACCCGCTCTCGCTCGTGCAGGCGGCGACGCCGGGGCACACGCCGAGCGCGGGTGAGGTGCGGCAGTCAGAGACCGTGCCCGGCCAGGAGATCTGGGTTGTACTGCGGCAGCGGCGGGTGCGTGTGTCTTCGCCGTGTATATAGGGCAAGGGGCTGAGTTGAGCGACAGGACGTTTACGTTCTGGCGGTTCATGATCCATGTTCCCCTCGCGACCGAACGAGATGCGTGTGTCGTATAGCGTAAACAAGGGCCAGGAGATGGAGTTTGTCGTTCCCGGCCGGAATCAGAAACATGCGCTGGGCAGCCTACTCGGTGTGTTATCAGTCTCCTTTTTCTTTCTCCTTTCTTTTGCTTTGCTTTTTCTCTTCAATGCATCGCGCCGCGACTCACGCCGCCCCAGTGCAACGGCTTTCAGCGCAGGCGTGAAACCCCGACGACTTTCGCGGCCCGGGCTAGTTCCAGAGAGGGTACGACCCCGTTTGGGCCCGACCTGTTTTGCAAGAAGCACGCCGAGGCGCCCTTCCACGCCCTCGTCGGCGGTGGCGACCAGCTCTACTGCGACGGGCTCGTCGCTGCGCGAGCCGGAGATGCAGGAGTGGGTCGCCGCCAAGCCACCGCGACCGCAAGAAGAACTGGCCGCTCACACACGAGGAGATGCGCTTCGCGATGTCGCAACCGCTTTTACCTCTTTAGCCATTATTGCAGGTGTTTTCGCGAGTGGCGCATTTGCGCGTTGCAAATAGCACAATGTGAGTTGCTACCTTTTCTTCTTTCTTTGTGCGACATTGACAGCCGCAGACCGATGTTGAACATGCTCGGTGAGCGGCCTCGGACTGCAGCACACTGACCCACGCTGATCCGCGCGCGGTAGATGATCATGGTGAGCCCCCCGCCCTGGCCGTCTGCTGATTTGTCGCTGACCGACCCGCGTGCGCCAGACTTGGTGAGTCGCCTGGCTAAGAGTCTACCGTCGTGCACGGCGCAGGGACTGAAACGGACGTGCGCGTCGAGATTGACGGATTTGGAAGCTGTCAGTGCGCCACCCGCGCCTCCTCCGCCGCCGTCTTCCGCCCCCGCTGACCGCCCTGCTGTAGACCCCGACAGGACTCATGTGCCTCCTCGCCCGTCTTCTTCGCAGTGCGTGGCCTTTTTGCTCTCCGCCACGGCCCCCGCTCATCTCCTCCACAGCATCGGCTCGCGGTGAAGGCTACTTTTTCTCCTGCTGTTCCAGTGCTTCATCATCAACGGTGCGCACCTGGCTCCCACGCGCGCGTAACAACGCCTCCTGACGTGACGCACGCACGCCCGCAGTCGACGTCGACGGCACAAACGCTGCCCGCCACCCGTTCCGCTCACTCATCATCGCTCGCGCCGCCCGGCCCCTTTCATCCCCTTTCCGTCCCATTCGTTTCTTGCATACCTCGGCCCCCCAGGTCTACATGCTCCTGCTCGACTGCCGGTGCGTGCGCTCGTTCCTTGTCGCGCGGGATGTGCTGACGCAGAGCGCGCCAGGGCGGAGCGGAAAAAAAAGGACCAGGTGTGCAGTAAGGGCGAGTACCAGGCCGTGTTTGAGCGCGCGATGCGACTTCCGCCACAAGTCGAGCATCTTGTCGTGCAGATTGGTATGCTCGCGTCTTTGTATATTGAACGTGAGTTGATTGAGGCCGGCTAGGCATCCCGATCGCGTACCCACGCATGGTCTTTCTCGAGACCCGCGCTCGAGAGCAAGCTCAACCCGCTCGTCTCGCGCTCGGGCGCGCGGGGTCCGAGATGGGACTCTCGGGCTTCGTGAACAAGTTGCAGTCAACTCGCCGACGCAGAGCTGCTCGACGATCTTGGTGCGGCCATCCGCACCCACTAACACTTTTCTGGATCCCTGATCCCGCCGCCGCAGAACGACCACTGGACCGCGTAATCGCACAAGGGTGAGCCGCCGGCCGGGCGCCCCCAACCGCCGCCGCGGACCTGCATGTATTTTTGCGCGCTGACGCCCAGGCACAAGAAGGAAGCGCAATTTGGTTCATCGAGCAGCTGCAGCTCTACGCGGAGCCGCTTCGACTACGTGCTGCACCGCGCGTGAGCTTCCTTTCCCGGCGACGGTGCATTGTGCGCCGGCCGGTCGGGGTGCATCAGAGACTCTTGTCAAGAAGGGCAAGAATGCGCAGGAGTCCCGCCGGCGCAGAGGATCATCGGTACAGTGCTGAATGTGGTTACCAGTAAGTGGCGCATGCTGTTTTTTTGTGGGCGGGTGCTGATATGCCTGTGTAGGTGCGATTGTGAATACGCCGTGAGTGAGCTATAAAGTCGAGCGAGTGACTGCCGTCGCTGAATGGGATTTTTTAGAGACGTGCGCCAAACGGCGTGCTTAACCATGTCTCGACGCTCGCGACCAAGACAGGGGGCAGCCCGGGACTGCTTACCAACCACGATGGAGACGGATGAAACGCATGGTAAGGCGAAGAGTTAGTAGACGAGGACATACGATGTAAATCCGGGAAAGACCATGGATCTACAGGCCCCGCCACCTCCAATCCCTCCTGGCTGCTCTGTGCTAACAAGATATCGCAGGTGCCAGTGTTTCACGCAGGACCCAAACGGCGGCTCGGCAAAGAGCAAGTACATCATGCGGCCGCCGTAACGTGGTGCAGCGTGCACTGGGCGGCGCCCGCGGCGAGCTCGTTGTTCGACATCCGCGTCGAGCGCCCGAAAAGGGCCACACGGCGAGACGGTCGGGTGCCCCGCTTTGGTGTGTGTCCGCTCTGTGTGCGAGTCGCTGGAACTGACGAGCGTAGATACGCCGTGTCGGGCGCCCCGCCACGGCTGGCCAGTGAGCGGCGCAGTGAGGTCAATTATTTATTGTTGTGAATCACTCTTGTCTTTTAAGTCTCTCTCGGGGCACAATTATTTTACATTCAACTCCCAACTCGCCGGAGCTGGCGGCTTCAGTTGTACCACACTCAGGCACATCATGTCTTTTCGTTGTTTTTGACAGCCTTCCCTGCTCACGTATCGTTTACCAAAACCACTATAATAAGCGTATATCGAACGTTCTTGATGTTTCGAACGTATCACTTGAACTCTGTGGTGAGTGCTGGGAGCCATTATGTTTCAGGCGGTTACGCATATGGAAGCTTGCATATGGCGAACTTTAATGTGGCGCAGCGCTTGCAACTCTACTCTTTTTTACTCGTATGGTATCTATTACAAACTTACTCTGCTGCCTGTCTTTGGAATGGCTGCCCCCCCCCCCCACCAACACGTATATCGACTCTAGCTAGATTCCTGGGTGTCGGGTGACGCAAAAATTTTTCTTTCCTGCCGTTTTTTGGACAGATCATGATGGCAACGACCTGTTAGTTGCTGCCAGCAATGTTCAACAGTTACGAATCTAAAGTCGCTCTGTGGACTCGTGGCTGGCTTCTTTTAGATCATTCAACGGCGCCTACTGCAGGTCCCAACACAGCAGTCTCACTCTCTGGAGCCGGACGAGTTGGTGGTTGGCGGATAATTTTGCCTTGCGTTTTCTTACGGGCGTAAATTATTTGTAACGGCCAACACATCGGCTTTCACAGTCACGAAGGAATCACCTTGCACAAATAGCTTGGCCATACCTCGAACGTCGTTTTTGATCCTCCGGTTGGGTTATGTAGCCGCACAAGTTGAACAAGCAAGGGGCACAGCCCGCCAAAATGCGTCGGCGTTTTCACCAAGTAGCTACAATGAGTTTGAGTGTCCCTTGTCGATAAATGGCATCGGCTGCCATTGGCACTGCATGCATTGGCAGGGGCGGCCCCCCCGCAGTGCCTGTTCGGCAAAGTCCCAGGTAATCACTGGCTCCTGTTCTTCTGTCGGTGTAGTATCCGTTTAGTCGGTTACAATTAGATTCATAAGGATGGCGGAGAATACCTGCGGTAGGCTCGCGAGTAAACACGGCATTAGTAACGCTGAAAGCGGTCGGTTTTGTTTTCATCGGAGGTGTGAATACTAAGCTTTGCGGGCTAAACCATATTGAGGCGTGCTGAGACTTCGACTTATAGTTTTCCGTATATTTGTACACTATCTATCCCATCGCCAAGCCGCCGACAAGCGTAACATTGGGCTATACGCCCAAGTTAATCAAAAAGCGTACACTTGTCCGAGCCTGTTCTCGTAAAATGCTCATCGTCGCTGAAGGGTCCACGGGGTCTTTGGCGCGCTCCCCTGAGTCTGTCTTGATCAACGCTCGCATCAGCCCTAGTAAGCCGGACCGCTGCCACCCCCTCCTCCCCCTCGACGTCCACCACCACTTTCTCCTCCTTCCTCACCGACACCGACCGCGTGCCCGCCGCCCGCCAGCAATGCCGAAGGCGTCTCTAGGCAGCGATCACAGTAGCTCGCTCGCGGCCGCCGCCGCCGCCAAGGCGAACGTGCCTAGTCTCAAGCGCTATCAGGTCCGCCTTCCCCTCACCCGCTGCTGCACTTGTCCCCGCTCAGACACATCCTCTAGGCCTGCCACCAATGCCGCAAGCGCAAGCTAGTGAGTAAACCCTCGCCTCCCTTCCGCCTACAATATCTCACCCACCGTCTGATAGAAATGGTAAGGATATATCATGAAAACGCCCGATCCGCGCTGACAGTGGGGGCCTGTGTGTGTTTGTGTGCGGATCGCCGACGCTGCTCCTTTGCTGCTCCAGTGATGCGAAGCGCCCCTGCTGCTCGACGTGTGTCCGCTCGCACGCGTATGCCGTTGCGCACGCCGTCGAGGGAGCCGCGTCTTTCCGAGCACGCCCGAGTGCACCTCGACGAGATGCGCATCGCGCGCCGCCCCTGTATCACTCCGTGTGCTTAAATTGCGTCGCGGTATTTGACGCGGAGGAGCGGGAACTCGTCTCAAGAAAGTTGTATGAAAAGATGAGCGCGACAAGATTCGTGAGTTTCAATGTAAGAGGGTTCCGGCGAGTTGTACTCATGGGCGCGCAGGACGCACTTGAGGCGCTCAAGCTGCGCGGAAAAGGACCACGGCACTGCTTCACTCCAGACGTCTTCGCCTCCGCAAAAGGGCGGTAGTAGCGCCGCCGCCGCCGCCGCCGCGGCTTCCTCACCCGCGAGCTCCCTGCACTCGCTTCTTGGCGAGACCAAGCCCCCCGAGTTCAAGTACAACGGCGCCGGCGAGAGCTCGCCCTCAGCCGAGTTTGGGAACTTCCAGGGCCCGCCGCCGCAGCTTGCCCCGCTCCAGACTCCGGCCCCCAACGGGTATACATGGGCGGTGCGAAGCACCCCTCAGTACGTATTTCGGCCTACCGTATTTCTCGCGACGGGGCATCCCACGCCCGCTTATGGCGGCAGCTCACCCGCCAAGCGACTGAACAGACTTGCGTTGACATCCGAAAGTTGGGCCCGCACCGAACCTTCCGAACGCCGGAAATCACCCGACGACTGTAGGTTTTCTCTCGCTCTCTTCCACTGTGGCCTCTTTCTGACGAGGAGGCTGATAATGGCGCCTAGAGGTGTGCAGAGGCTTCCTTTTTAGATCATATGCATGCGACGGCATTCCAAGCTCCACATCCACGCGTTTCTCGCGGATCGCCTCGATGTTGCCCCTAGAGGCGCGAATCCGCGCTTCCCTCGCTACGGTCCTCTCCACGCGACCCCACATTCGTGACGCCGTCTATCGGACCCTAGCCTTCCTCTTACACCGCTATATTACCGTGCTCCACGAACCATTGTTGTTCGTCGACCATCGTCGACACCACCCTGTGCGTTGTTTTTGTTTTGTCTCTGCCCACTGCCCCTATCCCAGCCCCTGACCGCTCAACCTGGTCGCGTCTTTCTTTTGTAATGCAGAATAATGAGATGCAGAACGGGCGCTGGGCGGAAATCGCACTTCCTGCCCGGACGTGTGTTACCGGCGAGGCGACCTAGTCGTGCTCCCCCGAGAACTTTTTCAGTAGTCATGTTAAGCAGCGCGCGATTCGTCAAATGAGCAGCGACCGTCGGAGATTGGGCTTCGTGCGCGGCGACTTTGCGTCCCTCCAAGGTGGCAGCCTGTCCGGCGATATGCCACCCCCAGGGCGCAGGCCTGCTGACGATGTGTCCCTTCTGAATACAGCGCAAATGATCCTCACGTGGTGGTATCTCAGCCAGGCGTGGCAGGTGAGTTCTGGACGTGGCGGGTGACGCGACGTCATGCTGACGATAACGCACAGGTGGACCGAGTGTCGTCAGTGTCTTTTGTTATGTTTTTCATCTTCCCTCGTAGGGCGATCCACCCGGTGGGCTCTTAGGCTGACGTTACTGGCGGCTCAGGGCTATTCTAGGCGTGCTTTCCTGTCCGCGGCGACGGGCGTGGTGCGGTGTACGGTCTGCGCCATGCAGCATCAGTACGTGCTATACGACCAGCCGCGATCACGCATTACAGAGCCACCGTCGGTGCTTTGCGCCCGCCAAGAGCCCGTGATCGAAGACGAGATCAGGCGGAATAAAACGTTCTGGATCGGTGGGTGCGCAAGGTTTATCATTCCGACTTAGGCGAGGCTGACAGGGGCTGGGCAGCGTATGCTATGGAGCGGCAGCAGGGCACAGGTAATGGCTGGGCGCTGAGCTTGGATGATGTCTAGATGTGTGTCAGTTGTTGCCATTACTTGATGCGGGGACAGTAACCAGTTGTTTTTCGATCAGGGGGTACGTGCATGCGCGCGTGGTATTGTTTCTTACGCGTGTATGCTGACGCGTATGCGCAGTGTGCTTGTGCTGCCAGACGACCGACAGTGGGTCGTACGACCCACATCTGCTGTACAAGCACCCGGAAAGCCAGACGGACCCGTTCATCTTGTTCGTCAAGAGCGCGATTCTGCCCTCAGTCAAAGGTCAAAGACGGTACAATCTGCGCTTCCGATGGAAGTTTTTCAACAGCGATGGCGCACCGAGCTCTTTCGACGAACAGCGCCGCGTTCGACCCCCGCGCAATACGACGCGACTGCCACCGCGGCATTTCCAACAAACTCGACGCGCTCGTTGCTGGGTTCCGCGGCTCCTTCCCGCCCCACCTCCGCTCGCCTGTTCAGGACAGGCGACGTGCTCGACCCATACCTTACACTGCCTGCACCGCCGCGCAGCCTGCTGTGAGTACGTTGCACTTGTCTCCCCCATATTTTCCACGTTATTGCACACACCGGCCCCACCTGGCCTTTTTCACACCCCTTCTCCCGCGAGGGTGCTTCGATATGATTTCCATTTTCGCCGCCGGCACGCTGCAAACGGAAGCTGACATGCGTCGTACCGTCTTCCCTCGGGTTTTCACATCGGGGCAGCGCGCATATGCCTCCTGCACGAGCCGCACGCGAAGCCGGACTAGACCGCTGCGTGTCCTCGGGCAAGACGCTCCTCGCATCGCGCGCGATCCTCGACTTGATGTATGTCCTCGCCGCGACAAATTACGGATGTCTTCGCATGCTCCGACCTTCAAGCCTTTGTGCGTACACCCTCTAGCTTCTCTCTCGCCGCGTGCGCTGATGGTGTGAAAAAAACACGCAGATGTGCTGCATACATGGCCGGGCGCGTGCTCGTGCGCTTCCTTCGCGCCGCGAGTTGATGATAATAATCGGAACGAGTCAACCTCGGGTGCTGCAGCGCGAGGTGTCGTATGTTCGGTACGTGACTTGTGATGGTCGAGTCCGCCACTGGTAACACTGACGACCCCATCTTTACAGAACGATGTGTCCATAGGGCTGGCGAGCAGCGTGCCCTTGCCTGTGAGTGCCCCCCATTCAATTATCAACGTACAAGTGGACGATATGTGCTGAAAGAGGTTGTGCGCAGACCGGTATTGCACGGATGTCGCGCACGATACGCTCAGTGACACATGTGCGGGCAGCAAGACCCTTGCGGACAGCATACCAGATCACGCTCCCTCCACGCGGCTTACTACAATAGAGCTCTCGCGGCGAACGTCGCGGCCGATGGTGTCGAATATCCCGCACACTGTGGAGCATATTGTGCTCTCTTAACCCCTCCTATTCTGTCTGTTTTTCGCTTTCCCGCGCTCGTACACGTTTTCTTATTCCACCCGGAACGCTCTTTCCTTTCCTTTTTTCTCTTCTGTTTTTCTCCTCTTTGAACTGACGGCAGCACGTTTTTGTTCCGTTCGTGTCAACCGGGGATGTAGCTTGCCTTTGTTGTTTTTACCTTGCCTTGTGGTACTTAATCGCCCCGCTCGCTCTCTACCGTACCGTACTTTCTCGTCCCCCCCTCTCCATACGCGGCCGCACGTCCCCATCGGCCTGTAAATATATATAAACCTGCTGAATATGATACTTCTGTCCATCGCTAAACCCGTAGCCACATCGTGCCCAATCTATACTGCTACCTCGTCCTCGGCAGTTATACATATACTACACATTAGGACGAGCGCGCGCAGCGAGTTCCTCGTCGATTGTCCGCCGACGCTGCTCGCCCCGTCCGCGTCGTCGTACTGTCGGTGTTGTACCCGCTCGCATCGCCCAATGTAGTATCGGTCGCCACGGTACACTCCTTTCGATTGACCCCGCCAGTGGCAGAGTGCGCCCGCTCCGCCTCTCCATCCATCTCTATGTCTTCAATGGGGAACACGCCAAGCGGCGGAGGTTGCAGCCTCGACCGACGCCGCGCGGCCATGCTAGTCCCTGCTGGCTTGCTTGCAAGGGCAGGCGCCGGCAAGGACCGGGCCTCTTCGTTTTCGCGGCCGCTTGGCGCTCTTGATGTCGGCGCTGCTTAGCCTAGGGCGCGCCCGTTATTGGCGCGGAATGCGGCCTCCTGCTTGGCCCAGCTTTCTTTCGCCTCCGGCTTCTGCGTTGGCCGTCGCTCGATTATGCTCGGTGGTGGTCCTCCCTGGTGAGCGTCCGCGGCTCATTCGTCGCTGCAGCTTGTGTGGGCGAGGGGGCGTTTGGGCGCGGGTCGAAGTGTGGTTCCTTGTGCGCGAGCTCCTCAGTCTTCCTGTCTGTTCGAGCGGCGAAACTGCTCCTTCCATGTACTCCGTGGTACCGCTCACACATGGGGCGGCCACGTCGGCGTAGCGTTCGGCAGGCTTGACGTCCGTCAGCTCGCCGCCAAGGAGGAGCGCGTCGATGTCGGGCGTTGGCGGTGAACGTCCTAGTCGGGGCCTGGTTGAGCCTGCACCTCGGCCTCGTTTGAAGGCGAGAGATTGCGTAGTAGCCCGGCTGCCGTCGTCGAATCGGTTGCTCGCGGTGCTCAGACGAATGCCCTCGCGGTGTTTCGCGCCGACTCGTTTTTCCTGGTGCTTGTTCGCACGGTGTCGTTGCGCAGCGGCAACGGTAGTTACAAGAACAAGGTCATGGAACGCAAATGCACTCCCATGAGTTGTCCCGGTTCACGAATAACGCGATGCTACGATTTCGGCGGATCTACGTGTGGGCCAGAGGCCGCGTAGCCGCGCAGGCTCGGAGGTGCGCGCAGGGCTCCCGCGCGCGTTGCACCGCGCAAATTCTTCAACCGTCGCCGGGACTTTTCAGCACGTTTGCCACGGCGGCCGTGCGGCTGTGTTGGATCGAGCTTCGCGCCGACTTTGTACGGACTCAGCATCGCGTCCTATTGAAGACGCGGATCATTTCCCCCTTGCTCTGTGCGCCTGCTGGTACTCGAGCGAGTTCAAAAGTGGACTGCCTGGCATGACCGTCGCTTAGTACTCGATAGCGATGCAAGCTCCGCGTGCTTGAATGTGCGCCGGGCCTCTGTGCGCGTCCCTTTAGTGTGCTCGGGGCACGGGCCTGCGTCGGAGCGGCCTCGAGATATTACAATCCCGACTCACCGTCGCACCGACCTGAAAAACCGGCCTCGCCCGTACTGCGCTGCGGTCGCGAAAGAGGAATCTCTCTCGTTCCTTCTGTGTCCCTCGCATTGCCGTATCGTGTATCCCATCGAGTCCCGGCCGTCCCGGGGCCCGTTCTGATAGAATGGGTCCTAATTCCCCGTACGGCGCGAAAACCGCACACGCGGCACGTGTGCTTCCCCTCCAACCAGCTTGCTCCCCTATGGCTTGTTCTCCCTGCCGCCCTCGTTACCTATTGTGACCTCCACTGTACCACTTTCCCTCCCGCACCGGTGCATTACATCGTGCGCTTCTCTAAACCCATTGTCCAGCGCGTTATGCGCAGGCCAAGCCCGTCCTGCGAGACCTTGATGACGGACTTCTGTCTGTCTTCCCAGGATACGCGGAAACGATCCGTTGGCGCACGACTCGACGATCGTGCGGAAGGGTATACCACCCTCGATTACCAGTCACGCACGCCAGCGGGAGTATATCGAAAGTTGAGGCGGTTGTGGCAGAGCGGCCCTCGGTATTGTTGTAGGAGGAGGATGGCCAGAAGGGCGCGATGGCGGCACGAATGATGGGTGTCGTAGAGATGGTGAGTCGTGGCCAGGGGGCTCAAAGAGGTCTTGCTTGTGGAGTACCACATTTTCGGAAGGATTGGGAGTGTCGCCTCGTTCGGAAAGCGCAGGTGATGCTGTGGCCCCTGCGGACAAGTGCCAGTAGTCTCCCCGTTTGCGCTTTCCGGCTGGGACGCTTTACTGGGGACGGCAAGTAGTGCAACCGGTGCTGGTGAGGCCTCACGAGGTGAGCCAGGTGCTTCCATTGACGGAGATAGTCGTGGTCAGGGTTTGAGGTGTGAGTCTTTAGGTCAGTGGTGGTCCGAGGACTCCTTCCGGTAGGTCCTCCGATGTGCAGTGGCCGGAAAAATGTTGCTATCTGCCAACAAACGATGTTGAATACTTGTCATGTCCAACTTTAGCGGGTAGAGCAGGTGGACTTGCGGGAAGATGTACTAAACAGTGTGATCTACTCTGACGACAATGACCGAGGACCTACGGAAGATACAGACGTGAGATAGGCTAATGAAGGCTGCGAGTAAGCCTTAGGTCGCGTTGGCAGAGCCCCCCGTTTTGGAAAGGGCGCATCACACCGCAAATTGATACGCGCGCGGAGACATTGACGGCATTAGGGCGCTTTGTTTTGTCCCAACCTGCTTGCCACTGCCCGCGACGGGCGTGAAGGGCAGCACATCGAGCTGCGTGAACATCGCGTAGTTTTGACACACACTTGATCTACATAATGACTTCTCTGAGGTGAGAATATGCCCTGCCTCGGATTAGATGAACCATTGACGTTGTGACAGACGCATCCAGAAGGTACACACTTCCGCCACACGCGACCATGTCTGACATTGACCCGCGCAACAGGAACTTTCGGATCTAAACAACAGACCCATTGAGGTGAGCTGATCGGCCAAATCATCTTTGGTTCTGCTAAACGCGTCATGAAACTGCTTTTAGGGTCTCGAAGTAGAGCCCGAGGAGGGTAACATGTACCTATGTGCATGGCGGTGTGCACTCAAGGCGTCGGTGAGGGCTTGTCCTCTCTCGAACAATGTTTCGGCCCCAATATTAACGAATCAACCAGAATGATAGCCCATACAAGGGTGGGACCTTCCACTTTACGTTGACTTTGCCAGAGAACTTCCGTTCAAGGCACCCACTGTACGTGCGATGGAGTCCGCAAAATTACTTAAACCCGAGACTTAACCGTGTTTTATAGGTCGCATTCACACGACAAAGATCTACCATCCCGGAATTAACGAAGAAGGTCATATCTGTGTACCAGTACTACCGTACGTGATCAAGTGTGTTTCTCCACATGCTTTAGCCTTGTGTACTTCTTCTCACAGCATGTAACAGTGGAAGCCCGCTGTCACCCTTTCATCTGGTGAGTGGTATTTGTCTCCGCGTGTTTCATGTGCCATGGTCGTACTGGGGATGTTAACGTCCTCCGGGCTTTAGTTCTAGCGATTATTCAAGAGAAAGTGAACAAACCCGAGTCCCGACGACCCATTTGAACCCTGAGAATCGCTGCGGTACGTCGGTCTAGAATGTCCTTGCAATTTCTGCTGCGACGCTCCGCGTGTCGATATGATGACTGCTTCCATCAGTTGATGAAAACCGACTACTCCAGGTTTCAGGCCACCGCCAAGGAGTGGACCAAGAAGTAAGTACTACACATTCACGTAGCGCGATTTGTCGCTCCCCAGTTCGACTGCTCACACGTGTGGTCTAGGTATGCGTCAGCATGATGTACATACGGTGGTCGCACACCGACGCTGCGGAAGGCCCTAGATCATGAACGACAATACCGAGCGCAAACTCGAATGTAACTCTAGTTGTATAATGGAACAAAGCTTCACTGTCTAGATCCTCAGATGCACTCCACCGCTATCTAATCTTCACGCAATCTAGGTACACAGATAATCTCCTGTGAGAAAGGCTGACCATTACGCAGCTCGAAAGCAGTGTCCTCGACGAGATTTCCGCATCTCCTGCGTACGTTAAACCTTCAAATCTCATGCTGACCTTCACACGCCATCATGCCTACGGGCTTAATGGTCCAATTACTCTCACGTACTTGACGAAACGTGCGTTGGAGCGTCGGTCGGCCGACCTGTGATGCCAGCGTCGTGGCCGGCGCGTCGCTTCAAACATCTCACCCTCCTCGCAGACAGAGGGTCACGAACGTGATCGCAAGGGTCTCTAAGGACATGCGGCATTCCGTTCTAGGTCTACGCGACACGGTAGGCGTTATTCGGGGTAGCGCTTTGGGCCGCTCGTAGAGGTATAAAGATGACCGCACAACGATTAGGACGAACTTCGGGACGGCGGTCTTGATTCCACCCAACATGCTGAACCGATTCAGCAAGCTACTTGCTCTTGCCTTCTTCGGCCTTTGCACTGCATCCGTCGCCTTCGGTCTCAAAAAAACATTCTCTTGACCAACGATGACAGCTGGGCATCGGCCAACATCAGGTTCGTCGCCTTTTTCACATCCACAAGCAACCTCTCACACCGAACATAGGGCGACCCATGCCGCTTTGAAGGCTGCCGGCCACGATGTCCTCTTGGTCGCGTAGGTCCCAGTATATTTCACACCATCAATGTTATTCACGACAACACAGTCCTGCAGTCCAGAACTCCGGCCAAGGTGGCCGCTTCCAGCTACCCACTGTCAACATTACTGCTCCCGGTGGCGAGTTTGGATCGATCCCAATTGGTGCACCCTTCTTCGGACACGATGACAATGACAATACGACTTGTACGCAATTTATGGTTTTCTCGTTTACTTTCTCCGTTCACACGCATCACAGGGTACTTCAACGGCAACTCCGGGTGCATCGGTATGTGTCTCATACTCGCGTTTAGGATTTTGATTTTGACTGTGATTTCAGGCAGTTTTCGGAATGGATATCATCGCTCCGATGCACTTCGAGAATCAGAGCATCGATTTGGTAGTCGCAGGACCAAATGAGGGTGCCAACGCGGGGCCATTCCTCTATACGCTGAGCGGTACCATGGGTGCAACTTACATCTCTCGGTCTACCGTGGCGTGCGTTCTGCCTTGATGAGGGGTATCGGTTAATAACCAAGTTTGCTCTGAATCAGGTTCCTGCGATTGCTTTCTCGGCCGCAAACAACACGCATCGCTCATTCACCACCAACACCGGCGAAGCTAACGATCCTGCGAACGTTGTAGCCCGTCTAACAACCAACTTTGTGAACGCGCTTGCTAATGTGTTCCACACCTGGTCAAAGACTGTTCCCTCCTGGAGTTGGTATTGGGTCAGTTTTACCGTGTCCTTGTCAACAGTATCTTTTGATTTAAATCACTGATTGTAGAGTCAACTACCCTTTGTTCGGACCTGACAGCAACTGCACCGACGTGAGTGGTTTCGGTGGTAGACAAATGATGGTTACTGAGCGATGTTCACATGCTGCGTTACAGCCTCCATTTACACTCACTCGTTTGACTGGCGGCGCCAAAGCTCCCAGTATTGTGATTGGGGACAACGGCTTCCCCGTTGAGCGGGACCTGTAAGTTATAACAGCCAGGAGGTGGTTACTATCGTGGGTGCTTAACACCTCTCGCAGTTGTTATGCCTACAGTCAACGTCAACTTCAGTGGCGTGAACATCCTCCCAGGTTAGTCCATCCTACTTGCCATGCTACACGCTATTACTTACCTTGCTATAGGCGAGACCGTCATCAGCGCACAGTGCATGACCTCCGTGTCTGTATTCGCTGTTGATTTATGACGCTCCTTCCGCGATCGCAGAGCCCGTCCAGCTCGCGTATGATGCCGCTCTTTGGAAAGAGCTCTCTTTAAATCGTTTAGAAATTAGCAGTACTTACCCGACATACGCCAAGTGACGAAATGTGATTTGAATGTGATACGAACCGTGATCAATTATGAAATGAACTGGTAGAATCTGAATCTGAATTCGGAAAGAGTAGCGAGAATGAGACGGCGCGAATGAGACTCGGGTTGCGGATTGCTGAGACTCGTTTTGTAGTCTGGCCGTTAGTCTGCGCGCGTGTGAAGATCCATCATTCCCTGTAAATCTTTGGCGTCAAAGAGAAAACATATCAGGCGCGGGACAAGTGACATTCCAAAAACGGCAGCGCATCAACTCGCCCGCCTCGATGCGGCGTCTGCTCTTACTGCCCTGACCACGGTCACCTTCGATTCCCCTTCGCCGTCCAGGGCATTCTCTTTCCACTGCACTCGTCTCGTTGCTTTACCCGCCTGATCCTCTTTCCAACTCGTGTACAGCACGCCCTCCGCTCATTCCCTCCAACTTTCCCGGTGTTTCTCCTGCACGACCGTTCTGCAACAACTCAAGTATATACCCTTCGACCGCTACAAGATACACATTCTGATCTAATTCAACTCAATACTTTCATCTGACTTTGACGCAACTGCGTGGAAAGGGCGTCGCGGCTCAGCGGACACATCCAACGTGTAATCCACGAGGCTATCGAATTCCGGGGCATCATTAAGGGAGACAATTACCACTATGAATCGTTTTCGGTGAGTCCTTGTATTATCGGACAAGATAATTTATTCACGGCTGCATCTTCCTCTTTCTCATTGTATCCCCCTCCGCGATCGGCTTCCCCTAACTTGCTCTCAACCAGCAAAAAGTCCGACGCAAAGCGTTGCGGTCCAAGCCCTCGACGCGCTTCGGGAGGCGCAAGCTGCACGTGTAACACAGCAGCAACAGCAAAGCCCCCTGCCTCCGCTGCCACCTGCAAGTGATTTCCGGACGTCGCTGATACTGCCAGAGTGAGTGGGTTTGCCCTTTGCCAGGCCTGTCACCTACCCTCACACACCATTTCCACCATATCATCCCACCCGTAAAACCCATTGCTTACTGCTATGCTGCAATGGTACAGTCTTACTCGACGCTTTAGTGTCCCTCCGAAACTCTTCTGGACACCGAACCCATTGGTATCAGACGAACTCAAATCCAAGTTTGCAGGGAAACAGCGCGCAAGAGGTTCCGAGCACCGAGTTTCTGAGGAAGAAGAAGACATGATCTTAGAGGCGCTAGGACGGCTGCGTGGTGCAGGGCGATCCAAGGGCCCAATCGACGACACCCACAATGAGGAACGCGTATCCACTGCCTTCAGCGAGAACCAAGATGGGGTTTCTAGGATGTCTGCTGCGCCTTCTTTTCACTGGCGCCAGTCTGTCCGGTCAAACGGTACCTCCGCTACTACAAGTTCGGCTATGCACGGCTCACCTTCGGTCGCGTCCTTCTCGTCGAATACGAGTAAGGGATCCCATGCTGGTAGACGCATGAGTAACAATCTCTTTGGCTCTGGGAAGTTCCATGACCACTCGTATATGCGTAATGCACAGCATCGCCGTCCGGTAGTTTCGTCCAGCTCGCGCACGCCGGCTATGAGGAACGCAGAGTCCGCTACGAGTATGAGCACCATTACAAGTAGCAGGACAGGCCCGTAAACAACACATCCATGTACTCGGATAACCAGAGCCTCAGACCAATGACCCGGACGGCAGGCTCTACGCAAGCTCGGTACCGTCGAGCCCTAATCAGCGTCTTTCAGTAGCAAGGATATGCAACTCTCCATGAAGCTTTATCCCGTATACTTCCCCCGGAAGTCCTTGGACGAGCATCGTTTAGCTTTGGGACGAGCGATGCGAGAGGCTAGAGGAGGATGGGGGGATGATGAGATCGTCATGGAGAGCGGTCGCCTGTAACAGCAGTGCCCTCGCCTATACATACGACGAGTAACGCGAATAGCATGGGCTATTCCGTAGCATGGCACCGCCCAATCCGGTAAGTCTGCATCACCATGCGCCTGTTCTCTCACACCCATGAATGAATCGTCGCTGACGCCGTCGTGCGTACTTGTGCAGCCCGACACGTCACCGCTCTCCTCGTCCTCGCCGATCTCTCCTGTCGACCACGAAACCGACTCTGGCATGGCTCTCTCGTCAGACGACCCGTCACCCAACTTTCGCAGAATCTTATCGAGCCACGTCCTCTCCATTCCCCCGTGGTTATAACGTCGTCGCCAGCCCAACGCGTGCCGGGTTATGTTCCCGGCATGCCTCGACCTATGACACCGTTGGATCGCGACACGAGTTATGGTCCAGACGACCTCACCCCATCCACGACCCCCCGCCCGATCTCTCCTCGTCTGCCAAGCTCTAACGCAAGTCCAGCCACGCCCTCGCTTGCGCAAACGCTATCGTCAAATATCTACCGTAGCAACTCAACCGCCGTCGGGCTCTCGCGGAAGTGCCTCTCCCGCGCCTCTTGTAACACCACCTCTCTTTGTGTCGCGCTCGACCAACGGCAGGTTCACCCCCGAAGATCTTGCTCACTCGAGGAACAATAGCGGCAGTGGCAGTGGTAGCGGGAGCGGTGTTTCGCTTGGCCCCACAAACACCTGATGACTCATCACCTTACAGGCGTAGACCTACCTCTCCACTTTCTGGCCCTTTCGTATCAGCCCATACCCATGTCAAACCCTCCTTCGTCGCGACCTGGAACGCCGTCGAACGTAACATGGCTGCCTCCCTCCACTCCAGAGCCTGCCCGTGGACATGTCCGTAATGGCTACGGGAGCTATTCAAGCACTTCAGGGCGCCAGCAGAAGCGGAAGCACGACCAGTCTCAGCGACGCAGTGGCCGCTACCTATGAAGCGGACCGCGCAGCCGTGACCAGTCAATGGATCAGCCCGGGCGAAACACCAACGACCAGATCCGCGCGTTCGCCAGATCCATCGAACTCAGTGTCGACTTGGTATGACAACCGTCAAGCCAGTACTGCGTCGCTCAATGGACCAATGGACGTGCGTTCTTCTTCCGCCATGTCCTATACTCACAAGATCCCGGCTCCCCTACGCGACCGTATCGCGCAGCCGACACCGAACTCATCAGGTCGGAATGCTGCTTCTCACTCACCACGTCGGACGACGCACTCCCGAACGGAAACGGGTATACTAATGGTTCCGGCGTTTGAGTTCAAGTGCACGCACCTCTCGTGCCAACGCACATTCGTCGTTCACGCTAAGCCCAGCACAGGCTCTTCTGCTCTCACACTATGGGCAACGCTTCAAGGTCATCACTCGAATCTGCGGGCTCGAGTTATCATTCATGTGGATGTAGGACCACACGGAAGGATCGCTTGTTGACATTTTTTACTCATCTGGATCCCTCCTGACACTGAGTGGCATGATTTGTCGAGCGCAAGGCTCGACGTCTCAAACAACTCCAGACGGTTCGAATGATTCGTACGAGGAGACTTTGCGGAGACAAGCTGGATTGACGAAGGTCGACGTCCCTTGAGGTCCCAAGACAAGCTGGTAAAGGCCGCGTTGAACAAGGTGGCTGCAACGCCTGAGGGGCGAATCCCCCGTGCGGGCTCCGTTCGAAAGCGCCGACCCTTCCTCCAAGCCTCAGTCTATCATTAGTTTCTGTCACTGGGAATCGAGAATAGGGTTGGTTTAAGTACTCCATGCTGAACACGGGAAGATGACTCATTGTTGATTAGGTTACCAGCCCTGCCCTCAAGTTCAGAGCACCATGGCGGCCCACGCGAATCTCACGAATAGCGATCAGATAGCGAAGGCCTCTCGTGAGCGCACTTCTCGATTCTGTGGTCGATCAGTATACAATCACCGCGAAGCAAGCCCACGAGCATGTTGCCTGCCGACGAGCCTCCGTCATTGCCCAGATGCCCCCTGATCCCATAGCCTCGAGTCCACGGGCGCAGCGGCACAGGGCACCGTCGCAGATGCCCTTTTCGGAAAGGACGATCGGGAACGGTCAATAATAACCTCGCAAACGACACGACCTGCGCCCCAGCTTGCTGAACTAAACCCTTGCCCGATTTTGCGGAAGAAAAGGCTCCGACCTCCGCGGTTTTGTCTTCTGACCATGGTAATGAGCATGTAATTGCCAAAGGTCCTTCACTGCCAGAAGTCCAACATGCCGTGATGCCTGCCAATGGCCGTTCCGAGCGGACATGCTGGACCCCACGAGCACGAGGGTTCAGAAAAGCTCGAAGACCACGGGCTCGATCTTTCCTTCAGAAAAGGATAGAGGCGGCGACCGCTGCATTGAGGAAATCTCCATCTATAAACCAAAGCTGGATGGAAACTCCACCCGTCGTCGAATCAGTCCCAACCAAATATCCTCTCCAACGCTCGTGTCAGCGTCTACGAGCGTCGACGACGATTCCTTTGTCCGCTGTGAGCCCCACGCAGCGGTCAATTCAACCGCCCAACCAAAACCCAAACACCTCCGCCCTCAACGAGGCTTGGCTCCACGCTTCAAGATATTAAGAGGCAAGAACACTTTGCGTGCGGACAAAAAACAAAAAAAAAAAAACCCCTATTGCACCCAATGAAGAGGGCCTCCCGAGCTTTGCAGAAATCACGTCACCAATGTCCGCCCAGAGTGCCACGTACAACCCGGAAGCCCTCGGGGCGTGGGACCAGCCAAACCCGTCTCGAGTGCTACGGAGTCAGGCCGATTCAAGATCTCGCCGCTTCCTGTCGCGAGCCCACCTGCTTCTGCGGGCCCTGGTTTGCGAGGTTTCATGTCGCGATTCCGGAAGCAGAGGCCTGGCGAAGTGGTGTCAACCAATGAGAAACCCAGTGCCACATCGCGTACGCCTACCACGGCGTCGTCTTCCGTCTGTCGATCTCGGCAGGATCACGAGTCGACCCTCCCAGAACCAGCCTTGATTCCCAGGCGAAGTCCGCACCAGCGGCTCAAATGCAGTTTGCAACGCTACGGCCTCTCTCGCCCCAAAGTCCCCTTTCCCAGACGTTCGCACCCAGCATTCCTGAAGATTCTGTTTCACCTGCTACTGCGCTACTGCTCCACTACCTGAAGCACACAGTGCCCTCAGACAGTTGTATGATGCCGGCAAAAGCTTGGGGTTAGACGAAGCAGCTCTGCATGCCTTGGTGGCGAGGTCGCCTTCGGTCACTTCGCGCACAACTACATGGTCAAATGTTTCACGAAGCAATTCAGTGTCGACACAGGTCCAAGCAGAAGGACTGAAATTCGGGACGCTCGACCGCCTCAGTCCCCACTACCTTCCGAGGGCCGTCCGAGTATGGATGGCCCATCTCCTCGTCCATCCGCCGAGATTAAACACTTGGCCGTCAAGAAACATGCTGAACCCTCGTCAACGCTTCGTGGCGGTCTGCAGGCCAATACGGACCCGCTGAAAGCAGTAGTCCGCAGAACCATTATCCTGCCGTCGGACGCGCATGGGTCGGCGACGGATTTGAATGCTTTGATTCGCAAGCAGACCACGTCGCAACGCCGTCGCTCGGCCGGCGCCGGGTCGATTGTGTCCAATCTGCTCATTACAGGAATCGTGCCCCCACGCCGCCGCCATCCGCGCGCTGCTGGGCGGAAAGCGATTCTCTACTGACAGATCGCCCCCGGTGCCCCACCTCCCTCAATCTCCGGGCGGCACAACGGAAATACCCTCCTTCAACCCGGACAAGTTGAGAAGTCTACTCTACTTATGATTCATTGTGAGCTTCTGTTTGTGCTTTTCATGGGGGCTATAACTAAACCTATCAGACATATGACATGTATGCGGGCGATAGCAAAGGGCCCTAGTTCTGTCTAACCCTGACGTTCCGGTTTGCTGGGACCTTCCCAACAAGGCGACACCGTGCCCGAAGCTGGGCAAGCGCTAGAGGTCATTGAACTGGCGAATGGCGAGACGATTTGGTACGTATATTGAAATCGCGAATATAGCACACCCGGATCTGGCGACTAATGTCTCGATCACCACGCCAGGTCCCATCGTGAACGGGCTGCGGGATGATGACACGGAGTCTTTCTACGATAATCGACAGAGCTTTGCCTCGGAGTACTCCGGAGAGGGCGTCAAGGTCTCTTTCAAAGAGCAATGGTCGGAAGTCGTCCAAAGGCAGCACCGGGGGCCTCCTTCTTTACCACGTAAGAAACAACAACCAACCTTGGCTTCTCAACGGCCGGAAACAAAGGTACGCGTGCATTGATTGTATTGCACAGTCTGCCGCGTTCGGGCGGTACTCATGGCTTCCGCTCGCCCATGTAGGTCTTTTTCGCTCTTCCACACAGATTGCTCGCCTGATAGAGAAGCATGTCCCGGGACGGGGAAGCAGGCTCTGCTTTTTCAATATTACTCCAGAGCGTGCTCAGATGCCGTCCAGGACATTCTGTTATCAATCGTCTCTGGGCTCAGCAGCTGATTGGACGGTGGAAGAACGGCTCGAGCACATGCTTGGTGCGGTTATCACGCTCATCCTTAGTAGTTCTGCCCCTACCGTCGCGGACACCACTCTCTCTATGTTTTTCTAACTTCATCGGGCCGCCCTGAAAAACTGTATACATTGCTGCTACTGGTCTACCTCTGGATACCATAAGTCTTATGTGATTTTACAGTAGTTAATGCACGATCTTCGATCTCGTGGAACGGACCCTACACATGCCTGATTTCTAGAGACCGTGCTGGTCGATCCCAAACGGTTCAAACAGAGCGCAAGCGACGCCTCGAGCAGCAGCGGTCGTCCTCGAACCGGCACTGCAGAATCGCGTGCGAGGGCCCGACGGGTGTGTCCTGCGGGAACGGGAAAGCGGCTGAAGCGTGCGATGGGAGGTGCACCCCGGACCGGGATGCAGCTGCAGGACGAGTGTGTCAGCACCCAGCCAGGGGCAGGGCGAGCAAACTCCCGCGACGCGTCGTGGTGCAGTAGCGTGAACGCGAACTCACGTCGTAGGCACAGGGGTGGCTGGCTTACCTTGCGCCACTCGAGGGTTCTCCCCCGTCCGTCGTGCGGAACATACGCGAGCTAGAAGCGCAGGGGTCAGCGAGAAGGATGCCGGCGCGCACGGCTGCGCGGCGTGGCGACGCACTGGCTCGTCGAGCCTGGGGCTACGAGGCTCGACATGGGGGACCTTGGTGCACCCCGATGGTGGCGAGGCCCATGTGCGTGCCCATCGTCCACTCGAAGGACGCGGGCGGGCCGCTTGCCGTTGCGGTAGATCTGCAGCGTGCGGGGGTAAGTTGAGGTACCAGGGCACAGTGAGGGGGTTGGGGGGGGGGTGGTCGATCCCCTCACCGTCGTGCGCGTCTCGGAGGTCGCGATCTCGGGTGTCTCGAAACTCAAAGTAGACGGGTTCGCTGGGCGAGGTAGCCAATCATGGCGCAGCCGTGTCGCGGGTTCTGCGAGCCAGTAAAAAAGATGTCTGTGGGGGTCGGGGGCCATGGCGAGGTCTGTGTAGACTGACCAGCAGCGGCGAGAGACTTATATCCTGCGGCCGCAAGAAAATGGAATTATTCTGTGCGCAACGCTGCAGACGGGCTTGACATGGTGTCTGGCGAGGAGGTCCGAGGCTGATTGAGGTTACCGCGTATCGAGCGGTCGGCTCGGCTGGCAATCGATGGAGCGTGGTGCGAGAGGCCTTTTTCGCCGTCGTGATGAAATGCATAAGGCGGAGGAGGGCGGCACGGGCGTACCTTGGCCTGATTTACCAGTAGCTAATGGCTTAAAGCCTATGTTGTGGAACTCTCCGGCATGGACTGTGCTTCTTTCGCACACATACAAATGCAGCAGGCATCACGCTTCTTGCAGCAGTTCCTGTCAGCGCCCCCCTGGTGCCTTTCCAGCACTGCTCGCCACCGGCTCTTCTCCACGTGCATATCCGCCCTCATCTTGCGTCCACGGTCCCGAGCTGCGTCACTCTGGCATCCGCTCACTCATCCAAGCTCTCCTCCGCGTGCACCGTGCAGAAACATACCGCTCATTTGTCGTCAGGAGGCCCGCGCGGACACTTCACTTTGGGCAGTAGCAGCAGCAGCAGCACGCAGAAGCCGATGACGACGTTCGCGAGCAGCACGCTCGACAGATCACTGTTTTGTGACCATAGTAATAAGAACACAGCGTAATGAAGCAAGAACGAGCAGGGACGACCTAATGTACCGCGCCGAGCTCCACCACACTCTCGGCTCACGCGTTGACCTTCCACAGCGGCCGGCCGCTTGCGCAGCTTCCGCGTGACGTGAACCGCGCTAGCTCCAAAATTGCCCCCACCAAAGGCCAGAACGACGGTCTCTTCCGCGCCGTGCCCACGCGCGACGCCCTTCTTCCGGAGCTCGATCGCCCGTCCTTTGCGAACTTGAAGCGAGCTTGGTCGGCGCCTGGAACAGCACACCCACAAGAACAAAAACTCCATGGTCATCAACACGCTGTTCCCGCGACGCCCCACGCAGAGAGGAGAGCAAAGAGCCCGTGCTCACCAATTTGGAAAGTCGGCGACTCCACGGCCGCCTTGCCAACAGCTCAAACGCACGCGGCGCGCGTAGTATCTGCAGAAGCGTGTCGCGCGCCCGATGCATCGCCCTGTGCTTTGGACCGCCCCGGCGTCGGGTAGAGGCGTACCTTTGGGTGGGGCTGAACGTCCGCCAACGTTGAGGATGCTCGGCAGGCGCGCGACCAGGAAGTGGAACACGTCGTCGCGGAGGCGCTGAGCATATGGGCCAAACACCGCTGTACGCGGCGGCTGTCCATGTGGTTGCGGCTCGACGGGTGTGCTCGTGCCGTCCCGAGGGCGGCGAGATGCTCTCAACGAACTCGAGCCATGTACCAATGTTCTCGATGCTAATGTGACTGCCTATGCAAAGCTCGTACGCATAGCTGCAGAGGTCGTCCATCCCGCCGAGGAGGCACGCCGCGGCGAGCACGGCGCGCGCGCGTTTTCTGGCCGAAGCGCGTTGAGAGCGACTCGGCCGAGTAGTAGGTAGCCCATTGCTGGCGGAGAGCTTGTTGGTGAGTGGGCTGGGCTTCTCGGAGATAGCGTAACTGACCTATTGCAAATCCTGGTGCGGCGCGACGTAAAACGAACAAGGTTGAGCATGCACAATGAATTTGACGGAGCTAAACTCCCACTGACCTCATGCGTCACCTCGGGCTCGTGCTCGAGATGGACGTATATTGTGCGCTGCTCCCCGCCTGATTGGGGAGACGTTGACATAAGATGGGCAAGGAAGAAGGGCGAGCGCGACAGGATTATGGCATGTAACCTGTACATGTTTTGCAATACATGCTGGGCAAACGCAGGTCGAATTGGCTTCGTGGGCGCACGGAGCATGCGAGAAGGCGACTCTACAAGGACGGTGTCCGCGTAGTTCTGCAGCATCGTGTGTCAATCAGCTCTACAAAAAAGAGGAAGCAAGGACGGAACATACACCCGTCTGGAACCCAGCATGGAAGAGATGGTGTACGATGGCTTCGTTGTGCAGCTGGTAACGGCGACGGCCTGAGGCAGAATGGGCGTCAGCACTTCATTGTCCCCGCGCGTCCGAGCCAGAGAGCACATCCGACCCCCATCTGCTGCATCGGGCTTGCCTGCGTCCACACACACGCGGCGGCGTTAGCCTCGCGACGGCAATGGCACAGAGCTATATCAGCCACCATCTCCGTCTCTGCCGCGAGCATATTCGCGCAGGAACCCGAACAGCCAATAGCGGTCGTGCGAGCCACCGAACAAAGAGAATGTGTGTGCGTACGCTTGTCGCGTGTGGTTGAAGGCGTCGATATGAATCTGATATGTGCGTTAAGGAAACCAGACAGGCATCGCGAGACTTACTGCGCGTAGCCGTTTGCCCCGCTGCTGGGACCGCCGTGACTGGCATAGGGCTCCTGGCCTCATGTCGCCCTCCACCGTACCCGCGCCATTGCTGGGACCGCCGTGTCTTCGTGACCGTTCATCTTTTCGTATCGGGCGTCGTAGAAATATTTCGGCGCAGCACGCGCGAATAGACAGAGAGCTGCACGCGGCGGCGCCGAGGCAGATGCGGAGGAGGAGGCGTGGTGCAGACCACGTCCTGGCGCCGCGTGACTGCGCGCGGGGTAGGCGTGACGGTCACGCCCAGCACCGTTGTGGCATCCCGACCCCAAAAAAGGGCACTGTGGTTCAGCCCGCGTGCGCTCACCGTCGCACACCCGGCTGTCGTGACGTCGTTCGGAATGGCCGCCACACGACAAGATGCGCCGCGGGCACAGCCCAGGGACTAATTGCAGCGCGTGTGTATTATCATGCCACGACGTCCGGACGAGAAAACCACCACGCCAAAGTGTCCGACATTCCCAGGGCCTCGCTGGACGTCTGAGCATCCTTGATGTCTGCCAGTGCCGCCCACCCAGGAGCGCCATTGCCTTTACCTTCATCACCACCCTCGGCCACGAGCTCGCCTATCGTCGCACGCGCTAGCCATGAGATGCATCTACGCGCTCTCCGCGGCTGTCCTCTGTCCCTCGCAACGCATGGGTGGAAATCCGCAGCTGCGAGCTGCAATCAGCTTGAAAGATGACCATTGGGAGCGTCGGCGGCGCGAGCGTGAACGTCCGGGGTCAGTAGATATTCCTAAATCTTTGACACTTGCCAATTTATTAATATCTATTCCCACAAATCTAGAGCCCTGAAATCTCCGCCCGATTACTGTGCAATGCGCCACGGCGAGAAAGCATGTGATGATGCTCGGCGGATAGACCCTGGCGGCATGGGCGAAGAGTCGGATGGTACCACAATTCCCAAAACCCAAGGATACTCGAGGCGTGTGTGAACGTTTGATGCTCACCAAGGGCATCGGGGACATCATTAGCTTATTTTACGGTCTATCAAAGCAAGACCACCCTCGCCGCAGCAGTTCAAACACCCAAAATCCTCAAACTGTCCATCACACCCCTCACGTTCATACCCGCTGAGCGACCCTCAGGACTCACATACTCAAGGCTCGTCATTTTTCGACCTCTAGCTCGATTTGTGATGAGGTACGTTTCTATACCATCTCGACTCGGAAGACAGCGAGAGCGTACTGGCGCAGAAAAAACGGAGGAGAGGGGTACCCAGTCGCCGCGGAGCGCTGATACTTCCCAACCAGTCATGACCCCCCCCTCTTTCCATCCCCTCTTCCCCTCGGGGCCTCCTCAACTTACACTACCGGACACACGCAGACGTTGATATGAACATGACCGAAACCACTGGGCGTGGTGCAATGGTGAAATCGGTGAGCACCCATATCCTGCTTTCATCAGCACTCAACTTACTCATGACGATAATTTCCTCCATCAATTGACGGTTCCTGTATCCTAACAAATACACGGACCTAATAATCTCAGGCGTCAGACAACTCTAGAAGCTTGCCTGTAAACCATAATGCATCCGCTCACGACTCCCGCACAGGAACGTTGCATGACCCTAAGCGCCTAAGGAAAGGCCTGCGAAGACGACTACTTCGCATACCTCATCGACCCCATATCGGACCGCTCAGCTCGCACCACCGTGAACACAGTCCCTAGAAGAGCTCAGTACCGGGCCAAATCATCCAACAGCAAACGTTAGCGGCCCGCTGCCCAGTATGCGGAACCGCACCCGCACTTCCCAGTCCACGTGTACAGGGACACTCTTTCGCGGACCGCGCCAAACCTTCGATCCGCGGGAGCCATCTCGCATACGGGAGAAGCGGCGCGCAGGCCGCACCCCGCGCAAAGCGCAGTGGGACCTCCATGTCGTAGCAGGCCCAGGGCCCGCGGTTGTTTCGCCGTCGCGCGGGGGAGGACGTTCTCAGGCTGACGTCGAAAGGCGTCTGCAAAGACACCAAGACTCCTCCTGGGTACAGTTTAATCTGTCGGTCATTGCGATGCGTCTGCTGGCGTCTTGCGCGGCACGCGATGAGAGTTGCGCGTCGTACGCACAGGGAGCGGGCCTCCAGGACCCGCGGTTTCGCCGTCGCGCGGGAGGATGTTCTCAGGCGGGCGTCGAAAGGTAAGCGGGGGCGCCTGTCATGGGGTTTTCCAAACCTCTATAGGACCAAGATCGGATCTTCACCGGGTGCAATAATCTGCTTGTGGCGATACCTCTGCTGGCTGCGCGAAGACCCAAGGAGCAAGATTCGAAGCGAGATACTGCAAACACTTTGCGGCGCGTGTATCTGACTACGACGCGCTCGCGCTGCCTGTCTCGGTCTGGGCACGGGGGCATTTAGGATCTCGCTCGTGGACGCGGGTACATAGACGAGAAACACGGGGCGCGTGACCCGACCGTGGGCGAAACAAAGTAAGTACATTTTTCGTGATATTGACGGACACGTAGCGATCTCACAGGTCGCCGCGTGCTGGTGCGACCTACTGCATGTCTGTCCACAGGTACGTGCTTGCCCCCCCGGACCGTTCGAATCTGGGCTTAAACCTTTGACCCGCAGGGAAAAGACATCCTTAGGTGAATGATATCATGGGATTGTTCTGTGTGTCCAAGCAGCGCTCCATCTTAACTTGTAAGAGCCCTTGGGTACGTCGAGAATTTCTGGCATCGATTCTGTGGGGGAGCGGTACCCTTTACACTCAACTCTCATTCTCAAGCACCTGAGACGGTCCTCACGAATGAGTGGTAAGTATATAGCGCGCAGCGTCAACGCCACAGCGCCTTACATCGCGCTATACACTCATCTCCTGCAAAGCCGCGGTTTTTCTGGGGCGCGGGGGCATTTGGGATTTCGCTCTTGGACGCGGGTACACAGACGACGAACACGGGCTGCGCTGTGTGGGCCCGACGCGGTTGCGAAAACACCACACGGTTTCGTGATGTGGCGGACACGTAGCGATCTCACAGGCCGCCGTCGTGACAATTTTGTAACGTTCGTTCGCATGCGTAGTAGTCCTCGTCCGTGCGCGGTTCTCGGGAAGTAACAACATGCATATGTGCACACGGGTGGCGTCACGCGGCTAGCGGTCGTGATAAGGATGGGTAAGTCCTTTCATACCTCGTATCGTCTCGTGTTGCGTGATTTACATCTCCGACAGACAAATGTTTCTGAGTGTGTGAATGAAGAGATGGGTACCGCACCGGTAGTATCATTTGAACACTCGGATAACAAATATGGTATATAAACCGCATGATAATACGGGTTTTTTGTGGGTTGGGGTCAAAAGTAGTGCTGTTAGCTAATTTTCAGGGGCTGTAGACGAGATGACGACCATTTTGTAGGTTTATGTCAAGAATCACTTCTGTGAGAGGCGGTATTTTGCTAACACTTGATCACTCCAAACTCAGCATAGAGGCGACCCCCACACGAGATATTATCCAGGTATGTCGTAGACCTTTTTATATCGATTGTAAGGAGAGAAGTACTTACTCACATTAAATCGCTTGCTAGCTCTCAAGCCAACCTCCCCAGGAAACGAGACTCGAAAAAGAGACGAAAATCCTGAACACAGCGCGCAGGACAGCGGCGTCGGACGCCACAGCGCCTCGCCTCGCGCTCCCAGACGAACCAGCATCCACGCAGCGTAAACCCAGAGTCATGGGCCACGCCACATTACGATTGACAAGTATACCATCATGCCACGCCTTCCCTCCAAGCCAGCCAGCCTCACAAACAAGGAACCCTCTATTCCAAGTGCAAGAAAGTTGGAAGGGAAGAACACCAACTGGACGCACGTCCACTGCTTCCCCGGCCCTCCTATCGACAGTGGGTAGGAAACTGCGTATACGATATCGCTACCAACTATCACGGACAGGCTAATGAAAGTTGTAAGAGTAGAGGATTGCTAACGCGAAAGAACTCCTGAAAATTACGACGGCGATTAAGTCCTGCAGAGCACCGCAGAAAACCGCCGCCGCCACAGAGCCCCTACACACACACAACACAAACACGGACTCGGGACCTCACGCCACACCATACCCCACAGCAACCCTAGCCCACGCTCTAAAAAATCCATTTATGCCAAACACATCCACGTCCTGGTGTCCCTTTTTTTGTTTTTTTTTTATTTTTTTTTTTTATGCTCGCATGCACCCACCGCGGATGCCTCCCCACCCTCCTCCATGCTCACAAAACACCCGCTCGGTGTGTTACGCGTATCCTAATATCCACGCGCCCCCCCCGATACACCATCTCTCCCCGCAACGAGCTGCCACCTCGCGCTCCGACCAAAACGTACCATTTTTACGCGGTCCGAGACGAGCGTCGCGAGGAGAGCTGGAGGAGACGCGGGACGCAACTCCTCGGCGCACGCACTGTGCATATCGCGCCCGGGACGCGTCGCGCGCATGTGCTCTGAGCCACACGATGCGAGCCGTGTAATACGCGGAGTACAGGCACCGGCGCGCGCCGCGGTCAAGTACAGCGCACGGCGCACGCCGCGGGAGTTCTTATACACCAGTGCGCCTGCATTCGCATTCGTCCTGCGTGCTTCGTCTTGCACGCATGTACACATAGAGGACGTACACTTGGCGATGAGCACGACATGGTGTGTCTTGGAGGTGGATGTAAATTTCTTTTCCCCAGTCGTACGGCACTCGTGACGAGCAGGTGCATACTACTACTAGAACTACTCTACGTACAATTGAGCATGTGGGAGTAAGCGATAGCGCTATACATGCTGGCTGCGTGGTAGATTAGGTGTGGACATTACTCGAATAGGTTATCCTAAGATCCCCTCCTGCGAAGCCCGCGGAAAAAAAAAAGTGGTTTTACACAGATGGAAACATGAGTAGAAAATGAGCATCAAAATTTGGGGGCCAAAATGGGATGCAAAATTGAGGGTAAAAAATGGAGTGGAATATGAGGGTAAAGATTATGGGATATGAGGATGCGACGCGTTCGAGATGCGGTGGTATATATCGATGAAGAGTGATTCACGATCTCTGCGGGCGGGGCAGCGTGAGCCGGTGCAAAAAACTGCCTTATCACGGCACCCCACTCACCAGGGGGGTATGAGGTAAACACGTGGGTATGCGCCTCACGCGCGCGCAACCTTGGAGGGCACGTCGATGCCCCACGGCTGCTTGTTCGCGAGCACGTCCGACACCTTTTTATTTGAGCAGGATGTCCTCGAGCTCGGGCGAGGGAGCAGGGCTACGGGGCGGAAGGGCACGAAATACCGTGGCCTTGCCGCCCAGACCTCCGCGTTTCCTTTCTTCGCGGGGGAGGCGGACGTGTGGTGCTTGGGCTTGGGGCGCGTGCAAGGGCGGGGACGGGCGCGGGTGCGCGGGGCGAGCGACCCTGCGCGGGCGCGCGCGCAGGGTAGGGCGAGGGCGGCGGCGGTCATTGGGGATCCAGGCCCGAGGAGTTGGAAGTGGGTGCACGGGCGAGGGGTCAAAAGGACGCAAGATCACGGAGTGGGAACATGGCTGGGGTGGTGTGGGGTCGCAGACGGCGGATGTCGGAGGGGCGGTTATGTAGCGGGGGAGATGGCGCAGGGGTTGAGTGGGGTGCAATACCGAAGGCACGAGGGGCATGCGTGGGATAGAACGAGCAGTGAGCAGACGACGCGGTCGGGTATGGAGTTTGCCTCTGATCAGCCATGGCTCCGACCTTGATTATATACCGTGCGCTGTCGCTCAACGCGTCCGTACCTCGTGAGGACGAGATGCCGGGAAAATTAGCGGCGGCTGCAGGCCGCCACCTGTCGGCGTCCGTCACATGCGCGCAGCCCACCTCGGCGCCGCTGAGTTCCCGCCGCGAGAGTTTGCGGCACCCAATCCTCCAATTCGTCCGCGCGCCCAGGAAATCGGCGGCTGCTTTCCCCCCGCATTCTGAGCATATCGGCGCGCAGCTTTGGGCATCCGCGCAGGGACAGCGGGTAGAATAGCGCCCCCTGCCGCTATACTTGCCCCGCCTCCTTGCTGCAGCTGCGCGCGGACACGAGGTGTGTATTTCGGGGCTTGCCAACGCCACAATCCTTCGCACATACTCGCCCTCGTCGAGCGGGGGGGGCGGGGTCGCGCGCACAAGCGGTCGCACACAAACTCCTCCGCGCCTCTGCAGCACACGATCCTCGGGGGTGAAAAAGGCATGGCGCACACTTTCTGCAGGCAGGCGCAGGGCTGCCGGCAAGTTATCAGGCGCGAAGCCAGCGCTGCCCCTGGCCGCGTTGGGGTGTCAGGCGCGTCCCCGTGCACTCGCTCTCACACTCGCGGGCGCGCCCCCCCGAGCTCGCCCATACGGTGGGCCGCAGAACTCGCACGTCCGAGCGATTGACAAAGCACTTGCCAATAGTTCTGTGTCCTTACGGCACGCACGGGCGTACATTCACCTGCCCGCCGTCGCGAGCCATGGCCACCCCGGTGCGGAGCACACCCACGTAAAAGTGCCAGAGGCCCGCGCCCGGGGATGCGTTGGCTGTTTTACGTCTCTGTGCGCGCACGGACGTCGGTGGTGTGGGCCCCCCCCCTGTTTCGTCTGCGATGGCCATCTGCAGCCCGAGTTGCCTATTGACCAGTTCTTGCTGTTCGGCCCTGTGAGGAGCGAGTCAAGTAGTGTCGATCGAGCGCAGACTGACGGGCGTTCAGGTATTCAGGGGGTGCGCGCCAACAAACGGCGATACAGTCAATATCTGGGGCACACCCCGCCGCCATCTGGCGTTGCCGTAACAAACACGCATCGCCACCCGGACGTCAACGCTTCGCGTATGTCGGGTCGATATGTCAGGCGCCCACAACGAAATCAAACGCAAGATAATGGTGCGAGTGGCGGTCTTGTCTCAGATCGCGATCGCAAGGGCCGGTGGGGCACGGCTTTTTGTGTTGCAACGTCACCAACCGCAAAGCCAAAAACAGGTGCAGGGACAGTATCTCCGCGTCCGCCCGTCCGCCAATCTTCCCCAACCCACCAACAGAAAAAAAAAAACAGAAAAGAGAACAGAAGACCGAAAAAAAAAAACAGAACCAAGTGGCGACGATCCCGAGGCACGTGAAAGTTACTAATTTATCACGTGAACAACCCCCCGCCTTCGGCTTCGCATTGACATCATCGCCCGCGTGAATGTGGCGTCCCGGCCGCTGCATCCGTGGGGCAGCGACGATCCCCCGTGCGTGCATGACGCGACGGCGACAGTGGCGAATCCGAAGGCGGCACAGGCTTTGCGAGCCGCGAGCTATAGCGGGCGATCTGCGTCGTGCGCCGGTGCGCCGTCGGGGGGCCGTCTTGCTGGGCGGCCTATAGGGGGCAATCACATGAAGCCTGGGTGGGTCGCTGGGAAACTTGCTTTTGGCTACGCTTTTGGCTTGGGTGGGTTGTATGGGGGCGGTGCGGGAGGTGAGGACTTGAGCCCTGTGCCTGTGGAACTTGATATGCGATCTGCGTACGAAAAGGTAAATAGCTATCAGGCGGACGCGTGGGTGTGGTGATGCGCCGTGTTGGTATGTATGTAGAGTTCAAACTAGATTAGAGTCAGCATATACGCTGCACGAAGTAGCCTCCCTAACGCAAAGCCCCTATTTTTGGGCTATTGTCACCCGGAGGACGACCCCCCCTTCCGCGAGCTACACCCAACATGTGCACGCGAAACAGGCAAAATTTCTTCCAAGCTATCAGAACGGACGCGAGTCGTGATGCGCCCTGACCGCACGCCAATTTGTCGTCGTTCCAGAGTTGGATGGAGAACCTGAACACAAGGAAAGGAGAACATGAGGCGCGATGTGATCCCGCGCCGGCGCCAGGGGGGCCTTGCGATATCTCGCAAAGTCGGCCCACACGCACTAGCAAGCTCTGGACGAGTCTCGTCTTTCTGCGCGTGTTTTTCTCGTTGGGGGGTTTCTGGAACACGACAGGGCGCCGTGCAAGCCACGACGGAGCTGAAGGTCCAAAAGCTCTAGTCGGAGGGCGAGCGCGGCGGGGCCACCTCTGGACTTGCCATTTCGGGAACGCGTGAATCGCGCGCACGTGGCTCCCATCACAAATTTTGTTGAGCAAGTGCGCTCTTCGGTGAGAAACTGCACTTCGCTCTCAGAACCACAACAGGCCTGGAGGACGCAATGTCCACGACGCTCTCCCGCTCTTGCTGGCACCGGTCTCGTACTCCGCGTCCAAGAAGGAGCGCATCGACGGCCATTCCGTGAAGCTCGTCGCCGCGCTCGAGCATTTTCCAGGCGCAGTTCACCCCCGCCGTGAGTCTGCTTCAGACGAAAGATGAAGATCTAGAGGAGGAGGTCCCGCAAAGGGCGACGGGCTCGACCGTCTGAATGCGCAGGATGTCTTCTCGTACTCGATTACGCCGCCTCATCCGGGGCCATCGCGAGCCCGCGCGAGAGCAGCAGCGGGCTCGGCTTCGCCCGCCGTCGCACTCACCGAGGTACACGTCCCCCCTCTACCCCCCCTCCCCTCCACCCCCTTCCTTCCCTAACCCCCATAAAAAAGCTCCTCTCGAGAATAAACACCGTAACCTGCACCCCCAAATCACCACCCTCATCCTCGACGCGACCCAAAAACCCCCAACTCGCTGATGGGGCGGCCAAGAAGAGCGCGACACGCTCCTCGCGCGCCTCTTCGGGCTCACCGTGCGCTCGCTGTGCGCTCGGGCCTGCTCGTGCGCACAAAACGTGGGGGGGGCCCCGCTCAGCGGCCGGCGGCTCGCGGCGCGCCCGCCGCGGCGAGCGCGGCGGGCTTCGCCGCGGTGCTCGGCCAGCTGCGCGCGCTGGGGCAGCGCAGGGCGTGGCTCCGCGAGAGCGCGGGGTGGGCTGGGGGCCGGCGCGCGGCGGTGGATGCGATCGCAAGGGCGCGGCGGTGCCGTGGCGGGACGCGGCGGCTCAGTGGGGACCGCTGTAAAGACGATGTTTTGTGGAGGATACGAGCTGGACGCCGGAGAAGATTGCGATTGGCGTTTGACATAGGATGCAGAAGCATTGGCCGGGGCGACGACTGGGGGCTTGGATATTTGGGGGGACGTTCAAGCATCCCCGGATCGTGCATAGCAGCAAAACTATGCGGCGGCTCGCGCGGATTCTCAAGGTGGGTTTCTTTTCTCTGTGTGAGGGGAGTAGAAGGGCTGATTGGTGGGGGGGGTAGGATTACGCAGGAGGAGGATGGACGAGGACGAGGGCAGGGCGCGCCAAGGCGGGGGGCGTGGAAGCCGCAGGTGCCACTGCCAGTGTGGGACGCGCTGCTGGACGAGGTGCTGCGCGGGGCGACGCGGGCGGAGTAGTCGTACCTTTCCCGTTTTTTTCCGCATTCTCGTCGACGGTCTGTCTCCTTCCTTCCTTTTTTTTTAGTGGAAGGGAAGTGCTGACCGCGCGCCCCGCAGAGTCGCTTGTTCTCGGCGGGCGGCGTGCTCGAACGAGCGCAAGTACTGGGGTTTCGCAGGTCTTCCAGAAGGCGCTCCCGCGGTGCGCCCCGCGGCGCTGCCGATGCTGGTTCACGAAGAACTTTATGCGCGCTCGTGGATCAAACCACCTCTCGCACGCCGCACCGGTACCTGCACAAGATCGCCAAAAACGTCGTGCGTGGGCCCTTTTTTCCCGCGCATATATCCACCCTTCTTTTCTTGACCAGCGCGCCAGGCGAGCGGACATCACGAACGCGGTGAAGGCGGACCCCGCGCTCGGCTTCACGGCTCATCCTGCCGCTCACGGGCGTGCACTGGAGCCAGAATTTCGACCGGCTCACGGGCTCACGCGCACGAAGACGGTCGAGACGAATCCTCACGAACATGCCACCCCGCGGGCATCGAGGCCTACAATCCGGTACCTGCTCGACCAGGTCAACGACGCGCAGGACGGCGCTAGCCCCCGTGCGGTCCCCCCCCCTCCTCCTTCTCGTGTTTGTTGCATTGCGTAGGTCTGACGTCGTTTTTGGTGTTCTGTGGTAGGGGACGTGCAGGCGCTCAACGCGCGCGCGCGTGGATCGTCGACCAGCTCGCCGCGCTGCTGCGCAACGCGGCGCGATCCCGCGGGACGATCGCCATGGGTCCAGGCAAAGTGCTCGACTGGTTCGCGCTCAACGGGCTCTTTTAGCATCGCGAAGCCGTCGTCGATAGGCGGCCCTCGTCGCGGTGCGTCGTCGTGATCACTCTGTCTTCGCCGCTCTTATCAAGCTTTTCTTCTGACGTGCCCGTGGGCAGCTGCGCGAGGCGCCCCGAGCCCTGTGTTTTCCTGATGGACATCCGCCGCGCGTGTAGAGAGCGCCTGCTCACGTCGCTCTCGCGGACCTCAACGGGGCACGCGACGGTCATCAAGACAGGTGCGCACGGCCCCTCTTTGCATTTAATATAGCTAAAATGTACGGGGTGTACGACGACAGTGACGAGGGCCAAGATCGCCGCGGTCGCGTTCGGACGGGGCCAGTTTTAGGCAGGTCAGCAGGGTCCTCGCGACGAGTCGAGGCCCTCGAAAAGGACACGAAGCACGTCGCGCTCCTCGCAGAGGCCGACGCAGGACGCGCGCGCCCTCCGCGCCAAGGCGCGACTCCGCGCGCTCATCGTGACGCAGCGCCTCAAAAAGGTGCGCACCGTCCTCCCACAGGTGCTCATTTCCGGTGTCAACGTACTCACGCACCGCAGGTGGAGGGCGCGCAACAGGACGCGGGCGCGCGGCGCGGACTCTGCTTGTTTCGGCGGCGCTGCTGCACCAGTACTGTGTCGATGACGACGAGGAGGAGGAAGACGGCGCGGAGGCATTTTAGAGGTGCGTCTGCACCCCCGATTTGCGCTTCGCGGTGCCTGACGCACCAAACGCGAGCTGCATCGACGGCGCGGCGCGGCTCTTTCCCCGCGGAGAGCAGCAGCAAGAAGAGGCAAGAAGGCGCGCAATAAGTCGGGGGCGCGGGCCGAGGGCAGGGGAGGAGTGAGGCGCCGGAGCCCGTGGACGTTGCTCGTGGACGTCACGTCATCGGCTTCCTCGAGCAGGGCACGGCGTACCTGCGGGCCGTCGCGAACCAGGTGTTTGCGCTCCTCACAGGGTTGTCGTCGTGTGCGCGAGAGCACGGTCGAGCTCATATTGGCGGTGCGTCGATATGGCCCTATCGTGCAGAGGACTGAATGGCTGATGCGTGTGTTGTGGTTGCAGCAATTGGAGCGCAGGGAGCCCGAGGAGCTGCTAGGAAGATGAGGGAAGAGATGGATGACATTGGGGAGGGTGATGAGGATGGAGCGGGTGAGAATGAGGGTAGTGAGGAGGTAGGATGACGAGGAGGAGGAAGAGGAGGAGGAGGAGGACCTCGATGAGGTAGTGCTGATCCCGAGCTCCGCCGTAAAATTTGAAGAGGCATCTCGCTGTGAACGGGGCATCAGGCCGCGACGGCGTGACTGGACGACGACTCCGAGGAGGAGCTCATGGGACGACGAAGCAGATGATGGCGATCGCGATGAGCAGCTCGCGGCCGTGTTCCAAGGCGCGCGCGGACGAGAAGCAAGCTCGGCTAAAGGTTATTGTCCCGCAACTCTCAATGATAGTTTTTGTGGCTGACGCGGCGCAGGCGTCGCGCGCAGCGCGCGAGGCGACGCACTACAAGCCTATCACCACCGCGTCCTCGATCTAGCTCGACACGTCATCAAGAAGCAGCCCATCGAGCCCGTTCATCGTCCGCCTTCGTCCTGCCGCTTCATTCGAGCTCGTCGGTCCAGGCGCACCGGCCCGGACGAGAAACAGCTCGCGGACAAGGCGATCGGCATCCTGCGCGCGCGCGGTCGGCAAGTTCAAGGAGGTGCCCCGCGAGCCTCGACGTCGACGCGACCGCCGCCGTGCTCGCGGAGATCCACGCGCGCGCGCGCAAAGGCCGCGACGGGCGACGTGCTCGCGACGCTCAGCCAGTGCGGGCTCTACGTCTGCGCCCCGCGCTGCCTGCTGCACGCGGCGCGCCCGACGCCGTGCGCGACGCCTATAAAGGCAGCCTCGTCGACTTTGGCACGCGCAAGGCCTCGCGCCTCAGCGCGGGCTTCCTGCAGGACTTTGTCCGCCGCTACGCCGAGACGGGCGTGGGCGTTCCGGGACGCGTTCCTCGCGACGGTCCGGCAGGCGGTCAACGGCTACCGCCAGGTGCAGGTCTTCCAGCTCGTGCAGGTCATGCTCGCGCAGCGTCCGTCGACCGTACGTAAACGCTACCGCTCTCGCGTTCCGGGATGCTAAAAATACACAATTGACAGGGCATCGACGTCGAGGAGGCCGTCGCGTTCGCGCGCGCGCACTCTGCGCGACAATGCAAGAGTGCATCAAGAGCGCGTGCGAGGCGACAAGCTGAACGCCGCGCAGATCAAGGACGTGCTCAAGCTCGCGCTCAAGCGGGCGTGCGCCACACGAAGCGCGTCACGGACGACGCGGCGGCCACGCGCGCCACGTGGGGGACCCCGCAGGCTGGGACGCGCTCGCCGGCGCGCTCGCAGGCGCAGAGCGCTTCCCCGCGCGTCCGCGGGCTTGCAGGCGCTGTGCAAGCAGGTGTCGACGCTCGCGAAGCAAGGAGCCGGGCGAGGGCGCGAAGAGCGGGAAGAAGCGCAAGGTCGACGACGAGGCGGCCGAGGGCGCGGAGCCGGAGAAGGAGGAGCGGCCGAGGCGACGAAAAAGCCCAAAGCGGAAGAAGCAGAGGGCAACCAAAACGTGATTCGGTGTATGTAGGTACAGATTTTTTTATCTATCTAGATTGTGGGTATAGACTGGTCGCGATGCTGCGAAGCTCCGAGAGGGTGCTGGGTTGAACGGTGTCTTGGCGCGACGCGAGGTGGCAGCAAACTGAAGCGCTTTGCGAAGTCTTTACCGCCAGGTGTCAGCGGGATATTCTCCGAGGTATTAATCCCGCGCGTGGCTCACCTGTTTTTCTTTTTTCTTGCGCTCGTCAATGAGGCGTTTGCATGGTCGCAGCTTGCTCCTGGGCCCTCTGGAGGATATTCTCCGCCAACCCAGCGAGCCTGGCACATTCCCACGCCAAACGACTTTTTCCGCGAGGCCGTTCGAGAGATTGTACAAGAACGTCCACCTCCCGTGTGCCGTCAATGCGAGCATCCTCGGTGTAACCATGTGCAAGTTCTGGACCTCGTCGGGGAATTGACGGGCGAGATGGAGCGCGACGTCCGGGTAGTGCGTGATGAAGAGCGTCTTGCATTTGATCTTCTCGATGAGGTGTTGCAGAACTGCGCTCGCTATGGCCATCTACGGAGTCCGGGTGGATGACGGGCCTATGAATAGCGGGTTCAGGGAAAAGGGGATGGTTACGTATCCCCCTATCGTCAAAGGTAGAGGTTTGCCTCTTCCTAACTCATCGAGTATGACCAGAGCGAGGCGGGGCGACGCAAGCTGCATGATGTCGCTCTCGTCTCTTGCAACTCAACCATGAAAACGTAGATCGCCCACGCGCCAGCTCATCAGAACGCTACAAGGTTTAATGAGCGCACCGAGCATGGCCACCACGTTCGCCCGGCTTACCTCCCATCCGAATCAGTATGTGCCGTCGAGCATGCCCAGCTTCATGGATTCAGCGGGGACATAGGACCCAATCTGCGCCATCTGAGATCGCCTGGTCAAACTCTCGGTGGGACAAGTATCTCCAGGGGGATGGACGGGAATACACTCACGAATCGAGCACAGCGCTATCATCCTTACGACACTGCTCTTCCCTCCCATATTCGGGCCCGTGATGATCTTGTGTTCCCTGCGGGTGCATACGCAACGGTGTTGGGCACAAACGGCTCGTCTCTGAGCTTCTCGATCATCGGGTGCCGGCCTTCCACAATCTCGAGTACTCTGCCCCCTGGGCCTCGTCCGTGTCGTCGACAAACTGTGGTCGTACGTAGCCCTCTTGCAAACAGCTACGAGCGCAAGACTGCATAGGCAGTCCGCCACGGCGAGTTTGTTCACGCATCGCGGAGGACGGCATAGTGCTCCTGGCGCGATCTCGTCCAGGAAGGAAGCGGTATGCACGATTAGCGCTCGCCTCGAGAGCTTCCAGGAGCTGGGCGCGTTGCTCGAGTTTTTTTCGAAACAATTCCAGGTGTGCGGAGGCGTCGCAGGGTGCGGGTTCTGGTGACGTGTACAGGGTCAAAATTCAGTAACACACGGGTCATAAGCAGACTACGCACGCGGAGACGAGTGCGCCAGTGCGCGGGGACCTCAGGGAGGTCGGCCTTCCTAATCTCGATGAGGTACTTGATAGTCGTCATAAGCATTACACAGGTCTACATTAGCCAGAGGGAGACTTACTTCTTCACCAGCAACAGTGGTGTATTGTAAAGCCGGTCGCCGCAGCTCCTTCCTTGCTGCAGGCATATATAAGCATGTAGGGATGGCGGTGTAGTCACAAATCCGCACCTTTTTTCAGCTCATCCATGAGTTCGGTTTCTGTTACTTGTATCGTCTGTGTATCATGAGCTTTTATCTTAACACAGTCAGAACCCACAAACCATGATAATTTCATCCAACTCCGGAAACTTGTTCAAGTCGTTCCACATTGCGTCTTTCCTGCCGTCTTTCGCCATCTTCAAGTTGACAGTGTCAAGCAGTGATTTCGCAGGCGCTCTCAACCTTGGCAAGGCCGCGACAATTTCATTGAGCACTGGGGATTGAAACGGTTTGGAGTCCGCCGGTAGACGGTCGAACGCTGTGCCAAGCTTATTGAAGGCCGGTAGAAGGGTCGCTAGTTCTTGGGGAGTACATTTACCGTACTGGATACGACAAAGGCCCCGTGCAAGGTCTGGCAAGCGAAGGAGAGATTGGCGTAGTGTGGAGAGAGCAGGTGACAGAGTGGAGAGGATCTCGTCGATGGCGTCTGTACGAGCATTGAGGGCCCTGCAGAGACTTGAGTGAGAAACGAGGGCAACTCAATAATGAGAATCAAACATACGCTTTGTCTGTAAGTGGACGACCAATCCAGTCCTTTAACATGCGCGCTCCGAATTTGGTCGTGGTATGGTCCAGAATCCACAACAATGAGCCCTTTTTAGAGAAGTCCGTCTCATTGCGATAAATCTCTCTACATTGAAAAATCAGCTTAGAAACCCCTATTTTCGGAAATTGCACACACAGGTTGGTCAGCGGTGTGGTTTCCATTGAGGAGCATGTGGTGTCCGCTCTGTGAATCGAGAGAAAAAATCGTGTCTCTAGCAACGCATCTGCACAATCGAACGCTGACAGATACCGGACTAGATATGCCAGGGCAACGACAACATCCTTCGGGAACGACGCTATTGCAGCTGTTAAACTGTCCTTCAAAACCCAGATATTGAGCAACGTTCCTGGAAGTGCGAGAAATCATCGGGCACACCTGACTTGAAGCTCTCGCTTGCACGAGCCTTGTCGGCCTGGTGTTTGTTGGAGTAGAAATCAGTCACGTAGCTGAAAGCATCGGTGTATGGCATGGTTGACTTGAAAACGTTCTGTGCGAATTTGAATTCTGCATGAGTATGACTGCCGACCACAGAGGTAGTCAGTAGCAGAACACAGGGATCTACGCTGAGGACCTTACATCGTGAAAATGTCCCAGCATCTTTTCTGTTGGTCGACTCAGACCATCTTCTGGGTAGCAAACAGTTCCGCAGGCGATATGTGCACAAGCCTGGTCTACCAGAAACTAATTGGTAGATGTCAAAGGGTAATTTAAGCTGTTCCAACCTCTAGCTCTCTGTGCGCATCGTGATTATCTAAAGAGTCCCAGCACTTAGATGCATGGTCGGAACGAGGTTAGCAAGTATTGGCTTACCGTCAAAGTGATCCCACATAACGTCGCCCCGGTTACTCTCGCGCAAACACAGATCAAGCTGACCTTGACCTTTTCGTCGGTACCAAGCGGCCGCCTATCGGTGACTCTACGACGCAGACAAGAGGGGGCACGCTGGTTGCGTCCAATGTGTCGACTGAATCTAGCTGATCCACATATCTAGCGGAAGAGGTTTATGAGCAGGGTTTCGTAACAAATTTGCAGCAAACATACGTTGCGGCGGTGTACAGGTGGGTCATCTTTCGCTCGAATACCTCGTTTCTGTTGTCTCCCACCTTCTTGAGGCTTGCTGTCGGTTCGGTTTGTTCAACAACACCAACTTTAAGCCCTTGTGAGAGGAGCCCTAGTGGTGGGTCAGTATGCAGTATGCGTGCTTTTACGAAGACTCCTTCACTTCTTCAGATGTACTTCTCTCCGATGTACTGGTATACTCGCTTGGTGAAAAAATTGTCGTTTTCGGATAGCATTACTATTCCGATGATGCTTTGCTGCCACCTGATGCTGGAGTTGACAGCAGAGCGTATGCACGGCCTAGAGTTGACTAACTCGCCTGCGCATCTTCACCGTAGAAGAACAATTTTGTAACCCAACCTCAAACGGGGAAGGTTCAACAAGGGATGGAGTGTACCAGGGTTCTCCTTCTTGAGCTTGAGTACCTATTTTATCCCTGAGTTAGAGCTGTGCTGCCCTAACCCAGCCCACAGCGAGGTACCTGTAGTTCCAACGGAGTGTAAGCCTTCCCACTTGGCCCAATGTTACCGGCCTTCGCAGCAGAGCCACAGGCCAGCCGGTGTAGTCTTCTTCTTATCCTTTGTGGTCTTACCCTTGGAAGGACTAGTGTATTGTGACATAAGGTCTTCAAAGCTGGTGGCTCCACTACGTTGAGTATCCTGCGAAGCATTTTGCTTTCATCGTCCTCAGATTCACTGGGCGCAGACTGCTCAGCGTCAGCTGAGGCCACGTCGAACCGTCTTTGAAGGATATTATTCTCAGCAAGTAGTATCCTTTTGGCCCTGTTATGCCATTTCTGCTTCTCTTGCTCAGAGTATCGGGCTACGGGTTGCGTAGTGGATATTGAGGATGCAGAGGAAGAGCCATCGAATCGGTACTGCCGTACACCGGTCTCAGGTTCAAGTGGACTTTCTATGTCAACGGAAGGTTGTGACACATTGGTTTTGGCGAGTGGGTACTCAAGTTTTCTTCTTTTCGCAGGGCGGTGTTTCACCCAGGTCTTGCCATAGCTCCGCGTAAGAACCACGACTCCGACTCTGAGTCGTCAAGAGTAAGGTCGATGGTTTGCGCCGCTGGTGTTGCTGTTTGATTGGAACGAGACGGGCGGCGAAGCTGGCAAAGACGTAGGTGCCTGAGAGAAATAGGAAGAGAGAGTAATCTGGCTCGTGTGTAGTGTCGGTCGCTTTAGCCTTTCCTTATTAGTGAGAGACATGAGTTGGAAAGTGTGACGGAATACTATGGCGGCGCTTGTGACGGGCTCATTTTTACATGAGTAAGGACGCGCCTGTAACGCGACTGTCACGCGTTCAGCCTCTCGTCCTTGGTTTGGCTCCAAGGGACCCAGTCAACCCGACAATCAACATGCTTTAAAGGTAAATAGTAGCCCACGCTGATAATTAGTGCATAGACTAGAGCAGCAGTGAGGGTGATAATCCAGAGTCGCTTGGAATTCAGAGAATCATCGCATTGTGCCACTAGTCGTACCTTGACGCGAGACGTTGCCAGGTCGGGACTCGTGGAGATGTCACGTCGGTGGGAAGTCTGGGACTCTGCACACGCATGCACACGCACACACGCACACAAGGCCAAGGCCGAATGACAGGCAATTGTAAACGGTAGTAACTAGAGCAAAATTAAACAATTTAAACAGTTTATGAGACGCAGTGAATCTCGTTGGCAGGCAAAATTCTATGCCAGGAGCGTGGATTGAACACGCGACCTCCAGAAGACGCTTATGTAACTTCAGTCTGTTGCTCTCCCAGCTGAGCTATCCCGGCGACATCAAGGAGTTAATCTTTTATACACCATAGACGTATTCTGTTTTCAGCAGCCCTTGGGTCAGCGATCTGATCGTTAGTTGACTTCTATCCACGACTATATGTACGATACCAACTCACAGGCGTTACAAAAAAGCTCGGAGATTGCACCTCAAAAACTACGAAAGAACCGTCCGGCGGATTGTCGAAGATAAGTGGAGCCCGTTCCGAGCAGCGCGGAGAAGAAGTTTAAAAGCAAAATGGCCTCCGCCCGACCTTGAGCGGCGGCCGTCCTGGATTGTCCGCTTATTCTCCGCGGAATCAAGATGAAGACTTACACAGTCGGGGATGGCGTGACTGCTTCGACTTTATGTCGAGGCAAGGTAGATACTGTTGAGTATCGGGAAGTGGAGTTCGACCGTGTCCGGGGAAACTCGCGAGGGAAGTGAGCAGGAAAAGAGGGAGGGCGTACGTTCTTCCCTAGCGTACCTGGTGCGAAGCTTGCTCGTATCCGCCGATGTGTGTACGTACTCAGATTGGGCATATTGCCTCTTTTAAAAATTGCCGGAATCCGTGTGCGTGTGAGCAGGCTTGGTATATCTCCCGGGATTTGTGCCACCCTCAGAGCAGCGTACGCTTGTACACTGGAGCCTCAAGGAGCATGCCAAACCTCCAAACGAAACAAATCTTGATGCGCATTACACCCTACCACCACAGGGGTTATGGAACGCTTATATGGATTCTCTTACTACGAACGATCCAGACACAGAATCCATCCTCCCCAAAGCCCCCTCATCATCATCATCATCAACCGACTCAGGACCTCGAACCCTGGTCGCAAATCAACCCGCCTCTCCATCTATACTTCCGACTCTCCTCTCGCTTCCCACGCCACCACCCACACCTTCGCCACATGCCAAGTCCGCCTCCCCATCACAGCTCATTCCAAAACTGCGATGGGGCGAACATAGGATGGCATTATCACTGGGGCAATAAACAGTATGACTTCAGTCGTGGGTCAGGCGGTGGCGTCGCAGAGGTATATCGAAGAGTGTGCTTGAGAGCAGTTCGTGGTGTCCGATGGGAGGAGGCGTACAATAGTGTGGATGAAGGGGACGAATGGAAACTTTGGAGAGATGAATACGGTAAAGTGTTCTTGGAACAGATACTTCAGGGTTGCATGCTCACTCAGAATATGGATTGCTATAGAGCCTGATGCAGGAATCGTAAAAACTTTTATCAGACAAGAGTTCGCCATTTCTCTCACCCATCGAGCACAACCACTGATGTATGGTTTCAGGATACCCTTATGGCTCACGTTGACCGCTCAGAGCTATGTGCTACCTCCCCGTTAGTCTCCATCTCGTGAGTCGTTCCAAACGTATGTAACTTCCAGACTCAACAGCTACTTAGACTCGGCTGCGCTGGGCGATATTCCTCATTGGCGGTCCGACAAGACAAAGGGACCGGAGCCTATCCCAATACTTCTCCGCTCCGGAGACGTACTCATCATGTCAGGGGCCTTGCCGCAGAGCGTACCACGGTATGTGTTCACCTTCGCTAACATGTACATGATGCCGATTTGACCCAGGCGTTCCGAAAATATTCGAGGATACATGTCCGGACTATCTCATGAACACCGAGACCCGCACTTGTCATCCCAACAATGATGACTGGCAGCCCTATGCCAAATATATGCGTGGCACGCGAATTAATGTGAATGTCAGGCAGGTATTCCCTAGGGGTTTTGATCCTCAAATGCAAGAAGGGCTGGAGAGACTCTAGGTGGCCCATTGAAGCAGCCCGGAACCAGTTCCAGGCGCGTCCGACGCGAAATGCAAGGTGGAAGGCATTTGATCAACTAGCCCTACGGTCGGTGGTTTGCGAGTATGCATGCGGCGCTGGCCAACTGTCGGCGGACGTCATGGTAGTCCACGTCATGGGCTGGGAGCGTCATAATTGGATGAGTTACTAGAAGAACAAAAGATTCGAGTGGACTTACAATCCTCAACTTCGCCCCATTTCTCAATTGACTATTGACTTCCACATGTGATGCCAATGCAGCTTGTTCCACCGTGATGTGCTTTTTGACGAGCGCAAGACCGATAAGGAACGACTTGGATGTGTATGTCGCGCGTTCCATAGCTATGATAGTTCACATGAGATTGCTAGCACGCAAGAGGAGAAACATGTGTCTATGACGTACCAGCCATTTCCCACTCGTCCATACCCTGCAAGACCTCACGGAACTTCTCTTTGTGTCTCTTCTGAATGACTCGTTGTGGTATTGAGAAGCCGGAAGTGAACGTTTCAATTGTACGGCGTATGTTTTACGTGCCCATGCCAAGAGTGGCTCCCAATGTTCTTGCTGAAGCAGAACTAATGACTTCGGCTCGTTGGCGTGGAAGCTAACACCAACCCACGGGTGAGACTCAGGACTAAGCTGACCGATGAGGTGTCTCACAGAATAGTGTCTGTTTCCATGTACTTGAGAAGTTGTTCTTGTACCTGCAAACGCTGTTCGTGACGTTCTTCGTCCGACTTCCGGAAAGCGTCGATCGCCCGTGAACAATACTCGTCTGTTCAAGTCTTAGCTTCGTGTTTTCCCATTGACTATTGACTGCTCTCGTACCATCGGAAGAGAATGTTGTTTCAGAAGTGTGTGTCCTGGTTATCCCACTCGGCAGCAACGAGTGTTGCGGCCAGCGTCTTCTTTTTTGCTCGGAATGACCAGCGGGTTCCCGGAAGGAGTCCTCAATGCACGGTTGTCGAGCGTGACAATCAGGGTTGTTTTCCTTTCCTCCAGATTCAACCGAAGGACGCTTCATTATCTCCTACGGTCTTGCCCAGAATCGCTTCAGTGTCGCTTCCGCACCTAGAACAGTCTACATGAGCTACCGGAAAGGCGAGGCGCGGGAGCGGACACACGGTTCGTTGCAGTTTACCGCTGGCTCTCCAGTCGCGACTGTGGCCTGTGTGCGCCGGACAACATGCCCCCTACCCGTAGCGGTAGTGTAGAAATTGGACGTGTCGAGGATCGGGAGAGCAAGCGGGATGGCCGTCATGGGCAAGAGACGGAACGCGTCCAGACGTGGAAGCGCCAGTAGTCACTTTGAAGTTTGTAGGACGGTCAATGATGGGTGTGTTACAGCCGTTCAACTGGCTTCCTTATTGTTCTGATGAGATCATTGCAGGTACTTACTGCTCACGTCAACAGGCTTTTCCGCTGTTTGACGCCGTCCATTCCGTTACGTTTCTGCAGCTTGCGGTCATGCAAATTTCGGAGGCGAGTATCATGCGCATGAACATGTAGACCTCTATGAAGATACGATATGCTGAAGTGAATATGGTTTACAAATTGATACTAATACACAGTGGCAAAAGTAGTAGTATCATGTTTCGCTACTCCAACCGGACTACTGCTTTTGCCCCAAACGGCCTCCTTTCCTGCCTGCTTGGTGGCCCTCATCGCCCATAGCGTGTCCGTAGGCCATGCGCGCAGCTCCAGCGGCCATGCTAGCAGCACTCATCGCAGCGCTTGCTGGCAGTTGAGCTGCGGTACTCGCGGTGCTAGCAACGGTCGCACCAACGCCTGCACTGGTTGAGCGAGCGTTCTCCCAGAGCCTCATCTTGGAGATGGACATGAGAATCATCGTTGTGTTTGAGCTAGGTGAGAACCAACTCTACCTTTGTTTGAGTTTTCGTTCAACGGGTCAATATTTGTTGACGGTGGGGGTTCAATGATGCCGGGACGGCCTTCAAACGACCCCGGCGGTGTCCCTGAAAGTTCGCTGTGCCTCGAGGTGGCCAGTGAAGTTTCCAGGTGCGCCGGCTCCGAAGGAGTCAGTCGTCGGGTCCGTAACCTGTGACATTCCGCGTCAACACAAGCCCATGAGAGGAAGGCGGGGATTGTCACGCACAAAATTGGAGTGCATCGGATCGCTGTTGAGCGAGGACTCGGTCGGGTTTGGCAACACCGGGGTATATGTCTACGCCGCGCGCGCTCCGATGAGGGTGTTATCCTTGTCGTTCATTGCCATTTCGTCTCAAATTCGTGAAGAGAAGGTCAGGAAGGTACGTTTTCAAGTTGGATCAGTGCGATTGAATGCCCTACGAGGAGAGTGGGTATATATATCCCGAGAGAGCATGATGATGCAATGGGAACGCTAGGCCCATCAACCAAGTGGCGACTCCTGTGGAGGCTCGGGGACGTGAGGAGCAAGCGTCTCGCTCAAGGAGTTGCGGGTCAGTCTACGGTGGCCTATTGATGAAAGCTGATGACGTCACAGGCTACAATAAATGAGCCTGAGGCAAGTGGTAACGCAGGTCCACCCAAACAGATTATTTCATGAACACCATTGGTCGGTACCTGTGGTAGAGTTGATTGATCCAATCGCTCCTAGTATCTCTACAATTTCAATGTGCCCCCAGATTCGGTCGCTTCTCTCGCAAGTTTGGTCCTACATTTTGATAGATTTTCCCCACGCAAAACTCAAGCGAAGCTAGTGAACTGGGACGATAGCTCTCCCTGGCTAACTTCCCGCAGGTTATGATAAAGTCGACTGGCGAGAATCAACGGCTGGCGATGTTTATAATATGAATAAAGATAAATACGCGCCACAGTGATTGTACGTACCAGAAGCTGCGTGATGGTTGTACTTCGATTAATAAACTGCTGGATTCGACATGATGTGAGCTCTATTACCGATGCGCTTCGTCCAAGGGAGCTCACCACATTGCCAAGTTCGCCGACCGGGCACCAAGAATTGCTACTAACAGCCCAGTCCTATGGAAATGAAGTTAGAATACGGCAAGATGTGATATACCAGGTAGACTGTGTACATGAAGTAGAGGCTGCCTGAGTTTCGAGATAGTAAACATCGCTCATGCATACATCTATCTGATGTTCAAACTTACCGCTGCGAACGAGGCATGTCGCGAGGGACGGAAGATGTGACGCCCGCAACTGTCGGCGCCAATCTGACGCTGTGGAATGTGTTTACCCATGTTATGAGGACTACGATGAGCTCCGCTGCGCATATACAGATCCAGTACATGTCCACGTCTACGGTATATGATCAGACACGGCAATCCAAAAATAGCCGCACAAAACGCACAACTACAAAGCGGGTGTAAATAATCTTACTTAGAGGAACGAGAATACGTGTCTTACGCCTTGTAAAGATTTACTGGTCCGTGGTAGAAGCCTTCACACAAGGGGAGAGGCCAGTATATTCGTGTCCGCGTTTTGTGAGAGCAACGATAGTCTGTCAGAACGCTGATTTAAGGGCTCGTAAAATAAATGGTGAACGGTGTGACTCACAATATCAAAGACGATTGGGAAGCAGACCTCCCAGAGCTAGTATCGAGACGAAAACATAGAGATTTCGATTGCACAATGCATACGCTCGCAATGCGGAAAAGACTGAAAACACAATGTGACAATGTTAGAGGACACAAGAGTCAAGCAGGTGACATACCGATTACCTCAACGGTCAAGTAGAATCGAGATGATTTCTTCTACCACGATAAAGATAGGCCTGGCCGCGCAACTAATCACATGTTGCTTTCCATGAGTTAATAGTTCAGTACGATTTGACTTGCACACAGACCTCTGTAAATATACGTAAATCAATTGTCAAAGACTGTTTGCCCCAATATGGAAGCGTGGTAAAACTGATTCACCTCGACGAAGGTTACGCAAATAGAACAGGATTGAGGGCCCAAGAAGAATGGTATATCGTATGGTCAAGAGAAAAGCGGAAGTCCAAGATAACCTTCCTCTCCATACTGTGTCGACTTCCTGTTGAAAAGTGATTGCATACTCATAAACACCCAGAGCTAGAAGTCCCCAGTTCAGACAATTCAGCCGATACCCATTAAAATACCCCTGCAACTCCAAAAATCAATCCTACCGAAGTCACGTACCGATACAAGCCACCGAGAAATATTGCTGTGTTATCCTCATTTCCAGAACATCAGCATTGTTGCCTTATATCTTGGATTAGCCTATCACGTACGTGGTTTCTGCAAGCTTGCTCACAAACATCACATCGAAAAGGGGAGAAGGGGGTTCAAATTGAGCTTCACGATGCATTGCCGTACAATGTACATATACCATACTCACTCTGTATACGAGCTTGCAAGAAGCACAGATGGCGGTGTTAACACGTCAAATGCGTTGCACATTAACACATCGCATGTCATCTATAATGTCAAGCAGCATCAAACCGTGTTGCTACGGGTGGGACGACATCCCCTCAACGAAGATGCGGCCAGCCTAAACGATAGCAGTATTACCTGACCCCGCGCGGAAGATGGGTGGAGTACATACAATGTTTGTTGATCGACCTATTCACTTCTCTTCACCTTGTCTTTCACGTGAAAATTAGGCATAGAATTGCTGTCCCTCATGCACCCCGTTGGCGTAATGCCAGTAAGGATCAAAATGCCAAATTTACCGATCGTGAACGGCGGATGCGCGCCATGCTTTTCAATGGGAACATCTCAGATGGCCGTGACCGTCGGTGTTGCCGTCTTGGCCGGGCATCTGCCCTTCCGTAACCTCGCACTGCAACTGTCGAAACTCAAGGATGGGGATCATTCGCGAGGCATGTGACGGACCCGGTGCTGCTTCAACCCCATCGATCGGGCACAGCTCTATAATAAAGCGACTTGTAATGAGGGGGACGCTATACTCATCAAATTATTATTGATCCTTACCGATGTTCTTCGAGTTGACATTCGAGAAGAACCCGCCATACACTTCGACACCAGCGTCATCTTGTTGATTACCGGCTCTGAATATGTTCTGGATGCGGGCCAAGAGTCTGTACTACTCAATCGAGGGCGGGCCGATGCTCACAAATTGCAGTGTGTATGTGATGATTCTACAGTCGCCAGTAGTCTCATGAGTAGTACTACAATATTCTCGATTTATCTCAGACTTCACTTACATTTTTTGACAAAATTTCTACTTACGCTGAGCTCTCCAAACTCAGAAGTCCCAGGACATGCCTGGCGTAGTGGTGACCGGGTAGCAAGAGCCAAAAAAAAAGTGTTGTCCGAGGGCGCAGAATTTATGCAACTCTTCGATGCCGCTGCAAATCTGGAACGTGAATCGTACAGCGGACGGTGCCATCATATTGTGCACGACCGACAGGCAGTGGGAACCTTGCGATCATCTGTATCAGTCGTGGATATCAATAACACTCGGCGGGAGAAGCAACGAAGAGTTCATTGACCACCTTATGAGAAAATCATAGACCAGAATGGTAAATGAAACACTCAAGGTGAGCTGAACGGGTGTCAAGACACCCGAGAATATCGGTACTAGGCATACGCCGCTTTATTCGATTTGTCAATGTCAAAGGGTCACCGTTTGGTCGTGTTGTGTACGTGATCGAATGGTAGATCCTAGGTCTTCGCGGAGAACATAGCGGAGGCGTACCTCTCCCGAGATGATGAACAGCTTTCAGGCGCATGGAATCCGGCGGCAGTCCCTTGAACATTAGCTATTCTTGGTGTCCGGAAAGATGCCAACAAGGTTTATAAACGGAAGAATGAGGAAACTATAGCCTACGGAGCTCGTGGACTATTAGTTGTGTGTTCATAGCATTAACAGAACAAAATACCAACTCATTAATTGTCCTCACACTCCACCGTATTATCGCCTCGAAGCACGACCCCTCCTTCGCCGTTGTATACAGCCTGTCGGAACTGTATAGTGGGCATTGCCTGCGACAGCTGGGACAGCGGCTCAGACCCCTCAATCTCGCGCAGGCTGACGATGAACCGGCTTGCAATGACAGACGGCTGGGATACGATTATTAGCCAATCTGGCACGTGGTAAGAGAAAGTAACGTACAATGTACTTCGAGATGAACATAAGATCGGAGACGATTGACTAGAGGTAGACTTCATGACAACTCTCTGGAACTACTGATCTTGAGGCCACTTACTGATCTCCCAAGACTGCCGGCCGCACCGAAGACATTCAAGGCTAAGATTGCGCTACGCTATGTCAGTTCCAATAGCGACGAGAGATAGGCCGGGAAGACAAACAAAAAGTACAAGCTTCCTATGACATTAAGCACGTTAGCGACAGATCACGAGACATATTCGTATTCTTACCATTGCGTACCAAACAGGCGGCGAGGGGAAACTGTGGCATGCCAGGCATACGCGCGAGCCTGATCTGACGGACTGTCTTGACCCATGTGATGATCAATACCACTATCTCCGCCGCAACCATGGAGAATGTGTATAGATATGAATCTGAAGTTACTGAGCGTCCGTTCAAAATAAGAGAGCATAAAACACACATCTAGCGAAGCGCTCTGTAAGTCGAGAGTTAGCTATGGAATCCATGCAGTGCTCACATTTTACCGGTGTTATTTGGAGTTCGGCTAAGAGACACACACTGGCTGTATGGTGCGGGTAGATGTTGTGGCGTTGATAGCCCAAGCGCTATCTAATGGGCTTGATTGAGACATGGGTTTCCCGAGATATGTTACTCTCTTACGATGCTGACCGTGAGGGGAATTATACCCCCTAGCGTCAAGACCAACGCCAGCACGTATCTATTTTTACCGCATAAAGCATACGCCCCGTATGGCGGAAAAGGCTTTGAAGGATCAGAATACGCAGGACACCAAATGGGATGTAGACTCACATGCCATTTGAATGAGCATGAGCACTTCAGCAACCCCGCTCACGATTAGGAAGACTTGACACCTGGATAATATCTGCATCACGCAAGGCGGCTACGTAAACTTCTATACGGACCTCTGCATTAACCGTTGGTGAGTACTATTTAACAACCCGGACGACTATCTTCCTCACGTCAGTGAATGCCAGCAACATCTGGGCCAGAGCGCTCAATAGGGTGGGATAACGTATGACCAAGAGTAGTAAAAGAGGCAACGTTGAGTCTCTTTCTATACACGGCGATTTCATGCTTCAGTGTGATCATGTATTCATAGGTAAGCCATGCTATGGTGGTCGCGCATGTTGATCAGTCTTAGTGTTTATTGAGTGCAGGCTAGTGCACTTACCCATTGTCGCGGTCCGCACGTATTTTTGTGCTGTTCTGTTTCGTTGAGGTTCATCAGCGTCGACCTTTCCGGCTGCCACGAGCCACTTGCATTTCCGAGATCAGTCTTGTGTCAAACTGCATACTCGACATAGTCCTAGACAACGGATCGTTCGAGAGTGTATAGACAGGAGTGATTTTCGCTCTATTGTTTTTATACCACATCATGCCGTGTTTATGAAGGCTGACAGCTCCTGAGGCGCGGGAAACCGGCTAACAAGCGTGCGAGGCTGAATGCTTGGAGCCCCTGACCGCCATCAGTTTGGCAGCCTCACAGCAGGCGGTGTCGGGGAGCGATGCGATTCACATTTTGAGCGGACCTTGAACCGTCGAAGCACTTCGGAGAGTGGGTCGGGTAAGGCGATCGAACACGGAATTGTAAACGTCGCGCACGTGACACTAACGGGGACGAAGAGGACGGTCTTCGTTGAAACTTCTCACAGAAGGGATGGTGTGAGTTACGTACCGTATTTCATCTCATCTCACCATCTCTTCAATGTATTCCTCCGGCACAAGAACGCACAATAATCAGATCTATAAGAAAAAAGAAAGGAAACTCATCTGCACGGAAACAGGTTTCACCTCTCGGGAAAGCGAGTCGCGGTCCCTAGCACTGACACGACAGTCTTGTGTGCCAACCCGGAGTGTGCGGGTACGAAAATTTGATGGTGCAGCAAACACCGGTGGGGCACATACCGCGGGGCGTTACCATGAGAAATCTCATTGGTTCCTTGCCAGTGTTACGAGCTCCGCCGTCGAGACTGGTAGCCTCATCCCGAAGTAGAGATTCATCGTTCGACCTTGTCAACCTTTCCGGAACGTTGTGTTTACGAAATGATCGAGGCCCCGAGGTCGAACGAAATTCCGAAAATCACGCATTTTGCGGATACGGCCAGCAAGCAGAGTTCATTGAGTGATGTATGTGTGAGTTACGGCGGTAGTGGTGTAGAGCGCGGCTCTAAATTTGATAGATCGGAGAGGTGGTAGTGCCTGGAGAATGGACACCTAGAACAAGCTACAAGAATGCCGATTTGTACAGCCTTGAAGGATCGTGAAATGAATCTACCTGGGAGACCTCAGATGTGATCCCGAAACATGGGGATTGAGTCAAATGTACGTACCGTGTGAGCCTACGAATCTCACTTACATGGCCCTGAGACCCTGCCATGACATCACAAGCTATCAGCATGAAACGGCTCGCCATCTCGCGACTGTCGAAAACTACGCGTGATGGCTGGCATGTAATCGATGCATGAATATCTAGCTTACTCCTGAGAGGTGATTCGTAAAAGCCAGGAGGTGAGCAATTGTTGCCGCCCTCACCTCTGCCATGTAGATTGTCAGCACGACAGTCACAGCCAGAAAGGTGTGCCCAATGACATTAGCGGGTGATAGCTCAGATAAAGTGAAATACCGGGCCCCTATGGTTTGAAGCTCGTCGTGAATGCTACCAAAATACCTATACGCGGCCAGACCTGGACCCGTCGTGAGCTTCCAATCACGCGATTGGAAGAAATACACATGCTTACCGGCAACAGCCGCCCAAGCTTCGTACGTCGCAGCACTGGGTACTATCAACTTGAGTCTTATCTGAGAATCATGCGACAGCTAAAGACGTACTTAGGCACTGGGGAACTGGTTTCGTCGACCTATGTAGTTGCCATGATACTTTCATGGGGCGATTCTGGTTCTTATGAAGACGGAACATCGAGTAACGTCAAAACTCTCATGGGCCCGTGAGTATAAGCAATCGCCTCGTTTCTGGTGGCTGTATTTTTCGACGTTTATTTCGAAGACACTTTCCCGGTCACTCACAGCCCGCGCAGCCTTCTTACGGCCACAAAGTCCCCCTCGCAGTAGACCGCAGGGTGTCAAATAACACGATTCCGATCATCTGTCAAAGCTTGAAAAGCTTGATCACTGGTTGTTGGAGAATTGTAGCCGCTGCTTTGTTGAGTTACGGGTCACTGCAAGGTTTCAATGAGTCACTGGAGCTGCGAGAGATTGGCTTCAAGACGACCTGCCTGGTTCTGACCACTGCCGCAGGCTCAGAGACTCGTCAAACGACAGTCAGTTTGGTGTGATTATACGCCGCGAAGCACTAGGCAGCGGTTATAGATGTATTGTGATAGAACGGATACTAAGGGGAGGTATTACGATACATACGAAATTAGTCTTGTACGATATCTTCCTTTCTAGGTTTGCTGTTTTTTGATCTCCTGGCCTTGCCCAATGATATTCTGGGCCTCATCATCGAGCACAGTACCTGCAGCAAGCAGACGTTAGGACTGTATGCTGATAAATGAGTTAGGTGAGCATACCTAGGCCTTCCTCTCTAACCAAACCCAGAACGTGCTCTAGTTCAACAAAACCATCTTTGTCCACGTCAAGCTTCTCCACTATCTGGTCTACCACTTCAGCGTCTGGCTTGTGCTTTGATGACATTGAGCGCCTTCTGTAGGTCGGCAGCGGAAATTCTGCCTTGTGAGTCACAAGAGATCATCTGGAGCGAAGAGCCAACGCGGGGCATCATAATCTTGCAAGCTCTGCGAGTCGATCTTGGTCAGCATGGTACGAATGCGCTTGGTGAGGGCCCCAGAGGGCGACTGAGGATCCTGTGTTGGTGCATGCGATGAGTCGTAAAGATTAAGAGTCCTGATTGCGGTCGTACCTCCTCGGCCTGCAAATTCTCCTCCATTAGTGCCCGAAGTTCCTTCCTTCCTTGAGCACACTCGATTTGGCGCTGAGGATGGACAACGCCTCCGCAAGTTCCTTGACTTGTTTCGCCTAATGAGTCGAATTAGGTCATGGCGGGCGTCGATTTCAGGCTTCTCTACGACTTCTTCGGGCTGGAACTGAAGGGTCGTTGTTGGTATTTTTTTTCATCAATGGTTCAAAAATACGGGTCGTACCTCAGATTCAGGTAAAAGCTTCTCGGCAAGGCGTGCTTCCTCTTCCCGGCGGGCGCGACGTGCGTCCTCCTCCTTTTGCTCCTGTTCCTTTTCGTCTTCGATGAGTTCTTCCTGTTGCTGCAAGACTTCGAGCTTCTGCTTGTACGTGGCTTGGTCTGCCTCAACCTCAAGCTCAGCCTCTTCAACTGGGAGAAGGTTAGCCGACAGTGGCCAATGGTATTACACCGAGAAACATACCAAGTTATCCGGCAAGCTGCTCAAGACGTTCTCCAAGCTCTTGATGATGGCGGGTTTTTGCCGTCTTCGCCTTCTCCGGGTGCTCGATCAAATTGGAATGCTCGAGCCAAAATCAAGAGTACACCCAGAGACACGGTTGTGCAAGTGAAGCCTAATCCATGTTGCCAATTCTTCCCTCAGGCGCGCGGGGCTAACACCCGCCGGTCCTAATACCGCGACTCTGACAAGCAGCCTGGAGTTCGCTCGTGCTGATTGAGTTTACCCCCCTCTTCATCAATACCCTCCCGGTGGATGAGCTGGTCGTCCCGGCGGATAGCAGTGAGCCTGGAGCGGATGGTACTGCGAAGGAAGTTGTCCGTGCCGAAAGCGTTAATGCCCATATACCTGCACATCGAAACCAGCTGCGGTCTCGAGAGGTTATCCAAGGTGAGGTCGTCGTCGAAAAGCCTGGCAACATTGATAATATCTTGTGATGTCGGGGACTCTCCTGTAATGCGGACCTTCCGGAAGAATTCCTTGAAAGCGTCGCTGCCAACAATGTGCGCATTTGCTTGAAGACCAGACTCGCGCATAGTCTCTTGAAGGAACTTTGCCATCTCCAGACGAACTCGGAGAAGTTTTGCGCTGTTTCTCGTCCTATACTATCTTAGCATCGCAGTCGGTGGTTTAGGTAGCGTACATACAGCTGCGAACTTGTCCTCAAAGGTCGAAGGGAGCATGTTCGGGAAGATCTTGAGCGCAACCGGTAATAGGAACTCCATGAACGGAACGACCACGAAGACGGCGAACGGTATGAGGCGAAGAAGATCTTGAGTCGTACGCCTCAGCTATAGACGCAGCCAAGGTTTATATACGAGCCTTGAAAAGGAAGCAGATTCTCGACGTACTTGTCTCGCGCTCTCTCATCCTGGTCAAGCTCTCTCCGTGCAAGATCTTCCACTGTAACCGTGCCGAAATCCTCACTTCCGAAACCAAGAGCTTGGTGCCGTGCCAGTAATGCTGAGCTTCATTCTTCACTTTCTTCCATACGCGTGTTGCTAGTGGAGCCTGAACTGTGGATACCTCCTTGGTCACCGGAGGCGCGGGCGGACTCTTGGGCTCGGCAGTGGGCCCGTCATGAGAGGCAGGAGTCGACTGCTCGTGTGCGGAAGCGGACGCGTTACGAGGCTCGGAGGAAGGCGGCGAAGTATTCAATGAGCGGAAGACAACCAGACGAGGAATATTCGATAGGTGAGGTCGTAAAACGCCCTGACTTTGTCGAGCAATTACAACATGTCTAGCAAGGAGGGTCGGTGAGCGGCGAGGGAGCCATACGGACATTCCAGCAAAGAACGTCTAGGAACTATTGACTGAATGGAGGATGAGTGAGCGTATATATGTATGATGCAGTAACACAGACAGTTGTCAGCTAGTAGTGTGCTCTAGACATGCACATACGATGACGGGGGTGGTCGGCAAGAATTTGGTGCGTGGCTAGGCGGAACGGAAGATGACTTCATGTCGGCGTTTAGAAGAGTAAGGAAGCTTTTGTATTGTCATCACACAGGTAAGCAAGCGAATGTTTATCCACGGTTGATAGGCATCAGCAAAGCAGCTTCTTATCAATTGCAAGTTACTTCGCGTTCTTTCGGCACCTCGGACTCGTAATCGCGGCTCTTCTCATTGGTGCGTCCGGCATCGACTGCATGTACAACCTAGGTGTACTTGAAATCTTGCTAGTATAGGCTAGTATGTGTGCACTATCCATGACTCTCTTTAGCTCACGTAGTGCATGTGAAGGGCCTTTGACATCGCTGGAAAATTATCTCAATGCTAAGGTCAAACTTGCTCAACCGCAAGCAGCTCCGGACGATGGCGTTCCGGGGGTCCTCGACGCCTTCTGACCCTCAAGTCGACCAACGACTTGTGAGGACAGTCTCCAATACCGTCGTACCCTTGGCAATGACGTGCATTCGTATGCGTAAGTCGCATAAACGTAACAGGTCGGCGGAGACCACGTTTTTATGATAAACCACGGCAAACATTGAAAATGTCAGTGTTGGCCTTCATTCGATTCGTAATCGGGTTTATCCTCCTATTTTTTAACAGGGTTTAAATAAACTCCCCTTTTCTTTGGGCCACGCCCGCAGTTGCGGGTGCCTGACATCAGTCACCGAAGTCTCAAGTTTGAGTTTCGCTCGTACTACTGCCGTCCTCATGTTTCTTTGATTGAGGTTTAAGGTTGCTCACGTTGCCACGATAGGGCTTTCACGGCCCCTACTCGTGTGACTAGGCCGCTTTGACTCCATGAGATGCTGGGCGATGGACTTTAGTCTCCGCGGGGCATTACTATCGGTTTAGTCCCGCCACTGAGGCCTCGAGGACGTTCATGTCGACACAGCAATCTGCACCCGGCGTCCCCCAATCTTCTCCGAGTCTTGGTATCGCAAGAACGACGCGTCAAGCTCACACATGTGCGATGCATGCCTCGAGGGGCTTAGTCCTAGTAAATCCTCCGGTCTCGTCGTATTTATCAGCGAGGGTGGCGGGTCATGGTCTCTCGAAGACCGCCCCTTACACACCACGGTGAGGAACTCTGCTGCCTTCATGCGGCTCGAATACTCATGCCATTTCCCAAAAGTTTTGACCATCGACTATCATGACTACACTAATACAACCGCAAGTGGTTACATTCGTGCACACGGCATCTTATTCAAAAGTGCGTCGCGTCCTATGTCACGTGGCGTCCACATCTCAACAACACTCCCCATAGTTATATCGGAGCTGTATCATCAGGTATGTAAAGTTCACGGGAAAGCTACCCGTTTTATTTGGGTTGATAGCGCAGCTAGCAATAGTTGCGTACGACTACGCCATAACTCTAGACCAAGAGGCTTCCAGCATATGGAAGCGGAAATTCACATGGACATCCTTACTCTTGCTCACGAACGCGATGGGCTACCCTAGCTTATTCAATTTTGCAGCTAGTCTCACCACATGATTACGAAGTAAGGCGTATAGCCCCCGCACCGTTTTACTCACAAACACACACAGGGGTTCGTTTACCATCAGCCGTTACTGTCCAAGATGTGGAAACATTGACTACATGTTCTGGAACAGCTGTGGGCGCTGCTCTTGTCGCTTTCTGTTCTTAGCCTACGTCATTTGGACACAAGCAGCATGTAAGTCCGACCGTTCATAGTTCACGCGTTACGCGTTGGTTCGCTGACCATCCTTTCTTAGTGTTCTCTGCCCTGAGAGTCCTACTGCAATATGGAACAGAACCAGATATACTTCGCTCTAGCCGTCTTTCTCATAAACATGATACCTGTGATAGCGGACATTGTAAGCCAGCAGTCTCTATTGAATATCCATTGAACAAATTCCGCTGTATGCAGATCCGCGCCGTTCATGCGCATAGTCTCTACATTGGTCCTCCACTTAGGCTGTGCATCCCGTATTCGACGATGTCCAACCGCGAAATTAACACGTACGTACAATTACAATTTCTATTTTTGTCAGCCCCTAACACTCGTACAGTGGTATGTTGTCGCATGTTGAAATGGGCGCGAGATTCTGAAATTCTATCGTATAGTCGAGATTTTGACTCGGAGTTCCGCGATTGCGGGCGACGTACTTGTTCTAATACTCACATGGAAGCGCACCTATCGTCAAATGACGGAGATCATGCACTTTCGATGTTCATGGTCTTATATCCGCCCGCCTTATTCGTGATGGTAAGTGGTGTATGCTCTAGCTGCCGTCATAGGCTCACTTTAAACTTTCGTTGTAGGCAGTCTATACTTCGGCGTGAGCGCAATAAGTCATAGTACATACTCAAAGTTTATAAAATAGCTTACCTGCGCTAACCAAAGCATCGAGCTGATCGTGAACATCATTGCTATCTCAGTTTTTCATGCTGTAAGCGACGTCTCTGCTTCTAGCCCGCTCAGCTTACACCATGCGGCCCAGGCTGTGGGCACTTCGGCGAGCCTACAACCGGGAAATCATTTGATTGTGGTATTAGGTCGTAGGTGTCACAACGTCGGATCTTTCATTGCTCTCATTTCTATTTGATTCTGTAGCCCGCGGTCTTGAACTGTCGATTCATGCTCAGCCTCCGTCAGGTCAAAGGGACGGAAGACACAGCATTAAGAACCTCTTTGAACCATAACTTTTTGCACTTCCGCACATCAGATATTTTTTGCAGTCTTTCTATGCCCGGACTGGGCAACATTGGAGAGGCAGTGTGGCGACGAAGTGGACGTCGAAGAGGAAAATACTTAGCATACGAAGGCCGCAGCGTCACACATGCCCGCCTCGCTGAAATCGTAACGAAAATCATTCTATGTGTTTTCCACTGGGATGCGCTGAGTGTTATTGGCTATGGCGGTGTCCGCGGTGGTGGTGGAAGAGTCCGCGTATAGACAGCTAAAAAGAGGAGGTAGTAGGTCTGGGGTGGTCGATATATGTAAACGCTAAAGCCGCCCCACTCGCTGTCGCCGGGATAGCTCAGCTGGGAGAGCAACAGACTGAAGTTACATAAGCGTCTTCTGGAGGTCGCGTGTTCAATCCACGCTCCTGGCATGTGTTTTTCTCCCACCCAGTCTTGAAATTTTTGCTCTAATTTAATTCAAATTCATCGAAACTTGAACAATTGCTAGCTGTCGCACACACATCCGCGACTGCTGAGTAGGACTAAGAATACGCTTTTTGCTGTTTCCAGCTTTTCCATCCCGCACGCAGAGGCAGTGACAAATTAGGCGCAAGCCGTGACGTCCGTTCGCCATCAGTCAACTGCCTTCAGTGCTTCTAATGGGCTCCTAATAATACGCGGCAATCATTGTTCCATACTGTCTTCCTCAGTAATCCGAGTCGCAGTGAGAAAAAATACCGAGGACGATGTGGGGCATGACCGAGCTCGACCGTCTCTGCATCAACGTCGCGCATAACCAGCGGAAGAAATGAATGGAACGAGCGAGGCGTCGCGCAGACTCTGATCCAATCTCTCGCTCGCCACGAAGACCTTCCGGCTGGCCAAATCAAACTTCGGCCGCAAGTCGTCCAGCGCTGTGACCCGCAAAAGGAGACGAAGAGACCCCGCAGCAGGAGTTCGAGTACGTTCGGGGCTCGAAGCTGCACCTATTTGAGAAGGAAGAGGCTCCATGGCCGTTCGCGTACAATCGGGAGATACTCGAGCTGTGAGTAACGGCGCACGTTCTATTGTGTGGCTTTGATGGAAGATCATGTCTTCGCAGGTGTGGGCTGGACCACTGCCTGATTTCATGGGGTAGAGGCAATCAGATATTCTCTGACTTTCAAGGAGTCGCGCCGAGGAGATGTCTGGACTTGGGCACCGCAGTACGTACACCTACCGTGCTACCGGTAGCAGGGAGATCGGGCCTCATTGCGTCTTGTGGCGCTGTAGATGGGAGATTGGGTTGTGGACACGGCTAGACATTTTGCCGCATTGTACATTCGTGCGTACCCTTTCCAACTGCGAAGAGCGTTCGGAGCTCAACCAATGTCCGCGTTCCACTAGGTTGCTTTGATCTGGTGGACATACAGATCTGTCGCTCAAGTACGTCCCGCCTGAGCTTGCCGAAAGAATTGAATGGGTGCATGGAAATTTGTAAGTGCCGACGTGTCTATGTTCGTTCCGACCGCCTAACATCGCGACAAGTTTACCAATGTCCTCTTCCATTTGAAGACAACGAGTTTTGATTACATCCAATGTGGAGGGCATAGCATTGGGGCGTACCAGAGACTAAGGCAAGTACACACGCCGCATACAACATGACTGTTTCCACTAAACAAGCTGCCAATCTAGTGGCACCAGCTATTTCAGGTAAATGCTCTACACAATCAACTCAGCAATGACCTTGAACAAGGACCCCAGGAATTGAACAGAATACTCATGCCGGGAGGACACATGAGATTATCCAACAAGGTACTCCCACTCAGTCTTTTTATGTTGGACCTCCCGTCAACTACTAAGGTTTTCCGTCGTGAAGATGTTAGGTTCCCCATACTACCCCGATGGTTCACAGACCCGCTACACACGCATTTTACATCAGTTTTCGGCCAACCTTCCGGACGATTCACAAGCACCATACCCACTCTCTCCGACACCCGACGGCTTACCTCACGCCTACGCGCTTCTCGAAGAATTGTACTTCGCCGTCTTCGAGACCCGGTTCATAAATCCCACCCCATCATGTAAGGTTCCATACAATGCCACTGCTTCTCGACTTCTTCACTAACGGCCCCCGGTTAGCTGTCTTGCCTAAGACTACTTCAATAGCACCTTCCCGTCATGTCCTCTCGCCGCCCATCCTCCACTTTCCCATGCCGCCTCTCGCACCCCTTGCACCGTTGCCGAAATTGTCGCCCCCTCTCACAAACGAGACCAGCTCGAATCCTCTCGACATTGGGCAGTATTTTGTACCGTTGGCCGGAGAATAGCGACACCGAACTGCCGCCCCCCATCACTCACCATCAATACCAACCCTCTCGCAGCGCCGTACAACAGTCTTCCGGCCTCGCCCGTCAACACGAGGGCTGACGTTTTCGGCCTCAGCCCAGAACCCTTCCCGACTCCTAAAACGCGCCTCGTCAATCGCATCGCTCGATGCGTATAGCACGCGTTCTCGGAGTACGTCGTCGAGCGCAAGCACTCCTGCAACGAGCCCCGCTCGCCGTCAGTGGCTCGTTCGGCTGCGGTGCTGATGTCCGGAACGAGACAAGTACGACGCGTTTGGGCGGAGAGAGCACTACGGACCTGTTCAAGATGGACCGGCTCACGATGCTCGGAAATGAATACGCTTGACGTATTCATGCATCTGTACCATGCCATGATGATCGAAGCGTCGTCGCCGGCAAGGAAGCCATGTGGGGAGGAGCTCGTGATTGTGCGGGTCAAGGACCAGGGAACCTACATTAGCAAAACTACGGACGGGGAGGGGATGGGGAGTACGGAGAAAACAGAGAGTAGAAACGAAGTTAGATGCGCTCGTGGGACCGTTATGAACAGTGAGCTATATCTGTGTATGTGCCAATGAGGATTCGCGCTGACCCACTCTAGGGATTTATGCACATACGGTCTGTCTCCCCCTGTGGAATTCCCCTCGTAAAAAGCGGCGGCTGGAAGTATCCGCGGCGAGGCCAGATGTCTGAAAGCTGAGCTTCAGCGAGAAGAAGATCTAAGGCGCGCAATTCTGGAAGCTCGCAAGAATGCCAAAGAGGAGGACTTCTCCACTCCTTCGCGGTCAATCAGGTTGCTCATCGGGATGAAGAGCGCGTGAAATGTATCGGTCCGTGCAGTTTGAGATGTGGGCACTGCCCCGTTGATTGATATACATATTACAGGACTAGAACTATATAATATACGATCTGGGACACTGAATGTACTGGACAGACATCAACTTGTTAAGCTACATCCTATCTATGCTCTGACGGGTCTCATCCATCAACATTTGTAGCGAACTTCTCACCAAGCCCATTCGCGGCCATAGCCTCTTATCTAGACCCTGTGATTAGCTCACGACTCCATACATCCCTCACGGTCGACGGATTAATGTTCGCCCACTTTCTGCCCCATGCTTCAGTAATCATTTCTGCGCCCTCTGCAGCGAGAGTGGACTCGACTTGGACAACAAGGATTGTGCCGCCCTTCATCGTCTCAACAAGACTTTCCTCTTGGATCAGACCAAGAGGTGATACGGTATCCCTCGGTAAGCAAAACCAGTGGATCCTGGCGCATAATTCGTTGAGAGAAGGGCAAAAGGTCCATGAACAGAGCGAAAGCTACATTTTACGTCGGTCAGTCGAAAAAATTGGGTTACGACTGTCAGGTAAACATCTCACCTGTTGGCTTCTGGTTCTTAGGGAAATGTATTAGGATTCTCCCGAGGTCTGGACTGTCTCCCAAGTCTGTGAGCGGGGCGTGCCCGCCAGGGATGAAGATCCCCGAAAAACGTTGCCAGTTCCTCCTCGGCGAAGCTAGCGAACGGACGAGGGGTTGTCCAAAGTTATTCTCTTCTCAGCATCTTCTGCCTACGAGCTTATTATCACGGTTCTTTGCGAACAATTGCCCAAGTAGGCTCCAAAATGTGGACTGCGACAACGGATCGATATTGGGGCCTTTGCCTTGTGGAGATGCATTCAAAACTGTTTGTGTGAGAGTGAGTGAAAGTGTTCTCATCGAAACCAGCGATCACCGCACAGTTACACAGTGTACCCCGCATTGAGAAGCTGGTTGAGAGGTTTCGTGAGCTCTTGTAAAAAGACACACGGTCTCTGTCTTCCCGCAGTAGAGCCGTCCTTCTTCTGTACCGTGAAAGAAGAAGCGTCTGAGAGAATGATAAGGACCTTTCCGGTGGTAGACATATTTAGTGTATCTCGTGAAGGATTATCAAAAGGGGTTTTGGGTTTTTAGTTTCGTACGTTGAGGTGTGCTTTGATATATATAGTAGTAGAAGCTTAGGATATTCCCTCCGGCCGTGCGATGATACTTCATGGCGCGTGGAGCTGGTTGACATAAGACTGACGTAGTATTCACACCTGTCATAAGGCCTGTCCTGCAAGCAACAACACCGGAAACCGGCCATTCCACATAGGCATTAGCTAGTTCGTGAATAGCATGGGAATTCAAGTTACGTTCATCGTAACCGTCTTTCCTGGTAGTACTGCACGTGCCGGTGTGACCGTAATGGGTGACCCGTCCGAACTTAACCTGTTAGCGAGACATTTCATCTTGTCACGCTGTGCATCGAAAACGATCCAGATCTCGAGAGATATGATGGCGATACGCTATTCACTCTTGTCTCTCGCGTGTCACAGTAAGGAAAGAGATACTTCAAGCAGGAAGATTTACGATAATGCACCTGCTCAAGACGTCAGCATGCTCCTTGGCGATTCTCTCCACACACATGGAGCATCTGTACCATAAGGGTTCGACCCCAACGACTGTCTTGTGTGGTGGTCGACGCTCGTAGTAATATGTAACGTGTTATGGCTTGCCTCAACCCTTCTAGATGTGTACAACAGAAAGCTGGACGTTATAAAACCGCGGATACATCAGCGGCTACAACACTGAGTGGGGCCTCCCCTGTCTTTTCGCCAGGTCGCTATACCCTCCAATACCAAATGATCGGGGGCAAGGGCATGAATCTAACAAACGTATGCGACCCTCTAGTGCCTCGCTGAAGCGTGCTCATGGTGACGCGGACCTCCAATATCCCAAGGTCCAGCTGCTCACCATTTGGTTTGGGGCGCAAACGAAGCATGTATCCCCACCATCACCACGTTCAACATGTCCCATCTTCCGCACTTCACAGAAATTATCACTGACATTGTACACACTATCAAGTCTCCATCCTCTCCGTACTAAACTATGCACCTGAACTGACGCGCATCATTATCCTCACCTGCCCCTCCGGTAAATACATATCAACGTGGTGCCGACCTAGCTGCTCGTGATCCTCCGCCGTTCCCTCGACAGGTTGTTCGAGGTGACAAGACAGTACGCAGAGGCGTGCCCGAGATGTTGGCAAAACCGAGGGCGTACCGGTCGTCGGTGATGTTGTGGGACAATGCTATGGGAGGCGTGTGGCAAAGATGAGAGAAAGCTAGAGAGGTATCTGTACGATGGCTTGCACGTGAACGAAGAGGCTTACGGGTTGGTTTCCCTATCTCTATTTACCGGTCGTTGATTCTCATAGGGCTTGTCGTCCAGATGATATATGATGCGATCATCAAGACAATCAGTGCTAACTGGCCTGAGTTTATGCCTGATAACTTGCCAATGGTCTTTCCCCCGTACGTTCGCTCCCGTGGCCCCCCAGTTTTCTGTTTCTAATGCACAATTATCACAGCTGGGACCAAGTAGGGTTCGACTGCCCCAATTTAGATAAACGTGTTCTATTAAGAGCGCGATAGAAAGCAAATGAGGCACACTACACTTGTAACGTCTTCCACGCTCGCCAATATAATGTCACCTCGGGTGGTACAGGCCGTAATTGCGTACGAACGTTCCGGGTACAGACGGACTATTAAACCGTGACTGGTGGGAAGACTTGAAAGGTCCCGCATTGCATTGTAGACCAGCACTCGTGAGGTGGGGGGCACACGCCGCAGTGATAATGTGAGGTTCCTTGATCACGCCTAACTCCTGTTTAGCTTTGCAACGCTGCTTCAATCACTCTGATCATTGATGAAAACACTTCCGGCTCTCGTATCACCGTTATATTGATAGCTAGTCAAAGTCATGTGCGTTAATTCATTGAAAGATCGGATTCATTCCCCGTTAGAGTCAGACTCATTGTGCTATAGGATACGGTCGACCCGAGGAAGACTGGTCTCAAACAACCTTACCATCTAGTAAGCTCTATGCAGCACGTCTCTAAGAAAAGTAGAAGCTCTCGGTCGTACTTTCCCGGCGACATCATTATTTGGGCCTTAAGATGCCGAACACTCCTGTGTTCCCCAGGTTCCTTTTGAGCGAGCATGCTGTTCATACTGCATCCGCATTGTGCAGGGGAGCTACCGAGCATATGTTACCGGCTTTGTACGTTACCCGGTCCACGGCTCCTTGTTCGGAGGATTGATTCCTCGTCGCAAGCTGCAGCACGGACCGCCTGTGTAGAGTCTTATATAACCGCAGGGCCGACGCTGCGAACCAAAACAGTACGCCCGGACGACTTGTCTAGTGATCTGATCATACTCTGAATTATGGCAAATATGATGTTACGTTTACCAGGTCACGGTAGTTGGCTACACTGATCCCCCGCTGATCTGTCTGGTCTAGGACCACCGACCGAGACTTTCTCGCTGCCGACATTGGTGCGTACTTCTGATGGTCCTAATAGGTGGACAAGAACCAAAGAAAACCCTAGCTCTGGCTTTTACACGAATATGTAATAACCTTCGAGGAGGAGGTCAGATTTGATATGGGCGCGAAAAAATGGAGGCACACCGCCCTCTTTGCTCTTTATAGTGATGCGCCTCATACACTATGCGGGCTAGGGCCCATAGTTCACAGTTGTATTAAGGCGCTCCTACAGTATCTTTCGGTGAGATCAATCAGTAACATCGCCACAGCAATGGGCCATGTCATTTATAGCGATTAATCACAGAGGTTGTATTGTGTTTCGAAGCAGTACGCAGTGTGTTGAATAGATTGTAAACAGTGCCTTCGGGATATTCAAGATCTTCAGCATGGTTATCTTACAATCCTCAAATCTCATCGAAATCGCGGGTACGAGTGCTATCCTCTCATATTTGCTAGACTGATATCATCGTGGCCAGGTCTATCCGCTTTGGGGGCATATGCTCTCAGTGGCCGAAATCGATTCGTATTCGCGATGGTCATAATGCTAGGAGGGGTTTGTTTCCCCCCGTAACAAATATTGTGAGTATTTTAATTTATTGAACATATCAATGACATCGTGACTGGAATCTTTCATCAGCTGGCTTCCATGTGTGCCTCTACCGGATCATTGGAATCACCATACGCCGCCTGTATTTTGATAGGTGGCGAGCGTCTGTAGTTTTAGTGAAACTGTTTGTATCAGCCAACTTTCACTCTCTCACTCTATCTCAAACTCTTCCATCTTTAGATGTGCCAGTCAGAGAATGTCCAGCCAAGAAAGTAATCCTGATTTGTCGACAGATGGATATATGTGCTGCTTATCTCTGATCGTGTCGGAATTTATCGTGGTCAGTTAGTCACCTTGACCAGAACCGTTGGGCCAGATTCGACCTAAATGCTGTCTCTTGAGATGGAGCATGCCTCGGCTTGACTTCGCTCTAAGCTCGGAACGGGTGATAAACCGGAAGTCTAGCTAAGAAACACCAGGACGGAACAAAAAGGGTCACGGCGAAGAAAAAAAACAAATCCAATTCAAGACCTAAAAATCACTAACTCCTCAAGAAAAGCTGAACACACAAAAAAAAAAAAACAAATATTCTCGCATCCTCGTATCTGAGTCAATAGCAACAGGACAAAAAAGAGTCTATACAGTTATTGCTCGCATGCATGTACGTCAATATCAACGAGTCATTGTACGGCAACGGATTTGCACAATAGATCTGCCGCTCACGGATAGGGGCCTACTGGAAGAGTCATGTTGGTTGTTAATATCCTTGCTGTGATCAGCTCAGCAAGCTACCTGGTGAGCATCTCATTCATAGTTTACCATCAATTTTGGACAAGCTTTAGTTTATGTAAACTGGGGGTTGTTAGCCTGCTGCCGCCTGGGTATCGACAATGGGTCATCATCTGGTGATGGAGAATTGCTGTTGCGATTATGGGCATACCATTGACATATTTTATAGATCACCCCGGTTGTACAGGGGGTGCAGGGCCGGGTATAATAATTAATCTACGTAAGATAGATCGCGTCCCGAGACCTCTTCGAACTTGCGCATGTCCGCAGATATTATTTACCGCCGATGCTTAGTGCATTGGCCGGACAGCAACGATGCACATACAGGGAAATGATGCTCGCGGCCTATCACTCGTTTGCTCCATAACGCACAGTGCTTCAGAACGATGGTCACGATCAGTACGTTTGTGCCCATAAGCGTCGGCGTTATCTACTATATGCCGCATAGCAGGGTAACGCGCCGCGTGTCGGCACCACCGTATCAGGTGGAAGTGTCTAGTGAAGTATGCACGATTTCGGGATATCCAGCTACGCTGTATAGTACGACACCTCTAATTGCTGTGGCCTAGATTGGGTATCCCCCTGTTCTTTTATAACTCCGGATGTGAGCATGGTAGGGAAAGAGACTTCCCCCTCTTGCACTCTCGTTCTGCCCGGTATGTCGATGACGGAACATAACATTCCCCCCGTATCTGCGCTGTGAGTATACTTCAAGATGTCAACTTGTTTCGCTATTTAAATCGTTTGAGACCAAATTAGGACGACACAAGCGAGCAATATTCATTGCCAGCATAGGTGAGATAACTACGTCAGGATTTTGAGCTCAACTATTGACGTATAGTATATTCCATTCAGCCCTGGTCACTTACGAGTACATGCTCACCCTCAATCAAGCAGATTGATATAATATGGGGAAGAAAATTGAACGTCACTTCTATCTTTTTGATCGTGACGCGTTACACTATGCTGCTTGGACCACTCGCCACCAAACTTTAACAGAGTACTATCGAGTAAGCATGTATTTACAATCCACGGCTATCCAGATCTGATATTTTGACACGAGTAGAAGCGCGTAGAGTAGCTCGTCAATAATAAGATAATGCGTTGACTCAGATATTGATCAGTGATCGAAGATATCAAATCATGTCCCTCATAATCTTCAATATCATCATCATTCAAATAGCAGGTACTTTGATTCGTGTTCATTCTTGTTCCGCTGCTGAACGTCTTACAACAAGGGTCTCTCCGCCTTACGCGCATACGCTCTCAGCAATCGAAATAGATATGTATTCGCTTCCATTATCACAGTAGGAGGCTTTGTACCACTGGTCTTAAACATTGTGAGCAGACTTACCCTACTCAGATCCCATACAAGGTCCGGCTGACCCCACATGACTCATAGCTCGCATCCGTCAAGACACCTAAATGGGACAGCGAGTCAAGCCAATCATATGCCTCTTGTATCACGGTGGGAAATACCACAGTAGCTACGGATAAAATGTAAACTTCAGTATTTACTTATGCATGATCACAATCTGAACGCAAGATATGCCTTTTGTAGATGTGTGTGGGTTTGTCTGCGCTTTATAAACACAAACAATCTTGACGTGTGATGTAGATGGGTATTTATGTTGTTTTGTCTATTATCGTTGCCAGAGTCTATCGTTCTAGCAACAACTTGGATCAGGGAACTCTCAGCCAAATACGGTTAGCTAAGGAGCTCCGACTCGGCGCTGAGCGCGTCCACGCTTGCTATATGCCTTGTACAGCATGGTAAGTATTTTATAGTATGCCGGTGACCATTGCATGTCCTCTTAAACATACCTCTCCAGGGAGTCTATACTTTATGTATGTTTACTCCATCGGACCCACCCAGCAGTCGCTTACTCTGCCTGATTCGTTCTTCTTTCATCTTTTAGCGTCGTTTTTAAGTTTCCTGGTGCCATTACATATCTTGCGTTGTAGGTCACTGAGATCAGTGATGCAGTCAGTACGTAAGTCATTTAATTCAGCGAGCCATCCCTCTTATTGATAGCTAGCCTAAAAATGCAGTTACATACTCTAGCCTATCGTATCGCACAGATAATGATTACCACACAGTCAGTCCTACTGGATGCTAATTTTAGTGCTCCTGTCATACCATTGATTGGCACTGCTAACAATTATGCAGTTGCCTCTGAACAGCAGCCCAACCGGTCGCCTCTCATTATCGAGCCTGCGCAGAATGATCAGGTGAAGATACCATCACGGATAACCATGGCCTCACAACTTGAGGCCTCTCCTCGACACACAAAACTGAAAATTTGCGTGTCTAGTCCTCATTTATTTATCGACTAGAACTTAGATACACCCAAGGTAGATTGCCAAGTAGTATATAGATGAGATTCCTCTAGTATTAAACATGTCTGGCTCGCCCATACATAGGATCTTTAGAGTCTCGAGGATGTCCGCAGGTGAACATGGATCTCATCCACCGTACTTACGTGAATTTCTGAGAAAAAATGCCAACACACCCGGTAAATGTTTACCGTGTGATTCATACTAGTAGAACAGAGTGGCTGTGCTCATAAGATATTGTATCAACTAATCCTAGATGAGTTTGCTAACCACCTGGAGAGTCCGGACATAGTACACGATTTGTCATCCGAGGACACCGACGTTTTCGGCGGCCGGCTCTCCTGTCGCTCGTGATGACTTTGAGTCTGAGCGCTTCCCCTCTTCCGTTGCCCGTCAACGGCCACTCAAGACCCAAAGCGCTAGACCCGCACGCCCTGCCTGATACCGCCACATCATGAGTCTTAGCTGCATCGAAGCCAATCGCAGAGCTTCTTGGCCACCACGGGACGTTCGTGGGCTGTCGCCGCGCAGTGACACATTAGTAGGCAGTTGCAAAGTTGTCAACACCTCTTTGGTCAAGCTTATATAATCTCTAGCACATGTGGGCAGGTAGAATTCTGGTAATTCCTACTGAGCCTCCTTTCTCCCTCTCTCCCTCCTTCAGGCGACCACGCAAGCATCGAACCTCACGCTTGCTCCCCTACTAACCGGACTCTGCCACTATGTATACTGACCAGGTGAATGTGAAATCATCAGCACTGTGGGTCAAAACGGCCACGCATCGAGGATATCAATTACGGCGACTAAAATTAGCGCCATAAGGACTCTGCCATAAATGCTTTATGGACGGCAACCGCTTGGTGAGCACAGGGATTCAATGCAGGCTTGGACAAACAGGTTAGCGTCGACCTGATCTGTGCACAACGGCTTCATCATAGCTTTGACTGTATACTATGACTATTGTCATGACATTCTCTCAAGAGGTCAACGTGATATGGAAGAAGAAATTCTGGTATTACCTCATGGCTATTCATTGCAATGCGCTATACCGCGCTCGTCGGCCCCTCTTGTGCAGATCTTATCAGAACATCCTGATGTAGGTGAATTTAAACAGTGGACTATGAGATGTTCTTTAACTCATACAAAATTGTTGCCTTGCTCTAGACTGTCATATGTGTTACTGAATGTTGGTAATGTAGATGTCCGGGCTGCCAGCTGGACATCCGTGTACATAGCTTGCCGCATCTTACGTGGCGTTGAGCTCCATAATTGGATGTACCATTATCCTTATCTGCTTTGACTCGGGTAAGTCACTTATCAATAGAGATCGAGGTCCTTTTATGCTACACCCCACGTGTGGTACCATTGTCAAAGTGGACAGTTCTCTGGCTGTTTAGCAGCGAGCGCATACGCCTCGCCCTAACCGGAATCGAAAACCGATGCGTACTCGGAATCTCATGGTTGTCCAGGGAGGCTCATGCTGTACCACTCACAAACCTAATTATAGTGACTATAACGGCGTTATTGACAGCATTAATAGTGCTGACAACGTTTTCGACTATCTCATGGACAGCTTTAGCGGCATTACATCCTTCCCTCGAAGGTGCCGCACCCATGGATATTTCTGGTGTACTCCACGAGGCACCAATGTTGCAGCTCGCATTGGTTCGCACAATCAAAGAGCGAACACAATGTAAGATTTTTGTTGTTCAGAAATTGACAGAACATTCACACAATTATTTCCGCAGATGTATGTTCCATGCCTGCTTATGTCTATAGAACGTATAATCGAGCTATCAATCTCTACAGACATATACGGTCTTATTGTATTTTCTACTTGGCTATGTCGACTACAGAGCTACTTGTTTTGATGATTACCTGGATCAAGACAATGCCCTACAGGTTTCGACTATCACCGATAAGATTTGGCACAGCTCGTTTCCCCGCTGGCAGCCTTGTCTTATTAAGTAATGGTTGAGGGTTGAAATCCTCAATTCAGTGTTGGTTAATCATCTAATGTTATGGACTCATTCATATATACACAGGAACATGACGCCCTGTGCTTTATGTTACGACCGCATACTGATGTATTGCCTAAATCGTAGTGGATGTAATTAATCATGATCCCTAATTAGCTCCATCAGGCATTGTTGGATTTTTTCCGTGTGTGATAGGCGGCGTCACTAAAAAAGGTAAAACGTGCTAGTAAAAAAACCACAGGTTAGATGTACAATGCTGATAAATAAACCGTCAAGTACTGATTTTCAATACGACCCAAAAAATACAACCACATACAACGCATCAAGATCGAAAAACTCGAGGAAGATGCCCGATATATTGTGAGTGAGAATTCACGATTTCTTCGACACGTTATGCCGAGACTCACACCTTGGACGATAGCCACTCATCCCTAACCCCAAGCAGGTTTATCATGAGTCCTGCGCGAGGTTACTGCACCAGACAAGCACTTTATCACAGTTAATCGCAGGCCCTGCCCAGCGTTCGCTTTATGAAGGCACGCAGACTGCATTGGTCATAGAGGGTCCAGAGAAGGAGCTTTACCCAACTTGCGCGACCTTGGAGCATTAGATTGAGCCTTGACGAATAAAAGGGCAACATTTTTGACGCGTCTACGCCATGTAGTGGTTCACGGCCGGGTTTGATTCGAAGTGTTGAAATCGATAATTGGTGGAAGCTGTATCTGGCATAATTAGACAATAACGTATCGAAAATTGGGTCAAGACACGCTACCATCATTCGTCCTATCCGGTCGATGAGCACGGAACTTCTACTGCCGCGACCACGGTCGCCGCGGCCGCCGTAGCAGGTAATGATATCGAAGATGCAAAAACCTCCTCCGGAATGCAATTGAAACTCACAGAACCCCGACGCCAACAGCTCTCACCGTGGCGTTCTACACCAGCGTCGTTGTTGAATTCCTGCAAATCGGAGCGCTGTGAAACTTGGTCGTATGAGTGCGCTAGAACGGGGAATAAGAGGACCGATACTGCATCCTCGCCCGTGCCGTCGATCGCACTACAGTCTCCTGTCTATCTGCTTAATGCCGGTGACGGCCACTAGCTTCCGTGCGTATAGGGACTCGTCTAGATGACACGGTTGCTTGCGACTTTCATTCTTGCCATAACTAGATGCCCCATTAGCTGCCTGCTTCTAGAATCAATGTTAAAACACATGTTTCAGGGCGACAAACTCCCTGAATCGATAGCTGCTTGACGTAGAAAAGGAGAGATTTCCACACACATAAGTACCAAGTGCCCTATCATCCTCAAACGGACACAAAACACTGCCGTCCACGCAATATCACACCCTAGACACCGACATCAACAGCTGGTTTGACGTTGATTATGAGAAGACGTACATTGTTGCGAACACGGCCGACATGACCACACATTGAGAATTGCGGATGATGATCGCGGTACCGTCAACGACCAACAATGATTGAAAGAATTAAATAACAAGCATTAGTTTGTCGTGTCATGCAAATGTAAACTAAGCGTGTCGTGGCGATATCATGAGACTCCCTTTTGGCTGAACAAGAACAATGTACGATGCCTGGGTATTATAAATATCACAGCCCTGAGCGCGGTCGAGTGTCCCCAAATGTCCCTCACACAACATTTTTTGGCTTCCTGGTAAACGCGGCGGAATCGTGATCATGACCTGATGGGGTCGTCTTTTTGCTCCGTTGTCTCCCCTGATTCGTCGTCGCCGTCCTCGTCGTCCTCGTCGTCTTGTTGCTCAGGCAGGCCCACCACCTGCCACGCTTTGGAGCAAAAGGACGCCCGTAAGAGCCACGCTACAGATGAGATGGGAGGACGCGAGCTCGAGGGTTGGACCGCGCAGGGTCGGGGGGAATGGAGGAAGCGCAATTGACAGCCGCTGCTTCAGTTGGGGCGTTTGCCAGCGTTGACGCTATGGGTGTGTCCCGGTTGGGGAAAGGGAGAGGAAGGGATTTGAAGTTCGTCAAGAGGTCTGCGTGTGCGCAGTCTGATGAGCCATTTGAAACACTAAGGAAACCCGGAAATGTCACGCACTGGGAAGGACTGAGTACAGATACATCACGGCAGCAGAAGAATAGAGCACTGCAATACGTCGTCAGAGTCGCGTTTGCGTATAAATCTATGAACAAGGACTCACAGACGCTCCCTCCGTCGAACATGAGATTCCCCGCTCTCAGGTCTCCCAGACTCCAGAGCATCGTCGCACCGCCGAGTACTGCAACTGAAGAGTATACGTACAAAAGCGTTGGCGGTATGCGCGTCAGGATAGCGTAGTAGGAAGCCGCCGTCCAGAGTCGCGCATCGCTTTGTGTCTCTGGAGACTTCCACAAAGTCAGAGAATCCGCGATCCAATGCCGTGAACAACAACCCTGTTGAATACGGCCAAGAGGTTAGCAAATGTGAGTGTGATGTGCTGGCAACGAATGGCAAAATGTGATCGAGGCGCGAGATGACGGGCGTACCTAATAGAAAGGCGGTTGCGCATACGACGACGCTCATCCGAAGGCCAGCCATAGTATTCCCCTATGCTCGTTTTGTTGTACAGATGGTCGGTGAAGACGTGTCCCCGTGAGACCTTGAGGTGGGAGGAGGGAGTAGACAGAATTGCCTGCGTTCGCTGTGCCCAAGTGTCGAGCTTGTGATTTGCAGGGAAGAGACGCGCCATAAACGATCATGATGCGGCTACGGCAGACGGCGCCACGTGGTAAAGTGATGCGCTTGGGCAACGCGCTCACGCTTTCTTTCGTTTCAACACGGAGGGTGATAACTCTAGTTCTCTATAACTCACGTAAAAAGCTCAATATCTGATGCACAGCTAGTCATTATGCAAGCACTACGGCTTAGCCTACGTAGTTCCCGCTCTATCGCGCCGAGAGCTCCCTCATGGACGACCTGCGTTCGCTCCCTTTCGACTGCGAGTTCCTCCATAGCCTCAGAACAATCACGACCTGTGCCGTGGTTCATTGATTCTTCAGAATTGACGCAAGCAGAGTCCTCGCGTCGACCCCACGCTTTCAACAACATCTCCGCCGGCCAGCATTCAACCTCTTCCTTCCGCAATCCCGAGCACTTCACCCCATCGCGACACTTCATGCCCAACTCATGTCCTGTCCCCCCTCATCTCGAGCATGAGTACACAATCGTGAGAGATTCAGTACCAACTGAAGCCGGACCTCCTCTTACCCCTTCCCGACCTCCCCACCTCGCGCGGACGGAGAAAGCGTGGACGGGACCAACGCTGGTGAAGGCCTCGGCGACATTGGGACGAGCCCATGGCGGTGGATCGTGGTCGCACAGGTTAAGGAAGGCTCAGAGAATCGGGGCGCCATCGAATCCGTTGTGAGAATAGTGCGAAAAAGCGTGCGCGTCTGCAGTCACATTGCTATACACGCAAAGACTCAAAGGTTGCACCCTGACATAGCTACTCGCCGCGGAGCCCCCATTACCTCTACCCATTAAACGTAAGATAAGAGGGAGCGGTGAGCGATGGCTGGCAGATGATCGACGCGGGCGAGTTTGCCGTGCACATAGTTAGCAAGGCCGCGCGAGAGCAATTCTTCCCTGAGAGGCGCCTATTCGTGTCCCCGCAGTGATTCTGCTTCCCGAGATTTTGTCGTATGTAGTCGAGTCGAACCACGCAGAATTACGATGACATCGGATTGCGCCAGAACCCCTTACGCGACTCAGATACTAGCGAGGGAGAGGAAACGTCGCTGCGGGACCAAAGCCTAATTCAAGAATCAGACTAAGATTTGCTAGACTGAAATCTCAAAATTGGAAACAGAATCCGATAGTAGAACATTGGAGACTCGAGTTATACTAGATTCAGAGTCTCCTGTAGGCTGTCTGACTTGCTATTTTATTTTTTAGATTTCACAATTCACGATCTGGGAGTCCAAAAACGGCTCGAGGAAAAAATACAAGTGCCAGGAGCGTGGATTGAACACGCGACTCCAGAAGACGCTTCCGTAACTTCAGTCTGTTGCTCTCCCAGCTGAGCTATCCCGGCCCCTATGAGCTTTCAGTAACAGTTGCTCATGATATTTATTGAACAAAATAATATTACTTTGTGTTTATGTGTCCGGCTCCCGCCCTTCCACCCCTCGGCTTGTAATCAATGACGTCCACGACGAAATTCCATCGGCACCGGGGTGTTCTCACCGTGGCCGTTGTACATGTTACAGTCGGCTCAATAGCTTGAGTATTGGCTATTCAGTCTGCCGAGGGCCACATCAGCCTCGAGCCGTTATTCGCGGTATAAGTGCACGAGAGACAGTACTAGTGACTCGGAGGACTAACAAACGGCCGACGCTCATCGACATCCTCCTAACGATCCAAGCGCGTCTTGTATACCACCCAGGTATGTTCTTAGGTCTCACTTTTCTTCAGGTTACTGTCGGACCTCCTCTGGCATGGTTCCTATACTCCATTGGACGTGGCATCTACAATTTGTACTACCATCCACTCGCCAAGTTCCCTGGCCCGAGGTAGGCTAGCTGCGGCAACGTGGTGGTGGAAGACGTATGTGGAGGTATTACAAGGGCGAAAGCATTGTTGAGTAGGACTATTCAAGCTACACAGTATGGCTACCTCTTCCCCACGACACGTATGGTGTGTAGCGTTGGCTTTAAGAGTGAATAATTCGCTCACCATGTCATTGACAGGCCCTATCGTTAGAATTCAAAACACCCTAACGAGGTTTGCATGGTAGTTTCTGGTCGCCCAATATTGATTTACTTATACGTCTGCCATGTCAAGCTTCATTTCTCGAAGCTCCCAATCTGTCTACCATGAAATTTACAGTCTTCAACGGTCTTCGATGGGGATGGAGACACAAGGACCCAATCGTATCTTTATCAAAAACTGGACTGCCTTGCGTTTGGTTCCGAGGACATCTCCAGAACCTGTCAGCACATCGTCCTGGTTACCCATGAATGCTAAGTAAAGGCGCAAGGAGCTCATTGGGCCACACTTCTCACGAAAAAAGCGTGTTAGAAGCTTCAAAGTGTTATACAGAAAGGGTAAGTTGCATGGGGGCGCCTTTGGTGAGGGTCTCCAAAATGACATGTGTCGTGGCCCAGTTGACGAACTTTGCGCGATTATACAGTCTCGCTGCGAACGAGCAGGCAAGCATACCGACATCTGGCGCGCACTCCGCTGCGCGCTGGCGTCTTTGGATAACATCACGTCGTACTGCTTTGGTTACACCATTGACGCAGTCCATGCGCCGGATTTCAGAGAGCAGGCCATAGAGGAGCTTCATGCAGGCCTTCGCATATTCCCTATCATCAAACACTTTCCTGTGCTGAAGACCCTCGCCGTGAAGTTGTCGAAGTCGATCCTTAGGTTTGTGCCTCCGGACCAGCCTGGTTACACCCAGGTGCACCACGTAAGTCACCTGGATTGGCTTGTCAATGTCTTCATACTGATAGATTCAATTGGTATTGTCCGTAGAGAAAATATGAGACAAATAGGCGGTATCATCGAAAAAACGGAGATGTTATCTGATGCAACCGCACAGAATCCACCGCACCGACTCGTCTAACCACACTCTGCTTGATCCAGACGCATCTCTCAAGCTTTCCAGAGCCTCTCTCCATGACGAAGCTGGCATGCTAGTTGTCGCTGGAGTGGACACTACAAGTAATGCGTCGACAGTTTGCCCGTGATATGGACGATGTGTCAGGGCGACGAAGACCGGCTAACGCGAGGAGCTTCGTAGTGTTTGCCCTAGAATTGACGAACCTCCCATCAGGAAACGAAAACGGCGCGGGGGCTACTGAGATCTACGCGCTCTCTCCGTAGCGCCGGTACCTACTGGGTAGACAGGTACCCCTTTCAGTAGCTTCCGTAGCTGCCTCAACGTGCTCCGTAGTCAGAGACCGTAGCACTCTGCCGTAGTCGTTGGGTAGCTGCATGTTCTGCTCATGTAGCGGTCACTTGTGGTCACAAAAATATATCCGAAGTCATTATAGATAGTATTGGAAACCGTAAGGTAAATACACAATGCTACACTACTCTACATGTTGTACAACTGGCTGCTCTCGCAACTCCCACTGTTCACTGCTTCATGTCCCCTTGCTTGCGTGCCCACAATGTCTGTGGCCCACGTCATTTGTACCCATGTCATTGAGAGAACTGAATGATCTTACCAACTCATATGTTGTGCCGCGCGTTATAGCATGTCCTCGTCAGCCAGCAGTGCGTCTCCTCTTCAACCATCTAGAGGCGTCCTCATCGGCCGGCACAGTGCATGGTCGTTGGCCAACCTTGCGCCTATCATCGTCGACCCGTACAGAACATCCTCGTGGGCTCATACAGAAACACCCTTGTCGGCCCGTACAGAGCGTCCTCGTCGGCTAGTGCAGAGCATCCTTGTCGGCTAGCACAGAGTCCTCGTCGGCTAGTATGAAGTGTCCACGTAGGCCAGTACAGCGAGCGTCCACGTTGGCCATAACAGCGTGTGCTCGCCAGTCATCGCAGCACATCCCCTATCGACCATCTCAGCGCGTCCTCGTTGGCCAAATTTTTCACTTTGAAGTCTGCATCCGCGAGTCCCGTCGGCTCCACCCAAATTCTTGATCTTGTCTTTGCAGTGTCACTGACGATGGTCCAGTACGCGTGTGAGTGCAGGAGAACGTGAAAGGAGGTGGACGACCAGCCGTCGAAGATGGTGGCAACGGGGAAGATCGGGTGTCCTGGCAAGCGCCCGACGCGGTACCAGATGATGGCGACTGATGGCGGGAGGGCGCTCCACTTTAGGGCAGACCCGGCGAACCTTGTCTTACCGGCATGGCCTGTTCAATAAATGAGCGTGTCCCCCGCTGCGGTGTCATATGTTTTGTACTGACGTACCGCACTGAGCTTGGAAACCACTGGTCGTTTTTTGCCTCATCTTATCTGTACTGTGGCATAGCTGATACAAGATGGAACAGATGCAAGCACGCAACTTCCACGTCATGCCAATAGACTTACAGTTTTTTCACTATGACTAGGACCCGCTCCCGTCTTTGGAGGGCACAATACGACTATCTTGCAACATTTGCAAGAAAGTAGTAGAAATTAAACCTTACCGTGAGATCTTGGTAAGTGTGGCCTACCGCCACCTCACGTTTACTAGAGCTACGCCGCTGCTACGGAGAGCTACTCAATTGTGCCGCGTCCTACTGGCGCTACTGACAGTGTGTAGGAAGCGCCTGCTACGGTAGAAAGCGCCCTACTACGTAGTCAGGCGGCGTTTCCTGATGCCTAGTTTTGGAAACATTGGAAGGTTTGCCATACTTGGTATGCGAGAAAAAACTATCGAGGATGACCTGTACTGACCCGGTGAGGGCATGAGGGGCATGACAGAAAGCGGGTGTGTAAAGAGGCTCTGAGGCTTAGCCATGGCGTATATACGCCCATGATGCGAATTGTAACCCCCAGCAGCAGATGCGCGACGCTGGACGGTCGTTTCATCCCAGGCGGTGTAAACCAGACCCAATTTTTTTTCCAGTCGTATCCCACTGAGATTTGGCCCGACAGACCTCCGTAGGCATCAGCAACCTCTTCGTACACTTACATTCGGAGTTATTCCCTGAACCTCACAAATTCCGCCCCGAGCGATGGCTCGAGCCTGGCGCGGAATCGCTCGATACGTGGCTCGTCGCATTCTCCAAGGGTCCACGAAGCTGCCTGGGTATCAAGTAAGCGCGTTATTTCGTGTTCGCGATCGAACTTAGCTCTGACGTACGTGATCACAGTCTCGGCTGGTGCGAACTCTTTATGAATACTGCAAATATCTTCCGTCGGTTCTCATTTACCCCCGCTGGCTCCTGCTGGCCGCTATTTGTGGGTGGAGAAGGCGGGTAAGTAAAATCAGGAAGCTCTGCATAATCCTGCTAATTTCAGTCTGGCATGACCTAGTCAATCCGTACGAATATCTTTCACGACGATTGCTACTTACCATTATTACCACGGACCCTGAACCTTGTTTTTCAATTTCAAACCTGAAGCGCAATCGTAAAGATTTAACCGTCTGAAGCACTGATGAAGAACAATCCCCACTCAGACTACGACAAAACATGTGTGGGCCACCGCGACGTTACCCCTAGCCCAGTATTTGACCTTGCATCAGACCCCCTACTCAATGGACCATTTGTAATTGCTAGTGTATTTGTAAACCCACCATCTCATTTGACGATCGCTACACATTCCTCCTTGGGCCGTGCTGACAAAAGAAATGACCCACCTACATTCGCACGCCACTCTTGAACACGCTTGGGCGGGGAAGATGTACGCGGCACGAGTTCCAAGAGCGATATTGCTAAGGTGATGTTAAAATAGCATACATGTATTCTAGGGTTGTGCGCATCAAGACAACACCAGGACTGCATCTCAGGACATTGGTAAATCACCTCGAGCCTCCGGATGCACGAAGTGAGCTCGGCGTCTACAAATAAGGATCAACACAACGGTAACCGAGCCGATTTCGAAACACGGATTCAGCCCAACGTTGGAATGTAATAACTGCGTGTGGGTGTGCGTGCGATGTGTATGCGTGCGTGTGCGGGTGTGCATGAGTGTGAGTGAGGTGAATGATGGATTGGATAGACGGTAGTGGCATAACGGTAAAAAAGGGAGGAACAGGTCCGCTCGACGGTGAGGATAAAACAACAGAACATGAAGAGAGTGGGATAAACCAAGCGGGAAGAATAAGTAGCTCAGACGTGCTTAGGGGCACGACGATGAAGAGAGATGGGAGCGAGCCAATTCGAGGAGCGCGACGACAGAAAGGAGAACATTTGACATAGGGTTTTCGTGATATGTACGCAAAAGCGCGAGTATAAAAGAAAGAAAACAGATTTAAAAGGACAAACAGGTAACCAAGCAGATGAGAGGAGCCTGATGAGATTGGATGAGATGGATGGATGGGCAGTTTCGAGCGCCGCAGAGTTCAAGTGCGAATATAGCGGATGCGAGTGTGATGGGACGTCCATGCTTGCGGGAGATAACACAAACTAGAAATTGGGGTCTTGAGGTACGGCATGCGCTTGTTGTTGTGGTCACGTAGCGGAATCTTGAGGCCGATGTGGCGCGGGTCGTTGGGTAAGCGCTAGCTGTGATCTTGATGTAAGTCGTGGACACCGTCGAAGACGATAAGCGTGTAAGGGGATAGAACGTCTGTTCTTGAGGCTGATGGCTGCTGAAGCGGTGGTTGGAGGTGCACGAAAGTCTATCGTGGAGGAGGATGGAGCTCGTTGGGAAACAGAGAGGCACTAGGCGCAGTATGAGAGTGTCCAAGAGGTGGTGCAAAATTGTATGTCGAGACTTGTCTGGTGTCGGCGTCGTGAGGACGTAGAAACCCTGGGGGGGGGGCGGAAAGAGGGCTTCGTCAAATGACCACATTAGATCTGGAAGGACAAATAGAATGTGTGAGACAAGTTCATTCAAAGAGGAGAGTCGATAATGTAGGTCGATCAGAGGAACAGGGTCGGCACAGTATCCGGATAAATGTTTAGTGAGGGAATCTCGAGAGGACCATATGTCTCAGCGCGCGCTATAGGCATGCGCGGCATCTTGCCGCCCTTGAGAACGGCACACACCCTTAGTGGGTGGGGGACACGGGCTATCGCCAATGTCGGTGTCTTCATCCTCGCAGTCCGTGGCTTGGCCAATGCTTGTGTCCTCCTCGAGCGTCTGAAGCATGCCCTGGGGCCGACGAGTTTCGCGCAGCGTTGCCAGCGGCGAAGAGGGCCGCGTGTTGCCATTGGTGGGACCACTGTTGCGTTTCGACGGACCTCCAGGCAACGGCTGTGCAAGGAGTCCACCTTTACCCTCGCCATACGCGTAAGACTTGGTGCTCGCCCAAATCCGTGCTTGCCCTTTCGGAACTGATCAAGGTCTTCCCGTCGGCTCGAGGCGTGCTTCGGATCGTCCATCGGCACATACGCAGGAGGATGGCATCGCGATCCGGACTGGCTAAAGTACTCGCAGTAGCCGCCTTCGAGAACGTATACCTCAGGGTAACAGATACGAGGGTACATCTCGCTATTTATAATGCGATCTTTCGCGCGCAAGTGCTTGGCACTGGATATACGAGTGAGTTTAACTCTTTTCCGGTTAGCGATATGAATTGAAGCACGCACAAAGTAGGGGCCCCGCTGCTGACTAAACTCGCAGTGGAAGACGAGAACGGTCTTCTTGGCGTTGTCACCACTCATGGACGGGGAAGGCCTGCCTTTGCGTGGACCGAGGAAGAACTCCTCGACGCCATCCTGAGTGTTGATGTTGATGGCGCCAGGAACGTGTCCGCCATTGTATTCATAGTCGAAACGGCAGTCGATCACGACGAAGTCCTTGATCTGTGAGTCAAACTTGCCGTCGAGCAGGAGGTCAAGCTAGGTCCATTCAGTAAATTGTGTGCACAAAGTTCAATCAGCTATGCTCACTGTTTGCGCCGTGATTCTCATGAGCCCGTCTGCAGGCACACGGTGGCAAGGCAGCACCTTCCCGTGCGCTTCGTTGTCACCAAAGCTGCCCAGCTTGGGCCCCGCGTTGAGATACTTGCTGCGCGGGGTGTCGCGCTCGCCGACAACTGGCGAGCCCTCGTTCTTGGCCTCGCGCCGCACGCTGCGCATCTCGCTATCGCGCTGCAGCAGCGCCGTCGCGCCGGTAACGCTGCGGAAGTCGTCCCGTACCATCGCGGCGGCGTATAGTCTTGACCTGCTGTCGGAGCGCGTACGCCTGCGCGGGTGAGCTCATGTCGGGCGCGTCCATCGACCCATCTGCGTCGCTCTCGAACGACTGCATCGGGTCGACGCTTGCAGGGATCATCGCGCTGACGCGCGCGACGCACAGGGGGGAGAGCATGTGCGTTACGTGGGCGCAATAGCCCGTCCTCCTTGCTCTTCGGTGGGAGGACGAGCGGTTCCGTCTGCTCGTTGCTCTGGAGTATCGGGTTCGCGCTCCGGAGCATACCCTCGACTGCCCCTGGCGCGACCATCTCGCTGAGTACAGGTCTCCGAGCACGCTTGGTGTTTGCATTCGGGACAGGAAGGGGCAGCAGACAGCACGTATAGCGGGCTTGGAGTTCAGCCGTTTCAAGCTTGTGTACCGAGGGCGACTCGTTTATGGCGGGCGACGAGTCAAGCTCTGTACTTTCCTCCTCGAGCAGTTGCAGGGCTTTACTGCGACGCTTCTGAGGAGCGTCAGGTGACACAGAACGTTTTCTTCCTAGGACAACTGGCAGATTCCTCTTCGAAAGCGGACATCGACGCCGACGCTTTCCTCGTCAAAATCAGGCGCGCCAATGGGAGACGCCGAGCGGTAAAAGTAGTCGTCGAATTGAGCTACCTTAGGCCCTCCAGAGATAGACTCAGCGTCGCGGTGCCTGTGGCTAGACTGCGTGATGGTTGCGCCAGAGATGGGCGAAGTCGCTTCCGGCGCGGACGAGGACTGTGAGCTGAACGACATGTCGACATCCATCGCGTCGGGGGACGAAGGCACGTCGATTGACTACCGACACAGGTGTCAGCAGGATTGAACATGGGCAGTGTCAAGCACAACGCGCAAAATGACGCGTCAACCAACGGTGATCGAGAGTGCGCGCAGATAGCGACAGGGGCAACACGAACGTTGCGACGATCGGTGGCGTAGCGAAACATACGATCGGACACAGCGCGAGACTCACCTGGATAGAGCTGTCATTCTCTCGGTCTGACGTCATCCACTCGAGGGGATAGGGGTTAGCGCGGCCCTCTGCAGCTTCCGCCCGGCGGCGCCCTTGTCCTCTGAGTCCCTCTCATCAGTCTTCTTGGCCGGCATGCGCATTGCTCACGTCCGTACCAAACAACCTCGCGTTTGGAGCCCGTGTTGGACCGCGGACGGCACCCGGGCCCGTCGTCCTAGTCGTGTTCGTATTCGCGCTGGGCGCAAAAGGCAGCTGCATCGTGTGGTTCGTGGTCGTCCGTTCCCGGTCGTTTTTGCGTATGCGGAGGGGTGCTGTGGGCGTTGAGCGCTTGAGGTGGTGGCGGGTGGAAGACGCGTGGCGGGGCGGGTGAGATGTCCCATGGGCACATAGTCGCTCTCGGCATCGGGTGTGTCGGGGAGGCCTACCTGACGGCGGGCCCGCGGAGGGCTGTTGAGCGACATGTTGCTGGCGAAGGAATCCTCAAGATCAAGTTCGGCGTGAACGTCCGACGAGAGGAACGCGTTGATCTCATCCTCGCGCGTCGGGTGTGCGGAGAGCCGCAGCGCAGGTATTGTTCCGTGCAAACAAGGGCATATCTTCTTCTGGGATTGAGCCTGTGTATCTATGGCGATAGCGTGTAAATGGTCGACGGGGGAGTCCAGGAAGGTGAAGGCCAGAGCAACTATTGGACCGTGGCCGTTTGATATGTCTGGTAGGAGCCATAGTTGGTTATACACGAGTGTTGCAGTAGTTGTACAGTGATGAGTCGATATAGTATACGTTCGTATTGATACAGTAGCGGGCGTGTGTAACGCAATGCCGTCGTCGTCCGGGTCGTGAGGAGGGAGGCAGGGAGGGAGAGAAGAGGAGTAATGCGTTAGTTCGGGTTGAAAGAGGAGCATGGCCACAGGAGCCACGAGCGGAGAAATACGAACCAGATTCCCTAATCTGAACGGTCGCGTTGTGCGGATAGATTATCCAGCCCGATGGGTTGTTTGTTTCGGGGGAGTGGCTTTTGAGAATGCGAATGTGCCGGACCTGGATATGAAAAACAGGGGAATTAGCGGCTTGCGATCATTGGCGGAGCGAAGAGATTCTAGACGTTTATGGAATCAAGTGGGATGACCGAATGATGGCAGGGGCATACGTGAGCCACTGAGGGGCTGGTAGGACCACCGACCATTGTTCGACCGATATGGATCGATTATAGGGCCCATGGGAGGAATGATGCAGCACATGGGCTCGGCAGCACGCAAAGGGACTGACCTGTGTTGTGAAGCAGCGAAGTCAAAGGTGCTCACTGCCGAGGCGGTGGCAGAGCGAGACGAAGTTGAAGTAAGGATTTCGTGGAAGAGGCCGTACCTAGGAGCGTGGTCGTGGTCAGCGTTAGACAATGTCCCTCGAGGCAAAGGCACGCTGGCTCTCACGGCGGCGGCAGGCAAACAGCCGACGTTGGCTGTGTGGGTGTGTGGGTCCGTGGATGTTCTCTATGCCGCTCTATGTCTTCAGACGAGGCAAAACCAAGTGTGCCTGCGCACGTAGAGGCTGCTAGCTCTGGTCGCGCGGGTGTCGCTGGCGGGCGGGCGTCGCTGGTGGGAGAGCGGAAGACGTGTCGTCGAGGTCGTCGCCGCCATATCGGACTTTGTTGACGCGTTTTTATTTGGCTGATGTTCGATTTCTATCTGACGTAAGCCCGCCATAGCAACACCGGTCCACCGTCCGACTTCAGCTCTTCAAAGTCTCTGCATTCCACTCTGTGCCGCCACCGAAACACAGATGCTACCATTCGAGCGTCGGCCTGGAGGCGGCCCCGCCCGCTGCGCTTGCCACCTTCTCTAGCCGCGTATTTTTCCATCGTCACAGGGGACATTTCCGTCGAACAATTCACAGGTATTACGTCGGCCATGGTCGGCGCGTCGTTCTAGATTTTGGAGTCCTAGGTGCACCAAGACACCCTAGCCCTTGACGCACACGTCTCCTGATGTCACCTCATATATGGCTTGGTGCGGGTGCACGCTGCCCAGCACCGCCCGCCCCGCTCGTTATCAATTACAGTTTCAGAAATGACGAATGCATGCAGCGCCTCGATGAGCTCACGAAGCGCGACATGGCAAGCATGACGAGACCCGTCTCAGTGCCAGTGTCGGAAGAAAGACTTTACGAGCCTTTGGGTACATTTAGAAGTGAGTACTATATACGAAGATTACAGTGATCTCGACACCTTCATTTGAGGTAAAGCTTAACTTTGCTCACATCTCACCGTGGAATGAATTGGCGAATCCCCATCAACATCAGGTCAAAGCACCAAAATAACATGATTGCGAGCAGGTCGCCATTGAGTCAATATGTGCAGCTTTACCTATCTATACGCTCTGGCAAGCCCCTTTTGTGTTGGTGACGTGGCCGAGTTGGTCTAAGGCGTTGGATTTAAGTTTTCAACTTGACTCCCAAAATGGGGAACCCGCGCGAGTTCTAACCTCGCCGTCACCACTACAAGTTTTTGCTCTCGTTTTCCCGCCGATTCACCGTAAACAGTTTACACACCGTCTGCGCATGATCCTCATCTCAAACCTTCAGTTGCCGCCAAAGTTTATTTCTTGGCGCGACCTGAGAGCTGGAGCACGCGCCCTATCGATGAGTACACACAGCCATGATTCACACTTTATTTCGGAATTGCACAAGACCCTCTGGCGGCTGCAGTAACAAATTATGTCGTTTGGCATGGCACTGGCGAAAGTGCCAGGAGATAAATCAATGTCGCAAGGACAATCTCCAATGCTGTCGGCGCGTCCACCGGGCATCTCACGGACTCTTCGAGGCGGTCATACTCACAATATTCGAGTATAGGTCTACTCACCTCCTGGTCGGCCTAACAAAAGTCGACACGCATTTTTGGTCGTTGTCCTCGTCTCGTACGGAGTCAGAGCTAGATCTAAAGTCAGCTATGACCACACAGGCATCAAGCACAACACCGGCACCGCGAATGGGAGATGCCTTGCGCAGGCTCTTCTAGCCTTCGGGGGCGCACATCCCGTGGCGGAGCACTTTGCGATCTTTTTTGCCCCCCGAGCGCGTCGTCGTCGACATAGTGCTCCGAAGATATCGTGAGTCTCACCACCTGGTGCTGTATGCGCACGGACGGCGGGTTCGGTCTGAATCCGTGTGAACTCTCCGCCGCTGGCGCTTGTGGATTCTTCGGGACAAGAATGAGTGAGGACAGTGACTAGCGGGAGGCTATGGACCATACCTGAAATGGAGGGCTCTCCTGACGTGCCTTCTGCAGGCTGAGCTTGAGGCTTCGCTAGCAAGTTTGCCGAAGGTGGCGTACTCTATTACCAAACTCAATCAGTTAAAAAGGACCAGTGGGAGTGGTAGAACAAAGAACGCACTGGGCAGCTTCTGGATGTTACTGAAGTTCGTGTCAACAGTCGTTCCAGTATATCTACAGGCATTTATTCAAATTCCTTCTATAAAGAAACAGTCATTAGAAGTGCCATTGACGTACCTCAAGAATAGTCTCGTTCATTACCCAGACCCTAGGGCGCGCGCTACGCGCGAAGTCAGTCAGTGTTAAACACTAGTCAGTAGTTACTTACGGAGTAAGCAACTCGAGACCCGACCGGAACTCGCCCAGAGGGTCTGGTGACTTTGGATCGGAGGGGTGTGTGGGTGTACATCACGTATGCACCCGCAGATAAGCAGAAGTAATGTAGTGAGACTTCAAATACGTTGAAGGCCTCAGAAGACTTCATCACCGTGGTCAGCGTGCAAGACACAACAGCACTACTGACTCGGCGCCTATACGTCCAGCATTCTCTCGATCTGTCCCCCTAGCCTTGCCACGCGTTCACAGTTGTAATATATCTTTGACTCTCTTTGGCAAAAAATCTGTCTAAAATATGTATTTGTGATTGTGGGAATAAACTTAGCTGATTGGAGGAGGTGCATAGTGCAGTGCGCTTCGAGATGTACTTTTGACCCAGGACTAGAAACGGACTCTTCTGTAACTCAACGCACCCCGGAAAAGAATGAGAATTCACAACATTCGGAGAGTGTGTCCCAGCAAGCAAGCAAATGTAAATTGAAGGTATAAACGAGGCTGGATGGCATGTTGCTGTGCGCGAAGAAACCAAACATCGACCGAGCGAAACACAGGTCAACAAAACCGTTGCTTACTTCTGGCTTGAAACCGTTCACTGACCTCGATACAAATGGGGTGGCGCACGTGACGTTCACCCACACCCGTCCGATCCAAAGTCACCAGACCCTCTGCCCGACGTCACTGAGTACCGCGTACTAACTAATCAGTTAGTTACTGGTTACTCTACTACTATCATCGGGCAGAGGGTCCTGGGGACGAGACTACCTCAAGAACTCGATGAGGCTTCGCTTAGTGAATACGATACGCGTAGAGTCCCAGTCCATCATGCCTAATGGCCGCTGTCGGTTTCAAACCTAATAGGCGCGGTGGAGATGCATACTGACCAATCTTCGCGGCCCAGTCCTTCTCCTTGTCCCATATCGACGACATCGGCGGGTGTGAACCTGTTCAAGGATCGGTGAGTACTTGCATAAGCGGAGACTTCGAGTACACCGGTAGACGTACGTAGAGGACATGTCTGAAGAAACTGCGCAAATGAGAAAGCAAGTGAGTTGAAGTTAGGGGTTACAAGGAGGATATGTACAGGGGATGGTAGCTATAGCAATGATTTCGCTCAGGCAGCTGCCGCAGGACGCGACCTATTTAGGGGGGGGCGCTCGCTGCTCACGTGAGACGCGCCTCCGGCGCTTCGGCGAGGAGGAGCATCCGCCTCGAGGATCGACGACCGACGACGATCTACTATACACCCTTCTACTCTAATCAACAATGCAGCGAATAATCCATCCAAAGACTGCTGGGAGAGCTTGCAATACTCTCAAGATCGGAGTCAGGTATGCTTCCGCATCTCGGGTCATCATCCCATCTCTGCTGCGTATACTCATCCTACTGGGACCGTGCGTAAGGAGCATCGACATCCACCACCCCGCAGGACATAACCGAAGAGCAGGCGGAATGCACTAGATGCTGCTCTACGTGATAGACCAGGCGTGGCGAGGTTGCGGCAAATTACATATACATGGGCCAACTTTGCCGTGCTAGGCCGGGACAAGGTCGCGGGTCCGCTTATTCAAGTGAGCATCGCTGGCGGGCTTGTCTCTACAAAGGATACGCTTGGGCTCATGTACGACGCTTCAGGACATGTGGGATCAAGAGAAGAAGCATTTGGAGGTAATGAACAAGCTGCAACACCAACATAGAGTGCGGCCGAACGATGCTATGGGACGGTCGCAAAAGTCGCTGGGTTCGGACTTGGAGCGGTTACCGCACTCATGGGCAAAGAGGCCGCTATGGCTTGCACGGAAGCCGTAGAGACAGTCATCGGCGAGCACTACGATGAGTGAGTGATACACTAGTCGTCTGTTACTGACAGACGTTGAACGCTCTGCAGTCAGCTGAAGGAGCTGGATGACATGAAAACAACCGACCCGAGCATACCGCTATTGAAGAATGTGATCAGAGAGTTCCGGGACGATGAGCTGGAGCATCTGGATACCGCTGTCCTGCACCACTCGCAAAGGGCGCCGGCACATGCCTTGTTGAGTACTGTAGTTGGTGCTGGATGCAAGGTAGCAATTGAGCTATGTAAGCGGGTGTAATGTAGCACACCAGCACATGTACAACGGATGGAGTGAACGTCTAGTATTGATTGTGGACAGTCATGTTTCATGACGACTCCGTCAATGGTTCGCCCTTGCGCTTGCCGTTCCATTTCCACTGATGCTGGTAAGGCCCGAAATCAGCTCGCGTCAGAACATGTTTTCATGGCAAACATGTAACGCAACGTACCTCTGTGGTCGCACAGACGTAATAAATGGCCGCGGGGATCAGGACGAGTCCAGTGAGGGACTGAACAGTTGTTCTTGGAGTAAAGCGGAAGGTCTTATAGACAGCCTCTCGCTACAGATATATGTGAATATCAACAAACGGGCTACACTAGTCTTGTCATTACGCACCATGGTATTCCACCGCTCGATGGCGGGTCGAGCTGTGAATGCACATGTCAGTTCAATCATCGCTGTCACCCGAACTCGTCCCGTATGCACCTTGACGGGTCCTAAAATCGAGATTTATATCAGTACACTTATTCACAAGCGATAGCATAGGTAAAAGTCTGGTACATACCACCGTGTCCACCAGCCATGATGTCGGTCGGGAAAGAGAGGAGTTTGGCCTGTAGGCGCCGGATCACAGCTTGACTTCACACCATCACCATGGCCTACAACCGCGAGTGGCGATAGAGGCAAAGATAGTAACTGGGCCGACCAGAGTTGGAACGACTATGCTCAGGGTGCAAACGTACGAGGACGGGAAGAAGCATTACTACAGTGAGGGGAAAACGGCGAAAGTTCAATGACGGGGGTGGGTTTCGCTACTTCTTGCCGAGGCAGCGCAGCTCATTTACATGCTGCTTCGTACGACAGGGGTACGTCCCCCCGCAGGCTGGACACGATGATAGTGGCTACGAAATGTACAACCATGGACGCAGTCACACTAATATCTGGGCGACAACACGAAGAAGAAAACGCCACTTCAGCGAACCTAGCTCTCATGTTATTTTCCTCGGTCTCGATCCAGACTTTAACGAAGACCCGACGTACGTATTTATGTCTAATATATAACGAAACCTTCTTTCATACGGTGATTAGCTTCAAGCATACCTCGTCGGAAAGAAGTTCTCACCCCGAAAACAGTGACAATCATAAGAGACAGATCCACAGGCACTTACTAGCCCCTTGACTCTTGCGTGTGCAAAATGCATTGACGAATTTCCTGTCGCTGCCTCTTGGTCGATATTCTCTTTTTTTCTTAAGGTCACTCCCGCGGTTTCGGCTTCGCGCAGTTCTCAAGCATTGAGCAAGAGGTGGGCTCCCCGCGCATTTGTCGATCCGGTTTTTTCCGTTCATCGACGACCTCCCGCCACACTGGCCTCGCACGGCGCTAACTGCGCGCACGGCCTTCTTCAAGGCCCTTGAGCCGGTCAGCAGCACAACGGTCGCCGCGTCAAGATCGACTACTCGTCCAGTGCAAACCCGGACTGGTAAGCGTGGTCGACGTCAACATGAACGATGGCACGCGCGACATTGGCAATACCAAGGGCCCCGTGCTGTTATTCCGCGGCCTTGATCCGCTCTCAGGCCCTCAAGCTTATCGCTCAGATCTATGTAAGCTCTCCTCCGGGACCGGGCAAGGAAGGTGCGAAGGGCATGAAGACGTATCATCCTCATCAAGGACAAGGTCACTATGGCGAGCTGGGGGTTCGCCCTTCTGTGGGAATTTGTCGACGTTCAGGTACGTATTATATTTTTATGGGGTCTCATGAATCACGTTCACTTTTTCTCTATAGTCGTCGGCCGTACCCCGCCGTTCTTGGTGCTACAATAGTCTCCTCAAATCCATGCCGAATGGGTTCCGGTATTTCTGATGCGGCGGGCCCGTGGCTGCGTCATTTGCCCACCCCCTGAATCGTTTTCCAACCCTTACCTGAGTATTCTATTCGAGATGATGCGTGCATTGCGTCCTCACCGAAGTCTTGGTGGCGTATAGAAGATATCTGGGTCCGTTATTGGGATGAAGGCTCGACTATTGCCATGCTCGAATTTAAAGTTGAAGGAGCCTGTCCAGCAAACGACTGAACAGCCCACCAAGTGAGAAGAAAAAGAAAACTAAAGGTAAGAAAATGAGCTTCGTTTTGTGTAGGATTGGATGTCACATGAAACCATCTCTAGATCGACGTAAAGACCGGACCAGCCAGCCCAGGCTTCCGCCCTTCCGTATCTGACAAACCCGTCACGCTGAGCTTCAAGCGGGGCTCTCGGCCCAGAAGATTGGCTTGACGGCCTTGCCTACGTCAGGCGGGGTTCCGTCAAAGAAAAGCTGCACACGGTCAACACTCGGCTTCAATGAAGAAGAGGGCGACGAGGGCGACGAGGAAGGAGCAGAGAAGAACGCGTCTTCATCCGACAAGGGTTTGTCTCATGCCTTGCCGATGCGAGAAAGTGCATTCGTGGATGATGTGTCGTTGACCGTCTCGCTCAATTGCAGTTATCGGTGCGCGAAGAGGTATTGCCCCAATGGTTTGCGAGCAAGAAAGTCCGTTTTCCGGAACCTTTCTGATACACACACAGTGGGGGTTGACAATATGATAGTTACCCAGACTGCCAACGAACATCACGAAATGGAATCAAGTTCAGGAGGAGTTGAAAGAAGACTTGAACGCTGGTCCCCGCTCCTGGTCGTTTCTGGACACCAGTGACAACAGTATGCAGTCTTGCCAAACATTTGCTCTCGATTAACGATTTTTCCTTAGACGAGCGTGAAAGCCCAACTTCCACACCTCAGAGGCCCCATATCCGCCTCCAGTCAAACCAGCTCCAGTACCTGTGGAGTCAGAGTTTGAGTTCTCAGATACCGCTGCACTGACGTGTTTTGCTCTGCGCTCGTCAGTTCAAGAGTTTGGATCAACTAAAGCGCCACAACAAGGAGTCTGACTTACACAAGGTCAGTATTCCTATCTATCTCGGGGCTCGCCGTCTAACCAACGCTACAGAAAAACTTCAAGGACCCTAACTTACGCGAGGTTGCTCGGGAGAAAGTGAAAGCTGTCCAAGCAAAAGCGGAGCAGTCCGAAGTACCACGCAGACCGCGCATCCGAGCGAGCGCATCATGCACAACCGAACCCGATATTCCGGGCTTCTCCGAGAACATCAGCAGCAGCTCACAAGGCTCCGGCGAAGAAGCGGCATGCTGAAGGCCCGCCGCCGACCAGGCCCCGCACCTCGTGGCTAGACAATAATTCGCTCCGCCACCTGTTAACCACCTGGAGAGGGACCAACACAACGTGGGCAACAGACGTGTTGCGCATGATAGGGGATGGACTGAGGAGAACTGGCTTAGGCCAGGCAAACGGGGAGGGTCGCGTCGAGCACCTATGTAGGAGGTCATCAGGCGTCCTGCCGTCATACAGAGAACTGATTCATGTCGTAGTCAGCAACCGCTATCTACGCCCCAAGGCGTCGGGTCTCGGTTGCAAAGCAAAGGTAAAGAGATTGGCAAGTATGCCGATGGCTACACAGGATAGTGCCACAAGCACAGGAGGCGGTGAGTGCTCTACCCTAGGATCATTGCAACACGAGAAAATATTTCCGGGATATGTCACAGAACGCTTACTGACAAGATTACTGGTTTGTGTGATGATCATAGGCCCGAGAACGCTACAAACAGCTGTGAAAGAGTCAGGCTGATCTTAGATTGCGCTCAGCCCTGGTCGCGTCAGCTTCGAACATTGCACACTTCAACCAGCAATCATTTTTGTTAAGTCATCAATGTCGCTCAGGTTATCGACCTTAGGGGCAACATACGATAGTGCGTTTCGTGGTAACAAGTCATTATAACGAGTGGTACAGCCATAGCAGTAAAGAATGAATATTCAGTTCACCTCCCACTATCCATATCGCAAGTGGGTGAGAACAATGAAGTTACCAAGTCGGGAGTGCTCAGAGCAAGACGAAGCCGAGAGCAAATACACCAGCAACCAGAATGGTCGAGAGAGGTGCCATGTTGAGGCCGGCACCGCTCTGCTGGCCGCTGCCGCTGCCGGAAGGGGACGTGAGCACCAGAGGTCGCAGACCCGGAGGAAGTGCCAGAGGTCTGCGGGACGGGCAGGGTAGAGGTCACGACCGGAGCAGTAGACGAGGGGGTGAAAGAGGCAGCGCCTTCCTCGACGGTGATGTAGGTTCCCTGGCAGATGCATGATGAGACGATCGGACGTGGTGACAGAAGGTATCACAACTCACAGCGACGATAGCACCAAGACCATGGACTATCGGACAACCCTAAGTCAGCTCTGTGTGTCCATTCAAATGTCAGAATCACACACTTTAGCGTAGTCCAGCCAAGTTGAAAACCGAGACAGGGACTCCGGCAGTGCTCAGGTTGCTGGGAGGGGGGTGAAGCTCGCAGGTTGCGTGTAGAGCAGAATCACATAGCTGTTTCATCGCCAATGTAAGGTTTTAAGTACAAGAAAGGCAAATGATATCATTGTTAACTGACCGATGAGCTCCACTTCCCTGGGCAGGCGCAGGTCCGGCATAGTTAGTGATGGCAATACCGGAGCTGGTACTGACGTTCAAGGGATCAGTGCCTAAGGAATCCGGAGGGTGTAAGACCAGAGAAGACAATATATTATCAATGGGACGACGGACCATTCAAAGGTCGCACCGTTGACCAGCCAGTGACGCGTTTGGGCCTTGGGGACTCGTCGGTGCCGACAGGGCCAGCGTCCGCCATGACAAGGTGTAATTGCCGCTCAGTTTGAACGTCGAATTGGCGGGTGTGACAGAGATACCTGGGGTCTGCGCGACCTCTGCGACACGTTTGGGGGCTGTTCCCGCCTCGGTGGTACCCAAAGACAACTCGGTTACGTACGGTCCTTGGTCATGCCTGACCCGGCGAGATCTCGCCGACGCCTTCGAAGTGAGCGACATCAACGCAACGGGATCAAAGGTCGCCACAGGGAAGGTACGATGCCCGACTGAGAGAAATGTGCCTCGATGGCCTCAATGCCAACCTGGGTGTTGTTGGTCCTGGGTGCTGTTTTGCGCCGTGACCACCGTGGCGATTTGGCGCGACTGAAACGAGTGCGGCGGTGAACTTCATGATGAAAGACAGGTCGTTGCAAGGCTGCAGGTATTTTCCAAAGGAGTGCTGGAAATGCGGGAAGAGAGGAAGAAAGAAGATGGGGGAACGCTTAGTCCTCGCGACGATCCAGTTTATATAGTCTCGGGCGCGCGCTGCTTACCGCGCCGGCTGCTTCGCACTACTTACGTCACCCTAATATAGGCAGGTCTCCTACTACACCATACGACGACTATTCAGACAGAGGTAAGTTAGAGGCTTTTGTTTCCTGTATGCATACAACAAAAGGGTACAGCATAATGGAATTACTCTGACTTCCCATCGCATGCAACGTTTTGTGTTGGTCTGCGTACGGCTGGTGACTACCTGACCTCGACATTTCTTGTGCTCCAATCCTCCTGTAGCCGGCTTTCGACCATCTTGTCCAGCTTCTTTTGCCTTTGTAACGGCGACGTCTATGATGCGCATTATCTCTTCAGGCGAAAGGGAACACCGCCGGCTTTTTGCACTACACAAAGTTCGCGTTGTGCATTCAGTGCAATGGACAGCTAAACCCGCACTGAGTCGCTGCTCGAGGTGGGATGGGTCGAGGATAGCTTGAGTTTCGGTATCTGGGAAGTAGGCAAATGTAAAGCAGTAAGGCGTGTGATGTATAGCAAGAGCGGTATTGGTGCGCGTGTCGGACGGGTGATGCTATTTGACGAATTAGAGTAAGGGACGACTGCTTTAAGACTGGGCGTACTATTGTCACTTCATCTCCCTCTACTTCAACTTTGGTCTTCGGTAGTGTTTCAACGCGACGATTCCAGCCAGGCATGCACAGTCAAGGAGATTCCCTGCGTCCGCAAGACAGTGGATCGTCAATCTGAGATGCCACACCTTGTTCACGAATTAGAGTCAAGGCATATACCGCGGGAAATGTTGACGTGTACCCTTTGCCCCGCCAGTACGCAAAAAAGCGACTCCTTGTCCACGGCGTCACTTCGTCGAAGTACTTTGTCGAGCATGCGCGTCATGGTGACCTCTTCATCGGACGCTCTACGACTCTTAATTAGCATGACGAAAAATGAAAACCAGGTCTACCGACCCTACCGACCCGACTCGTAGTCACTTGATGCCATAGGTGAAATCTCCGAGCTTATTGTAATGATGCCTTCCAGTGGGCGTTCCGGTGTTGGTTTCACCATCTTTCCATCCACCTGAGCAAGGACGCTAACATACAAAATAGTCTAAGCCTGGTACGAATCAACGCTTGAAGTTTACATACCGCGTTTTTGCCCATTGCGCATTCAACCCATCCGAGGTCGGGGCCGAAGGTAAGCGTCGGCGCGCGCATCTCCAACGGCATACGACCATCAAGTCGCAGACTCTGTTTTTAACGGACCCATACAGAATTTCGCGCTCAGGTATTGACGGGACGGAGGTCGAAGGCATATTGACAATAGCAAAACGGTAAAAGTGGCGGAAAGAACCCGCGACGACGAACTCGCAAAGCGGCAGAGTTAAAGTGCCAGTATTTGTTGGAGTCCCTATTTTAAAAAGAAAAATTGCAATCCCGCCCCGACGTCTTCCTTTTTCGTGAATGCAAATAATTTCGTTCTGTCCTTGCCGCCCTCACCCATTCCTTTCGCTCCATTCAACGAGCACTTGCGGTTGGAGCGGGTGACATGGTGCGACCCTCATCCACGCATAATAACCTGCTTGCGTGCCATGCCAAAGGCTGCACATCGAACAACTTCCCACTGAAACTCCAGGATGTCGCGATCGAAGTACGGGATGCGGAAAAAAAAAAAGTTATAACCCCGACTTTGTGCGTTGGGTTCTCTGCCAAGGTAGTGAGAGTGGGTTAAGCTGTTGGTACAGGCAGCTCAGTTGAGGTATGCGCCGCATATTCTAAAAAAAATCTATTACTCATCAGGCCTCCCGTTCTTTCGGAACAGCTGTGGGGACACGTCCTTTTTGCCGGAGAACATGCCTGATGGATGGTGGACGACGATTTCCTTAAGAACTTGCATCACGTATTACTCGAGGTATGTAACAATTTCTGAACGACTCTGTATTTGTGTCATTCAATTAGTAATTCGACGTCTCTTCTCGCCAGATTTTACATATCGACGAGGGTGCCATGATTTGTCCTAACTGTGGGCACACATATCCTATATCGAATGGGATTCCTAATATGGTGTGTCAGAGAGGTGTGGTTACCGCAATCAGGCATTAGGATGCTGACAGCGAATCCGTAGTTGCTTTTGATGAACATGAAATTGGTTAACATATTACCCGTCTTCGTATGTAAATCGCTCTTTCTAGACATGTTATGATTTCCTCATGCGTCATTTTCCAACGCCCACACCGCGCCCGAAGCAGCAAAGCGTCCGTTCAGCTCATTGCCGCAATCAGGATCTCCACTCTACATGCAATCCGAAAATCGACGCTCCCATGACCTAGGGAACTAGCTGGGTAGGCAAGATGAAATTATCATGTGTCGCGGATGGTGCGTCAGAGAATGAATTCGCAATGTACAGTAGTTTGCATGTATTAATTTCTAACGAAGTACCATCTACCAGCACTATGCGCTTTTCACTGTGTTGCGAATATCAGGGGAAAATCCAGGGATACAAATGTCAGTATGGATGCCGGATACAACAATCGTGCAGAAAAATGCGACGAGAGAATAAATGCGAGCGGAAATAAAGCAGGGGAAAACCGAACCGAAAAGAGACACTAGTCCGTACCCATCATGCATCTGGGCTCTGTTTACTCCCTTCCCCTTCGGCCACTCCGCCGTTTTCTGAGTGTGTCAAGGTCGACTCTGGGGGAGGTCGGCGAGCCCGGGTCAGATTTCAACTCCGTCAATGCCTCGTTCGTGTTTCGGTGTCTCGGGAAGAGATTCGAGGCCACCCTTCTTGTCCGTCTGACAGTGCCTCAGCAGCCTAAGCATGGGAGATCCTTCCAGATCTTCGGAGAATGCCGCGTACCCTCCTTCTTGACCTCCTTTGCGGCGCGGTAGGCGCAGTAGGCGAAGGGAGGGCGCTGAAGCCGTCAGAACTGTAACCATGGCCAGCAATGTCCCGAGCCAAAATCAACGGTATCGTTCCCAGAGCCCGTAGATAATAGCTGTGAAAGATTGGCACTGAGATCCAGAGGTGGGGCCGTCGTCGCCCGGATGGCACCAGGTCTTGTCCTGCGTGCCTTGCGACCAAACATTGTCCCCAGCCCGCAGCTTGTCCAGCAGGTTGTCAGAGAACAGCGGTATTCTCTTCGTCGTCGGCTGCAGCGGCCTGCTTCGCTCTCTCACGGTTCAACTTAGCTTCTTCTGCAGCCAACTTCCTCTTCTCCATCGCGAGTCTCTCCTCAAGGATACTCTGATTGTCGGCTTTGCATTTCTTAAGGGGATTAGCTTTTGTTTGACCTTGCGAAGGAAGCTAATGGTTGAAGTGTGTCCCAAAACCTTATAAGACGTCACAAAAGTTTTAGTAAGAGTGCCGTAGAACTCGGATGAACTCATATTTCGCTCGTCTTCTCCATAGTACTTCACACCTCGTTGAAGGTAGAGTCCGCGTGGTTGACATCATCGACAAGGTCTTCGACCTGATTGGTCGCTTTCCGAATGAAGGTCCACATGCTCTTTTTTGTTTGCCGTAACGGTCGGCTTGTTCTGGATCTGAGAAATTATCGGCCAACTCTTGCTTGATCTTTTTCAACCCTTCACGGAGTAGCTCTTTGTAAGAGACTTGCGAACGTCTTGTAAGTTGACTAGGAGCGGCCCACTAGTCAGACGCGAGCAAAGACTTATTGTCAGAGTGTTTACCTCGGTAGGCTTCCGCATGGCCGCGCTCCTCGGAAGCTCGTCCAAGAACTGCTCCATCTCGACGAAGTGCTTGGACACTGTTCGTTCAGGAAGTGCAGCAGCGTCGTGTTGTGGAGGGTCTTAGTTCGTGTCAACAAGCTTGTTGATGCTGCTCACCCTGAAGCCGAAAGGCTCCGCCCTTCACACCGGTGCCGTTCATAGGTAGTTACCGAGATGAGTAGGATTAACTAAATGTGAAATATCAGTCTATTGTACACCGACCGCATCTTACACAAGGACTTACCGCTCAACAGCTCCTTGAAATGTTTGGCGTGAAGGGAGCGGGCGTTGGCCCTGCTTTACGATAATCAGGATAGTTTCCGGTGCGCTCTAAATGCATCGTCAGGGATGTGTCAGTTGAGTCGATCGATGATACTCACATCGTCCAGCAAGGAACCAGGTTTCGTCGAACTTTTTTTCCTGAAAGCATGCCCTCGATACGAAGGTCCAAGCCGATCGATCTTGATGAGCTGGTCGTACCATAAGACGATCTGGAGGGGTGGAGGCCAGCAAGTTCCTCCGGCTCTGCGTTACGGTCATGACGTTCAGGCGTGCAACCTGCGATGCATATGGGTCACGTCCAGCAGCAAGGCCAGTAATGAGATGGGTGTTTGTAATTGATTACCTGTTCGGGGATTTGGTAGTACCGTCTCAGTTCGCTGAGGAAGACTTCGGTGCACGACTTCTTGATCGAGTGGTTTTTGAATCTTCATAGCGATTTCCTCCGGCTCAAGCTCTTCACGGTTTGAATCAGAATTTCTGGCAGGGTCAAATAAAAAACGATATTCCGAGTTCAAGGTTTCATACCCCTCCCCCCCCCCCCCCCGAGCCACTGCAACTCGTTTCTTGGTCTGGGGATCCAGCACGCTTTGAGTTCAGCGCGCTTGCTGTTTTGCTACAAACCATACGTTAACGCGCCACTTTTTAGCAAGCTACATCACCAAGTGGGGCCTACCCATGAGATTGATGACCAATTGTTTGGCCTTGAAATCTTCTTTCCATCTCCATCCAAACGCCATCCATCTGGAACTTTTTGATCCACTCGTTCTCCTTATATCGGTTGTTCGTCGTTGAAGACGGTCTTGGTTGCTTGCTGCTGAGGTAGCTTATCCCATTGGAGCTGTTTCATCTTGGTGCCAGGAGTGATCGGAATGCCCTTGCGAGTATTCATTAGGTTGCTGAAGTTGGCTCCTAGAAGGGCAGACGACCGAGAAGAGTTGGGACCAGACATAGAAGGGGAAGAGAAGCCGCTCTTTGGTGGGGGAGGCGGGGGCGGAGGGAAGGCGCATGCCGCCAGGTGGCGGAGGTGGTGGGGGTGGTGGAGGGGGTGCGGCCGGGTCCTTAGTGACGGGGTCCCTGCCATAAGTCCAGATTTCATGGGAGGGTGGAGGCGGCGGGGTGGTGCCGGTGGGGGTGGTGGCAGCAGCATGCCCCCACCGATGAGCGAGGCGGAGGCGGAGGCGGAGGAGGTGGCGGAGGCGGTGGTGGGGGTGGGGGTGAAGCAGCAGTCGTTGAACCAGCTTCATCAGCGTGTTCTGCCTCTTCTGGTAATGTAGTGAAGTACGGGAGCTGGTGAGCTATCTGGACTGGGTTCGGATGGAGGCCGGCCTTTGAGAGTGAGTTGCCGTCGTAATTCTTCTGCCAAAGAGCCCGGTACAGGAGCTTTCGAGGTGCGCGCCGACGACCCAGACGCCACTGACGTGCGTCAGTAAGAGTAGAAGATATGCTTTCTCGTTGACCTCGAGCGGCGATCGCTTTCAAGCTCGCCGTCTTCAGTAGTCCTGCACCAGAAAAAAAAAAGCGAAGCTATGATCGCTCTGCTCACCGAGGTCATCTGGCGGTACGAGAAGTAACCCGTCTGAACCTGATGTAGGTGTGGCAAATTCGCCCAGTTTGTGAGCGAGAGTAATCCTTTCGCCGAGGTGAGCCCTGATACTTCTTGGACTGGATGACGGTCCGTCGTCCGCGTGGGGGGGGGTACTGAGCTACATGTGAGTAGCAATATCCGAGGAAACGCAGCACAACGTACGATCTTGACACCCTGAGCAAAGTTGCTGCTGTATCTGCTCTTGGACCATGGCTTCGTCGGCATCCATGAATTGCGACGTACGACCACCCTGTGCTTCGGACGCGCGCTGAGCATCTGTAGCACGCGTCTTGTTCGACTTGGTACGCTTCATGCTCGAAGCCGCACGACGACGAAGACTACCAGCCTTCGTGGGAGTCTCGTCTTCGTCTGCGGTTCCGTCTGAGTCTTGATCGTCACCGCCTTTGCCATTAGCCTTGTCTTTCCGACGCCTATCGCGGCCCTCGAGAATACTAATCGTCTTGTCACGTTGAAGGTGCTTCTCAAGAGTCTCGATGAGGGGTCTTGCGATCCATGGCTCCAGAGTTTTCCATGATCTTGTCGACACCCTTGCCAACTTCTCGGAGCATTCTGAACAAGTTCCATGATCTGAGCTTCCAACTGGGCAATCTGGTCCTCGTAGCCAGTCCGCTGTGCCTCCATTTGCAGCTGTAACTTCGACGTATTCTCGCGAGAAATATGAAGCTTGTCCTCGAGACGGCTGACTTTTTCCTTGAGGTTCGCGACCAGACCCTCGCCGCCTTGCGCAATCTCCTCTTCGAGAGCCTCTCTTCTCCAGACGAAATTGCAAAGCGTTAGCATGAGCCTTTGCAAGCTCATCTTCGATGTGTTGATATCGGTCAACGTCGTTGAACTGAGCGATGATACGTGTCGACAGAACGTCCAAGGCGGGCCTCCCCTCCCAACAAGTTGCTTGTCCATGACTAGATCCGTGACCGCACCATCAATGATCTGGAAATAGTACGCAAGTGCAGGGGGCCCTCTTCTCGGATGATGGCAAACAGGTGTTGCATCATCGACAAGAAGTAGTCCCGCGCGCTTTGGTAGTCCCGCGTCTTCGCCTTGAGAGCGTTGAACACATCTTCTGGGTTCGCCTAGGTCTCGTTTCGCTAGTGAGGAGGTCTCCTGATCCATCTGATCTTTGAGCTTCTGCTCGTCATCGTCGAGATTCTCTTGCTGCAGTGTCAAGTTGAGCTGCTTCTCGATACTTTCAACGGCAAAAACCACGGACACTGTCGGATGATGCTCTGGAGGCCTGCAGCCTCCATCATGGCTCGATGATGAACGCCGCATATCCAAGTCGTCCATCTTCTCAAGGATCCATTAATGAGAAGCAAGTTTGCGGTCTGAGTAAGGAGACGATTAGCTGTCATTTCAGCATGAGAATCGGTATGAAAGTACCGTGTAGTCGTTCAAAGAAGCGTCGAACTCCACCATGCCGCTTAATATCTTCGCTCGCACCGACGAGAGTACCCATACGACCTCTACCAATAAGAGCCATTTTTTTCAAAGGATTTGAACCAGAAGGTGTAACAGCTGCCATGTTCGTGTTTTTGACTCGCTCAACGTTGTAAGGGCGTCGATGATCTGTTGATGAGTCGCGCCCTATTCGCAAATATATAAGGAAAACGAGGATTTCCAAGAGTAGCTTTCTCGTCGGGATGTGAGGGGTATTCAGTGCGGGACGTTATTTGCGTGACTAAAGTGTGATGGCTGAGTGCGTCGGTAACAGCAAACTTGAATAGCTGTTAGTATCGGGAGGCCCGGCCGTAGGTTGTACTCACTAACATTATGGTTTCAAAATGTATTTGATGGTCTTAGCGACAATTTCGTATTTTCGACGGTCAACGTCCGTCCTTCCGTCTGCAATATCTTTTTAGGAATGTGAGTCCATAATAGACCAAAGTTTCACTTTGCCGTTGTGAAAAGCCTTGCGACTAATATGATTAAGGGTCTGTGGCCAGCACAGATGTACCCTGTAGCTCTATGAAATGTCTGAACCAACTGTAGGATGGTATATGAGACTTGTGATCTATAGTGAGAACAATTCATGCGCACCTGACTTCCTTCCCTCTCAGGCGAAACTTGAAGACCATCACAAGCTTCGATGTCATCGTCCTATCGCATTAAACTTCTTGATATACCACTCAGGCGTGCCCTCGATGAGGAACGCCGCCTGAACCCTGACTCGGTCTGTCTCCGCGTCATTGCTCTTCTCTCTGCATTTTTCTTCCTTCATCGTAAACTGTTCGTGAACGTCGCTGTACACCATATGCCATTTTCAGGTCAATCGTACAGGTTCGGAAGTTCACCCAGATCGCGGGTGCGTCGTATATTCTCGAAGAGGGCCTCGATTTCTTCGTCATTCTCCGGCGGGGGAAGTAGAACTCTGAGCCGCCGTGCCGATGAAGATGCGCGGAGATAAGATGCGTAGAAGGTGGCCGTGCGAGTCGAAAAGAACTCAGCGAGGGCGTGTGGTAGCGTGAGGAACGCTTGTCGTCTGAACGCGCTATGGTGGGAGCAGCGGAGCTCGGGTCGTGAAGAGGGGGTAGAAGGAGGTATCAAGTAATGTGCGTGGCCTGCTCGTTGGAGAGGTGGGGGAAAGCCGTGGGCGACAACGTCCGTTACGGAGGAGCTACTTTCACTTGTGCCGGTTACCTACGTGTACCCGACTTCGAGAGATGGGCTGTCCGGCTCAGCTTGTACAGCGTAGACGAGTTCTGTCGTAGATATTGTGCTCGGTGACCCAGGACGGCCGATGAGGGCTAATGTCACGATCGCGGTATGCACGTTGCTCGGTCCACACGGCTTTTGGCCATGGCAGTACTTGTTCAGCTCAGTACCGTTCGCAGTGAGTGTAGGGTTTGTCATTGGCGCAGAAATGACTGCCGAAGAGCTTTGCCTCGCAAGCCTTGAGACATGGTATTGGACTGTCACAGGAGGACTCTGAGGGGGGGGGGTCCCAGCTTGTGATATGGAACGGAATTGAGGTCCTGGTTGTTCGTGGCTGAAGACTGCCTTAGGACGGCTCTTCTTCTTGCCGCCGAAAAAAAACGAGTCCATTTCGCAAAGAGACCAGCTCAGACGAGCTTCCTATGTAGTGGGTGGGGGGTATATACAGGTATCCTTAGAGCGTAAACAGAAAACCGGAAGGAATGTCGGTGTAAGACCCAGGATGGCTTGAGAGTCCGAGCAAGTGCGAGCGCGTATCCTTTCGGGTTGTAGGCCTTTCAAGTATCCAACAGCATCGGCTGGTTCCAAGGCTGGCGGGGAAATCGTGGTAAGCTGCAAGCCCAGGAGGCGCAAGGTTTCAAGCTGAGCAGCAAACTCTCAGGATAGAGGGACGTGTTAGCGCCGAGGCCATAAGGCCCTAGTAAAACGCTCCGAGACCATTCAAAGCCACTTCAGCTTCGATAACAAAAAGCTTATTAACGGGTAAAAAAAAAGCAGGTAATGCCGATCGTAATGACGCTTTATATTACTGGCTTCTTAACGCCGCACCCTTGTATCGTATTCTCGCGAGCATCGCTGTGATGGTCGGTACTTAAGATTTAAGGGTAGTTAGAGCGTGATACATACATCGACGTAACAACAAAACAAATCGTTAGAATCGTAATACGCGAGTGGCCACCATGAAGCCAGCTTCCTAGGGCTCGCAGGATGTAATGTCATCGCCATCGTGGAACGCGCTTGGAAGAGGAGAACGCCGGATGTTGGCGTTCATAGCGGGACTGCCGGCAGGAGAAGATCTTGCGGCGTGGTTGAACCAGGCTGAGAGCCCTCGGAACGTCAAGCGAGGTAATCGCCCCTTTTTTTGAGCCGAGGATGACTGAGCGTTAGAGGTAGCGTTCTCCTTGAGCGACCGGCGTCGGTGCTACCAGCAGCATTTGGTGCCTAGCAGACATCGGTGAGTCCAGCAACGAGAGCTCTTGGAGAGTGTAGTTTGTAGCGAGTAATTTCCGTCTGAAGCGATGTGACTAGAGACTCCGTGTGGGCCATCCGCTCCTCGAGGTCTTGGTTATCGGCTTTCAACTGGAGGATGGTGCTGCAAGACTTAACAAGGGTCGTCCTCTAGTGACTTGGCTTTGTCTATACTGCTCTAGTTGATCGGACAATCTTCGTCTCCACCCCCTGAAAGCCCCAAAAAGTTTCTCAGAGCCACCAAGTTTGTTCGTCAATGACAGGTCAGTTTATGACCGTTAGTCGACTTACAACCTGAAAGTGATGTACCGTTAGATTGTCCATCGCGGCGAACCAGGAGAAGGTGTTTTGTAGGATAGAGAGTAAGTGGTCCTGCAGCGTTGGTATCCCTTGAAGCGTTCGTACGTACAGAGTTGCGAGAGAATTCTGCTGGATCGTCTGAGATTGAAGACTGAGTCACGGAGTCCACAGATTCGTCAAGCCACTGCTGAACGTCCATCTTTAGCCAGCTTCCTCTTGCACGGTCGCCACAGCAAGTTGATTGTTCACGTTTGGGATGTTAATGTGAGTGCGGTGATGTGTAGGATGGCTTGCCACAGGACCGGCAGACAGACTACATAAAGAGGAGCTGATGGTGAAGTCGGAGGGTCGAGATCATTTCCTGTAGGCGTCCAGGATACACGTTGATGAGCCAGAATGTTTGAAATAAGATACTCCCGCGAAAAGGTGGTTTCTCTACCGCAGACTACGGACCGTCGGAAAGTCGGGGCCTCGGCGACGACCACAGATCCCATTTTCCCCCGACCAGCGAGAAAGGATAGGAAAGTACTGAACCAGTAAGAGTAGCGACACCCGGGTGACCGTTGGCTTCGCTTAAGACTTCCAAATCACGTTGCTTACGAGCTGATAGATCATCGTAAGTCCTGGCCAAGTATCACGAATGTAACATTCCAAGCTGGTGACAGAAATAAGAGCTCGCGTTCGATGGAGGTGGGGAAATGCTCAAAGCGCGGAAAGCGATGTAGCATGACGAGTTTCTTGAGAATTCTCTGAAAGTGCAATTCGAGTGGCCGAACTAGGTACAATTTAGATGACGGAAGGGGAGAAAAAAGAAGGATACAATGACGGCATGATGGTTGATGATGTGGAAGAGATGCATTTAACCCTTCGTACTAAGTCGTGGATATCGTCTTGACTTTTAGATGGATGTGTTTGAATAGTAATATAACACGAGGGTCAAATCTGTACCTCTACCGGGGAGAGCTCTATGCGACTCAGATGATACAGCCCTGTTGGCGCGTAGGGCCGCCATTCCACCTTATCTGCACAAACTGCTGCACCCATCTCACCCAGAACAGCGTGAGCCCGTATGACTTGATCATGTTAGGATTTGGATTACTCGGTATCGTGTTCCTCGGAAGTCCTTCTTAGCTAAGCTTGTAGGTCCGCCATTTGTTTCCTCGACGCAGACCGTTGTCTGGATCTTCTTCATGAACCACTGAGGGGTGCCCAACGTCTTCTGTTCCGTCTGTCGGGGGGCGTGTGGCCGCCTCTTCTGAGTGTCTTGAGATACAGATTCTTTGAGTTGCCCACGAGTCGTCCGTCCAAACCGCCAAAGGAGGATTCTGTGTCGGGTGTGATGTGCATTCTTCTACAGAATCGAGCCGTAAGCGATAAAGTCTCCTGCAGTGTAGACGGTCTTGCCGCCCGTCAACGGAGGACATTACAAGAGCGTAGATGGTATTACAAAAGTATTAAAAAAGTGTAAGAGCTGGTGGGTAAATAGGCCGCAGGTCCAGAGTACGCAACGTCGACGTCTGTATGTGAACAACACCTTCGGCGAACTGTGAGGTGCCGCCCGATGTTGCTTACATAAGCGACCAGGGTCCACACACGGCGCTACTTCATGGGGAAGCGGACGTTCTCTGACGTTTTCTGCGCGACGACAAGAACAAATCGTCGATTTATTTCACCCTCAATAATGCCTCATAATACCTCTTTGAAGGATACTTTGCAGTCTGGTGAGCAGGAGTCAAATCGTGGGGGTTCAATCACGTCTTTACATGGACAGATGTGCCGTAAGTGAAGCTAAACATTTGAGTGACTTCGCCCTGTTTGACCATGATCTTGAAAGGAACGCTCATTATAACCCCCATACTCACAATGGCCTGACAACACACACTTTGATCTTACCGGCCATTTCACCGTATGCTATCAGAGAAGATGACCCCTTGAAAAAGGAGCATTTTGGACCTGGCTCGCGGATTGACGTTCCAGCTGGCAAAGTCCACGAAGTCTGGGTTGGAGACCAAGGCTGCACCTATGTCATAGGCCATAGGAGTCTCGGTAGTTGGATGATTTATCTTCAATGGATTTCACGCATTGCAAGGAGGAGTCGCGGTCACTGGACCGTAAGCCCTTAACACAGATTCTTACTATGCCGGCTCGCATTGTCCAAACGCCTTCCCTTGTCAAGAGTCCCCTTATCTGGTGTAACATTCTATGTGAAAATCCTCTCCTCAGACCGGTCTCAACTGATGTACAGAAAATGGTTCGCGCAGACCTAGATGGCAGGGGTACACAACCGGTTGAAGTCAAACGATCCACCATCATAATACCCAACCCGCCATCCCGACTTGACGCCGGCCGAGAACTATCTATCAAGCGTCCTCCGCGCGTATGCTGGCTTGGTGGCATCGGGCATTAAACAGCACGTGCACGTCCGGAAACCACCTGTCTGCCCTGCTCCTTGACTATGATTACATCACGCCTTCTCGAGGTCCTTGGATGGGGAGCCGAAGCTGGGGTGTTGAGACTGATGGTTTGTCTGGGGTCCGACGACGAGATGGAGCGTGATGGATTGCGCTGCCCTCGGGATGTGAAGCTGTTTGCGGGCGCGATATCGTCGCAAGAAAGGCGCAGGTTTGTAGTGGCCAAGCGTAGTATGCGGTTGCGTGTACACTCGACAACGACGAACGCAGTGACGAGTAATTGCCGCGAAAACGATTCCGACTGGAGTTCATATGGTCTAGCCCTGGATTGAAGAGGTAGTGGGATGGTGCCTACCCGGGTTAACATGCTCACTTGAACATCTTGAGTATGGCTGGGGATTAGGCTCGTTGCTGTCCGTTGTTGCTGGTGCGGGAAGGGATGTGCGGCTCGGTGAGTGTTCCAGCCTCTTTATGCACAATTCTAATCTGAACCGAGCCAGCCTCACGTCGGTACCAAAATTAGAACCGCTGCTTCCAGCTCAGGTGAAAACGCACACGACCAGCAAGTCCAATATATACACGTCGCTCAAGCCACCATACATAGGAAATGATTCGAAACAACATTTGAACGCCGTCGGTACCTCCGCCGTCGCCATCATCCCGAACCCCACCGTATGAACCGCATCTAACTTTAACAACCGCAAGGTCCCTTTCTTCTCCCTCTTGACTCCCAGAGAGGCCTTGGTCGCGGTTTTGATATTGGGCTCCAAGCCTGACCCCTCCCCTTCTCCTCTCGCGCCGGCTCTAGGATTTCCAACATTCTGACAGCGCCGCCGCCACCTCCGACGCTTGACTTGACGCCGCACTACTAGCTATCGTTAGAAGTCGCGACAGCCTCTAGTACGCGTATGACCTCTTCCGTGCTCTTGCGCGCGATACTGTCTCGCTGCCAGAAACGCAGAAGAAAACGCAGAAGCGCGCGGGTATCTTGCAACGTAGGTATGCCTTGGAGGTCAAGAGAGGGTGTGCATCACGTCGCACTCATCGCTGCGTAGGGTGCTCTGTGCTGAATGAGCATGCCTCTTCCGTCGATCACACCGCGTGTCTGTATGGTACGGTTACCTACATGGCCGGCACTCCTAGGCGCGAATGCAAGCCGCGGCTGCACGACACGACTGAGAGGTGTAGAGCCCGTAGCGCATAGCGGGCTCCGGTGGTCGGCTGATGTGGTGAGTGATATTGGTACCAGGTCTGCCCTCACTGTCGACTTAAAACAGCCAGCAGCGCGCTATACGTATAGGTTCTTTCGGGTGGAGGCTCATCTATCGCTATGTACTCTCTCGTCCGTATTATGTGGTGGGTAGCCTTTTCGTGATCCTCGGCACGGGCACCTTGCGTGCTAATCGTCCACACGCCTCATTATGAGATATAATGTGATCGTGTGCTCTGTCTTCATGTACCCTCAACAGATGACATCGCCGGGGACCCACGTGTCAAGTGTACAATCCTGAGAGCAGTGCGGGAAACGTGTTGCCGTGCACCCCACGCCACGAAGGTGGCGATCAGGTGGCGATCGCTAGATTAGGAAATACGTGTAATCGCACTCGAGACTGCATAGACTGGAGTATTTGAACGGTCAAGGTTTGTTAACCATCTTTCGAATGGTACTGGGTGCTGAGAGCGAGACACGTCTCTTCATTAGGGCGCCAGCCAGAACCCCTCTCGGCAAGTGCCGGGTACCGCAGCTTGGGTTTCGTTCGAATACCAACCACGCGCCCAGGAGACTGTTCACGCAAACATCGATTTGGTACGGTATGAATGCTGAGGTATCACTTTGACATAAGCTGGATATATCCCGCGACTGAGAGGCGGTCCGGTTTGAGCAGCTGCCCCACCACGTTACTCCGTAAAGTTGCCGTCGGCATAGACAGGGTGAGTCTGTTCTTGCGGCATCAAGGTACACTAGTCTCTAATCAGCGTTCTTATGGACCCTGCCCAGAGAATGAGTTCGAGCAGTCGGGGCTGGATGCCGAATGGTTCCAGGTTTTTGCACTTGTCGACCGTTGTGTCGACGTGGTCGCTTGATGGCCTCTGCTACCGTTCGGATGGAAATCGGGCCAACCGCGAGCAGTGGGGGATGACTTCTCTCTGGGGTGGTGGCATCCCTGTTGCAACCGTGTTGCTTTGTAAATCTCCAACATCGAAGCCGTGCTTCTTGATGCGCCCGGTCCGCGGCACCTTGAAGCATGCTCCTCGATGGGGTGTCCACGCGGCCATGGTGCGGGGCGAAGTCGGCCACTCCGTAGACTGGGAGGACTTAGCAAACTGGTCATCCTTTTCTGCCTTTGGGGCCATCACGGAGCCCGATAAGGGGGGGAGCCTTTCTGCCTTGGGCCAGGTGCTCGGTGGCCTTTTGTTAGAGGGCTCGGACGGGGCTAGCGACGGTATATAAAGGAGCTGTCGCGCCAGGGAGACGACCTCTGCTCTGCCAACCGTGCGCGCACGGACCAGGGAGAAAAATGCTGGTGACTGTGACACTGTATGCGTTCTCAACGCGCTCTCCGCTCGCTCTTGGACAGCTGTCCAGGCGACGGGGGGGACCGTGTACGGGCCAACTACCTCCCGAGCGTCCAAGCAGAAAGACCATCTGCAACGTCCTCCACTATGGAGGGACCAAAGGCTCTAGCGTGAGTCATGTAGCCTCTCTCATTTTTCGCAGTGATTTGGGCATATTTATCCGATCCTCACGGACAATGGAAACGTCACGGCCCCGCCATATCCAAGCCGCATTCGACGGCTGTGTGTAGCCGCGAAGAATAAGCGGTTCCACCCTCTTAATTCCCGGCGGGCAACTACGACCCATGACCCCCCAAGACCACATGGGTTACCTTGAAGGGCGGAAACCAATGGGCACTCCAGCTCGATGGTGTCACTGTACACGAACAGGTACGAAGACTCATATATAGCTTTTCGACATCTCATCTGACTCTGTTTAGCGACGACTGGCGGTCATATGTTCATTAGTGGGTGTCCTTTGCTTGAGGATCACGGCTGGCAAAGTCTCATACTTTGCTCTAGTACAAAGTGCCACGACTTTGAGATGTGGTCAAGCACCAGTGCCGGAGCTATTCAAAGGCCACGGTAATATCAGTCCGCAACGCTGGGTAAGTGAAGATTATAACAGCGGAACGATGAATCTGATCAATGTAGTCCTCGTCTTCTGCGTGTCATCAAGTCTACCAACTTCTCGCTTCACGATCTAATCTTTGTTGACTGTAAGCCAAGCACATACCTTTCGGTCTATCACTCACGGTTCTCGTTACCAGCTCCCGAATTCCAACGTTATTCTCGACAACTCTCCTCGAACGGTGAAGTCTATAACTTGGCTACCTTTTCGCGGCGCCAACATCGGTGGCTCAGACGGCATTGATGTATCCGGCACCAACATGTGGATTCATGACGTCGAAGTGACCAACCGCGACGAATGCGTGACCATCAAGAACCCCTCCTCGAACTACAAGATCGAGCGTATCTGGTGCAACCAGAGCGGTGGTTCCGCCACAATCGGCAGTCTTGGAAGTGGCACCGCCATTGAAAACATCGTATACAAGAATATCTACACCAATGGCGGAAATCAGATGTTCATGTAGTAAGCTCGTCTTCACGCTCGAGGTGTCAAGGACCTAACGCTTTGTCTAGGATCAAAACCAAATGGCGGTGACGGCTACGTCCGTAATATCATCTTCGACCACTTCTTGGGTCTCGGCAACTGCTTACGGCCGTAAGTCTGTTTGCTCAATTCAGTGTCCACCAATCGTTGACTCGGTGTAGTGGACATTGACCAGTTCTGGAGCCAAGCTACCAAGGCTTCTGGTGACGGCGTTGAAGCTGTCAAACATCACATTTTCGGTAAGCATTTGGACGTATATCTCCTCAGCACAGCCGGCTTATCTGCCACCAGAACTGGAATGGCTACATCACCGACGGCAAGCGCCGCTCGGCGTACCGTATTCTCTGCTCGGATACGGCGCCTTGCAACCGACGTCGTCATCGGCAAACGTAAATCTCTGGGCGAGCAACAACGTGGGTACATACGCGTGCGAGAGTGCTTATGGCCATGGAGCATGCCTCAAGTCTGGCAGTGGGGGAAAGTATGCGCAGGTCACGACGAGCTATACTAAGCCCTCGGGCTTTGCTACCCCTACCGCCTTGCAGGGCAACCTGCTTCCGGATTCGCTACAAACTCTGCTATACCTATTCCGTGAGTTGTCTCTTTTTATTCAAGTTGGCGTAGTGACGCTAAGGTTGTTTTTCAGTACCATTCCTACTACGTTCTACCCCCGGTCTTCCGCAAATCACACCCTTGGCAAAGAACATTAAATAGATAATAAATTCATAAAACTCATCCTCTTTCTCGCCAGCGCGATGCTATCTCTTCCTCCTGGAGTTTCGACAGATGCATACTACTATATGAAAATTTAATGGTTTTTATTTAATTGTAATATTGAAACGCGATTTTTCTTAGAGTGCCAAACTTCAATCATATTGGTCTGCTAGAGCGTTTTTTTTGTATGGGAAAATTGCAGCCTGTTCTACACTCAGATAGCCTGGATGCGACTGGACACTTTGGCTCCGAGCGGCGCCTTCGTGGCGCGGTGATGACCGCAAGGAGGATTTTCTACGGCGTCTTCGCCCCTCCGAAGTGGACGCTCATGATTGTTTTTTCTCACGCACAACACTGCGATATGATGTCAGCCTCTCAATTATCCTACACTCTGCTCGTCATAAATATTTGGACACTGGTGTTAGTTTGGTAAAAGTCAAAACCAGCAGCGGGTCTCATTCTCACACTGGCGGATCAAAGCGGCCCAGAACGGCCGCAGCTACTCAGATAACGCGCTGCCAATTGGACTCGTGAGTGAGAACGCATACGCTCTCTCTCTCTCTCTCTTCATACGGTGCTTATTTATGGGTGCTTCAAGCAGTACGATTGCTTCGCAGACAGGATCATCTCTCCGTATACGACAGTCATTTAACTTCCAACTTCCCTCTTCGTAATTCGAGCTCTTGCCCTCAGTTTTCTCCACTCTATCCCGACGTTCATCGGGGCATTGATTCCACTCTTGGCCTCCTATACGACTCCGAGCGTTTTTTCACTTGAAGTTGCCGACCGCTTGGGGGAAATTGTTCGCCATGTTCCGTCAGTCGACCGCCCCTTGACGCGGGCGCGCCCTGAATCGTTTTGACACCACCCGTCAGGACTGAATCTTACGACGACCTGGGCCCTGTCGAGAGAAGATGCCCGATGGGATACATTCTTTTTGCGCTTCACACCGCACTAGAAGATCTTTTCCCTCGTGTGTAAGTCGCTCCTCCCAAAGCTGCGGTTTGTGCTATCTGCTAACGAGCCCCACCGATACAGCTACGAAAGCCTAGAAGCAATCAAGCTCAACACTCATGCACTCATCCTTCGCTGGAACGGCTCTGAAAACGCTCTCTCTCCAATACTGCTGACAGCTCACTTAGGCTCGTATTGCTCATGGCGAGGCATATCAAGAAACTAACGATTCACTAAATAGATGTCGTGCCGGTAAATCCTGCCACACTTGACTCGTGGATACACCCTCCATACTCGGGTTTCTTTGATGGTGTGTAGGTGGGCTTCTCACTTGTAGGTTGTGCTGACAGTATGTATTCAAGGGACTTGGGTGTGGGGTCGTGGCACCGTGTGCGACGACAAAGTTGACGTTGTATCTTTACTGTGTGTACTCTTGACCGAGACCTCAAAACGTTTCGGGGAATCTGACCCTCGACTGTAGGACAACTGTGGAATCACTGCTTGATGTAGGTTTCATGCCTCAACGCACTGTCATCCTTGCTTTTGGGATAGACGAAGAGTCCGCGGGTACGCAGGTGGAGTTACTTTCCCCCAATTCCCGCAGGATTATGCTGATATTTCATCACAGGGAGCTCCCTACATTGCGAAATATTTGGAAAATGCGTATGGAAAATACGCATTTGCTGCGCTACTAGATGAAGGAAGGACGTGAGTACCATAAATCCAGAGACATGAATCTATTCACATACTCGCGCTTCATTAAGAGGCTTATGGTACCCCCTACGGTGGGGACGTCATTTTTGCGAACCCCGCTACGGCAGAGAAAGGCTATCTCGATGTCCATATTGAGCTTTCAACTCCAGGAGGACATTCAAGCGTCCCTCCACCGCATACAGTGAGTGTTCCAACGATGTCGCCAGCGCCAACCTCACTCAGAGTGGCACAGGCCATTGGCATGCTAGCACAAGCCATAACCGAACTCGAGGCGCATCGCCATGAGACGAGCATGGAACGCACGGACACATTCTTCCAAGAACTTCAGTGTGCTGCGGCATACGGTCCCGAGCTGCCCGACAACATTAAACGCCTCGCCCACGATGCGCTCGAAGACGACGACTCGTTAGATGAGCTTACTCAGGCGCTGCTCGAATGGGATCCCGCATCGGCTGCCAAGTTGAGCACAACCCAAGCGGTTGACGTGATCTCTGGAGGTGTAAAAGTCAATGCGTTACCGGAGAAAGTTTGGTCCATGGTGAATCATCGTATTGCGGAACACAGGTACGTGTGCGACTTCGGAGCGCGACTCACACTCATCGGTCTATCTAGCTCTGTTCTAGAGCTTGAAACCCATGTGATCAGTGTTGTCGAACCAGTCGCAGCTCGGCATAACCTCACGCTGCATGCGTTCGGCAAGGAGATCATGACAGGCGGTGCTGGAAAACTCGTATTGTCAGACGCCTTCGATACAGCTTTAGAACCTTCGCCTACAACGCCGACAAAGGGTAGTCCGGAATATCGTATCCTCGCTGGTACCATTGCCTCTGCACTCATCAGTACTCCCGGATATCACGGTAATCAAATTGTTGTATCCCCTGCTCTCGCAATTGGTAAGGAAGCTATATTCAGCATGCCTTGACTAGTAAGCTAATACTGCGAATAGGAAATACTGGTCAATTTCTTTGCTCAATGATGCCGTGCTATTGAACTGAGATTGCCATAGACACCAAGAGTTACTGGAATCTCACTAGGAACATTTATCGATACGCCCCACGTTCCCGAGGATGCATACTACAATGGTCTACACACTGTCAATGAGGGTGCGTGGCACCGTTATGCTAGATCAAATCCTTGGCGAATAAATGACGCATCCTAGCCATCAAGTTAGACGCAGTCATTGGCAGGATACGATTCTACACCAAGTTCATCTTGAATTGGGATGAAGCAGCTCTCAGCTCAACACGGTAACGGTCGCCTCCTGTGCGCTGACCGACAATGGTCGGCTGAGACGTTGGCAGACTCCGTCGATAACTATCTGGACAATGAGAAAACACGGGATTGAATAAGAATGAATGTTGAACGACGTCTACTGTTATCTCTGTAGCTCTATTTAATACATGTTTCTGGACCAATCGTCTACCCCAAACCGAAAGTGCTACGCGCGTAATACATCGAAGGGGGTTAAGGTGCGCGTTGGTTTCGCCTCGAGTTGACGATGGTCAACTCGAGGGTACTTGTCCCACAGACTACGAAGAAGTCCGCACCAGGACAGTCGCCATGACTCATAGCGACCGCCCTCCTGTGGGTGAGAGAAAAGTAAGGACTCACTCGCACTTCCAGGCGTCTTCAACGTAGTCCTCCATCGGCTTGGCCCCTCCTATCGCATGGCCTGTGCTCATGTCTATGATGCAGTTAGCTACAAAGTGGGGCCCGCTAAGCTTCGATAGCTGTTAACAACGACCCTAGTGAAGAGTGAAAGGGGAAGGTCGTCCCTAGTAACTAGGCGTGCCCAGAACTAGACACTAAGAGAGGCATTGGTCGCTGGGCCGCAGGTCACTGCAAGCCCGGACATACCTAAGAATCTACGTTGTCTAAACTACGGGCAACGGTGCGAGGGGGGAGACATGAGCACGGGGACGATGACGATTCCGAGATAGCAGCGAGCTTGGGAAGGCGTAGGTGTTGGTGCAGATGAGGCGAGAGGATGATCACGGTGAAGAAGACACCTTGGATGAGGTGTGTCAGTTGCCGGGAGAGGTGTGAAGCGAAGTGCAGCAACAAGGGGAGCTACTATATATATGTTTTCAAACATGGGTCACACGCCACGCACGTGATCCCGGACCATGCGCGGTTGATTCGCAATCAACAAGCCATAAGCGCCCATGAGTTCCATCGGACACTTGGCTGGCGTTCAAGGTGTTTACTACAGCACGCGCACTCTCATGCCAATTCAGTGATCTAAGCTTACGGAGTTGACCTTTAAGGATGCACGAGTCAAGGTTAAATTTGTGTCCACCGTCAACTCTCCGCTCACCGGGCGCTCTACGCGTGACACCAGCCACCGCAGGTAAATGAATGAAGAGCTCAGTTCACCATGTTGTAATTGACTATGTTACGCCTTCAAGCTTCAAGCTTCACAAGTTCACAACGACATATTTTGTGGATAAGACTGAACAACTAGTTTTTCTTCCATAACTACACACGTACAACCCAAATTACACATCATTCTGGACATAATACAGTATACAACAGGTGTTGGGAGAGTCGAGACTAACAGCCGCGCAAGAACTTGACAAAACTTGAACCCGAAAATCGAAAATCGAAAGAAAGAAGAGGGGAGAGGAGGATTCATGGGCCCATAGACAATCTGAGAGAATGGGTATGAAGACGCACAACGAGTATGTGGGGAAATGGAGACGTACCTTTATGAGTCGTTTGAGCTGAGCTGATGCGAAAAACTGGCAGTGGAAGCCTGACGAAGTAGGATATTATGACTATACCCATCGGAGTTCAAGAACATTACGTACCTCCATAATCTTGGACAGGCCATAGTCCAGGAGGGCGTCCTTCAGCTTGTTAATGTCGGCGATGATGCGGATCGCGTGTACAAAGATCACATGGGAAACTTTTTACGATGTCGTTGGCAATTTCCGCCAGGTCGTTTTGGCAGAAACTCGTTCAGGGGTACCCGCCAGGATGCAGAATAGGAGATCTTGTTGGCAAGGACTTCTCGTAGTATCTTCCAGGGTCTCGTAGGGCGAACACGTGTAGTCTCGTTCAATTGGATAGCCCCACGCCGTGACGAGCGACAGTTGCCACAGGTCATAAAACAAGACGTTCGCACGTCGTTGAGGTGCTTGCCACGGAGTCTGTCTTTGTTCCCTCCCAGACATCGTTGAGTAGATTGCGGACCTCCTCTTTGAACTCGGCCAGGGAAGAAGAGACCGAGAGGTCACAAGGCAGGAGACAGTAACGAGCCGAGTCGTCCAGGGCCTTGCGAGATACTTGTATCCTCGAGGCAAGCAAGAGCCGCATTGCAGCAGAAAGCGTCGATCCCAGCCCAACATAGCACACGCGCGTTCGAGGGTCTGCAATGTGCTGACGCTGGCAGAGTTTCTTGAAGGTGACTTCGAGTTGTCGGAATACACAATCTTGACCACCATGTCCCCAGCCCAAGAAAATGTAGAAGCTCGATGGTGTTCGTCAACAGAGCGTCAGAGTCGAAGTCGCGCGCAGGTTGAACATCGAACATGGGGAAGTGATGACTCGGAGGGCTGCGTTAACAGAGCCTTTTTTGCGCAGAAGGGCGCAGGGAGGACGATGTTCTGGATGCGAGCGGCTGGGGAATGGAATGGGTTGGGGGGATGTTTACTTGATAACTTGAAAGATGCATTCATCTTGTTGACAGACCTCCCGTATCTTAGGCGAGGCCATCATGAGTGTCACATTCATAGGAAACCGCGACGGAGTCCACGTCGGTAAGAGATGCTGGAGTCGATGGGCGGTAGAGATTCGTTTCCGGCAAAGAATGGCGCGATGTTCAGAGTAGGTGCAATCGTCGACGTCGGGAGCAGGGGAAGGCTCGGCTGATGAGTGCACTATTCTCTTCATTGAGCGAGGGTAAGTTCTTCTCTAGAAGCGCTCGTCTTCCTTCATCGATAGAGAGTCTAATTGTAGTGACAGGCGTTCGGGCCGCATGCTCCGGAGTTGTAGCCTGGAATTCAGCTTGCCCATACACGACGGGACTAGAGAAGAGATTTCGACAGGCAGGGTGATGACGATGGAGTCGCCCCAGGTATGTCCAGAGGCGGTTGGTGTCAACAAAGCGACGGTCCGCAAGAACAGGTTGCGGTTCAACAGTGTAGGCTGCGTTGAGTTGTCCTGAGGGAATGTTTTGGCAAGCCCCCCTGCAATCTCATTGGCGAAGGATGGACCGGCAGTGCCAGAGAGACGTTGGCAGTCGCTTCTTCTGGCAACAAAAAACTAGCCCGGCTTGATGTGTACCTGTCTATTCTCAGTATATTTACATTTCTTGTAGAGCGGAGTGGCGCACCTCAGAGGTGAGGGAGAGTTAGGAATGTTCCGTCGGGGACTATGGACGGTGTGTGCTATCCCAGGACACCGAGCCACTCGGGCGTACTCTCACTGTGTGGCAGTCCTTCCTGGATCTATGCATGGTGATTCACGTTGTAACTTGTTGAACAATGACAACTGGAGTCTGGAGACGTTATCTCTGTGTTAGTCAGGACTCCGTCGCAAAAACAACCGAGGGACATACAAAGTAGGGTCTGACGGTGGGAGACAATGACCAAACTTTTGCGTTGCCTCGGCCAAGTGGGAGTGTTTCGCGGGAGGGTTCTCGAGGACGACAAGATGGCTCAATCACAACGACTAGTCGCTAAGAGTCAGAATGGACAGAAGATACTAGGTGCGCAACGCAAGGAGATGACAAGGTTGGTTACAGGTCTGGTTTCAGCTACCTCGGGCGCTCGAAGTACAGTTTCAGACGGCGCCGGTCGGAGATGCTTGATTCAGTGTCGGTGTGCCAGCGAAGAACCAAATTGGAATCCAGCTCTACCTGAACTACTCCACACAAGTGGTCATATGTACGCAGCAGGCACGGGTATAGAGTTATGATTCGTATTGGACGGGGAAGGGGACCACCTTAGTTGCAAAGCTTTAGTGTGTTCGGCTGATACAACCCAAATCTCCAGAAGAAAATCTCCAGAATAATCATCCCAACACACGGACGAACTGAGGAGCACATCATCGAGCCGAAGGATGAAGATATCAGTGGCAGAGGTTGCGAAACATCGTTGTTGTAGCTATGATGACGGGAGAGCAAGAAGTACCTGTGGTTTCTGCAGGACTCGAGACCACTTTTCAATTCACACCTGGAGTACGACGATAGCGTCAAGCTGCCCCCCTTTTCTAGAGCCGGCTTTGACCGTTGAGTCTGTTGAGGTTGCGATGTGCTATGGTACAATTGTGGTCTGTAACAAGATTTTGGCTTACGCTCTCTTCTCCAGGTACTGCTGCAAGTCGCCCGTGGAGCGCTGCGGGATGAGATGTGAGCCACAGAGGCTAATGCAAGAGGAGATTCAGGTACCTTGACCCACGCTGCGCGAGCTTTGATACCGTCCAACGTTTGCTGGAGCGCCATCTTGTATTTGGACGCATCCTTGGTCTGTAGGTCGAAGTTAAGCGCCACGAGCTGCACCCGGAGTGACTGATCACGCACCTTAAAGTACTCTTTGGTCTCTTCGTAGTCCTTTTCGGTCGAGAGGGAACCGAACGCAAAAACTAAGTTTTTGCGTCAGCCGAAACTTCGCGCAACCAGAAACATAAAGAAACAGACCTTGACAATATTCTGCATCGAGAAATTGCCCGCGAACCGGTCTGCAAGCTGTCACAGCCCATCAGTTCTTCCCTTTGCACCACGAACGGGGCAACCACTCACCTCGTCACAGCACTCTTTGAACTTCTCTGCGACGTAATGCCGCGTAGCGTAGTTCTCCTGCAGACCCGAGAAGAAGTAGAAGATGTCCTGATCACGACACTTTGTGCATGAGATACTCCCACGTCTCATCCTGGAGCACGCGGTCTTTGGTCGCACCCATTGCGCGCATAGCGGCCATACCCATTTGAGGAGTCTTGGGCTTGATAGCAATCGCCTTGACGCTTTCGTATTCCTTGCGTCCGCCGCCTTCCACGGCAACAGAGTATGTGATGTTCATCACGTCGGGTGGGACGCGACACGAGTCGTCGCCCGTCTCGACAGCTTGCGCAAAGCGTCTCACAAGCTCCTTGACGACGCTGTGCCATGAACAGATATATTGAGCACTTTGAGCAAGTACGAGCATGATGTCAACGTACGATTCGTCACCGGCGCTCGCGGACTGTCGAATGGCAGTCGTACGCAGCTGCCGTGTGTCAACATCCTCGCCCTCGGGGTACTCGTACCCGAGACGGTTAACGATGGGCACGAAGAGTTCCTAGAAACGCGTTCAGGTAGGGCTCTGACGTCATGCAGCTTACGAGTACTGACCTTGCGCAACTGGTCGAGCTTCTCGATGATCTCCGGGTACTCGAACCATGTCGACGAGATCGTTGATAGACTCTCTGCCACGCTCTTCCACACCAGGTCTACCAGCGAAATGAGCTCTCAGACCTCGGTAGCGGACAGAGGGCTGAATGACGTACACTCCTTCTCGTTGCGGAAAGCTTCGAACAACTTGAGCGCAGCGCTGACGTCGAGGTATCCGGCCTTGGCAAGCGCAAGCGCGTCGTACACGAGCCCAAGGCGGTCCTCGAGGCTAAACACAGAGTTGGGTCTCGCAGCCTCCTCGGCGATCTTGACAAGACGCTCGGGAGAGTACAATGCACGGACTACGGGGTTCGGGTGTACCCCGATTTATTCTGGGTGCATATGAGGATAAATGGGTCACTTACAGACAGAAACTGTTCCTGCGTTGAGCTTGAATGGCTTAGATGTATCGAGCGCGATGAAACTTCTCCCGTTCGTCGAGGAGGAGCGTATGGTCGATAGACGCCTTGCCGCTCGCATCTGTTGTCAGGAGGCTCAGCGGGATGGACCTGCTCGGCGCAGCTAAATGAGCCCTATAGCCTAACCCGTTGTATATTGAAAAACTTGCCAGATGGTTTCGTTGTCCTGGGGTTCGGGCCGCCCCGGTCTCCAGGAAACGGTCCTGTCGTACACGGATGCCACCTTCGACTTCGGTCACGGGTGACAATGGGGAAGCCAATCTATCCAAGGCAGTCAGTCAGCAAGGTTCATACAGCTGCTAGAATAGCGAAACGTACCTTCTTCACCCAGTTGTCCATAACTTTGGGCACGTCAAGTCCTGTATGTAGGCGCCGGGTTAGACAGGAGAACGACTGCTTGGGTCACCAAGGACACGCACCACTGGCCTCAGCAATGCCGTCCCACAAGTCTTTAGTGACACTGTTGGAGTACAGGTGCTTCTTGAGGTAAATTGACACGCCCTTGAGGAACTTCTCCTCGGTAACATAGCGCGACGCCATGCGAAGAACTGGTAAATTACATTAGTCAGATGGCTTACGTGTATATTGCGTGCTGAAGAAAGCGCACTTGAAGCCGCCTTATCGTAAGACAGGGGCGTCGAAGATCTGACAAGTGGGGGGCATCAACAAGGAGAGAAGGCTGAATCATTACGGAGACGACACTTGGTTGACCATGTTCGCCCATCCGGACAGTCGACCTCAATTGGGTGTGGAAGAGAGCTTAGCGTCAAGAGACATTGCCTGGAATTCATTTCACGAACGACCGCGAGACGAAAGCCGAGTGGACTTTCCACTTCCGGGCAAAAATCCTATTCCGGACGGAACATTTAGTGACTATAAATGCGTTCAAATGTGGGTATATGCGCACTTGTCTGGCAAAAGGTCAGATGACCCCTCCTGTATGAACACAAGCGCGCACAAAAGGCTACTGCTCTACTCACCCAGGATGATAGTCTCTCCAATCAGCGACGCGAAGCCCTCGTTCAGGTACAAATTGTCCCACCACGCCATGTAGCCATGGTAGTATGTTTGCCGAACACACATATGTGCTACCTCGTGGACTCTGGACGACAGCAACCCGCTTCTTTCCGTCCAAGTTCAGCTTTCTTGGGGGTCTAGCAGGAACGCGCACTCAGCTCGTCCGACCAGTGATCAGACCCCAGTTCTCCATGGCACCTGCGTCGAAGTCGGTCGCAACGAGGGTATCGAGCTTCGCGGAGCGGATACTCGATGTCAAAGATCTGTTTCGTAGAGCGGAAGAACATTCCCTTGTTCTTGACATCCAGTGCGAACTGAGCTTGTGCGATGTGGTCGGCCGTCGTGCTGGCTAGACGCGCAGAGGGCGGACCTTGCCTGAGATCGGGGAAGTGTATTTGTCTTCGAGGTACTCAAAGGGACCAATTCGCCCAGGCGACAATGTATGTCGACATTGGTGGGGTCTTTTCGAACGGGTGGTGACTTTTCCCACTTGTCTTCGGAGGAACCGGTCGTGAGCGCGGAGAGCTTTGAGGTGAGCCAAGAAACGGTGTCAGGGCTTTCGGAAAGCGAGGGGGTATAGACGTGCCTCGGAGATTGCGGGCCCATGTTCGCGAGGTTCACAGTGTCAGCGCGAGAAATCAACGTAACGCTGAAGGTAGACTTGAGCAAGGGCTCGTCCCAGCAAGGGAAAGTCGCGTCTGGCGGGGCCGTGGGCTGGAAAATACGTGAATACTACGAAAGATGGGGAATGATGCAACGCACCTCAAACTGTGTCAATGCATAGTAGGACTTCTTGCCATCCACCTCGTACTCTGACCGGTAGTAAAGCCCATCATGCCGTTGGTGAGTGCACCCTCAAAGTCAATTTTGAGCGCGATCTTGCTGCCTGCTGGGAGGGTAGTAGGGAGAGCAAGAGTGGCGCGTTCATCTGCCTCGTCGTAGTTCAACACAGATGACTCTTGGACTATACGCCTCCTTCAAAGAGGCCGATGTGAGTTGGACCTTGCCGAGCTTGAGCTTGGCGGTGTGGAACTGGATGGAGTCATAGTGTCCTTCACAACGTCCAAGCTGGTATGAGCCCAGAAAGAAATTAGAAGGGGAAAAGAGGACAGAAAAAAAGACTCACTGTGCGGTAAACAAAACCGTCGAACTTGAGTGCCTTCAAGTCTGTGCGAACGGTCACATCATAGTGGATAGGCTTGACATTGGTCGGGAGCAGCCTATACTCGTCGGCAGGTTTCGTATCCTCTGGAGCTGGGCCGGCCATCTTCGCGTGCGAAAAACAGTGTCGTGCTGTAAAGACGAGCCTGCGGTGGTGGGACGGGAGAGAGAGAAGGGAGAGAAATGCGGGGCAGCAGGACGCGCAGGCCTTTGGTATAAGAGGGAGACAGCGGCTATCGATCTGATCAGCTGGGGTCTGTATGTGCCGTCGTATGGTTGCGCCATGCGCTGGACGCTGTCGTGCGTGGTCCCGAGAAGCCATGGCGCGGCCGGGAGAGCAGGGGACACAATCTCAGCATCGACCCCGTCTGCACGCTCACAGCCAATCAACCCGACCCCGCGTCGCGCATCTCCTCGCGTCCAAGCGCCGTTTTCGGCGCTTGCCCTGGCACGCCTTCAACCAATCACCGTGGTTCTCGCTGGTCCGGCCCCTGATCTCATCCTCTTTCCCCTCATCCGCCTCCGGGCCCTCATGGATTAATTCGCAATTTAACAATCCTCGCCATGTGTTGCAAGCATGCGACAATATAATCGCACGGAATGGAGCGTGTCGTGCTAACACCGCGTCGCTAGAATCTCTTGGTACGTGCTCACGACATACTGGACCGTTTGGTGATTAAAGCCTATTCTCGGCAGGCAAGGCCATGTCACGAATACAAGAATGTATTCATATTGCCACGCTCGTCATGTCAACCTGAACTTCTAATGAGCAGAAGCTGGTTGTGCGGGTTACTATGGTGTCATGGTGAGTTCAGTTCCTCGCGCACACAGAGGCCCACCGGAACCCCCCGGAAACAGCATATGTTTAGACCCACACACTCGCAGCATCATACAGCATACGATTATAAATCTCGCTTGCGTACGAGACCCAACCTTTTTTTGGCCGATCGCGGCGTCACAAGTGTATGAGCCACCTAGGTAGCGCGTCTTTCATCTGACCACGATAGGGTTCTCTATAACCTCTCCAGGCAATATGAAGCGTACGTCATTCGATTTCTACATTTGTCTCCGCTAGACATATCCTGACTACACTCATTCAATCTGCTGCGTCTTGCTGTCGTCTCTCAAGGTCAGAATAGGTCCCACACATTATATATCCTGCTACTCTGCCCTCTGCCGGTGGCATTCGCTCTTTTCATCGTTGGTGCTTCTTGCAGGATGTCAGCCGCCGTGGTGTGAGAGTCTGATTCAGTAGATTCCTTCGACCATTCACTAAATGTGCAGCATGCGTGACCGTCCCAGGACGTCCCAGGAGCTCTTCCTCAGAGGGTCACGGATTCGCATCATAGATCACCTACGTTATGATATTCGGGACCTGCATCGTTTCTTCTCCTCTGGTATCTTACGCATGGTGCAAATCCGCCAGACGATGGTTATTCCATACTGTCCGATAGACCGCTACTCCCCTCCTCCCCGCGGCGACCCCAGACCCCCAATTGAAGGTTTTCACAGAGATCGTTCGCTTTGCTGTTGACATCGCGAATTCTGTCCGCGTCCTTGACCTCAAACATGGCCTCACAGATGGATTCCATCAGCGGAACGTCGCTCGGAGCCCTGCTAGTGTCACCTTCCTAAACTCTATTCCTTTGGGCATTCACAATTCCGGTTTTTTCACGGAGAGCTGGTCTTGCAGAATCTACCATGTCGTCTTACCCGCCTGTCTTTGTATCGCATCTGGGGCGGGGACGGGCTCATAACGCTGTTGTCGCAGCTCTTGGAACTTTTCCCCCACCTGCAGCAGCTACACACGGAACGCCCTGAGCCCCCATTTTCACTTGTATGCCTTCATCGGAACCCACGTCATACCTTCGCCTCTCCAAATTATCCTCTACTAGAACCAACTGCGCACTCTTCAACATGATGTCTAGTAGAATCAAGTCCTTTTCGCAGCTGGACCTGACATACTACAGCTCAGTTGGCCGAGATATTTCGACCCTCATCTCCTCTGTGGCCACGAGCATTACCGATCTTTGCCTCATCATCGCCTGTGACCATTAAGTGAAAACATCACTTTCTTTTTTTCCCTATTTACTCAATATTTGATCAGACTTAGACACCGGTTCGCTACGGCTCGACGTCTGCACGTCTCTTCGTACACTCACTCTTCTCGAACCCCCTCCAACGTGGATAACACCCTCGTGGACGATCGCTCCCCGCCCATCCTCATATGCAAGCATCATTATGCTCCTGCGCCATTTACCGCCGACCACTGAGCGTGTAATTGTCAACCTCTCGAGCTCACTATTCACAGAAGGCATGGAGGCGCAAGGGAACCAAGCACGTGCGCTACTGTCCCCCGAAGCGCTGGCGCTGCCAGACGCTTGCCATTGGGCCGATTGCGGGAGGGGACCCCCGATGGGGAGGTGCGAAATCTGGGCAGAGGTCTTGAGGGCTGGGTCGGTTAGGTGGCAGGAGCCGATACTGTGTGCGTCGTATTGCGGCGCGCCGTGGCTAGGTTGGGTGTATGAGCCAAACAGAAGGTGCGTTGTCGGCGCGAGGGAGCGGACCGTCCACTGACGACCCATCAAGTCTTCGGGCATGACACATTGATACTTCGGCTTTCCAGACAAACAGCGCTCCATGGAACCTTGTAGTCTTTAGCTCGAGACTTGACGCATCATGCACTCTTTTTGATTTCTCCGAGTCATTCGACTCCATCCACTCCTTAGTCCGATGTTTCGTTTCCACTGTACCATGAGGTGGGGTTTTCCTTACGCAGGGTGGCCGATCGCACGCTGACATCTCCATGCGACTAGAATCCACAATTCATACCAAGGACCCTCCTTTGTCACAATGTTAACATGAGAGCATGCGGCTTGCGTTCATGGCTTTTGATGATTACCCAAATCATTCTCGTAAGATCCATGTTGTAAGAATTGTATTTGCCCTTTACACGCCGTAGGTCTGTCTACTACGTTCTCTGAAATTCTCACTGCACGCCCGTGCCAAAGTGGTTCAATGTGCACGAAGACACGAGCAGACAGTCGACAACATGCACGGAAACGGTGATCATAGAGTCTAGGCTGATTTCCGAAAGGTCTTCCGAATAGCGTTCTGCTGTACTATCTAACCGCTTATGAGCTCTTGCTCTACCAGATTCGAATCTGTATTCACCTGTTGGGCCTATAGATTCTCGTGGTATCTTACGGAAATGAGCTTGCGAGCATATGTGGGAAAAATTCCGACGCGTCGGTAGCTCTGATGATCCACTGTGCTCTAGCTTGAGAACAACATTTGGTAAGTGAGCAGGCTGTTATGGAGCTACGAGGTCGTCCACTCATCATCTTTTCTGGCTCGATGCCATGTTTCCTCTGGTGCATCATCGATGCGGGCGATGCTACATCCTCACACGAATTGAACGTCGCGTAACGAATGCTCCATGCAGATGCTTCTTAGTAATACAGCGGAATTCGTCTTGTCCACGCAGCGTCTTACCCTTCACATATAGCCCCCGCGGCAGAGCAATGAACTCAATGTCAGCTGACACCCCTTCCTTCCTGCCGCTGGGATGATATCGGAGATTATTTTCCAATATCCACTCACTGTGTTGACTTGTGATTAGTGTTTCTCTCTGGGTAACATGGTGGTTCGATCACGCTACAGACTACCTCCCGGGCCTCCTGGAGTCCCTATCTCTCGGCAATCTTTTAAACCTTCCGAAGACGCAGGAGTGGCTCAAATACCGAGACTGGGGGCTAAAATATGGTAAGCCTTGTTTCCTCACTACATGTCTCATGAAAATGACCATTCACGTAGGGTCGGATCTGATTCATTTCGCATGCCATCTGGGTACACACGTCATCGTCGTCAACACAACGAGAGCTGCCCGAGCGTTGTTTGAGAAAAGGTCGATGATATATTCAGACAAGTTAAATCTTCTGTGTCATGTCGTCCTCTCGGTGGCATGGAAGTTTTCAATAACGCTGACTGTTCACTTCAGAGCAGACTCCGTCATGGTACATGAGCTGTGCGTCCTCAACTATTCCAGAACTTTGAGTGACACCGACACTGGCCCTCTATCACAGTACCGGATGGGGAAGAAACATAGCCTTCATGCGATACGGGGATAAATGGCGAGCTCACAGGCGAAATGTTCCACCAGTATTTCCGTCCGGAAGCGGTCCCCAGATACCCACTCCTGCTATGATCCGCGGAGTAAGGAGGACGTTGAGCCTATTCTTGGATGAACCGGATAGCTTCGTCCATCACTTGCGATTGTAAACTTGTCATCTTTATTGATTAAGCGCATCCACTGAGACGCAGATTGCAGCATGTCGGGCTCTACCGTCCTCAACGTTGCGTACGGCATAGACCCGAAAGACGCTAATGACAAATACATCAAGGGCGTCGAAGAAGCCATTCACACTACCATAGTTGGCGTCGTGGGTGCATATCTTGGTAAATATACCTACTGCTTTGGTAACTGTTAGCTAACGACATAGTACCCTAGTGGACTCCTTTCACTATACGTATGTTTACTACATATGTCACTCGTATGCGGCGGCTGAGATACGTCACAGTCAAACACCTCCCGGAGTGGCTTCCTGGCGCCCGGTTCAAACGGCAAGCGCACGAGGAGAGTGGAGACCAATGATAGAGAGTATGTTCATACAGCCTTACAGGGATATCTCATCAGAATATGTGAGCATCCCCAGTACCAGTGTTGTTAAGCGTACATACTAACATATTCACAGGACAGAGGACTCGCCAAAACCCAGCGTCCTCTCAGCCATACTCGATGGGATTAACAGAGCTGACATCGACGCTCAAACAGAGGAGACTATCTGCAATGTGACTGGACTGGCCTACGTTGGTGCGCCCCTACAATTGTGTTTGGTATCCATAGTTAAGCTAGAACCATCCTTACCCCACAGCCACGGTGTTGACACTGTACGTACTGCAGTGACACACACATGTAGTGCAACAGCTCTGATCTTTCTTTCTCTATTCAGAGTGTTGCCACGCTTTCCGCTTTAATTTTGGCCATGATCATGTTTCCGGATGTCCAGGCGGCCGCACATGCAGAATTAGACTCCGTAATCGGTCTCGAGGTCGGCTGCCGGAACTTGCTGACAGAGATTCCCTGCCATACATCACCGCATTATTAAAAGAAATTCGGAGGTAAGAGAGCTTGGCCTGTGGTTTGACCTGGTCCTCTTAGCATAAAATATAGGTTCTACCCAATCTTGCCTCTGGGTATGACTGATCAAAAGGCCATCTGTCTAATGTTCTGCTGACTATTTTCAAGCTACTTCTCATGCGTGTACTACGGATGATGAAATACGAAGGATATCATATTCCCGCGGGCTCAATCGTCCGTAGGGAACGTCTGGTGCGCAAATCTTCCGAATTTACGTTTCTTTCTCGTCGAACGAACGAACGGCAGGGCAATGCTTCGCGAGGAAGAAAGATACCCAGAAACCTCATGAGTTCAAACCCCACCGTTTCCTGGTGACTCCGAGGGTCAGCTCGATCCCAACGTTTCCGATCCTATCGAAATGTTCGGGTTTGGTCGCCGTATTTGTGCGGGTCGATATTTTGCGCTTGATATGGTGTGGCTTGCCATTGCTATGCAAGAGAGGAAAATCTTGTGTGCTTTGACACATTGCAAAAAAACCACTGGATGAGAAAGGACAAAACGTTATTGAGCCGTCGGGACAGTGGATCAGTAGACTGGTATAGTACGGCTCCATGCCGAAATTACAGAACTTTGCAACGCTAACAAGCGTTTGACAGCTGCCCAGGTGTCATTTAAGGTCGCTTTCAAGCCTCGCTCTGCGGCCATAGAAACTCTGATCCGAGAGAACGAGCGAGATGCATATAAACTAGTTCATAGTCTAGGATAAATCAATGTCATTTAGGACTGATGCCATAAGCTTTTTGTGGCGACCTCCCTGCGGATTGGTAGCTATAATTATGACTGGAGAGACTCCGTGTGAGAAATGTTCCGAGAATGCGCTGTAGTTTGGCCCATTGTTATTTATCGTCTATTAGTTCCATTTTCGTCGAGTGCATATCTGAGAAAGTGACAATTGATAGATATACTTTCAGACAAAGTGCGTTTGTCTCGAACCTGAGAGAAGTGCCCACCCGGCACTGGCTCAGGCGACTCTGATCGGACTTTCGCTGGACGCGGAAGTAGCTCGAAGACTAGGGTAACTTCCCCATGCCCTTCGCTTTTTGTTCCTGTGAAAAGTTGAATTACTCCAGGGTTTGAAAACGGCGCTGGAAGCAGGGGGAATCTGGGAGAGGGATGAAGGTCAAAACCGCAATCGGCGACTGCCGCGCCACGACGCTGATGCTGTTATGTCAGAGCGCTTACTAACATGTGACTAGTTCCAATTTCCCTCGATATTTTGTCGGGTTGGGTCAGTCCGTAACAGTGAAGGGTCACGGACTATTGGCGTTCAGAATTCAGTTCTTAGAGCAAGTATGCATCGTTTGGGGAATTGCAAGTAAGTGCCGTACCACACAGAATATCATCTACGAGTAAGTATGATAAGAGGACGATGGCACATGAAAGTAAGCTGTCGACCTCCGCGCGATACCCGCAAATGTGGCATAAACGTCAGGAGAGTTAAGAGCAGAAGTGCTTGAAAGTTACAGGGAACTTTGCGGATAACAACGATGGTGGGACGTGTTTGACGATAGAGCCACGGTCGTGCGTCTTCATGACCTTCTCGACGTCGCTGTAAAGGCTACGGTTTATCACGGTGAGCTTTTCGAGAGAAAGGGCGATGCTGTAGCCCAAGCGAGGCATAATCACGCTTCCAATTGAATGAGGTTGTTATAATGATCGACGCTGCGCTCAATGGTGAGTATCAGATCTTGAAAGAGGAGAGATTTCAATGCCACCTCTCTCCTCGCATAGTGACAAGGTCCGAGGCGGCCTCTTCGAGTATGAGTTCTTTCCCATGGTTTATTTCCTGCCTCGCGTCTTCGATTTTACTGGTGATCTTATGAAGTACAGCCTATGTAGCCAACTTTAGCCTGCCATCCTCGATCGTAATTGTTGAGAACAGCTTCAAACCTGTTGTATATCCTGCAGGACCAGGGCCAAATCCTCCATACCAGCGGTGCACTGGGGGAACAACCTCTGGTTCTCTGAATAACTGCAACGAGTTCGCTCAGGGAGGATTGTCGGGTTCGGGCTCTCACGAGCGTTGCCAGATCGGGCCGTCGTTGCCAACTTCCCCTTTTTGGATGACGCTGTAGGACGGAAACTCATTTCGGACGGGCCTACGGACGGTAGGACCGAGAACAGTACCCTCGGCCGGGCCTTGGGTTAAGTCTCCCTGCTTGTATGCCGAGGGGACGCTCTGGGTATTATCCTGCCGAGAGATCTTCATCGTCGTCCTGGGGGAGATTGTCCAGCGGAGCCGACCTGAAAGTTATGATCGATGAGGTAAACGATGCCAAAAGGGATTCAAATATTGAGACTAGCCTGATTTATCACAGGCGCGGACTTTCGCGGCTCGAAACCATACAGAAGATACTTTTGTCGGAGTAGACACACCTTTTCAATCCGTGCGGGGACGAATCAGCAAGGTAGACAGGTAGTCGGCTGTATACATATTAGCACAAATTTCCGTTATTTTGGATCCCACCCACCGAAGTATCCTCGACGAAACAAGACATGTCTGCTTTTCCAGTGGGTACTGAGGAGATGGCGTCGGTGACCGTGGGATCCACGTTCTGATCGGCTCGGTCGGTTTTCGGAGCAGTTCAGAACATTACTAGGTGTAATGCAGCCCTGCTCTTGAGATGCAGTGTCCACGGACGACTAGAGGAAAAAAAAAAACTATCAGACATCAACTCTCAGCGCTATGGGGGCTTGACCTTGAATACGACATTCTGCTTCCCAGAGGGTCGTGGCTGATGCGAATCCTGGTCAGCCCAAAGACGTGATTGTGCAGATACACGTACCATGTTGGCTATGTTGCTTTCCACTGTTGTCAAAATAGCGGGCCTTTCTTCGGCGAGAGTGTCATCAGATGACCCAAGATGCGCCTTGCGCTCCCTGGATTCCTCTTGGACTACCTCGGGGTTCAGCAGGGCGAACTGGCTGCTTTGACCGCGGTCACGGCTTTCTTTGTCGTTTTTCTGTCCTTTGCTGCAGATGAAATGCGACTCCCTTTCGATTCTGCGACCTTCGTTCTCGCTGATTGCTTTGTCTTGTTCCGCGATACTTTGGAGCCAGCCAACATCGGAGTCTAATCTTGCTTCGAACCAGGGATAGCATCATAGTCTACTAGAATGGTGCCCGGCGAAGAAGGAGAGATACTGACACGCCGCTTACGCCCTCCGTAACGTAACTTTTATCGCGTCCCGAAGAAGCAAGATCAGCACCAAAACAAAGGAGATCCAGGTTCTCCATCCGGACCGTTTCCAGGAGGAGACATTTCGGAACTTTGACCGGTCTTTGCACGTTTGGTGGAAATATTCGCGTTCGTGTGATCGTCACCTGGATTTTTCCTCTTGGTGGTCTTTGAAACCTCGTTACAGGGAGGCGAACTTTGAGGAGGCTGATTCTTTTTGCGCAAAGCGGTCTTCACTGCTTTCTTCACAGGTTGTATAGTCGGGAGCTGGGCAATACTAAACCACGTTGAGTGTGTGTGTTTTTGCAGAGGCGGTACTCTCTTACCGTGCTTGTCGTCTACGTATCGTTTCCTGGTGGGATCGAGTAGCCTACTCACTCACACCCTCAAACCGCTATGCAAGGGCAGCACGGGTCGCCGGAATAGGCTTGGCTCCCGACTGAGATGGAACATGTGCATCTTCCATGGTGGTGTGGTCCGTAGGTAGGAGGGGGTTTAAACGCAGCTTTGGAGCGACAAGAGCCCAGAGTGGAGCGAGAAGAATGCGCATTAGTAGTGACTGTAGTCATCGGAAGAACAGAGCGACGCCTCGAGACCATCGTCTTGGTGAAAGGCATGACTTCGTCGATCTCGTCGTCGGACACCGTAATGACATTTTCATTCGGGGGAGGCCGCGAAGGGGTAGAGATAGGCAGTTCGTCGTCAGATTCAAGAATGACTCGCCCCTTCTTCCGCAATACGGCGCGGGTCACTGTGGCCAAACGAGCTTCTTCAGGAACAACGTCAGCCATGTTCTTCTTATGTTTTCTGGGAGGCTTGGGGGTAAGCTCAATGTCTGATAGAGCATTGTCGTCAATCCCAAAAGCCTTGCCGCGAAGAAGTTGTCCAGCGAGTTGTCCCAGTAGGAGTAGCGAGAAGTGAGAGAGACGGAATCGAGATGTTATCGACACCAGCAGCTAGAGCGGCAGGAACGCAGAAGGGTTGAGCACAAGAACCATCAAAGTGTCCAAGATTAGAGTCAGTCGGCCGATTACGGCCAGCGGGAGAAGAAGAAATGTTCTCTAGCGGCGCCAGTGTCAGTAAGGAAGGATCTATGCACTCGACTTGCCCTGTTTGAAGCGTATGAACGCCTTCAGGGTCATCATTTGGTTCGTTCGTTTCGTAGACTGGTGCGAAAGTGAGCGTGGTGAGGCGGCAATAGGAGAGATTATGTACGCTGTGATAGGTTCTCGACCCGCTGTTCTATCTAAACAACGATTAGAATTGTTTTTATTTTGGCAATGCGCTGACTTACTTTCTCGTTCTCCGATGAGATTACCGGAGAGATCTATCTCGAGTGCTGTTGGTGACTTGAGAATGGAATGTTTTGCGAACGACTGTGTGTTTAACATGCTCCCCTAAAGAATGAGTAAGTTTTACGAGCACGAGGAACCGTGATGAAAATATGCACCAGTCCACGACTATTGATCGCTGGCGCTAAAGCGCTGTATATCCTGCCGATCAACAGCGAAAGCTAGGGCAGGGGTTCCGAAGGGGGTTTCTACCAAATCTTGTCCAATCAAGGGCGGCGAGGATAATGTCACTGTTACACGGAAAAGAGACAGAGTTTCGCCTGACTGCGCCGAGACGATACATTCATTTGACCGCCCCGACTTTGGTCACTGTGGAGTACGCGGCGGACAGGGAATCGAACATGTCGCCCTGTATGTAGTTGACACAAAATTCGGCGCATATAGTCAGGGCAAAGCATCCTTCGCGCACGGTTTTCTGGCACTTACCTGCACGAGGACGTTCGCCAAGAATCCCTGTCCGTCGACAAAAACGCGATCAGATGGCTTGACGTCTTGGCAATATCAACCTCGGAGACTTTTGAATGGTTGAGGACTATACGCCGATAAGCATAATAACAGCAGCGAGCCTTGAGACAGGACATACAATCCTATGTTGGGAGCCCGCCAGCACATCTACGATCTTGTTGGCAGTCTGCTCCCATTCTGGCGTACTGACATGTTCCACCATACTGGCAAGTTCCTCGCCAGTAACGATGTCATCCGGGGAGGAGTCTACAAAGACAGATTGGATGAATGCTCTCTCCTGTTTGCACGACCCTCTACAGAGGATCCGGATCGAGGGATTATTTGCGCGAAAAGGTCCAGGATACTTTCTAGTACAAGATATCTGGGTGTATGCGGCTAAGTGGGACGATAATCGTGCAGAGAAAGAGCCAACCTCTCGTTCTCCATAGCATGGACCCAAGTTTCATCCTTGAGCGATCAGCGTCAACCAATTGACTGCGTCTGTTTCTAGGATAGCTCACCCTCCCAGCAGGTTTGGATCTCGTAGCCGCTTTGGTTTCTACATGCGCCTGTGCACTTTCCGACAAGACTGAGTATCCCTGCGTTGAGTGGATTTATATACTTGTCTGCCCAATTAATAGTATGATACTCACAGTAAATCTCAAGTCGACGGACATATGCGAGATCGACGGCGAGAAGAATATTTCGCAGACTGTTGGATAAAGAACAGAGCCGACGGTTTCTTTGAACTTGTCTAGAGTAAGCTAGAAGTGAGCAAGCAATTATGCCCCCCCTAGCCTTTTACCTGATGGGTTGTTCTCTAGAACATCCTGCAAGCGGAGTTGAATGGTCGTAAAGATGACGCAAAGCTGGCTCGACACACCAAGACACCGGATATAAAAAACCGCATTCAGGATGTATTGCCAACGCATCCCTGTATCGGCTTGCCCAGAGACAAATACCTTCATAACCGTTTGCTTTCGTACAGAGTACGGCAAAGCAATGATGTGAGCTTTAGAGCCGCCCCATGATGAACATGATACAGAGCCGGGAGCTGTCGCCTGAACACGTCCTTCAATTTGGACGTAGCTTCCGAGGAAATCGCCTCGGACTTCTGTTGGACTGTAAGCAGATAATAGGATGGTGCAAAGTTGAGGACCATCATACTAAATATACCATGTACGAGGCAACCCGGTCGAGCGTATCGAGATCCTTTTTCTTGCCTTTGGGATTTTGCCTTCTGAACGGCTTTCCTCAACACGTCTATCACGTTTTCGATGTCTGACATCTTTTTCAAACAGGCACAAACTGTGTAGCCAACGCAATTGCCTTGGGGAAGGTGGGGGAAACCCGAAAAACGCGATGGGAGAACGAGAACGCCGAAGAATGTCGCAAGAGGCCCGGTGGTAGAGCCACTGGGCGCGCGTCGGACCGTGGACATCAACAGACATCACGGGATTCCCCGTGCCACAACGTTGATTTGTTGTTCGGCAATCACCGCGGCCATCCGAGCCACCAGCGCTAGACCAAGGGTAACCGGAAACCTTAATCCGCGAAATGGACCCAGAGTTAGCGCTTTGAAAGGACCCCGACCACCTGATGGCACGCCGGAGACACTCAGTGGAGGAGATCATGCACCAAATAATCGGAAATGTACTTGGGCTAGAGAACAATCATGATAAGTACATGAGACATGGAGTCTGGTCTGACTACCATGGCAGTAGGTGTGGTGTCGCGCGGAATACTCAGACCAGTTGGTCGCGAAAGCCATGACGTGATATCATTTAGTCATCCCCTCAGGCACTGCGAGCGTGTACCTGACCAAAACATTCTCGTTCTAGGACGCTATAAACGATTGTCCTAAAAATCGTTTAAAACTCGTGATAAATCATTGAATATAAATTTAAAGTTAGATTACCCACTCATATGGAGGGGTAATTATGCCCTATGAGAAAAGTGAAGCCGAATTGGAGAAAAGGGTGCAAGCGCTTGACCCCGGGGACTCGCCTACGGTTAACCAACAACGGTTGAGGTCGAATTTCACGGATTAAGGTTTCTGGTTACCCTTGTGCTAGACTCGCTATCATAGTGAGCTACCGCACCGCCCCACCAATGGCTTTCAATGTACGAGGCAAGTTGAGTTGGCTCCCTACCGAGTCATATGCTAGAATTAAGGGTGCAAATCATGTGGCTCTCTCGGTGAGCTTATTAATAAGGCCCCTCTGTCTTTCGCGATTTTCCGCATAACGGGCGGGGAGCTCACATATTCTTTCTCAGGCTAGACAGGGGCGTGGACGATTTTCCTCTGCCGATACCGACTCAATAGCCGAAAGCAAGGGCTTCAACTGATGAAACCCGCACATAGGTCGGTCCTGTGATATCCACACGGCTCCTGAAGCCGAAGTGTTTTTCACCTTTCTCCCGCATGTGGAAGGCCTTCCGTTCTTCTAGCCTTACAATGGCCATCGAATGGTTTGAATTGGACCACGACAGTGTATTCAATACATTCGCGTCGGTGATTTCTCACAGAAACACAGACCCCATGGGCTAATCATATTTTGTTTCACACAAGATCACTAGATATAGGGGGAGTAGATCCATTGATGATGGAAGAGTAATTTCTAGCCTCTCCAACTGCCGGTGGGAAATTCGGCGTGCGTGTATGTGTCATTACCATCTAAGGTGGAGTTTCACAGCGGTATTCACACACAAATATCTGATTCACTACATGTGCAGCTTAACATATTCTTACTGCTGGCGGATTATACGGTTGAATCCCGAGATATAAAAGGTGCATATGCACATATCCGATATCAGCGATTCATGAAGTACGCGCTCCAATGCTTGCCTATCTCATTTTTCAATATCCTCTCGCCATAGGCTTACTAGTCTACAGCGCGTTGTGGCTGCTAAGTCCGCCAGGCCAAAGTATCGACTACCTCCAGGACCCATCGGGGTTCCGATTCTCGGTATTTCTTTCTATTTTCTTCGACATACCAAAGGCTCGGGAATGGTTACAGTACGAGAAATGGTGGCGAAAATACGGTATCGTGGAGCCCTTTGACCACTAAATGTTTATTGATTCAAGAGTGTGCATAGCATCCGATCTCATATACCTACGTATCATGGGGACACACATTATCATTGTCAACTAGTACCAAAGCTGCACGCATTTTTATTTGAAAAAAAGATCGAGTAACTATTCCGACAAGTAACCACTTCCCTCGCTCCTTGACTATGTCGGGATCTGACTTGGCCATGGCAGGGTACAATCCATCATGGTTCATGAGCTGTACGTTACAAACGCTTGTCATACAATCACAGGCGAATACTCAGAGAAAACAGAACCGGATGGGGGAGAAACATAGCTGTTCATGGGGTATAACGACACATGGAAGAGCACACAGACGAATGATTTCCACCAATTCTTTCGTCCAGATGCTATTCCAGGTTTATCACCCCACGATGATACATAATGTCAGACGGTGTCTGGTATGCCCCCTATTCCTGGATAGGCCGAACGTACTTTGTTCAGCACTTACGATTGTAAGCTCGTCCCAAATTGACTTCGTTGCGGCTGTTGATCTTTTCTTGGCACAGGTTGGCCGGATCCACGGTGCTCAACGTGGTGTATGGGATAGTTCCTGAAGGCGGAGACGATCGCAGAATCAAGGTTGTAGAAGAGATGCGGTCAGTGTTGCGGCTAAGGTTGCCCAGTGCCGGTGCATACCTTGGTGAGCAGATGTATGCTCTTGTCAGTAAACATATTATGTCACGTTACCACAGTCGACTACCGTTTCCTATACGTAAGCTACTCAGCATATATCACACCTGTGCTGTGATCTTGAGTTACAACTGATTTCACAGTGAAATATATATTCCCGAGTGGGCTACCCTGGCGCGCAAACTTCAAACGTCAAGCTCGCAGAATGGAAGCCAGTCGTCGACGAAATGTTCATAGGCTCATCAACAGAGATGCTAAGGCAGAATATGTGGCAGTCTGCCTCTGTTTCAAAGCCTCATGACGGTGCTGGATTGTTGCCCATCTGAGGACAAAGGTAGCGCGAAACCCTCAGTTACTCACACTGCAATTTTAAACAGGATCGACAAAGATGAGATGAATGATGAGTTAGAAAATCAAGTTATCAATGTCACGGGAATTGCATATGCAGGTATGCTAAGATATCCATGTACAATTCTCTTAGAAAAATAAGGGACTGACTAAATTTTATTTTCTTCTGGTAGCCGGATAACAGATACTGTGTGTCACCAATCATTGTCAATATCAGCTGTCCTTCTGACAGTGTGCGCTATAGACCGTTGCAACTCTTGCTACCGCGTTTGTTCAAGCTATGGCTGCTCTTCCCAGACATACAAAACCGCTGCGCAAGCTGAGCTGGACTCGGTCATTGGTCGAGATCGACTACCCGACCTTGATGATCGCGACGATCTACCGTATATCAGCGCGTTATTCAAAGAAACCATGCGGTGAGTGTCAAAGCTATCCAGCCATGCCACATTAAACGTTGGTCTAGGTGGTATCCGATCCTTCCCCTAGGTGGGCTACTGCGATCGTCCTCAGCCGATATGAGACTAAAATCACAGTCGTAGGAATTGCACACAAATCCCTTGAGGACGATGAATACGAGGGTTATCATATACCTGCTGGTTTCGATCGTAATGGGAAATGTCTGGTACGTTGATGATGCATCCTAATCAACGGACACTCTGCTTATATACTGTAGGACAATTCTTCACGAAGAAGAGCGCTATCCCAATCCGTATGAGTTCAACCCTCTTCGCTTTCTCACTCCAGACGGAAAACTCGACCCTACCGTGCCGGATCCCACCGAAGCTTTCGGCTTCAGTAGGCGCCATCTGCAGCCGGCAGATATTTCGCCCAAGACCTGGGGTGGCTTGCCTATCGCCCATATCCTATGCGCATTTACGCTTGAGAAGCCCCTCGACGAACACGGACAGATCATTGAACCTTCCGGGAAGTGTGACAGTGGGCTGATCTGGTATGAATCTTACATTCGGCACGTCTTGAGAAGCATTGACTCATACTGTTTCAGTTTCCCCGAGCCATTCAAAGTTGCTTTCAAGCCGCGCTCTGCCGAGTTGGAAAGTATCGTTTACGCAGCAGAGTCACTGCTCAATTGGAAAAGTGACTCGGAGTTCCCCGAATATTATAAACTGTAAAACGCAGAGTTTATAGTGACGAGCCATACAATTGTATATCAACACCCGAGGAGAGGAGGCTTACTATAACTAACTGTATGCATTGATTGGGCCCAGTGCAAACATTGGCATCCCAAGGCGGGTTGCTAAGTCTCCGTCAATGCATCAAACCTGCCCACCCATCACACGGAGAGGACGGAAAGTCGACTGACAACAGCAATTATGCAACTGGGTCAATTGTAAGGGGAGCGTACATAACGATGGATTCGTGCAGGGTAGTCGATACAGCTTGTATGAGATGCATACGGTGTCGTGCCAGATATTCCCTCAATATAAAAACATGGTCAGAGGTGCGTCAAGGGGCCCGTGCCCCACTCAAGTCCACGAGGGCGCGGAATAGCGCAAGTCGTAGGAGATGGTGGGAACGGCGACGCGGCGCAGCGTCTCGGAGCCTATAGGCAGACACGGCGTCTACGGCGTTCTTTCGTGTAGTCCAGTGCTGAGCACCAAGGATTATCTGCTTCGTTTCTCGAAAGCAAACGCGATGTAGATGTCTAGTAACAAAATTAGCGCAAGCGCTGGGCATAAAGAGGGATTGTGACGTACTCGCAGCGTCCCACTGGTCCTCGTTCCATCGCACTTTCACCATTGCTATCGACAACCTTCATATGTTGTAGCATAGGTTTGAATTCCGGATGCTCTGCGTTCTCTTCGTAAACTTCGTGGAATTGTTTCTCGTAAATCAGGTCAAGGTCGAATTCTGCAGCTAGCCTAGATCAATCGTCAGTAGAAGATCGCTGACGTATACCAATGCGGGACGCACTTCACAAAGTTTGTCCCAGTGAACAACGTATTCCGGGACATCTTCGACCGCATCTTTCAAAAAGAACCAGTAACGATCGCCATATAAAGAGCGCTTTTCGCGCTCCTCGAACCGAATCTTATACACACTGTTGCCGAACGACAGCTCGGTCGCGTCTTCGGGTACAGACTTTAGTCGTTCCCTGGTCACAGTCAGCAGTGCTCTTTTATAGAGACACAAATGAACTCACAGCAACCACCGTCGTTAGGGACAGTGCCGATGAACCGACCTCCAGGCTTCATCCATTTCGTGACATTGGTCAACATAGTGCGGACCTTTTCCTCATTCTCGAAAGCATAATGCATACAGAACTGTAGCGACACAACGTCGAAGTATGCCGCATGTGGCGGGAGGACCTTCTCAGGCAGAATGTCCCCAAGGAGGCGGCGTGTAGCAGTCTGCGGCCGCAAAGTAGGCGGTATACTTTGGTGGCTTGAGCTGGGTGTACCGTATACGGGCCTGATCGATTGACACCGCGGCGATGTCTGGACCATGATGTGAAGACAGATATAGCATATATGGGAATGGAAACCTACCTATGCCCACAAAGTCTTTGATCCGAGCCTTGCACCACTTGATCAGTCGCCGCCCTTGCCACAGCCCACTTCTAGAACCCGTCCAGCCCCACGAGCGGGGCCACGCATGCCGCCACCACACAGACCCAAACAGGGATCCAGTGAAATCGCTGCGAGTGACGATGGGGTGAGCCTGGCTGATAATGAGAACGCTCTTGATCCAGTTGTTGAAATTCTTCAACCCAATGATGGGCGAATCTTTCCGTTGCGCGAGACCGACTTCGGGGCGTGCATTATTCTATTTTCTATGTGGTACGATGAATAGAGTAGCGTTGTAAAGACACAGAATGAGACTCACAATGCTCAGCAATGAGGCCGACGTCCCGCGTGCGCTTCAGCGGCCTATCGACAGACACCTTCCTCTCTCCCCTCTTCACTTCCCATACGCCTTCGCTTCAGCAGCTGAGTTGCGACGCCGCCGGTGAAGTTCCTGTATGATCGTAAGCGAGCTGAGCGGTACAAATTGCTCACACGACCTCACTATTGTAGCGCTCTAGCTCTTCTGGGGTAAGTGGCTGGAGTACTGTGGCAGGAGGAGTGAGGCGATTACGAGGCGCATATGGTACGCTGGATCGCGTCGAGCTCAGCACCTTGGGCACAGCGGACTCCTCAGGCTGTGGCGGCGACGGTTTCGGCGGCGACGCCTCACGGTTCGATGCGGACGACGGCAGAGCAGGCGGAGGCATGTCACTGTATCCTCTTGAGTCTGCCCTTTTTCGCAGTACGGGGAGAGCTTGAAGACTGTCCCCCAGACTACGTGGATGGGCGTGACATGGAGCTTGGTGGTGATGTGGGTCGTGGAGTGGATCCCGGGAGCGACGCAGATGGCCTAACGGGTGAATCCTTCCTTGGAGTTGGTGACCCAGAGGCCGTACGTTGATTTCCCGGCAGCGCGAGAGGCGAGCTCGTCGGCGGGGTGAAGTTGTTCGGCCCACCGTTCGCGTTCTCGAAACAGGTCAGACGCGCCTGATGACCGCCGTCGCTTCAGACTGTGCCGAGTTCAAGATGTCTTCTGGCTCTACAGGAGACGCATTTGCGGTAGAAGGCCGCGAGATGGAGTTGCGTTCACCGCCGGCTGAGGGCGCGAGGGGCGACACCGAAGCAAAGGGCTGTGTGAGACGACGAGGCATGGTTCTACGTGAGCACAAGAAAGAGACGTTGTATTACATATACGTACCTCCTGCACCACTGCTCCCGGGGAACGCAAGAGGCGAGGCGTGCCGGTGGAAAGTACCCTCCCGCATCCCCAGCTGGGGATCGGTCGACAACTGAAGATCTTCTGCGAATGGGGTGCAGCATGTGCAAGCTGCTCATTGATTCCTGGCGTTTGCGGGCTCGTCTGGATGCAGGATGATGTGAGAACGAGGCAGGTGCGCGGGGCGTGGTCGGCGTGAAGAGAGACTGCGACGCGGGCTCTGGCGGAGGGTCGTCGTTGAGCAAGACAGAAAGATGCGTCGCCCTGCGGGTCCAAAGGACTCTGTGCTGGCACGGCTGGCTCCGCTGTCGACGAGCCTGGGACCGGGTTCGGAAGGTTGTTTGCGGGAAGATCTAGTCTGAATGGCAGTGGCTTGGCCCGGGGTGACAGGTGTGAGTTGAGCACGGCGTCGCGCACGGGGTCGAAGGCCGGCATCTTGAGGCCTGCGGCGACGAGAACGGGGACGGCAAGCACGAAAAGATTAAGTGATAGTTGTACGGTATTCGTCCCAACCTGAACGTTGAAGCAAGATGGAAAGAACATCGACGACGAACTTGACGCTCATTGACTGTGCATTGCCGCACGGCCCCACTCGACCTCCCCTCTCCCTCCTTGCGCCTAGCGTTGGCGAGGGCACGCTCGACAGTGCAACCAGAGGTGGACATCCAGGTCGAAAGTGTTGACGGGGGCCTCCCCCACACCAATTCTGGCGTTGACAACCTGCGCATATATTGAGCGTCGCGGGAACATTGTGATGAGACCAGCGGCACCACAATCAGCGATACCTTCGGGGATTGGGCCCGCAATTCATACCATGCACGCGTCACACAGCAATACTAGGGTAAGAATGATACATTGGCTAGTAAGATACAACGGGTGCCCTAGCGAAAGCACCGAAAAAGGGCGAAAGAATGGGGCGAAACCAGCGAATCGGAGCAGATGCATACATGAACGGTGACGAGGCTTGGGCGATGAAAAGGGGGACACAATTAGGATCGCAGAGGTAGAGCTGCCGGGTACTTGTACATTAACCATATATCTTCGAGTCAGACGGAACATGAGAGATAAATGAAACATGTGGATCCATGGTCTAGTTTTACTCCTGTCCGAATCCAACGGTTTCCTGGGATTACATGTCAGTGTCCTGCCAAGCCTCAAATGACGGACAAGACTCCACTCTACGCGCCAGCGTCAACTTCTGTTCCAGTGTAGCGTAATCCTTTGTATGGCGGAAGGTCAATGCGGTTGAAGCACGTGTGACTCTTCGGTAGCTGGCTCGGGTCTCCCGACTTCTCGATCGTGAACCGACGTGGGCCGTCGGAGCCCTGGAGATCCTTGAAGCCATTGACGGGGATACGCGATGTGCCCGTCGCAAACTGCAGCAGACGAGACTTGCGCTCTGCCGGCCAGCTCTTGACGCACTTCCAGAACCATTTGCACGACCTCGTCATTGACCTCATATCCGCGATAGTCGGTGAACTTGGCCCAGTCGTCACTAAATGTATTATGAGCAAGACGTTATTTGGAAACAAAACAGACCACTTACACGTCGATCTCTGACATACCCGCCAATGAGGAGCTCAAGCTCACGCTCATCAAAGACGTTGATGAGATCCTGGGGAATGAGTTCGCTGAAGCCGGACATGAAGGCCTCGAACTGCTCCTTGACACGGCGCGAGATACGGTACTCGACCACACAGTTGACGTATTCCTTCTTGTTCTCCCTCGGTGACGGGGAATTCCTCGCCTCCGGGCTTGAGCTCGACGGTGACCATCTCGCCGAAGCGCTCTTCAGTGGTGGTGAATGTCTCATCGATGACATCGGTGATGTCGTTTTCACTAGATATCCCAGTGAGCACGACTCCTCGTCAAAGATCCCGAGACGACCTACAGCATCCATGTCAAAACCGCGGTGCAGCTCGGCATCCACACTCTCCAGATCAGCGAGGGTGACCTTCTTCTTGAGGATCATCTTGTAGATACGCCGTGATGAAGTAAGCATCCAAGAACCGGCGGTGGAAGATACCAGACCCAAGCAGCGGCCAATGAACTTGAAGTAGTTCAAGTGCTCCGGGTTGACTCCCGAGGCGCGGGTTGATCTGAAGGGTATAGTTGTCGTGTGCCGAGTACTCGAACAGACAATAGAAGGGGTTGAACATCTCGTGCGAGAGCAGGAAGAAGAATTCACTAGAAAAGCCTTTAGTTCGAGCAACTGTCAGAGCGTGGATTTGAACGTACGCCGAGAGAGACCACCGTAATCCAGACCGTCCTCGCCGTCGAACTTGATCATGAGCCGCTTCTTCAGGTCGCTCGGCGTTTGTCTCATGATTTCGGCATAACTATCCTCGAAGATATGGTTACGGCGCACTTTGATCTGGCAGTTACCAGGCTGTGCGCGCATTGCAGGCTGGCTTCGAAGTAGATGAGCTTCCGGCGGAAGTCACGCTTGTATTGGGGCACATTCGCGTCAAGCGTGGACGGCAGGCGTGGATCGTCCCATGTCGTCGTCTTCGTGTTGTGGTCCACAAAGTAAACGCGGGCAGTCGACGTGAGACGCATCTCCCAGCCCGAGGGTAAGGGTCCAAGCTGTGAGATGGTCTGCGGCTGCAAGGCAGTATTGGCGCCGTTGGGACCCATCACGCGGATGATCGTCTGCCGGCGGGGATCCACCCACGTCGTCGTGCGCGTGTTGTGGTCGACATAGTACGGCCGGCCCTCAGGTGTGTACCTCTCCTCCCAGCCAGCTGGAAGCGGTCCGCCACCGCTGGTAGTGGTGGTTGTTGCTAGCGGCAAGCGCGGCTGCGGAGGTGTTGGTGGCTGCAGTAGACGCCGCGCGCCCGACTCCCGCTTCAAGCATGTCATCGGCAAGGATACGGCGGTTGTGCTGGTCGCGGGCAGCATTGGTATCACCCTCCTGCGCATGAGTATTGGTCGTCTGATTGGACGACGGTCGGTTCCAGGTAGTAGTTGCGAGTGTTGTGGTCGACGTAGTAAGTACGGCCGAGAGGGTCAATGCGGCGCTCCCACAGCCTGTAGGAAGTGGACCATACTGATCTTCGTGAGGGTTGAAATTGCGCATCTGAGCGTTATTATTCGAGGCCGCCTGGGCGTTGGCGCTGGGGTTCGTGGTTGCTGTGGGAGACTGCGCGGCTGCGGTGGAGGAGCTGGTCGAGACTGGGCGCGCGTTTGTTGGCTGCGCTTGAGACTCTGTCTCTGACGCTGCGGGAGGAGCAACGCTGGGGGTAGGCATGCTGATGCGGGCACCGTCAGGACTGGTGGCAGCGGAAGCAGTAGCAGAAGGGGTCCTAGATAGTGTGGACCCGCCAGAGAGGGCGTTGTTACTGGTAGAAGCAAGGGACGTGGATGATGGATCTATATTCAGGTTCCCAAAACGTTGGCCGGTCTCTTCAACATTGTTGGCCGGATTGTTGATCGGCTGGCTGACGTTTTAGTGGATAGGTAGATGATGAGCTTTCCATGAACGACCAGGTTGTCATTGGACTTCTTCAGGTCGAGAGTGAGCATTTCTGCGCCGCAGTGGTGAGTGGAGTATTGAACACTGTATCACTTCGACGAACCATGTCCACCGAGTTCCAAGTCAAGCACGTCGCTGACGCGCACATTGACGACCCCAAGAAAGCCCTGGTCGCGCTTCTTGAACTTTGCGTTGGTCGAAGATCTGGACTGCTATGACAGAAGAGTCCTTGACGGTGCTACGCTTTGCTCAGTAAAGATCGCACAAAATGAGCTGAGCGATACGTACATATCGAAGCTCTCATTCCAATAAGGGTTCAAAGTCTTTTTGATTTACGCTGGTCGTGTGGGTTTGTTCGGGCATCTACAGTGATGACTGCGAAGGGGTCGGGTAGACGAAAGACCTCGCGCTTGGAAAGACCGTCGGCCGCGCGACAACTATAAAGCTTTGTCAGACGCAGCCTACAAGCATGAACGGTCCAGCCACACACCTGTAATCCTAATCTTTTTGCTACTGCGGGGTCAGCAACCCATGCAAGACCATGTAGGCACACTGAGTACTTACGGTTGCCCTTGGGAGGCCGACATCGGGAAGATGAGGGGAAACCCGGGTTGGAATGGATGGGGGACGTCGACGAGGACGAGCTAGACGACGAGCAGCGAGAAGGTGAGGGTGGAGAGTCGAGGACGGTGATGACCAAGAGTGACCCAGGAACGCCTCCAGGGCGCCCACACAGCCAGCCGGGTGTCCAGCCCGGCGCGAGGGCGCTTATGCGTCATGCGGCCGCCGCCCGCAACTGTCCGCCCCGGAACGGACTCTGTCGGCGCCGAAGCTGGCCGCGCCGTCTCTCATCATTCAAATATATCCCATTTTGTAGCTGTCCACACGTCGTCGAATTTCTCCCAGAACCAAAGTTCTACAGGGTAAACAACTCTCCAACGGAGTTTGAGACACAGTTTTTGGGTTTGGGGACGGAAAGCCCCTAGCTTTGTCTGGACGCTCATGCAAACACCCAGGCGAAACTGTGCTACCGTCGAGCCCAAGCAAGGAGGCCATGCACAAATATCCTCCGATCCTGATCACGTTCTCAGCTTGCACGGAAACACTTCAGGACAGATTGGATGGCTTGTAGTCGCTTTGAAAAACCCCAGTGTAGCTGCAATTGGTACAACAGGATTAATGATGACACTCCCGGCCGCGACCGTCAATGCAATCGATCCCAGGACTGGCCGGGGCCCATCCATTGCGTCGCGGTCTACTCCAGCCCGTGGGAGAATCGTCCTTTGATATTCTGGAGTGTGAAGAAAGCGACATGCGAAGAACTCCGCTCACCCGTAGCTCGGTCTCTAAACTCTATGGGTGTGGGTCAAGGCTGCTATAAAAGCGACGAGCTCCAAGATTAGTCCCTCTCGTCTCAGGTAAGTCTCAAGTGTGATTGTTTCAACAAAACCTCATGAAGCTTGCGCTAAGATGGATGAACATAAACTCTTCAAGGCTGCTCAACCCCACAGTACCTTTGCCTCGCGCGATAAAGCTACGCTCACACGCGACTAAATACAACGAGACTGGCGGACGCCTAAGCTAAACTCACCCAGTCACCGTGGGCGTACTTAAGTCAGTGATCCAGCGAGCACATTCGGAACGATGACTGAAGATTGTTATATTGCAAGTCAACACGGAGACCATCCCGTCGTCGATACTAGTATGTAATTATACATCGTGAGATGATTGCGAAGCACGTCTTATTATTAACATCAACTTCGCGTATTCTTCCGATGCGGCCAAATCGAAGCGTCCTGGCACTGCGAGCTGCTCGAGGATGTTGGCGGCGCACGTAGCAACAACAGGGAAAGAGCAAATGCAACTTCCATGCTTCACAAACTACCACGATGAGGCGGTAGAGTGTGGTTTTTGCGGCCCGGGAGCATACTTTGGTGTATCACAAGCGTACTAAATTATACGCTCCTTTTCACGTAAGCTCGTCCGCGTTAGCGTTGGAAAATATAACGACAAAGCTTGTGAGTAAGCATTCCACATCTTGAACGCTATCGTTCATTTAGAGTCGAGGGCAGAATTAGCATAAGAGCACGCCAACATCGCATGCGCTAATCTCAGCAGTAATAGCTCAGCGACTAGTTACACGGGTTACACAACTTGTTAGAAACAGCCGAGCGCAGATCGACAATTTGTGGTTGATTTGTCGTCAGATCTTGGTGCACAGACATTTTTCCATCATTCAGCACAAGATTCTCTGGAGCTGATGCAAAAGCAAACCACTACATGACGCAAGATGTCGATCTCACTTGAGCGCAATGGAACTCAAATGAGACCTACAAGTAGGCGAGAAATTGCCGCATATTAAAGTAAGTAGTAAGTCCGTAGGTCTACTTTTGGACTCCAGATTTATTGGGGCGAGCCAATTGAGAATTATTCAAGATACTTGTTTTGAAAGCTCAAGTTATCCTAGTAGTCATAGAAATGACAACTCGACCCCATCGCAGCATGGTATGTTTCGCTACCGGTGCGCCCTCGCGATGAACTTGACATGAACTCGGCTCAGAATCACCGCGCCACCATGGCTCTGTATGGAGCCAAAGGTTGCACAAAAGTCGCGAGATTGAGATAACATGAGCACGAATGTATGCTTAGTGGATAGAGCATACACTCTTGACATTTTCTCTTCAAGCCAAATTGCATTGATTCTAATTATGCAAGTTGACAACAGCTCCCAATGATAAACAACAACAGTGAGGAATAACCAAATGGAAAGACGACTAGCTTTTAACTACACGTATAGTGCGAATGACAGCAATATGTACAGTGCAGAATGATATGACAAATAATTATTACAGAGCGTCAGGTGAAGCGATGCAGAATTCCGGGATGAGTAATGAGACAATGGAATGAAATATGTATGACGGGCTGAAACTCCAGACTCTGACGTCGTTGGTCGTCAGAACCTGACACACAATCCTTCTGTCTTCCACCTAGCGCGACGCAGGTCACAGCACCACGATGACCAACTAACGTTGCAGTACACCGTCCTTCTTCTCGGGGGACCCCAAACCTATGCGCGCATGAGTGCGCGTTTTAAACGTACATCAGACCCCAGGGAATGGCGCACCTTAATTGTCCTACATGTCAGGACATGCTCAATCACCAGTCTTGCTCGCACTCCTTGTCGTTTCGCAGGCACTAGCAAGGACCACGGACCTCGATGTCCCGAACAAATGTCTGCTGGGGGCCTTTCGCCCTTTTCTTTCCCGACCTTTATCTTTTTTCTGGACTCCGTTACCCTCCGTTTATCTTCACTCCCGCCTCCATTATCGTGTCTTCCCGCCCCTCGATGTGCCCTGTTTAAACAATGTCTGTATATATCGTGGGCTTTTGCCTTGGCGAGTCCAGGTCCCACACACTTGATTCCGTATTGGTCGAGGCTGCCTGAGATGAGTACAGGCTTCGCGCGTGTCGCACGGCGACGCCGCACTTCGTCCGCTCGTTCGCGACCTTCGTCGCAATGGCGCGTCGGTCGCCCTTGCGCGTCGTCGAGAGTCGGTCGGGGTCGTGCACGAAGACGCGCGAGTTTGCGCCAGACATCGCCACCGGGGCGGTACGCAAAGGGGCTGCCTGTCGCGGTGCTCACGAGTCGCTGGGTGGACACGCGGCCGAGCGCGACTTTGCGGCGCTCTCGGAGCTGGTCGTCCCGACTGTGCGGCCTCGCCCATCGCAGGGCTCGCTCGACCACAGCGCGCACGAGCTTGAGAGTTTGGACCTGCCAACGTGACCTGGTGAACTGGCGGATTGCCAATATGTGCGCTTGTGCAAGATCCCATAGACGTATGGTGCCGTCGTCACAGAGGCAGAGAACAACACCATCTTGCCAGGGTCGATGGCGCCACGGCTTCGAGCATTCGCCTCGCGCGACGGAGACGGTGCCATCTCAGGCGGGAGCCTGTCTGAGAACGATCCAGACAGTAGACGTGTCACTTTGAATCCCAAAAAGCTGGACTGAGTTGACCCAATCCCGATGACCGCGGAGCGGTGAAAGCACTCGGAATGCCCGTGACGCGGTTACTAGTCCCCCACCCACTTTGACGCCCCACTTCCATGTGTCGCACGTCGCTCCCACTCCGTTCCCGTCAGACCGTTCCGCTCGCCAGCACGTTCGCAGTCGAAGTTGAGACACACGACGCCCTCGGTGTGACCTTCACGAGGACGCGCAGACACTTGCCCTGTCCGGCCAGTCCCACACACACGCATTCGTGTTGTCCATTGCTTCCCGTGACCAGTCTTCACCTCATCAACACTGCAGAGCTCGTTACCACGCGCGGGGTTGTGTCCGGTTTAGACAGTGGATTTCGCGACCAGGTCTCGAGGTTCCAAACACGCGCCCGTGCGGTCGTACGAGCCGGTGATAAGGATGGGAAACGCGGGAATGGATTCAGAATAAGGTCTCGCTGAACTGCAAACACATTACGCCCATCTGTATGCCCAGGATAGGAGAGCGTGCGGACTGTACATCGACCGCGGCGCCACAGTTGCGCTCGATTGTTAGACGCTCGCAATACACCGTCCTTCCAAGGTCGCGTGCGCGGTGGCCATGCAGTGCGGCTCATTCAGGGGTTTCCCGGAGGAGGAAAGGAAAGGGATTGGTTGAGTTGGGCGACATGGGAGACGTCGGCATTGCTACTCTGGGGTTTAAGAATGAGGGAGTCCGTAGATTAGCGAAGGTTGTTCAGATCAGATTGGAAGGTCATGCGAGTGTCTCGAGACTGTTGCCGCTTGAAGCGGTTGCGCTGCTACCGTGGTCGACTGTTTCCCAATGGTATCGATGGTGGCGCTTGATTGCAGATATGGAGGGATGAGGAGATGGTGTCGCCGCGTGGGGACCCCGAGGGCAGACGGTGGATCGATCAGTACTTCGCCAACAATCGGTGAGCCACCCCCACAACCGCGTCCATTGAGGCACTTTTGCCCGACACACACTGCTGCTCGACAATCCGCGCCACAGAATCATCACACACAGTCCCCGCGAGGCTCTCTTCCAACGTTGTCTGACTTGCGCAGGCGCGACACAGAGACGCTCCGGTGTTTTGCGCATCGAGAGAGCCGAGGATCGTTTAACGCGACCTCGCTCGGTAGGACCGTAAACGGGTCTATGCGGATTAGGTGGGCTAGCTGCTCGCTGAGAAGCGAGAGCTGCGAGAAGCAGCACATTGTGAGGAGGCCATGGAGAATGAGGGCGCGCCGAGGATGGGCGAGAGGATGAAAAGTTTTGGCACCAAATGGCGCATGACCGCGGCACTGCGCTCCTTCAACGGGGAGCGCATCTCACAATGCCTACAGGCAGGACAGAGTTAGCACCTTGTATGAATACCGGCACCGGTGCATGTAGGGTGGAAGCCTCGCACTATCGTCAACGCGAACAGCAACGGGCGCTCAGTGACAGCTTCCAGACATTGATGAGTCGATCCCGTTGCGTTCGATGGGCAAACCACAATGGGTTTATGGGCTGCTTGTTCATTCAGGACCGCCCAGGAGTCATCAGGAGCTGACTCGGCGCATTTTGTCGTGTGATGGCCGCCACTGCAAGAAAAACGCATACCAGAGGGCCCCTTGTGGAGACCCCCCTGTAGTGGGGGGTATCCGAGGGGAGGAAGCGTACACGCGGCGGGAAAGACTCACCTGCTGTAGCTTCAAATTCGTGCCTCGTCTGCCATTCGCTGATGGCGTACACAGAGTTTCATCCTGGTGGTGGGGCAAGCTGTGACGAGCCACTTGAAGCATGATAAAGTCCCCCACTAGTTGCCTTTTGGTCTAAGAGTGTCGTGTCGAGTATATAGGGGCTTCAAGCACAGCAGTGACAGGAGGGTGTGAGCGGGACTGGGACAGGGATCGGGGACACGAGAGGTGGGCGCTTTGGCGAGTTTGGCGGGCGGGGATAGTATCGCAGACGTAGCCAGAGGACTGTTGCAAGAAAGGTGTCGGCGTTGTGGCCATCGTCCTCGACGGTGGTTTGGGAGTAAGGTGCAGGAATAATGCACAGTCCGTGCCGCGGGTTTATTTGAGCGGTGTATGTCGAGTTTTGTGCCAAAACTCGCGCTAAAGCTACGAGCTATCACGTCTTCATTATGTCATCAGCATCACGCCTATTTGCGCCACGTGGGAGTAATTAAGCTACTTACGCCGTTCTCGCAATCAAAAGTCTATCTCTCGCCTTGTCGATTTCGAAGAGATGGGAGTGATCTCTCTCGAACGCGATGGGGGGATACATTGTATAGCGCGTATGTTATATATTCGTGTTAATTATGACAACATGGCTGCAAGTAACAGGTGCAATCATCATACGTGCATCGTCGACGACAAGTTATACAGCGTGGTGCAAAATTATTGCGCGTGGAACGGAGGTGGCCTGGCGAGGCGCAGGACACGCGGACGACGGGCCCACAGGCAGTATACAGGAGCAGCAGAGTACAGCAGCAGCGACCGAGGATGAGGCCAGAAGAGAACACAGGACGAACATCACGATCAATAATAAAGACAAGAAAAATAGCACATCTCTCTCACTCATCCTCGCGATCGCTGTGCTTGTGGTTGTGTTTAGTCCAGAGTGATTTCTCATTTGCTCCAGTGGTATCGGCTGGAAGTTGTCCAGGTGGATCGAGCGCGAGGCCAGCTCCGACTCGCAGTGTGGTGGGGACGAGAGTGTGCGGATGAGGTCGGGGCGCACCGAGAGCTCTAAAAACAAACGCAACAACGGCGTTAGCAACACTCATTCCGCAGCAGACAGACGCCACTCACCCTCGCGCGTGAAGTTGAAGTAGGAGAGGGAACTCCTTTCCGTTGGGCATCTTCGCGCCTTCCACTCGCAATTCGTCGAAGAACGGATGGCACATCGCTTCGACAGCGCTCAAGCGAGCCTCGGGTGTGTACTCGAGCAGCTTCGGGAACCAGATCGATCGCTTCTGGGGAAGTGCGGGGACGGAACACCTGAATGATGTCAGCGAATGCCTGCACAAGACCCTAATATAAATCACCTTAGAGAACGGGTGAGGCTTGATCTGAGGGAACTTGTGCTCCATGTAGTTGGGGTTCATGGTCTTGATCTGCTCGCGAGAAGGTGTACCAAGCACCTTGATGATCTCGACGAGTTGGTCAATCCCACTCTCACCAGGGAACAGGGGCTGTCCCAGCATCAACTCGGCCATGACACACCCAGTTGACCAGAGAATAGAGAAAAAAGAAAAGAGAAAAGGAGAAAAATATCTGCAATGTGCATTTAGGAGGGGAGAACGTTCCCATGAACAAACGAACATACCGATATTGGTCGTGTAGTTGGTCGCGCCGAAAAAATGAGCTCGGGGGCACGATAGTAGCGAGAGCAAATGTAGCTGACATTAGGCTCGCCAGCGACAAGAATCTTTGCTGAGCCAAAGTCGCAGAGCTTGAGGACACCCGTGGAGGGGTTCAGGAGGAGGTTCTGTGGCTTGATGTCACGATGGCAGATGCCGACAGAGTGAATGTACATGAGCGAGCGCAGCAGTTGATACATGTACAACTTGATTTGCAGCATAGGCATGGGCTGCTTGAGCTTGGCGTAGTGGCGACTAGCGCGATATACAGTTTCGAGGGAACATATTCGAGAACAAGGTTGAGGTAAACTTCGTCTTTCTTTGGCCCGAGACATTAGCATCACGCAAATGATCAATCTGGGACAAGGGACTGACCTTGTCGCCATTAGAATAGAAGAAAGCTTTAAGATCGACTACATTTGGGTGGGGAGAACGAGGCGCATGATCTGGAGTTCACGGTTCTGTCGCACAACAACATAAGCACGGGACATACGATCTTTCGCGATCGAGACGACATACCTTGAACCGCTTATCCTGCAGGACTTCTTGATCGCTATATCCTGGTTCCCAGGCTCATCGAGGAGCCGCGCCTGGAAGACGATACCGAAGGAAGCCGTTGCCTATGAGCCTTGCAGCTTTGGTATAGGAGAGATCCTTCTGGTCACCAGTCTTTCCGTCGCGAGGCCACAACCTTAACGACCTTGAGCGAGGATTCATATCAAAATCTATAGAAAGGTAGTGGGAGGGGGTCAGCATACACGGTTTCGAACGGTTTGGACAATAAGGGCGCCGGGGCTTAGGACAAGGATGAGTAGTTGGCAGTATTCGGTGGACAATGTGGCCAACCGGATTTGGTATAGGGAATCCTCGACGGCACGGAGTCAAAAGAGCATGTAGAGAGGCCTACGTACGGGAGATCTTCGACACCATTTATAGGACCGTGGGTTGCCATTTGTGACGACTGACCGTGCCCAGAAACGCTTCGGATAACAGAGCCTTGAGGGATTATTTGCAGAAGGTCGACGACGCGGATTATCGTAGGAGGCGTCGTGGGGGATCGTGGGGGGACGAGACGGGGATTTCGAGGGAGAGTCTCCTGTGTCAGCCGGAGGAGAGGGTTTGCCAGATGGTCCCTGGCGTTGGTTCGTGGAGGGCGAGTTGGAGGACGTGGAAGAGGAGACGAGGAGCTTGGAGAATGAGAGGCGGGGGAAAAGAGCGGGGTCTGCTGATACCATCGTCAAAACAGTCCTGACAAACAAGACAACCCCGCCAAGCGAACAAGCTCCGTCGAAAAATAATGCTCTGCGGACGGATATGTCCTTTTGTGTCGTATCTACTATACGTCCCATACACGAGATACACAATGTTTTACAGCTCGCAGATAAAAATTGTCTTTGACATGTGCACCGTGTGGCGACGACAACAAGACCAGCAGCAGCACTTTATAGGGCGTGACGCCCGCGTCGTGGCCACGAACTCTCTCCCCAGGCTCCGGTATGTCTCCCCGTACCTTTGCAAAGCCCTTAACCTCATCTGACAATCCAGCGAGTCAAGCTACACGGGTGTCTGTGTGATGTCCTCCGAAAGGCCACTGCTGTCCTACACAGCAGCGACATTAATCTGTCCCTGTCAGGGTCTCCAGCCTTCAAACGCTCACTTAGGGAACGTGCTGTGCAGGCTCCTGCGGAACTTCTGGATCTGAACCTGATCTGAACTTGGCTCCTTCCTGCCGCGCACCGTGGATATTCAAACTTGTCACGACGATGCAGTTCAGGTCGCTATGCCCAGCAACACAGAGGTACCCATAGCTGCTATCGACATCTTCCGAGGACCCACTGTCTAGTTCTGTCTAGCTTCGAACGATTGGCTTACCTCGGTCTAGAGATTTGTTTACAAGATAGCCTCTCTGACCTCCTGACCTGACCCACGTATTCCGTGTCTTTCTCAGTGGGCTGTTCCGTAAGCCTTCTTATGGTTTAGCACTGATAAAGTCGCTCCAGTCTCCTCTTCATGAGCTCTAGATAGGCTTCCAGCGGCCATATCCGCCTGGGCGTATCGGATATCGCAACCTGTCCTTATGGACCGTGAGTGTTTCTTCCAAAAAATGCATCATTTGATGCTTCATAGGATATCCATTTTTTCTCACCTTTAGGGGTCGATCATGAACCGAGCCTCAAGGCCGGCTCGCAGTATCTGGGCACGTCGTCAAAATAATGGGAAATCTCTCCCGCTCACTCATTAAAGTCTCCGCTACTCCGAGATCCGATGCCCACGTTACAGAACGCCTTTGCGTATTGCATCAGCGGAAGACCGGAGTGTCTATCTGACGTGTCCCCTCATAACAGGAGATCTACCCCCGGCCGATTCAACGCTGCTTCCAGGTTTCAGTAACTACTGGTACCTATACATATAACCCAGCCCCCACACCAACAGATATGAACATGTCCCCAATTTCTCGAACTCTCAACGCGATCTCACAATCATAGCGAGAATGAAAGGATTCGTCGCCGTTGAAGTTCTGATCATTCTTAGGTATTTATCGGACGGCGCCGCCGCATCATGCTACTGACTAGGAATTTCGGATAATCCAGACTTCTGTTTATCAACTGTAATCCGCTGACTTCAGCATGCGGCTCCACTAACTCTCCTATCCCCTGACCTGGATGTGGCACAAACCAGGCCCGTATCTGTTTACAAGTGTCCGGTCACCTTTCCTCTCTGTCACCATGCGCGTCGCCCTTTGCTTGAGCGCATTATATCTCACACTTTACCGCAGTACTCGGTGGTAGACACTGCGTCTACTAAACAAAAAAACTCATGCTGAGTCGAATACTTATTACTGAATCACTGGGTTAGAAAAAATCTTCAGATAGACTGAATGATTGACTATAAGAATGTACTCACGGGATTTTTCGGTCTTGTGGGACATACACTTCTGCGCTTTCAGACCATCATTCGTCGTGTTGTGGATGTAAAAAATACCGAGTGACCTTCACCCTCGACTCTCACGGTTTGCGAGGGCGATGGCCCAATAGAAACGCGCGAATTCACAGCGGGGGAAATTCCCACGTACGGCAACGCCAAACAACGCTTCCGGACGATCCGTGCCTTCACGCTCGCCAGTCCTCTCCTCGTCCCCGCCCGTTTCTCTGCGACCACAATGTTTGATTTTTCCCTGCACGCCCTTTCGTCGCCAACTCAAAACAGGTAAGGGCCCTGCGCGGCACCCGGCGACCCTTACCACGACCCCCGTCCGCAAGTCGGACGCGCTGTTCGTTGTACGTCATGCTCGCATGCGCGACCGAGGCGTCCGACTTACACCACCACTCTAGCATCGTGATACCACCTATAACAACCCTAAGGTAGGCCACAAATAAGCGTAAAGAGGACCTCGTGCCTATGTTGTGTAGATCCCATTCGAATTTAATGCCGACAACCTCAAACGCGCCGAGGAAATCATCGCCCGATACCCACCACAGTACAAGAAAGCCGCCGTAATCCCTCTCCTCGACCTCGGCCAACGGCAAAAACAAGGGATGGACAAGCATCAGCGTCATGAACTATGTCGGAAGCTGCTGGAGATGCCCGCCTTATGCGAGTATACGAAAGTCGCGACGTTCTACCCCCCCAACCATGTTCAACCCGGTGTTGCGGCGGGTTTGTCTGATATCATTACAAACGTCCAAGACTGACCTCGCCGCTGCGACTGCAGTGAGCCAATTGGCGCGAGAACTTGTTCAGGTCTGCACCACAACGCCTTGCATGCTCCGCGGCGCGTACGACATCCTCGATACCGTTTGCAAGGACCTCGGCGGTATCAAGCCCGGCGAGACGACTAAGGACGGAAAGTTCACGGTTGTTGATGGTGGAGTGTCAGGGTGCATGCAGCAACGCACCGATGTTGGTGGTTTGGCGACGACTTCTACGTACGTGTTCCCCTACACGAAAGTCGGAGTATTGACCCGAGTAAATTCGCAGGAGGATATCACTCACACCAGAGACCACAAAGCAAAGGTGCTCGAGGCGTTCCGCAAGGGCGAGAAGCCAAAACCCGGCCCCCAGAGCGAGGCCGGCATACCAGTGAGCAAACTCGGCTGGTCTCACTGCACTCTCATCGAAGGTACGTTTGCTACATACTAAATCACGGTTTACTAGCCCCCTCATTCTTGGCATATAGCCGTACGGCCCTGGAGAGTTCTGCACACCAGAGTTCAGTTAGATAGCGAAAGCTGTGTGGTACCGGATATTGTTGCAATGGTATGGACTGTTCCTAGATAAATACAAGCGGCGAAGAGTGTCAAATCACAAACGAGCCAGCTACGGCTGGCCTCGGGAAAGCTAACCCAGAATGATGGTGTCCCCGCCATGCCTACTAGTCATCTCCTTCCCCGTCGTCGATCCATATATCCCCTCACCGCCCTCAGGAAGCCTTTTCGACGACGTACTCGAGCTCTCCTCCTTCAGGTCCTCACAATACCGCTCTATCATTATCAAAAAGACTGTCAACAGGCAGATTATGACCACGAAAAATCGAAGCTTACCCAAGGGGAGGTCATGCTTGTCGAGACCTGGTACGCATGAGCCACTGACCGGTGAGGGAGGGCTAGAGAATGGCTCACCGAAAAAGGCATTTCGATCTCGTCCAGCGATTCCCTCTATGCCCATCAGTGTAAACGCGACGACTGTCACTACAGGTATCATTCCCCAGCCCATGTCCCTTTGATCAATGTTTGAACGGAAGGCAGAAAAGGTACAGGGTAACGGTCTGCTTCAGGTGAATACCATACGTGATCGCGGATCGCGGGAGTGTTCGCCACGCGCTCCATGTTGCTCAAAGCGTCAACCAGTACCTGAATGCTGCGTGTGCACGTGAAGTACTCCGATATCTCCGTGCACGAGCAGAAAGGGTTCACTCAGATACAGCTGATCATAGCATTCGTGCCTGCGCGGGACCTATTGTTTCCAAATATCCATCTCGTCTGAAAAAAAAGATCATGCGATTGAGTTCAATGAGCGATTCTAGCAGAGATGCAAAGATGAGCATGAGCAGGTAGTCGATATGTACATATTGAACTGGGGCTATTACACGAGCGGCAATGGGGTAGTGGTCCAGCTTTCCACGGGTCGCCACTGTGAAAAGTCTATCGTCTGGTGAAGACCACTCAAAAAAAAGTGGCGTCCTTTGGAGATTTTCACTCGCACAGGGTTGCTTCACTTGTCCTTGCTCCCCCCATTACAGAATCTTCTCACTCTTCACCCTACCCTGATCCGTTTCGTCGCGTCGATTTCTAACTTCGGCCGCCGATCCCACAAGACGGCTAGGTGACGCACTACCAGCGGCATCCTCGTCACCCGCTCGCTTGTGGCGTTGAGTCCTCCCTCGAAGTGCGCTCGGTCGCGGCATATGATGCCCACACGGATGAGCGCCCTCGAGCCTTCGGGGCGAGCCCCCAGGCGATCGGGCGACCGAGGAGGGCAGTATGCCGATGTAGTCTTCCCAGTCGAGCCCATCCTCGCCACGCAGGGTAATGAAGCTTGACGGCGAACGCGTAACAGGCACAAAGTTTGAGAGCCTGCACTTTTCTTGCGTCGTAGCTGGGGTGGCGGTCAATGTTCGCGGCAGGGGTCTTGCCCTTGGAAAGCATCGTGTCCGAGACGGTGGACACGCGACGTTGGACCCAGATGAGGCGGGAAAGGTTGCGCGACTGTATGTGCGGTGAGAAAGCGAGAGGCACGACGGGAAACGAGCTCACATGAGTTATATCATTGTCTGGAAGTCTTTCCGACCCTCCCAGTATCTATCGTAGGACGTGCTGTGTCCGTGTTAAAAACAGTCTAGAGTGAAGCCCTACAGCGCACGTACCCGTTCCTGTGGCTCTGATCAGTATATCACGTCTGGTAATCGGCCCCGGTTATGAACGAACCTGAATACCAAGATTAAGCCGACCTGCGTACTGGTTGTTACATGTCATGTCTCGTGTGAGCCAAGTTTTGGTGACGTACCACGACTGAGAACAGAGGCACAACCGAGTTTGTGAGCGTAATGTCGATCCCTTTGGACCAGGCATAGGCCGCGGCTGTAGCCACCAGTGTCACAGTGAACACTGGACCAATGATTGTTGAAATGATCTGGAAGAAGTTAGACATCCGGGGGCGGGAGTGAAACGTGCTGGACACGCACGCTGCCTTTAAGTCTGAACACATCTGGGAGCCATGAGTACTAAGAGTAGAAGCATGGACTAAGCTCATGTACTGAGACAATACCGAGGATGCGTACCTTTCTCAGCTGTTGGCGTGTAATTATCTTCTTCTGCGACAATGGTTTCAGCTCAGGATGGATTCCAACAGGGGATCGCAAGGCACGATTCAAATAACACTACGTACCTTCTCCCATTGTCCCAACGTCACTTCAGTTGTCTTCACCGAGAATAAAGGCATCGTTTTGCAACTCTTGCTCGATGGATGCGGCCTACGCGTAGCTTGCGGTGTACGTCAAAGATGTCGTGAGTCGTGAAGGTCGTGGGTTTGGTCGTCACTGAGAGCGCGTATGTGGTGGTCAAAATGCCGGGATACGTGTTGCGAAGTGTTCACCTCATCTGTTCGAGATGGCGAGTTGAGGAAGAGGGACAGACGCGGAATCCGAGTAGCGCGGGCAGCTTGTGATTTCGTCCCACCGCTGGGTCACTTATTTATATGTGACTGTCCGAGCATCGACTTTGAGGTGTAGAGGTTGGTCGCGCGATCCCCATCGTGCACTCGCTCAGAATGAGCTCTGTCCCCTGATTTAACTCGGATTTAACTATTGTACAGTACAACTAATAGGTACACATCGGCAAATTACACTCGAACGTCGAAATATTATGCTACAACACTAATCCAGGCAATCACAATTCAACTAATACAATCTTTGAGGTTTCTAGGGAGCCGAGTCCTATCAAATACTAAAATAGTTGAGCGGGTCGGATACATGCAACAGGGGAGCTTTGAAAGAATCTTGGATACCGGCGATAGTGATTGACTGCGGGTTCTGCAAAAGCAGCGGCCGGCGAGGCAAGACTTCGTGGTTCAGGAGATGTCTCTAGAGAAAGTGGTGAAGGCACACAGAGTTGACTGTACAACTGTACGAAAGGCGTCGGGAATGTTTTGATAGTACTTGGCGGCTTAAAGAACGACGAGGAGTCCATAACCCATAGATCGAAACGGGGATGTGGATTGGGGTGACACGGGTCTGGGACCGGTGGGGAGTGAGGCCCTTGACGCTATACGCAAATGGGAGTAGTGTCAGTCGAGTCGGACAAGTGCATTGAGGCAAACCCCGTTTGCTCTTCCATCGGCGTGAAGGGATACGGGGGAGGTAATATCGTCGCTGGTACCGTTATTAGTAGACTCTGCGCAGAGCAGCGAGGTGAGGAGCGAGGGTCGTTTCTGCCATCCGTGCCGTCTGGCGGTGGGGGTGAGCGTCCCGCGAGTGGAGAATATGCGTCGCTCCGTGCAAAACACCTGCTCCACTGGGAGTGATTTGTTGTATAACGACCGGGATACAGCTACGTCAGCCTGAAACAAAGGGTTGTAGATCGCGCAGAGTTAGACTTGTTGTGAGGTAACGTCAAGGTGTAGATACTGGGGCGACGCTGAGAGTTCGCAAACGAAGGGACGGGTGGTAGCAGGAGGAGACGGTTCAAGCGTAGGTCTTTTCGAGGCAGAGAACGTCGTTGAGACATTGAAGTCGAAAGAGGCAAAGGTCTCGGTGGGGGAGTGTAGTGGTACTTGAGATGGCTGTATGACGTGCTCTGAGAGGAGCGAGCAGTCGGAAAAACGATCGCGGAGTTCATTTTCCACTTCAGCCGGTTCGCTATTGGATGGACCAATTTGAGAGAGCGCGCGTGCACTAGAGCACCGTAGGATTTTTCAGACAAGGAAGCAGTGCAATAGGCAAACAGAATACGCACCAGTACTAGCTTTCATGCCGATGCGAATCCAAATTTTCCACCCAGAACATGAGGGTGACAACCGACGAAGTGCTCTTGGCGTTGCACCCGTATTTGCGTACACGTTCAGAGCGGAATGAAAGCCTGGTGAGATGACTCTTTGGTACTAAATAGCTTTTTTGAAAGTCTGCGTAGGCTCGAAACTCCATGAACACCTGCCGATGAGCGTTTAAACTATAAGGCGTGGAGGTTACATAGACAGTAGTCTTACAAGGGAGTGCTGCGAGTGAAGAGTACTTGGTAGACGGATTGAGGCCATTTGGCTCGAAGAGAGACTACCTTCGGTCTTTTTTCCGCTGTTTTCTCTGTGCCCTTTATGGCATGATAGTCACGAGAGCCAGCCTGTGTGCAGCTGCCAGAAGGTGTTGTGGTAGAGGTCGGAGATGGGTTACCCAGCGCGCTTAACGCCCTAGCTCTCAAGATCTCAGGGCGTTCCCAACCAGCCACGACTACCCCTACGTCCATCGGCGTTCCGTCGTGATGGAAAGGTTAAGGCAAACCACGCCGACTCTGCCTCAACACCTGGAGCCAGTCTGCACTGGTCCACGAGTATATAGTCCCATGTTCTGAGCACACAAACTTCTAGTTGTAGAATTGTGTTGCCAGTCGATTTCCATCCTCCGTAGAACTACGTGTTTAATAGGGGTAGAGCCGGACATCCTTTGTTTCTCCGTAAATACGCTGCCACTCAAATCTGTGACCGATGAGCGTGTATTCTCCATTATGAGGGACACGAGCTGCTTCGGAGCTGGGGTTTTGATGAACGTAGCCTCAAAATGGTGCTGGATAGCTGTCCGGAAAGTGCTTCGACTTAATTGCACGTAAGCAGGTCGACTTAAAAAAGATCTCCATACCTTTACTGTGCCCGAAGTACACTCGCGGCTGGGGTTCTGTTACATATCCGTCGGCATTCTTGACGCTTTTTCAATATCAAGAGTCGGCTAGAACGCAAGCGATCGCCGTCCCACATCATTCGATTCCATTGCGAAGTGACGCCACCCGGGGCAGATCCTTGCGTCCAAAAAACCAATACGCCGCTTCCACGGGGTTCCGGCGCTTGAGGATTCAGATTTCCGTCGGGCGTAAGATATCGAAGAGGGTCAAAGTCTTCTGGGTTATGATATCTTTTTCTCCGTCGTGTAGAATCGCCCTGAATTAGATTTTGAGAATGTATGTGCCATTGCATAAGAGCATTTTCTATGGACACTTACCATGTATTCCCAACAACCTATAGAGTCCGCGGGCAAGTGATATCCACGATACTCGTCGTCAACCATCAGTTTATGCGGAAGTGCTAGAATAAACAGACACGTCCATATTAACACCATTGACCGACGGTCCGACACTACTGAACGAACCGTACCTAGGGGGGTTTACGTTCTGCCATCTGTTTATACCGACTCATATTTAGTTACAGGCATTTTACGGGCTTTAAAATTTGGATACGTACCTCAGCGTTTTCTTCAAAACGGCGGTGATGTAAGGGAGGGATTTGGCGTCTTCGTACTCCGGTAACCGTTCACTGCCGGCGATTACACGATCTAAATGCATCTGTGCAGTTTTCTTTCTGAACCTGAGGGTAGAGTAGCATGGCAAGCACGAATGATTGCAGTGATGAGACGGTCTGAGCTTGCTTTCAGTGCAATGCACTTTGTCGCAAAAAGTATAATTAGGGTTAGCAGGGCTTTCTAGAAGCCCTTAGAAGGTCAAAAGACGCGAGTGCCTGCTAAGAAGGAGAAACCCTGATATAGGGTCTTAGAATGGCCCGACAGGTAAGTAGAGTTACTTACCAAGGTAAGCAATACCCAATGACTGCTGTTACTGATTGAGCCATTGGCGCCCACGAGATGAAACACCTTACGAGCGATGGACGATTTTTAACCGTGCCTTTTTAGGGCCTTATAACGGGGCCTGCTGAAGGCTATCATATTTTTAGAAGATTACCGTCTGATAAGACGGACTTGAGTTTTCCGACATGTTTGCGTTGGGGATTCAATATCGAAGCTTTACAGTGTCGGCTCCCGCTTGAGTATGCAATGCAGACTGTTCAAGAGGCAACGGAAATAGATAGAAGTGCAGAGATACTCACCGACATACACATAGTACCTGTGTATGTGTCTGAAGACATCTTGCTTGTCTGAGTTCCGTTCACGCGAGTTCCAATCTGTTTAGAAAGAGAAGCGAGAATGGATGGCTTTGTAGTGCCACTTTCCTACAAAAACATGGAAAATGGCTCTTATCGCTTCGAACGACTATGCAGCAGATCTGAGCTCACCATTTCATTTTTGACAAATTGGAATGGCTTGATGTACATCTCTTCGACATAGTTGTTCCATTCCTTTGCCTTTCGCTTTGAAACCAGCTCCGGTAGCCAGTTCGGTAGATATCGAACTGTGGTCGATATCAAGATGGACTATCAGTCACAAAGCAGCACGGGAACGCGCACGTATAGGTAACGAGTCGACTACATGAGGTCGGAAAGAATTGTATCAGTGTTGTGATATGGCCTCACAGTGTCTTGAACCCGGTCCCAGAAATGAACCTGCGTGAGCGTGTGGCAGATATCGAGGCCATGGCTCGTTCTGCGAGTATAACATAGGGGATCATCTACCGGTTTTGACATATATGCCGAATGTGTGATGCCTAAAATGATCGCGCCTGTGAACCTATCAATGGTCAAGCTATAGGTTTACACTGGTAACTGAGAGCGTTTCCTGGGCTTTACGTTCGGATGTGTTTTCATAAAATCCTCTGGTTTTCGCAACGAGGCGAGCTAGAAGCTCCTTCGCTTCTTGTGCTGAGCGATCTCTGTATTGCGCAGCCGCGGTTGGGGTAGTAAAACTTGGTGGAACCATCTACGGTGCTCCCTCCATGTGTTACCCCGTAATCCATGAAAGCGAAGTTGTTAAACCAACCCACGCTGTGCTCGAGATGTGAGAGTGACTCATTTCGTGGAGTTGAAGATCGATTACTCAACAGGCCGTGCATCATCGTGCGCTGCTCTCTGTGTGGGGCCGATCAGAAAAGTGTGTGTACCAGCTGATGAAGCGTCTTCACCTGCCGAATAAATTTCAGACCGCTTTTCAAGCAGATCGCGTACAGCTCGTTGAGAATTTAGGACAATGACGTTGTAGTCTTCAATACCCGTAAGTAGATGATGTCGGAGTCTGCGTGCAGAGATGGTTGAGTGTAGACATTCGGGCATAGTACATGAAAGCATGCATACCGTGTTCACGGCTCCACTTGAGAGAAGTTTTAGCCACTGGTGGTCCTTGGGCACATCGAATAGATTTCCTATTATCGGCAATCCTTTGGGACCAGGAGGTAGAAGGGATCTCGACAGCCGCGAGAAAGCCTTCGAAACGCGAAGACTGCCGCTGCAATGCCAATAATCAATGTTTATCACCATTATTTCCATCCTGTATTCCCTGAAGGCGGGTGCGTGAAAGCTGATTGACACGGATGTGGAGAATGAGCTGGCGCTGCGCTCTATATAAGCCGAGAATGGTTGGAGAACTGCTTGCATCAACATACCATTGCGATAGCTAGGCGTTAAGTGCGAGGCTGCTTCCCAGGATTCTGGGTACTGTGTAGCGCCACAATCTTAGAACATGACTGTTCAGGCGAGGATACCCGTCGGCTCCAGCAGGCATTTGTGACCCGTCCTAAGCCATTCAAGTACAGGTAATGATTGCCCATTGACCGTCGTCGTGGGAAGCGGCGAGTGACTGGTGTGTAAGTGATGGCCTTGCAAGTTCCAAATTCACTTCGTATTGACGCTCTTGAGCTCAGGCGTGTCACGAGAACAACGCTGTTTGCAAATTCGACGGGAGGGGGAGATACAGAAGGCTCCAAAGCGAGGCCAGCAGTGATAGTGATTCGTAGCTAGCAGCGATGGATGGTTAACTCTCGTTGGACTGGGATGAAGCGGCTCTCAATCCAACACGGTAACGGTCGCCTCCGTGCGCTGCGGGCCGTGCTTTTAACCGACATAAGACGCTGGCAGGCCTCGTCGAGACTCGAGAACTACTCGGACAGTGATAAAACACAGAATCAAATAAGGAACAAATATCAAATGTTTACAATTGCTTCCTCTGTAGTTCTATTTAATACATGTTTCTGGACCAATCGTCTTATTCGTCTACCCCAAACCGAAAGTGCTACGCGCGCAATACATTGAAAGGGTTAAGGTGCGTGTTGGTTTCGCCTCGATGGTCAACTCGAGGGTACTCGTCCCACAGACTACGAAGAAGTCCGCACCAGGACAGTCGCCATGGTTCACAGCGACTGCCCTCCTGTGGGTGAGAGAAAAGTAAAGACTCACTTGCACTTCCCAGGCGTCTTCAACGTAGTCCTCCATCGGTCCCTCCTATCGCATGGCCCGTGCTCATGTCTATGATGCAGTTAGCTACAAAGTGGGGTCCGCTAAGCTTCGATAGCCGTTAACAGCGACCCTAGTGAAGAGTGAAAGGGAAAGGTCGCCCCTAGTGACTAGGTGTACCCAGCACTAGACACTAACGATGGCATGAATGGTCGGAGCGCAAGTCACTGCTTTATCCACCATGTACCCAGAAATCTATGCTGTCTGAACTACGGGCAAACGGTGCGAGGGGGGAGACACGAGCATGGAACGATGACGAGGAGATGGCAGCGAGCTTGGGGGAAGGCGTGTGCGTTGGTGTAGCTAGTAGTAAGGATCCGGCTATGAGGGTGGTCACGGTGAGGTAAAAAACACCGTGAATGAAGCATTTCAGTTATGGGGCGAGGTGGAGCGAATCCGTGATGTGCCAGCAGCAACAAGGGCGACATGAGGTAGCTATATACGTGTTTTCGAACATGGATCACACGCCACGCACGGTGAATCTCTGTTGATTCGCAATCAACAAACTATAGGCGCCCATAACGATCGGTGCGACGTCGGTCACCCCCCCTCAGGGTGACACATGGTCTGGAAGCCAATCTATCCAAGACAGACAGTCAGCAGGATGCACACAGCTGCTAGAAGGAGGAAACATACCTTATTAACCCAGTTTTGTCAGTCCATCACTTTGGGCCGTCAAGTCCTGTATGTAGGCGCCGGGTTAGACAAGGGAGATGACTACTTAGTGTCACTGAGGACACGCACCACTAGCCTCTTCAATGCCGTTTCCACACAGTCGTTGATGACACCTGTTGGAGACAGGTGCTTCCTTAAGGTAAATTGACACGCCCTTGAGGAACTTCTCCTCGTCAACATTTGGGCGCGACGCCATGCGAAAGAATGGTAAATTGCATAAGTCAGAGCTGCCTTACATGTAAGTTATATTGCATACTGAGACAACAAGCGCACTTGAAGCATATTGACTTATCGTAAGACAGGGCGTCGAAGCATCCTTAACTAGTCTTCGCACACCCCATTCTCTGATGGGCATCATAACGAAGGACGGGAAGCGCCCCTTAGATCATGTAACGCGGAGACCGAACTTGGCATTGACCATGTTCGCGCATTTCCGGGACAGTCGAAATCCTCAAGTTGGGTCTGTGAAGGAGAGATTGGCGCGCAGCCGAACTGTCGAAGAGACATTGCCTGGCCTTTAGTCAACGACATGCGAGTACAAAAGGCGAAATGCCCGTGAAAACTTTCCACTCCGGGGAAAGTTCTAAACGAGAACAGATGTTACGTGACCAGACTATGCGCGGTTTTATCTTGAAACGTGGGATATATGAGCAACTTGTCTGGAATAGGGGATCATATCTATACCCCATATGAGTTCATTGAAACGCAAAGCGCACGAGAAGGCCCACCGATCTACTTCACCAAGGATGATAGCTCCTCTACATGTCAGCGACCCCAGTCTATCCCATGCACCTGCACATTTGATCAGTCGTCAGGCTAACCCGAGGCGGTATCGAGCGCTCGGGAGATAGGTACATGTGAATTACCTCGATGTTCAAAGACCTGTCCGTTATGAGCGTGAAGACGATCCCCACTACTTGACATCTACTCGTGCATAGTATCTGAGCTTGTTGCGAATTTGGTGCGGCCTGTCGTTTGTAGACGCGCAGAGCGCGCGACCTGCCTGAGATAGGGGAAAGTGGATTTGTACTTTCGCGGTAGCGCAAATTGCGAAAATATCGACTTCCATTATTACCTTGTATAAAGCCTGGACCACCTCGCCCAGGCGACAATGTTACGTCGACATTTGGTGGAGTAGTTTCCGAAGGTGAGATGATTTCCACTGGTCTTCAAGCTGGAGGGAACCGGTCCTCCATAATCATCTCCCCGCTTGTCAGAGCGCGAAAGTATGCAGCTTTGCTTGAGGTGAGGCCGAAGATACAAAAGAACACGGTCTTTGTCAGGGCTTTCGGAAATAAGCGAGTGAAGGTTATCAGACGCTGACTCATAGAGTATGTACACATGTTCGCGAGGTTCAACAGTGGTGGAGGGAACGACGAGGAATCAACGTAATGAGCTGGAAGGGTAGACTTGAGCAAGCGGGCTCCACCGAGGTGCGTACCCCTGATATTTTTTGTTGTGGAAAGCGCCCCGTTATTATCTGGCGGGCTTGTGGGCTGAAAGAAGATACGTGAATACTACGAAAAGATGGAGAATGATGCAGCGCACCTCAAAACTGCGACTCAAAACGCCATATTGCTATACGGGTAGGATCCCTATGTTCAATTAAACGCCCCATCTTACCTCATATCGACTAAAACCTTACACCTGGCTATACCAACGTTAGCCAACAGGTCCGTATTTGTGAAGCTGCCACCTCAAATGTCTGTCTCTCACGGCGTAGCGCAAGAGGATGATTGCACGGGGATAAGAGCCCCAGAAGGCCCCGGTCATAAGACTTCGTCGTGACTCTCACCACAAAAGCCCTAGACCGCAATAGTGGCTTTAGTATTGTTGCTATTTGAAACCCACTTGTTTGTTTACAAACCGGAATTTCAAAAGTAAAAATCCCGCTAGATTACCTTATTATATTCTTTTTCCCCATTCCCATAAGTTACGATACAATGCTATTGAGACCGCAATGCGTTCCGTCAAATTTACTCCAGGTCGACTCCGTCTCTCGGCCCTTTGAGCGCGAGCGCAGACCCGGATCGAGAAGATACACTGGGAGAACGAAGCGTTTAGTAGCGTCGAATGGCACGGGATAGCTCTGGTCAAACCGGTCTCTATGAAATCAAGTTCATAAGTGAACGGAGAACCCAACGGACCTTAGTAGCCCTGAGGTGTTCCGGTGTATGCCGGCAGTTGGCTAGCTGAATCTGCGCCCCATTCGCGTCGATTCGCGTCTACCTTTCTACGATGTCGACGTGTGTTGCAAGGATGTTTAGGTCCATCGCGATAATCACAACATCGATCTATTCGCAAAGTAGCGACCTGTTGACAATTCTCATACCAAAGCCGAACCGCGCGATATCCATGGGATTCGGTAAGCCCATTTGCATCGACCCCCGTTTTCCATCCGCGGGGTAGATAGCGATGTAGGATCAAAGACGTCAGGCTTGGATACTGGTGCTTCATTGTGGAGGTATGGTCCTTCGAAGGCATGAGCGATATCATACTCAGTGACGTCTTCGGTATCATTTCACTGACCAAACATTGCCCTTAACACGATACATCCCGCTGGTAGATGATATCCATTGTATACGTCATCTTTCTCTGAGTCTCATGGGGCAGGGCTGTGCGCGCGGAAAAGACCAGTAATTAGTTTTTCTGGGATAGACACAGCCTTTTGTTCTAGCAGCGTACCCCAGAGTGAGTCACGGTGTTGCGCCACCTAAATTTGAACAGTTAGTGGAATTGCGTGCCGGACTTGAGGGTTGTGAATTTCCCGTAACGTTTCCCTGAGAACAGCAGTGACATATGGAAGATTATCGCGGTCTTCATATGTCGGCAGAGACGGCCAAGTCCGGCTCGCGCCTACAATACTACGCGCTCACAGTCCAGCGTTTGCAGACTTTTGCACGTCGGGATACCAAGGAGTGTGCGCGCGTGGGCCAATATGAAGGATTGGATCCCCCTCGATGAGACGGTCTACATAGCAGGCACAAAGTCTTCGAGCAGAGTTGACAATAAGCTCGTGCGGCCAAATGGGCGCAAAGGAACAACTCTTACAGTATCTGCACCCGCTACGCATGAGCGACCTTTGGTAACGCATTTTCCAGTGAATGCCCCCTAACGTAGCATGCTCATACCTAAGTAAGCTGTCCCCCTGTGATATGTTGTATGATCTCTCTTTATCGTCGTGAGTTATCTTCCGTTTGGATTTAGGGTTTGACAAGAGTGGATGTCAGAATTGAACCCCTGTCTAGACGCCGCTCCGGTTGCCTAAGGAGCAATTGTTTATAAGAGCAGGAAGTTATCATTCTTGATATGACTTGCCATTTTATTCTTGACGAAGTCAAACGGTTTCTCGTACATCGCGACGGCGTCCTTTTTCCACTCAGCTGCATCTCGTTTGAACTGGGGCACGGCGGGAAACCTTCAGGAATATACTGCACTTGGGTTGGATGTTAATATCAAGTAAAATTGACAGCTGGCGGAAATGACTGCATACGTACGGTATGGTACATAGTCAACTATCAGTTTGTAGATTAGTAAAAGACAACGGCCATATTTGAAGTCAAAGTAGAAACATACCAGCCCGTGTACCGATGTTGCCAACTGCAGCTATTGTCTTGAGCGCTCTCTCGGTACCAAATTGACCCAAGGATCGTTTTCTGGCTGTATATCAAGTCCATAAGCAATTCCAAGGATGAGCGAACCAGCCATCCTAGCAGAACACGCGTGAGCGTCAACTTGTGTTAGCGATCCCAAAGGTGTGTTGAGCTTACGTTCGGACATGGTTCATGAAGTCGTCAGGCTTGCTGATCAGAGATTATGAGAAGCTTCTTTGCTTCCTTCGACGACCGTGGCCGATACTCAATGACGGCATTAGGGTAGAATGCTTGGTGAAAATACCGTCTATGATCTCGCCAGTTGTCTCCGTAGGGCATGAATCCGAAATTTCTTTCCCATCCCGCCCTGGAACGAAGTCAGTTACAAAAAATAGCTTGAATGATAGATACAACATACAGCTTGAGCAGCATGATTTGATCGACTCTACACATGTTCGTCACTACGAGCTTCAGCCTTAAGGAACAGTCGAAATTCCCACCTGTCGGAATATATATTTGAGCGTTTTTCGAGAAGATCTTGCACAACTTTCACTGAGTTCAACACACAACATCTGTCTGAAAGATACGAAAGTAAATAATGTCTGAATCTGTTGTGACATGTCCGAGGCGTCGTCAGGACAAAGGGCTCGGAAGGGCAGGGTATAAACATACCAAATTCGCGACTCCATCTCTCATAGGTTTCCCATCTCTCGAACTCCTTGGGAATATCCCATGGCGCTTCCAACTATAGATGGTCGTGCCGCGAGGTCCCGGGGGAAGAAGACGATATTGTAATTGGCGTTTTTGCACGTACTTTGACCACTATGAACAGGATGACCACAACAATATTATGCTCGCGAGCATGCTTAAGACGTCCGAATGTGAGATGAGAGTTAGTAGCGTGTTCGTTCTGGATTGGGGCACACACTCGTGAGCCGGCAATTCTTATTTATCCATGCACTGCTGCATAACAAACGCTGCACCCGATCTAGCGTCCATCAGAAAAAGCGCTTGCAAGGCTTGGAACGCAATGTGTGATCACGGTTGTGCGAGTGGATACAGTTGCGTATTACATGTGAATTCGTGAAGCAATACGCTACAGCGACTCTCACACGCGGGACATCCGGCACTACTAAAACATCAGCAAGAAGGACTCGGTGGGACCCAAATGAACCCCCAGAATTAAATGCTCACGACAGAGACGCCAATTGACCAGCAGAAGCACTTTCCTACCATCGGGGGACATGAGAAAACGATGCAAAACGTTTTTGTTATTAGCTCAACGTCATGTAGTGGGAGATCAAATCGTGGCCAAACATGGTTTCAAGACTGAAAGTGAAGGTAACAACAGGCATCTAGTCTGATTCTTCCGCACTAGTTTAAGATCCTGTATCAATGCAACTAATATCCTGCAGAACGAGGTGTGATAGAAGCTTTTGAATGGTACTAACGTGGTTGGGGGTAGCTTTTAACGATAAATCAGCAGTTTGACTCTTGAGCGTTCTTAAGCAACCAAAATGAAGAGGGCCACTCACCCTAATCATTACCAGGGGTATATTCGACAGAAGGAACCAAAGCATTGCCACACATCGTCTGTTGACGTTTTTTAATATCGAAAGTTGAGAGGATACCCTTGGGCGATTGTAATCCACATGGAATCGAAGGCGAAGTGGCGGCCTGGGCAGATCCGTCGCCCAAAGCCGAATGCTGCTTCCGATGGATCAGGAGCATCTTTGTTCAATCTTCCATCTGCGGTAAGATAGCGAGCTGGGTGGAAACTTTCCGGACTGGGATAGGTTTCTTTCGTCATGTTAGATTGTCCCTGGCATCAATCTGATGAGCACTGTATATGGGAATGTCGGGCCAATTACATAACCACATACACACACGTTTCCCACAACAAGCGACCCCGCCGCAGGCAGGTGGTAACCCCTGTATTCATCAAGTCTACCATCAGTTTGTGTGTAGGGGGCAGCTATCGGCCTATATGAGCAAGGCATACACCTCCCGGGTCAATGACAGCTTACCCAGAGGCGTGACATTTTGCCATCTATGCGGCACATTGTCATTTATAGCGGGGCTCTGAAGGTGAACTTTGTTTCACAGTGCTCACCTCAGGGCCAATCCCTGTACTACTGGGGCAGTAAGTATAGCGGGGAAGCAAGTCCGCCGGTCACCTCGAACGAAGTAAGGCAGGTTGGTTGCTGCCGCACAATTATGGTCGAGTTCCGCTTGTGCGGTCTCGCTTTACCTCGGGATTTAGTACCATAGCAAGAATGATGTCCCGAGAGAGGAGGACGGTCTAAAAAAGATGGCGGCAATGGTTTTAGACCACAAAACAAGGGGAGAAGATAAAATGACATACTGTATCCGGCTCCACTCTACTGGCTTGTCAGAACATGACATGACCCGGTCGAAGAGCAAATCACACTCACCTATATAATGCACTGCTCCGGTTGCAACACCGCGTATGACGTCTTCGTCATGCTCATTATTTTGACTTGGGTCAAGTCTGCTTAGGAACGAGCTCAGAATGGAAGGCTTAGCAGTTCCGTTGGCCTCAAGTAAAGAACAGTGAGTATGTTTGAGGGACCTCCTGGGAGTGCATCACTCACTATCGCTTGCTTTACAAATCGAAATGGTCTGTCACGCATTCCAAATACCGACTGGCTTCCAAGCCAACGCTTCCCGCTTGGATTGGGTCCCATTGGATCCAGGTCGGAATGTATTGGACTAGAAAAGGGCGTGAGAGTACTACTCGAGTGTATGCAACAGTACTACTCACGCAAAGGAATATAGTCGACTGTCCATGTACAAACATAAAGACACGTACATGTAGAGCTAATATGAAAGACACACCTAATATATTCCTACGTTACCTACGGCCGCCATTGACTTCAGTGCTGTTTCTGCAAGTTGCACGAAAGGGTCATGTTTCATTTTTGTACATCAATGCCGTACGTGATGCCTAGAATGAGAGCTCCTGTCATACTAGTACGCAGGCCCTAGTACTCAGAGAAATGATGAGGCGCATAAGAACGCGAAAATGCTCACGTGCGTATGTGAACCATAAAATCATCAGGCTTCTCTAGCAAAGCGCCACCCCCCCCGAGTCCAAACCTTTCGCCTCCGTTGCCATCCGAGAGTGGTATTGTGGGATAATATTAGGGTAAAAATGTTGATGATGAAAAACCTTGCGACGTTCTCTCCAGTCTTTGTTATATCCCCATGAACGCAAAACTCCCCCCCAGCCAACACTGACCTAGTATTGAGCAGTGGTATGTGAATGGGCGTGGTAAGAGAGTCGAGACTCACAGGTCCAGTAACATGGTCATGTGTTCCCTGCAAACGGACGTCAAGGCAATGATTAGTATGATTAGGCGCGAACTAACCTGTCGGAGTATATATTTTGACCGTTTTCTCTAGGAGATCACGCACAGCTGTCTGCCCGAGTTCAATATAATGATGTTGGTCCGGGAGAATGCGCAAGCGTATTATATCTGATTCTATCGGCCAGATGATGTAGTTAGCTTGTTGCAAAAATGCTGGTTGATTCACGTACCATATTTTTTGCTCCATTGCTGGTACGTTTTTCCACTCGAACTCCTTAGGGATGTCTTGTATATTTCCTAATATCGGGACACCTCTGGGCCCGGGGGGATATATATATGCGCCTCCTGTACTCCTTTAAATGGGGTATGAATATGAGAAAAACGGCTGATGCTCAGTAACACAAGGACATCCGCAGCATCGGAACCAGAGAGGAGTGGCATCGTGGAATGTCGCCCCAGGTGTCAAGGCGGGGGAAAATGAGCTTGTTTTCAGATTTTGACACAGCCATTTAACTATCCATGAAGAGGGTTTTCACGTGAATCCAGCCCATCTCAGAAGAGAATTCGTGAGCCCGAATGTGGGCCGCCTCTCACGGTGACATTGGGGTGAGATAGCCCGCATGTCAGATCCTGGGAGATTTGTATGAAACAGTCGACAGTCATAAATGAGGGGAGTTAATTCGATGATATCAGGGGTAAAAATTCACTCACCTGATGGTCTGCACTTGGACTAGCGTGAGACAAGTCTACTGCAGGTTAATGCGATTGCCCATCGTAGGTAAAAGACTAGCTTGAGTGCATCCGCGTGGACGCCACGATTGCATTACGACGTTCGAGGCCCCCGAGACCTGGAGTCATTGTCTCGTTGAAGCAAATATGCCTTGAAACTCGAAGCGGCATGGTGATACAACTCTAGACTTAGCATTGTGTGACCGCAGGTCATGGTAAACTGATCAGCTGAGGAGTCACCGCGAGACGGGCAAAGGTGTTCGGGAATTGCCTGCATGAACCATTACGTAATGCACTCAAAGAGATTCCATGCCAAACTCTGATGTTCATTTCAACGACACTCTTCTACTTGACTGTAACGAATTATGAAACTGCGCACGTCCCGATCACAAAAAACGCATGTTGGTTTTCCTCGCCAGGGGTCTGCGAAGGCTCCTCCGACGAGTACTTATCCCGAGGACCAACGGAAAGGTCCTGCGCCAGGAGAACTACACCTAAGCCCAAAGGGATTCGGTGTGGTACCTCCCTCCCTCGGGATGGTGCCACTAGTACGAGCGTTGCCTGCACATCAAAGACGTTAGAGTCACTCGGCACTCAGTGAACACGATACTCCACCGCACTCGCCCGGCGGCACCGCTGACCCGGTGAAGGGAGGGCCTTTCCCAACCCGGGCCCGCTAGAGAACCTAAGTCGGGTCTCTAGGGGGTCGGTGCGTGTGCAGTGGGGGTTTGGTTGGCCAGTCTAAGCAGGTAAAAGAAAGGCTGTCAGTGCAGGGGTGTCCACCCGAGCCCAACCCAGGGGTCTCGGAGTATTATATGGGTATGCCTCAAGCACTTGTTTTTTTTGTTTTGTGTAATTTTGCTTTTAACGCATGAAGGAAAACGAACTGAAAGATCAAAGTCGGGAAGCACAAGTACTCGTCCCCAAGAGCCTCAAAGACATCTAGCAGGTGGTCGCACACACCACCGCCGTCAGCCTTCGGCGCCCCGAATGGCGATGCCCCGGTAGCTCACCGTCGCGAAGCCCCCTTGCTACCCAGCTAGTGGTCACGCCACACACCACCAGCCAAGATGCCAGAGACCCTCACGACAGCCTCGCCCACCCCCCGCGCCCGCATGAAAGCAGAGATAAAAAGTTGGAAGGCGCAAGATTTGCTACTGAGAACCGCGAAGAAGGACATACTCCGGCAGACGGTCGCGCACACCGCCGCCTTCAGCATCGAAATCCGCAACAGCAAGCCGTGCAGCGGCTCGGCATCGTGAAAGTCACTCAAGCCTCAGTCAGTAGCTGCGCACGCTACCGACCAAGACCCCAGCAACCCACACGACACCTCACCGGCCTCCCGCGCCCGCGCAAGAATCCACAAACTTAAAAGAAAACCATCAGCACGCACACCTCGAGCCCAAGTGCACGTGTAAGGGTCCATCCTGCGACGCAACCCGGTTTGTCCCCACGGCGCTGGCAGATGAACGGGAACTCGACGTTCTCGTCAACAATCCAGTCCGAGGGGAGAGGCCCGACGTGTGCAGGTGGCTGACCGAGTGGTAGACGAGCTCGGGCTTGCGCTGGGCCTCCGCGAGCGAGATCAGGCCCGCGAGGTCTCCTGCAACTGCGTGCACTTTGGGAGTAGGACGGGGGCATCGGTGGCCTTCTTCGACCCGCGAAGAGTGCGAACGCGAACGGTATATGGTGAAGCGAGGCATTGTGGTATGGGGTATGTGTTGGGGGGTGTGGGATGGGGGTATGTGCGTGCGGGTAGTTGCTCGTGGTATGCGTGCAGGATGGACTGGACGGAAATCGAAAGACGCTCCTTTGAATACCTTAAGGCCTGACCAGCAGTCGATCGCGGCTGGATGGTCAGCCTCCTTCGCGGAGCGCATGCGATGACCACGATCGACAAAGGTGAGCTTCTGCCGGACCGCACGACGCCCGACCCAAAGAATTGGAGGATTCATCGGAGGAAAAAATCCGTTGCAGACCACTCAGGTCGTCGGGAATAGGCGATGCCCCTCAAGTTCCTAGCTCAAACCCTGTGGGTGTATTCTTGAATTCTCGCAAGAATACCTGTCTTCGGGCCTATCGCTATGCTCGACGATACCACTTCATTGCGCTAGCGATGCCCAGGATTGTAGTTTGTGTGAATGATAAAATAACATCGCACGAACAATGTAGCGCATAGGGTGAGAAAGCGAGCCACGAACGTAACGCAACACAACCAGATGGGGGGAGGAGGAGATCAGTAACTATACACACCTTGCATGAGTGTACAGTTGCGGGTAGTCATGTGGAGTACGAGTTGTTAACATTTGAGATGATAACCGTTTCTGTCAGACCTGAACTCGTTTACGCAGGCACTTGAATGAGGGCATTCGCAGTCGCCGAACGAGGCTTGAAGCATGCTTTGAATGGAACAGGCAAGCTGCAGCAGATATAAATAATGTGAAAGTCTCATGTAAAGTAGAATCACCTAGCTAAGCCAGTTGTATAGCCCCGGGGTGGCTCTATAACATTCCCGGCGTCGCGTCTACGGCCTTTTCAATGTTAAAGACGGCGAGAATTTGAGCGACCACAAGCCAAACTTGGTAGATGGCGAAATATTGTCCCGGACACAGTCTTCTTCCAAACCCGAAGGCGACGTCGGTCGGATCTGGAGCACTGCTGTTTGACGTTTTCCGTCAGGATGCAGATAGCGAGTCGGATCGAAAACGGTCGGATTCGGATAGGTCTCTTCATCGTGCAGCATTGCCCTGATTTCGGACGAAATTAGTCTGCAAAAAACCGCCCGCACCCGAACGAGTAGGTGACCGACCACCATGCATTCCCCACGACGATGGAGCCGGCCGGAAGGTGGTACCCTTGGTACTCGTCATCGACCATGATGAGGCGGTTGTGCGATACCTGTGATACGGCAAGATTGGTGAAATAGTGAGATGCATTTCAACGTTACTCTTACCGAGAGGTACGAAGGGATGCCATCTGGATATCGTCAGCCCAGAGAAAGCGCTTGATAGAGCAGATTGCCTCACCTAAAACATTCTTTCATGACCGCAGTCAGGTAAGGCAACTCCTCCTGGTCCACCATGCTCTGGCAAAACGAGTGGAGCCGACGACTCGGTCGATCTCGATCCTTGCTTGCTCTCGCTTGGCTTGCGCTGCTTTTTTGAACCTCAGGGTGTACGACCATGGCGCGCACAAAGCACACTAGTGCGGAGCTAACCTATAGGGCAATAAGTATCCTGCTGTGTGGGAGTTGACCTTCATTGAATAAACTCGCCGTATCCGCCCCGCCTGGACAGAATTCAATGTCATGATAAAAAGCGCGCAATGAAAGAGCTCCTGACCAATGTATGCATTTCCTGATATGTTACGTATCAGCATATCTCTGCTTTGGTGTCAATAGTCTGTCTCGTCGAGATCTGCTAGCAGAGACGAAGCAATGGACGGCCTCGTGGATCCTCCTGCCTAGAAAATAATCGACATTTCCAACGCAAATGTATCAGGTTGAATATATGACTTACGATACTTCCTTGACATAGTTGAACGGCCTCGTGAACATAGCCTCGACGGACTTCCGCCATTTAGCAGCGTCGCGTTTAAACTTGGCACCGGGAGCCCACTTCGGCAAATATTGCACTGCGGCTGAGGTCATTGAAAACTCATCAAGGTGTGAAAACTGACGTACACAACGGGAAATAATTGACTGTTTTGGTGGGCATTGTTAGCAATAAACCATCCCCTCAAAGAGTAGAAAGACTTCTTGCCTGCATACGAGCCCGCATTGGCGGTAACAATTATTGAGTGCAAGGCTTCTTCCATGACTTCACTGTAGGAGCCATGCGTCCATTCCGTGTCGATTACCAAACAGCCTAGTTTATGTCCAACCATTAACCCTCTCCGTAGCTATATGAGATAAAATATCAGTCCCTCGGGTGTAAATTTCTTGAAGAGGATATACGGACGCGACGCGCCAAGATGGTTGCTGAACTCCTCGGACTGGTTTGACAGCCACGATTCCGATGGAGCAGACCGTTGGCAATGGGGCCATGGACGCTTCTCGATACCCCGCGACAACACCGCCAGGGTAAAATCGCTTGCTGGTGGAAGAGTCGTCTATATGTCCTCTTTCCATTCGTTTTCTCCATAGTGGTATAGAAGCCCGAGGTTGTGTACCCAGCTAATCTGTTGAGCAAATCAGAAAAAAAGTCAGTATTCCCAAGCGACATGCGACGCACAGATCTAGGAGCATGACTTGGTTTTTTTTGTGGTCTACAAAGTCGTCAGATCAATCAGTATTCCTAGAGATCGGACGCGCCATTCGCAACATACCTGTCAGAGTATATGGGACCTGAACGATGTCTTGTTGAGTAAATCATGGCTATGGCGACATTTCAGCGAGTTGAGGACGATCACTTGGGTTTTTTTTGAATAATTTCAAGAGATGATTACTCCGATCCTGGAGGACATTTTCGTCGAGTTTGATCTAGGTGATCATAGAATGAACATACCGTACATCCCGGCCCATTCTCTGGTATGTGAGCCATTCCCATCTTGCCGGGATGTCTACAAAGGTTCCGACACCTTTATTGGGCAGGCCCCTGGGGCCAGGTGGTAGACGACTTCGCCTTCTGGGTAGAGCTGAGAATTAAAGCAAGTATGAGAAGAACAATTGCTGTTAGCGTCTGGTATTGCATGCCAGTGCTAGTGGACTTGTGTGTTTTCGCCATTGCTCATGCAAACATGTCCAGTCACTTAAGTAGAGCAACGGAGTATAGCACGTTTTCGCCGATGCGCGGAAATGCGCCGTTCAGCCAGGGTTTCTGCGCCCACGATTTGCGCAGTGTCTTCCCTAGCCTCCGACTTCCGTTGACACTTTCCGTTGCCTGTATCGTGAGGAAGGATCTGCCAGGGGCACCCTGAATGCCCTTATGCTTCGGTGCCTAAGCACACATTCACTGTATGAGGCAGAGTTCAGTGTTCCGATCGAGGCATGCCGACCCCTCTAGAGTTTCACAGAGTCGGGACCCCTGGTATTGTGCTGTGGGAACTCCCGCAGCAGGCGGGAGGCCGCCGCACTGAGGTTCAGCTTCTGGGCTGCAAGCTCGGGAGTGTAGGCGAATCCAGCGCCACGGCAGCGTCCTGGCTAAGAGAACGGCAACAAGACAGCTTCTGCATGGTAATCAAGTTAATGGGCAACGGGGCTTAATGACACCTAAATCAGTGGGCAATCAATCGTTAATACTGTCAAACATCCTATGGAAACCCTCACCAGGTTCAAGACCGTCGCGGTGGCTATAAGGAGCTCTGTCTTCCGGGCGTCATAATGAACGACAGAGCATCCAGTAATTCTAGTCCGGCAAACAGAAAGCTGTAATTTTCTCCGCGGAAGGGACCATCCGAATAGGCCTTTTCCACGCCTATAGTATGGGCTCGCGCCACAGCTTGGACATACTCAGGAAATAACGGTCACAGCCACCGACATGAACGTCCCTGACGCTTTTGAAGGTTCGAGGAGAAGGGCCACTCAAGGGGCGTCCAGACTCTTACGGTGTTTCATGCACGAGGCTGTTGACTGTCAATGGCTAGACGCGTACATGAGAGACAAGCGGGGGATGCGATGAAAATCTCGCTCACATTTCCGGTTGATGAGGCCATCCAGGTATTACCACACACCGCCAAGCCGGACCATTAGGATAGCGATGGCCCGAGTGTGCATTGAATGCGGAGAAACAGCCGTTTTAGTCTCTATATTTTGCAACAATGCCGGTAGCCCTCGACATCACATCAGATTGAGCAGTTCGTGTGCTGCTCGCGATAAACGAGCTCGTACAATATCACGTCTGCTCAATGTCGACAGGGTTCCAACTGATAGCCCCGGCTGCGCCCTTGTCCAACGCATCCAGCGCCGACATATCCTTGGTGGTCAGTTCGAAGTCGTACAAGTCAGCGTCTTTAGAACGGATTCGCCCAGAGTTCGAGGAAACGAACGAGTGGGATGTGCCTGCATCCGCCCCAAAGTCAGTCAGCAGACTTATATTACAATCTACCAAAAATACTACCATTTGAGCGGGCAATCTTTGTTATGGGACCCCGCTTGGAGAGACCATCTCCCCCCCTTGAGCAAAAGAATTTTGAGCGGGCTCTTTGTTATGTTTCTTGGCAATCTCTCCGCTTATCACTGGGGGTGGATCCGGAGCTCCTCGGACAAACGGAACAGTAAAGCCTCAACCAAGACTCCGTTTTCTCGACAGCATTCCACGATTGGCTTTTGTTGACAGAAACGGATGAAGCTGGAGGAATATGAGCGGATATATCCCCTAGATGGCAAAAAAAAAATTGCACCTCAATCTGCGTTTGATTGCTGGCAACTCAAGCCCGGCAGATTTGATCTCTTCGATGTGGTGGACGTTACATAGATACCATAGTTAGCCGCCGTTCTAGGATCATGCAATTTACTTGCTCACTAGTTAGACACGCCAATATCGCGGACTTTGCCAGCCTTCTTTGCGTCTATCAGCGCTCTCCATGGTCCAGCCGCAGCTTACCATCAGGACCGTTCGCAGCTCTGTGCAATAAATAAAGTCAAAAGTAGTCTGCAATACCAGACATGAGTGTTTTCTAGGTCAAGGCCTGTGACAAAAACATGCCAAGTCCAGATGCGACCAAACGAATCATTGACGGCTTTTATCGTGGCATCGTAAGTCGCATCTGGGTCTGCAACTTTTGATGCTGTATATAAGGGAAGTATTTGGGTCGTAGATGTGGCCACAAGTGAGACAAAAAAAAGATTCTCTACTCACGGGGGGGGGACAAAGATTCTGACGCGCCCTAGGAATTCCATGTGCTCCCGAACGACTTCGCCCACGAACTTCTCATTTTTGTACGCCTGAGCGGTGTCGGCATGTCTATGCAGCGCGCCCCGTCTCAGAGACCATATCAAAACATCGTAGACACTGACGTCAAACCTGTAACCAACTTTGAATTTCCTCCCGATAGAGAGGGTTTCGTCAGATGCGCAGTGTCTTCTTCCTTGCCAAAGCCATACGCCACGCCAAAGACCAAGGACTGGGGAATGGCGTTGCCTAAAAGAAAGGAACTGAGTTCAGAACTTCGCTGCATGATTAAGTATCCAAGATTTGAAACGTTACTCGCCTGAGGGAAGACGCTTCGAAGAACCCAAGGAAAGCGCTGAAGCCATGTGCCTTGCAATCTTTGGTGGGGAACAGAGAATCCAATAGCATCCTGGGGGAGAGGGGGGGAATAGACCTGCGAAGAGCCTTGCGGCTTCGCCTAGGGCATTATATATTCCACGGGTCTGTCATCAACGTGACAGCAGCTTTCGGTGTTGGTGTTCAACGACCGACGTTCGAAAAAACATATTTGCCGACACCATACGCGCCAGCTACAAACGCTAATACGACGGGTGCTAACGTCACGTCGGTTCTTTTGGGTAGGAGGAGCGATATGCTTTAGCTTCCTACGAGTCAGTGTCTATTCGTTAGGTCAATGACACTGACTAAAAGGTCGTTAGCTGAATCCGATTCTCCGTGAGTATCGTAGTGCTAGTGACGCGAACGGGACCCCGGAGCGATTATTCTTGCGACCGCAGCAGCGGGTAGTTTAGTGAACTATCTGCGGATGGGTCCACTTGCGCGTCCACCTACAAAGCTCGCCCTGGCACCCATCACACTGGCTGTGTCTTAGGATGTAGTAGCACAATGAGCATAGGACTGCGATATCATTAGCCAGAGCGAACAATGCTAGTGACCTACGATGTTCCTCACGTATTAGATGATCTGCAAAGGCCCAAAGATCTACGGAGACAGGGACAACGAAAGCATGCCCCTCTAGACAAAAGTTTTCTCGGGTTCCCGGACGCAGCCGAGGTGTTTAATGATCAAAGAGATGGTAGGAAGCTGCTGACTTAGAGTACCATAATATTGAGATATGCGGTTTGCAGACGTGGGCTCGTGTCATCGTTGGATGGATGGATGGATGTAGTACCTCCCAAAGGCACTACGGATGGGCGTTAACGGCGGAAATAGACCCCTGGATGTACAACTTTAAAAACCAAGGGAGATTTGTCGCGTTGGAGGGCGCTCCCCGACATTCGGAGAGTGCCGGTGCCATCAAAGCTCTTGGCGCGGGATGTGGCGTGTCCGCATCCTTCCTCCAAGGTCGCATCTCATAGCGCACAGCTCGTGCTTAGCTTTTGCATCATATATATGTGGCGCGTGGCGTTGACTCTCAGCTGCGCTGGGGGCAACCCACACGTATTGTGCAGGTAGGGGACACGAGCCCGGACTACAGAACTGACCCAAAGCGGCATGTTGGTTTTCGGTTTTTGGCTGTAGTGCCCTCGTGGGAAGGGGCCCAGGGAGTGTCTGATAACGCCGAGGACGGACGAAAGTTCTGCGCTAGGAAGTACGACGCACGTGCACCGAAGAGCGTGAAGTTCTCGGTCGACTCCATCTCTCTCAGGATTGTGTCACCGGTGCGAGCGTTGCCTACAATACCAGTGCCAGTCCGCTTCCCCTCACAAAGCGTTAGAACAACCCACACCTCCTACTCCTACGCTGCCGCTCGCCTGAGACACCACCCACCTGGGCTGACGCCGGCGAAGGACGGAGGGCCCTTCCCCACCCAGGTCCTTATCGTGCTAAGAAAACTAAGAGGTTGAACGTGCTCTCATAGAGCAGATATCTGAGGTGAAAACCAAGAGCGTCACGACAAGACAACCCCCGCCCTACGCGAGGTCCAAAGTCGGGGTCGGTCGGGTCGGGATTGTGGGTGCGCGTGGTGCAGCGGGGTCTGGTCGGCCAGTCCTAGAGGGAAAAAGGTGGTCAGGTGTTTAGGGGTGGCCCCCGAGCCCACCAGGGGCTCGAAGTATTACGGGTATGCCATCCATTCCCATCCATTGTTTTGTGTCTTTTCTTTTTCTTCTTTTGTTTTTGAGTTTTATGTTTTATCGCGAACGCAGCAGCCAAACCAGCCAAGTCAGTTGCCTCCAAGGCGCTGGGCCGAACGATTCGCTGTGCATCTTCGAGGACCCTCAAGCGAGCGGTTCGCGCACACCGCCGCCGTCAGCCCTCGATGTACACGACGACAAGCCCCGGTTGGCTCGGACGGCACTGGAGCCTCTTCAGAGCCCCCAAAGTCGATGGCTGCGCACACCACCAACCGAACTCTTCAGACCTTCGTTACCACCTCACCGAGCCCCCCGCGCCCGCCTGAAGCCCGGAAACTAAGATACAATAGTCAGCACGCACCGCAAGAAGGATGCGCCCGGTGGCCCTGCTCTCGAACCCCTCTTCCGCCGCTTGATGTCGTTCCGCCCCGCCTGTGCTCCGTCAAGTCGGGATTAGGCGTCATTGGAGGGATAAGAAGGAAAAAAAAAGAAAAAAAAATAATAAAAAACAAAAAAAAAAAAAAAACAGAACAAAAAAGAAAAGACGAAAAGGGAAAAAAAACAACGTATAAAAAAAAAAAACCAAAAAAAGAAGAAAAAATAAGAAAAAAAAAATAAGAAAACTAAAAAAAGAAAAAGTGATAGAATGAAACAAAAAAATAAAAAAAAAAAGAAAATAAAAAAACAAAACAATGAAACACAAAAAAGAGAAGAGGAAAAAAAAAAAATTACAAAACAGAAAGAAAATAAAAAAACCAAAAAAATAAAAAAAAAAAAAATGATATAAAGAGGGGGGGGAGAAAAAAGAAAAAAAAAAAAAAAAAGAAAGAAAAAAAAAAAAAAAAAAGAAAAAAAAAAAGAAAAGAAAAAAAAAAAAGAAGAAGGAAAAAAAAAAAAGAAAGATAAAATAAAAATAAGAATCTTGATGTCAAGAGTAGGAAGGAAAAAGGAAATACTGGGGTAACCCGCGCCTGAGGCCCGAATTAAAAAAAAGGGGGGAAAAGAAAAAAAAAAAAAAAAAAAAATATAAAAAAGAGGAAAAAAAAAAAAAATAAAAATAAATCGTCATTAAAAAAAAAAAAAAAAAAGCGGGAACTATTTTGAAAAAAAAAAAAAAAAAAAAAAAAAAAAAAAAGATAAGGGGGAGAAAAAAGAAGGGTAAAAAAAAACAAGAAATGAGCGTAAAAAACAAAAAGAAAAAGAAAGAAAATAAAGAAAAATACAAATAAGAAAAAAAAAAAAAAAAAAAAAAAAATAGAGGAAAAAAAAAAAAAGATACAAAGAAAAAAAGAGAAAAAGAAAAAGGGGGATAAAAAAAAACAAACAAGATAATAAAAAAAAAAAAAAATATTATGGGAAAATAATAGAAAAAAAATAAAAAATAAAAAAAAAAAAGTTAAGAAAAAAGAAATAAAAAAAAAAAAAGACAAACAAAAAAAAATGAAAATCAAAAAAGAAAAAGAAAAATAAAAAAAAAAAAAAAAAAAAACTAAAAAAAAAGAAAAAAGAAAAAAAAGAAAAAAAAAATAAGAAACAAAAAAAGAAAAAAAAACAACAAAAAATCCGTTGGCGGACGACCGCTATGGTGGCAGGTCGTGTGCCGGGACTGCTGACGGGCCTCCCTCTGTCCAGTGAAAAAAAAGGTTTCCCGAAAAAGGGAATAAACAGCCACAAACACCCTTCCTCTAGAGCAGCTGCGCGCGTCGCGTGCGCACACGTTACTCGCGACAATCGAGGCTGCTTCGCCGGAGGGCGGAAGGTGCTAGAGGCGGTGAGAGGGGGATGCGGTCTTCGACCGGACGAAGTGGAGTTGAGAGCGCCGGAGAAAGGTGCAGCTAGGTCTTTATGTGGTTGTTGAGGGTTTGTGTGGGGGCGTGGTGTGCGGGTTCGTGTGTGCGTATGGCGTGTGGAAGGCGTAACTTTGTGGATGCAAAGGAGGAGAAGCTGAACTTTAAGTTAGGAATTCACGGTAGTTTGGATGCGGTTTTGATAGGCTGACCTCCCCGTATAGCGATCGAGGATGGGTTCGATCGCCACCGGCCGCCTGGCCCCAGTGCCCGTCGCGGATTTAGGCTCAGTCTCCGCTTGATTCTTACTAGGTCGTATCCGTGCTTGCTGTAGATAAACGGATAACATCCATGATACAGCACGCTGCCAGCCCCCCTGTTTGATATCTGCGACGAAAAATTGGTGAACATAGTGTGCAGCGCGGTGGGGCGAGTATCTAGCGTGAAGTCGGTGATGAAACCATCTCTCTGATGACCCGAAGTAAGAAAGCCTATATCAACCCATTGGTAATAGAGGTCCGCCCCTGTCTCGAGATGATCATTCAACATGAATAGGATACTTAATATCATCCGTTAACAGGTTACTCGAAGAGAGCTGAGGATCTAATTAGGCTTTTCGCTACTTTTCCGAACGAGGCTTGAACGAGGCTTGGAATGGAATAGGGCGTCTAAAGCGGCGTGGTGAGCGAAGATATTGACTAACGGCATGGACTCCCTCACATAATGGATCCCGTAGTGTATTCTCCGGATGGTTCTGCCGCCAGCTCTACTGTTTATCGGCAACAAACTCTGCAAATGTCAAACGTAGCAAGGATATGAGTGATTGCAATCCAACCTCCGCCGCGTCTAGAACAAAAATGGACCGTCCAGCGACAAATGCGCCTACCGCCTCCCGAAGTCCGAAAGCAGTCCCATCGGAGACCCGGTCATCCTCGAACGAGGCGACCATCTTCAGTGAGATGGCGGCCCCGGTATGAACTTCTCGGGATCCGGAAAGGTCTGCTCATCGTGCAAATGGCCCTTTGAGACGCATTCTATTAAGGACAGGCAGATACCGGATTCTAGTAGGGAGATGCGTACCCAACCAGATATTCCCGATGACTAGACCCGAAAAAATACCTCTGGTATGTCATATCCCATGTATGCTATCATCGGACACGCGATTTGTGGGGTATTCCTGAAACGGTGGTGCAAAATTACACGACAAGAGAAATGGAATATTTATACTAACGGCAAAACCCAAGGGGCTTTCACGGGGCGCCAGCTAAGAAGGTTCACCCGATAAGTATTCAAGTGGGTACGAATGTGAGCAGTTGCACTTGACCGCAACGTTCTCTTCTGGAGTAACTGCAGTGGTATTAGGGCAATGTGTCAACGTCTTCTGGCTCTGGCAAACGATCTTCTCCAATGACGGCCATCAAGTTTCAGCTTGTGCGGCCTGCTGCACATCAGGGAAGAGCAGCATAGCTAGCACAAAGCTAGACACGACAGATGACATCTAGGCCGCTGATGAGTAGACAAGTTTGGACTACGTATCAAACATTTGCCTTACCGTGCCGGAACCGCCTTGAAAAAAAGTGCATGAATAACGCATTTTTACGCTCAAGAGGAGACAAGAACGTACCAGCAAAAGCTGTTCCCGCGACATCTCGAATCACAGTTTCTGTCTCTACGTTGTCATTACCGTCTTCAAGATTTGACAGAAATAATGCTGCGACAGATATGCATGTGTGCCATCCTAGGATTTAAATCGCCGTGATGAGTGTCGGAGTCGCCACATATCTGCGGTATCTCACCATTCCTTCTTTGACCAGCTTCAAAGGCTGTTCATACATGAGATCAATATAATGCTCTCCAAATCGTTGCGTCTCGCTTGAAGTGTATACCGGGGAGCCATCCTGGGTACACTGACGTACCTACTGTTGGGAGAGAGGCCATTAGAGGATGCGTGGAGGATGGGATGAAGACGGTAGATACGCACGCCCATGGAACAAAATCGACTACGTTTCATTAAGTAAACGATCCAAACAATGCTAACATATCACGCAAACAAACCGATGTACTCTTCCAGGGGTTACCTAGAGCAGCAAAAGACTCGACTGCTCTTTCTGCAACGGCAACGTGGGGGTCATCTTGAGGTTTCACTCTCATACCATAGACGACAGATCCATGATCTCCGAGTTTGCGAGTCTGATGCAATCATGTGACCGTCAGCTTATGAAACTCAACACGGTTGCTCTGATAGACTCGCCGCTGAATGTGCTCCGAAAACTGATTCGGCTTCTCGAGAATATGGCATAACATTGCTTTGCTTTTTCCCTAGAGAAGCATGCGTGATACTGTGGAATTGCACCGGGGTTAAGATACTGCTGATACATTCTTCGGTGCTGCTTCCAACGATCGCATGCATATGGCAAGATCGCAGCGTTCTTGTCCCAACCGACTCTGAAATGATTTTAGACAAAAATGGGGATGTCCACTGCTGCGAAAGCGTAACCTACAGGTCCAGCATCACAGTCTGGTGCCTGCACCAATCGTGTGAGTTTTTCTGAACGGGGACACCAGTAAAATCATTTACCTGTCGGGAGTTAATTTGCAGGGAAACGATCCTCCAGCAGCTCCTTCGCAGCCTTGGCAGAGTTGAGCACTACGATTCGTTTGCCCAGGACGGTACAGGACACACATAGTATGTCCGAGCCTTATGCAGAGGGTCATCAGGGCGCATGATTGCGTGTCGGATTGGGCTCACGCACGATAATCCCGCGACCATTGCATGAACGTTTCCCATTGGGACTTGGCAGGATAGTCCAACAACACCCCAAAGAATGGAAGACCTCTGGGCCCAGGAGGGAGAACGAAGCCGCCATCTTTTCACGAGTCTGGGGACGATGAAAACCGACAGAAAGAAAAATGAGAAATTGAGATGCGATCCATGGCGCGGCTGGTGTCGTGCTCTGTCCAAAGGCTCTGACGAAGCTTAGATATATAGTTTTGCTGGTCAAGCGTGATCGAATCAGCCTTTCTCAGACACAGACAAAAACGGCTCCGTACCAGTCATAGACGTAACCGCCTTCGCTGTGCCGCGACGATCTTCGGACATACGAGGTGGTACGCGCGCAAAATTGGCATTGCAGGCGAGCGTTCATCACGGTTGGACTTCCTAGGAGTCAGTCTCGCTCGATTTGGGGCTTTGACTCGGACTCGGGAGTCTGCCAGAGGAAGTCCGTGCTGTGCATAGAAATTGTTTCAGAACTGGCCGTACATGTGTCCGGATAGGAATGAGGGATAGAACACGCGATGCGAACCAGTCCATACGAAGGCGGCGTCTCATTAAAGCATGTCCAAATATCAGTGGCAACTCTCCATCATCCTTGTACTCCCATGGAGTCAGAGGAGTACGATAGAATGACAAGATGTGTACGTTTCGAGCATAACTACTCATCCTGCACACTTAAGTAGTGGGCCTTCAAAAATTACGGCGAATTAGTGTAGTTCGATGCAATGATACTACTCCACGTACTGATGGCGTTTTGTTTTACCTTGATGTATATTCCAAATAACGCTAGAGTCATAAAACTTCAGTAACTCTGTGGATCACGCTGAGAGCTAAGATTCGCCGTCGTGCCAGACATTGAAAATGTAATTGATACATAATTCGACGGCCGGCACTACAGCAGAGATGACAGCCAGCCCGAAGCTGACCCATGCATCGCCCGAGGGTGACTATGTATAGGCTTGAGGTCAATTAGCGTGGTTCATGTCAATATATGCGCATAACCGCTCACCAACTTAAGGCCCCAATCGGTACACTGGAAGCGGACGCCACAAAGGCATGAAAACAAGCGAAAAATTGAGCAGTTATTCGAGCAGCACCAGCAGAGCACAGGAAACACCACCATCCGCTCTCCGAAGCCTGTGCACGCCGAGCAACAACCCCACACGACGTCTCTACCGCGGACCGGTCATCCTGCTCACCCACGACGCGTCCAACCGTCCCCGGCTCGCGTGAACATCACTGACGCCAGGGCGAACCCGCGACCGCAAGCGCTGCTTCCGACTCTTATGCTCCACCAGGACTTCCCGGCACACTCCCTAGTGCTCAAGGCTTCGGAGGTACCGAATCGTCTTGCCACTTTCGCCCCGGCTTCCTGTAGGCTATGGGAGGCACTTTGCGACGGAGACACGCATCACCTCATGTACCTGACTCGCTCAATGCTCCTTATGGGGACGTTCGGGGTGTGATAATAGCCCGAACACGCCAAAGAGAGCATCAAAGCTGCCCCTCCCGACTTACACGACCGCTCGCCAAGCACACGCGCATCTTCGCCCGGCTTTCAAACGCGCCGTCGTCCGAGTGTGTGAGTCACACCACGACACCTCCTCTCACACACGCCCCCGGATACCCGCCATCCGCGCGCCGTTGTTCTCCACCTCATGCGATCCCCACTTGCCTCTGCGCGGCCCACCGACAGGAGCGTTCCAGGCCCGGGCATACACAAGCACCGCGAGACAGCGACTCGAGGACGACTCACCTCTGGTACGGGCGCCCGCAGGTTCCGCCACTTGGCGCTGCCGTAGACGCGGCGAAGGATGTCCGAGGGCCCGGTCGGCCACCATCGACGGGGAGAAACAAGCGAGGGGAAGAAGAGAGAACGACGCGCGGTGCTAGACGGACATTCATAGATGAGGCGCATGATGCAGAGCAGAAGGGCCTTCTGTGCGGCGGAGGGACGAGCGGGGTGTATAGTCCAACCAATAGGGCGGGCGCGGAGCAGGGGTCTTCGCGATCAGCCAGGATTCGAACGTGAGCGGGACTAGAGTGAGAAACGTGTCGCCCGGGAGACTGTAGAAAGCGGTTTTGGAAAAGAATGGAAAGAGGACATGGCGCGAATATACGCTTCAAACGCGTCGGCTGTGCGCTCCCCGACAGGAATGACCCGCGAGTCGAAATGAGAGTCGGACTCACTTTACGCTGACGTTGCGGCAGGAGCTGGACGCGACCTGCCTATCTTGTCGCGGAGAGGGCATTGAGTTCCTGGGGGCCAGATGGTGTGTCTCATGCTGTGAAGTTAGCTGCAAGGTCCGTTGGTGGATCGGCTAAACCATCCTGCGCCCGTCTGGACTTGTCAGTGCGCCCACACTCAAGAGCAAGTAGCCGCGCCACTGTCTGTACGTAACCCACGTGCTGTCTCACCGCCAACTTGGACATCCTCCATGGAACCCACACTTTGTCCCAGCCGACGTAGCCACGCCGATCTTAGCTGCGCACGCCGGCGCTTTCAGGCTCACCATCTTCGCGTCGGACCTGCCATATGTGCCTCGGGAGAGGGACGAGGCTGTAGGTGAAAGGACGAGGACACAGACCACCCAGGAAACAGGAGTTAGCCTGCGGCGAGGAGCCGAATGCAAGCGGAAAACGTCCCGCCGGGGTTGGGCGCAGCCCTAACGCCACGCCCGCGCGACCTGGGTAGGTAGACCCAAGGCTCACTTGGGCTGCACTCTGCCATTCCGTGCGGATACGCATCGAACGAGATGAGCGTGATTGGCCAAAAGTTTTGCTGGGATGATTCGTGTCGAATCAGAAGCACGAGTGAGCGTTATTGGAACCAGAGCCATGAAGGCTATACGTGGTCCCCATTCCGTGTCTTGCGAGTATAGGCCTTGTCTAGCCACAAGACCGTGCGGGACCTGCTCGCTCCAACTTGTCGTTCACGTCAGTCGTAGAGGGTAGTGGGGGGGTGCGCGCGGACGCGTCTCTCGGTGCACCTGACTATGACTTCCTCGTTCGGGCTCCTACCAAGCGTCATTTCTCGTGCGTTTCTGACACAGCCTTCCCTTTCGCATACTCTATGGCCAAGGCGCCATGAATACAAGTACATGACATACTGTATTCTGTGTGTGACGCGAGCGAGAGCCGCAGAGACAGGATCGGGGTCCCGAGGCCCGCGCTGGCAGAGATTTGCGCGTGCGGTTGGGAAGCAGAGATTCGTTGTCATCTTCAAGACACTTTCCGGGAGATGCGATAGAGACGCCAACAAGAGGGAGGTCATTGCAGGCCGGATATGTCTTTAGGCCACACTGAGCGGAGCACGGACCTAGTTGCAGGATTCAGGACATGGAACGGACACCCCGCTGTGCCCTCCCAGATGAAAACAAGTAGCCGCCACTCTTGCTACTGCGCCAAAACCAAAGGTATCTCGTCGAGCGGAAGATGAACGGCAGCGAGCCCATCGAATGCTTAGGGTATAGGTCGCACGCCCCTGGGTGAGGAGTGGTCAAAAGTTGGCTGGGCAGCTGGGTAGGCATAGATGGAGGATGTGTTGAGGAGAGGACGGGGACCCGGAGCGTTGAGGGTTATCGACAGTGAGCACAGCGCGAGTCTTGGTGTCGGTGTCGTCGCAGACAAGAAGAGAGAGCAGGTTCTGGCGCGACGCGTCTTAGATGCACGCTCGTGACTTTAGCGCCTGATAAACGCGCCGAGGTTCGAACCCCGCCAGCGACGCATTTGGCTTTTTTTTCGCGCGGGTTGTCCTCGAATATTCACCACCACTTGATTCACACCTATCTTGAGATTCGGCAAATCTCTAACATTTTTTACTTTCCACGGCACACAGCCATACCAACCGAGGCAAACATTCGCATCCACACATAAAGCGCATGTTGGTTTCCTCGCGGAGCACCGGACGGCAACTGAGCAGGCCCGCTCCGCAAGTACTTATCCCGAGGACCGCGGAAAGGTCTGCGCCAGGAAGACCGCGCATGCGTCCAAGGACGTAGCGCGCGCGTCCAACCTTCCCCCCGGGATGGTGCTGCCGGTACGGGTGTGTTGCCTGTAGGCAATCTCCATCAGCGTTGCTCTCAAAACACATCCGCCGTGGATGTCTTTGTGACGAGTGGTGTAGTAGACTCACCGCACACGCCCGACAACACCGCTGACTCGACAAGAGAGAGAACAATCTAGATGGGTCCAAGGGTGCAGCGGTTGTCTAGTCGGCCAGTCTAGGGGAAAGATAGGAGTCAGTGTGCAGAGGTGACCCCCAAGCCCGCCAGGGGCTCGGAGTAACGGAGTGGTAGCCTTTCTGAATCTTTTTTTTTGTGTATTTTCTATTATTCATGGTAGACCAAGAAAAAAAAGAGCAAAAAATGGTAGAGGGCGCATGGCTCATCCTCGCGAACCTCGAAAGACATTCAGCAAGCGGCTGCCGCGCACCACCCGCCTTCAGCCGTCGGGACGGAGTCGTCAACGACGAAAAGCCTCGGTGGTTCGAAAACACCTGGTCTCTCAGAGCTCCAGTCGATGGGTGTGCGCACCACCAGCAGAAGCTCTAAGGGCATCGAAGTATCCCTTGCCAGCCCCCACCACGCCCGAATGAAGCGTACTTGTCCTAGAAAGAAGTATCGGCACGCACCCCGAGAATATAATCACGGTGCCTCTGCAGCTCGCTCTCGTCCATGCGACGTCATCGTGAAACGTACACGCCACGGTCGTCCACGATCCACCTGGGGTAGCGGCGGCTCCTCGGGCGCGCCGGGCAGATGAATGACTGACAGAGTGGTAGATGATGTCGGTCGAGCGGCGCGCCTCATCCAGCGAGATAAGACCTGGACGTGCGTGGAGCGACACGAACACGATCTCCTCACGCGGGACGAAGGCGCTGGGCGGCATGTCGGGAGAAGTCGAGGGAGAAGGTGAAGGTGAGGGGGAAGGGGAAGCGGTCTTTCGACCCCCGCGAAAGAGAGCGCATGCTGAAGTTGAAGCGAGGCATTGTGCGATGTATGTCGGGAACAGAAGTGGGAGGATTGTGTGGGTATACGTGCTAGGTATGGTAGTGTGCGGACTCTGGCAAATGCACCCCAAGTTTACGCCTGCTGAGGCTGACCGGGGGCTGCCGGGTTTTCTCGCTCAACGCAAGCTTGCCGCTCGCCAGCACGTCCTGCGGTCATAGGCTCAAAAAGACTGTGTTGTCACGGAGGTTTGTATTGTTAGTACTTACTTGACATGTTCTTTCGAGGCCGATATGGTAGTCGTGAATTAATTGACTTCTTCATTGGGCGCTAGTCTTGAAGTGTTGTGTGAATTCTTCACAAAATTCTCGTTAATATTGAACGAGTCGTGTACGATAGTATCATTCGAGTCTGCGGGCCAACTAACCACACAGTGTCAACACGGTGCTAGCAGTGCCAGGCAGTGCCTGTGGTGAGCTTTAGACGCCTCCAGCGTGGTGGCGCAATGATGCACTGATCTCCGAAGAGCCTCTCCGGCGTTTCTTCTCAGCTTGTGCTCGACCTCCATCTCAACGATATAATGTACTTGTGCAATCTATTCGAAATTATCGCGACTGCTACGAGGAAAACAAGATGTTCAAAATGTCTAACTAGGGTGCGCATGTTGGTTTCCTCGTCGAGGGTTTGCGAAAAATACCCTCGACCGATGTACTTATCCCGAGGACTCCAACGGAAAGGTCTGCGCTAGGAGGACTGCATCAGCTCCTTGAAGGAGTGGATGTAGGCTCTCCCTCCCCTCGGGCCTGGTCATTGCATCGGGATTTGCGTCGTCGGTTACGAGTGTTGCCCTAGAAAGTGGAGGTGGTCAAGTCTCCTCCCCACAGCGCACAGTAGGGTCCAGTGAAATACTCACCGCACTCGCCCGGCGACACCGCTGACCCGGCGAGGGGAGGGCCCTTCCCCGCCCGAGTCCTTTCGTGATTTCTAGAGGATGGAATGAAAACTGTCAGTATATTTTCCGCGGCCAGGTCGGGGTCCCCCCCCCGGGGGTGCGCGTGCAGTGGGGGTCTGGTCGGCCAGTCTGAGAAAGGAAGAAAGGTGGTCATGTGCAGAGGTGTGCCACGAGCCCGCCAGGGGCCCGCAGTATTATTGGTGTGTGTCTCCAATCCATCCAAATATATATATTTTCTCTTTCTTTTTCCGTTTTGTGTTGGATTTTCATGTTTTATCACGAACGCAGCAGCCAAACCAGTCAAGTCAGGAAGGCGCTGGGCCCGACGCCGCGCATCTCGAGGACCTCAAGCGAGCGGTCGCGCACTATACAAGGCCGCCGCCGGTCCATTCGTGCCCTCGTATGCACACGACGACGACAGCGAGCCCCGGTGGCTCAGCGGCACTCGAGCCCTCAGAGCACCATCGATGGCTGCGCGCACCACCCGACTGAAACCCGAAAGACCCTCGTACCCACCTTGCCAACCCCCCCCAAGCCCGAAAGAAAAAAGAGAATTAAAGATAGAAGAAATGATTGCGCACCGCCGGAATATGCACCAGGCACTCACACCTCCACCATCTCAAATCCCTCAGGACGAAGCCTGATCTCGTCCCTCCACGCCGCCCTCCTTCAGAGAAATCAACCGGAAACCCAAGTGGGGGGGGGGGGGGTCCAGGCAATTTAGGGACCCACTCGGGCTCGGATGTGCGGCTCGAGGTCGGGGATGTGGCGCACGAGCTACACAGTGGTAGACGACGCTCGAACCTCCCTCATCTTCTGGGCTTCCTCCACGGGGACGAGTGGCGGAAGGCCGAAGTTGTTGGTGGTGCGGGGACTTGACGCGCCGCGGGCAGTATGTGGTTGAGGACGTCGTCGGGCAGCGTCGTCGGCCAGGAACGATGGTGGAGAACCGCTATCGAACGGCGTTGTCGAGGGAGTGCGGGAGGTCGTCTTCGACCTGCGAAGCGAGCGCAATTTTGGAGCTGAGGCGGAACATTTTGGTGTGTGGTTAGGGGTATGCAGGGGTGATGCTCGGTAGTGTGGTGCGTAGCCGCGGTGTGTTGGGTGTATTGAAGAACGGGCGGGGAAGAGACCCTAGTATCTACTGAGGCTGACAAGTGGTCGGCGGTATGTGACAGCCTCCCCGTCGCGAAGGATTACAATGACGACTCATGTGTCTAGATCGCCGGCTACAGGGGCTGACAACGTTACCCCACGCGAACGTTTCCGAACTCTGGGATATCGATCTCTGCCCGCGCCATCCGCCGGAGAAACTTCGGCCTCTGACATTGGTTATATACGTGCGTACTAGTCGTGATTCCATAGTATGTTCGACCATTTGTTTGACAGTCCTTTGATTTACTTAGACATCATTGGGGTACTTTGCGCACGGTTCGCGTATGCTATTTTACCCTCGCGAGCTCACTGACATATAGTATAAACGATCATAAGTTTCAAGTCACGTAATTACTGCTTGACACGAACCAAAGTCTGTCATGCAGACAGACGACATAGAATGCGACACTCGAATCATGCAAGTAGGTTAGCAGATTCAATCAATGCTTGAGCAGCTGCAGATCGAGGCTTAAAAACTGCAGGAAAGGGAACCGGATGTCTGGTCTCAGGCTTTCAGCTTGGATCACAGGAAATGATCGGAGATGCACTTACATCGACCAATTCCCGCTGTGGTATTCACCAGTGGGCTCAACCGGTCTTCCGTCTTTGCCCCAAAGCTCTCTCAATGTTGAACACGGCCAGAATCTGAGCCACCGCGATCCACACTGTTTCAACGGCAAAATGACGTCCGGTGCTGTCGACAAACTCGCCCATACCAAAAAACCCAGACCGTTTCCGCAGGGGTCGTCGGCAGTCAGTTTTCCTTCCTTGGTCAGAAAGCGCGTCGGGCTGTCTCTCGAACTTTTCAGGCTCTGGGAATGTCGCCTCATCATGCAGTATGCCCTGCGAGATTTGCAGCAGTTCAGCCTGTCGTTGAGGAAATTACAATGCGTCAGGCTCGTACCAGACATTGCCCACAAACTACGGTGCCCGCGGGAATATGATAGCCCTTGTATTCGTCATCTTCAAGCAGCTGATGTGGTGCAGCTGGAGTTTTATGTATCAGTTGCGAGTCGCAGCGAGTGGAATAATGATCGCATACCGAGTGGTCCAGGAGGTCGCCATCTAAAGGGATCGACGTTAGAAGGCGATGCGGTGATATCGGCATCGGTGGCTCACCTGAGTGTTTCTCTTATGATTGCCATAATGTAAGGTAGACTCTCTCGATCTGCGTGCTCCGGGATACGATCGCATCCCACAACACGATCAATCTCAGCTTGAGCCGCTTGTTGTACTTCGGGAAAATAATATCATGGCGAGAGTGAAGCTTTGCAGCGCGAAGAGACGCTCTACAAAAAAAAATCCTCTCCTTCAGTGCGATCATTTGAGATACGGCTCGGCCTTACAGTGTCAGCCCCGCCTGAACGATGGAATAAGCAGCAGAGATCAACATGGAGTAAGCGAACCCACCAGCATAAGCGGTTCCCGTTACATGTCGGATTATTTCTTCGACTTCCGCATGATCCTTGCCCTCGTCAATCGACGACAACAAGGATGTTGTCATAAACAGGCGACGTTAAGCTACCGAGTGCCACTATCTTCCTTGACCTATTATGCTGCACGATTATTGACGGGGTAGACCATGATAATGTACACAGCTCACCATATTGTTCTTTTTGCTATCTTTGATAGGGTTTGTTGTACAGTAAATCGACGTGCTTTCTTACCACTTCACTGCGTCCCGTTTGAATTGTGCACCCTGGGGAACCAGGTGGGCACGTAATTTCACTAAGATCACAGTTGGTGCAGTTATAGGTTATGCCCCATACCAACATCCAACAAACATACAACGTCTACAAAAAACGGAAGAAGATCGACCTATGTTTCATGAAGCACGTCCGGCAGTGAGTGTGCATAATGGCCATACATTTTGGACAGCATAACCGAAGTATGTCCCGATCATGGCCCGCATTGCTCCGAGGATCGCCATTGCTTCTTCTGCGATTTCAAGGTACGGGTCGTTGTGAAGTTGTATCTCTATTCCCAAAAACACGCTCTCTAGAATTGTTGAAAACCGCGCCATTCTAGCTTCTCGTGAGACTGTTATCATTCAATGTGATATGACAGAATAATTACGCTTTACCCGTTCGCAAGGTGAGTTGCATCTTAAAACCAATCAGGCCTGGTCGAGGAGCTGCTACAGTAACATCTTCTGTTGGGATTCCCTCCGAGGAGCAGGCGTGGTACTGTGTGATTGCGAACTTGGCCATGAAAGTGTTTGGTGGAACATTGCGGTACGATGTTGCCGCTCCAGTAATCCCCGTAGCCTAAGAAGAGTTCAAGTTTTGGTCCCATCCGACTCTATTACGCTCAATATTAGGGCGAAGGAGTGAAAAGAAAAATGATCGACTCTCACAACTCTACCCATGGTTTGGTGAGGTCTGTTTTAATATTATTTGATTAATCAAAAACTAGTGACACAAGATAAGTAAACGTCCGGCTCACCTGTACGAGTAATATGGCCGAACGTTTCTCGAACGATCATGCGCCGCTTTTGCGGAGTTTACAACCAGCAGTTCCTAGAAGAGCAGTTCCTGAAGAATACACTGTAATACGCGATATCTGGGTCTGAAATAGTACCACAAAAATCAGCGAAGGAGTATATTTATCAGACATAGCTCATGATTATTTACATACTGCTTCTTCCATCGCCACAGAACAAGGTCAACCAAGATGACCCACTCCGTGTAGGATGCTCCCTTACAGCGCCAATTAATGGGAGCGCCTTGGGACCCGGGGTCGTAAACGATGTGAATTTACGTCTTGATACGGTTCAAGCAAGTAAACACCGAGGCTAGGAAAAATGGTAAATTTACGAGGAGTATACCGTTCATCGTGGGCTCACTTCAAAGCGCATGCCGAAGGTAGACTAAGATACATTATATGTGGATCTCAAGGTAACGCTGTTTTCCACGTGGTGATTTTCGGGAAAACACTCACATGTCAAGAGCCGCGGGAAAAACTTGCACATGTCCGTAGTCCATACTCCAAAGATTCTCTACACGCTTGAAGAACAAGCTTCCCGACTGTATGACCCTCAAAGTAGCGGCCTATTGCTTAGCTGGTGAGCATGCGATTTCTATATGACGCAATGCGGCCAGCATCTGCGGACGGTACCTGATGCACTCAAACCGGGACTCTAGAGCAGGATGTAGCCGATATCCAGCACTTGATTAGTTGAAGAAGCCCTGTTCCGATCCACAGGCAAGATGAGGAAAATGTACGGCACACCCCGGTACCGACCAGCAGAAGCGGCCGTATACGTAACGAAGTCCCAGCAACACTCGATGAGATCCTGTGGTGAGAGATGTAGAAAAGGGATGCACATGGACTCTACCGCAGATTACGCACAATACTCGCGAGATCTTTGAGAAATTTGAGGGTGGGACATTATTCCGCTTTCGTAAACATTGGAGGTTAGCAAGCAGTCGTCCATATCTGAGCTTAGCAAGAGGCTTCATATACAAACACTCACCTTTTGGGAGCCGTTTCACCCTTGGTACCGCAGGGGCGGCTTGGGATCGATAATCAGCGAGTACCATAGCATTGACACAATCTATTGTGTTAGTTGTATTTCTATGCTGACTTGCAACGCATCACAGGGGAATGTTTTTGTCCCATTGGAAGTCTACTCAAAGGGGACGTTTTCTATCAGTCTCTGCGCAACCTCGGAGCGAGGGTGTGGAATGAGGACTGGAAACCGGTATGGGGCTCCTGGGAAGTCTCGTTAAATCCGCGGGACGCTCACAGAGGCATATACTCACACTAGGATACCCGAGGTGTATAATCCTGATGGCTCTATAGTCTTCCGTCCTTGCCCACCACCTTACGAATATTAAAGACAGTAAGCATCTTGCGCTATTGCTAGCCAGGGGACGGTGTCCGTGGCGAAGTGTCGTCCTGGACAAATACGTCTACCGAAGCCAAAGACAGTCTCTGAGAGGTTCAACGTCAGCGAGACTACCGTGCGCATTTAAGTGTCGGTGGGGATCGAAAGCCTCGGGGTTAGGGAAAATCTTTTTCGTCCATGTAGAATACCCCCTATGCACCGTCAAACAAACAGAAAGCCACAAGAAATGAGAAAACTCACCAAACATTTCCAATCACGATGGCTAGCCCGCTGGGAATGTGGTATCCCCTATATTCGTCTGCGGACCAGAACCTTTATGTGGTGCGGCTGGGTTCCAATATTAATATGCAAGAATGTCAAAACAACACAATGGCGATGACTGCTGGATTGCATACCAAGAGGAGCAACCGGACGCCAACTACGATAGAGGTTTTAGATTGTTCGGTCTTCGCTATAGTGGTTGTCAGAGCGCACCGGAATGTCTCCCTCATGATAGCAGTGATGTAGGGTAATGACGCGCGATCTTCTAGTTGTGGCAAGACGGCCCGGTCCCACTAACGCGATCAATCTCGGCCTGGGCTGTGTTGCTTGCACTCCGGGAAAGAGTAACATTGCAAGCACAAATGCTCCACAGCTGAGATACACTCTGCTATCCACATGAGTGTAAAATTTCTACTTCGTGCAGACCTTTTCTCACCGTTGTCGAATCCACCTAAGTATTGCGCGAATGCTCAGAGAGTGACGAGTACATCAGAGATTGACCCGACATACACAGCAAATGCTGTTCCGGCTACGTCGCAAATTATGCGCTCAGTCTCTGTATTATCTTGAGTATCATCAAGCTTTGCGAGCAGCGTTGCGCAGATGGTAATGTTGACCTTGTACCAATCTTGTCAAAGATATGATTAGCGTGGGGAAACAGTCAGACGGAAGGATGAGAATGAGCCGGTCAATACCATGCTATCTTTTACGAGCTTGAAAGGCCTCTCGTACATGAGATCAACCTTTTGTCCTCCACACTTCGACGTCGCGCTTGAACTGGCCGCCCCGGGAAACCATTTCGGTAGGTAGGCGCCACTATTCGAAGAGATAGTCGGCGTACATACGATGAACCCATCCAATTAACGGACATGACCTCACACCGTACGCCAGGGAATGAACCGACTCCCCTGACTGTTCACTAGCGTGAGTCCAGAATCTGAGTTTATGTATACAGCGAGGGAGCTTACCCATATACGACCCCGCGTTGCCTATTGCAGCCAACGACTCCAGCGCTGTTTCAGCCGCAATGGTGTACGGATCATCATGGAGTTTGATCTCGATGCCATACGTGATATCCATAATTACTGAGCTCATGCTAGACTGGTCATGTAGCTCCAATCAACTCGTGGCTTATGAGCCTGTACTGCGGACACTCACTGCTGAATGTAATGCAATATAAAATTGTCCGGGTTCTTCAGCAGGTTTTGCAGCATCTTCTGACTCTCTCGTGAAAGTAGACGCACGGTATCGCGGGCTCACGGCGGGGTTAAATACTGCTGGAAAATGCGCCCGATGCTGTCTCCAGAGTTCACCGTATTGTATTGTGGATGCTTTCTGTCCCAACCGACCCTAAACAAAAGTATCAGCGACACAGTAAGCCAGCCGGATATGGGATATATCGACGGCGCACAATTGTATCATTCTAATTTGATGCCTGTACTGTTAAATCGGGTGAATGTCGAAATCTCCAACTTACTAATAATATCATAGAACGTCACCTGTCAGAATAGATCGCAGAACGACGTTCCAGCAACTCGTTTGCAGCATTTGCAGAGTTCAGCACGAGAATGTTTTGACCAAAGACGGTATACGACACAATGTCCGAATCTGAAAACTTAGATAGCTCTCATCTTTGGCGGGCTGGTAAACAACGTACTGAAAGTCCGTCCCCCAGTCCGTATACGTGAGCCATTGTTTGTTTGGTAGGGGTGCTCCAACAGCGCGCCAATGAATGGAAGGCCTCGTGGCCGGGGAGGTGCTCGACGCCATGCTCGCCTGATACAATAGGATACACATATCAGCAGAGAAATGGACAACGAGGCGCCCCAGAGCTGGTTCATGATAGACGAGATGAGGGGTCTGGGCTACTTTCGTTGATGTAGAAGCTTGTTGATTATATACCATCCATCTAGCATAGATATTGGGTTGCAAGGTAGATGTGTCTCGAAAACCCACATGAGGACGTCCAAAACGAAGCCACCATTCGGTCGTCTGACGGAGCGGATGACGAGTCATTGTCTCACATTTGGATGAGTCGCTACCAACGGGTTTATTCAGCTCCGTACACGTTCGCATGATATGAGTGATGTGGTGCTATCTAGAACGCGATCTTGTACTCAGCAGGTAGTGGACAATTTGGAAAGGTACACACACCTGACGTGCTTCTTGCCCAAGCCGCTTGTGGACTTTTTGTGGACTGTCTTCAGTGTATTCGCACTGCGGAATGATTAACTCATGTGATGGGGTGGGATCGCTTCTTAAGAGATGGGGAGCATCTCTTCACCTTATAAGCTTAGATGAAAGCTGAATGGTCAAGTTCGGTGGATCAGCGTTCCCGCGTTGCTGCACCTTCAGTTGGTCAAGTCGTCGTTCGTGACACGGTCTATAAGCTGAGAATTGAAAAGAGACTTTGACAACTGCCTCAGACAGGATAGGCACGTAGTTGTCGACCGTGATATCACTTAGACTTCTCAAGACTCCTAAACACAAAAATACGCTACACAATTCAGTACTACAATGGCGGGGTAACGCAAGCAATAACTCACTGGCGAGATTTATCCTTGGAATATGCACCGTGAAAAATGAGTCACACCAACCATTCCTCACGGGCCAAGACTGGAGCACCTGTCGCCTGCTTACAATTCAATCCTCCTCGAGGCGTGCTAAACATGTGCATTTCCCTCAGGGGCGCATCAGCTGTGGATGAATCCCTTCAGCGGGAAGCGCAGAGTAGGACACACGCAGAAGTAACAATGCGGCGGTCAAAGGGCCATGCTGCCATAATGTTTCTTGGCGATGAGTATCCGATCTTGTTCCCAAGTAGCATCAGAGACCTGGAGAGTGAGAAAACATCGGCAGCACTTCGAGAACTTGTAATGATGGTCTTTCGTCCCGGGGGAACACTGGCTTTGCCGAGGCTTCTAGGCACGAGTGTCGTGAATAGAGTATCAGTAGGAGTGACCACAGCGGCTCGGAGGGGCACCATGCAGACGAGCAGTGAGAATCTGAGCACCCCCCCCCCCCCCCCCCCCCCGGCAAAGAGAATTGAATATGGCCAGGCGACGCCGCCATCGCGGAAAAACTCGAAGAAGAGAACCGCGCAAAAAACTCGAGCACGCCTTGGGAGAGCACGTGATTTTTAATGGGGCGCACGTGCGCTTCGGACGCGTTGATTCAAATATTAATTTGCAGACGACGCGTCGCGCGTTGTTTGGCCCAAACTAAAATAGGCGCGCGCCCAGCCGCCCCGTCCTGTGTTGACTTTTATCCCTCCCTGAGCTTCACTGCGTTTTCTCTCTCTCAGACATGCACACGAGGGCACCTTACCGGGGAACGGCCGCCGCACACCAGAGGAGCCGCTTCTAGCAACTGCTTCCTTCTCGGGTTCTGTAGGGCGACGATCCACGGTGCGCCAACTCTTCTTCGCCAAGGCGGCATGCTACCATTACTCCCCAGCCGCTGCATGCCGCCCCTCAGGCCGTGTCTGCCGTTGTCCCCTGCGATGTTGGTTTTCCCCTCTTCAGGCAACGGGGGATCCTAGCCCGCGTTGTGAGGACTGAGACTCCCGGTCATGGTCGAGCGAGATCGCCGCCATGAGGTCCCTTGTGTTGCGGGCACGGCGCGCCTCGCGACGTCTATGTACCCTCGCGGGGCCGCCTGTCGTTTAGATAATCCTGCATGATATCGTCTACGTAGCACAGGTCCAGAAGCAGGAGCATAGGTCTCTCCATAGCTAGGTTTTCTCTACTTCTGGCGTAAACGGGGGATCCTAGCCCCCGCGTGTGGGGAAAGTGCCGGTCATGCGGTCGAGAAGCGAGATCGCCGCCATGATGGTCCCTGTGTGTTGCGGGCCACGGCGCGTCTCGAGCGACGTCTAAAGTACCTTGCGATGGGCATTCGCCTGTCGTTTAGATAATCCTTGGCAGTGTTGGCGCCGTGGTCCTCAAGCCCCAAGAATCAAAGGCCTCCGAGGACGAACCTGAGACAAGCCGCCCCGCAGGGGAGATTTTCTACCCGTGTTCATTCTGGTGCGCCCCTTCATTTCTTCTTTTCCTCGAGGAGGGGTGGCTGGTGCTAGTCGCTGCTGGTACGGCTGCCTGGATGCGGACCTCTTCGTGGTCTCGGGGACAAAGTACCTTCGAGCCTGTAGGGTAACCACTGAGCTCGAGGCGAAACCAACACGCATCGCGCATCGGAATTTACTTTCTTTCACACTGTTTTTTTATTGTTGTGTCGATATTCGCTATCACAAGATAATAACAAACCAAGTGTTCCTCCCATATCCACGCTACGGGTGTCGCATTCAGGTTGTTCTCGAGTATGGGGTGTGCAAGATAAAAAATACAAAGAGACCATTGCATTCGTGAGCATTTGGTAACCCTAGTCTGCGTCCTCAAATCACGAATCGGACGGTCTAGGGCTCATAAATGGTTGAAGACCGAATCAACGCGCAGGCCCCCTCAGACCGCGGCTTAAACGACGCCTGGAACGGCTTCGGATGCCTACACACCACATCAGCACCCCCCACCACACCCCAAACCAAACCAACCAACCACTCACACAAGAATCCCGGGCGTATACTCCCCCCGCGGCTCGCACACCCTCCCATCCTTCCCAAGCGCCCTCCCAATCTCAAACACCGCCAACATCTGCGCAATCGCGAGCCACACCGTGTCCTGCCCGAAATGGCGGCCGGGGCACAGCCGGCGCCCGAAGCCGAACACGGGGATCGAGCTGTCGGTGGGCAGGAGCGCGCCGTCGGGTGCGAGGTGGTGGGCCGGGTCGAAGGACTCGGGGTGCGCGAAGTGCGCGGGGTCGTGCATGATTGCCCAGGCGTTGCCGACGACGAGGGTGCCCGCGGGGATGTGGTAGCCGCGGTATTCGTCGTCGACTAGGAGGCGGGTGGGGCGCGGCTGGCGGTTGTGTTAGATCGTTCTGTAGTTGCGCGCGAAAGGGTGTGACGTATCCCGTAAACCAAGGGGAGCAACGGGTCGCCAGCTACGAAGAAGCGATATGAGTGGATGGTAGAGTCGGGTTTGAGATGGTAACACGTACCGGAAAGATTCCCTCATGATGGCGGTAATGTACGGCAGTGAGTCGCGATCTTCCAGCTCAGGTAGGCGGTCACGGCCCACGACGCGGTCGATGTCGGCTTGTGCTCTCGCTTGGACTTCAGGGAAAGAGTACCATGGCGAGCACAAAGGTCCACAACTGCGAGACGCTCTGGAAGTCGAGTTAGCTTCTATACATATCGTCAACCGAGGGTAATGCGTTACTGTATCGGAACCGCCTTCGGGATGTGTAAGTACATACGTCAGTAACAAGTGATATTGAGGTCGTACCAGCATAAGCTGAGCCTGTAACGTCGCGGATTATACGCTCGACTTCCGTGTTGTCTTGCTTTTTCGTCGAGTTTCGATAGCATGGAGGCGGTAATGGACATCTGAGAGTCGACCTAGATGACATATGGTCAGAGTGCGACTAAAGGGGGGCAACGCGGACTATCTCACCCTACCACCTTTTCAACCATATTGAAAGGTGTGTCGTACATGAGACTAACATCGCGCCTCCATTTTTCAGCGTCGCGCTTTTTGAAGCCCGCGCCAGGAAACCACCGCTGGCAAATAGCGTACTATCGAGAGATACTTGGATTATGCGCATATAATCACGAAAACTTCATAACGACGTACGCCATGGGGATATATTCGACTATGCGTGCATTAGTCATGATCACTCACACGAGCACGCGCAAACTAGCTCACCCATGTATGAGCCTGCATTCTCCCAACAGCAGCGAAAGGAACTCCATCGACCCTTCTCTGCGGCAATGACGTGCGGGTCGTCTTGAAGTTTACACCTTGATGCCATACGTGACCTCCACGATCACGGAGCCGGCCATCCTGTCACACGTTTCCAGCGAGTTATAGGGAGCAAATGAGTGCAACTCACCGCTGAATGTGCTTCATGAACCGATCAGGGGGTCTCCAGGATCTGCTGTAGCATGACTTTGCTCTCTCTCGACATGCACGCGTGGTGTTGTTGGATTGCGCCGGGGTTGAAGTATTGTTGGAAGAAACGTCTATGTTGTCTCCATAGGTCCGTCGTACCCCAACATGACTGCATTCTTGTTCCATCCGACTCTATTTGACGCGTTAGTCCCCTCCGATGCATTAATGCGATTAGGGACGACGCACAGATCTATCATCGGTCTCTGCAGTCTGTCTGAGTAGATCGAGGATCTTCCTTCCAATAAGTCATTCGCGGCTTGTGCAGAGTTGAGTATGAGGATGGGTTGGCCGAGGATTGTGCAGTAAAATGATGTCGGAGTCTTTTCCAATGCATGAGTAATGTGGCAATCCTCACAAAATCTAGAGAATAATTAGGACAAACCATATTCACGACCCCATTGTATGTATGTCCCGGTATTGATATTGTGTAGGATGTTCGAGCAAGGCTCCGATGAGTGGGAGGCCCTTCGGACCTGGAGGTAGACGTCGCCGTGAAAGACGCCGTTGCTGCTTCAAATATCTGGGGAGAAGAATGAGAAAAACGACAAAGGGGATGAGGAGGATGAGTCGGTCCATGGTTGTCTTTCGCGGGTAAACCCCAGCGCGAGGTCACCCAAGACGCGTTTTTGAGCCACCCTCTTATCGTGAACACACCCTAGAAATCTCTCTGTCGTAAGTTGTGATGGGGCACAGAGCGACAAGAGGTAGAATTTCTGTTCGCCACGCGTATATGCTGAGTCGAAATCACGAGGTATAGGATGGACGAAAGATTGGCTGAGCGGCGGCGCTTGGTCAAAGTGATGGAGAGATGTTTACGGCCTTATGGAGTGCGGTCAAAAACTGGCCGCCGACTCTTGGAGTCGTGGTCGAGTTGATGGCGGCCTCATCCAAGCTTGGAGTATCGGGCTATGCTCAGACCCGGTGTGTAGAAAGATTGAAAGAGCAGTGTGTAGCCCTCAGTGGTGACGCTACGTCCATCACGACTCTCGATCGCGGGCCACAATCGAGCGACCGTGATGACACTGTCTCCACTGTTGACATTACTCGTGCGTGCCACACGACGCGTACTGAACCCCTCCCATGAACGCGCCTCCCGGCGTGTACGGCTCTGGGAAGCGAACGCGCAGCTGTAGTGGCCCTCGAGCGACCTGAATATCCATGGCATTAACAGCGAGGTCTGGATGGGCGCAACCAAAATAATTAGTTAAACCCTGATTAAGGTGTTTTGCTTCGGGGGGATGCGATCCGCGTGAGTTTCCCACATCACAATGACGCACCAGATAGGCCTGTATAAGGTTCTCTCCCAGTGACGTTGTCATGTGGCCGCAATGGTTCCGGTCAAAATCGCATGCTCCCACGCTACCACGCTAGTTACCGCGGACAACCCGCGGATGATGTGACGCGCTGATTTCCAAATACTTTGGTGAGTATGTCTCTGCAGATGATCCCAGGATGTAAGCTCACAGTGCCAGCAGCATGACAGTCGCACTCATACTTCCTGTGAGCAAATTATGCGCCTGTGAGCTATAGTCATTCGCTCTAACGGTCTGATGATGCGAAAACTAGAGTTGCGTTGTTCTGATCTCAGGATGCGACAAGGACGAGCAGATGAAGGAAGCCCCCAGTCAATCACACTGCGTGAGAGAAATACCACCAGCGCATCAAGGCCGACCTGGCAACCGGCATATTCGCGGTCCGATTATTAAATTATTATTGATCAATTTTCGAGCCAATGCAAGCGGCGTGCTCATTTGCGCTCGCCACTTGGGACTCCGTCACTACTACAAAGCTTCGACTAGCCTCTCGACGTTGTATTTAGAGACCCTCGACGAGGACGTTCTGCAATAACTCTTACCAAAAAAAACGGGTCCCTATACAAAACAATGTGACACCAACCGGCAGGGGAATCGACTGTGAGACATCGCATGTTAGTTTCTTCGCGATAGGGCATAAAGGACGCCCTGCTCGAGTACTTATTCGCCGAGGACCAGCGTAATTAACGGTCCGTTTGCCAGTAAGACTACATGTCATGCATGCAAGGACACGTGCGGTCCACCTTCGCCCCCGGATGGGTGTTACAGGTACGCATGTCTCCTACGAAGTTAAAGTCACGAGTCTCACTGACGACGCGTAGGGAACTTGGGTCTAAGTACTCACCGGACGCGTCCGACGACACCGCTGACCGAAATTTGGATTGCGTGTGTAGCGGCAGTGGGATTGGTTAATGTGCGAAGGAGCAAAAAAGTCAGAGTAGTGGTGTCTCCGTGCCCACTGGACGCTCGAAGTATTGCATGTATGTGTCCAAGTCTTTTCTTGAGGTTTTATCTTTTGCTGGGACGCCCTGGGCGGAGGGAAGGGCTTTTTATTCTGGGGTTGACAAGAGGACGCACTCGTCCCGCCTACAATTTAGGGCCGCGATTCGGATCGTCGGCCAGGATGGCACGCAGCTAGTCGAGGAGATTGACATCGTACCGACCCCAGTACACGCCGGCTTGGATGCAGTACAGGAGCTGAGTCGGGACCAGTCCTCTGTAGCGTATGTTTAGAGCCTCGTTCGATCGCGTTCCAAAATTCGAGCGTGAAATGGACGTTTCGCTCAAAACCGCTTAGATCAGTCCTATATGTACAGCGAGTCAATATTAGCATTACAATTGCATCTTTCTACCAGCCTCCGCTTTCTATGAGAGCACGCGCAGCTGCAGACCGAGGCACAAAGTTCGCACTGAAAGGCTCGGGATAGCTGTTTCCTCCACATCAGCCTGTGCCGTGACAGCATCGAACTACTGCTCTCACCTAATCAGCCCAGGGGTACACCGTCGGCTCGGCTCCAAGACCTCGCCCATCGAACGACGTCCTTCACCTTCTCGATCCTGAGCGTCGTCAGAATGCACGCGATCGCCGTCCACAGGGACTCTACAGCAAAGTGGCGGCCCGGACAGATGCGCCGTCCGAAGCCGAACGCGGCCCCTCCGCGGGGTCGGGCGCGTCGGGGTGAGCGACCCGTCTGGCAAGAGATATCGAGTCGGGTCGAAGTCGTCTGTGGTTAGGATAGCGTTCTTCGTCGTGGAGGATGGCCCTGTGTGAAACGTCGTGTGAGTGCTCCGTGTGAAACACTCGATAGAGAGCTTATAGTTGGTACGTACCAAGTGTTACCTACGACCAGTGAGCCTGCGGGTAAGTGGTTATCCGTTTGTACTCGTCGTCGACCATCAGTTTGTGGAATACGGCTGAAAATTCTGTTATAGCGCAGCAGTACAGAGAAGCATCGAGTAACACACCTAGAGGCGTTACGTTTTGCCATCTCAAGGTCTCCTTCACAATGGCCGTGATATAAGGGAGGGACTCGGCATCTTCATACTCAGGAAGCCGCCCACTTCCCATGACGCGATCAATCTGCTCTCTTGGGCTGTCTTCTGCACTTCAGGGTATAATAACATGGCCAGCGTAAATGACTGAAGCGATGAGACGTTCTAGTTGTGTCGTGAATGAGGATAGGAAGATAACAGGTCCGAGCCGCTGACCGTGTCTGCACCAGCTAGTTTTGGGTAAGAGATGTTGCGGTTACATTCAGTACGAATGACACGCTTACCCACATATGCTGTCCCAGTGGCGTATCGCATGGCGTCCTCTTCCTTTAGATCAGGGTTATTGGGATCCAGCCTGTCCAGAAGTGACGCGAGAATCGATGTGTTGACGACTCCCTTTTCCTAGCAGTTTTGGACTGTGATGAGTACCCAATTGAGTGTAAAATGTATGAAACTTACCAGACACTCTTTGACGTATTGGAACGGCTTACTGTACATCGGTTCAATATTTTTTCCTCCATTCAGCGGCCTGTCTCTTGAATCCCCCACCGGGTAGCCAGTCAGGTAAGTATTTCACTACAAGAGCAATAAGGACGGGGGGTACAGCGCGCGCGACCATGTACATTCCACGTACAAATAGGGAAACGAATCAACTGATAAAGGGGTTAGACGCGGGTATGCTGATGACATGGACAACCTACCTAAGTATGATCCTGCATTTCCGGACGCCGCTATGGAGACCATAGCTCTCTCGGCTAAGCCTAGATATGGGTCGTCTTCTGGTTGCACGTCGAGACCAAATGTAACACCTAAGATGACGGATCCTGTGAAGCTATTGAACACGATGAGGGTCCATGTCTCGTTTGCACTGGTGATACCGCATGTTGTCCTCAGCTTACATGCGTATGTGCTCCACAAAGTCATTTGGTGCAGCAGCAAGTCGCGCCAGCATCTTCCGGGCCTCCATCGAAGTGCGTGGCCGGTACTGGACGACGGCTGCTGGGTAGAATCCCTGGTGAAATAAACGACGATGTTGCCGCCATGTGTCGCCATAGTCCATGAATGCGAAATGATTGTCCCAGCCGATGCTAGGATAGCATATACATCAGATGAAGTCATAGGAAATGGGACCACGTACAGCTCGTGCATCATCACCAAATGCTCTCTGGGTGCTATGAGCAAGTGAAGCCAGAATGAAATGGGTCTAGTACTTTACCTCCCAGAATAAATGTTTGAGCGTTTCTCCAACAGGTCGTGCGCTGCTTGCTTAGAATTCAACACAATAATATCGGTATTCAGGACCCGATAGTGGACTATGTCGGACTCTAGCATACCAAAGACACTGTCAGTACGCGTAAGACATAAGACGTCACAGAAGAACCTTACTATATTCTTGGCTCCATTTCGCGAACGTGAACCACTGTAGCTCCGTCGGCGCGTGGAAGAGACTACCTACGAAAGGAAGCCCTTTGGGTCCTGGCGGTAGACGATGTCTTCGAGACCAAAAAAGCCCCGCAAACAAAATGGCCGAGAAGAACACAGCGAAACGCAAGCACGAGATCTGCCATGTGTCTCGCGGAAATCGCAGGCAGATGTCGATACGGGGAAGGACAAGGGAGGGTGGGAGGTTTGCCTCCTTTGCGAGTCCGCATTTTATCTGACGTCGATCCATAGACTCAAACTCTTGATGTCCTCGTAGCTTTGATAGATGATCCCGCCATCTTAGTGATACGCGTAATTGGTCCCTCCAGAGAGATATGAACGTAGCGTGCCGGGATCCTCGAAGCTGCAACCGAATCAATTGTCAAGCGTGTCAATAGTCTCGCGGCGCCAGCCGTAGCGGAGCTTTGCGCGTAAGCGCCGGATGCAATATTGACCTCGCGGTGCATCCGAAGCTCCTGAACGTCTGGAGGATTTGGGCGCGTTACCCCTGGGTCGAGTCACACGCGTCACAATCACGCTCTCGCGCCGTTCGCTCATGCTCCATGTCCCATCCAGGTGTCCTCTAAAGGGCCTCTTTTTGACGTACTAACGTGGTACTACACACTGTGTTGCTCTCGGCATTGAAAAATATGCAAAATTTGCCCGAGGCTCGACTGTGCAGCATGTCCGGTGAGCACCACTTGGTTAGCCGCCAAAGGGCACACTCAAGCTTCATCGCGTCAAAGCCAGCCTGATATCACCATGAACATGATGAGGACACCTCTACATAAGAATAGGAGCCCTAAAGGTCAAGGAGGCTTCCCTCCTTGTGTAGGACTAGCATGAAACCTTGTTGGCTGGCTGCCGCTGTAGCAGGAATGCCTGTCATCTAGTTTGGGTCCCCCTCGGGGCTGTCATGCCAATAGCCTGGTTTTTACAGGGACGGATTGTCATTCCCTCACTACATAAACACCATCCATGTCTAATCTAGGCAAACGGATGGAGGTTGGCGGTCAGAACGCAGGGGACAGGCAGAGCGAGAATGGCGTGAGGGTCACGCTGTGACTCGACCCAGGGGTCACGCACCCTCAGCCACCAGACCTTCAGGAGACGCGGATGCACCGTCAGGTCAAATTAGCATCCGGATCACGGCTCCGAAGGTCTGGCACGCGAGACTAAGCATCAGGGAAAATCCTGTGAATAAAAAACGCTTCTTTGTTGTTACACTGTTAGTTTCTGTTACTGGCGTTACCTGCCTGTTATCCACATGTTTCAACATTACCTCCATTACCTGGCAGTTTCCTGATTTCCAATTTATTCTTAAGCTGATTCTTGGTTTCTGTTCTGTTTCTTCTTTTTTTGTTCATTTTTGTGCAGTTCATGTTTCATTTTTCCATTTAGCAGCTATTAACACAGTGTTATATGGTTAAATCTCATTAGCCAGTTTCTTCATAGTTTGCTGTCTGTTTCTGTTTAGTTACATGGTTAATTCTTGTTACATTCTCTTTTCCCTATTTGGTAGCAGTTTCTGTGTAGTTTGATTGTTAGCTTTCATGGTTTGGTCCTTAGTTAGTTGTTTCAGTGCCATTTGTTGAGTATGTCTGGGATGTATACAAATGACTCACAGATTCTGACTGTCTTATAGTGTTTGGTATTCCACCAAAGCTCCATACTAGAGTCAAATTTGTACAACATTGCTATTCATCAATTCATGTAGCTGTAGATCATGTTGTACAATTATTATATGAATTAAAACATATTTTAAAATCTCCTAAACATTAATCTATAAAACAATCTTTGCATCATGATTGGTATCGCCACATTGCAGTCGGCCTCGTCGCGTTGCAGTCGGCCTCGTCGCGTTGCAGTTGGCCTTGTCGCGCCGTGTTCGGCATTGCCAACAGTTTTCCTCGTCATGCCATTGTCATCTTGTCACTGTAATTCCGTAGTCGTCCTTGTCACGTCTCGGCTGCTCTTGTCATGCCATCACTAGGCCGGGACATGGCTGTTGTGTTGCAGCCAACATGCCGTGGTGACCCTTGTGGTGCGGCAGACACCTTTCTCGTAGCGTTCGTATCGTGTCGCGTCTCGGTTGTTTGTATCCTGCGATCTGTGTTGCATCACGGCCATCTGCATCATAATTGTCATGTAGCGGCCGTCGCGCACAGGCAGACATAACAGTCATCCTTGTTGCGTGGTAATTTTAAAACTGTGGTCGTCCACAAGGTGGTCGGCGTGCATGCGCGGTGCACAAGTCTGTGGCCTGAACGCGCGACCAAAACATCGGTCAGCACTGCGTTGACTAAAAAAAAAAGCGTTCGGTGGGAGCTTGAATAAACAGGAGCCCGTCTTGCCTCCCAGGCGTCTTCGGTACTCATTTGTGCGCACAGGAGGGGTCTCTGGTTGGGGGAGTAGTGAAGTAACAGGGAAGGAAGCATGCCTAGGGTAGTCGAGCTTGCAGCGTCGCCGCAGTGGACATCAAAAATGAAATGGATAATTTACACACCTTCTTTGAAAACATACACACTCCTAGAGTGTGTATGGTGAAATAGTTGCGAGCGATATTGCGCGTAATCAGCTCGGCGTGCGCGTCAGGGGGCCAGTCGCGCACCTTGGTCATCGAGTCCACAGACTCGCCAAGTTGACCCTTCTAAGGCTGAGAGTTGTGCTCTACACACTCTCCCAGCTTCCTCCGGCAAAATTGAGGGTTGACGTCGCCGTGCTCGAAGAGACGGCGCCGGTATCGGTGTAGTCGGCAGTGCACGTGCTAAACAGGGCCGGGCGGCGAGCGGAGGGAAAAGCCTGAAGGGAAGACAATGAAAGAGTTCAGAGGCTTCGGAGGAAGCCCCTGCGTGAAATCGAGAGCGACGGGAGCCGCCGTCCTCGTGAAACGACGGCGGAGGATGGGAGGAAGAGGCCAAGGACGCGCGGGCGCTCCGGACTTGTAACGCGTCGAGGCGCGTGCGCAAGCGCCTTCCTACCGGCGCGCGCCGAGCAAGCGCCTGGTTCGACTCTCGTTCCGCCTCCACCATCGGCCGTCGTTCGCGAGAACGGCGGCGCGAACTCTCTTCTCTTTCGCACAAGAGCCTCTTTGGAGGCTCTTGATGGACCCCTACTCCCACTCATATCGCTTGCTCTGACCACGGCACCACGCGACGGCTCATGCGTGACCAATTCTTGCCCACCCAATGCAAGACTCAACCAGCACCGCCGGCCACACACGGAACCGGCGCGACGCGACACTCAAAGGGTGTCAAGAATGGCCGGAGAGATGTGCATGATGCACAGTTCGGCCTTGTGTGGGACAAACGAGGCCTGTGGGCCCAACGGTACAAGGTGAGCACGACCGCCAATCTTTCGTCTTTGCGAGCTGACCCCCCCAGCCATGCCCGCTTGTATGCGCATGCGCAATGCATATGCGCAGGTCAGCGGGTGCTCTTCCCGTATTCCCACCGTCGTGTCCCCCCGCCCCAGCACCGATATTCTCACCCAGCCCCCGGAACTACTGCGACACCCCGGGAGCAATGAGACAGCGTGGCAAGGTGTGCAGGGCACACTTGTCAACACTTAGAGTCAATGGAACGAGCACATGCGCTCAAGGCTACAGGTGCGTGCCCGATCTCATTGTGCGCGCGTGTATGCTTAGCCCCACTGCGACCCCCTCCACCGTCCATCCAAACCAACGCCCCGAGAAAAACACTCGATAACGCAAGCGCCCCTCAATAGCTTATGTTCGCGCCGCACAAACTGTGCGCCGCGCGAGCTTACAAGGTGCGTCGTTCCGTACATCCCAGGCCTGTCATTCCGCGCCCTCCCGTGGCCACACGCATCGGACGAACACAAAACCCACAGTGACACCGGCCGTACAGGAACGAGAGATGAGCTTCAGTCTCAAACTCATTCGTTCATGCCGCCCCTCATCCCCATTTGCCCGTCCGCTCTCCCTCGCCCTGCCACGCACGTACACACGCCGAGCGCCAAGTCGCTCGCACCCACTCAAACACAGGCCCACGACGGGCAACGCCGGCGACCGTACACAAATGAATCGACAGACAAGTCCCGCCTGAGCTGGCCCAGCCCGATTCACGTCGCCCGCCACAGCTCAACCGAACGTACACGAGCACTGCTCAAGCTCACCACACCACTGGCCCCAGCCCTTGCCCGCGCGCCATTTTGCCTCTGCCTTTATGCGTACGCTGTCCGCACGGCCGCCGCCTTCCTTGCGTGTGTACTTGGGTCACCGCGCCCTTCCCTGCACCGTTACCGTTACCATCGTCATGGCACCTACACACACGAGGATTCGAGCCAACAACAGTGCCTTCAAGAAAGGACTACAAGAACAAACAAGAAACACAAGATGAAAGGTAAACCAAGACAGGTGGAGAAAGAGGAGGAGTAGGAGTAGTACTAACAGGATTGATAACTGCTCAAATTCAAGTGGTGAGCTTACTTGTATGCTACATCCTTAGAATGACAAATGCAAGTTTGCAATGCTGCATGTATGCTGCTGTGAAATAAGAGTCTGCAATAGTATTAAGCTAACAGCCCCTAACACAAAAACCAATTCTTGAATAACAGGACTAAACTGAAAAACAGTGGAACAGTCAAGAAATAACTCAGGAAAACAATCAGAAAACACTTTACAAATCACATCACATTATTAACACGAACATAATAAGCAAAACATGAACAACAAGGATAACAACAAAGAAAACACTACAGAAAACAGCACAGGAAACAATCAAGAAACAACTCAAGAAACAGCGGAAGAAAGCGCACAAGGACAAACATAACTAACGTCTGAGCCTGCAAAACAGTTTGCGTTAGAAGAAACGCTTCTCTAACAATTATTTCGTTAGTTGTGTTCTCCATGGGAGCTTCTCTGCTGTTTAGCAAACGTTTCTTATTGACCTAAGGATTTTATCCTGCAATTTGAGCGTGTCCAACGCTGAAGCACAACTGCGAAAACTTACCTCCAGGGACTAGCCTAATAGATCCTAAACCTACTACCTCGTTCGGCTCCAGTTGTCTTGAATCTCGCCGCTGACCAGTGGGTCCTCTAATGCGTCACCACTAGGCCGTTATGGGGGTACCATATAATGGCGTGCAAAAAACTAATCGGCCGGGTTATGAGCCAGTACCTCTCACGCAGGCCTCAGGATCGCGCTTTATGTAGATGAGCTTGAAGTAACAGAACAGACCAATTGCCAAGTCACGTCCAAAGACGCTTATCTGTGAGGCACCTCAAACCCTACAGAGCTCCGGTGATCTCCGATAGAGTTTATAGCGCCGCCTACTAAAAAAACACGCCGCGCAGTGCTCTTGCGGACCTTTTGACTAGCCGGCGGGTCACATGTCGCGTCGCCATATTATTGTTAGCTCAAGGACTCTTGACATCAGACTCCGGACGTATTCTCTCGTCATGAGCAGCAAAATGTCAACCCATCGCGTATTCAATATCGCTACAGTACTTATCGAGTACATATTGCCCGCCTTAGGATAGCAAGGCCCCAAGGACGCATCAAGGTCGACTTCTCTGTGAAGCGTTACAAGGGCACGTGATTTGCATCGAGGTAACTTATCGAGGATCCAGCGTAAAAAAAGGTGAAAACAAAAAAAAAAACAAAAAAAAAAAAAAAAAAAAAAAAAAAAAAAAAAGAAGAAATTAAAACAAAAAAAAAAAAAAAAATAATAAAAAAACAAAAAAACAAAAAAAAATGTAGAAAAAAAATCAAAAAAAAAAAAAAAAAAAAAAAAATAAAGGAACCAAAAATAAAGGAGACCAACGGATTAAAGGTCTGCGCCAGGAGTGCTACACATAATTCTACGCTCAGAAGATTCAGTGTAGTCATTCCATTCCTCGGGATGGTACCGCCGTACGAGCGTTTGCATACATCTCAGAAGTGTGAGCTTCATTCACGACGTGTAGCAAATGCGAGATATTCACCGCACTACAGCACAGCACAGCGACACCAGCTGACCTGGCAAGGGAGGGCCCCTTCCCCTCCAGGTCCTAGCGGAGCTATAAAGAGCAAAGTGTGAACAGGCTCGCGTATGCAAATAGTCGAAAATGCCAAAACTCGGGGGCCAGTAGCCAAGACTCCCCGAGCCTACCGTGTGGGTCCACGATGGGGTCGGGGTCGGGGGTCGGGGGGCGTGTGCAGTGGAGGTTTGGGTCGGTCCAGTCCTCTAGGGAGGAGAAAATAGCGGTCAGTGATATACTTCTCGAGGCGGCGGGCCCGAGCCCACCAGGGCTGCTTTTCGAGGAATCACGGGTATGTGTCCCGATCCATCCAAATATATTGTTTTCTTTTTCTTTTTCTTTTGTTCGGGGTTTTATATTTTATCACGAACGCAGCAGCCAAACCAGCCAAGTAAGGAAGGCGCTGAGCCCGACTGCCGCGCGCATCCCGAAGGACCTCCGAGCAGGCGGTTCGCGCACACACCGCCGCCTGGCCGTCAGCCTTCGATGCACACGACGACGAGCCCCGGTGGCTCAGCGCGCACTCGAGTCCCCAGTGCCCCAGTCGATGGCTGCGCGCACACCAACTTGGAACCCCGAAGACCCTCGTACCCACCTTGCCAACCCCCCAAGCCCGAAAGAAAAAGAGAATTAAAGATAGAAGAAATGGCTACGCACCCCAGCAATGTGCACCAGGCACTCACTCCATCTCAAATCCCTCAGGACGAAGCCTGATCTCGTCCCCTCCACGCCGCCCCCTCCTTCAGAGAAATCAACCGGAACCCAAGTGCCAGGCATTAGGGACCCACTCGGGCTCGGATGGCGGCTCGAGGTCGGGAATGTGGCGCACGGATGGTAGACGCTACGGATGGTTGGTAGACGACCTCGTCCGCATCTTCTGGGCTTCCTCCACAGGGACGAGTGGTGGAAGGCCGAAGTTGTTGGTGGCGGACTTGTACGCGGCGGGGCAGTAGTGGGTTGAGGACGTCGTCGGCAGCGTCGTCAGCCAGGACGATGGTGGAGAACGCTATCGACGGCGTTGTCGAGGGAGTGCGGGAGATCGTCCTGCGAAGCGAGCGCAATTTGCTGAGCTGAGGCGGAACATTGTGGTATGTGGGGAGATAACGAGGTGGTTGTCTGTCGTGGTAGGTGACTGGAGGTGTGCAAGGTGTAGAGAGAGAAGTGACAAGAGGACGGGTGCGCTCGATATAGAGGGAGGCTGACGATGGATCGGCGGCTGTGACCGTCTTCCCCGGCGGCAGTGGGAATCGCAATGTGTCGACTATGTGTCTGGCCCGCTTGCCTCAGGAGCCTGGCAGCAGCGTCCTTCAGCGTGAATCCTTCGGACTTCTTACCTCCGTGATGTTTGCCCATGCCGTTCTCCGGGAAGCACAGCCCCCCTCCCCGAGCATGGTGTGTGCGTGTCTGCTAGACGCAAATCTGTTGTAATCGTTTAGTAGACACAATTCAAACACAGAAACGCGACCTTTAAAATGAACGACATTTGAACTCTGTGGGTGTGTTTGTTGATGTACCCAACGCTGAGTCGAGTCGGGGCCACATAAACGAGGCCCATTGACAAGGCAGGCGACCATACGTTTGATTCCTCGTTGCAGACCGACGTACTTACTGTCCAATGTATAGAGGTTGAAGTTTGTCATTCGTAACCGTCAGCTATTGAATGCGTGAGTATAAGACTTCTGTGTGACGCAATGCGGAAAGGGGCCTAACGCACTCTGACCGAGATTAGGGCCGAATCCAGCCGGTATCCGGCACTTACTGCATTACGGGGGGGCCCCAGCCCAGAGGCTAGGTAAGGGCAATACACGGCATATGGCTCAGCCAGCAGAATTAGCCGTATATGTAACACAGTCCCCGGTAACACTTGATGCAATTTGTGGTGGAGATGTAGAAAAAATAATGCGTGGATCTCCCTGAATTAGTACAATACTCTCGAGATTTCCGCTCGATTCGACCGTGTGGATTCACAGCGTTATCAGTGGCATTGGATGTTAGCGGACACTAGTCGCCGATTCTGGAGTGAACTCATATGCAGCACTCATCCTCTTAGAGCCATTACGCCTCCGCACCGCATGAGAGTAACTCGTGTCAGTGGCAGATACCACAGGAGGTCCTACATTGTTCCTTATTACGTTTAACTGAATTGCGACATATCACAGAGAGAAAGCATTTTCTCTGATGGGAAGCCTACTCAAATGTGACGCTCTGTATCAGGTCCTTGCGCAACCTTGGAGCGAGGCTTGAATGAAGCTGGAAATGGTTTGGGGGTGTCTGGAGCTACTATTCAAAACATGCGCGACTGTTCTCAAAGGGAGGTGTACTCACACCAAAAATCCTGTTGTATATATCCCTGATGGCTCTAACAGTCTGCCATCTTCGCCTGTCACCTTGCAAATATCAAACACAGCGAGCATTTGAGCTATTGCTAGCCAGGACAGTGTCTGTGGCGAAGTGTCGTCCCGGGCAAATTCGTCTGCCAAAGCCGAACACAGCCGCTGAGAGGTCGACGTCAGTAAGATGGCCGTCCGCAGTCAAATGTCGTTGGGGATTCGAAAGCATCATGATCGGGAAAGGTCTTCTCGTCGTGTAGAAATAGCCCTGTTTGCTGTTGCGTCAATGCACGGACAAAGCCAAGAGAGGCTGAAATTCACCAGGAATTCCCAATGACTATGGTACCTAGGCTGGAATGTAGTACCCTCTATATTCGTCTGCAGCCAAAAGCTTATGGGGGTACGCCTGAAACCGATTGCGATGGTATGGAAAATATAGTGGCAAAATACTGGGTGATCACATACCAAGAGGAACAACTGGACGCCAACTACGACAAAAGGTCAGCGTGTTTGTTCTTTCGATGGTGGGCGTCCAGTGGTAGAGCGTACCGGAATGTCTCCCGCATGACAGCAGTAATATAGGGTAACGACTCGCGATCTTCTAACTGCGGTAGACGACCTGATCCTACGATGCGATCAATCGCGGCCTGTGCTGCCGTCTGCACTCCGGGATAGAGCAACATCGCGAGCACAAAACTCCATAGCTGGGATACACTCTGTGTTCAATGTCAATTGACGACGTAAATATCGCGCAAGGTGGTTCCTTACTGTGTCGAATCCGGCTGGACGTAACGTGGTCAGGACTTGGTGGAGTGGATAGCACACAGGATATCGAAACGTACCAGCGAATGCCGTTCCGGCCACGTCACAGATGATGCGCTCGACCTCCGTATTATCCTGATTGTCATCCAGTTTGGAGAGTAGCGATGCTACTATAGATGTCGTGTGCGCCATCCTTGATGCAAATAGTCAGCAGGGGAGATCAAAACATGGAATCAAGCTGGTGTACGGTACCATGCCGTCTTTCACCAGTCTAAACGGCCTTTCGTACATGAGATCCACATTCTTCCGCCAGACCTCAACGTCTCGCTTAAACCGGCCACCGGGAAACCATTTTGGTATATAGCGAACTTTGAGAAGATTGATCAGTACATGGGAGAAATTTGCGTAACTTCAACATGACCCACGACAAGGAATAAACTCGACTATGTATTGGTGTTAGTCATACGATCTGAGTTGTGCATGCAACGAGGAGACTTACCCAAATATGCACCTGCGTTGCCTATTGCAGCGATCGACTCCAACGCTGTTTCAGCAGCGATCGCATATGGGTCGTTGTGGGTTTTGGTTTTGATGCCATATGTGATGTCCATGATAACTGAACATGCTAGACTGGGCATAAAATCTCATTTAATACGGGGAAATGAAAATCTGTCTGGTCGGAACCCACAGCCGAATGTAATGCATGAATCTATCCGGGTCCTTGAGCAAATGCTGTAGCAGTTTATGACTCTCTCTTGATATGGACACACGGTATCGTGGGGTCACATTTGAGTTGAAATACTGTTGGGAATATCGAGCCGCGCATGTGGAAGTGGGGCGCGGGAAGATTCTGGAATAGGATATGACGTCGGGATTGGTAAGCAGACCCACCGCGCCATATGGTCAATCGGAATATTCTAGATAATTTCTGTGTATATAAACCCCTTGTATGTACACAGAATGGTAATCGAAGTGTAGACGATTATCACCACCCCTCCGCGCATACACTTTTATTATCAGGTTATGAGCCCCGCCTTTGGCGGCGGTACCCTTCTCATTATATCGTTACTGTCACTCTTTTGCGCTACTTCGAGCGGACCACCCGCATTTCGGCGTCTCTACGCCGAACCTGGCTTTCTAGCCGTTGGGTCTCTACCCGTGCGTTTCTACGCATTGCTGATGGGTTTCTACCCGGTTGGTGTCTCTACACCGTGTTGGCTTTCTAGCCGTGCTGCGTTTCTACGCTTTCTCTTCGGGCGTCTCGACGCCGTTGCGGTCTTTGTTTGTGCGTGTATACGCACTGCCGTTTTCGGATCAAACTTAACAGATTGCGCGCCGATTTGCTCACAACATAAACACCTCAATTAAAAATTTTTTCGGAACGTTCTAGACTCGTTGGTCTCGCTTGTGTCTAACGATTCCAGTGGGAGTCATCGAACGAATTGTGGCTTATGCCACGCTGCAGGGGGAGGTGTTTGAATGCGAGCCGAGGCCTTTTAGTGCGAGAACGGTGTTCGCGTGGGATAGGCGACCGCGGCTGGTGTTGACCACAGCGGAAGTTCTGGACGAACACAATTGGTTCCGGGATATGCGCGTTCGAGGGGGAGTGTTGGAATATCGAGCCGCGCATGTGGAAGTGGGGCGCGGGAAGATTCTGGAATAGGATATGACGTCGGGATTGGTAAGCAGACCCACACCGCGCCATATGGTCAATCGGAATATTCTAGATAATTTCTGTGTATATAAACCCCTTGTATGTACACAGAATGGTAATCGAAGTGTAGACGATTATCACCACCCCTCCGCGCATACACTTTTATTATCAAATACTGCTGAAACATACGTCGGTGCCGTCTCCAGACATCGCCGTATCGTAATAGGCCAGTATCTCTGTCCCAGCCAACCCTAATCAAGATAATTAGTGAGCCAATACGCGATTGAGATACGAGACATGGGCCCACAAATGTACGCATCTCGCTTCGCAGCCTACATGTTTCGGGATGAGTACTGTCTCAAGCTTACAGATGATGCTACAAAACGTCACCTGTCGGAATAGATTGCAGAACGACGCTCTAGCAACTCATTTGCAGCATTTGCAGAGTTTAGTACGAGCATATTTTGACCCATGACAGTATAATATACGATGTCCGTACCTTAGGAATTTGGTCAGCTTCTGTCGTGGATATCATGGACAGATATGCATACCGTACTTCTGCCCCCAGTCCATATACGTTAACCATTCTTTATTTGTGGGATGCTCCAGCAATGCTCCAATGAGAGGAAGACCTCGGGGTCCAGGAGGTGTTCGACGCCGTGCCTGCCTCATACAGCGGCTAGCCCATAGCACTAAGAGAATGGAAATCGGAATCGCCCAGAGCTGATCCATAACGCTGGGTTTCACGGCTCTGACCTGAATGAGGTCCATTGGTTGTTCATTATATACTCTCTGACAAAGGGCCGGCGTGAGAGTCAGACATACATTGCAGCTCCAGTTTTACATGTGGACTGCGACAGCGAGGGAACTGTCCGAGTAATCAGCCACGCCATTTTCGATTCTTCGACCATCACGAGTTATCCGAGACTATACACTGTCGTCCGGTACAACTCACCAATGGCGTCGCCTGTGATGCAATTCATTCTTCATTCAGCAGGTACTAGCCGAATTGGGGTGGTACGCACCGCTGATGCGCATCTCTTCTATGCCACATTTCCACATACCAGCTTCCGTCCATCGAACAGAGACATGTGTCATGCACACAAGCGATTCCGCGTTGTTGTGTCACTGTCTGCTGGGCTCAGTGGCTTCTTTCTGACGTAGTTTTCAGCACGTAACGCGAAGACGAGCTTCAGGGCTCGGTTTTATCTTCAACTTTCGCCCCTCAGTGAGGCGATCGCCGATCCCATGGGGTGCTGTAGATGTGCAGTTCTTCCAGACGCCCAGCCTGTAAATGATTTATTTCAGCGCAATCATTCAGAAAGAAAAGCAATCAATAGTGACGATGCAGTGGTCAGCTCGTAGTTGAATCTCCTAATTTCTATGAGTAATGGCGTGATCAAAGCCATAGACGATACTTAGCAAAAGTGAAGGCAGAAGAAAGAAGCGATACTCCCCAAACCTGGTACGCAGGGAGGTCGTAAGTGGGCTAGAATAAGTTGGTCGTCGCCCAGGCCTCATGAATTGTGAGCAAATCGAGAGACTCGCGGTGGAAAGTCTATCGTGGAGTCGATGCTGACCCACAAGCGACACAGCCTAAATGCCCAGATGTGGACTGTCTGAGAACGATAGCTGAAGACTGAGCGTTTGAGCACTGGAATGACCAGTTGACTGGCCTGGGCCCTATGCCGTCATCGTGTCATCGTACACCGCCAATGGGTAGCCAGGCTGATTTCACCTGATCGGGTCAGAGCTATTCAGGACCTTTGATTCCAGCCCGCGGCCGCCCGGAAAGCTGATGGTGTTACCTCGGCGAAAAACATGTAAGCCTAATCTCAGGCAAAAGCTGACCCTCAGGCGTCTTCAATATCCGTTCAGTTGCCGTAGGTTACATGTTCATGGTCTGTAGCGGTTCCTCGGTGGTGATGACATTACTCAGCCTTTTATCACTGTGTTTCATTTGGTGATGCCGGTGTGTGAAAAGTGCACGCGATCAGGTATACGGATTAGGACTGTGATTCGGGTTTCCATTAGCCAGATATGAGTGTTTTCATTTTCCAATCATTATTCACGGTAGCTGCTGCATTTTATATAATTTATCGCTCATTATTTTCCCCAATTGTGCTTGAATATTGCCAAAATAATGCGATAGGATGAAAAATATAATCTCATAAAATACGGGAATACATCAGCGGGTGTCATTGCCGTCAGAATCTAGAGGGACGTGGCGGAGAACGCTAATTTGCATCGTTTGGCTCGTCTTCCGGCCAGTCATTTCTGTAGCCAACCTCAATATCTCCACTGAAAAACATGGCCTGTCTCCTCATTTGCGGCATCCTGGAGCTTAAGCTGATATTCCGAAGGAAGTTTGGTTGCGTCAAGTCGAGCAGGTCAACGTTTCCATACTTCTTGAGATCCTCGTCAAGTATCTGCTTACAGTATCTAGAGGATATTCTGATTGTTAGATCCAGTCTTCGCTCTAGAATGGCACGCTACTTACCCCGACATTGCAATAGGATTATCTTGAAAGCTTTGACGGATTTGCTCCAACTCCGCGTCGACCTTCTTCCAGAAATTCTCACCTGAGTCCTCGGTGTATATTTGTCGCTGTCCCAAGACGCAAGGTGAGCAAAGCATATCAACGATCAATAATATTCGGAGACGTACAAGCAACGCAAATCTTGCGCACATCTTGATTGTGACACGCATATCCTGGGGAACAGCAACGGATTTGTGATTATCCTGTGAATATCATGTCGACGAGGTCGATTATATGTTTCGCAGGGGGCCAACCGCCGCTCTTCCTCGTTACGTTCGCCGAGGGATTCTCCGATCTATGATGCATATCATAGCTTGGTCAGTGATGTGATTCAAGGAGAAAAGTTACTGGAGCGACGTACCCGGGCCTTGGCACGAGAACGACGATCCGCAAGACGGTTCTGGACACGTGAGAGCACGACGGAATTTTTGCGGGGATTGTTTTTAATTTCGCTCGTGTAACCGGAGTCCATGTCGCGGCTAAGCAACGAAAGAACAAGCCCAGTGCTACCCTCACCGTATGTACCCAGCTCAGGGCACATGATAATATCTGCTGTATACATCTCGATGGCCATCTAAAAGTTGTGACCACTAATGTGAATACGGAATATGAGTAGGAATGGGATACTCACATATAGTTTGTCACCCTTGGCCAAATCCCAGGCTGCGTTTGCAGGGGCGATCATTTGACAACGTTCATCAATGCGAATCATCATTGCCATGAAAGCGGTGAGCTTCTCATCGTCGGGTAGCTGGTAGTATTACAAAGAAGTTATTAGTGAAACCTGTACGGATACCTGCGAAAGAAGTATACAGCACCTGCTCATACTTCAGAAGACTCTCTTCCCCCTTTGCTGACAGCTTTAGACGTTGCGCGTGACGTTGTACAGCGGCTTTGGTATGTTCAAAAGGTCGCTTACGAGACCTCAGCGTGCTTGGAAATGGCGTGGGCCCGTGGTTGGGCAGTTCCGGTAGCAAGCGTGCCACCTGGGAGCGGTTCCGCGTTGTTGGCGGTAAGCCTAAGGTGCCCACTGCTGGGCTTGAAGAGGTCGAGTTGTTATCGAGAGTTCGAAGACAACGGGCTTGGCGCGCGAGATGGGGCTCCAGATGCAGCTGACTGGAATCGCCTTTCGTTACTCTCACGCTGAGCAGCGTTGACCTGTGCCATATATGCGGCCACACTGAGTCGAGTACCACTGGGGGAAGGCGTAGACATGGCTGGTGGATGGTGGGATGAGAGGAGAGCAACGAAAAGTGCAGGGATCAAACTCAGAGAGAGTTTTAGCAAGCGCCTCAAAATTGCACCGGAGCAAGCATCACCCAGCTTACCTTTTGGGAAAAGCGGTGGTGGGCACATTTCAATCCTCTTTCCACTTGACGACATGCCTCGGCAAGCCAAAGAGCTACCAGACGGTATGTTACATAATGCTGAGCATGAAAACTCTGAAGTTATCACTCACCCTCGAACATTCAACAGATTATCCGAGTTGTCACCCTAGCCAATAGGGGACACGGTCCGGTGCATGACTTGCGAGCAGTATTATAATGCTCATGGCCATGCAGCAGCTTTCCAGCGTAAAAAATGCATGGAAGCACCTGGATTCTGCAGGGCATCAGTTAGCCCAGCGGGTCCAGAAGAATTCAGGACAATTTAAATATACCGTCAGACGACAATTCCAATACTTTGACTTGGGCTCGATCAAGTCTCGAAGATATGGAAGTTCTGGAGGAGTTGAATGGGGGATTAAACATACCTTGTGAGGAGGAAGACGTGTCCCCTCGTGACATCTTTCAGGGCATGAGGGTAGCCGATCCCAACATCGGATTGGAGGAGTCGGGAGTTGCACTTGATGCGGGGGTCGTTCGGTATCCAGATCCCATCGAAAAGACACACGGAAATTCTAGAAGAGATTTCCAGCCTTGATCTTATCTCGCATACACATTTTGGAAAACACACCTTATCCGCTGAAGACATAGACGTCCAGCGATCTCGCCACAGAGCTGAGGACGATGCAACAGTGTCTGAGCTATATAACTCTCTACAAGCACTTCGTGAGTACTGGCCAAAAAGCTACATCTTAGAGTTACCACTCACGAGAATTTTCAGATATTGAAGGTGGAGCTGAAGTCGAGGCGTCGGAGTTGGAAGATTATGAGGTATATGTATCTGACACAGACGGCGTTGATGA